>CP142454.1:9637500-10880000 GCA_038049695.1 Cinnamomum chago | reverse complement strand
TTGAATAATTGCAGAAACATTCTCCCCTACTCTCACCTTCTCACATCCTGTAAGTTTCTGTTTCCTCTTAATTGTATACAGTTCTTTCAGGAATTTAGCATAACGAGGTACTTGTTTGATAGCATCTAAAAGTGGAATATTTACCTCGCATCTACGAAAAGTCTCATATAAATCTTTATTTTGCTCATCTTTTCTTGATTCTGCTAAAGCCTGAGGAAAATGAGGTACTGGTTTATAATCAGAAAGAGGTGGAAACTTACGCTCAAGTACGTCATCATCATTTGGAACGTTCCTGTCTGCAACGAAGTTTTTCTCCTTTTCTTGCTTCGACGATGTAGGGCCTGCCTTTACTGGAATCTCAACCTCTTTACCACTTCTCAAAATGATTGCACTTACATTTTCTCTTGGATTTACTACCGTTTGAGAGGGTAATTTCCCCAAACTTTGTGCCTCAAGCCAACTAATTGCGGTAGCCATATGACTCATCTGATTGTCCAAACTTTGAATACTGGCCCTCGCCTCTTGTTGAAATTGTTTCGTCTCCTATTGAAATTGCAAAGTGTTAGTGGCAAGAGACTTAACAATATCTTCTAGAGACATACCTTCATCCCAGATTATTCGTGCTCGAATAGGGAGCATACTTCCTTTGCGGTTGTCCAGGAAAACCACCTGCTGCATTCACTTGCTCAATGGCCTCCTCTTGAAGAGTTGGGCACATATCGGTTAAATGCCCTGCTACTGAACAAATCCCACATGCCTTTGCCGTCTGTACATTACCTACAACCATATGACGGACAAGAGAAGTTAGACTCGCAATTTTTTGTTCAAGGGAAGAAATATTTACCTCATTAACAGGCTTAGATGGAAAGTGAAGCCTAGTGGCAAATTGTTGAGAATTAGCCGCCATATTTGCAATCAAATTTCTCGCGGCATCGGGAGTCTTATCCACCAAGGCTCCTCCACTAGAAGCATCAATCATGCTCCTGTTAGTGGGTAGAAGGCCTTCATAGAAATACCGGATAAGTAGCTGCTCACTAATTTGATGATAGGGGCAGTTTGCACATAATTTCTTGAAACGTTCCCAGTATTTATGTAGTGACTCTCCGTTGTGCTGCCTTACACCATAGATTTCTTTTTGAATGTTGGCCGCCCTTGAAGCTGAGAAATATTTCTCCAAAAATAGCCTCTTCATCACGTTCCATGTGGTAATACTCCTGGAGGGTAGATAGTAGAGCCAATCCTTAGCCGAGTCTTTCAAAGAAAACGGAAAGGCTCTTAATTTAATTTGCTCTTCAGTACCGCCGTAGGTTTCATACTCGTGCATACCACATGAAACTCCTTTAGATGCTTGTGAGGATCTTCACCTGCAAGGCCATGAAAAGTAGGCAAGAGATGTATTAGCCCAGATTTTAATTCAAAAGTAGTAGTAGCGTCTCAAGTAGGGAACGTTATGCATAAGGGTTGCTAATTCAAATTAGGGGCGGCAAGCTCTTTCAAAGTACAATTTCCAGCAATGACTTCCTCTTCATCTAGATTAGAATCGCTAGCAAATAGGGAATCAAGAGCTAGATCGTTATCTTCAGAATTTCTCCGAGCTTCTCTCCTTAATCTGTGCAAAGTTCTTTCTATTTCTGGATCGCGCTGCAAATCATCTTGATTAGAAGATTGAGTTACATGCATAAGCAATCAAGGAACCATAAAAGAAAAAAAAATCAGGAAAAATCTAGAGTAATAAAAAAATAAAAAAAAAATAAAAAAAAATCTATGCTAGAAAAAAATTGCTAAAATAAAAATTCTATGCTTGAATATTAAACAAAAAAAAATTTTATTTAATTTTTTATTTTTATAAATGCAAAAAAGAAGGAGATGATGTCAGCGACAGCACTGGCGGTGTGTTGATGAAGTGCTAATGGAGAGATGGAGAGAGAATTTGGGATGAGATGAGATGATGGAAGAGATGTATAAAAGAAAGAAAAGAGAGAAAGTTGCTGACTGAGTGGAGTCAAGAGGGATAAAGAGAACAGGGAGTCTTTTGGGGGGGGGGGGGGGGGGCGGGGGGGGGGGCGTGAGAACAGGGAGTGAGTGTGGGGGCGGGACATAGAGCAAACCTAGGTTGTATTTTTCTCTCCCATCGCCTCTTTGGGAGGATGAAAAAGATGAAAAAGAAAACAGAGCAGACGGATGAAAAATTTGGCGCCGACAGATGAAAAAGAGCAGAAACGTTGGAATAACCGGCGCAAACTGCTATAGTTTGGTTTTTTTTTTTTTTTTTTTAGAAATTCACACGAAGCACAAAAATCAACCAGAATCACGTCCCAGCAACGGCGCCAAAATTTGGTGTGCTGTTGCCGGCACCAAAAAATATTAAAACCTTTACTCTAAAAAATATATGTAGTAGTGCGAGTAAGGATCGTTCCCACGGAGATGATCGTTCCCACGGAGAGTGCCTGGCCAAGTTTATGCTATGTGAAAAAGGATTTTGGGGGGGGGGGGGGGGAGTTTTGATTGCAACTTCAATAAAGAAAAATAAATAAATAAAGAGTAATTCAAATTAAGATAAATGAATTAATCAAAAGAGCAAGCATTGGTCAAAATCAACTTCCACCATCGGAATTTTATAACTAATCATAGATGCAAATATATATACCAATTTATACTTTGAATATTCATCGTTGGAATTAATTGCCTATCTCTTTATTCGGTAAATACGAAAACACGCATTCCAATTAACCCTAATTACTAAACAACCCAAGACAAGCGCCAAAGATTTAATCTAGTAACAACATTAAGATTTAGAGAGATCAATGAAACTAAACAACACAAGCACAAGTGGTTGCATTTAATTTAGTGGAGTGTTCTTCCTAATATCTAATAATTCCCAAAGCAGCAATTTATTAAATATTAGTTGTTTCACAAATTAGAGGGATCAAACAATTACGGATTTGATATCTAACTTAGCAGTAAATTGCAACGAATATTAAACTAGTAGGCCTCCTAGCAATTTAACGAGACAATCATGAAAATAAGAATAGAAGAACAATCCATACTCAAAGAATAAATTTAACAATAAAAATTAAATTAGATCTCATAGTTTATTGATTCCGAGGCTTCCGTCTTCTTCGACCAATTACAAAGCTTTAGCCACGCAGGGCCATAAAAAAAAACTTGCAAAGAAAAAAGTAGAGAAAAAAATGGAGAAGAGAGAAAAAAGAGAGTAAACGTGTGATGGAGAAGGTGGTCTACCTTGGGTATGGAATGGACTGGAGTATCTATAGTGGAGAGTTAGGTTAGAGAGAGGAGAGAATTTTGATGGTGTGGACGTATGAGGGAAATAAGGAAAGAAAGAAAGATGGATGGTTGAGATGAGGAAAGATGGAAATAGAAAAAAAAACATAAAACAAAGAATAGGAAGGAATCGTTGGAGAGATATTAGGGGGGGTGCAGACGTGAGATGGGAGGGATTCTGTACCAAGTGATGTTGGATTGGAAATGGAAAATAATAAAAAAATTAATTAGATTTTAACTTAGTCAAAATCTTCTCTTTGACCATATCTTCTCACTCGGGCTTCTATTGGACTCAGCTCAATAAGTAAAGTTGCACCATTTTTCGTTTTGCACAATATGAGCCCAATATTGGATATGTTCCGAGAAACTCCTTATCTCTTTAAAATTACCATAATGCCTTTCCGTTTCCTTATATGATTTCCTTGCTCCCGAAGTAACTAGATCTCATTTCCTTTCTTGATCTTTGATTTGAATTTCAAATTATTTCTCTTCAATTCTCCTCCATCAGTTGGTCCAAAATTTGAATTTCCATATCTAGAAACTTCCGACAATAAACCGCGTCAAATCCGCATATTGAAATTGCAGGCTAAAGAAAGTTCCAGAATGTCAGCAGTGCAGGTGCAGTAACTTCAAGCCCTATTTCGACCTTGATTCAGCTAGTATCTCTCAAAACTCAAAACATGAAAGTTGTAGATTTTTTTCTTGGCATTCCGTAGCATCTTGAATCATCTCAATTGGAGCTCGGAGGAGAGAGTTATTCCCAGATTACGAAGCGATGTCAAAACTGTCCAGAATCGCCCAATTAGCTTCGTTTTGCACTTAACACCTCCATTTGCATCCTAAATCAAAATATAAGAATAATGAGTATATTTAGGCATCAAATAAGTATAGAGGACTAAACATTAATGGAGAAAAATATGACATTTTTCATTCTCATCAAAGACATTTTTCATTCTCATCAAAGGGTAAGATCCCAAAGAGGTACGCAATGCAACGTAACGCAACACAAACTCACACATAATCCAGACCTTACCTTTCTTCTCTACTCACTCATCCTTTGTTCAGTAACTGTACTAATTTAGACATCGGAGTGCCTTCGGCTGGCTGCAGCCAAGGCCTCTAACCTCTATTTTCTTCCCTCTCAGGTCTCAGGCATTCGATCTCTTCCTAAAAGAAGTTTAGCAGCAGTATCACGAGTTTCATACTCGCCTAATCAAGTCCGTAATATTTAGGCACTTACAAAACCTATAATGCACGGATACTTGAAAATATGCAATGTTATGTATAAAATCTGTGTCCCAGCCGTGTCTATGGCGTGTCATTGTTGTATCCTTGACGTATCTGTGCAGCATAGTATAGAACGTTAAGGTTAATATTTTCAATGGATGTCCTAATCAACCCAAGAATTAGGGTTACAAATTTGTGTCTGATTATATTGTGTATCCAATGACTTTAGTTCTAAATAAAGCGCGTATAAAATCTATTTTTAGATCCAAGAGAAGTTGGGATATGGATCCTGATCCAAGCATATTAGATCCAAAGCATTCGGATTTGGAACCGGATCAAATCCTTGCATGTTCTTTGAGAATATGGATCGAACAAGGTGGCTTATTAAATTCAAAGATATATTAGTTTGAGAGATTTGATGATTATATAAGTTGAGCTTATATATTTTTTAGTACTTATATAGCTTGAGTCATACTGATATTTGAGAGTCTACCTAGTTATAATCATATATCATTGATAGCCTCATTTTTTATATTTATAAAAATTATTTTGAAGCTCTTTTGTCCAATTATACCAATACACTCCACATATTTTTTTGGGTTTAAAACTGAAATTGGATCCGATATCCGGGTATGATTCTAGATCTAATTTATATAGAAGGACCAGATCCGAGTCCACTATGGTCTTGGCCCAGACCTGACCCCTTCATTCCTGGTTTAACGTGAATCTTAAGACTTCAAATATTCAAATAGTCAGATCCTTTATATCACTAGGACTGCATCAAACTTGGATCTTAACTTTCCTCAAAACCTAGGCACGTGAATTAAGCCTTAGCCTGGGCTAGGTCAATAGTTGGTTCAGTCCACCAGATTTGACTCTAATTACAAGAAGGAGATAATTCCACAACTATAGACACCTAACAAGCAAGCTAGCCGCACCCATTGAGATCAATCTCTTTCATATATATATATATATATATAAATAAATTGTCTACACCAGAATTTAAGTAGAAGGAGAACGAAATGTGGTGGAATTTTCTCAAGTTTAGCATTCAGCAGAGACAATACGATTAACATGGAATGCAACAAATGAGTAGAAGGAGAAATCAAGAAAGTTATGGACATCTTTGGCTTTGGCGTTGGATTTGTTTGCTGTAGCTCAATTAGTTACGGTCATGTATGAGAGGGAACCAAGTGGGTGGGCAAGAAATCGATGTAGGTCTCTGATTTTACCCAAATTATAGGATATGGAGAAGTTGAATCTTAAAAGTGTAAGTATTGCTATTATACATTTATACTATATCACATAATACCGCTATAAATATGCTAATTAGGATACTCTAAATATCACATTACATAGTTACAAGCCAATATACACATATCATGCTCTCTTATCACCAATACGCTGCAATTCTTGTCATAAAGCCATGCGATGCATGGGTCATGCAAATTGGATAATAAATTTCAATTAATATTGAAATTAAGCATTAATTTATATATAAAAAAAAGAAATAGATTAATTGAATGATAATTCATTAGTGAAATCATTAGAACACAAATTCATACTATAGGATGAATAATTAAAAATATATGAAAAAAAGGATATGGTGCATCCAATCCATCCACTAGATTTCTGCAATTTCATTGATGTGCACATCTCCTAGTTTCAACAATTTCAACCGTTAGAAAATCAATAAAGCTAATAAAATAATAATTTAGAATCATAGGATATGGCAAACTTGTATCTAAAGTATCGTGGTATAGTTCCAAATGTAATATCAATACCGTAGAATAAATTAGAAAATCAAGCATCTCCTTATCAAAGTTATCATCCCATTATCATGGTTACGAGCCAGTTTTCCATATAACATCCTTTTTTCACGAATTGAACACAAATATTATTGGTAAGCTAGCATTAAGCCCCTGCGATGCATTGGTTAATTCTCGTGAAAATGGAAAAATGATTTATATTATTAATATGCAAGTTGAGTCTTATTCATAAGAATAATGGGTTAAGTGAATGATAACCAGTTTTTGTGATCATGATCAAAATATTTGTTTTCAGAGTAAGATTTTAGCAAAGAGATTTGGCAGGAATGGGGTTGAGCTTCTTTTTACATATTATTACCTTAAAATAAGGTACATTTTCTTAGAAAAGAAAATTGTCAAACCCAATATATATTTTTTTCACTTGTTTGGGTGATGCATAGGAGCAGAACGTGTACCTTTTGTCTCCCTCTCAGCCTTCTTTACGTGTAAAACCCTATCAGTTTTTATTAATATGATCTTTCTCTCTTTTCCTATCAATATTTCTGTTATGTAGTGGGTATTTTTGTTAAATTGGGTACTTATATCGACTATTTAAACTATAATTAGGGAGTGCTAGTGGATATTGTTTCATAAACTGGGACTGAGAATTTACCCTGCTTGAACTGAAAATAGGGACTTCTGTGCAGCTGCATTGTAAGGGATTTGTCTGGTAAATTGGAGGCTGATATGTACTCTGTTCTGAAGAAGAACTAGAGACACTTGCGTGGATTATTTAAGTGGCATAGTTTGTTAGATAAGGGGACTAATATGTACTCTGTTTGAACTGAAAATAGGGACTGCTTTGAAACTAGTCTTGTAGTGTATATGGTTTGTTGAATTGAGGACTGATCAATAAACTACAATTAGAATACAAATTAAATTTCTAGTGGAACACAAACACAACACACTGCAACTGCTTGAAATAACCCACACCACAACGTCGACACTGGGACACCAAATATGCAAAGATGTTTTCGTGTCTTTCATTGTGACTTGAGAATGGCCCCCTTCTGGGGAATGGAAATAATTTTGAGCAGTTGGCTTGAGAAATAAGTTTTGTGGCACCACTGTTTTGAGCTTTTAACACTGGGACCAGAGAACTGCAGTGTGGATGAGTTGTAATTGTATTCTTAACATCAGAAGGATTGTCATTAAAAAGAAGAGGAATGCTTATTCTGAGGTGGATCTGAAACCGATTAAAAAAAGGTGAAACTGAAACTTGTAGAAGGTGGTTTTGAGGTATATCCATCCGTTGCTTTCTCGAGCTCATCATAAGCAAATGGCTTTGGCGCAAAATCCTCACTCTCGTCTCCATTTTTTATGGTTTCTGAGAGGAGTTCAAAGCTCCATATTCCGTGTCTCAAAATTAGAAAACACGAGATGGCAAGGACAACAACAGAGCCCGACACAAGGCCTGCACTTACAATTATAATCTCCTTCCGCACCTCTTTCTTTCTTCTGCTAGGTAGCTCCGGACCTTCCGGTTTCATGCCATCACCGATGGTACCTGGATCTCCATTCCCATTTCCATACTTAACAAAGGCCGTGACCATTGAATCATCTGAAACTCTTCTCCAATATTGCAATGGGAGAAAGGGTGTCCAAAGAGAAATCGGGTTGCATTTAGAAGCTCCCGCAAGTTGTACCCATCGAGATGGGGAATTATTTCACAGCTATCAACATATATGCAACTTGCAAGAAGTTTCAGGAGTCCTTTCCTTTTATCAAAGTTTAAGTTATTTGATAAAACAAACATATCTAAAGAAGAAAGATACTATATGTGTGGGGACTTTCTTCGTAGTTCAACAGACGAGTACGATCTTGGTAACGGATGACAAGTAAACCCGGTCTCGGTCTCGCCCGTCTCGGTGCCTCCACGAGTTCGGTGTTGGCTAGCATCGGGAGCACCCTTGAGCCCTGCCTCGGTCCATCACAACCGTCTCGATCTCGGTAGCTTCAATCAACCGAGATAAGCGTCGAATGTCAATCATAATAAATGCTTAGCAGGGCACGTGCCTGATAAGGAGTTGACCTTATAATATGGTCACATCCGCAGCCATACAAGGTGACTGATAGGACATGCCTTTTACCTACCCCTACTAAGGGTACACGGTATTGCCCGATGGAATGTACCCTTTTTACCTACCCCCACTAAGGAAATTCTTGATGGAACCAAGTGCCTATATATATGTATACAAGGTGAGTCCAGGAGGTGAGTAGAAAATAGAGAAGAAAAAACGCTCTCATTCCCCTTCTCTCTCATTCATCCTTTGCTTAGTGACTGAACTAACTTAGGCATCGGAGGGTCTTGCATTGACAACAGTCAGGGTCTCTGATCCTTTGTTTCTCTTCCTCTTTCAGGTCTTTAGACAGCCAAACCTTCTCAAGGAATCATACTATCCGAGTAAGTTGTGAGATTTTCTGCACTTACACTATATATAGAAGTTATGGCAATGAGGTACTCGGGGAGTTCGATCACTGTTCCACCTGCAAACATGATTTCATTGCTGCAAAACACTAGTATTCATATTTTAGAGAAGAGCCCAAGAGGAAGAGGAAGAACCTCAAAGCTTGGCCATTCAACTAAGACCATATGATCGATATGTAACATAGCAAATGCGCACAAAAAGAAATCAAGAAATTGATGGATGTCATCTTCTCATATGAGCAAAATCATTTCAGCTCTATCGACATGATCTTATGCACTCTGTTCCCATGGTGAAGTAATAAGAGTCCCCTGTTTTTGTTTTTTTTTGTTTTTTTGTTTTTACTTATGTAAAGCCCATAAAGCATACACGTATGTAATTTTTCACTTGAGTAATGACTACATCTATACATTTTGAGGGAGAGAAAAACAAAAAAGCAAAAAAAGAACCTAAAAGCCAATATCAGAGGAAGCAAAGTGATACTAGGACGAAACTATATGATAAATCTCAAGACACATTACATGATTTTAGGGTGAACTGACAAATGAGGTTGGAGGAGGAGGAGGAGGTATATCTATAGTACCTTCCAACATCATCACCACTCTTTTTATGGAAGGCCGAAGCGAGGGTTTATCTTGGATGCACCAAAGTCCCACCTTCACCATTTCCTCCAAGTTCTTCTTGTCCACCTCTTCAAAGTTCACTAGCTTGTGCAGCTCACCGGCCTCGAAGCAGTCGTAAACCCAATAACACAAAATCTTCTCCTCGTCTTCTGCCTCTATCTCTGCATTCCTCCTACAAGATATGATCTCCAACAAAACGATACCAAAACTGTAAACATCTGCCTTCAATGTAACGGGCAAGTTCTTGTGCCATTCCGGCGCAACATACCCCCTTGTCCCTCTAATTCCAGTAAAAGTCTTTGTTTGATCTTGCTTCATTAACTTGGCCAATCCAAAATCGGATATCTTTGCATGATAGGAATCATCCAAGAGAATGTTCTGAGGCTTTATATCACAGTGAATGATTGGGGTTTCACAGTCGTCATGTAGATAGAGGATAGCTTTAGCAACTTCCATGGCAATTCTCAACCTGTTGTTCCAATTGGGGCGATTTTCTGTTTTAAAGAGAAGGTTTGCAAGCGAGCCATTGCTCATGTACTCATACACCAAAAGTCTATGAGATCCCTCTGCACAAAAGCCAAGCAATCCGATTAAATGCCGATGGTGGGTTCTTCCTATGGCCCGCATCTCTGTTCGGAACTCCCTATCCCCTTCTTTTATCCCTCTATCTAGTCTTTTTACTGCAACCCCTCGCCCACCTTTAGGCATGACCCCCCTGTAGACAGTTCCAAATCCCCCCTTTCCCAACTCCTCCTTGAATCCATCTGTTGCTTTCTCGAGCTCGCAGTAAGTAAACTGCCTAGGTGCAAAATCCTCGCTCTCATTACCACTGTTTGTCGTTTCAGAAAGGACTTTATAGCTCCATACTCGGTTTCTGCAAATTAGACAACCTGAAATGGCTAGGACAATAAAAGAGAAAGACACAAAGGCTGCACTTACAATCATAATCTCCTTCCCCAGCTCTTTCTTACTTCTGCAAGGTTGTTCTGGGTTCAAGCCGAACTTAACAAAAGCTTTCGTTGAGTCATCCAATTTTCTTCTCCAATACTGCAGTGGGAGCTTCTGTTTGTAGCATTTTTGGTTATTAAATAGTGCTGCCTCGCAGTCACAATCTTGCAAACATTCTTCTCTGCAGGCCTCCTCACTCATTGATGACTGGAAGGCATATGGGCTACGCTTCCACAGAGTACTGGTCATGCTAAAGATGTCATACTTCACGCCGTCCTTCTTCGCTATGCAATCCTCACCAGTGAAGGTCCTGTCACACCCCAGAGACTGCTGGCCAGGATCAAGGAAATGAAAACCAGGTGGACAATGACAATTAGCATGAGTCTCGTTGGCAATGCAATAGCTATTGCGCCCACAAAGGCTTTTCACTTCACATATCTCAGAAGGCAAGGACCATAACACCCTCTCTATAGTGCCACCATTCCTCTCAAATCTATACAAATACAATCGAAAAACTCCATCAACCCCAAGTGTCGCGCGGTAGATGTTCGTCGTCGTATTTTGGATTCGAGCATCGAAACCTTTAGTTAGATTGAGGATATTGGAATCAGTGGTATCGAACAAGTATATGAAGCCATTATCGTCGAGGTTCAATGTAACATTATTTCCTCGTCCATCAGTATTAGAGGTCCAATACGCATCTTCTGTAGTTCGAGGTTCTGTAGTTTGATAGAACACGAGGTTCCCATCAGTTTGCATTCCCATTAGAAACCGTCCTGAGGATTGATTGATTTCAGATCCACTGGAAATAAGATGTTTCCCAGCCGACAGCCGTTGCCCACCTAAAATGGTGTCTGTTGGAGAATCAAAGGTCCCCCAAATGATTTGAGAATCTGAATTGTAGAGCACGAAGTTACCCGAGTCTAGCATAGAAGCAAAGGAAGCAGATTCTGTTGTATCTGAAATGGTTTTGTCTTTGCCACCGCTTTGCAAAACAAGTCCTCCATTAGATCTTAAAAGCAATGAAGAATTGACAGAAACAGGGGAGTCGTCTCGATTGGCCGTCCAAACGATGACTCTATTGCCAGAAGGCCCGACCAACCAGACTCCAACGGTGAAGCCAGTTCCTTGAGGGTAGAAGCCGATGGCGAAGCGGCCGGAAGGCGAGAGCCACAACGTGGGGTTGGTTGTTGGAGAGAGGGAAGAGTTTAAGGAGATGTTGTTGAGTAGTCTTGATTGAGCTGCTGCAATGGAGAATAATGTCGAAAATAGAAGAATGCCATGGAAGATAGTAGCCATTAGAGGTTGTGGGGAAGATGTGGAAAAAGAGCTTTTTGGTGATTGGAGTTTATACAAGTCTGAATTCCTGTGTTTGAGATGACTGGACGACACTTTCACATGTTGGAAATTTCTAATGCTTGTGCCACAACGCCGACAGAGGGAAGAAGATTATTTGCTATTATATGTTGACTGTTGACCCGTAACGAGGATGACCCAAGAGTCGATAATCAATGCTCACGAATTCCGCTGCAATATATGGTCACAAGTACTTGGGTTTTGGTGAATATTGGGCTTTTATTCTTTATTTTTAACTACTTAAAATAATATCAATTACATTACATAAAATATATATAATATGCAAAGCCTTCTGGTGAGGGAAGAAGACCACGGGTGAAGTAACATGCCATTAGAGGCTGTGGGCAAGATGTGGAAAAAGAGCTTTTTGGTGATTGGAGTTTATAAGAGTCTGAATTCTTGTGTTTGAGATGATTGGTCCACACTTTCACAGGTTGGAAATTTCTAATGCTTGTACCCATGGTTTAAAATCTCGGTCTTGGTCTCGGTCGCGGTATCGGCCGGGCTGAAAAACCGATATGATATGGGTCCGTCGCGGATATCGGTCCGTCACGGTCATCGCGGTGTGAAAAATTTTTTAATCCAAAAAAATTTGCAAAAATATCCAAAAAATCAAGAATATTAGAAAATGTTGTAAATAATATTTTTTTCCATTAGTTACAATAATAAATCAAAATCTCAGTCACCTTAAGTTCTGAGTCATGTTTGTGTCGCAGTTCGCCGTCTTCTCCACTATTTCATATAATGTAACCATTATTGATGCTCATTATCAATTTATTAGTGTAAAATATAAGAAAATAAAGATAACATATCAAGTATCATTTAATACTAACTCAATTATCAAAATAAGTTGTGAAATCCAGGACCATGAAGATAAAATATTAAAATCTGAAACATGATAGTGAGATAAATCGATCAAAAAACACTTGGACATCAAAAGGTTTATGGTTTACCTGAAATTAGTGCAGACTAGAGAGATAGAGATTGATGAGCATGACAGCCTAATTCCAAGTGGAGTGTCGCTCACACTCGATATCATCATCATCTTCATCATTTATTCGGTATAGATTGTTAAAGAATACATAATAGTTAAAATAATGGAGTATGTTGATTTTCTTACCAAAATAAAATCATTTTTTTTCAAGAAATAGTGTTGGAAATATGCAAGAAAATCAGCTAAGGAAGAGAGGTTGCTCTAAGGAGATGAGTAGAGATGAAGAATGAGGAAAAAAATGAAAAATTTAGGGTTTTTTTTTCAATTATTCCATCATGGGCGATATTATGACTGAGATGGACCGATATATCGGTCAATATATCGATTAAACCGATATTTTTAAAATATCAGCCGAGATGGACCGATATTTTGACGATATTTTGGTCTACGATACCGAGACCGATATATCACCAAACCATCAGACCCGTATGGGCCGATACCGATTCATATCGGTCGATATGAAGACCGATATGAATCGGTATCGGCCGATATTTAATACCATGCTTGTACCACAACGCTAATAGAGAGAAGAAGATTATTTGCTATTATATGTTGACTGTTGACCCGTAACGAGGATGACCCAAGAGTCAATAATCAATGCTCACGAATTTCGCTGCAATATATGGTCACAAGTACTTGGGTTTTGGCGAATATTGGACTTTGATTCTTTATTCTTAACCACTTAAAATAATATCAATTACATTAAATAAACATACTTTTTTTTGTGAGGGAAGAAAACCTCAGATGAAGTAGCATGGCCTTCGGAAAAGGGAAGGTGCCTGCCTAGGTTTTAACCTAGGACGTACAATCACATAAGAACTCACAACTCTTACCACTGGGATAAGAGGCAGTTCTGAAACAAACATACACTTAAGATATAGCTTTTTCAATATGTGACACTTAGGATTTAGATCCTAAGACACGTGTTTTGTATCCGAATTCACTTCCATATCTTTAATGCATGATTTTGGATTCTAAATTTCTTCCTCATAACCCAATTAATTGAATTAGGTTTTATACCTGATTTTTGTTAGATCCAAGTCTCAAGAATATTCAAATAGTTATAATTACTAGGGCTTCCGCTCAGATTTTAAATTTTGGGTGGGTCAATACTCGGCTAGAGTCCTCCCAAGTTGTACCATAACATGTTGTAGATAATTCCACGACTATCAACATCCAACTTGCAATCCTTTCCTTTTCTTCAATGACTAATCTATCAATGACAGATTCAATGGAAGATTTAGAAACCGTGTACAATAGACTTGTTCTCCACTCGGTTTCGATGGAATAAATAGTCTAGTATTCACACTACTTAGACAGTTAGACGAGACTCTCAGTAAGAAGAAGAAGAAATTTCTAGGAGGAACTTTCTCAAGCCTAGCATTCAGATGAGACATGTGAAAACATGATCAAGATGGAACGTAACAAACGGGTTGAATAAGAAATCTAGAAATCGAGGCAGGTCTTTGATTTTATCCAAGATACAACATGTGTTTCTTTCATTGGTGTAACCATTCCATCTACTATAGGTTTCACCAATGGACCACTATTTTTTACCACAATTCAAGAATTCTACTAGAATATATGGTCACAAGGACTTGAGTTTTGGCGAAGATTGGCCTTTGGTTCTTTAATTTTAACCAATTAAAGTAATATCAATTACACTAAACAAACATACCTTTTTTTGGTACCTAGCTTAGGGGGCTGGCTGGGGCCCAAGCTCTCTGTTGAGAGAAGAAGACCTTGGGTGAGGTAGCATGGCCTTCGAGTAAGGGAAGGTGCCTCCCCAGATTTAAACCTAGGACGTACAGGAACATAAGAACTCATAACTCTTACCACTAGGGTAAGCAACAATTCTTAAACAAACCTACCCTTCAAATATACTTTTTTCAATATATGATAGTTATGATTTAGATCCTAAGACACAGGAGTTTTGTATCCGAATTCACTTCCATATCTTTTATGCATGATTTTGGATTCTAAATTTCTTCCTCATAACCCCATTAATTGAAGTAGGTTTTATACCTATAAGTGCAAAAAATCTCGCAGACTTACTTAGATGAATGTAGAACTTTTGGGAAGGATTAGCTGCCTGAAAACTTGAAAGGAGAGGAGAAGCAACGGTCAGAGACCTTGGCTGCAGTCAGCGCAAGGCCCTCCGACGCCTGAGTTAGTGTTATCACTGAACAAAGGGTGAAATGAGGTGGAGAAGAAGAGAGAGAGCTTAGAGTTAGGGGGTTCCTTGTGTGTCTGAACCTCCCATGTGTTTTTGCATAAAAGCATACCTTTGGGATTCACCTCTTGCATAATATAGAGGTGGGGAAGTCCCATCAGAAGCTTCCTTAGTAGAGGTAGGTAAAAAGGGAATGTCCCATTTACCCATACCTCTATCTCTGGTGGATGTGACCGTTCAACGCCCATCCTATCAGTCAGTTCGTGCTGCAGCGTGGCTGTCTTGTCATCTGGCACTGCTGCCTGATGGAGCACTTGGCCGAGATGGAGCACTTGGCCGAGGTGGGTGTACTTGGTCGAGGTGAAGCACTTGGCCGAGGTGGAAAAACCTGGCCGAGGTGAAACACTTGGCTGAGATGAAGAACTTGGTCGAGGTGGAAGAACCTGACCGAGGTGGGAGTACCCGGCCGAGGTGAAGCAGTCTGGCACTGTTGCCGAGATGCATGAAGCCGAAACTAGGATATGCCTAGCTGGTAATCTTACCGGAGCTGAGCACGGCTTTGGTATTATAAAATTATCCCCACACAATAGCCCCCCAGCTTCTGACTTTTTAGAGTTCTAACTCTTTGAAGTCAGAAGCTATTAAGATGACAGGTCTTTCTGAACATTGAGATTGAAGCTCACACTATATCTTGGTGTCGGTTAGCGACGTGCGACCTCTCTTTCCGGCTGAAGTTGTTTAAACCGAAGCTGGTGCTGCGACCGAGCTGGAGTTGTAACCAAGCTGGTGTTAGAGAGCTGGTGCTGTAACCGAGCTGGTGTTAGCGAGGTGTGCCTTGACTATTTAAGGACTTACTTAGCTGGTTCTGTAACCGAGCTCATCGCTTAGCTGGTTCTGCAACCGGGCCGCAGCGGACACCGAATTCTGCAACAAGGTGTGCCTTGACAGTTTAAGGGCTTACATAGCTGGTTCTGTAACCGAGCTCATCGCTTAACTGGTTCTGCAACCGAGCTGCAGCGGACACCGTGTTCTGCAACAAGGTGTGCCTTAACAATTTTAGGGCTTACATAGCTGGTTCTGTAACCGAGCTCATCGCTTAACTGATTTTGCTACCGAGCCACAGCGGACACCGAGTTTTGCAACAAGGTGTGCCTTAACTATTTAAGGACTTACATATCTGGTTTTGTAACCGAGCTCATCGCTTAGTTGGTTCTGCGACCGAGCCGCAGCAGACACCGAGTTCTGCAACAAGGTATGCCTTAACAGTTTAAGGACTTACATAGCTAGTTTTGTAACTGAGCTCATCGCTTAGCTGGTTCTGTAACCGAGCCGCAGCGGACACAGCGGTCGCCAAGGATGACGGTAGAGGATTTTTCCACCGAGGTCGACGATAGAGGACTGTGCCGCCGAGGATGATGATAGAGGACCATGCCGTCGAGGATGACAGCAGAGGACCGTGCCACCGAGGATGACGGTAGAGGATCGTGACGCCGAGGCCGACGGTAAAGGATCATGCCACTGAGGCCGACGGTAGAGGATCGTGCCACCGAGGCCGACGGTAAAGGACCGTGCCGCCGAGGCTGAAGCTGTGCCGTCCGAGGCTGGAGCTATCACCGAGGCCTCGAAGCTGTTGAGGTACCCATCGAGTTTTCTAATATGGTGTTTCGTCTGTGCCTTCTGGAGGCAACCAAAATCGAGCTACTCTCAGCCTGTTTTTTGAAAGTCGAGGATCCGTCGATGAAGACCTTCCAAGATGAACCAATGAATTGTCTCTTGCAATATCGGCGGCAACTACACTGGTACTGCCTCCTGCAGTACCGGCAGTGACTGTGCTGGGAATACCGGCTGCAGTGGTAAGGCTTTTGATGATTCTCCGCCCTTCTTAACTTTCGGAGGCATGGCGTTTTTTAATCTTTCCCCATAGACGACACCAATTGTAAGTGCAAAAAATCTCTCGGACTTACTTAGATGAATGTAGAACTTTTGGGAATGATTAGCTGCCTGAAAACCTGAAAGGAGAGGAGAAGCAACGGTCAAAGACCCTGGCTGCAGTCAACGCAAGGCCCTCCGACGCCTGAGTTAGTGTTATCACTGAACAAAGGGTGAAGTAAGGTGGAGAAGAAGAGAGGGAGCTTAGAGTTAGGGGGTCATTGTGTGTTTGAACCTCCCTTGTGTTTTTGCATAAAAGCATACCTTTGGGTTTTACCTCTTGCATAATATAGAGGTGGGGAAGTCCCATCAGAAGCTTCTTTAGTGGAGGTAGGTAAAAAGGGAATGTCCCATCTGCACATACCTCGATCTCTTGTCGATGTGACCGTTCGGCGCCCATCATATTGTCAGTTCGTACTGCAGTGTGGTTGTCTTGTGATCTGGCATTGCTGCCTAGATTGAGCACTTGGCCGAGGTGAAGCACGTGGCCGAGGTGGGAGTACTTGGCCGAGGTAAAGCACTTGGCCGTGGTGGAAGAACCTGGCCAAGGTGAAGCACTTGGCCGAGATGAAGAACGTGGCCGAGGTGGAAGAACCTGGCCGAGATGAGGCAGTTGGCCGAGGTGGGAGTACTCGACCGAGGTGAAGCAATCTGGCACTGTTGCCGAGATGCATGAAGCCGAGACCAGGATATGCCTAGCTGGTACTCTTACCGGAGCTGAGCACAGCTTTGGTATTATGAAATTATCGCCTCACCTCGGCCAGGTTCTTCCACCTCGGCCAAGTTCTTCCACCTCGGCCAAGTGCTTCACCTCGGCCAAGTACTCCCACCTCGGCCACGTGCTTCACCTCGGCCATGTGCTCCATCTAGGCAGTAGTGCCAGATGACAAGATAACCACGCTGCAGTACAAACTGACAGTTATGATGGGCGCGCCGAACGGTCACATCCACCAGAGATCGAGGTATGGGTAGATAGGACATTCCCCTTTTACCTACCTCCACGAAGGAAGCTTCTGATGGGACTTCCCCACCTCTATATTATGCATGAGGTAAAATCCAAAGGTATGCTTTTATGCAAAAACACAAGGGAGGTTCAGACACACAAGGACACCCCTAACTCTAAGCTCTCTCTCTTCTTCTCCACCTCACTTCACCCTTTGTTCAGTGATAACACTAACTCAGGCGTCAGAGGGCCTTACCCTGACTGCAACTAGGGTCTCTGACCAGTGCTTCTCCTCTCCTTTTAGATTTTCAGGCAGCTAATCATTCACAAAAGTTCTACATTCATCTAAGTAAGTCCGCGAGATTTTTTGCACTTACAATTAGCGCCGTCTGTGGGAAAAGATTCAAAAACGACACCCCTCTTAAAGTTAAAAAGGGCGGAGAATCATCAAAAGCCTTACCACTGCCGCTGGTATTCCTAGCGCAGTCACTGCCGGTACTGCAGGAGGCAGTACCAGCACAATTGCCGCCGATATTTCAAGAGACAATTCTTTGGTTCATCTTGGAAGGTCTTCATCGACGGATCCTCAACTTTCAAAAACAGGCTGAGAGCAGCTCGATTTTGGTTGCCTCCAGAAGTCATAGACGAAACACTAGGTTAGAGAACTCGATGGGTACCTCAACAGCTTCGGGGCCTCGGTGATAGCTCCAACCTCGGACTGCACAGCTTCAGCCTCGGCGGCACGGTCCTCTACTGTCGGCCTTGTTGGCACGATCCTCTACCTTCGGCCTCAGTGGCACGATCCTCTACCGTCGGCCTCGGTGGCACGATGCTCTACCGTCATCCTCGGCGGCACGGTCCTCTACCATCATCCTCGGCGGCAAGGTCCTTTACCCATCCTCAACGGCACGATCCTCTACCGTCATCCTCGGCGGCACGGTCCTCTACCATCATCCTCGGTGGCACGGTCCTCTACCGTCGGCCTCGGTGGCACGATCCTCTACCGTCATCCTCGGCGACCGTTGTGTCCGTTGCGGCTCGGTTACAGAATCAGCTAAGCAATGAGCTCGGTTACAGAATCAGCTATGTAAGTCCTTAAACTGTTAAGGCACACCTTGTTACAGAACTCGGTGTCTGTTGCGGCTCGGTCGCAGAACCAGCTAAGCAATGAGCTCGGTTACAGAACCAGTTATGTAAGTCCTTAAATAGTTAAGGCACACCTTATTGCAGAACTCGGTGTCCGCTGCGGCTCGGTTGCAGAACCAGCTAAGCGATGAGCTCGGTTACAGAACCAGCTAAGTAAATCCTTAAATAGTTAAGGCACTCCTCGCTAACACCAGCTCGGTTACAGCACCAGCTCGCTAACACCAGCTCGGTTATAGCGTCAGATCGCTAACACCAACTCGGTTACAGCTCCAGCTCGGTGACAACACCAGCTCAGTCGCAGCACTAGCTTCGGTTTAAACAACTTCAGCCTGAAAGAGAGGTCGCACGTCACCAACTGACACCAAGATATAGTTGAGCTTCAATCTCAATGTTTAGAAAGACCTCTCATCTTAATAGCTCCCGACTTCAAAGAGTTAGAACTCTAAGAAGTCAGAAGCTGGGGGGCTATTGTGTGGGGATAATTTCATAATACCAAAGCCGTGCTCAGCTCCGGTAAGAGTACCAGCTAGGCATATCATGGTCTCGGCTTCATGCATCTCGGCAACAGTGCCAGACTGCTTCACCTCGGCCGGGTACTCCCACTTCGGCCAGGTTCTTCCACCTCGGCCAAGTTCTTCATCTCGACAAAGTACTTCACCTCAGCCAGGTTCTTCCACCTCGGCCAAGTGCTTCACGTCGGTCAAGTACTCCCATCTCGGCCAGGTGCTCCATCTAGGCAGCAGTGTCAGATGACAAGACAGTCACGTTGCGGTACGAACTGATAGATATGATGGGCGTCGAACGGTCACATCCACCAGAGATCGAGGTATGGGCAGATGGGACATTCCCTTTTTACCTACCTCCACTAAGGAAGCTTCTGATGGGACTTCCCCACCTCTATATTATGCAAGAGGTAAAACCCAAAGGTATGCTTTTATGCAAAAACACAAGGGAGTTTTAGACACGCAAGGACCCCCCTAACCCTAAGCTTTCTCTCTCTTCTTCTCCACCTCACTTCATCATTTGTTCAGTGATAGCGCTAACTCAAGCGTCAGAGGGCCTTGCGTTGACTGCAGCCAGGGTCTCTGACCGTTGCTTCTCCTCTCCTTTCATGTTTTCAGGCAGCTAATCCTTCCCAAAAGTTTTACATTCATCTAAGTAAGTCCGCAAGATTTTTTGTACTTACAATACATGATTTTTGTCAGATCCAAGTCTCAAGAATATTCAAATAGTTATAATTACCAGGGCTTCAGCTCAGATTTTAAATTTTGGGTGGGTCAATACTCGGCTGGAGTCCTCCCAAGTTGTACCATAACGTGTTGTAAATAATTCCACGACTATCAACATCCAACTTGCAGTCCTTTCCTCTTCTTCAATGACTAATCTATCAATGATAGATTCAGTGGAAGATTTAGAAACCGCATACAATAGACTTATTCTCAACTCGGTTTCGATGTAATAAAAAGTCTAGTATTCACACTACTTAGACGAGACTCTCAATAAGAAGAAGAAGAAATTTCTAGCAGGAACTTTCTCAAGCCTAACATTCAGATGAAACATGTGAAAACATGATCAAGATAGAACGCAACAAACGGGTTGAAGAAGAAATCTAGAAATTGAGGTTTCAGCAATGGACCACAATTCTTGTGCGAGCTCAATAATGAACTATAATTAATACTCAAGTTGAATTGATAAAAATTGGACTAAATGAATGATAAATTTATTTGTGTAATAATCAGAACTTATATTCATAGTATAACATAATAAATTAAAAATAAGTCTATTTATAGAGCTTCATCAATACACGGGCAAATATTTGTAAATTAATTTGTGATTCTTTCAACTCAAACAACATAGTCAAATGCCTACACATCTATCGCGGTTCACTCGCAACAAAAATGTGCTTACATTTCGTACCAACTTAGAACATGATATGTAATGATTTTGTAGAAATTATCACAATCAGTAACTCAGGTGTATCATTTTTTTTTATGCAAAGGGTCATTCACCTAAAGTACTTTTTGAATCCTCTGTTCCTATAATTCATACACTTGTGAGTATGGGTAAGATGATTTCGTCAAATAATTACAACTAGAAAAAAATGGGGAAACGTGCACAATGATGTAAAAGACCAGAATCCTCTAGTCCCGTATGAGAGGAAAAAACATGTGGGGTTGCGGGTAGCTCAACAATAGAAATAAAAAGAGCTGATTATTCCAATCTAAGATGGCTCACCAACGATCACAGTAGAAGCAAAATTTTTTTTTTTTTTTTTTTTTCTAACGGAGGGTTCCAATCCTTTGGGCTGGACTATTCCCTCCGGGCCCAGAGAGAAGCCGGGTAAAACCCCTGTGGCCCCTAGGTGGTAGCACAAGTAAACTCAACCTTCGGCTCCTGAAGAGGGGGGAACCGGGAGTCGATACCAAGACCTCTAGCTCCGGAAGAGGGAGGAACCGTGGTCCTGACCACTCGGCCAACCCCTTGGGGTTATCACAGCATAAGCAATGATGCATGATACTTTAATATACGTATCGTAATCAATATTTTACTTCTTATATGTAAAATTCATATTTCGATCGTGTCTATGACATGTCCTTGCCGTATCCTTAACGTATTTATGCATCATGGCATATAAAGTTAAGGTTAATATTTTCAATGGATGTCTAATCAACCCAAGACTTAGGGTTGTAAATTTGTGTCTGATTATATTGTATATCCGATGACTTTGGTTCCAAATAAAGCGCGTATGAAATCTATTTTTAGATCCAAGAGAATTTGGGATACGGATCCTGATTCAAGCATATGGGATCCACGACATTTGGATCCGGATCCAGATCCAGATCCAAATCCTTGTATGTTCTTTGAGAATATGGATCCAACACGGTGGCTTTTTAAATTCAAAGATATATATAAGTTTTAGAGATTTGATGATTATATAAATTGAGCTTATATAGTTTTTAGTACCTATATAGCTTGAGTCATGCTGATATTTGAGAGTCTACTTAGTTATAATCACATATCATTTAATATCCTCATTTTTTATATTTATAAAAATTATTTTGAAGCTCTTTTGTCCAATTATACCAATACACTCCACATATTTTTTTGGGTTTAAAACTGAAATTGGATCCGATATCCTGGTATGATTCTAGATCTAATTTATAAAGAAGGACCAGATCCGAGTCCACTATAGTCTTGGCCCAGACCTGACCCCTTCATTCCTGGTTTAACGTGATTCTTAAGACTTTAAATATTCAAATAGTCAGATCCTTTATATCACTAGGACTTCATCAAACTTGGATCTTAACTTTCCTCAAAACCTAGGGACATGAATTAAACCATAGCCTGGGCTAGGTCAACAGTTGGTCCAGTCCACCAGATTTGAACTCTAATTACAAGACAGAATTATTTGGTCCAGTCCACCAGATTTGACTCTAATTACAAGACGGAGATAATTCCACAACTATAGACACCTAACAAGCAAGCTGCACCCATTGAGATCAATCCCTTTCATATATATAAATTGTCTACACCAGAATTCAAGTAGTAGGAGAGAATGAAATGTGGTGGAATTTTCTCAAGCTTAGCATTCAGCAGTGACAATACGATTAACGTGGAACGCAACAAATGAGTAGAAGGAGAAATCAAGAAATTTATGGACATCTTTAGCTTTGGCTTTGGATTTTTTGGCTGTAGCTCAATTAGTTACAGTCATGTGTGAGAGGGAGCCAAGTGGGTGGGCTAAAAATCAATGTAGGTCTCTGATTTTACCCAAATTGTAGGATATGGACAAGTTGAATCTTTAAAGTGTAAGTATTGCTTTTATACATTTATACTATATCGCATAAAACCACTATAAATATTCGAATTAGGATACTCTAAGTATCACATTATAAAGTTACAAGCCAATATACACATATAATGCTCTCTTATCACCAATGCGCCGCAATACTTGTCATAAAGCCATGCGATGCATGGGTCATGCTAATTGGATAATAAATTTCAATTAATATTGAAATTAAGCATTAATTTATAATAATAAAAAAAGAAATAGATTAATTGAATGATAATTCATTAGTGAAATCATTAGAACACAAATTCATACTATAGGATGAATAATTAAAAATATATGAAAAAAAAAAAAAGGATATGGTGCATCCCATCCATCCACTAGATTTCTACAATTTCATTGGTGTGCACGTCTCCTAGGTTTCTACAATTTCAACTGTTAGAAAATTAATAAAGCTTATAAATAATAATTTAGAATTGTAGGATATGGAAACTTGTATCTAGAGTATCGTGGTATAGTTCCAAATGTAATATCAATACAGTAGAATAAATTAGATGATCAAGCATCTCCTTATCACAGTTATCATCCCATTATCATGGTTACGAGCCAGTTTGCCATATAACGTCCTTTTTTCACGAATTGACCACCAATAACATTAAGCCCCTGTGATGCATTGGTTAATTTTCGTGAAAATGGAAAAATGATTTATATTATTAATATGCAAGTTAAGTTTTATTCATAAAAATAATGGATTAAGTGATTGATAACCCGTTTTTGTGATCATGATCAAAATTTATGTTTTCGGAGTAAGATTTTAGCAAAGAGATCGGCAGGAATGGGAATAAGCTTGTTGTTACGTATTATCTTAAAATAAGGTACATTTTCTTAGAAAAGAAAATAGTCAAACCCTACATTTTCTTCTGCACTTGTTTGGGTGATGCATGGGAGCAGAACTTGTACCTTTTGTCTCCCTCTCAGCCTTCTTATATTTGTAAAACCCTATCAATTTTTATTAATATGATCTTTCTCTCTCTGTTCCTATGGTCCCTCTGTTCCTATCAATATTTCTATTATGTAGTGGGTATTTTTGTCAAATTGGTTACTGATATCAACTATTTAAACTATAATTAGGGAGTGCTAGTGGATATTGTTTCATAAACTGAGACTGAAATTTACCCTGCTTGAACTGAAAATAGGGATTACTGTTCAGCTGCATTGAAATGGCATTGTCTGGTAAATTGAGGTTGATATGTACTCTATTCTGAAGAAAAACTAAAGACACGTGCATGGGTTCTGTAAGTGGCATAGTTTGTTCGATAGGGGGGCTAATATGTAATTTTTGAACTGAAAATAGGGACTGCTTTGAATTTGGTCTTGCAGTGTATTTGGTCTGTTGAATTGAGGACTGATCAATAAACTACAATCAGAATACAAATCAAATTTCTAGAGCAACACACACACACACACACACACACACACACAACACACTGCAACTGCTTGAAATAACCCACACCTATGGGACAGATATTCCCAAATATGCAGATGTTCTGGTGTCTTACATTGTGGCTTGAGATAATGGCCCCCTTCTGGGGAATAGATACAATTTAGAGCAGTTGGCTTGAGGAATAAATTACGTGACACCGCCGTTTTTAACTTTCAGCA
Source organism: Cinnamomum chago (assembly GCA_038049695.1). NCBI lineage: Eukaryota > Viridiplantae > Streptophyta > Magnoliopsida > Laurales > Lauraceae > Cinnamomum > Cinnamomum chago. The sequence continues at coordinate 10,855,690 of CP142454.1, read as the reverse complement.
CTGGGACCAGAGAACTGCAGTGTGGATGAGTTGTAATTGTATTCATAACATCAAGAAGCATTCTCTTTAAAAAGAAGAGGAATGCTTGTTCTGAGGTGGATCTGAAACCGATAAAAAAAAAAGGTGAAACTGAAATTTGTAGAAGGTGGTTTTGAGGTATTGGGGAAATCTGTGAAAAGTCATTAAAAACTTGCATGCTTGCATTCTTCTCATTTTTTTGGCAGCCAACACCATGACTGTTGCGATATACAAATGGAGAAGTGGAGTTTGAGCATTTTGATTGTTATTTGCTTTAGGATGTTTAGTAGCTTTACTAATTCTGTAAACGCAAGGACCATTTTCTGTTTATATTCATAATCTTTATCAGATTGCCTTCCAATGCAAATAGAATTGGTGGTGGTGGGGGAAAGAAGGGAGGGATTGGCTTTCGGTTGTTGTCTGTTCATGCTTTCATGTCTTTTTTAGGTCTTACTATTGTTTGATACTTGCTGCAATAGTCAATGTAGAAGAGATAGTTGACATAAGAGGCAATTTACATACTACCTTGAGTAACTCCTTGATTTTTACTTCCATGTTTATGGTCATGAGAGAAATTTCTCATTTACATATATACTTGTTCACAGTCGAAGGTGCGATTTTTTTATACATTTTTAACATGTCATTTGTCTGAGATAACAAGTATTAGTATTTGAGTTCAGTCTTTGTTAGTAATGCATGCTAAGATTAGATAAAAGCATTTCAGGTTCCATGCAAACTTATAAATATGTTATGGTTCCTACAGCAGCTATCACTTTGATCGGAGCGAGATTATTGAATTAATGAAATTATTATCGTTTTCATTGCTTTCTAGCATTATTTATGTTGATAAATAAGAAACCAAGATAACTAGGAATGATTGAAATAATGAATTTGGTAAGTAGGATATGCTATACATGTACCCTGGAGGTATTGGTGCAGCATGAGTACTAGGCATGTACAGGCATCTAGATATCATAGCATTATGTATAGTGAATATGGCTGATATGGACATTTCCCCACCCCAACCCTTCTTTTACTCAAAATAAAATCATACTGTTAGACCCAACATGCTGATCTGTATCATCAATTTGGTCGATTTTGCCCTTGCCCTACAGGTACAGGGTCTGATACCAAGGATCTCTGATACACCCAGTCCATTGGATTTGGCGGTGATAACTTCGATTTGAAGGTTGGATCTCTGATACACCCAGGCCATCAAGATGGACCCCAAGAATGCTGTTCTCTTCGCCGATCGTTCCCAGGCCAACTTCAAGCTCTGCAATTAATTTATACTAAGGGTAACAGAGCAATTGAGTTGGATCCATGGGTGTCCAACATGCAATAAGCTTAAGAATACCAAACTGCAAAGGCAACTTTTGTTGGTTATTGGACTACCAAAACCAATTATCTTGTTCTACCCAAATCTAAGTCCTAATCCACATCCTACTTAGACAATTTTGTTGATTTAAGTGTCTGTTGTTCGCATTAAAATAGTAGAAATTGAATATGTAGTTCATTCCATTAGTGGTTAAAAGTGAAGATTGAATTTTCAAAAATGAGCTTCAAATAACTCTTCCTTTTAGAAAATAGAATAAAATGAATTTTACTTTTAAGAAATAGAATCAAAATAAATCACAAATCACACCGTGCCATTGGTGTGTCAATTGATCATAAACATGCCATCAAGCCATAGAATCCTTGCCCCAACATATCATACACTGCCGACTCCCAACTGGGGCATCCAAAGTCGACGCATCCATCTTCACTTTTTCATCTCTTTCCAACCCAAAATCTACAAGTCCATTGAGCTACCAACAATCGTCCACTATTCAGCAAAAAAATAAAAAACATATACAACAAAAACACAAGTTTTGATAAGATTATATGCAGCTAAACAGATCCACCATCGATCCGATTAACCTGTCTATTGATCCACTCTGCAGAATCACTGGTCAAGAACCCCACCACTGGGGCCCATATCCTCCATCTGCCCCAACCTACCCAGAGGACACATATCCACCACCCTCTTCAGGTCCTCCTCTGTCTTCCTGGAAAAGAACATGCCCGTCGTGATCGGCCCCGGCGCCACACAATTCGCCGTGATCTGGCCCATCTGGGTCCCCTTTAGCTCCTTCGCCAGCTCAAGGGCACACTGATCACTGCCAACAGCATTGCCCCTGGTCCCATGACAACAAACTTGTTGTGTGCAGCGATGACGGATGATGAAATCGAGAGGATGATTGATGAATGCCTTGTATTCGGTTAGGCGAGAATGAAGGATCCTGTCCCATTTGTTGGGTCCTTAGCTAGTGATGACCGCCAATTAAAATAGATGGGCAGGTGATTCTGGTCACTGGTGGTTATATTCAGTTGCCCAGTTCAGGTAATTGTAGTATTGCACTCATATTAAAATTAAAATGCATTAATCTCAAATAAAGAGATGGTTTGATTCAAGGAAATACTCAGAGAGGCAAAAGTGCTGGATTTACTGCACTTGGATGGATGCATTACTTTTGTTGCTAATGGTGTGCTGTAAAAGAACTGTTCCACCTAAAATAAAAGGGTCACTCTCTGTCTTCTCATTCAGAGGTGCTTCATAAACTTGCGGGCAATGATCATATACGACTCTGTTTTTTTTTTAGTTTGCAATCTGGGATTGAGTAACACACACCCAACATCAGAAATACACAACAATAAGCAGGCTCATGTGTTATAAATCGTTGTAAAGATAACAAAGTCCATCACAGGACAGTGATTAAAAGGTCAGCATCGTCCAATATTGAGAATTTTTGCAAAGGCAACTACATCAACAATGTGCCCAAAAGGGTCACACCTGATAAATGACCTCTCCCATTATATGAGAGAAGGCTGGATGACTGGAAACAATAAAAGAAACAAGGGGATTTGACATATGAATGACCCTTAAATACTATTGTCCCAAGTTTATGACTGAAAGTAAGCTAATATCACCAGGTCCTTTGACTCTGATCACCCTTTTTTTTTTCCCTTTTTTGCCTTGTATCCCATGATATCATGGGTTTTTAAATTCCTCATGATATCATGGGATCCAAAGTCCAACGACCAGGGTAACATTTAGTCACTTCTAGTCATGAATTTGGAAATTGAGTGTCTAAAGGGCATTGAATTGTCAAATCCCTAAGAAACAACAAGGGTTTCATCCCTTTAAAATCCTCATGAAGCCAACAAGCCCATCACAGGACTATGAACAAGAGGATCTTTCAGTCTTGCTGGGGGAGGCATCTCGACCTACAATGGGCCCAAAGTCCATGTTTCCCAAGGTCCCACCTGATAAATGGCTTCTTTCTTTAAGTATGAGAGCTTATCTCTTGCTTAATATAAGAACAAGAAGGGTATAAATCAAATAGAAGTAAAGTTGGTTGTAAACTGCAGTAAACAAGAAATAAAAAGAGTTCAAACAGATGTTTATGTAGGAGTTATGATTATTGATTACATTCTTTAAAATAACCTCAAATTGCAAAAGAAAGGAAGAACAAAACTCCAAACCAAGTGAAACAATAATACAGCTGAATGAGTCACTCGAATGCATTTACTTGGTTTTAGTTTAGATTGCACAGAGAAAGGAAGTTGGAGAAGGTGGAGTTGGTATCTTCACAGTCCCCTCCAGCATCAACACCACCTTCTTCATGGAAGGCCTAAGCGAAGGCTCATCCTGGATGCACCACAATCCCACCTTCACCAACCTCTCCAATCTTCTCATATCCACCTCTTCAGAATCCACCAGCTTGCATAGCTCGCCGGACTCGAAGCAGTCATAAACCCAATCAGATAGAACAATCTCATTCTCTGCTACTTCCATGTCGACACTCCTTCTACAGCACACAATCTCTAACAACACAATTCCAAAACTGTAGACATCGGCCTTGACCGTGACAGGCATGTTCCTATGCCATTCGGGGGCGACATACCCCTTTGTCCCCCTGATTGCAGTGAAGGTCCTTGTTTGGTTCGGCCTCATTATCTTTGCTAATCCAAAATCAGATATCTTGGCAGAATTGAACTCATCCATGAGTATGTTCCGAGGCTTTATATCACAGTGGATGATTGGAGTCTCACACTCCTCGTGTAGATTAAGGAAACCGCTAGCGATATCCATTGCAATTGTAACCCTCTCGTTCCAAGTTGGGTGCCTATCAGGACAATAAAGAAGGTTTGCGAGCGAGCCATTGCCCATGTACTCCTACACCAAAAGCCTATGACACCCCTCTACACAAAAGCCGAATAATCGGACTAGATTCCGATGGTGGGTTCTCCCAGTCACGTCCCCCAAAATAGGAATTGGGGAAAAACGTGAAAAATAAATTAAATTCAAATTTTCCTGTGTTTAATACAACACAAGCTTCCAAAAAGTGGACCCACAAAAAAATTTCAACCTGTGGTGAGTCAAATATATTTCACTAAATGCAGCGGAAGCTTATTCAATTGGTATTCAATGATCATAAATAAGATCCAACACGAAAATCAAATAAACATTAAATGTTAAAGTTGCAGAAAGAATAAAATAATTACTAAAGAATTGTTTATCATTAATAAAGTTCATCTAAAGAATTGCTAAGATGACGTTCACTCTCATGCAGGCTTAGACGGCTCCGAAACCGTCTCCGGCATCCCACTCGGGTTCATCAGTTGGCTCAAACGTTTGAAACGCTTGATCCTACTCCGTCTCCTTGGTAAATTGGGCTCGGTACCTATGCACCAAATATTACAACGTAAACAGCAAGTACATAATCATAATTCGGAACTTAACACAACAACGAGAAGAATATAAACGAGAGTGATCATATAACAGTAATGACAGTAATAATGACAAGAAAGGACGTATAGTCTAATCCAAATAAAACAAAAGGAGCAATATGATTCACACGAAGACAAGTGTCCCCGTTTTGGGTGGTCAGCCCTAAATAAATCGGGAGAGCCCGTCCATAACGTCGGTAGTCATAAACCGATCGAATTAAAAACAAATCAGGATAACCTGTTCACATTCAAAGCAGATTATAAGTGATCCGGTCACATCGGTGATCAACCGTCCATATATCGAGCTGCAGTCGTCCATAAATGACCCACATAAACATAAATATATAAGTATAATAGACCTGAATAATAAAGCTCCGATACAAGAGTCCTAAGTCAAAGTAAAGTGCTAGCCATTCCACATCCCATATCATAGTCAAATCGTAATACAAAAATTGCAAAGCCACTTTATAGTCCATAACACACAATAGGGTATGCATCTAAAGGAGTACATATCCTAAATCGACATATATATGCATGCGGAGGATAAGACATAGATACGAATCAATCATAAGGTCAAACATAATGTCTCGTACCCCACAACCATAGAAATCTCTAATAAATATAAGATCAACACATCCCTTTTCCATTAATGGTGCATAGACCCACTTAAGGGTTTTCCCATAGAGATGGGTTGAACTCGAATTCATTAGGATTTGCCCGAGGTCATGCGAAGCACTAAACCCCATATTAGTAATATACCGTATGCTCGGACGGTATTTACTTAGTCCAAAGATCTAATAATAAAGTACAAAAATATAGTTTTAACACATTAAGACCTAAGATATCATTTAATATCTAATTTCTAAATAATAATGATAAATAATAAAAAAAAATCTTAGTTTATAGTTTTAGAAACTTAGGATCCCATCTTGGTGTTATTCCAAGAATATAAATCTTAATGGTCTAAATGGATTTATTAAAGGCAAATAGTCTCGTTTCCTAATTTCCATAAATTAAAAAGAGAAGGTCCACAATTTAAAAGACTTTCAAAGTCAACAACGTGATGGCTATATTTGTTTCCTTACACACCAAGACCGCCATAGGCCACCTTTCCATTCATCCCACCCATTTTGTACAAGAGTCACATGGGTCATGGGTGTGACATAGGATGATGTCACCATCATCTCCATCCTCTCATTTATTTCAAACACAGAACTCTATAATGGGTATTCTGTGTTGGGTGAACGACGCAGGTGCATCAAGGCCCTCTGGACAGTGGACCCCACCATCTCCAATCCCAAATCAACTCCACCATCTGGGTCGCCCAGCTCTACTTGGATACAAGATCGGGCCTGATCATGGATCAGGTCATCAACATCTTTTCCCTTTAGTCCTATACAAGTCAGGTCAAACTCATCCTCTCCTCACTCAACATAGAACCGTGTTCTGTAACAGTTCTCGACACCAGCAAAGCTGGGCTACTCGGATTGTGGGCCCCCACCCATCAACACCGTTGATGGAGATGACCTCCAATGTCGCCCAGGGCCAAACTAATATATCTTTGGTTCGGATCAATCATCGGGTTACATCTCTTGGCCCCACCACATGATTAAATACATGAAAAGAACCATCGTTCAGAACCCATCTTCCAGAACAATGTCCATCAAGGTCACTTGGAATAGTGGGCCCCACGGATTAAGACCCAGATCAGCCTCATCTTCAAGGTCGTTCATGCCTATACGGCCGCGTGATCCGACCTGATCCATGATCAATACATTCAGTGGGTACCACAGAGCACAACCCCATATCACCAACACAAGCAACATCTGGAACGGATGATTGCCCGGACTGTATCTGTGGCTGGTCTCACAACAAGAGAAAATCACAGACGGTGGCCATATATGTACAAGGCATCGTCATAAAAAGAGAAAATCAAACCTTAGGACATAAAAGAGATTTCTACATGCATCCACACATTAATCCAAAGAGGAACACAAGCATTAAATTTACAATTTATAATTAGGTACTTGCCTTTTTTCCGGGGTTGAAGAAAAAGCAACAAATCCTAACCAAAACCCAAACCGAGATTCCCACAGCGCTCGATCACAATCCTAACACCGATCTGATATAAGAGATGAGAAAGAAATACCCAGGTGATCAGATCTATGATATTCCTACCCAAAATCTAGCATTGGAAAGAAAAAGGGGATAACCCAAGAATACAGATCTACTCCTAATGATTTGAGGAAAGGGTTACCTGAGATGAGAAAGTTGAGTCAAGTATGCCGGTATCCTCTGATCTTGATTCTGATGGCTGGATCCTAAAGCTGGAATGGCTTGGGAAGTTGAAAGAGGAAAAAGACGAAGAGGTTACGGGAGGAGTTGCAGAGAGATAAGTGGGGAGGGATGAATCGTGAGATTAGTTAAAATAGGGATTAGGTTAAAAAGGTGGGCTTAAGTTATTGAGTCAAAACTACGGGTCAGGTCATCTACCCATTAACCCAACTCACTAAACCACGCATCTAATCTAACGTGTGCCCCACTTAATCCTACCTACTTAAATAACTAAAATACATTAAATTAATATAATAATAATATATTAATAATAAATATAATTAATGGCGGGGCCGGATCTTACATTCTCCCCCCCCCCCCCCCTCCTTAAGACATTTGGTCCTCCAAATGCAATCATACCTCGGGAAGAAGATGCGGGTAAAGCTTCTTCACTTGATCCCGGAGTTCTCAAGTGGCTTCTCGAAGACTATGGTGCTCCCACTGGACTTTCACCCAGTGTATTGTCCGCGTCCTGAGAACTTACTCCTTCGTGTCGATGATCCGAGAAGGTCGCTCAACATAAGTAACATCTGGCTGCAATTCCAATGGCTCATACTGCAACACATGAGATGGGTCTGCGATATACTTCTTCAACATCGAGACATGAAAAACATTATGTACCGCTGATAATGCTGCTGGTAAGGCCAATCTGTAAGCAACTTCTCCAATTCTTTCCAAGATCTCAAATGGACCGATATATCTCCGAGATAATTTCCCTTTCTGCCCAAACCTCAATGTTCCTCGCGTTGGTGAAACTTTTAGAAACACATGTTCACCGATTCAAATTGAAGATCTCTCCTCTTCAAGTCTGCATAACTCTTCTGTCGGCTTCTAGCAATTTTCAACCGATCATGGATTTGCTTCACTTTCTCACTGGTATTACTAACAATAGATGGACCATGAAACTCCTGACATCTATCTCCTCCCAACAGATTGGGGTCCTGCATCGACGTCCATACAATGCTTCAAATGGTGCCATGCCGATACTGGAATGATAACTATTATTATATGAAAATTCGCATAATGGGAGACTTTTCTGCCAATCCTTCCCAAAATTAAGGACGCAAGCTCGCAACTTATCTTCCAGTGTCTAATTAGTCCTTTCAGTTTGACCGTCGGTCTGAGGATGATATGCTGTACTAAAATTCAATGATGAGCCCAGAGCTTCTTGAAGTTCAGTCCAGAATTTGCCCAAAAATCTAGGATCTCTGTCTGATACAATCGATCGGGGAACACCATGAATTGTGACCACCTTCTCCACGTACATTTTAGCTAACTCATCCCGAGGTGTCTTCATGCTCATTGGTAAGGAATGTGCCACTTTAGTCAATCTGTCAACTATCACCCAGATGCTATCTTCGTTATGCATTGATGGCAACCCAGAGATAAAATCCATCGTTATGTGTTCCCATTTCCAGTCGGGCACTTCCAACTGTTTTAAAAGTCCTAGGGGCTGCTTCCGTTCTGCCTTTACTTGTTGACACACCAAGCACCTTGCTGTAAATTCTGCTACAGCCCTCTTCATATTACTCCACCAATAATGATTACGCAGGTTCTGGTACATTTTTGTACTACCAGGATGAATAGTATAGCGGGAGTGATGTGCTTCTATCATGATCTCATTCTTCAATTCTTCTACATTTGGCACACATAACCGGTCTTGAAAGTACAACACACCCTCCACTATTCTGAAGTCTGGTCTACTGTCAATCTGTTCAATCACTCGAGCTAGCTCTGGATCCTCTGACTGCTTGCTCTTGATCCTGCTCAAAATCTCTGGTTCCAAGACGAACATGTTAGCTAACATAACCTTGTCGTCAATTGATTGCAAAGACACTCCCAAATCAAGGAAAATTTCTGCCCAAGACCATTCTGCTCGCAAACATGCATTAGTTGCTACCCTTCGACTCATTGCATCAGCCACTACATTGGCTTTCCCGGGATGATATTTGATTGGAAAATCAAAATCTTTCATGTATTCCATCAACCGGGTCTGTCTCATGTTTAATTCAGGCTGGGTAAACAAATATTGAAGACTTCTATGGTCTGAATGAATTTTAAATTTCTCACCATAGAGATAGTGACGCCACATCTTCAATGCCATGACTACTGCGGCAAGTTCCAAATCATGAGTGGCATACTTTTTCTCATGCACTTTCAATTGTCTAGAGCCATAAGCCACTACTTTCCCATCCTGCATAAGCACACAACCCAATCCAACCTTTGAGGCATCCGTATAAATAACAAGTTTACCATTCTCCGTAGGCAATGTGAGCACTGGAGCTGTAGCCAATCTATTCCTTAACTCCTGAAAACTTGCTTCACATTCGTTAGTCCACACGAACGGTACATCTTTTCGTGTTAATCTGGTCAATGGAGCAGCAATGGATGAAAATCCTTTCACAAATCTCCTGTAGTAACCTGCTAAACCCAAGAAACTATGAATCTCTGTTACTGACATGGGTCTCTGCCACTTGACCATTGCCTCAATCTTTCCTGGATCAACCGCTAAACCTTCCTTGCTGATGATGTGACCCAAGAAAATTACTTGCTGAAGCCAAAATTCACATTTACTCAACTTGGCATAGAGTTGATGCTCTCTTAAAGTCTGCAATGCTGCCCTCAAATGTTGCTCGCGATCTTCTCGAGACCGAGAATATACTAACACGTCGTCTATAAAAACAACGATAAACTGGTCGAGAAATGGAGCAAATATTTTATTCATCAAGGCCATAAATACTCCCGGAGCATTGGTTAGCCCAAATGGCATTACCAAAAACTCGTAGTGGCCATATCTGGTCCTGAATGCTGTCTTCTGAATGTCCTGATCTCGAACTCTGAGCTGATGATATCCCGATCTCAAGTCTATCTTTGAGAAATATTCAGCTCCCTGAAGCTGATCAAACAATTCATCGATCCTTGGGAGAGGATATTTGTTCTTGATTGTGACCTGATTGAGTTGTCGATAATCTATGCACATCCTCATAGACCCATCCTTTTTCTTCACAAATAGGACCGGCGCATCCCAAGGTGATACACTTGGTCTCACAAACCCCTTGTCCAACAAATCCTGCAATTGAGTTTTTAACTCTCTGAGTTCTGCTGGAGCCATTCTATATGGAGCTTTAGAAATCGCAGTTGTCCCTGGTACCAATTCAATCGAAAAGTCTATCTCCCTGACTGGAGGTAAGCCTGGAATTTCATCCGAGAAAACATCAGGGAATTCACAGACCACTGGAATATCCTCCACCCCTTTTGACTGTTTATCCTCCATGATAAACGCCAAATATCCTTCACATCCAGAATTCAACAATCTTTCTGCTTTCAATGCTGAGATCCTGCATGTCCGAGTTGGTTTCCTCCGACCAACAAATTCAATAGTGTCCGAATGCAATGAAAACTTGAAATAACGATGGGTTAGATCCTATAAAACACGCTAACAAGCAATTCTATAGACTTTACAGTTAGCACTTTAAAGTCTGTCTAACGGAAATCGTAATCCTCACCACGTCCTATTACTTCTATCCATTTTTAATATCCGAGAATCGTGCTGGGCTCTGATACCAACTGTCACGTCCCCCAAAATAAGAATTGGGGAAAAACGTGAAAAATAAATTAAATTCAGAATTTCCTGTGTTTAATACAACACAAGCTTCCAAAAAGTGGACCCACAAAAAAATTTCAACCTGTGGTGAGTCAAATATATTTCACTAAATGCAGCGGAAGCTTATTCAATTGGTATTCAATGATCATAAATAAGATCCAACACGAAAATCAAATAAACATTAAATGTTAAAGTTGCAGAAAGAATAAAATAATTACTAAAGAATTGTTTATCATTAATAAAGTTCATCTAAAGAATTGCTAAGATGACGTTCACTCTCATGCAGGCTTAGACGGCTCCGAAACCGTCTCCGGCATCCCACTCGGGTTCATCAGTTGGCTCAAACGTTTGAAACGCTTGATCCTCCTCCGTCTCCTGGGTAAATTGGGCTCTGTACCTATGCACCAAATATTACAACGTAAACAGCAAGTACATAATCATAATTCGGAACTTAACACAACAACGAGAAGAATATAAACGAGAGTGATCATATAACAGTAATGACAGTAATAATGACAAGAAATGACGTATAGTCTAATCCAAATAAAACAAAAGGAGCAATATGATTCACACGAAGACAAGTGTCCCCGTTTTGGGTGGTCAGCCCTAAATAAATCGGGAGAGCCCGTCCAAAGTTCTCACAATATCGTCATACATCTTAATTTTGATTGCACCTATCCCAACAACCTTACATGCTACATTATTTCTCATAAGCACTTTACCACTATCAATAGATTGATAATTGGTAAACCAATCTCTGTAAGGACACATATAATAGGAGCACCCCGAATCAAGAATCCACTCAGTTGCTGAGCTACCAACAGTAATCGAAAGAACTTCTGCACCATCAGAATTACTCTATGCAACTTCGGTTGCAACTCCGGCAATTTCTCCAGAATCAGATTACTCCTTCCCTTTAACAGATAATGAGAAGCACGCCGTACAGGTAACGTGGCAAATATGAAACCCATCGGATGGCTTAAATCTAGATGGCTCACGCACCAATATAAAGAATAGTCCAATAATTCCATGGGGCGATCCCAATCAATGTCTTAGATTGTATGGAGCAACTTGGCTTATGCACCTTGGTCCAGACCGAGACCACATGTCTTGGCCCATGAATATGCAATTCAATCTAGGCTTGTTTGGGTTTAGTCCTCGGGTATGTACTCCCATTACAATATATAAATATAATGTACTCGTACATGTATGTAATACATATAAATATAAATTTGATTATAATGTGAAATTGTCTAGTTAGATAGTGCAGTATGTAAGAAAAGTTTAGAGGACCCATCTGTAAGTGTGCCAACAAGGGGGAGATCGAAATATATATTGTAATGGGATTGGGCATGTAAAATAAGAACAACTAAACTCACATGACCTCGTTTTTATTAGAGATCTAACTGTGTATTTAGAGAAGAAAAAATGATTTCATTCACACCCATTTTTGTAACAAGTGTTTATTTTTTCCTCTGGTACATACACACCCACACCAGATCAGGGATCAATTCTTAATTGCATCTTGAGGTTATCATTGGATTGGCGAATGTTCACCTTTAATTCTTTAATTTTAATCACTAGTTAAAGAAATACAAAATCTTCGTATTCCTAAAAACTCAATTACATGAAATAAATATACCCTTAAAATATATCTTTTATGCATGAGTGCGGATTCTAAATTTTCCACAAAACCCAGTCAAAGTATGTTTCATACCTGTTTTTTATTAGATCCAAGACTTAAGAATATTCAAATAGTTATAATTATAAACACTAACATCCTCAACTCACAATATTACCAGGGTCAATACTCGGCTGGAGTTCTCCCGAGTGGGACCATAACGTGTTGGAGAAAATTCGACGACTATATTAGCATCCGACATGGATCCAGTCCTTTTCTTGTCTTCGTTGATTAATTAAAAGCAGATGATGAAAGATGAAAACATTGACTAATCCAGCAATGACAGTCATACACATTAAAAGCTTTAGGCTCTGTTTGGGAAGGGGAGGAAAAAAAGGGGGGAAAGTGGAGGAAAAGTGGTTTTGGAGGGTGTTTGGGAAGGGGGGAGGGGGAAATGGAGGGAAAAATTGCACTTTTTGCCTTAAAAATTTTCCCCCCAAAACAGGGGGGAAAATGAGGGGAAAGTGAGGATGGGGTGAGGAAATGACTATAATGCCCTTTAGACTTTATTTGAATTTTTTCCCAGAGCAAGGGTAAAATAGTCTTTTTCTCTGTATCTCACTAAAAACAAAATTATACTTTTTCACTTTCCTTCCCCTTACTTTTTTACTTCTCAAACAAGAGGAGGGAAAATTAATTTTCTCTCCCCTCCCCTTCATTTTCCTTCCCCCTCAAATTTTCCCTCCCCTCCTCCCTTCCCAAACGGACCCTTAGAAACGACGTACAAGAGACGGTTCTAAACGCGTTTCCCGTGCAATAATAGTTTAGTATTCACATTACTTGGACGAGAATCCCACTAAGAAAGTAGAAATTTCAAAAGGAGGAGCTTTCTCTAGATCACAAGGGGTGTTTGGACTTTGGAAATAATATATTTTTCCAAAACTTTGCTATATTATCTATTTATTTAGAATATAATAGGACACACCTAAATAGATTATTCAGAGATATCATGTATAAAAGAATCTTGGGACATTTACCAAAAAAACCTCAATAAAAATGGAAACTCAACTGAGGACCCCAAATTTTTATAATATCATAGGAGGACCTCCGGCCAAAATTCTCTTTTTTTGTTCTTTTTTCCATTTTTACCAATTAGCCATTGATATTAACAAAACTCATCATCTTAAAATCGATAGAAAAGAGATGGAGAAGAAGATAAGAAGAAGAAAACTCGAGGAGATCGTCTCTATCCTTCCATCCAAATGAAATCTACTACACCTATTGCAGCCAGTAACTCATTAGAACAAACCTTTTTTTTTTTTTTCATCTTTTTTTGTAAATTCCATCTATTAGATTTTTTTTACAAATTCGTCATCACTCAGTTTCTTGTTGCATCATTGATGTATGAACCTGAATGGATTGATTGTTTGAAAAAGAAAAGGGGAAAATGAGGTGATATCCAAGAAATGATGGGAAGTGAAGGTGTACGTTGCCTTCCGTGTGTTTGTTAGAGCGCCTAAGTGATATTTTCTTAAACTTCTTTATGTAGAGAGTGTCCTTTTTTCATTGATGTCGAGAGTTAAAGTGTATTGCCTTCCATGTGTTTATTGGAATGCCCAAGTGATGTTTTCTTGAATCTTTTTCTATAGAGAGTGCCACTTTTCCATTGATGTTTAGAGTTGAAGTGGGGGGAACATGAATTGAGTCTTCTTCGGAAGTTAATCATCGACCTTGTGATAGATAAAATAAAAGTTAAGCTTTATAGAGCGTTGATAAGGAAACGGTGGATCTAAAGATGGCATGAAGAACACTAATGGGAGCTAAATGAGCATGGCTAGTGTGACAAGTGGGTTATTTTATAACTTTGTATTGCTCATTTTGTGACCTTTTAATGGTCATTTTGTAAACTTAAACAGTCAATTTGTACTCTCGAAATGGATAATTTGTAAATTTATAAAGATCGTGTGATGTATTTGAGAATGGATGATTTATGGCTTTGTATGTGATTGATTGTATAATAATAGCTTGACCTTACCCTCCGCAATTGGAGAGTTGGTAATAGAGAGACTATAGAGGAAATGTCTTTGAGATGATGGAAGGAGGGAGGTAATGCCTTTAAGATGATGGAAAGTGAAGGTATGTACATTCCTTCCATGTGCTTGTTGAAATGCTTAGGTGATATTATTTTCTCAAAGTTCTTTCTGTAGAGAGTGCCTTTTTTCATTGACTTTAAAGTTGAAGTGGGATGAGATGAATTGAGTTTTCTTTTGAAGTTGATCTTCGGCCTTTATGTCAGATAAAATGGGCGTGAAAAATTTGTAGATTGTTATTAAGGCAATGAAAGATCTAAAGATGATAAAAAAGGAGGGAGGTAACATCTTGGCGATGATGGAATGTGAAGGTGTGTTGCCTTCCATGTGCTTATTGAAATTCTTAAGTGATATTTTCTTAAACTTTTTTTTTGGAGAGTACCATTTTTTCATTGACTTTTAAAGTTGAAGTATGGTACGATGAATAGAGTTTTTAATTTTATTTTTAATGCTGGATGGGTTGTTAATGTGGAACACTCTTTGATGGTCTAATTTTATTAATTTTTATGATTAAAATGTTGTGGAATACGTTGTTGTTGTTGATGGTTATTGTTGTGGATAGCTGTTGGTTTTAATGGAAAAAAGCTTTGATGTGGATGGCTGCTGGTTGTTAATGTTTATTTTTGTATCGTGGATGGTTATTAATTACTACTGGCACAATATTTAATTACCAATCTTGTTAATTACCAATTAACAAGAGTTGGGTCTACTACCAACATTATGTGGGTCCTATACTAATTACTAAGATTTAATTGTGTGATTATAATTATCGATTTTCCACATTATATAAGCCTCATTGTTTGATGATTTTCCTAGTGATTATTTTAATTATAGCTTGGTTAGTATAATCACCAATATCACATGGGTCCCACAATAATCTCTCATAGATGGATTCCTCAATGGTCTCTAACACTAAATAGAGCCCTTCGTGATAAATCACTACTAGTACAATAACCCGTGCTAAGTATGGGCATGACCCATGCGGCTAGGGGTCTCCAATCCATTTAACTACTTTTGAGATTATAAATATTTTGACAAGTAATTGTTATTTAATTTTAAAAAAAAGGTCATGAGATCAAACCTCCTAACCTGTGTACTTTTTTTAGTTCTTTAACCATGGCGGCTCAATAAAAGAAAAGTCAAAATTTGAAAGTAATCTGGTCAAAATTGAATTCAAAACCTTTCGCTTTAATATATTGTAAATAGATGTATTATACTATACTGTAATTACTAACATTTGGTGGACTCACCTTGATTATATAGGATTGCTCATTCCAATAACTTCTTTACATTAGATTGGTTCTACCATGATTATTAACAAGTAATTGATCTTATCTTCGTTACAAATGCCATCTAGAATTCGCTATGATTAGAATAATTTATCATGTTCATTGTGATTTATACTAGCATGATTACAATGTTGGGTGGGTCAAGGCAAAACTGCCCACAAAAGATGTATTATATAAATAAATAAATATATATATTGTGTGGGGCAGTTCTTAATATGCAAATTATGCTAAGCCCAGCAATAACGGCAGCTCTTATACTCCATTTCGGCCATGCGTGTTTCGGCACGGACGCTGATACGCTTGTCGTGACCAGCACTGATCGCTGCGATCTCGGCCATATGCCTCGTCTTGAGTCACGCATCTCGGTTGCAGCCGAGATGACAGATTGCTAACCGAGACAGGCACTGACAGTCACGTCTCACCTTAGGACACGTGACAAGGTGCGGGCACGCGTTGATGGGACAGATGTATCATCTCAGCCGTTCAGAATTCTTGTCAAGTCCCTGACAGAGCAGCATCCAGCGGCTACAGCCATATCAGGACAGGGCCCAAGGAATGATCCGATGGGACCTATACTGCCAACAAGTGAAGACATGATCATGCCCAACGTGACTGGCATTTAATGCAATGTGGGCTGATTGGACCATCATTTAATACAATGTGAGCTATGATGGATCCTCATTAATTACTTCGTGGGCTGATGAGACCTTTAGCAGTCAAATCACCAGGCCCACTATCAAGTATCTAATTAGAGGCTTTTCTCCTATAAAAGGGAATGCGAATCCAAACACGGTACGCACACGATCTCCTAGCCGTTACTCTGCCTCTCTTCTTCTTCAATCTTAGTTCTTGCACTAACTTGAGCATCGGAGAGCCCTGCGCTGCCCACAGCCAGGGTCCTCTGAATGTTTTCTCTCCCCTTTCAGGTCCCTGAAGCGGCTAGCTCTACACAGTCATTTGGATAAGTCCTTTAAGGCAACCTCTAGTCTTGTGAGTTATATTTTTTGCACTTACATATATGTATATATGTTTTTTTAATTATATGATTTCCATCTTAATTATCAATATTAAGTTGCTCCACTGTAATTACTAATTAGAGGGTTCCACATTTGGGTCATTCATATGTCAACATTAGTAAGTTTTTACTTCAACAAAAGCAACTCGAAAAGAATGTCTTTCCTATTCTGGCCGGGTTTGGTGATTTATTAATTTCTTACTGTCTTTCAATTGATTTTATGCTACAAAACATCCCAACTATTCAAGGTCTAGCCGTGGTGATATCTGGGTCTATGCCAATTCATAGGATAGTAGTTAGACCAGTTGGGTTTCACAAAATGTGGGCCCCATCATAAAAAAATGAGATACTCAGCTAGATGATTGCTTGTTAGGTGCAGCTACAAGTGGACCCGCACTCAAGCAGGTGGGATTTGTTGAAGCTCTCCTAGATTAGAAGATAGAAAACCTTATGATTTCTAACCAAAATTAAAGTTCAAAGAGAGGAGGGATTAAACCAAATCCGCTAATTAAATGGCAAGAGGTTCTATAGGTAAGCTGTGAAAGGACTGCTGCTCCACCTAAAATAAGGGTGAACACTCTGTTATTTCCTTTTAGCACTGCCTCTAACACTCTGTTTTTTTCATTTTTTCTTTTCTTTTCATTTTTTTTTCTTTTTTTCAGAATTTGCAATGTGGGATTGAGCAAACTGTAGCACAAGAGGTTGAAATAAAGAAGGTTCATATGTTAGAAATCCTTGGAATGCAAATGAAGTCCATCATAGGACAGTGATCATGGAGATTTTTGGGGGAGCCATCTCCACACACGATGCGCCCGAAATACATGCATCCCATAGGTCCCACCTATTAAATTACTTCTTTCTTCACATGAGAAAGCTCATATCTGGCTCGACACAAGAAAAGAAAAGTATAATTAGACTAGAACTAAGTTGATTGTAAACTGTTGTAGTACATGAGGTTGAAAGTGAGGAGTTATGATTATCGATTACCTTCATTTAAAAGAATTCAAATTGCCAAAAAAACAAGACAAAACAAATCAAAGCAAAGTGAAATAAGAACACAACTGAATGAGACACTCGATACATTTCCTTGACTTTTAGTTTAGATTGAATTGAGAAAGGAATTAGGAGAAGGTGGGGTTGGTATCTCCACAGTCCCCTCCAGCATCAAAACCACCTTCTTCATGGAAGGCCTAAGGGAAGGCTCATCCTGGATGCACCACAGTCCCACCTTCACCATCCTCTCCAATCTTCTCATATCCACCTCTTCAGAATCCACCAGCTTTCGCAGCTCGCCCGACTCGAAGCAGTCATAAACCCAATCAGATAGAACAATCTCATTCTCTGCTACCTTCATGTCGACACTCCTTCTACAACACACAATCTCTAACAACACAATTCCAAAACTATAGACATCGGCCTTGACCGTGACAGGCATGTTCCTATGCCATTCGGGCGCGACATACCCCTTTGTCCCCCTGATTGCAGTGAAGGTCCTTGTTTGGTCCGGCTTCATCAACTTTGCTAATCCAAAATCAGATATCTTGGCAGAATTGAACTCATCCATGAGTATGTTCTGAGGCTTTATATCACAGTGGATGATTGGAGTCTCGCACTCCTCGTGTAGATAGAGGATGCCTTTAGCAATATCCATTGCTATTCTCACCTTCTCGTTCCAATTCGGGCGCCCGTCAGGACTAAAGAGAAGGGTAGCAAGCGAGCCATTGCTCATGTACTCATACACCAAAAGCCTATGAGACCCCTCTACACAAAAGCCGAGCAATCGGACTAGATTCCGATGGTGGGTTCTCCCTATCGCCTGCATCTCCGCTCGGAACTCCCTATCCCCTTCTTCCACCGCTCTATCTAGTCTTTTTACTGCAACCACTCGCCCACCTTTAGCCAAGACCCCTTTGTAGACAGTTCCAAATCCACCCTTACCCAACTCCTCCTTGAATCCATCCGTTGCTTTCTCGAGCTCGTTGTAGGTAAATGGCCTTGGCGCTAAACCCTCGCTCTCTTCTCCATTTTTTATGGTCTCTGAGAGGAGTTCATAGCTCCATATTCTGTGTCTGTAAATTAGAAAACCCGAGATGGCTAGGAAAACAACAGAGAGAGACACAAGGCCTACACTTACAATCATAATCTCCTTCCGCGGCTCTTTCTTGCTTTTGCTAGGTTGTTCCGGTTTCATGCCATCATCGGGGGAACCTGGATCTCCATTTCCATCGCCGTACTTCACAAAGACCGTCACTGAGCCATCTGATTTTGGTCTCCAATATTGTAATGGGAGCTTCTGTTTGTAGCAATCTTGGTCTTTAAATAGCGCTGCCTCGCAATGACAATCTTGCAAACATTCTTCTCTGCAACCCTCCTCGCTTAACGATGACAAGACAGCATATGGGACGTTCTTCCACTCCGTATTCGTCATTCGAGAGACGTCATACTTCACGTCCTTCTTCTTCGCTATGCAACCCTCAATAGTGAAGGTCCTGTCACACCCCAGATACTGTTGGTTAGGATCAACAAATTTAAAACCCTGTGGACAACGACAATTAGCATGAGTCGCATTGCCATTGCAATAGCTATTGAACCCACAAAGGCCTTTCACTTCACATGTCGTAGAAGGCCAGAACCGTAACACCGACTCTGTAGTGCTACCGTTCCTCTCAAATCTATGCAAATACAATCGAAAAACTCCATCAACCCCAATTGTTGCGCGGTAGATGTTCGTCGTTGTATTTTGGATTCGAGCGTCGAAACTACCATCTGTTAGACTGAAGATATTGGAACCATTAGTATCGAGCAAGTACATGAAGCCATTATCATCGAGGTTCAATGTAACATTATTTCCTCGTCCATTAGTTCCAGAGGCCCAATACGCATCTTCTGTAGTTAGATATTCTGTAGTTGGATAAAACACGAGATTCCCATCAGTTTGCATTACTATTTGAAACCGTCCCGAGGTTTGATTGCTTTCAGATCTACTGGAAATAAGGGCTGGGAAAATAAGTGGATTTCCATTCGACAGCCGTTGCCCGCCTAAAATGGTGTCTGTTGGGGAATCAAAGGTCCCCCAAATTATCTGAGAATCTGAATTGTAGAGCACGAAGTTGCCCGAGTCGAGCATGGAAGCAAAGGAAGTAGAATCTGCTATATCTGATATGGTTTTATCTTTGCCTCCGCTTTGCAAAACAAGTCCTCCATTAGATCTTAGAAGCAATGAAGAATTAGAGGAAACAGGCGAGTCGTTTCGATTGGCCGTCCAAACGATGACTCTTTTGCTGGAAGGTCCGACCAGCCAGACTCCGACGGCGAAGCCAGTTCCTTGAGGGTAGAAGCCGATGGCGAAGCGGCCGGATGGCGAGAGCCACAAGGTGCGGTTGGTTGTTGGAGAGAGGGAAGAGTTTAAGGTGATGTTGTTGAGCAGTCTTGATTGAGCTGCTGCAATGGAGAATAATGACGAAAATAGAAGGATGCTGTTACACCCCGAACCGAGTTACTCTTGTTTATACCTAATTAATTATGTGTTATATAAATTAATCGTGCTTAGATACTACTTAAACTATTTTAGTGTCAAATAGTTTTATTCTAGCGTTTTAGAGAGACCTTGAATCTTGAGTAGTTAGTTTGACCAAAGTTTAGCTCTTTTAGGTAGAGCCGAGGACTTTTTGGTAATTTTGAATTTTCTTATTTCGCATCGTATGCATCTCATCTTGGCTTCATCGCGTGTATCTCATCAAGCTCATCATCTTTCTTATCTATCATTTCCTCATTTGACCTCATATTAATCACCTAAGTTTCCATTTGACCCAAAGTGTAAATATAAGAAAGAACTTGGGTTTTGTTTTAAGTTCTGAACTATACACTTAACATAGCCAAACCCATTTCATTCGAATGTCTCAGCTGAGCAAAAGGGGAATAGCCATCTTCAACCTTCTCATCCCCTTCTTCTTCATCATTTATGGTTCTTGAAAGCTTGCATGTGTGATTAGAGTTTGGAATGGGGTTCCTCGTTTGCTTCTCCACGTTTTCATAGTTATCTTGTGACATTGTGACAAGAACCCATTTCTCCTACACCTTCCATTTTCGGACTTCTTGTTATAGGTAAGAACCCAACCCTTAATATTCATGTTTTTGAGTTTAAAAGGGGTCAAGAGACTCCTAATTAAGCATGCATACATATTCCTTAGCATCTTTTCATGGTTTTCTTTACTTAGGGTTGGTTATTTGGGGATTTTGGTAGTTTGAATCAAGGAAGGAAAAGGATTGGAAAGCCTTGTGTTGAGGCAAGTATAAGCTCTAATCTCTTATTCATGTTGTGGTTATTAATTGACTCTATAATTCTGATTTCATTTGTTAATTTTAGCCTCTTGTATGTGAAATAAATGTAAATGGAACCCTTTCAATGTGTATCTTGAAGTAGAGATGGTGATAAGGGTTTTATATATATTAAATGGAGTCAACTAGGTTCAGTTGTGTGGATTGTTTTTAAATGGAGAAGTTCTGGAGAATGAGTTGAACCCACCATTTATCATGCCCAACGACCTGTGCATCATTTGAGTTGAAAGAACCTCTCTCTCTATCATTGTAAATGGGTTCTCCATTATAGTTGATGTTTAGCCTCTTGCATGGAATATACCTTGAATTTGGAGTTGTTTTATGTATGTAAATGGAGACCATGTAGTACAGTTAGGTGGGTGTAAGTGGTGGAAATTCTGGACATTGTTCAAAGGACTTTGTAGGGCTTAACCAATGGCACTTTTTAGTAGCATTGACCACTGGAAACCCTTTTTTATGTGTGGAACCCTTTTTGAGGCAAGGATTTCACATGTTTAATTTGTTCATTTCATTCTAAACCATGGTCATTCAATTATGGAAATCCAATGTATACTAATACATAATGTGACATCGATTAATGAATAACGATACATTGATTTCTATAATTGGGTAATGCATTGGATAGTGTGAAAACGAATCTTTAGAATAGTTTGGCTTGTAAGAATCATTGACTCCTAAATCTTAATGCATGAACATATTGTTATCACATCCATGACTTCATACTCTAATTTAGTATGTGCATTTCTAGATTGTATTTTTCATTGTGTTTCCAAGTTAATGTCGTATTACTGTGAATATGAGGAAAGTCTTGAGTAGATTAGTGACTGTACATGAATGAATTGTATCGTATGAAATGATTAGTGTGGTCTACTCAAGTCCAACTTGATAATTGATTCGAATGAGTCGGTACTACTTAGCTTCGACCGGATGATACCCGACGGGGTTGACTCTTGGTTTAGTTTGTGTAAGTCACTGCAGTAGACGGCCTGGAGCACCGGAACTCCAGAACCCGGGTAACCAGTGAACCTTTGGCCGGGTCACTGGTGACATCCCAAAATGCGTGCCCTCTTCGAGGGGATTTAGCTAATGTGGTTACCAACTAGTGTGTATAAGTTTTCAATCATTATTGATTCTTTAAGCATGATTTAACTCTGAATGCACAACTGCCTCGTTTTACTTCACATGACCTCTTATAATCTCTTGTCATGAATTCTGAATTTGACATAGCATGTGTAAATGATTATTGCTTATACTCAGCTGAATCGTCGTATTCCTTGGTTATTCATTGGTGTTACAGACACAGATCCCACCCCCGGTCCTGAACAGACCGCGGAGGGAGAGGAGGAGGCCTGCGAGGTACCTCCAGGCCTAGAAGAGTGGACAGCGGAGGGAGCTGTCTAGTTATGTTCTCGGAGAGCGTCAGGGACCTTGCTTGATGACAATACCTTTTGTTTAGTGAGCTATAGTGAGCTGACCAGTGTGAATATTGAACATGACATTATTTTTTGGTATTGTTGTATATAAATACTTTTGTATTATGAAGTGGAGTATGTTTTAACTCTCTACTTCTTTCTAGTAATGAAATCACCTTTTGGTTTAAGGAATTTGAATTTATGGACAGCTCATGATTTGATATCTATTATTGAATGTTTTGATGCTTCCGCTATTAAATGCACAGAGACAGGTGTCAGTGAGCATGTCTCACGCGTGGAAAGCTTGGAAATTATCTCCTTCGTGACTCACACTTGACCCGAAACAGGTGTGATGAGCACGGGAGTACGTATGTCACACCTCGGGAATTACCCTTGGCCAGGTAATTTCGGGACCGGGATGTGACAAATGCCATGGAAGATGGTAGCCATTAGAGGTTGTGGGGAAGATTTGGAAAAAGAGCTTTTTAGTGTTTGGAGTTTATACAAGTCTAAATTCCCGTGTTTGAGATGACTGGACTACAGTTTCACAGGTTGGAAATTTCTGATGCTTGTGCCACAATACCAACCGAGGGAAGAAGATTATTTGGTATTATATGTTGACTGTTGACCTAGAATGAGGTTGACCCAAGAGTCAATAATCAATGCTTACGAGTTCCGCTGCAGTATATGGTCACAAGTACTGGTTTTGGCGAATATTGGACTTTGATTATTTATTTTTAACTACTTAAAATAATATCAATGACACTAAACAAACATTATTATTATTATTATTTTTTGGGTACCCAAGTTACGGGGCTGGGCCCAAGCCCTCTGGTGAGGGAAGAAAACTTCGGGTGAAGTAGCATGGCCTTCGGCTATGGGAAAGTGCTTGCACAGATTTGAACCCAGGACGTACAGACACATAAGAACTCACAACTCTTACTACTATGGTAAGAGGTAGTTCTTAAACAAACATACCCTTAAAATATAGTTTTTAAATATATGGTAGTTAGGATTCAGATCCTAAGACACAACAGTTTTGTATCCGAATTCACTTCCATATCTTTTATGCATAATTTTGGATTCTAAATCTTTTCCTCATAACCATTTAATTAAAGTAGGTTTTATACCTGATTTTTGTTAGATCCAAGTCTCAAGAATATTCAAATAGTTATAATTACCAGGGCTTCAGCTCAGATTTTAAATTTTTTGGTGGGCCAATACTTGGCTGGAGTCCTCCCAAGTTATACCATATATAACGTGTTGGAGATAATTCCACGACTATCAACATCCAAGTTGCAGTCCTTTTCTTTTCTTCAATGACTAATCTATCAATGACAGATTTAGCGGAAGATTTAGAAACTACGTACAAGAGACTTGTTCTCAACACGGTTTTGATGTAATAAATAGTCTAGTATTCACACTACTTAGACGAGACTCTCAGTAAGAAGAAGAAGAAATTTCAAGGAGGAACTTTCTCAAGCATAGCATTCAGATCTAGATGAGACATGTGAAAATATGATTAAGATGGAACGTAGCAAACGGGTTGAAGAAGAAATCTAGAAATCGATGCAGGTCTTTGATTTTATCCAAGATACAACATGTGTTTCTTTCATTGGTGCATCCATTCCATCTACTCTAGGTTTCACCAATGGACCACAATTCTTGTGCAAATTCAATAATGAACTATAATTAATACTCAAGTTGAATTGATAAAAATTGGACTGAATGAATGATAAATTTATTTGTGTAATCATCAGAACTTATATTCATAGTATAACATAATAAATTAAAACTAAGTCTATTTATAGCGCTTCATCAATACACGAGCAAATATTTGTAAATTAATTTGTGATTCTTTCAACTCAAACAAGATACTCAAATGCCTACACATCTATCGCCGTTCTCTCCCTACAAAAATGCGTTTACGTTTTGTGCCAACTTAGGACATGATATGTAATGATTTTGTAGAAATTATCACAATCAGTAACTCAGGTGTATCATTTGTGTTTTTATGCAAACGGTCATTCATCTAAAGTACTTTTTGAATCCTCTGTTCCTGTTATTCATAAACATGTGAGTATGTGTAAGATGAATTCGTCAAATAATTACAACTATAAAAAAATGGGGAAACGTGCACAATGATGTAAAAGACCAAAATCCTCTAGTCCTGTATGAAAGAAAAAAATTGTGGGGTTGGGTGGTAGCTCAACAGTAGAAATAAAAAGAGCGGACTAGTCCAATCACAGATGGCTGCCAACCATCAAGGAACCGATGATGCACGGATATTTGAAAATATATAAAGTTTTATATAAAATCTATGTTCGTGTCATGTCTATGGCATGTCCTTGCAATATCCATGACATATCAGTGCATAATAGCATATAACGTTAAGGTTAATATCTTCAATGGATGTCCAAATCAACCCAAGAGTTAGGGTTGCAAATTTGTGCCTTATTATATTGTGTATCCGATGACTTTAGCTCCAAATAAAGCGCGTATGAAATCTATTTTTTAATCCAAGAGAATTTGGAATATGGATCTTGATCCAAGCATATGGGATCCACAGCATTCCGATCCAGATCCGGATCCAAATCCTTATATGTTCTTTGAGAATATGGATACAACATGGTGGCTTATTAAACTCAAAGATATATAAGTTCTAGAGATTTGATGATTATATAAGTTGAGCTTATATATTTTTTAGTACCTATATAGCTTGAGTCATACTGATAATTGAGAGTCTACTTAGTTATAATCATATATCATTTAATAGCCTCATTTTTTATATTTATAAAAATTATTTTGAAGCTCTTTTGTCCAATTATACCAATACACTCCACATATTTTTTTGGGTTTAAAGCTGAAATTGGATCCGGGTATGATTCTAGATCTAATTTGTATAGATGGACCAGATCCGAGTCCACTATGGTCTTGGCCCAGACCTGACCCCTTCATTCCTGGTTTAACGTGAATCTTAAGACTTTAAATATTGAAATAGTCAGATCCTTTATGTCACTAGGACTTCATCAAACTTGGATCTAAACTTTCCTCAAAACCTAGGGACATGAATTAAGCCTTAGCCTGGGCTAGGTCAATAGTTGGTCCAGTCCACCAGATTTGACTCTAATCATGCAAGAAGGAGATAATTCCACAACTATGACACCTAACAAGAAAGCTAGCTGCACCCATTGAGATCAATCTCTTTCATATGTATAAATTGTCTACACCAGAATTCAAGTTGCAGGAGAAAGAAATGTGGTGGAATTTTCCCAAGCTTAGCATTCAGCAGAGACAATACGATTAACATGGAACGCAACAAATGAGTAGAAGGAGAAATCAAGAAAGTTATTGACATCTTTGGATTTGGCTTTGGATTTATTAGCTGTAGCTCAATTAGTTAGAGTCATGTGTGAGAGGGAGCCAAGTGGGTGGGCTAAAAATCGATGTAGGTCTCTGATTTTACCCAAATTGTAGGATATGGAGAAGTTGAATCTTTAAAGTGTAAGTATTGCTTTTATACATTTATACTATATCGCATAATACCACTATAAATATGCTAATTAGGATACTCTAAGTATCACATTATATAGCTACAAGCCAATATACACATATAATGCTCTCTTATCACCAATGAGTCGCAATACTTGTCATAAAGCCATGCGATGCATGGGTCATGCTAATTGGATAATAAATTTCAATTAATATTGAAATTAAGCATTAATTTATATATAAAAAAAGAAATAGATTAATTGAATGATAATTCATTAGTGAAATCATTAGAACACAAATTCATACTATAGGATGAATAATTAAAAATATATGAAAAAAAAAGGATATGGTGCATCCAATACATCCACTAGATTTCTACAATTTCATTGGTGTGCACGTCTCCTAGGTTTCTACAATTTCAACGGTTAGAAAATTAATAAAGCTTATAAATAATAATTTAGAATTGTAGGATATGTGAAACTTGTATCTAGAGTATCGTGGTATAGTTCCAAATGTAATATCAATACCGTAGAATAAATTAGATGATCAAGCATCTCCTTATCACAGTTATCATCCCATTATCATGGTTACGAGCCAGTTTGCCATATAACGTCCTTTTTTCACGAATTGACCACCAATAACATTAAGCCCCTGCGATGCATTGGTTAATTCTCGTGAAAATGGAAAAATGATTTATATTATTAATATGCAAGTTAAGTTATATTCATAAAAATAATGGATTAAGTGAATGATAACCCGTTTTTGTGATCATGATCAAAATTAATGTTTTCGGAGTAAGATTTTAGCAAAGAGATCTTGCAGGAATGGGGATAAGCTTGTTGTTACGTATTATCTTAAAATAAGATACATTTTCTTAGAAAAGAAAATAGTGAAACCCAACATTTTCTTCTGCACTTGTTTGGGTGATGCATGGGAGCAGAACTTGTACCTTTGTCTCCCTCTCAGCCTTCTTATATGTGTAAAACCCTGTCAGTTTTTATTAATATGATATTTCTCTCTCTGTTCCTATGGTCCCTCTGTTCCTATCAATATTTCTGTTATGTAGTGGGTATTTTTGTCAAATTGGTTACTGATATCAACTATTTAAACTATAATTAGGGAGTGCCAGTGGATATTGATAAAGGTAGTGGGTCAAAACAAACCCAAGTAAGAACCAACACAGACCAGGTCAGAATCAACTAAATAATGCTCAGTCAAATGGAAACAATTGGAACAACCTCCCTGATATTCTATGCCACCTATACGCTATTGTTGAGCATAAAATGGGAGCAGTTGCATTTGTATCAATCCATCTTTTGTACTAAAACCAGTCTATAAAAGATAAGTCTACCAGCATTCAATTCATGGAAGAAGAAAGTGAATGCCTGGTTTCATATTTTCTACATCTTCTGTAATGTCTGATTCTTCTAAATCTTGTTTATTTTAGATGGTATCGGAGTTGGTCTAGTGATTCAGACATTAGAGTCCTTCCAAAACAAAAAAACAAAAAACAAAAAAAAAAAACCAATGGCGTCTTCACAATCTTCACTGTTGCTCTCTCTAAACTCTCTTCACCATCTGATTAATATTATATCAGTGAAGTTAAATTCTTCAAATTATCTCATTTGGAAGGCTCAAATCCTTCCATTAATTCAAAGCCTTGGAGTTGAAGATCATCTAAAAAATGCTCCGCCAATTGAAGTCATACTTGTTGAGGTCAACGTCCACCCTCGCTCCTGAGCGGTCATAATTGTGGTCGAGCCCTCGCCATCACCATAAAACTATTGTTGTGTTGTTTCCTATCACCAATTGGTTTTAGGATAAGTGGTAACTAAATGGGGTGTAAGATCCTACAAGTGGTATCAGAGGCTGGTAGGTCGGGTGTTCGAGTCACGGGACACGCGTTTTGCGAGTTCGCAGCAGGAGTCGCGGCGGGTGTGCCGTTGAGGGAGGGAGGGATTGTTGAGGTCAACGTCCACCCTCGCTCCTGAGCGGTCATAATTGTGGTCGAGCCCTCGCCCTCACCATAAAACTATTGTTGTGCCGTTTCCTATCACCAATTGGTTTTAGGATAAGTGGGAACTCAATGGGGTGTAAGATCTTACAATACTCAATGATAAAGATGAGACGGTACCAAATCTAGCCTTCACATTTTGGAAAGATCGTGGCTGTAATACAGCCCGAGATGTCTGGAATGCACTTGAAGAAAATCTTCTCCAAGTCACAAAGGACCGAGAAGTACAGTTGAAACAGCAACTGCAAGACATGAGACTTGGTTCTCAGTCTTTATGTGAATATTTAAAATCTTTCAAGAAGGTGGTTGATGGCTTGGCTGCAATTCACAAACCCATACCTGATGATGACAAAGTAATATACTTGTCTCGTGGGCTTGGGGAGAAGTATAATGTTCTAGTCACTTCTATGCTATCAAAACCTCCCGTCCCATCTTATTCTCAGTTTGTTACAACAGTCCAAAGTTATGATTTGCATGTGCAAAGTATGAATTTTGCACCTCAGCAAATTGACACAAATATGGCCTTCTACGCGAATCGCCCAAATGGTGGACGTGGCCGTGGCCGTAGCCGAGGCAGAGGAAATTCTAGCAATGGGTTTAACTCTAAGGGCCATGGGTTTGTTCCAACCAAGCCAAAACAGTGACTTCAACATATCTAATAGTCAAAATGGGTTCACACCTAGTAATTACAATGGGTAGCAAAGTCCTTCAAACCCCACCCACCGTGCTTTTGGTCAAAATCAGCAGCCCAATCGAGCTCAAAATTCCATTGCTTATGTTCCAAAAAATTCAGCAACTGTGACTCAGAATTCTACTGCTGCTACAACTGAGTTCACCAACACAAGAGCCCCACTCATTTGTCAAATATGTGACCGTCGAGGTCATTCTGCTACAAAGTGTTGGTATATGTGGGATTATGCTTATCAAGCCCATGATGATATACCACAAGCATTGGCCGTTGAGGATGTTGACCCCACACTCTACATGGACACGAGAGCAAGTGCACATATAACTAATGATCCATGTAATCTTACTAATTTTGTACCTTATGCTGGATCTGACAAAATTATGGTGGGGGATGGATCTTGTTTAAATATCTCTCATATTGGGGATTATGTGCAATATAGAAATATCAAACTCAATGATGTTCTTGTAGTTCCAAAAATGAAGAAAAACCTTGTTTCTGTTTCACAATTGGCAAAAGATAATGTATGCACATGTGAATTCACTGACTCAGATTTTGTGATCAAGGACAAAGCAACGGGCATGACTCTGGCCTCGGGGCATAAACATGGGAACCTATATGCGTTGAATAAAGCTGCTGAGATAGCTCTTTCAGCAGTCAGATCGGGTAAAGCTGCGGAAGACATATGGCATCAGAGGTTGGGTCATCCCAACTCAAGGTTCTTGAAGATTCTGAATTCTCAACATGTGATAGATGTAAATAAATGGGAAAAAATTCCAACATTATGTAGTAGTTGCCAATTGGGCAAGAGCTGCAAGTTGTCTTTTACTTTGCGAAATAAAATAGAAATTGAACCACTTGTTAAGATCCATAGTGATCTGCGGGGGCCGGCACCAGTTTCCTCTTTCCAAGGGATGAAGTACTATGTTGTCTTTGTGGATGATTTCAGTAGATTTTCCTGGCTATACCCCATTAAGAAGAAGTCTGAATTTCTTACTATTTTTCTAAAATTTCAAAATTTGGTGGAAAATCAATTCTCAAGGAAAATAAAAATCTTCCAAAGTGATGGAGGGGGCGAGTTTCAATCTGCTAAATTCATTGAGCACTTAGAACAATGTGGAATCCAAAGACAAATGTCATGTCCTAGTACACCAGAACAAAACGGTGTTGCCGAGAGGAAGCATCGTCACATAGTAGAAACGGGTCTCACAATGTTGTTTCATGCTAAACTGCCTAGATTTCTATGCGTTGAAGCCTTCCTAACTGCAGTATTTCTTATAAATCGACTCCCCTCACAAGCAATTCAAATGGAAAGTCCTTTTCACAGGCTATTTAAGAAGCATCCGAATTATTCAGTTCTCAAAGTTTTCGGGTGTAGATGCTTTCCATATCTAAGAGATCGGGCATCATCCAAGTTTGAACCAAAATCCTACCCTTGTGTATTCATTGGTTATAGCACAATTCACAAAGGATTTAGGTGTTATCATCCCCCATCTAGGAAAGTGTTTTTATCCAGGCATGTTGTATTTGATGAGCATGTTTTTCCTTATGCTGATCCTCGCTCTCTGTTTAGTACTTCGCAGGGGAACAATGTTGTAACCACATATGAGGAGTTTGATTAGTGGCAAAATCCAGAGAAAAATGACTCACCATCTATTCAAGGGGAGCAGACCAATACTATGGACAAGTTGACTACACTCACACAGTCACCATGGCACATGTCCTGGCTTGGTGGACCCGCCTCTATCCTCTGTAAGCGATGTGGTGCAGGATGCTCATGCTTCTTGTCAGCAGTCCATAAGCCCCACATGTACTACATTACCACCTGATCAGCAATTACAAGATGGGGACACACTGCTACAAGGTGTTACTAGTCAAATCGAGAATGTGGATCCGATGGCAGCATCACATTCAAATTCTGATCACCAGCCCACATGCCAAATTCCAGATGTTGTTGACATCACACAACCTCTTTCTTCTATATCTACTAAAGCACTGTCAAATGAAGCCGCATTGGGCACCGTTGTGCCACCTCATTCTCAACAAGACATTACTATGCCACATATTTCTCATGAAGACACTACTATGCCATATGTGTTTCATGAAAACAATGTGCTGGGCGCTACCACCACAAGCATACATTCTCCACCAGGACTTTGTCATTCAGATGGAAATAGTGAGCCACAGCCACTTGTCCAAATGGGTCACACAATGACCACACGATCTCAGGATGACACTCTAAAGCTTAACTCCAAATATTTCTCATCAGACTATACATGCTTTGCCGATGCCACCCCACCTGAGCCCAAGCCTATTAAGTCTACTCAGCAACATTCAGGTTTGCAGTCACACCTAAGGACTTTGCTGAACCAAATTGGGTGCTTGCAATGCGAGAAGAGATGGATTCTCTGACTCAAAATCAAACTTGGGTCCTCGTACCCCGCACTCATAATATGAATGTTGTGGGCTCAAAATGGGTGTTTAAAACAAAGTTGTTATCAGATGGGTCTCTTGATCAATTTAAGGCTCGATTGGTGGCAAAAGGGTACAACCAAAATGAAGGGATTGACTATGATGAGACATTTAGTCCGGTTGTGAAAACCACTACCATTCGAATTGTTTTAAGTCTTGTTGTGGTTAAAGGTTGGCCTATTCGTCAACTAGACGTGAAAAATGCATTTCTGCATGGTTTTCTTAAGGAATCCGTTTATATGGAGCAGCCTCCTGGATTTGTTAACACCACATATCCTTCACACGTTTGTCTTCTAAAAAAGGCTATATATGGGTTAAAACAAGCACCAAGGGCCTGGTTTAACAGGTTTAGTTTTTACTTGCTTCAGATTGGGTTCTTCTGCAGTCAGGCTGACCCATCTTTATTTGTCCAGCATTGTGACCAAGGCACCATACTTTTACTTCTCTACGTCGATGATATCATCATCACTAGTGATAATCAATCCCTTCTCTCTCAGTTAATTGCGACTCTGGCCATGGAATTTGCAATGAAGGATCTTGGTCCACTTCACTATTTTCTCGGTATTGAGGTCATTCCTTATGATTGTGGAATTTTCCTTACTCAAGCTAAATATGCCCTTGAAATTTTGACAAAAACAAAAATGCTTCAATCTAAGCATGTTAACACTCCATTAGCTATTAACCATAATCTCCATCTCACCAAGACCTCAGAAATTGATGGGACCTCCTATCGCAGTGTAGTTGAGACTTTGCAGTACTTGACCCTCACAAGACCGGAGTTAACGCATGCCGTCAACTTAGTCTGTCAGTTCATGGCTACACCAAATGAGGGTCATTATGAAGCTGTGAAAAGAATTCTGCGTTATATCAAAGGGACCATAAATTATGGACTTCAAATTATTGCTCAATCTTCTCTACATCTCTATGGTTTTTCAGATGCTAACTGGGCCGGTTGCCCGCTGACTCGACGCTTAATCCAATAGTAACCAAAAAGGTTAACCAAAGTTGGGTCATTGTAATCCAATAGTAATATTAGCTTTTAAAGCTAGTCGATAAAATATTGAATAATTATCTAAAAGTAATAAGATTTCAGAATAAATTTCTGAATTTTAGGAAAAGAGCCTATTGATTATATCAAGACTGTTAATATTATTTTACCACCATGGGTGTTAATTAAGGGGACTTTAATGTACAATTTCATATAAATTGTGATGACCATCGATAATAACATGTACATTAAACAACTGAGGATTTCACTTGAAGGGTTGGTAAAATCTTAATTGAATTGTACATTAAATTATTTTTGTTAATTATAATTAAACAGAATTAAATGTTGTTCTTGAGTCTAGCACTACATAGTGATTTTAGTAAGCTCTTTAGAGTTGTTACTGCTACAGCAGATTATTTGGGAGTGTTCTGGAACTCTGTGGTGATGTCAGTTGTCCCTGGCCCGAGCACTGATAAATCCCACAATATATGATTCCTTCCGTATGGAAGATGTGATTCCTTCCTTTTTAGGAAGATGTGATTTGAATTGAAGTGATATGCTATTGTAGACTGTCAAATACTAAAGACTCTTATTGCTTTGAATTAAATGGGAATTGTATTAGTCTAACATTGGATTAGACCGATTAAATGTGTAATTAGCATGTTTAATCATATAATTATTTATACATTGCTGAATTATCAAATTCATAGTATTATTGATGGCATTACAGGCAAAGCTGCCCATACCGGTCCTTCAGAGACCACAGCGCCAAAGGAGGAGACTACTCCGGTTCCTCCAGGAGAATTAGTAGAGTGGAAATGAAGCGAAAACAATTAATGTTACTTTTGAAAGAAAGAAAACCTGTAGAAAATGGTTTTAAAACGTTTCACACTTTTGATCCTTGCAGGTACTTAAATATGCAAGTGATTAATTTTGTACATGATGTAAATCAATTTTTGTTTTATACATAAGCAATTTATATTTGTTTATATTCCACATAATGTGTAATTGATATCCCTTGTGAATTTTATGTGATTGAAGTTCACGGGAGTAAGTACGTACTGCGACTCGGAGTTAATTCGGATTAATTGTAATCTTGGGTCCGGGTCGTGGCAGATGTTTAGTACCCAACTCTCGTAGGACCATGTTCTGTTTATATTCATAATCTTTATCAGATTGCCTTCCAATGCAAATAGAATTGGTGGTGGTGGGGGAAAGAAGGGAGGGGTTGGCTTTCGGTTGTGTGTTTGTTCATGCTTTCATGTCTTTTTTAGGTCTTACTATTGTTTGATACTTGCTGCAATTGTCAATGTAGAAGAGATATTTGACATAAGAGGCAATTTACATACTACCTTGAGTAACTCCTTGATTTTTACTTCCATGTTTATGGTCATGAGAGAAATTTCTCATTTACATATATACTTGTTCACAGTCGAAGGTGCGATTTTTTTATACATTTTTAACATGTCATTTGTCTGAGATAACAAGTATGAGTATTTGAGTTCAGCCTTTGTTAGTAATGCATGCTAAGATTAGAAAAAAGCATTTCAGGTTCCATGCAAACTTAAAAATATGTTATGGTTCCTACAGCAGCTATCACTTTGATCGGAGCGAGATTATTGAATTAATGAAATTATTATCGTTTTCATTGCTTTCTAGAATTCTTTATGTTGATAAATAAGAAACCAAGATAACTAGGAATGATTGAAATAATGAATTTGGTAAGTAGGATATGCTATACATGTACCCTGGAGGTATTGGTGCAGCATGAGTACTAGGCATGTACAAGCATCTAGATATCATAGCATTATGTATAGTGAATATGGCTGATATGGACATTTCCCCACCCCCACCCCTTCTTTTACTCAAAATAAAATCATACTGTTAGACCCAACATGCTGATCTGTATCATCAATTTGGTCGATTTTGCCCTACAGGTACAGGGTCTGATACCAAGGATCTCTGATACACCCAGTCCATTGGATTTGGCGGTGATAACTTCGATTTGACTGTTGGATCTCTGATACACCCAGGCCATCAAGATGGACCCCAAGAATGCTGTTCTCTTCGCCGATCGTTCCCAGGCCAACATCAAGCTCTGCAATTAATTATACTAAGGCTAATAGAGCCATTGAGTTGGATCCATGGGTGTCCAAGGGATATTTACACGAGAAACAGCATGCAATAAGCTTAAGAATACCAAACTGCAAAGGCAACTTTTGTTGGTTACTGGACTACCAAAACCAATTATCTTGTTCTACCCAAATCTAAGTCCTAATCCACATCCTACTTAGACAATTTTGTTGATTTAAGTGTCTGTTGTTCGCATTAAAATAGTAGAAATTGAATATGTAGTTCATTCCATTAGTGGTTAAAAGTGAAGATTCAATTTCCAAAAATGAGCTTCAAATAACTCTTCCTTTTAGAAAATAGAATAAAATGAATTTTACTTTTAAGAAATAGAATCAAAATAAATCACAAATCACACCGTGCCATTGGTGTGTCAATTGATCATAAACATGACATCAAGCCATAGAATCCTTGCCCCAACATATCATACACTGCCGACTCTCAACTGGGGCATCCAAAGTCGACGCATCCATCTTCACTTTTTCATCTCTTTCCAACCCAAAATCTACAAGTCCATTGAGCTACCAACAATCGTCCACTATTCAGCAAAAAAATAAAAACATATACAACAAAAACACAAGTTTTGATAAGATTATATGCAGCTAAACAGATCCACCATCGATCCGATTAACCTGTCTATTGATCCACTCTGCAGAATCACTGGTCAAGAACCCCACCACTGGGGCCCACATCCTCCATCCGCCCCAACCTCCCCAGAGGACACATATCCACCACCCTCTTCAGGTCCTCCTCTGTCTTCCTGGAAAAGAACATGCCCGTCGTGATCGGCCCCGGCGCCACACAATTCGCCGTGATCTGGGTCCCCTTTAGCTCCTTCGCCAGCTCAAGATGAAGGATCCTGTCCCATTTGTTGGGTCCTTAGCTAGTGATGACCGCCAATTAAAATAGATGGGCAGGTGATTCTGGTCACTGGTGGTTATATTCAGTTGCCCAGTTCAGGTAATTGTAGTATTGCACTCATATTAAAATTAAAATGCATTAATCTCAAATAAAGAGATGGTTTGATTCAAGGAAAGACTCAGAGAGGCAAAAGTGCTGGATTTACTGCACTTGGATGGATGCATTACTTTTGTTGCTAAAGGTGTGCTGTAAAAGAACTGTTCCACCTAAAATAAAAGAGTCACTCTCTGTCTTCTCATTCAGAGCCTAGGTGCTTCATAAACTTGCGGGCAATGATCATATACGACTCCGTTTTTTTTTTTAGTTTGCAATCTGGGATTGAGTAACACACACCCAACATCAGAAATACACAACAATAAGCAGGCTCATGTGTTATAAATCGTTGTAAAGATAACAAAGTCCATCACAGGACAGTGATTAAAAGGTCAGCATCGTCCAATATTGAGGATTTTTGCAAAGGCAACTACATCAACAATGTGCCCAAAATTTTGTTTGGTAAGGGTCTCACCTGATAAATGACCTCTCCCATTATATGAGAGAAGGCTGGATGACTGGAAACAATAAAAGAAACAAGGGGATTTGACATATGAATGACCCTTAAATACTATTGTCCCAAGTTTATGACCGAAAGTAAGCTATTATCACCAGGTCCTTCAACTCTGGTCACCCTTTTTTTTTTCCTCCTTTTTTGCCTTATATCCCCTGATATCATGGGTTTTTAAATTCCTCATGATATCATGGGATCCAAGGTCCAACAACCATGGTAACATTTAGTCACTTCTAGTCATGAATTTGGGAATTGAGTGTCTAAAGGGCATTGAATTGTCAAATCCCTAAGAAACAACAAGGGTTTCATCTCTTTAAAATCCTCTTGAAGCCAACAAGCCCATAACAGGACTATGAACAAGAGGATCTTTCAGTCTTGCAGGGGGAGGCATCTCGACCTACAATGGGCCCAAAGTCCATGTTTCCCAAGGTCCCACCTGATAAATGGCTTCTTACTTTAAGTATGAGAGCTTATCTCTTGCTTAATATAAGAACAAGAAGGGTATAAATCAAATAGAAGTAAAGTTGGTTGTAAACTGCAGTAAACAAGAAATAAAAAGAGTTCAAACAGATGTTTATGTAGGAGTTATGATTATTGATTACATTCTTTAAAATAACCTCAAATTGCAAAAGAAAGGAAGAACAAAACTCCAAGCAAAGTGAAACAATCACACAGCTGAATGAGTCACTCGAATGCATTTACTTGGTTTTAGTTTAGATTGCACTGAGAAAGGAAGTAGGAGAAGGTGGAGTTGGTATCTACACTGTCCCCTCCAGCATCAACACCACCTTCTTCATGGAAGGCCTAAGCGAAGGCTCATCCTGGATGCACCACAATCCCACCTTCACCATCCTCTCCAATCTTCTCATATCCACCTCTTCAGAATCAACCAGCTTGCGTAGCTCGCCGGACTTGAAGCAGTCATAAACCCAATCAGATAGAACAATCTCATTCTCTGCTACTTCCATGTCGACACTCCTTCTACAGCACACAATCTCTAACAACACAATTCCAAAACTATAGACATCGGCCTTGACCGTGACAGGCATGTTCCTATGCCATTCGGGGGCGACATACCCCCTTGTCCCCCTGATTGCAGTGAAGGTCCTTGTTTGGTCCGGCCTCATCAGCTTTGCTAATCCAAAATCAGATATCTTGGCAGAATTGAACTCATCCATGAGTAGGTTTTGAGGCTTTATGTCACAGTGGATGATTGGAGCCTCGCACTCCTCGTGTAGATAGAGGATACCGCTAGCGATATCCATTGCAATTCTCACCCTCTCGTTCCAAGTTGGGTGCCTATCACTATTAGGACAATAGAGAAGGTTTGCGAGTGAGCCATTGCTCATGTACTCATACACCAAAAGCCTATGAGACCCCTCTACACAAAACCCGAGCAATTGGACTAGATTCCGATGGTGGGTTCTCCCAATTGCCTGCAACTCCATTCGAAACTCCCTATCCCCTTCTTCTACCACTCTATCTAGTCTTTTTACTGCTACCATTTGCCCACCTTTAGCCAAGACCCCTCGGTAAACAGTCCCAAATCCCCCCTTACCCAACTCATCCTTGAATCCATCTGTTGCTTTCTCGAGCTCGTCGTAACTAAACTGCCTAGGTGCAAAACCCTCGCTCTCATCTCCATTGTTTATGGTTTCTGAGAGGAGTTTATAGCTCCATATTCGGTGTTTGTAAATTAAAAAACCTGAAATGGCTAGGACAACAAAAGAGAAAGACACAAGGCCCGCACTTACAATTAAAATTTCCTTCCGTAGCTCTTTCTTGCTTCTGCTAGGGGTTTCCGCAGTATCTGGACCTCCAGTTCCGTTGCGGAACTTAACAAAAGCCATCGTCGAATCATCCAATTTTCTTCTCCAATACTGCAATGGTAGTTTTTGTTTGTAGCATATTCGATTTTTAAATAGTGCTGCCTCGCAACGGCAGTCTTGCAAACATTTTTTTCTGCAATCCTCCTGGCTCACCGACGTCGAAGTGGTATATGGGTCGTCCTTCCACACGGTATTGGACATGTTAAACATGTCATACTTCACGTCCTCCTTCTTTGCCATGCAGTCCTCTGCAGTGAAGCTCCGGTCACAGCCCAAAGATTGCTGGCTAGGATCAACGAATTCAAAACCCGGTGGACAACGACAATTAGGTTGAGTATCATTGAGAACACAATAGCTATTGAGCCCACAGAGGCCTTTCACTTCACAAATCTGAGATGTCGAGGACCATATCATCAATTGTGTACTGCTGCCATCCTTCTCAAATCGATGCAAATACAGTCGAAAAACCCCATCAACCCCAAGTATTGCGCGGTAGATGTTCGTCGTTGTATTTTGGATTCGAGCGTCGAAGCCTTGAGTTAGAGTGTAGATATTGGAACCAGTACTATTGAGCAAGTACATGGAGCCATTATTGTCGAGGCGCAATGTAACAGTATTTCCTCCATTAGTTCCAGAGGCCCAGTACGAGTTTTCTGCGGTATCAGTTGTTCGGATTGGATAGAACACAAGATGCCCATCAGTTTGCATTTTTATTCGAAATCGCCCGCTAGAGCGATTTGTTTCAGATGCACTGGAAAGAAGCTCTTTTCCATTCGACAACTGTTGGCCGCCTAAAATGGTGTCTGTTGGGGAATCAAAGGTCCCCCAAATGATCTGAGAATCTGAATTGTAGAGCACAAAGTTGCCCAAATCGAGCATGGAAGCAAAGGAAGCAGAATCTGCTATATCTGATATGGTTTTGTCTTTGCCACCGCTTCGCAAAACAAGTCTTCCATCAGAGCTTAGAAGCAACGAAGAATTAGAAGAAACAAGCGAGTTGTCTCGATTGGCCGTCCAAACGATGACTTTTTGGGCAGAAGGTCCAATCAGCCAAACTCCGATGGCAAAGTCAATTCCTTGTGGATAGAAGCCGAAGGCGAAGCGGCCGGAAGGCGAAAGCCATGAGGTGGGATTGGTGGTTGGAGATAGAGTGGAGCTTGAGGTGATTCTTGATTGAGCTGTTGCTATGTAGAAGAGTAATGAAAATAGAAGAATGGCATGGAACATGGCAGCCATTAGAGGTTGTGGGGAAGATAAGAAAAGTAGCTGTTTGGTGTTTGGAGTATATACAAGTCTGATTACCTCTATGTTTGAGATGACTGGACTACTCTTTCAAAGCTTAGAAATTTCTAATGCAAGTGCCACAATGCCAAAACAAGGGAAGAAGAATCTTTGGTTTTTTTTTTTACTGCTGACCTATAAAAGGAGGACTCAAGAGTCAATAGTCAAGGGTCCGGAGTTTCAAGGATTCAAGGATCAATCCCTAAATTGCATCTTGGTGTCTCATTGGATTGGCAAATGTTCACCTTTAATTCTTTAATTTTAACCACTAGTTAACGAAATACAAAATCTTCGCATTCCTAAAATCTCAATTACATGAATTAACTATACCTTTAAAATATGTCTTTTTCAATCTGTGGCCGTACAGTTAAT
Organism: Cinnamomum chago; assembly: GCA_038049695.1. Taxonomy (NCBI): domain Eukaryota; kingdom Viridiplantae; phylum Streptophyta; class Magnoliopsida; order Laurales; family Lauraceae; genus Cinnamomum; species Cinnamomum chago. Next base: position 10,816,465 of record CP142454.1, on the reverse strand, counting down.
TTAGGACTCAGATCCTAAAAGCCAGACACACAAGGGTTTTGTATCCCATTTGACTGACCTCCATTATCTTTTACGCCTGAGTGCGGATTCTAAATTTTCCACAAGACCCAATCAAAATAGGTTTCATACCTATTTTTTATTAGATCCAACACTCAAGAATATTCAAATAGTTATAATTATAACCACTGACATCCTCAACTCACAATATTACCAGGGTCAATACGGCTGGAGTTCTCCCAAGTTGTACGATAACGTGTTGGAGAAAATTCCACGACTATGTCAACATCCAACATGGATCCAGTCCTTTCCTTGTCTTCGTTGATTAATTAAAAGCAGATGAAGAAAGATGAAAACATTGACTAATCTAGCAATGACAGTCATACTCATACACTTTAGAAGCTTTAGAAACGACGTACAAGAGACGGTTCTAAACGCGGTTTCCTTGTAGTCTTGTATTCACATTACTCGGACGAGAATCCAAGTCCAAAAGTAGAGATTTCAAAAGGAGGAGCTTTCTCTAGATCACATGGGGATGGGTGTTCCATGTTTTTACTTTTTGGAAACAGTATATTTTTCAAAAACTATTCTATATTATTTATTAATTTATAATATAATCTGACACACCTAAATAAGATTATTCAAAAATATCCTGTATAAAAGAATCATCTGTTTTTTCTTTTTTTTTTCAAAAAATCTAGCTAAAATGTAGACACACAGATTTTGCAAATATGGGTGGAGCAACCATTTATCACAATGGTTCATTATAATTCTGATGGTTCAATATAAGATGGGGCCCATAGTGTTTAAAAACTATACATGTGTCCTACTCCTATAGCCTTGTCATGATTATAGAGTCCCCTTGTTGATTACTAATTTTAAGTGGGTCCTATAAATATTACACTAGGTGGTTTTCCTCGTATTTATCGGCATGAGTTGTGTCCCATACTGCCAACACTTTGTGGGTCCTATACTAATTATCAAGATTTGATTGTGTGATTATAGATTGATAATTATCCATTTTTCACAATAAATAAGTCTCTTTGATGATTTTCCTAGTGATTTCTTTAATTAGCTCGGTTAATATAATCACCAACATCACATGGGTCCCACAATAATATCTCATAAATGGATTCCTCAATGGTCTCTAACACTAAATATATAGGGCCCTTTGTGAAAAACACTATCAAATGTATTATACCATGGTTACTATTATTTGGTGGACTCACCTTGATAAATAAGATTGCTCAATCCAATAACTTTCTAACATTAGATCGATCCTACCATGATTATTAACAAGTAATTGATCTTATCCTTGCTACAAATGTCATCTAGAATTCACTGTGCAGATAAGAATCATTTTTCACGTTCATTATGATTTATACTACTATGATTTGTTGGGTGGGTCCCGGCAAAACTGCCAACAAAAGATGTATTATATAACTTTTTTAATTATATGATTTTCATCTTAATTATCAATATTGAGTCGCTCCACTGTAATTAGTCCACATTTGGGTCATTCATATGCCAACATTAGTAAATTTTTACTTTAACAAAAGAAACTTGAAAAGAATGTCTTTCCCATTATGGGGTTAGGTGATTTATTTATTACTGCCTTTAAATCTATTTTATTAAACGTCCAAACTCAGCCTCTCTCCTCATTAGGTTATGTTGATAGAGCTCTCCCTTCTTAAATCCAGACTATATATATAATCAAATTATCAATTATTATCTCATAAGTTGAGGGCCATTCTATTGGCCTTGATTGAAGAAAGGCAAGGGGCTTCTCAAAAGTCCATACTCTGATGGATGCACTTGAAGTTATGCGTGCGAGCGAATGTAATTCAAATTGGTCTATTGACCTCATTTTACAAGATATCTCTACTGATGTTTTTTCCTTTGAATGTTTTGAGGTTTTTTATATCCCGAGATTCATGAATGCAATTGCGCATAGTTTTGCGGAAAATACTTATAAGGGCGGCATGGTTAGGATGTCTTTCATTTACTAGCTTGGGGTGTTCTTTGGTTATTTGTTTAATTGTAATTCTTTTTCCTCTTGTTCTCTTGTTCATTTGCTGCTTTTAATGAATTCATCTTTGACCAAAAATATATATATATTATCTCATATGTTACTTGTAAGCTACAAACATCCCAACTATGCAAGGTCTGACCGTGGTGATATCTGGGTCTATGCCAATTCATGGGATAGTAGTTAGACCAGTTAGGTTTCATAAAATGTGGGCCCATCATCACAAAATGAGATGCCCAACTAGATGATTGCTTGTTAGGTGCTGCTACAAAAGTGAACCAGCACTCATACAGGTGGGATTTGTTGAAGTTCTCCTAGATAAGAAGATAGAAAACCTTAGGATCAACTGACTAAAATTAAAGTTCTTAGAGGGAGAGTGGAGGGATTAGATTAATCATGCGATGACGGTGTGTGTTAGTATTTTTATTTTGGCTAATTCATGAGTTCAATAAAACTCTGGGTCCATCGGAGTTGTATTTTCTAATTTATTTTTTAATAGACTGTAATTGTATCGTAAGAAGAGCTGAACCGAAGAAAAGAGAAGACCGGGCAAATTGCCAAGGTCTAATTGATCGGAGCCTCTATGCAATCGATCGGAGGGCTGACATGCGCCAGTTATCTTCACGTCCGATCGATCGAATGGCGTAAGAAATTCGGGAAAATCTCTAGTTCTGATGCGAATTAGTTTCCTTTAGAGACTTGGTTTCCCACTTCGAGTCCTGTCAATGTTCTAACATTAAGGCACGATTTTGGGGCTATAAATAGGGTGTTGCTCTCAACCCTAACACATCAATCAATTCTCTCATTAATATGAGGTGAGAATACCTCAAGAGGGATTATTTGATTCTAGAGCCATTGAAAGATTGTTCTGAAAGACTGCTTTAGAAGGTTATTGTTGTTTTTACTCTCTTATAGAAGATAGTTCATCTTGGCCGACAAGGTGTGAGGAGATCAAGTAAGAAAAACGGTACACGGTGGATGTCGTGGCAATGGATGTTGTGCAAAAACAACTACAGTTCTTAAGTCGAGATACAGACTGAGGTAAAGGTGCACGGTGTATTATGTGTTTTTTTATGCAAAGGGTCATTCATCTAAAGTACTTTTTGAATCCTCTGTTCTTATAATTCATAGCATTATGTATAGTGAATATGGTTGATATGGACTTTTGTTGAGGTCAACATCCACCCTCGCTCTCGAGCAGTCATAATTGTGGTCGAGCCCCCGCCATCACCATAAAACCATTGTTGTGTCATTTCCTATCACCAATTAGTTTTGGAATAAGTGGTAGCTAATAAGGTGTAAGATCCTACTACTTTTCCCCCTTCTTTTACTCAAAATAAAATCATAGGTGTTAGACCCAACATGCTGATCTTATCATCAATTTGGTCGGTTTTGCCCTACAGGTACAGGGTCTGATACCAATATTTGAAACCATGGACAAACTTGCTCGGTGCCACTGACCAGCAGATCCATACTAACTGCTAGCACCTAACTAGCCAATCTGTCCTACAAAATATAACACAATCAATCCATCATAATTTTTTAAACCTTCCAAAAAATTCATAGTTAGTTGATTTGTTAACTGGAACACACCGAACACTAAAATAATGGATATGAGGTTCTAAACTGTGGTAGTTGATTCCTATGATGTGTCTAAGCTTTTAATGATGAACATGTTATGGAAGTGGAGATGAAACAGGGGATCTAAGGGTCCTTACTGTAGAACATTCTAGGCACCTAAACATCAAACATTGGACAATGATCAATCTTCAAATCCTATAGACTTTTTGGAAATGCCCCATCGACTCAGGCCAAATAAATGTTATGGATCCATGAAGGCCCAACCATTCAGATGTCACTGGTCCATATCAGATATGCAATTGCCACACAACCAATCTGTGCGCTACAGTGAGACCCACCGAACAAAAGGCTACTCTCTTCACACATTAGAAAGTTTGATTCTTGAGCTTGATATATAGAATACAAGACCATAGCTATACAAGACCATAAAAAAAGGCTACTCTTTTCAGTTTTCACACATTAGAAAGTTTGATTCTTGAGCTTGATATAGAATACAAGACCATAGCTATATCACATTCCAAACCTGAAACAAATAAATTACAGTGCATGCAGTTGAAAAGGCCTATGAGTTCCCCTCAATCAAGAACCTCAAATTCTAAATACCAAAACCAAGGCAAAGTGAAACAAGAACATGGCTTATGATGAGTTAATTGATGCATTTTCATGTTATCAGGGTGAATAGAGAAATGAGGTCGGAGGAGTTGGTATCTCTATAGTACCTTCTAACATCATCAGCACATTCTTCATTGAAGGTCGAAGCGATGGCTTGTCTTGAATACACCAAAGGCCCACCTTCACCATTTCCTCTAGCCTTCGCTCATCCACCTCTTCATAATTCACCAGCTTTCTAAAATCACCAAGCTCGAAGCAGTCGTGAACCCAATAAGACAATATCTTCTCCTTTTCTTCTGCTTTCGTCTCGACATTCCTCCTACAACATATAATCTCCAACAACATGATACCAAAACTGTATACATCAGCTTTAACTGTAATGGCCATGTTCCTATGCCATTCAGGTGCGACATATCCCCTTGTCCCCCTAACTCCAGTAAAAGTTCTTGCTTGATCTGGCTTCATCAACTTCGCCAATCCAAAATCAGATATCTTTGCACGATAAAACTCATCCATGAGTATGTTCTGGGGCTTTATATCGCAGTGGATGATGGGTGTCACGCCCCCAAAAGTGAAACCGGGGTATGCGTGAGATTAGGGCCAATTTAAAACTTTTTCCAATGATAATTACATATCACCTGCCCTAATCGTGTCCCATCTGGATCGAAGACCGCTGTGAGGTATAAACATTCTCCTCGAATAAATCAAACAACAGCGGAAGCTTCATATAACAAAAGGTATCTCATAGATGTATAGTTTAAAAGCCATATACTAGTATCAAAGTTAAGATTGAAGTTTAAGACTAAAACAAAATATTATTTACAAGTAAAAAGGCCAACTGAAGCTAGGCCTATACAAAAGTATAAGAAACCAAAATGTGAAGCTAAGAGACTAAACATGAAGCGCTCGTGTACGGGGTCGTCACGGCTATACAATGCCGTCCGTACTATACTCTAGGAAGTCATCAGGCTGATCTGCCTGAACCTCCTCCGTCGCCTCCTCTGCCGCGGGGTAGAAGTACTCGGTACCTATGCACCAAGAGTAGCATCATCAACACAACGGATGGCAAAGCAATAAGTATATAAATCACATAGATATGCAGTACTAAAGAGAATGAACGAGAAACATGATTATAAGATATGCATAGCACTCCGATCGTAAGAGATGCATTGCATTCGAATCATAAACGAACTATCAAAGTAGGCGATCCACATAAGCTAAACTATATCATCAATTGGGATAAATCCCAATATCCAATATCCAGACAACTCGTAGCTCAAATGCTCCGGCTCCGAGAGCTTTGGCACTATCTTGCTTCGAGGACGAACTAAACAAAACAGAACAAAACAGAACAGAACAGAACATCTCGAGGAATATATAAATAACTCTCAGCTCAAGTAGCTCGGGCTCCGTGAGCTCTGGCTCTATCTTGCTTCGAGGTGGTATCGTGTTCTCCCACAGTCGGTGCCCCAACTGTGTTGAACGTTAACAGCTGAGTGGTGCCTGACATAAAGAATCCTAAAACATAGGTGAAGGGCTAGGTTTCTTGCGCGAACAAGATTCAATACTAATAGAGAACTACTTATTCCAAAACAAATCAATTTCCAAACCAATACCAATAGTAGTCCTCTCAAAGCTCAACAATCAAAGCTCCCTAGCCTCAACACTTCAAACCAATAACGAAACGAACGAAACAATGCAAGGGGACCCTAAGTCCAACCTCTAAGTTCTCAAAGCAATCTTCTAATAAAACAAAGCAAATAGAACTAAAGAACATGCTCATCACATGTAGAAGATAGTACGTAAGGGTACTATTTGAATTCAAAGCGAATAAACAATCCAATCCTAAGTAAAGTGTAAACCCTGAAGCATCGCACAACCCAGTCAATCAACGAAGGGTTAGGGTTCGCGATACTCGTACGAATAATCCTCGTGCATAGCTTTAAAGAAGAGTATCCCGACATCCCATACCTTTCGAGATTGAATTCAATTGATTCTTGATACATCCGAATTCACTGTGAGAAATGTCGACTCAAAACACTCTCACACTAAGTCAAATGAGTCCTAAAAAGGGGTATCCAAAGTCCACCAAGGTCCAACATAAAACAGGGTAGAAATCCCTTAAAAAGGAAAAGTTGGAAAAATTCCAGTAGGCTCGGGCGAGTGGCCCCTGTGGTCTCGGTCGACCGACTCACAAGGTCTCGGTCGACCGAGACACCTGCGGAAACTGGGCAGTAGCCCTGTTCTGGGCTGAAATGGGACTTTTCCCATTTTCTGTTCTTGGACCTGATAAGCAGCATGTGTATGATTTAAAACACTTTAAATACAACCTATAGAAACTACTAAACAAGCCATTAAACTCTAAATCCATTTCATTCAATCTATGAGTCATATTATCATGTTTTCAACTATTAAGGTATCAATTGAGCCAAACTTATCTAAAACATGATTTTAGCATCCAAATCAATGTAAACAAACATATCAAGCAATGATATAAATATTGACTTGCCTTAGTGATGTGATGACTCAAATCTAAGGAGAAAGAGAAGAAGATAGACACTTTGGATGCTCCAAATGAGGTGAAACACTTCCAAATCCCAAATGGCTCCTACACATGCATGCCAAGGCCAAGGTAAGCCTATCTAATCCATTTCTAACCAAAGAAGAAGATGAAGAGATGGTTTCTAAGCTTGGAGAGCTTACCTCTAAGTGGGTTGTGGGTGAACCAAGGAGAAAAGTGTATGGATAGACTCTTGGAAGCTTGGAGAAGAAGATGGGTTGCTTTGTTTCCGTCGCCGGAGCTCCGGTGGTCGTCAACGGAGAAGAAGAAATGAGAGGAAGAAGGAGACGGTGGCTGTGCTGTGTTGTAGTTGAGTGGAGTGAAATGAGTGAAATGAAAGGGGGAAATAAAGGTGGGTTGTGACCTAACTTAAGAGATGGGTTTTGGGCTTGGGCTTGAGCTATGGGCTTGGGGCTATGGGTCAAGGTTCGGGTCGGTCCACGCATACAATTAATGGATTTCGGACCACTTTGATGCGTCCAATCGAAACGCGACCGAAGGCTAAAGTTCATGAAACGAAGAAACCTACCCAATGCACCCAACTCACCAAAACTCATAATCTCTTAAATTCCCTAAAAACCCTACCCACAATTAAAACGACTCTCTATACTACCCAAACGCGCTCCGAATCGTGCTAAACTTCGCACGTGCGATTCGTCGATAAACCCAACTATTTAGACTCTAAACTAGCTTACTAACTAATCAAGTAATTAATTATAATTAGTAGGCCATTAGGGGGTCAGGGTGTTACAATGGGCGTCTCACAATCCTCATGTAGGTAGATGATACCTCTTGCTATATCCATTGCAATTCTCACTCTGTCATTCCAATTGGGGCGCCTTTCTGGACTAAAGAGAAGATCCGCAAGTGATCCATTGCTCATATACTCATAGACCAAAAGCCTATGAGGCCCATCTGCACAGAAACCAAGCAATCGGACAAGGTTCCGATGATGAGTTCTTCCTATTGCATTCATCTCAGTATGGAACTCCCTTTCGCCTTCTTCCACTACTCCATCTAATCTTTTTACAGCAACTATTTGTACCCCATTTGACAAGGCTCCTCTATACACAGTCCCGAATGACCCTTTGCCCAATTCAGGGCCGGTACTGAATTTTTCAGGGCCCAGGGCAAGAGTAAAAGTTAGGTCTCTTCAGCCATCGTATATAATAATATCATTGGTGGGCTCTACTGATGTGAAAAATTGGAAATGAGTTGATGATGTCCAAGTATAGCTATTTGAAAAAAAAAAAGAAGAAAGAGAACTCAGATCAGAACTTAAGCATCATATATGAGGAATAAAAAATCATTGGTGGGCCCCACTAACAGATAAGAAGAACGGGTGAAGGGTTGAAGGCTAGATGATCTGTTTGTAAAAAAAAAAAAAAAAGCCCCAAATCATTCCAACGCTAGACCAAATTCTCCTAAAATTTCAGCCATCAAATATAAAATATCATTGGTGGGCTCCACTTATGGATGCTCAAATCAGTGATGCAATAAGCACTATCAGATGATTTGATAATGGGTCTATTGATGCCCAGGACGATGGAATCCATTGGATGAGCCCTGCCCCCACCAAATGATTGAAAAGAAAATAAAATGTAGAAACCAGAAGGAGAGGGATTTTGGGCCCCACCACTGAAAAATGGGCCCTGGGCAAGGGCACTTACAGCCCTTGTCCAGGGCCGGGCCTGGCCCAATTCTTCCTTGAACCCGTTTGTTGCTTTCTCGAGCTCGTCGTAACTAAATGGCCGAGGAGAGAACTCGTCCATGTCAACAACCCTTTTGTGTGTGGCTTCTGAAATGAGCCTATAAGTCCGCATCCGTTGTCTATAAATTAGAAAACCTGATATGGCTGTGATGACAAGTGAGCATGCCATAAGAGCTATACCTGCGATGAAGATCTCCTCGTTCTGTTCTTTCTCGCTCCTGCTATCTTGTGTAGGTGGCATGGGCTTGGGCTTATCATCAGGGCTTGCCCAATTTCCAATGCCGAACTTAATCAAGGAAGTTGTAGAGTCATCTAAGTTTCTCTTCCCATATCGCAACGGAAGCTTTTGTTTGTGGCAGAGTCTTTCTTTAAAGAATGCTGCCTCACAATTGCAATCTTGTAAACAAGCGTCTCTGCACTCTTGCTCACTTGCTACCATTGGAGAGGAGTATGGATTGTTTTCCCACAGAGTATTCTTGATAGAATCGATGTCGTATGTCATGTTTTCTTTCTTGCCCCTGCATCCTGCTTCAATGAAGTTCTTCACACAGCCCTGAAACTTTTGACCTGGGTCAACAAAATCAAAGCCACGTGGACAACTACAATCAGCTTGAGAATCGTTCTGAGTACAGTAGCTATTGATCCCACAGAAGCCTTTGACCTCACAATATCTTGATGTCTTGGGCCATTCCTCAATCATCGTCGAGTTGCCATTCCTATCGAAGCTGTGTGAATACAACCGGAAAATCCCACCAAAGTCAAGAATCGCACGGTAAATGATCACTGTTGCTGCTTGATTGATAGAATTTAAACTGGCAGTGATGTTTTTTATGTAGTAGCCAGAGCTATTGAGCATGAAGATTTGCCCATTGTTGTTGAGATGCAGTGTAACATTGTTTCCTTGTGTCTGTGTAGCCGTGGACCAAATCGATTCTTCTGCAATATCCCCAGTGTTAACAGGGTAGAGCACAAGGTTGCCGTCTGTTTGCATTTTGAGACGAAACCGTCCAGTTGAATGGTTGGTTTCGGTTGCACTTGAAAAAAGCTCTCTCCCTGTCAACAAGCTTTGGCCGGCTAAAAGAGTGTCTGTTGGTGAATCAAAGGTCTGCCAAATGATCTGAAAACGAGAAGTGTAAAGAACAAAGTTGCCGGTGTCGAGCATGGAAGCGGAGGAAGCAGTTGCTCTTGCATCTGATATGGGTGTATTTTGGCCTCTGCTTCGCAAAAGAAGACTTCCTTCACGGGTCAATAGCAGTATCGCATCGTCTGAAACGGGCTGGTTGTCTCGGTTTGCAGTCCAAACTACAATCCTGTTTTCAGAAGATCCCACTAACCAGACTCCAACAGCGAAACCGTTGCCTTGTGGGTAGAACCCAAAAGAGAAACGACCAGAAGGTGAAAGCCATGCAGTGTTGTTAGTGGGGGTGAGAGAAGAGTTCAAGGTGATGTTGAGTTGTTGTGGTTGAGTAGTTGAAATGGAAAATACCGAGATGAAGAGTAGAGCTATGAGGATAATAGCCATTAGAGCTTTTGTGTTGAGGAGAAGACATGTTTAGAACTCATATATCTGTCTGCATTCTGGCGGTCATTAGTTACCCAGTCTAGACGCAAGCTACGCCGGCCGAGAATTTCAGTGGGTTGACTGTTGAAGTTTCTACGACTGGGGGATTTCGACAGCATGGAAAATTTGGTCACCCTTTTAGGTGGCACTTAAAACCTCAACAGTTCAAAATAAATTTTTTTATCTATTTTTTTTAATGAGATCTTGCCAAACTATGAGTTGGTCCAAAGACTAATGGCATATGAAATATGCAGATTTTCATCATTCTAAAGCTTTTCTTTTGAGTTTGATTTTTGTGTTTCCTAATGACAGTCTTCGAGAATTTCACTGGAAAATATTGCAAACCTTTCTTCTCTTCATATTTTTTTGGGGATTTGACATGTTAATTTCCTTTTTTCATGACTAAAAATCAATTAATATCATAAGAGTCGTTTGACTCTGGTCCATAATTTATTTATTTTCACTTTTCTGTCCTAGATCCCATGATATATTATGGGAGTTTAAAAACCCATGATATCATGGATCCAGGTCAAATTAGAAGACGGTATAAGCTTTTTAATTTATGGGCTTTTCAACTTCTAACATTTGGATCCCACAATATTATGGGTTTTTAGGGCAGAAGAGTAAAAAAAAGGTGGACTATAGTCAAACGACTCTGATGACATTAAAATAATTTCAGTCGTGAAATTGGAGATTCAGTATTTAAGGGAGATATTTCATATTTCATATCCCCTATTATTTTTTATTGTCTTGCAGTTATATAAAGCAAACCAATTCACCTGCATGCTTGTCTGTCTGCAGACGCATCTCCCCTTGGTATGTTTGCAGCAAGAAAATTATTTAAGGCAAACGTCCAGTGTTAGGTAGATCTCCAGTGTGATGAAGAATAAAATAAAATAAAACTATTCCTCTCTCTTCCTTTTCTTCTTCTCACAAATGAATTTAGTATGGAACTATTGATAGACCAAAGACATGGAATTGTGGTTAGGATTCTTCTGAAGTAGTTAAGATCTAGAGATCATAATCATGTGATTTTCATTCTCACACTCAAGAGGATTAGAGATGGAATGGGGGATTTTCAGAGATGCACTTGTCATAGCTGAAAACAATGTAACTCCTACAGTGAGATTTGACTGTAGTTTAAAGCCATAGATTTTGCATCATCAGTTCATCTCAGATCTTTTCAAAGATAAAGGACAAGAGTAACATTGTGTGGCTCATCTTTTTTAATGGATTCATTTATATGTTTAGTTGGCTTTGAAAATTCAGTACATTAATTTCCACGCCAATGGCCCTATTGTCCATTGATTATCGGTAGGTAGTGTGGCAATTCCTGACAAGACCGACAAAGGACAATCCAATCGTGCTTGTCCTGGTAGCTCCTGGTTTTGGTTATTTCGCACTTGTCTTTCCGAAACCATTCACAAATCCAGGTTGGGCCTATCCTGCTAATTGACCCAAGCATGGAGTTCTGTTGGTGGGTTAAGTGAGATGAGCTCACATGGGCCCTTGAAACCATATCTGTTGACATATCAGGTTGACCTCTCAGGTACTTGTACCGAGAAATCCGCTAACCTTTTATATTATGGACACCGGGCGGAATCTAAGTTAGATTCTAAAAAAAAATATTTGATTCTCCGATTACCAAAAAGTTTCGGCCCTAAAAAAATAGATATGAAACCTATTTTAGGTTCCGAACGGATCCGGGTCCGGAAGCAAATTTTAGTTCCGATTGATAAATGGGTCCAGTTCTAGATTCATATAAGTTCTGGCTCGTTGATCCGAGACCTGGCATATGAGTATTTGATATGGCAAACTGTACCTCAAAATAAGCTTTTTTTAAACATTTTTATGTATAATCTTGAAGATAGTAGACTTAATACATTGTTATAAATTGAATTATATACCTATTCTATGAAAAGATGAAAAAAATGAAGAGAAGTTAGAACCAATTATATAACCAAATCCATTTTTCTAGGTGGATTGGGTTCCAAAACTGGATCCGGGTTTTTCTATCAGAACCAGGTCTGGAACCAACAAAACAAGTTCCGAGTCAAAACCGGATCCGAAACCGAAACCGTTATTTAGAAATGAGCCCGGGTCTGGATTTAATATGGTTTCAACTCGGAACCATTTCGCTTGCAACCCTAGATACCACCAGTTAACTGTGAAGAAAAAGAAAAACGAGTGGAGATATCTCCACTCGTACATATAGGTGAACAGAGATATCGCCGCTTGACAAAACAACAAAGAAAATGAATAAAAAAAGGCTCATATGATTACTACGATCGATTCATATCTTTTATGTCATTTTTTGTCTATAGTGAATTTAAGGGCATTTTTTTAGTAAAATCCTCAATAATATTGCTTGGTCCATGAAAATGCAATTGAATCTATACTTGTTTAGCCATAGACCTCGAATTAGTAAAATGTGATGTATTTGTACATTTTACTATAAATTTATACTGAGACATTATTAAATGAGAAAGTGCGGTACGTGAGCAAAATTTTACATGACCCATTTGTATGTGTGACAACTACAGGAGGGATTGATATATCATGATGGGATTAGGCATTTGAAAAAAAAGTAAAAAACTTTCATTCGATTGTTCCTCATTTGTAATGGAGTTAAATTGGGAACTTTGAGGAGAAAAAATGGGATGAGATTTTGTACTCTGAGGAGAAAACATGGTTTATTTGGATAATTCAAACCCTTTTTTGTGGGGATGATTATTTTTTCTGGCACGTACTCGTGCACCTGAGGCTCATGGTGCCCAAGTCCTTGTCCTACATGCCAAGTTAGTTTTGTTCCATAAAAACTATGGGCCTTTTTTCGTGCACAAAACAACTAATGTAATTTTTTTGGTAATTTCCTCTACTTTGAAAATATATCTTTTTTTTTTCAATAAACAACAGTAATGAATGGCTTGAATTTTAACATCTCTAAATGGCTCGGCTCTTGAGTCTTGAACGGCGTGGATGTTTCTAACGTAAGTGACCCTCTCAAACGAGTCCAGTGATGGGGGAAGTCTCTTTGCTATTTCCTGTTGACTATTGATCACCCCAGGAAAGGACTGATCAAGAGTCAAGAGTCAATGGACTCGAGTTGGAATTGTAGCCTAGTGAGATGATGATGATAATTCCACGACTTTGAACATCCAATGCAACTATGCAAGAGGGTCTAGGATCCTTTCCTTTTCTCAGTGGATCAACTTGGTGTAAGATTACAGACAAATACATTGAATAATGATTACAGATATTTCTTCTTTTTCTTATTGGTACCGGCCCCCAAGGAGAAACGACAATCTTTTCTGCCTTGCCTTTGCCCAGTGTCCATTTTAGCCCCACAAAAGAAGGGAATGCCAGAAATATCAAAGTTTTTTTCCCAAAGGTTCCAATAATCTCATTCTAAGAAATGAGAAATGATGATTGTTTTAACCATCCCTTCAACTGTGAAATCCAAAGTCATATCCTCCACATTTGAATGGAATATTACTAACTAGTGTTTTGACTCGTCAGGTATGTGAATATTGCCCTGGACATGTGGCTGCCACCTCCTGGTAATTTTGCAAAGCTAAATTTCGATGGATCTTTAAATCCATTCACACATGATGCAGGTATGAGAGAGATTATATAGCTCTATACAGGGAGAGAGCCACATTGGGTAGAGAGGGCTCAATTGCCCCCTCTCAATTTTTCTTTTCCCTCTCTATCAAATAGGAGAAAGATATACTCCAATAGATTTTGATCTTATCATTTTGCTCTGTCCTCGAAAAAGAATTTCTCTTGTTTGCCCAGCAATAACCTTTTTTTCTCACTTAGTAAAGAATATGATTGACTCTTAAAACAAATAAGGAGATTTGGGTCTTTTACTTTCATAAAAAAAGACATCTCATCAAATCATCAATAAGATATGCATGATGCTGTACTGTGATTTTTCTTTATTTTTTTTCTTGCCTATTATTGAGCATAGAATCCTAATCCTCTCAAAGTCTGAAATTCATAATTAGCACGGCTTATTTCATTTATTATCAAAATTTAAATTTATAATATTTAATTCAAAATCTGAATTAAATTATATCTAATTAAATTCGTAAGAAAGAAATTTCATGTGGCCTACCATAGCTAGAGGTGCTTAAAAGTTTTTTATCCTAAGTACATAACAAAGGTTTCATCAAAGTTAGTGGTTTTTTTTTAAATTGTAGAAGAGCTTGAGCTCTAAACAATGGGTCAAAGGTCAAGACTTTTTAGAAATGTCAACCCCATATTATGATCTAGAGGTTCTTTAATTTGATTTTTTAATCATAATCATGTACGCATGAATTAAAATGCTAAAATGATAGCCAATACACTCATGGCCGAGTGGTGTTGGCAATAGTTTCACACACATGCCCAGGGAAGGGTTTTACATTGAAAATATCATTATTGATAAGTTCCTCAAAATAGTAAAAATAAAAAATAAAGGCTAAAAAATATACAATTTACAATTCTACTCTAATCTTTTGTATCCATTTTTTAATGTTATATATGGATATCCAAAGCTTAGGCTGGTTTAATACTTGTTGTAGCCTAGTCTGATGAGGTTTCGACATCCAGCATGCAAGAGGGTCTAGCAATCCTTTCCCCTTTCTTAGTGGATTAATTTGGAGTAAGATAAAAGACGAATACATTGAATGTGGGCGAACGACGGATACATATTGGTTCTCTATTGTTTATTTTGGGTCGTTGGACTCCTCAGTCCTCACAGAGCACATCTAGAGCCGGTTTGACGGCTTCATTCTGAGAATGAATGAAGAACTACTTGCATGCATTTTCTCTCCATTCCTACGTATCTATAAAATCCCCCTCTTCTCCCTATCGCTCTAGATTTTCTTGCTCACAGAAATGCCTGCAAAACAAACTTTCCTTTACGGATTCACATACATTACACAAGTCGCTAATCAACATGACAACAGTCTGGGATGATCCCCAGTCATTTATGGAAAATGAGATGCCTTACCAAGAAACCACTAGTAGATTGGCCATATAGTGGATCTCAGGATGCTTCAATAGGATTTTAGGGTGAATTGAGAAATGAGGAAAGAGGAGGAGTAGGTATATTTGCAGTGCCTTCAAGCATCATCATCACAGTCTTCATTGAAGGTCGAAGTGATGGCTTGTCTTGGATGCACCAAAGCCCCACCTTCACCATTTCCTCCAGGCTTTTCTTATCGACATCCTCAAAAGTCACTAGCTTTTCCAGTTCACAGGCCTGAAAGCAGTCATAAACCCAATAACACAGAAGCTTCTCTTCCTCTTCTGCCTCTATCTCGACATTCCTCCTGCAGCATATGATCTCCAACAAAACGATACCAAAACTATAAACATCTGCCTTAACTGTAACCGGCATGTTCTTATGCCATTCTGGCGCCACATACCCCCTTGTCCCCCTGATCCCGGTAAATGTTTTTGTCTGATCTGGCTTCATCAACTTGGCCAATCCAAAATCTGATATCTTTGCACGATGGAACTCATCCATGAGTATGTTTTGAGGCTTTATATCACAGTGAATGATTGGGGTCTCACAGTCCTCATGCAAATAGAGGATACCTCTAGCTATGTCCACTGCAATTCTCATCCTGTTCTTCCAGTCGGGGCGTGTTTCATGTCTAAACAGAAGGTCCGCCAGCGAACCGTTGCTCATATATTCATACACCAAAAGCCTATGAGGTCCCTCCGCGCAGAAGCCTAGCAATCTTACTAGGTTCCGATGATGGGTTCTCCCTATTGCACTTATCTCTCTTTGGAACTCCTTTTCGCCTTCTTCCTTCACACCATCTAATCTTTTTACTGCAACCATTCGCACGCCATCCATTACGGCTCCTTTATAGACAGTCCCAAATGCTCCCCTTCCCAGCTCTTCCTTGAATCCATCTGTTGCTTTCTCCAGCTCGCTGTAAGTAAAGGGCTTCGGAGTAAACTCCTCACAAGTCAAACCTTTCTCTGTTGTTTCAATGATGCGCCTATACCTCCATATCCGGTGCCTGTGAATGAGAAACCCTGAGACGACAATGACGACACACGAGCACCCCATAAGAGCTATAATTATGATCATGATCCTCGGGCTCAATCCTTTCTCACTTGTCTTGGAGAACCCAACAGTGCTTGCCCTAGTTCCATTAATGCCGAATTTGATCAAGGAGGTTGCAGATCCATCTAAGCTGCTTCTCCAATAGCGCAATGGAAGCTTTTGTTTCCGGCAGACACTGTCTTTAAATGAAGCTGCCTCACAATTGCAATCTTGTAAGCACGCCTCTCTGCACCCTTGTTCATTAGTCCCAAATAAAATGGAATATGGATCATCTTCCCACACAGTATTCTTCATTGAATCAATGGAGTATGTCATGTTCTCTCTCTTGCCTGCACATCCTTCTTCGATGAAATTCTTCATACAGCCCTGAAACTTTTGAACTGGGTCAAGAAAATCAAAACCGCGTGGACATCTGCAGTCAGACCCTGTATCATTTTGAAAACAATAACTATTGAGCCCGCAGAAGCCTTTTACTTCACAATGTACAAATGTCTTGGGCCATTCCTCTGTCATTGACGAGCTACCATTGTTCTCAAAGTGGTGTGAGTACAACCGAAAGATCCCACCAAAGTCGAGTACTGCACGGTAAATGATCACTGCTGTTGTTTTATTGGGAGGTTTCAAACCTTCAGTTAGATTGTGCACATAGGAACCCGAGCTATTCACCAGGAACAGTCCATCGTTGTTGAGATTCAATAGAATGTCGCCGACCAAGGTATTTGTAGCTGTATTCCAAATCCCGAGTTCTGCCATATCCCAAGTGTTAATGGGATAGATGACAAGATTACCATCAGTTTGCATTTTTAGTCGAAACCGTCCAGTTGAGTGGTTGGTTTCAGATGCACTTGAGAAGAGCTCTCCCCCTGTCGATAAGTTTTGGCCAACTAAAAGGGTGTCTGTTGGTGATTTAAAGGTCTGCCAAATGATCTTTAAAAAGGGATCGTAGAGAACAAAGTTGCCGGAGTCAAGCATGGAAGCAGACGAAGCGCCTACCCCCATATCTGATATGGGTGTTTCTTGACCTCTGCTTTGCAAGAGTAGCCTTCCATTAGAGGATAAAACCAATTGAGCATCACCAGGCACCGGTGGATCGTCTCGGTTAGCCGTCCAAACAACAAAGGTCTTATTGGAAGGTCCGGCCAACCACACTCCAACTGCAAAACCGTTGCCTTGTGGGTAGAACCCGAAAGCATAGCGGCCGGATGGCGATCTCCATGAAGGGGGATTGCTGGTGGGGGTTAGAACAGAGTTCAAGGAGATACTGAATTGTTGTGGTTGAGCTGTTGCTATGAGAAATAATGAGAGGAAGAACAGTAGAAACCAGGACATTGTAGCCATTGGAGATGGTGCATAAGTAAGAACTGTTTCTTTATTGGGCTGGAGAGAGATGTTTGGAACTTATAAATAGAAGCAATGATCTCGTTTAGTAAGGTTGTGTGACTATGGCATCATTGAGGATGAGGAAAAAGGTCTATGCGTAAGTAAGGGGTGAACCAATAGCAGGTTTGTTGCATTTCAATTTGTTGTGAAATGGGTCTATTCTATGAGTTCATCATAAAATCCGTCGATATAGTTTGGATGCGTGTGAAATGGGTCTATTCTATAATGAGTGGGGAATTTCTATATGCACCCCTATTTTTGCTGAGCACACCCACCTTTAAAAAAAAAAGAAATTACACATGAAGAAGGAATGTGGGTGTGCTCAGCAAAATAGGTGGGTGCATATAGAATTTTCTTAATGAGTGTCAATTTCTCTAAGGCGTAGTTTGGTATTAGGAGTGTCAAACTCTTTCATGGGATATTTCTATTGATTTCTGCCTCTGTTTCATTTCTGTCCTAAAATGGTTTGAATTTTAACGTGATCCAAGCTTTTGCAATACATTGAGGATCCTGACAAGCACGGCAATGACCTTTGCAATAGGGTCCAATTAAAACAATTACATAGGGTCCAATTAATACAATTACATACTTATATATGTGTGCATGATTGATGGTTAGATGGGTAGTGCTTTGCATCTATACTGAATGGCTGAAGAACTTAACTAATTTGACGATTGCAACCATCTCATCCTGAATAAATGACCATCTGATTGTTCATTTTGTAAGCATTTGATACAATGGTTATGATCATTGAATCAAACTGAAATCGCAGCCATATGTATTCTACATTGTGTCGTTGATTTTCTTTTGTAGTTTGTGGCTGGTACCTTTCTCTTATATCAATAATACTTTGAAAGTCGTTGTTCTTCCGGTTGTTTTAGCGGTGTCGTAATTGTCTCTCTCATTAATAAAATTTCTTTGTTACTGAAATTAAAAACGAACTTTGTGTTGTTGATACCCGAAAATGGGCCTTGCATATTAGCAGCCGCGGCAGGGGGGCCACAGGGTTGGATGGATTGCTTGTTGCCGTCCAACCGAATGGACTTGATCATTTCCAATATGATGATATGCATACAGATCCCAACTCAAGACCTTCTTTTTGTTTTTTTTTTTTTTTGGAGTAAATACCCTTCTCAAGACTTGAGAGTCATTGATGAGGACTTCTCCAAGTCTAATTTCATCCTGTAGAGATTTAATTAATAGGTTTGTATTTGCAGGCCTAACTAGAAAATTTTCCCTCGGCGGGCCCTGTATATTAAGAATATCATAAAATTCCCATTGACAACGTATGGGGGTTTAACAAAAATCTTCTTGGGGTTGTCCAAAGTTTCTTGCCCCCTCCTTGTCCCCCCAACCTTGTTCGACCCTGCATGTAAAACTATAACCTCTTGTGTTATACTCAATATACTGAAAGGCCTGTTTGCTTGTGTAATAATTTATAGGAATTGAGTTCCTGTAAGTTCTAATTAAGTATTCATAAGATTAGATAAAATTATAGAAATAAAAGTGAAGTTCTACAAATAGCAATCAAATAATTTCTCTTTAAATAGAAATTAAGAATTTATTAGGGTGATGGCTAGGTATTCATTTCTCATCTCTCTTTAATTAACTTTTTCATTAAAAGGAGGATCAGTTGATAGTCGTTTATAGATATTCACCTTTATTTCTTCAATTTTAGCTAATTTTAAAAAAAAATAGAAATTATAGGAATTCAATTCCGCCCTAGGTAATAGAAAGCTTCTTGAACTGAGTAAAAAGAACATGGAAGAGGGCTCTGAGAAATAGAAAAACGTTATAGTTAGCATTATCATGTTAGAAGTCAGGCAAAATATCGGAAAAATATCGGTTTTACTGATATCTCGGCCGATATTGTGGATATCTCGGCCGATATTTTGAAAATATCGGCTGAGATGAAGTAATGTTCAAAAACCATAATTTTTTATAATTTTTTTTCTATTTTTCCATTTTCTTCTCCTCTTCCCTCATCTCCTTAGAGCAACCATGTCTCCATAGCTCATTCTCTTATATATTTCCAACTTCCAATACTATTTTTTGAAGAAATCATTTTATTTAGTAAGAGAAAATCAAATTAACTTCCTTATTTTTACTTTTATGTGTTTTTATTTTTTATTTTTAGATAAAGCATAGAAATGAATGAAACGATCATTGGCATGTCATTTTTGGGTTTGTTTTGTGTTATTCACTTAGATCTACACACTTTCATGCTAGATCTACTTATAAACATGATTTTGGGTGTAAAAAATAGTTTTTTTTTTAATCTTCTACTTGTAAAAAAAAAATTGGTTGAGTATTTATGATACTAAATAATAAATACTAATAGCTTATTAATAATATATAGATAATTAAAATGTTATCTTTATTTTCTTATATTTTACACTAATAAATTGATCATGAGCATCAATAATGGTTGCATTATATAAAATACTGGAGAAGACAGCAAACTGCAACACATACAGGACTCATAACTTAAAGTGACTGAGATTTTAATTTATTGTTGTTACTAATGAAAAAAATATCGTTTTCCAGCATTTTCTAATATTCTGGATTTTTTGAATATTTTTGCGAATTTTTTTGGATAAAAAAAAATTCAAACCACGATGACCGCGATGGACCGATATCCGCAACCGATACCGATATCATATCGGTTTTTTGGCCCAGCCAATACCGCGACCGAGACCGAGATTTTAAATCATGGTTAGAAGTAGGAGACACCTAATCTAACAATTTTATATTTTATGATAGGACCAATGGGCATGCCTCTTATGCCAAATGTCAGATGTTCAAGCTTTTTCAACGTGTTAATTTGATTATTTTTTTTTTCATAGTTAAAGGAGAACATTCAGATTCTCTAAATCCATACCTTTGCAACTAGCAACAAACGCCCGTGCTAAATAAAGATAGAGTAAATTATTATAATAATTAAAACTATAAATTAAAGAAGAATCCACTATTATTATTTTTAAGAATTTTTAGAAGAAAATAAAGTGGGAAAAGATATTAAATTTTATGGTAAAAGGAAGAAATTATCGTGAAAAATAATAATGAGAATCTTGTAATATCGCACCTATAAAATCTTTATAAATTGAAAAAATGCATGGGTTGAAAGTCCCTACTAAAAAAGAAAAAACTCTGGAGCAAAAAGAAAATTTCTTACCATTCAAAGAAGGAAAAAATGAAAAAAGAAAAAACAAATGCATCCATTTTCCTATCAATACCCAGCTGGGGGCTCAGTCTGTTAGGTATATCGTGTGGAGTGTAAATGTGACTAAGATGAGTCCCACACCAATGCCCCAAAACACTACCCACTCGTTTTAAGCCTACTTACCATTAAAATACACCTGCTTGAAAATGCAAATCAAATCCACATCCAACCAAACACTTAAGAGTGAGAGAGACGTGTAGAATCATTTTATTCTACATCAATGTCCTATATTTATTTAATAAATAAATAAAAAAGATCCAAGGAAAAAAAGTCCCTCACATGGGATCTATACTTAGTGCAAGATAACGATAGAGAGGGCAATTTAATTGCTTTCATCAATGTTGAGGCTCTGGATTTTACATGAATGTTGAAACATCAAAACTAACCTCATTGCAAGCATGTGCAATAAGTTTTATAATTTAGAAGTCCATTATTGAAAATATATTACAACTCTTTGAAGGCCTCAGTTCAACAAAGGCTCAAGTCCATTTAACATTTGAATCGGGTTGATAAGTTCTATGAGGGGGCCCCACTAAGATAGTGCATGGGTTAGATTTATTAAATTCTCTAAAACTTTTGCCGGGTAACACATAAGTGAAAGAGATTGTTATTTTTGGATCATAAGATCTACATAGTGGGCCCCTTTAGAAGGGTCTTTTGTGTTATTTTTGAAAGATTAACTTTGATTTTTATGAGACATTTATTGAGAGACTTTAGGAGATAGAAGATATGGATAGATATTTTTGGAGAAAAAATAGTGAAATGTGATGACATGGCTCCTTAAATCACTCTAAGTTTTTTATATATATTTATTTAAAAGGAGAACTCCTCCAATGTTGATGTGGCACCCTCCGAAGCTCACCTCTCCTATTGCTTTAATATATATAATATATAAATATGTAAAGGGGGATCCTCACAAGGATGGCAATAACCTTATAGGCCATGACTGGTCTTGGGTCAACAGGATAAGGCCAATTTTGTTAGTGAAGTTTGAAATTTAAAGTCAGGCTCATTAAGAAACCGAGGACCAGGTCCAACTCCTAATGGACATAAGCAAACGTTGACTTTCGTGGAGAAAGTAACAATAGAAAACCTGGTTAAATTTGATGTGGGCTATACCGATCATAATTAGGTTGTTAACTATGTCCAAGCTAGATCTTGGTACTAAATAATAGGCCCAAATGCAACACAGAAGATAATTAGATAACTAAATAGTGGGTCCATCAGCAGATGAGGCCAGGATGCTAGCAGGTTGAAGTCCATCCGAGAGCTTAGACCAGAGTTTTAAAACCGGATTAGGAGTCCAATTCTATCCCAATTGCTGGAATTTGATTGTTGCTGGGTCTTTTCTCTTTTTGTACAAGCTGTCATCTCCCTTGTGTTTGTGCTGGCATTCAGTCCCTGTCTCTTTGTGCTCTCTCAAGGGTCCACTCCAGCCACTTGATAGGTACACATGCAGGAAAAAAAATTAAATCATACTAAAAGAATTATAAAGAGTTGTTAGATTTTGAGGTTAAAATCAACGATGAAGATTGTGTGATTAAAATGATATTGGTATAAATTCTAGTTCATATTCTCATCCCCATAATGTCCTGGTGGGCGTGGGCCTCATGCATTCAAGTGGGCTTCAGACAAACCCGAGACCCTCCTTAGAAAGCAACCCTGGCTTTACTTTGCAAATCGAGATTCTCTTAGACCCGGACTCTGTACTGATTCATAGAGATGTAAATGGGTCGGTTGCAGTCCAGGTCCACGGCCGGAACCAGAACCGGAACCTTTAATGAGAAGATGGAATCAAAACTGGAACTGGTTCCGTATATGGGACGGGGTAAGTTTGTGTAGAGAATAATTTGAGAAAAAACTAATTTTTTTACTAAGATTTTGAAAATTAAGGTAATATGTCAGGTCCCGAGTCCACAGGTCGGAACCAAGGTGGAATTGGACCCAAACTCGTTTAGGTCACAGTTCCAAAAAGAGGACCTAGATACATTTACTCATCGAGACCTAAATAAGGACCAAAATTCATTTATTAACAGATCGAAACCAGCAAGTAATTAAAGAATCGAAGACCCATTTATATCCTTATTGATTCATATGGCTCTTTAGTGGTGTCGTCACTTATGAATTATCTATTTCAATCAAAATAAAAACCCCTTACTACACTCAATTTTACATCCATTAGAGTTGTGCCTGCCATCAAATTACTAACATATAAAACAAATGAGCAAAATATGATTAAAAAATCCAATTGTTTTACTTTACCTATCAAAGTGACATTTAACTTGGCCAAGAGAAATCATACTTTCAGTCGGTAGGGTTTTTTTTTTAAGCAGCAGCCGACCCCACTGATTGCACTCTATCTAATCCGATTGATAGAAATCACCTGAAGTGGGGCCCCACAATCACATCCCCAGCTTTGAAATTCAGCACCACTTAGGCCAGAATTCTCCACATCCTTTGTGGTTATCTTCATTTTGTCAACAGGGTAGAACTGGGAGGGGTCTCAACTCCTCTTCCAAGCAAACATAATTCTGGAGCTGGAGGGCTCTGCCCGGCGCTGGCAAAAGTGGACGGATAGCATTAGCATCCCCATTTTCAAACATGATGTGTAGCATGTCTGTCTGTGTGGCCCACTTCCTATAATCAAAATTGGTTGTTTGTGAATCATAGCCATCCAGTAAAAGTCTTGTGCTCTGCTTTGAGTCTAAAAACTTGGAGGCATCATTCTCTTAAACACAAGGCCCTTAACAATGGCTACCATCTTCCAACTTCTACTCTTCTTCTCAGTATTTTCCACAGTAACTGCTCAACTACAGCAATCCAACATCACCTTGAACTCTTCTCTTACCCCCACATCCAACACTCCATGGCTCTCACCTTCCACCCTCTTCGCTTTCGGCTTCTACCCACAAGGCAATGATTTCTCCATTGGAGTCTGGTTGGCTGGACCTTCCAGCAACAAGGTTGTAGTTTGGACAGCTAACCGAGACAGCCCACCTGTCTCCAGCGATGCGGTATTACTACTAACTCCGAATGGAGGACTTGTTTTGCGAAGCGGAGGCCAAGACACATCCATATCAAGCACAGGGGAAGATGCTTCATATGCTTCCATGCTTGATTCTGGCAACTTCGCGCTCTACAATTCAGATTATGAGATCATTTGGCAAACCTTTAGTTCTCCAACGGACACCCTTTTGCCTGGCCAAGCTGTGTTACCTGGGAGAGAGCTCTATTCGAGTGTGTCTGAAACTAACCACTCCACCGGACGGTTTCGGCTCAAAATGCAGACTGATGGAAGGCTTGTGCTCTACCCTGTTGAAACTACAGATACTGCAGAAAATATGTATTGGTCGCGGGGCTCGCAAAACCAAGGAAGCAACATTACATTGTCTCTTGACAGGAATGGAGTAATATTCATGGCCAATAGCTCTGGTTCCTATGTACAAAATCTAACTGAGAGTTTGAATCCTCCCATTGATAGAACGACGACAACAATCATCTACCGCATGACTTTTGACTTCGATGGGATTTTTCGGTTGTATTCGCACCGCTTCGAGAGGAATGGTAGCTCGACAATGTTGGAGGAATGGCCCAAGACATCAAGGAAGTGCGAAATCAAAGGCTTTTGTGGGCTCAACAGCTATTGCACTCAAAATGATACTGAAGCTGATTGCAGTTGCCCAAGTGGTTTTGATTTCATCAATCCTACTCAGAGGTTTCAGGGTTGTATGAGGAATTTCATGGGAGAGGGATGTGGGGCGAACAGAGAGAGCATGAAATACAACATACATTCTATCAAGAATACACTGTGGGAAGACAATCCATACTCCGTTCTATCTATGATGAGTGAGGAAGAGTGCAGAGAGGCCTGTTTAAGAGACTGCAATTGTGAGGCGGCATTGTTCCAAGACAGAGTATGTAGTAAACAGAAGCTCCCATTGAGATACGGGAGAAGAAATTTAGATAACACCACAACATCCTTGATCAAGTTTGGGATTGGAAGTTCAACTGTCCTCAATGGCTCCAAAGCTAAAAAGGAGCACAAAGTGATCTTGATCATAGGTATAGTTTTCATGTCATGCTCCCTTCTTGTCTCAGCCATTACAGGTTTCCTAATTCACAGACACTGGATATGGAGGAGGTATCGGCGCATCTTAGATACGCAGAACATGGACTTCACCGGGGAGGAGTTCACTCCGAGGCCATTCACTTATGACGAGCTCGAGAAAGCAACGGATGGATTCAAGGAAGAATTGGGTAAAGGGGCATACGGGACTGTCTACAGAGGAACTCTGTTGAATGGCAAGCGAATTATCGCAGTAAAAAGATTGGATGGTGTGGTGGAAGAAGGTGAAAGAGATTTCCAGAGGGAGATGCAGGCGATAGGGAGAACACATCACCGCAACTTAGTCCGATTGCTTGGCTTTAGTTCAGCTGGCCCGGGTAGGCTTTTGGTGTATGAGTATATGCACAATGGATCGCTTGCGGATCTCCTCTTTAGTCCAGAAAAGCACCCCAATTGGAATGAAAGAGTGAGAATTGCAAAGGATGTAGCAAGAGGGATTCTCTATCTACACGAGGAATGCGAGACCCAAATCATCCATTGCGACATTAAGCCTCAAAACATACTCATGGATGAGTTTTACTGTGCGAAGATATCTGATTTTGGATTGGCCAAGTTGATGAGGCCGGATCAAACAAGAACCTATACGGAAATTAGGGGGACGAGGGGGTATGTCGCGCCCGAATGGCACAAGAACATGCCCATTACAGTTAAGGCAGATGTTTACAGCTATGGGATCTTATTGTTGGAGATTGTATGTTGTAGGAGGAACGTCGAGATGAGGGCAGGAGACGATGAGAAGATCTTGTCTCAGTGGGTTTATGACTGCTTTGAGGACAGTGAGATGGGTAAGCTGGTGAAGAATCATGAAGAGGTTGATAAAAGAGAGCTGGAAGAAATGGTGAAGGTCGGACTTTGGTGCATCCAAGAAAAGCCATCGATTCGGCCTTCAATGAAGAAGGTGGTGTTGATGTTGGAAGGTAATGTAGAGATACCAACTCCTCATCCTATCTCTTTTGATTATTCACCCTAAAAGCAAGGAACTGCATCAGGGGGCTCCTAATATAGTGATGTTCATCTGTTCAAAATAATAATACTAATAAGAAGAATAAGAAGAAGAAGTAATGTTCATGTGGCGCTTTACTTTGTTTTTGTTTTTATAATTGAAGTTGATCAATTGGGAGGACTCATAAATCCTGTATAAATACTGGTCTAAACAAATTTAACCTCTTGTGTATTATAATTTACTTGGTTCTTGTTTGAATTTTAATATAGTGATTAATGGCATGCTCTAGAGTCTTGTATCAAGCAAGAATTAAAGATGTTTACCAAAAAAAAAAAAAAAAACCGAAGTACGAATTAAAGATATGTTAATAGAGTAATCATTTATCAGGTGGGACCTATCGCGGTCTACACATTGATTGTAAGGCATGTGTGTGTTGCTTATGAGCTGGTGTCCATCTACTCATTCGAATACTGTAACCCGCGCGAGTGATCAGGCCTTTGGTTTATGGGGCAATGAACAAGTGAATCCCCTCCCTTGTGTGGCATAACTTAAGAAAGCATCTTGATTTGGGGCTCACGTCTATTCATTTCATAGTTTGCAGGGATAGAAAGATCTAGTTGCAACTTAGGCTTTTGCAAAAGAAGAAAAGCCTCATAATATCATACTAACCCTCAATCTTCTCCCCAAAGTCTTATCGGACTGATTCTGGACAGCCTTGGGGAAAATCGGAATTTTCTTCCCTTCATCCCATGATTGTCATGGATCCAAGTGAGTGCAAAATTGTGTTGCTTTGGCAAGTTAGGCTGTGAGTTTCAGGTGGAATCCATTCCATTATTTTACCATGCAGTCAAGGACTGAGACTGAAATCCATTTGGTTAACTAAAAACAGAATTATGAGATGGAAATCAAAATGAAGCACAAAACATGACCGTCTAAGTTTAATATTTTTGAGCTGGGTTCTACCCGTGAAGTGGGCCAATGGTTTCATTGATCTAGGGATTGAAAATATGTCTGACAGCATATGGGGATGATTCCAAACCCTCTCCAATGAATGAGAAGTTTGGTAAATGTGACCCACTGGTTAATTTCAGTAGAGAGAAAAGTCTACAGCCTACAGGCAATATTTAGATTTTGGGAACTGGTCTGGGACCTCCAGGGGTTGGATATGTATCTATATCATATAGGAAATAATCGAGTCCAAATGGTTGGACCATAACAACTAGACCAACCTACATAGTGGGGCCACTGAGGCCACCTGAATGCACAGTAAAGTTTCAGGTATTAGTGATACAATGTTGATCACATCGTGCTTTAATTTCAGATTTTATTCACTGATCATAGTCATTGAATCAAAAGGACACAAAATCAACAAATTAGATATAAATATTCAAGTCATTTAACGGATGAGATGGTTACAATCATCAAATGAATTCAGTTTCTTTTAGCCATACAGAATAAATAGAAAGCCATTCCTATCTAACCATTAATCATGTACATGCTGGTTAAGGTGAGCCCTACAAGATGAGGTTACAGTAAAGTTATAATCCTGTTGGTTGGACCATATCATTCCCATATTGTAAAGGTCTGTATCACATGTACTTTCCAAATCATAAGATACAATCAGAATAAACCGCGGACAGAAATCAATAGGATTATCCCATATGTAAATCCCATTTTCATATTCCAGGCATAAAAGACAAACCACCTCTAAATATATTTGTATGCTCATTGCACATTATACTATACAGTACACAAGGTTCACATTTTCCAAGGGACCTTTCATTTGCAAATAAGTATTCTTTTGTTCCACCTGTGTTAGGCTAGTTCTGTTGCTTTCTGTTTTCTTCTATTGTCATCTTTGTTTTCTTTCTATTTCTGGTTAATGAAATCCTTTTCTTAGCAAAAAGAAAAAAAAAAGGAATTCACATAAATGTCTTGAAAGTGTCTAGATATGCAGAGAAAGACAAAAATCATTTCATGGTCAGTCCATGCTTCAATGGATAATGACTAAAGGAGAGACGAAGGATGAATATCCAAACATCACCTATGGCCTGTTTGTTTCGTGTAATTAAATTTCTAGGAATTCTAAAGACCTTTTGTATTTCTATAATAAGTGACTAAAATTAAAGATCAAAATTTTTTTTAGTACCCCAGCCAAGGGGGTTAGGACCCATGAGAGAAACCACACACGTAAAAAGAGAGCAGTATGCCCAAGAATCAAATCCTAAGCAACTGGATGAAATATCAGGTTGCCAACCAATTGAGCAACCTCAAGTTTCTCAATAAAGAATCAAAGTTGAATACTCAAAAATGACCATCAAATAACCTCCCCTAAGGGTCATTTTCCTTTTACACGTGATAGGAAAATGGTTTTCCATATATAAATGTTATATACAAATATTACACATGTGAAACGCATAACCATGTTTGTCAAAATTATCATTTTCACATGAGTAAATGAATACATCTAACAGTTTTAGATGTATTTAAAATTTTTAGAAATTTTTCATAAATTTCTCAAGATCATCCATGAATAAATACATTATGAAACTAAATGTCTGCCATTGATACAACAATATTGAAGGATTTGTATCATAAATTGAGGGCCCGTTGAAGTGCAAAAAATTAGATTTGTAGTTAGGAACTCTCTCACAAATTAGTCAATCTATAAAGAATTAAGATAATGAGCTTCACCATCTTGGGGTTAAGTAGTTCAATAAACAGGTTGAATGGTTAGGAATACAAATATGGGACCCACAGGAATGAAAATAAAAATTAAAACTGATTGATGGGGCCCACAAGAATGCAATACCTTGTAAGAGATTGTTTTAGCGCTTTTTGCAAGTTGTGTGAAAGTGATTTTCACACCTTTTTTGGGGTGTAAATGGTTTTATTTACACACCATTTATACACCTCAATTACACGCAAACAAATATGATGACGCCCTATTGTTACACATGCAAATCACTTACATATGTAAATGACCGCAGGCAAATGACCCCTAACTGAAGTGGAATCAAGGGAAGATATATGGGAAATGAATACCCTGCCATCATCACCCTAGTAATTCAAGTCTCAAGCGATGTCTCATCTACATCTCTATCTTATATCATTGACCTCTCACCTCTTTAAAACTCCTTAGATGGAGTTCATTTAACCGAATTCTTATCTAACCTATTCAAACAAACAAACTATTGAACCCAATCCGGATTCATCTACATCTCCATCTTAAATCCTTCACCCATTGCTCTTTTAATAATAATTTGTCAAAACCCATTTTATCATGAATACGTAGGAAGTTTGTTCCTTGTAAACAAACAGACCCTATATTTTATACCCTTTGAAAATAAAATCAAACCCCCAACCCAACCCGAGCTCAATTCAATAAAAAAATTTATTTTTGTTTTCCTCCTTTTTTCTTGGTAAATAACTCAATAGAGTTGAATTGCACTCAACCTGGGAATTTACAATTCGTGTTAGTTTCGGGTCAGACACATGCTAATTGTGTTCCAATAAAAAAACATGCCTGGTCTGACCAAATACAACATACCAGACCCAGTTGCATCCCAAGTCCACACCTCCTCATCTTTGAACCCTTCCCATGTTGGCAGATGGATGGTTCCACCTTGATGAATTTGAGAAACATGCATCTGTTGACTTTTTACATCTAAACATCCTGACAAATTGTTTCTGATTCTCTAATCTCCAATCCATCCATAGTAGGTGAACAGGCAATATCACATACTAACAGCCATCCGGATAATGGGCCCAGCTATTAAGATGATATTGACTATAATGCCCACCAAATGGACGGCAGCCATACAGAAAGCAGTCACTGGTCCAAATTCAGTTGATGTTAAAGGGAAACTTGGAAATGTCCCCCAGCAAATCTGAAATTCTTGAGTTAGACAATAAGGTCCATGACCCATTTAATTCTGATGGATGTGCAAACATGCCACTTGTATGGCCTGCTATGACTGTAGCTCCATGCTTGCAAAATACATGCATTGTAAATGTAGAGTTTGGGGTTTATGTCTTTCATCTTCATTGACTCTATAGAATAGAATACAAGATGTTATATGGTTACACGCAAATACCAACTCCTGAATTCTAGAACTCATGACCATTGACTTTAAGGTTTTTCATTTTTAATCTTTGTATAGTCCGGAGCTGTGTTCTATATGTATATAACATATGGGAAATATTCAATTCCAATCAGATGGACCACAGTACACAATACTTGGTTGGGGCGACTGCAGCCACTTATATGCAGGGTAGATTTTTGGATATCAATGATACAGTGTTGATTACATTTGGCTATGATTTCATATTTGATTCAATGATAATAACCATTGAGTCAAAACCATATAAAATGAACAACTAGATATAATTATTCTAGTCTTTTATTTCGGATGAGATGGTCATGGTCAGTTAATGAATTCAATTTCTTTCTAGCCATACAAATTGTAAGTGCAGAAAATATAACTCACAAGATTAAGGGGGGCCTTTGAGGACTTATCCAATCAACCATGGGGAGCTATCCGCTTCAGGGACCTGAAAGGGAAAACAAATTGTCAAAGGACCCTGGCTATGGGCAGCGCAGGGCTCTCCGATGCCTAAGTTAGTGCAGAGACAAAGGTCGGAGAAGAAGAGAGGCAGAGTTTCGACTAGGAAATTGCATGCTTGTGTGCGTACCTGGTTTTTGGGTGGTAAATCACTTTATATGAGAAAAATCCCAGATGCATGTTAGTGGGCCTAATGATTTGACTGCTAGGGTCTCATTAGCCCATAGAGTAATTAATGAGGATCCATCATAGCTCACATTGCATTAAATGAGGGTCCGATCAGCCCATACTGCATTAAATGCTAGTCATATTGAGTCTGATCTCGCCTTGACCTGCTGGCGGCTAAGGTCCCATCGGATCCTTTCTTGAGCCTTGTTCCGATATGGCAGCAGCCACCGGATGTGGCTCTGTCAGGGATTTGATGAGGATGGACGGTTGGGATGGTGTATCCGTCACATCGGCACATGCTTGCATCCTGCCACGCGTCCTTATGTGAGACGTGGCTGTCAGTGCTAGTCTCAGATAGTAGCTTGTCACCTCGGCTGTAGCCGAGATGCACCACTTGTTTGGTGAGGCATGTGGCCGAGATCGTGGCAATCAGTGTTGGTCTCGGCAGCGCACCGGCGTTTGTGCCAAGACGCACACAGCCGAGATGGAGTACAAGAGCTAGCGTTACTGTTGGCCTTAGCGTAACTTGCGCATTAAGAATTGCCCCACACACAAATATATATATATATATATATATATATATATATATATATATATAAGACCATGTCTAACTAATTATTACTCACGCAAACCTGTTGAATGAAGTATACCATGCAGGAGGAGTTTGGACTGCAGTTGTAATTCTGTTGGATGATATCATTTCCCTTGCTATATTGCAGAGGTCATTACCATGCATCTCTCATGGTAGGATCCTCACCAACTTTTTTTTTCCCTCTTCTTGGGGTAGAAGGATGAATTATTATAAAGCCAAAAACAAAACAAGCCAACAGAAAAACTACAGAGGATTGGGTATCCCCACCAGTCATGCTGCAATATATAAAGGCGGCCAGGGTGAAGTTCTATTCCTTGCTGCCTTCATATATTGCATCGGTATCTAATCATATCAAGACATTCGGAAAACAAATCATTTCTCATATATCAAATCATAAGCAGACAGACAGACAAATTAAGAAGAAACAAAGATACAAATTAAACAGAATTATCCCATGAGAGAAGACGGAAAAGCTTATGTGTGTCCTATCCAAGGCCCCATCCCCCTAGACACCCACTACCTCATGAATTGGCCGGGACCCAGCACTCATCCAGACTTTCTTCACCATTGGATTTTGTGTAAAAAAAAAATTACAACTTTTTTCACCTGTAGTTTTAAAGTCCATAATATAGATAGGCAACTTGAAATCCAATCAAAATGATTCTTGGTCCACCCGTTTCTGTAAGTAGGCCTTTCTTTTCATCCCTTAAACCACCTTGTGAATGATCTCTCAGCTTGGTCAACACCAAGAGGTGATTTATAAGCCAAGAACACAGGTATTCTCTCATTCGCATCATCTCTAATGGCTAGAATCTTTCAGTTTCTACTCTTCCTCTCAATATCTTTTAAAGCAACATCTCAACCACGACAAGCAAACATCACTTTGAACTCTTCTCTCACTCCCAGAATGTTACACCCCGACCCAACTTAATCTCCATTAGTGTTAATTGATGGGAATTTAGTTTAATTAATTTTGGTTAGTCGTAAATCTTCAATTTAGTCTCTTAGACCGAGTTAAATTGAGTCTTGAGTCTTGAATAGGCGAGTAGAATAGAATTGACTCATTTGGATTGAGTCAAGGACTTTTCCGTAATTCTAAATTTTCTCGTTTTACATCGTTTTGCGTCATTTTGGCGTCAACGCGTGTATTTCGTTAAGCTTGTCAATTTTCGTATTTAGGTTCACTTCATTTGACCTCTCATTAAAGAAGTGGGCCCTAGTTTGACTCCAATTGGAAAGTATATAAACATAATGGGCTTTGTTGCAATTTTCCATCTTTATCACCTACACTAACTCCAAACCCATTTCATTTCATTCGTTTGAGACCAGTGGATGTGGAGAAAACTTTCCCTCTTTTCTTCTTTTCCATTTCTCTCCATTCTCCAAGCCCCTTAGCCTTGCACGAGTGAAACCAAGAGTGGAGGCCATCTTCTCCATCCTCTACTTCATCTTCTTCACCTTCCTCTCCTCTTTGTTGACAAGGGATTACCCATCTTCTCTTTAATTCGAATTTCCTTGGAGAGGTATGAGTTAAGACTCCTTTCTTTTGAATCTTTGAGTTGCTTTAGAGTCAAAGGAACTTCTTCTAAGCATGAATAGGCTTGATTTGTGTTTTGGTGAAAATTGTGTCTAGGGTTGAATCAATTGGGAATTTTAAGATTTGATCATTAAGAGAGTAAAAGAGTGTGGAAAGCCTACAAATTGAGGCAAGTATATGCATGATATGAATTTACATTTTGTTAATTTCATTGATTCTATGCTACTCTTGCTCTATGTTTTTAGTTCTTAATAAATGAATGGTTTTATGGTTCAAAGTTGATAAAATGGGTTTGGAGAGATTGAATGTGTAAAGGGGAGCATGAAGGCTCTATTTTTATGCAGGTTTTTCTTATGTCAAAGTTCAGATTTCTGCAGGTTTTGTGTCCAATTTATGTGCACTTTTCTGTAGGTTTTTAGGTCCAAATAATATGCAGATTTCTGCAATGTTTAATGATCAGTTTTGTGCAGATTTCTGCATTGTTTAAATGATCAGCTATATTCAGATTTCTACAAGGATTTTAGTGTGCAATTGTGTACAAACTTCTGCAGGATTTTTGTGAGGAATTGTGTTCAAATTTCTGCAGGATTTTTATGAACAAATGAGTTCAGATTTCTGCATAACTCTGTATTTCTAATGTCATACAATATGCTGAAATTGATTGGGGAATCTGAATGTAGAAGGAGGAGACAGAATAGCAGCACTGCACGGCTGCAGGAAATGGGCACACAAGGGCCCTGGGCTGTTTTCGGGCCCGTTTCAGGCCTGATTTCAGGGCTGGTTTTTGGTCCATTTCTGGCCCAATTCCGGGCCTGTTTTCAGCCCATTTCAGGACCTGTTTCCAGCCAATTTCAGGGCTGTTTTCCAGCCCAATTCAGCTAATTTATGGGCTGTTTCCCAGCCCATTTCAGCCCTTTTTCCAGCCCATTTCCCCCACTATTTGAAGCCCATTTAAACCCATTGAAGCATAGTAGTATGAGATGTTTACCTTGAATCGAATTACCTTAAATTGTGAAATTTAAATGGGAAATCATAACTCTATGAATGTTCATTTGAGGCTGAAAACATTCATAGATTGTACTCATTGGTCTTAAATTATTCCATGAGGGTAGGTTTAGGAATTTAATGTATTTTCTCATAAATTGTGGCACCAAATAAAGGATAGTAATACATTGATCTTCAAAACCTACCTTGAAATGGATGATGAAAGACTAAAATAATTAGTTAGAATTGGTTAGTAAGATGTCTTGATTCCTTAAATTCTTGCATTTCATATTGAATTACATCTTCATTTATCGATCACTCATTTAAACATCTAAGTTTCTTTCTTCATTGAAAATCCATTGAGGTTTAATTTCTCTAAATCCTTCATTATTCTTCCAATATGGTATATTGATCCAACCTTTATTTACAATGTGGATTTAGTGAGTATATAAGAATATATGAGTTGAAATGATTTGATTTGAGACAGTTTGGGCTACAACTCACTTGAATCCATTTATTATTTGATTATTTTGATTCGATTGAGTCGGCACTACCTAGCTTCGACCTTGTGACGCCCGACGGGGCCAGCACATTGGTTTAGTTATGAGAGACTACTGCAGTAAGTCACCTGGAGTACCGGAACTCCAGAACCGGGTAGCCAGTTAGCTTTTGGCCGGGCAGCTGGTGACATCCCAACTAGAATTGCTCTCTTTGAGAGGATGAGCTAAAGTAGTAGCCAAATTGCATGTTTCTCATTAATTGATTCACCAGCATGATTAATTCGAAGTTGCACAATTGCGTAGTAATACTTATCTTGACCTCTATGAATTTACTTGTTTTAAATTCAAGTTGAAACATTATGTAAAATCTAAATTTTGCTTATACTTGCTTAATAGTCGTATTGAGATACTACCCTTGGTGTCACAGACGCAGATGCAACTCCCGGTCCTGAAAAGGTCCAGGAGAGAGAGGAGAGCACCCAGGAGATACCGTCAGGACTAGAAGAGTGGCCAGAACCAGGGTCAGCTTGAAAGTTATCTCTTCGGAGTGCGGACTACACTGTAGATACCATAGTTCGTATGATTATCCTTTTCATATAGTCATACGAAATTCTTTTGGATATACTTTTGGTAGTGGTTGTATAGGATCCTTTCTTTGATACATCTTTTGTAACTCAATGTATATATAATGTTTATTCCTTTTGTATCAAACTTAAATGTTTAATAGCACTTGATGGAATGTGATACCTTATATAAATGCATTATGACTTCCGCTATATGAAATATTATGTGTTCTCACATGTTGGATAGTCGAAAATTTTCTCCTTCGTATGTTGTATTTGACTCGAGACAGGTACAATATACGGGAGTACGTGTGACACACCTCGGGGATTATCCTAGGCCAGGATGATTTCGGGACCGGGATGTGACACAGAAGCAATACTCCTTCATGTAAATCACCTTCCGGCCTCTTCTCCTTTGGGTTCTACCCACAAGGCAATGGCTTTGCAGTTGGTGTCTGGCTTGAGGGACCTTCCAATAAGACCATCGTTGTCTGGACTGCTAACTGAGACAATCCGCCAGTTTCTTCTGATGCTATACTGCTTTTGACCTCTGATGGAAGGCTACTTTTGAGAAGTAGAAGCCAAGATACACCCATTTCAAATGTGAGAACAGCTGCTTCCTCTGCTTCCATGCTCGACTCCGGCCACTTTGTTCTCTACAATTCCAATTCTCAGATCATTTGGCAGACCTTTGATTCTCCAACAGAAACCCTTTTAGCTGGCCAAAGCTTGTTGACAGGGAGAGAGCTCTTCTCAAGTGTATCTGAAACCAACCACTCAACTGGACGGTTTCGGCTCAAAATGCAAGCAGACGGTAATCTCGTGCTCTACCCTGTTAACACTATGGATATTGCAGCAGAGTCAATTTGGTCCACGGCTACACAAACCCAAGGAAACAATGTTACATTGCATCTCAACAACAATGGACAAATCTTCATGGTCAATAGCTCTGGTTCCTACAAAAACAATATTAGCAAAGAAAAACAATATTCCTCTCAAAGGCAACCATGACGGCTTTCGCACTATTGTTTTTTCAAAGGCCGCGATTTTTTTTATTTTTTTTTAAACACACACATGTGACTGTGCAATGCCTAGGCCCTTTAAGCTTTCTAAGTAACCCATGTAACGAGCATTAGGCCAATGACTCCCAAAACAGATGTCTTTAGGGCACTAGGTATGTAAATACCCCTATGGCTTACCGGCTCGGGTTAAAAAGGCTACGAACCCAAACTAGTCACACAACTTTTTATTCTTTTCAACACTTTTTTTTTTCTCTTTTTTTTCTTTTTTTTCAACGGTCCCCAACAATAGGCAGCCCTTTCCATGTGCCCGAATTAATTCAACGGCTCTGTGACCAACAAAACCAGATGAACCAGGAACTTGTAAAACTAAGGGTCGGTTTTCCATCATATTTTCAATCCAATCGTCAAAGAAAAACGAAAATCATGGCTTGGCATTCAAAAACTTTGAAAACATATATAGACTGTGTAAAAGTGGGGGATCGAAATTTAGCACTTTTCCAAAAACTCTTTCCTTAAACAAAATAGTAAACCATTGTTCTCCTTTTTGCCCAAAGCACCAAAAATTCCAAAGTTCAAGGTATCTTTGTTTCATAAAAATCCTCTCGAAATTTCCTTATTTGTTTTTTTTTTTTCAAAACAGAAATAGCAATTTTTTTCTCAAAGAAACAACAAAAAAGAATGTAAAACTTTTGTCCAAAGATGAACAAGTGTGCTTGTTCCCACCCCCCAACCTAAGATGAACATCGTCCTCGATGTTATGCATGTGGTGCAAGATGTAAGGTCTGCAACCTTAATGGGTCAGTTGGGCCCAATTACCGGCCCGTTGACCCATTTATTTTGATATTATTATAATTATTGTTTTATTAGATATTTAAGTGGGTTTAGATGGTCAGCGAGTTTCTTTTAGTGTTATAATAGTGCCTGCGGAGTTTCGTGCGATTCTGAGTTCGTTTGACCCTAGTAGGGGGGTAGTTTGCAAATTAGGGAAAAAATTGAGTGTTTTTTCGAAAAATTCCTATCGCCATGATTTTGGGTTCGTTGGAAAGGTCTCGTCGCGTTGATCAATTTTGTATTCTGGCTCGTTGCGATCCGACGATCAGAAACCCTTCTAATAATTTATTCTTCCTCCGGACCCACTTAAGGGGTAACTTAGTCTTTTCTTCCTCCCTTCTTCTTAACAAGAGATTAGCCCTAATCTCTTAATCATTCTCTGCAACGAACGAAGCCACAACAACCTTTCTTCTTCCTCATTCTTCCAAGGCTCCAGAACTCTTTCCCTGAAGGATCACTTCCGCGATCCGAGCCGCTCACCTTCTTCCTCGCGATCTCCTCTTTCCATTGACGTCAGTTTGGTAAGATTCCCTCTCTTTCATTTTCTCAATCAATTCTCTTTGGTTTAGATTTAGGTTAGATCTTAATCTTTTCCTCTCTTTTCTTCTCCTTTGCGTGGTAGATTGCGTTTGGTCGGGGTAGATTGAGGTTTCTGCAGTGGTAGGGCTTCTCCTCAGATTTCCCCAATTCCAATATTCTTCTTGGTTGAGGCAAGTAGATCTGCAATTTATAATTAAGCATGTATGTATGTCTTCTATTGATTGGATGTGTGTTCTTGTTAGTTTTCCCTAATTCCAAGCCTGTTTGTTATTAATTTGGGTTTATTTAATTTAATTGTTAATTTTTATGTTAATTATTGTAAGTGGGAATGATGTTGGATGGAATGGATTATTGGGGGAGCACGGTGGCTCAATTTGTATGCATGTGAATTGTTGGAAGGGATTGGAGGAAAAACTACAAAAAAAATGGGGTTATATATATATTTGACGTTCACAGAAGGAAAAATAAAATAAAAAATAAAAAATATGCATGAACGTTCAATGGCCGTTGAACGTTCATTCAGAACGTTCAATGGCCATTGAACCTTCAAGGACGCCTGAGCCGCATAGGGTGAATGAAAAATAATAATTAAAACAAAAGACAACAGCGTTGATCCGGCATGACATCAGCGCATATGTTGAATAGAAAAATAAAATAAAATAAAAACCAACAACGTTGATGGCCACTGCTGACATAGAGATGTAAGGTCTGATGGCCACTGCAGACGTTAATATGGCTGTTGTTGCATCATACATTCGAATCGGACACGTGTGGTCCGTTGCGTTTTATATATATATATATATATATATATATATATATATATATAAATGGGCAAACTTTTAGGGGCCATAACTTCTGAACCATACGTCGGAATTTCGCGAGCCATATACCGTTGGAAAGCTCTTTGAGCGTAGAATCCAATGATACATGTCTCGCGATGATTGGGGATCAGGTAGGGAGGTAGTTAAGGAGATTAATTTTAGACCACTTTCTTCTTAGTAACGAGATTGTTAGCCTAGATTTGGGTCTTAGACATTGGAAACCATGAAACCACTATCACGTGACCATTAATGGGGTTTTGGAATCGTAGCACGTGGCTTGGTGTGCTTCGATGGGTTGTCTAAGTATTCGTGTACTGTGTATGATTTAACCGAATGCGTACGGAATTGAATCAATCAATGCTCAACATGATTGTACACCAAGGAAATTCTTTATAAGCATTGATGATTCGAATTCCCCACGCACTCCGTTACACCATATATGGTACATGAATGACAACACTTGCCTAGGATTGGATTGTAATCTCTCCTTGATTTGTTAATCGTATCCGTTGATTTTGTATCCTTGTACACTCTCTTGGCATAAAACACTTAATTAATTATGAAACATAATTCCTTGTAGAATTAGAACTTGGACCTGACTTAGAGTGTACCTTAGGACCCCGTGTTATGTAATTGATAAACATGACTGGCTAGACTGAAGGGATTATCACGTGATTGGGTTTGTCTTGTATTGACTTGAAGGAGATCATCCCTATGAACATGTCTTGTATATTGAGTTAGCCAGACTTGCTTGTCTTGGTTTTCCCCATGTGTCAACACCACTTTATTATTATTATTATTATTTGCATGTCATGGCCAGCTGCAGTTTGGGATTTATTGATGGGCCGGTTACTCGGACATCGGGGTGGGCAGTCGGCTTTGGACGGCGTCCATGGCGTTGAATAGTTGGGAGCGGGCTTGGACCGTGCTACTATTCCCAGGACCGGGAGCTTGGATCCCCCTGGAGCCGGACTTTGGTATCAGTAGTCCTGGTAGGATTGTTACTGGTACCCCGTGAGGTGGCTTGGACATCCACGGAGTCTCCCTCTTGTGCATTGCATTATATTACATTGGTAGTGGTGATTGTTAGTATTGCTAGGATTCCTGTTTATGATTCTGATGATATTTACTCATGCTACATGCCTAGTATTGTTCCTTGTATTCCTATGATCTTGTACTTGTCATTACTCCTATATTTGATGCATGTTATGTTTTAATTATATATTGCTTATCTATTGCTCAACATGTCGTTGACTCTGTTCCTTGGTGTGCAGACTCCTCAGGTGAGTACTACTACGAGGAGCAGGCCGGTGAGGAGATCCCAGAGGATCTCCAACCAGCAGAGGAGGCACGGGAGTGGAGTGCCGATGACGTAGAGTAGCGTCATCGATACCAGGCACATGAGAGACTCACTTTGGGTCAAACATTAGATTTTATTTATTCATTATTATTTCTTCGTAGAACTTTCTTTCATTGACTCTATGTTGTTTTATGGCCTTAGTTTATGGGATGGCCATAGTAATTAAATTAACTTCCACTTTACCTTTAATTGTTTCTTGCAACTTTAAATTTAATTGAGATTTATTATCCATTGTTGATATCAATGTATGAATTCCGCTATAGTTTTATATTACTTGAGGTTTGAAATATTATATCCTCACAGCGGACTTACGATCCTTGGGCCTAAAGGGCAAAATTTTTAATTAGCCCTAAATTTCACTCCCCCGGATCCGGTTTATTCTCTAATCGGGTTCGGGGGACGTGACATGATGGTATCAGAGCAATGGATGGTTTCTCAGGGTAAAAATTTTAAAAACCATAGGACGCGTGTGAGGATTCCGTTAGTTAATAGGTTGGCTTTGTAGTTCTTTCTTAGCATTGTATTGTTAGCTTGGGGCATATTGGAACTAACCTTGAATGTTTTACAGGACGATGGCCGGTAGAACCACCCGAACTAATAACGGGCCACCGCCAGAAGGCAGTTCTTCTCAAAGTGGCCCAGAGAATCAATTTCATCAATTTATGGCAGCATTTATTCAGTCTCAGAAGGATTTGGCTGAACAGAGCACTAGGCAGAACGATTGATAAGGAGTGGTTGTGAAGGTTTTATCGCATTTATTGCGGAAGAGAAGGAGTCTAAGACTGTTGAAGAGATTCCTGTGGTGCGAGAATTCCCGGATTTATTTCCGGAAGAGATTCCTGGTTTGCCACCTGTTCGTGAGTTGGAATTCACGATAGAATTGCAACCGGGTACAGCACCTATATCTAGGGCTCCGTATAGGATGGCTCCAGCAGAATTGAAGGAGTTGAAGACTCAGATAGAAGATCTGTTGGATAAGGGTTTCATCAGACCCAGTGTTTCACCGTGGGGAGCTCCGGTGATATTTGTGAAGAAGAAGGATGGTACTATGAGAATGTGCATAGACTACCGACAGCTGAATCAGGTGACAGTTAAGAATAGGTATCCGTTACCTAGGATTGATGAGTTGTTTGATCAATTGCAGGGAGCCCAATTCTTTTCGAAGATAGATCTACGATCCGGATATCATCAATTGCGAGTCAGAGAAGAGGATATTCCTAAGACTGCATTCCGGACGAGATATGGTCACTTTGAGTTCCTCGTGATGCCTTTCGGGTTGACAAATGCACCCGCTGTCTTTATGGCATTGATGAATAAGGTGTTTGCTCCTTTCCTAGATCAGTTTGTAGTAGTCTTCATTGATGATATATTGGTGTACTCAAAATCTAAGGAGGAGCATGAGCATCAGTTGAGGACATCGTTGCAGCTTTTGAGGGATAACCAATTATATGCTAAATTGAACAAATGTGAATTTTGGTTGGAGCAAGTAGCATTTTTGGGTCATATTATCTCTAAGGATGGATTGACAGTGGACCCTAAGAAGGTAGCAGCGGTTGTTAATTGGGGTAGTCCACGAAATGTAGCGGAGATTCGCAGTTTTCTAGGACTTGCGGGCTACTACAGGAGGTTCGTGAAAGGGTTTTCTACCATAGCATCTCCACTCACTAAGTTGACAAGGAAGGATGTTCCGTTTGTGTGGACAGAAGAATGTGAGAAGAGTTTTCAAGAGCTGAAGACCAGGTTAACTACAGCTCCCATACTTGCTTTACCCTCAGGCAGTGGAGGATTTGTGGTTTATACAGATGCATCAGGGATTGGATTGGGCTGTGTTCTCATGCAGAATGATAAAGTGATAGCATATGGGTCCAGGCAGTTGAAGGATCATGAGAAGAAGTATGCCACACATGATTTAGAATTGGCAGCAGTGGTGTTTGCATTGAAATTGTGGAGGCATTATCTGTATGGAGAGAGATTTGAGGTGCACACAGATCACAAGAGTCTGCAATACCTGTTTACACAGGGTGATTTGAATAACAGGCAGCGGAGATGGATGGAGTACATAAAGGATTATGATTTTCCGATCAAGTACCATCCTGGTAAGGTGAATGTGGTAGCAGATGCTCTTAGTAGGAAGACAGCTTTCAGTG
This sequence comes from Cinnamomum chago, assembly GCA_038049695.1. Lineage (NCBI taxonomy): Eukaryota > Viridiplantae > Streptophyta > Magnoliopsida > Laurales > Lauraceae > Cinnamomum > Cinnamomum chago. Next base: position 10,775,042 of record CP142454.1, on the reverse strand, counting down.
GGTGTGTAATGCCAGAATGGAGATGGATGGAGCAGTTCAGAGATATGGATGTGGAGGTATGGCCTGCTAACGAGAAAGCATTGGTTGCTACTATGGGATTTTGGGAGCCAGAAATAATTAACAGGATCAAGGAAGCTCAGAAGGATGATCCTGAGTTGCAGAGAATTATTGACCACATTGATGATCATTCAGAATTCAGATTGATCGAAGGATTCCTGTACTGCAAAGACAGGTTGTGTGTGCCAGATGTGCAAGACATCAAGCTAGAGCTGATGACAGATGCGCACCACACCAGATATTCAGTTCACCCAGGGAGCACCAAAATGTATCAGAATTCGAAGAATCACTATTGGTGGGTGAAAATGAAGAAAGAGATTGCAGAATTTGTCTCTAAGTGTATGACTTGTCAGCAGATTAAGGCAGAACATAAGAAGCCTCCTGGTTTGCTTCACCCGTTGGATATTCCGCAGTGGAAATGGGAGCACATCACTATGGATTTTGTGTCAGGATTGCCAAACACCAGGAAAGGCAATAATGCTATTTGGGTAATTGTGGATAGATTGACGAAGTCAGCACATTTTCTGCCATTTAAGACTGGTCAGTTTATGAACAAGATGACTGTGTTGTACAGGGACAATATAGTCAAGTTGCATGGAGTGCCTAAGTCCATAGTATCCGATCGAGACCCTAAGTTTGTCTCTCGGTTTTGGTCTACTTTCCAATCATCTATGGGTACTCAGTTGAAGTTCAGCACAGCTTACCACCCTCAGACAGATGGACAGTCTGAGCGTACCATCCAGACATTGGAAGATCTTCTCCGAGCATGTGTTTTGGATTTCAAGGAGAGTTGGGATGAAAGCTTGCCTCTATGCGAGTTTGCCTACAATAACAGCTATCATTCAAGTATTGGAATGGCACCATTTGAGGCATTATATGGGCGGAGATGCAGGACCCCAGCATGTTGGGAGGAAGTAGGAGTTCGGAGTTTCCATGGACCCTCAGAGATTGCTGACTCTAGTGAGAAAGTCAGAATTGTTCAGATGAGGATGAAAGAGTCCCGTGATCGACAAAAGAGTTATGCAGACAAGAGGCGGAGACCTCTAGAATTCCAAGTGGGGGATAAGGTGTTTCTGAAGGTGTCACCGATGAGAGGAGTTGTCAGATTTGGACAGAAAGGGAAGCTTGCGAAGAGGTTTGTGGGACCATTTGAGATTAAGAGCAGGATTGGAGATGTGGCCTATCGTCTTGTGCTACCACCTGAGTTAGCCGGTGTGCACGACGTTTTCCATATCTCAATGCTTCGGAAATATGTTTCAGATCCTTCTCACGTGTTGCAGCACGAGCCCCTTCAGATTCAAGCAGATGCAACATATGTGGAGCGTCCGGCACAGATCATCGACACCAAGGAAGTAGTGCTGCGTACCAAGACCATTCAGTGGGTTAAGGTACAATGGGAGCATCATACTCCGGAGGAGGCCACATGGGAGCTCAAGGACCAGATGCAGAAGGCGTATCATTATCTTTTTCCTGATGAGGTATGTTTAGGCATTTGGGGGACCAAATGTTCTTTTTAGAGGTAAGAGATGTAAGGTCTGCAACCTTAATGGGTCAGTTGGGCCCAATTACCGGCCCGTTGACCCATTTATTTTGATATTATTATAATTATTGTTTTATTAGATATTTAAGTGGGTTTAGATGGTCAGCGAGTTTCTTTTAGTGTTATAATAGTGCCTGCGGAGTTTCGTGCGATTCTGAGTTCGTTTGACCCTAGTAGGGGGGTAGTTTGCAAATTAGGGAAAAAATTGAGTGTTTTTCCGAAAAATTCCTATCGCCATGATTTTGGGTTCGTTGGAAAGGTCTCGTCGCGTTGATCAATTTTGTCTTCTGGCTCGTTGCGATCCGACGATCAGAAACCCTTCTAATAATTTATTCTTCCTCCGGACCCACTTAAGGGGTAACTTAGTCTTTTCTTCCTCCCTTCTTCTTAACAAGAGATTAGCCCTAATCTCTTAATCATTCTCTGCAACGAACGAAGCCACAACAACCTTTCTTCTTCCTCATTCTTCCAAGGCTCCAGAACTCTTTCCCTGAAGGATCACTTCCGCGATCCGAGCCGCTCACCTTCTTCCTCGCGATCTCCTCTTTCCATTGACGTCAGTTTGGTAAGATTCCCTCTCTTTCATTTTCTCAATCAATTCTCTTTGGTTTAGATTTAGGTTAGATCTTAATCTTTTCCTCTCTTTTCTTCTCCTTTGCGTGGTAGATTGCGTTTGGTCGGGGTAGATTGAGGTTTCTGCAGTGGTAGGGCTTCTCCTCAGATTTCCCCAATTCCAATATTCTTCTTGGTTGAGGCAAGTAGATCTGCAATTTATAATTAAGCATGTATGTATGTCTTCTATTGATTGGATGTGTGTTCTTGTTAGTTTTCCCTAATTCCAAGCCTGTTTGTTATTAATTTGGGTTTATTTAATTTAATTGTTAATTTTTATGTTAATTATTGTAAGTGGGAATGATGTTGGATGGAATGGATTACTGGGGGAGCACGGTGGCTCAATTTGTATGCAGGTGAATTGTTGGAAGGGATTGGAGGAAAAACTACAAAAAAAATGGGGTTATATATATATTTGACGTTCACAGAAGGAAAAATAAAATAAAAAATAAAAAATATGCATGAACGTTCAATGGCCGTTGAACGTTCATTCAGAACGTTCAATGGCCATTGAACCTTCAAGGACGCCTGAGCCGCATAGGGTGAATGAAAAATAATAATTAAAACAAAAGACAACAGCGTTGATCCGGCATGACATCAGCGCATATGTTGAATAGAAAAATAAAATAAAATAAAAACCAACAACGTTGATGGCCACTGCTGACATAGAGATGTAAGGTCTGATGGCCACTGCAGACATTAATGTGGCTGTTGTTGCATCATACATTCGAATCGGACACGTGTGGTCCGTTGCGTTTTATATATATATATATAAATGGGCAAACTTTTAGGGGCCATAACTTCTGAACCATACGTCGGAATTTCGCGAGCCATATACCGTTGGAAAGCTCTTTGAGCGTAGAATCCAATGATACATGTCTCGCGATGATTGGGGATCAGGTAGGGAGGTAGTTAAGGAGATTAATTTTAGACCACTTTCTTCTTAGTAACGAGATTGTTAGCCTAGATTTGGGTCTTAGACATTGGAAACCATGAAACCACTATCACGTGACCATTAATGGGGTTTTGGAATCGTAGCACGTGGCTTGGTGTGCTTCGATGGGTTGTCTAAGTATTCGTGTACTGTGTATGATTTAACCGAATGCGTACGGAATTGAATCAATCAATGCTCAACATGATTGTACACTAAGGAAATTCTTTATAAGCATTGATGATTCGAATTCCCCACGCACTCCGTTACACCATATATGGTACATGGATGACAACACTTGCCTAGGATTGGATTGTAATCTCTCCTTGATTTGTTAATCGTATCCGTTGATTTTGTATCCTTGTACACTCTCTTGGCATAAAACACTTAATTAATTATGAAACATAATTCCTTGTAGAATTAGAACTTGGACCTGACTTAGAGTGTACCTTAGGACCCCGTGTTATGTAATTGATAAACATGACTGGCTAGACTGAAGGGATTATCACGTGATTGGGTTTGTCTTGTATTGACTTGAAGGAGATCATCCCTATGAACATGTCTTGTATATTGAGTTAGCCAGACTTGCTTGTCTTGGTTTTCCCCGTGTGTCAACACCACTTTATTATTATTATTATTATTATTTGCATGTCATGGCCAGCTGCAGTTTGGGGTTTATTGATGGGCCGGTTACTCGGACATCGGGGTGGGCAGTCGGCTTTGGACGGCGTCCATGGCGTTGAATAGTTGGGAGCGGGCTTGGACCGTGCTACTATTCCCAGGACCGGGAGCTTGGATCCCCCTGGAGCCGGACTTTGGTATCAGTAGTCCTGGTAGGATTGTTACTGGTACCCCGTGAGGTGGCTTGGACATCCACGGAGTCTCCCTCTTGTGCATTGCATTATATTACATTGGTAGTGGTGATTGTTAGTATTGCTAGGATTCCTGTTTATGATTCTGATGATATTTACTCATGCTACATGCCTAGTATTGTTCCTTGTATTCCTATGATCTTGTACTTGTCATTACTCCTATATTTGATGCATGTTATGTTTTAATTATATATTGCTTATCTATTGCTCAACATGTCGTTGACTCTGTTCCTTGGTGTACAGACTCCTCAGGTGAGTACTACTACGAGGAGCAGGCCGGTGAGGAGATCCCAGAGGATCTCCAACCAGCAGAGGAGGCACGGGAGTGGAGTGCCGATGACGTAGAGTAGCGTCATCGATACCAGGCACATGAGAGACTCACTTTGGGTCAAACATTAGATTTTATTTATTCATTATTATTTCTTCGTAGAACTTTCTTTCATTGACTCTATGTTGTTTTATGGCCTTAGTTTATGGGATGGCCATAGTAATTAAATTAACTTCCACTTTACCTTTAATTGTTTCTTGCAACTTTAAATTTAATTGAGATTTATTATCCATTGTTGATATCAATGTATGAATTCCGCTATAGTTTTATATTACTTGAGGTTTGAAATATTATATCCTCACAGCGGACTTACGATCCTTGGGCCTAAAGGGCAAAATTTTTAATTAGCCCTAAATTTCACTCCCCCGGATCCGGTTTATTCTCTAATCGGGTTCGGGGGACGTGACATGATGGTATCAGAGCAATGGATGGTTTCTCAGGGTAAAAATTTTAAAAACCATAGGACGCGTGTGAGGATTCCGTTAGTTAATAGGTTGGCTTTGTAGTTCTTTCTTAGCATTGTATTGTTAGCTTGGGGCATATTGGAACTAACCTTGAATGTTTTACAGGACGATGGCCGGTAGAACCACCCGAACTAATAACGGGCCACCGCCAGAAGGCAGTTCTTCTCAAAGTGGCCCAGAGAATCAATTTCATCAATTTATGGCAGCATTTATTCAGTCTCAGAAGGATTTGGCTGAACAGAGCACTAGGCAGAACGATTGATAAGGAGTGGTTGTGAAGGTTTTATCGCATTTATTGCGGAAGAGAAGGAGTCTAAGACTGTTGAAGAGATTCCTGTGGTGCGAGAATTCCCGGATTTATTTCCGGAAGAGATTCCTGGTTTGCCACCTGTTCGTGAGTTGGAATTCACGATAGAATTGCAACCGGGTACAGCACCTATATCTAGGGCTCCGTATAGGATGGCTCCAGCAGAATTGAAGGAGTTGAAGACTCAGATAGAAGATCTGTTGGATAAGGGTTTCATCAGACCCAGTGTTTCACCGTGGGGAGCTCCGGTGATATTTGTGAAGAAGAAGGATGGTACTATGAGAATGTGCATAGACTACCGACAGCTGAATCAGGTGACAGTTAAGAATAGGTATCCGTTACCTAGGATTGATGAGTTGTTTGATCAATTGCAGGGAGCCCAATTCTTTTCGAAGATAGATCTACGATCCGGATATCATCAATTGCGAGTCAGAGAAGAGGATATTCCTAAGACTGCATTCCGGACGAGATATGGTCACTTTGAGTTCCTCGTGATGCCTTTCGGGTTGACAAATGCACCCGCTGTCTTTATGGCATTGATGAATAAGGTGTTTGCTCCTTTCCTAGATCAGTTTGTAGTAGTCTTCATTGATGATATATTGGTGTACTCAAAATCTAAGGAGGAGCATGAGCATCAGTTGAGGACATCGTTGCAGCTTTTGAGGGATAACCAATTATATGCTAAATTGAACAAATGTGAATTTTGGTTGGAGCAAGTAGCATTTTTGGGTCATATTATCTCTAAGGATGGATTGACAGTGGACCCTAAGAAGGTAGCAGCGGTTGTTAATTGGGGTAGTCCACGAAATGTAGCGGAGATTCGCAGTTTTCTAGGACTTGCGGGCTACTACAGGAGGTTCGTGAAAGGGTTTTCTACCATAGCATCTCCACTCACTAAGTTGACAAGGAAGGATGTTCCGTTTGTGTGGACAGAAGAATGTGAGAAGAGTTTTCAAGAGCTGAAGACCAGGTTAACTACAGCTCCCATACTTGCTTTACCCTCAGGCAGTGGAGGATTTGTGGTTTATACAGATGCATCAGGGATTGGATTGGGCTGTGTTCTCATGCAGAATGATAAAGTGATAGCATATGGGTCCAGGCAGTTGAAGGATCATGAGAAGAAGTATGCCACACATGATTTAGAATTGGCAGCAGTGGTGTTTGCATTGAAATTGTGGAGGCATTATCTGTATGGAGAGAGATTTGAGGTGCACACAGATCACAAGAGTCTGCAATACCTGTTTACACAGGGTGATTTGAATAACAGGCAGCGGAGATGGATGGAGTACATAAAGGATTATGATTTTCCGATCAAGTACCATCCTGGTAAGGTGAATGTGGTAGCAGATGCTCTTAGTAGGAAGACAGCTTTCAGTGGGTGTGTAATGCCAGAATGGAGATGGATGGAGCAGTTCAGAGATATGGATGTGGAGGTATGGCCTGCTAACGAGAAAGCATTGGTTGCTACTATGGGATTTTGGGAGCCAGAAATAATTAACAGGATCAAGGAAGCTCAGAAGGATGATCCTGAGTTGCAGAGAATTATTGACCACATTGATGATCATTCAGAATTCAGATTGATCGAAGGATTCCTGTACTGCAAAGACAGGTTGTGTGTGCCAGATGTGCAAGACATCAAGCTAGAGCTGATGACAGATGCGCACCACACCAGATATTCAGTTCACCCAGGGAGCACCAAAATGTATCAGAATTCGAAGAATCACTATTGGTGGGTGAAAATGAAGAAAGAGATTGCAGAATTTGTCTCTAAGTGTATGACTTGTCAGCAGATTAAGGCAGAACATAAGAAGCCTCCTGGTTTGCTTCACCCGTTGGATATTCCGCAGTGGAAATGGGAGCACATCACTATGGATTTTGTGTCAGGATTGCCAAACACCAGGAAAGGCAATAATGCTATTTGGGTAATTGTGGATAGATTGACGAAGTCAGCACATTTTCTGCCATTTAAGACTGGTCAGTTTATGAACAAGATGACTGTGTTGTACAGGGACAATATAGTCAAGTTGCATGGAGTGCCTAAGTCCATAGTATCCGATCGAGACCCTAAGTTTGTCTCTCGGTTTTGGTCTACTTTCCAATCATCTATGGGTACTCAGTTGAAGTTCAGCACAGCTTACCACCCTCAGACAGATGGACAGTCTGAGCGTACCATCCAGACATTGGAAGATCTTCTCCGAGCATGTGTTTTGGATTTCAAGGAGAGTTGGGATGAAAGCTTGCCTCTATGCGAGTTTGCCTACAATAACAGCTATCATTCAAGTATTGGAATGGCACCATTTGAGGCATTATATGGGCGGAGATGCAGGACCCCAGCATGTTGGGAGGAAGTAGGAGTTCGGAGTTTCCATGGACCCTCAGAGATTGCTGACTCTAGTGAGAAAGTCAGAATTGTTCAGATGAGGATGAAAGAGTCCCGTGATCGACAAAAGAGTTATGCAGACAAGAGGCGGAGACCTCTAGAATTCCAAGTGGGGGATAAGGTGTTTCTGAAGGTGTCACCGATGAGAGGAGTTGTCAGATTTGGACAGAAAGGGAAGCTTGCGAAGAGGTTTGTGGGACCATTTGAGATTAAGAGCAGGATTGGAGATGTGGCCTATCGTCTTGTGCTACCACCTGAGTTAGCCGGTGTGCACGACGTTTTCCATATCTCAATGCTTCGGAAATATGTTTCAGATCCTTCTCACGTGTTGCAGCACGAGCCCCTTCAGATTCAAGCAGATGCAACATATGTGGAGCGTCCGGCACAGATCATCGACACCAAGGAAGTAGTGCTGCGTACCAAGACCATTCAGTGGGTTAAGGTACAATGGGAGCATCATACTCCGGAGGAGGCCACATGGGAGCTCAAGGACCAGATGCAGAAGGCGTATCATTATCTTTTTCCTGATGAGGTATGTTTAGGCATTTGGGGGACCAAATGTTCTTTTTAGAGGTAAGAGATGTAAGGTCTGCAACCTTAATGGGTCAGTTGGGCCCAATTACCGGCCCGTTGACCCATTTATTTTGATATTATTATAATTATTGTTTTATTAGATATTTAAGTGGGTTTAGATGGTCAGCGAGTTTCTTTTAGTGTTATAATAGTGCCTGCGGAGTTTCGTGCGATTCTGAGTTCGTTTGACCCTAGTAGGGGGGTAGTTTGCAAATTAGGGAAAAAATTGAGTGTTTTTCCGAAAAATTCCTATCGCCATGATTTTGGGTTCGTTGGAAAGGTCTCGTCGCGTTGATCAATTTTGTCTTCTGGCTCGTTGCGATCCGACGATCAGAAACCCTTCTAATAATTTATTCTTCCTCCGGACCCACTTAAGGGGTAACTTAGTCTTTTCTTCCTCCCTTCTTCTTAACAAGAGATTAGCCCTAATCTCTTAATCATTCTCTGCAACGAACGAAGCCACAACAACCTTTCTTCTTCCTCATTCTTCCAAGGCTCCAGAACTCTTTCCCTGAAGGATCACTTCCGCGATCCGAGCCGCTCACCTTCTTCCTCGCGATCTCCTCTTTCCATTGACGTCAGTTTGGTAAGATTCCCTCTCTTTCATTTTCTCAATCAATTCTCTTTGGTTTAGATTTAGGTTAGATCTTAATCTTTTCCTCTCTTTTCTTCTCCTTTGCGTGGTAGATTGCGTTTGGTCGGGGTAGATTGAGGTTTCTGCAGTGGTAGGGCTTCTCCTCAGATTTCCCCAATTCCAATATTCTTCTTGGTTGAGGCAAGTAGATCTGCAATTTATAATTAAGCATGTATGTATGTCTTCTATTGATTGGATGTGTGTTCTTGTTAGTTTTCCCTAATTCCAAGCCTGTTTGTTATTAATTTGGGTTTATTTAATTTAATTGTTAATTTTTATGTTAATTATTGTAAGTGGGAATGATGTTGGATGGAATGGATTACTGGGGGAGCACGGTGGCTCAATTTGTATGCAGGTGAATTGTTGGAAGGGATTGGAGGAAAAACTACAAAAAAAATGGGGTTATATATATATTTGACGTTCACAGAAGGAAAAATAAAATAAAAAATAAAAAATATGCATGAACGTTCAATGGCCGTTGAACGTTCATTCAGAACGTTCAATGGCCATTGAACCTTCAAGGACGCCTGAGCCGCATAGGGTGAATGAAAAATAATAATTAAAACAAAAGACAACAGCGTTGATCCGGCATGACATCAGCGCATATGTTGAATAGAAAAATAAAATAAAATAAAAACCAACAACGTTGATGGCCACTGCTGACATAGAGATGTAAGGTCTGATGGCCACTGCAGACATTAATGTGGCTGTTGTTGCATCATACATTCGAATCGGACACGTGTGGTCCGTTGCGTTTTATATATATATATATAAATGGGCAAACTTTTAGGGGCCATAACTTCTGAACCATACGTCGGAATTTCGCGAGCCATATACCGTTGGAAAGCTCTTTGAGCGTAGAATCCAATGATACATGTCTCGCGATGATTGGGGATCAGGTAGGGAGGTAGTTAAGGAGATTAATTTTAGACCACTTTCTTCTTAGTAACGAGATTGTTAGCCTAGATTTGGGTCTTAGACATTGGAAACCATGAAACCACTATCACGTGACCATTAATGGGGTTTTGGAATCGTAGCACGTGGCTTGGTGTGCTTCGATGGGTTGTCTAAGTATTCGTGTACTGTGTATGATTTAACCGAATGCGTACGGAATTGAATCAATCAATGCTCAACATGATTGTACACTAAGGAAATTCTTTATAAGCATTGATGATTCGAATTCCCCACGCACTCCGTTACACCATATATGGTACATGGATGACAACACTTGCCTAGGATTGGATTGTAATCTCTCCTTGATTTGTTAATCGTATCCGTTGATTTTGTATCCTTGTACACTCTCTTGGCATAAAACACTTAATTAATTATGAAACATAATTCCTTGTAGAATTAGAACTTGGACCTGACTTAGAGTGTACCTTAGGACCCCGTGTTATGTAATTGATAAACATGACTGGCTAGACTGAAGGGATTATCACGTGATTGGGTTTGTCTTGTATTGACTTGAAGGAGATCATCCCTATGAACATGTCTTGTATATTGAGTTAGCCAGACTTGCTTGTCTTGGTTTTCCCCGTGTGTCAACACCACTTTATTATTATTATTATTATTATTTGCATGTCATGGCCAGCTGCAGTTTGGGGTTTATTGATGGGCCGGTTACTCGGACATCGGGGTGGGCAGTCGGCTTTGGACGGCGTCCATGGCGTTGAATAGTTGGGAGCGGGCTTGGACCGTGCTACTATTCCCAGGACCGGGAGCTTGGATCCCCCTGGAGCCGGACTTTGGTATCAGTAGTCCTGGTAGGATTGTTACTGGTACCCCGTGAGGTGGCTTGGACATCCACGGAGTCTCCCTCTTGTGCATTGCATTATATTACATTGGTAGTGGTGATTGTTAGTATTGCTAGGATTCCTGTTTATGATTCTGATGATATTTACTCATGCTACATGCCTAGTATTGTTCCTTGTATTCCTATGATCTTGTACTTGTCATTACTCCTATATTTGATGCATGTTATGTTTTAATTATATATTGCTTATCTATTGCTCAACATGTCGTTGACTCTGTTCCTTGGTGTACAGACTCCTCAGGTGAGTACTACTACGAGGAGCAGGCCGGTGAGGAGATCCCAGAGGATCTCCAACCAGCAGAGGAGGCACGGGAGTGGAGTGCCGATGACGTAGAGTAGCGTCATCGATACCAGGCACATGAGAGACTCACTTTGGGTCAAACATTAGATTTTATTTATTCATTATTATTTCTTCGTAGAACTTTCTTTCATTGACTCTATGTTGTTTTATGGCCTTAGTTTATGGGATGGCCATAGTAATTAAATTAACTTCCACTTTACCTTTAATTGTTTCTTGCAACTTTAAATTTAATTGAGATTTATTATCCATTGTTGATATCAATGTATGAATTCCGCTATAGTTTTATATTACTTGAGGTTTGAAATATTATATCCTCACAGCGGACTTACGATCCTTGGGCCTAAAGGGCAAAATTTTTAATTAGCCCTAAATTTCACTCCCCCGGATCCGGTTTATTCTCTAATCGGGTTCGGGGGACGTGACATGATGGTATCAGAGCAATGGATGGTTTCTCAGGGTAAAAATTTTAAAAACCATAGGACGCGTGTGAGGATTCCGTTAGTTAATAGGTTGGCTTTGTAGTTCTTTCTTAGCATTGTATTGTTAGCTTGGGGCATATTGGAACTAACCTTGAATGTTTTACAGGACGATGGCCGGTAGAACCACCCGAACTAATAACGGGCCACCGCCAGAAGGCAGTTCTTCTCAAAGTGGCCCAGAGAATCAATTTCATCAATTTATGGCAGCATTTATTCAGTCTCAGAAGGATTTGGCTGAACAGAGCACTAGGCAGAACGATTGATAAGGAGTGGTTGTGAAGGTTTTATCGCATTTATTGCGGAAGAGAAGGAGTCTAAGACTGTTGAAGAGATTCCTGTGGTGCGAGAATTCCCGGATTTATTTCCGGAAGAGATTCCTGGTTTGCCACCTGTTCGTGAGTTGGAATTCACGATAGAATTGCAACCGGGTACAGCACCTATATCTAGGGCTCCGTATAGGATGGCTCCAGCAGAATTGAAGGAGTTGAAGACTCAGATAGAAGATCTGTTGGATAAGGGTTTCATCAGACCCAGTGTTTCACCGTGGGGAGCTCCGGTGATATTTGTGAAGAAGAAGGATGGTACTATGAGAATGTGCATAGACTACCGACAGCTGAATCAGGTGACAGTTAAGAATAGGTATCCGTTACCTAGGATTGATGAGTTGTTTGATCAATTGCAGGGAGCCCAATTCTTTTCGAAGATAGATCTACGATCCGGATATCATCAATTGCGAGTCAGAGAAGAGGATATTCCTAAGACTGCATTCCGGACGAGATATGGTCACTTTGAGTTCCTCGTGATGCCTTTCGGGTTGACAAATGCACCCGCTGTCTTTATGGCATTGATGAATAAGGTGTTTGCTCCTTTCCTAGATCAGTTTGTAGTAGTCTTCATTGATGATATATTGGTGTACTCAAAATCTAAGGAGGAGCATGAGCATCAGTTGAGGACATCGTTGCAGCTTTTGAGGGATAACCAATTATATGCTAAATTGAACAAATGTGAATTTTGGTTGGAGCAAGTAGCATTTTTGGGTCATATTATCTCTAAGGATGGATTGACAGTGGACCCTAAGAAGGTAGCAGCGGTTGTTAATTGGGGTAGTCCACGAAATGTAGCGGAGATTCGCAGTTTTCTAGGACTTGCGGGCTACTACAGGAGGTTCGTGAAAGGGTTTTCTACCATAGCATCTCCACTCACTAAGTTGACAAGGAAGGATGTTCCGTTTGTGTGGACAGAAGAATGTGAGAAGAGTTTTCAAGAGCTGAAGACCAGGTTAACTACAGCTCCCATACTTGCTTTACCCTCAGGCAGTGGAGGATTTGTGGTTTATACAGATGCATCAGGGATTGGATTGGGCTGTGTTCTCATGCAGAATGATAAAGTGATAGCATATGGGTCCAGGCAGTTGAAGGATCATGAGAAGAAGTATGCCACACATGATTTAGAATTGGCAGCAGTGGTGTTTGCATTGAAATTGTGGAGGCATTATCTGTATGGAGAGAGATTTGAGGTGCACACAGATCACAAGAGTCTGCAATACCTGTTTACACAGGGTGATTTGAATAACAGGCAGCGGAGATGGATGGAGTACATAAAGGATTATGATTTTCCGATCAAGTACCATCCTGGTAAGGTGAATGTGGTAGCAGATGCTCTTAGTAGGAAGACAGCTTTCAGTGGGTGTGTAATGCCAGAATGGAGATGGATGGAGCAGTTCAGAGATATGGATGTGGAGGTATGGCCTGCTAACGAGAAAGCATTGGTTGCTACTATGGGATTTTGGGAGCCAGAAATAATTAACAGGATCAAGGAAGCTCAGAAGGATGATCCTGAGTTGCAGAGAATTATTGACCACATTGATGATCATTCAGAATTCAGATTGATCGAAGGATTCCTGTACTGCAAAGACAGGTTGTGTGTGCCAGATGTGCAAGACATCAAGCTAGAGCTGATGACAGATGCGCACCACACCAGATATTCAGTTCACCCAGGGAGCACCAAAATGTATCAGAATTCGAAGAATCACTATTGGTGGGTGAAAATGAAGAAAGAGATTGCAGAATTTGTCTCTAAGTGTATGACTTGTCAGCAGATTAAGGCAGAACATAAGAAGCCTCCTGGTTTGCTTCACCCGTTGGATATTCCGCAGTGGAAATGGGAGCACATCACTATGGATTTTGTGTCAGGATTGCCAAACACCAGGAAAGGCAATAATGCTATTTGGGTAATTGTGGATAGATTGACGAAGTCAGCACATTTTCTGCCATTTAAGACTGGTCAGTTTATGAACAAGATGACTGTGTTGTACAGGGACAATATAGTCAAGTTGCATGGAGTGCCTAAGTCCATAGTATCCGATCGAGACCCTAAGTTTGTCTCTCGGTTTTGGTCTACTTTCCAATCATCTATGGGTACTCAGTTGAAGTTCAGCACAGCTTACCACCCTCAGACAGATGGACAGTCTGAGCGTACCATCCAGACATTGGAAGATCTTCTCCGAGCATGTGTTTTGGATTTCAAGGAGAGTTGGGATGAAAGCTTGCCTCTATGCGAGTTTGCCTACAATAACAGCTATCATTCAAGTATTGGAATGGCACCATTTGAGGCATTATATGGGCGGAGATGCAGGACCCCAGCATGTTGGGAGGAAGTAGGAGTTCGGAGTTTCCATGGACCCTCAGAGATTGCTGACTCTAGTGAGAAAGTCAGAATTGTTCAGATGAGGATGAAAGAGTCCCGTGATCGACAAAAGAGTTATGCAGACAAGAGGCGGAGACCTCTAGAATTCCAAGTGGGGGATAAGGTGTTTCTGAAGGTGTCACCGATGAGAGGAGTTGTCAGATTTGGACAGAAAGGGAAGCTTGCGAAGAGGTTTGTGGGACCATTTGAGATTAAGAGCAGGATTGGAGATGTGGCCTATCGTCTTGTGCTACCACCTGAGTTAGCCGGTGTGCACGACGTTTTCCATATCTCAATGCTTCGGAAATATGTTTCAGATCCTTCTCACGTGTTGCAGCACGAGCCCCTTCAGATTCAAGCAGATGCAACATATGTGGAGCGTCCGGCACAGATCATCGACACCAAGGAAGTAGTGCTGCGTACCAAGACCATTCAGTGGGTTAAGGTACAATGGGAGCATCATACTCCGGAGGAGGCCACATGGGAGCTCAAGGACCAGATGCAGAAGGCGTATCATTATCTTTTTCCTGATGAGGTATGTTTAGGCATTTGGGGGACCAAATGTTCTTTTTAGAGGTAAGAGATGTAAGGTCTGCAACCTTAATGGGTCAGTTGGGCCCAATTACCGGCCCGTTGACCCATTTATTTTGATATTATTATAATTATTGTTTTATTAGATATTTAAGTGGGTTTAGATGGTCAGCGAGTTTCTTTTAGTGTTATAATAGTGCCTGCGGAGTTTCGTGCGATTCTGAGTTCGTTTGACCCTAGTAGGGGGGTAGTTTGCAAATTAGGGAAAAAATTGAGTGTTTTTCCGAAAAATTCCTATCGCCATGATTTTGGGTTCGTTGGAAAGGTCTCGTCGCGTTGATCAATTTTGTCTTCTGGCTCGTTGCGATCCGACGATCAGAAACCCTTCTAATAATTTATTCTTCCTCCGGACCCACTTAAGGGGTAACTTAGTCTTTTCTTCCTCCCTTCTTCTTAACAAGAGATTAGCCCTAATCTCTTAATCATTCTCTGCAACGAACGAAGCCACAACAACCTTTCTTCTTCCTCATTCTTCCAAGGCTCCAGAACTCTTTCCCTGAAGGATCACTTCCGCGATCCGAGCCGCTCACCTTCTTCCTCGCGATCTCCTCTTTCCATTGACGTCAGTTTGGTAAGATTCCCTCTCTTTCATTTTCTCAATCAATTCTCTTTGGTTTAGATTTAGGTTAGATCTTAATCTTTTCCTCTCTTTTCTTCTCCTTTGCGTGGTAGATTGCGTTTGGTCGGGGTAGATTGAGGTTTCTGCAGTGGTAGGGCTTCTCCTCAGATTTCCCCAATTCCAATATTCTTCTTGGTTGAGGCAAGTAGATCTGCAATTTATAATTAAGCATGTATGTATGTCTTCTATTGATTGGATGTGTGTTCTTGTTAGTTTTCCCTAATTCCAAGCCTGTTTGTTATTAATTTGGGTTTATTTAATTTAATTGTTAATTTTTATGTTAATTATTGTAAGTGGGAATGATGTTGGATGGAATGGATTACTGGGGGAGCACGGTGGCTCAATTTGTATGCAGGTGAATTGTTGGAAGGGATTGGAGGAAAAACTACAAAAAAAATGGGGTTATATATATATTTGACGTTCACAGAAGGAAAAATAAAATAAAAAATAAAAAATATGCATGAACGTTCAATGGCCGTTGAACGTTCATTCAGAACGTTCAATGGCCATTGAACCTTCAAGGACACCTGAGCCGCATAGGGTGAATGAAAAATAATAATTAAAACAAAAGACAACAGCGTTGATCCGGCATGACATCAGCACATATGTTGAATAGAAAAATAAAATAAAATAAAAACCAACAACGTTGATGGCCACTGCTGACATAGAGATGTAAGGTCTGATGGCCACTGCAGACATTAATGTGGCTGTTGTTGCATCATACATTCGAATCGGACACGTGTGGTCCGTTGCGTTTTATATATATATATATATATAAATGGGCAAACTTTTAGGGGCCATAACTTCTGAACCATACGTCGGAATTTCGCGAGCCATATACCGTTGGAAAGCTCTTTGAGCGTAGAATCCAATGATACATGTCTCGCGATGATTGGGGATCAGGTAGGGAGGTAGTTAAGGAGATTAATTTTAGACCACTTTCTTCTTAGTAACGAGATTGTTAGCCTAGATTTGGGTCTTAGACATTGGAAACCATGAAACCACTATCACGTGACCATTAATGGGGTTTTGGAATCGTAGCACGTGGCTTGGTGTGCTTCGATGGGTTGTCTAAGTATTCGTGTACTGTGTATGATTTAACCGAATGCGTACGGAATTGAATCAATCAATGCTCAACATGATTGTACACTAAGGAAATTCTTTATAAGCATTGATGATTCGAATTCCCCACGCACTCCGTTACACCATATATGGTACATGGATGACAACACTTGCCTAGGATTGGATTGTAATCTCTCCTTGATTTGTTAATCGTATCCGTTGATTTTGTATCCTTGTACACTCTCTTGGCATAAAACACTTAATTAATTATGAAACATAATTCCTTGTAGAATTAGAACTTGGACCTGACTTAGAGTGTACCTTAGGACCCCGTGTTATGTAATTGATAAACATGACTGGCTAGACTGAAGGGATTATCACGTGATTGGGTTTGTCTTGTATTGACTTGAAGGAGATCATCCCTATGAACATGTCTTGTATATTGAGTTAGCCAGACTTGCTTGTCTTGGTTTTCCCCGTGTGTCAACACCACTTTATTATTATTATTATTATTTGCATGTCATGGCCAGCTGCAGTTTGGGATTTATTGATGGGCCGGTTACTCGGACATCGGGGTGGGCAGTCGGCTTTGGACGGCGTCCATGGCGTTGAATAGTTGGGAGCGGGCTTGGACCGTGCTACTATTCCCAGGACCGGGAGCTTGGATCCCCCTGGAGCCGGACTTTGGTATCAGTAGTCCTGGTAGGATTGTTACTGGTACCCCGTGAGGTGGCTTGGACATCCACGGAGTCTCCCTCTTGTGCATTGCATTATATTACATTGGTAGTGGTGATTGTTAGTATTGCTAGGATTCCTGTTTATGATTCTGATGATATTTACTCATGCTACATGCCTAGTATTGTTCCTTGTATTCCTATGATCTTGTACTTGTCATTACTCCTATATTTGATGCATGTTATGTTTTAATTATATATTGCTTATCTATTGCTCAACATGTCGTTGACTCTGTTCCTTGGTGTGCAGACTCCTCAGGTGAGTACTACTACGAGGAGCAGGCCGGTGAGGAGATCCCAGAGGATCTCCAACCAGCAGAGGAGGCACGGGAGTGGAGTGCCGATGACGTAGAGTAGCGTCATCGATACCAGGCACATGAGAGACTCACTTTGGGTCAAACATTAGATTTTATTTATTCATTATTATTTCTTCGTAGAACTTTCTTTCATTGACTCTATGTTGTTTTATGGCCTTAGTTTATGGGATGGCCATAGTAATTAAATTAACTTCCACTTTACCTTTAATTGTTTCTTGCAACTTTAAATTTAATTGAGATTTATTATCCATTGTTGATATCAATGTATGAATTCCGCTATAGTTTTATATTACTTGAGGTTTGAAATATTATATCCTCACAGCGGACTTACGATCCTTGGGCCTAAAGGGCAAAATTTTTAATTAGCCCTAAATTTCACTCCCCCGGATCCGGTTTATTCTCTAATCGGGTTCGGGGGACGTGACACAAAAAGTAAATATAACAGAAGGAAAGTAAATGACAGGAGGGTAAAGGGGAAGAAGTCACCTAAAGATGCAGCTTTTTCGATCTCTGTCCATGGTGAGACAAAACAAAGAAAACAAAACGGAAAGAAGCTACTATACTAAAAGAAAAGAAAAATCTACAATAAAAAGAAAGGAAAATCCTACGCTACTTGATCCGAATCCATGAATCCACCCGGATCCCAGATGAAATTTTCCTCCACATAAATCACAAGAAGCACAGAAAGAGATGTTACTATGGGAACGTGAAGCACATTGAACATAAGGACCGCATGATGTTTGTTGTAAAAGTGTGGAAAAAGGACCACTATGAAAAATGATTCCTCCTCCCTGAAAAATGGGTCTTTGAATGGAAGGAGAGGAGGACGCAATGAACAACTGGGTGGCCCCATGTCCTCCCATGCCACAAATTCTTTTGACTTAATTTCCACAATGTCCATAAGCATGGGCTCAAATGATTCCAAAGTGTTAGACTCAAAGGTCTGAACAGGACCACACTCTAATTCCAAAAGTTTCTCTGAATAGCAATGAGGGCCAAGAAATGCAATGGCAATTTCTCTTATGGTCAGATCATCAGATTTCATGAAGAATTCAGTATATGATTCCAAGGATTCCACATTGTCCGAATCAGAAATCTGAAAAATGGGGCCATCCTCCCAATAGTAATCTTGCATTTGGGGATCATTGGGCGCATTCACGGGTCCATCAATCATGGGAAAATCAATTTCTAGGAAATCCGCAATTCCAGAATCGTCAAAAGAATTGGACCCATAGTAAGGATCAACATAGAAGGGCACAGTATCTTCTTCGAAGGGGTCCACATTCTCATTCGGATCAGACAAGTGAGGGTTGGAGGAATTTGGTTCATAGGATTCATAATCTGATTCATGCAGCGCACCATCATCCATATCCACGGGTGCACCCTTGAATATCCTCTGCGTATTTGCACAATCCATATCCGTCGGATTTTCAATGAGTGATGGATCATCATGTTGAAATTCATTCTCACTGCCAAGGGTGTCATTTACTTTTTTCATTTGAAGTGCAGTTTGACTAATTGAAGTCATTAGTCTTTCCATGGATTGTGCATTGCTCTGTATGGATTGCATGGTGTTTTGCGTGAACGTAATGAATTTGGCTAAAGTGTCTTCCAAGGATCCCTCCGGGGGTGGTGGTGGTGGTGGTTCATATGACCATTCAGGCGGTGGGGAGTCATTAGGTGCATATGAACAAGGGGAAGAATGGGGTGCATATGAAATATCCTGTGAGGGGTAATCATACGACCCACCTAGAGTAAATTCTTGGAGACAAAAATTTCCCATATCAAGCCCATCTTGCCAATTGTCAGGAGCCACATTGCACATGCTACTCATGTTACTCATTTCATCATGGCAAGTCCATTGATTTGCATTTGAATCTGCTTGCCATTGAATTCTCACATCCATACTTGAAGGAGCGAATGAGTGTGTGGGGTATGAGTAATCATGTGGGGCCCATGTTGGTTGATCATCTTCCATTATCATTCCATTGATACCCTCCATGCACTCCTCATTATAATCATGACCATAGTGATTGGCCCACTTCCGCCTATATGTGGAACCTCTTTCTAACGAACAAGTTATTTGATGTATATTTGCATTCCTTTCTTGTTCGCGCAACTCCTTTAGGGATTTGTGATTATTTGAAGCATCATCGGAGTTGCTTTGATAAAATCCCCACTTATTCGTATATGAGTTAATGTAAGTTGACAAGTACGTATCTGTGGGGTGTAGGTACCCACGCCAGGACTTCTTTGGGCTATCATTATTTATTTTTCCCTCATTGGTTTGTCCAGAATTTGGTCTCCTCATGTTTGTGGATTTCCATTGGTCCATTTTTTTGGAATCACTTCGTTTTTTTTTTTTTTTTTTTTTTTTTTAATGAGAAAGGAAAGGAAACTAGCCTACACAAGCAGCAACTAAGTTAATTCCTAAAGTTGGAAAGTTTCCCTAAGTTCACCAACCCGGCCCTATGAAACCAACCTGGCCAATTTAGCCCCCAGGTAAGGGTAGGATCACGAATGGACCCGTTTGAAGGACCCTTGCCTAGAACAGTCTAGCTGTCTCCACACTCTGGACAAGGCTTTGCTTCGGCACCAAGATGATCAAGGACAGCGATTAGGTCACTTTGGTTCACTTTCTTCTAAAAAGATTTAAAACAAGTTGGGAAATAAAGTAACTTTGCCAATTCTTAGAAAGTTTCTAAAAATTCAATGATGTGTATTTTCTAATTAGCAATCCATGCACTTTCCTAATCAAATTTAGGGCGGTTTAACATTCCATGCATGCACCTCCTAATCTAAAAAGATGCCAAAAATAGCACACCCATAAAACAATGTAAATAAGGAAAGTCAGAAAAGTTACCTTAAATGGCGCTCCCCGGCAACGGCGCCAAAAACTTGACCGGACCCCAAGTGTAGGGTGCGATTGTAGTAATAAAACTGGTAAGACCAGGTCGATCCACAGGGAGCTTTAGCAATAAGGCTTTCCAACTTTGTCACCTGCCCTAAATAAAATCTAATTTTAGCCTAAAATCTAGAAAAATACATTCATCATTCCTACTTTCCAAAAATTAAATTAATTACAATCCAATGAAAAAAAAAACTTCCTAAATCTAAAACTCCTAAAATAAAAACTAAAATTGCTACAAAAGAAAACACAAGTTAGAACATCAAGAATAAAAATCCGAAGGCTTCAATTTCCAGCCACTGAAACATGCACTGGCCATATGATATGAAGATATATGCAATGAACTCTAATCCTAACCCTAAACTATGCATAAAATTCACATAATTGCATAAGAAGCATAAGAAGAAAAGAAAACAACAAGTGTTTGAATTTAAATGTATGTAGTGCAAAAACATTAAATGTGTGGATTGCAATAAAATTAAATGTGTGGCATTGACAAGAAATTAAATGTGTGAATTTTGCAATAAATGTAAATGTGTGGGAATTGCAATAAAATATAAATGTGTGATAAGTGTGCTCTTCTTTTTTTTATTCTCAAATCGGGTTCATAAGTACTTATTTCATGCCCTTAGGATCTTGGGTTGTCAATCCAAGAACAACAAGAAGGAAAACACAATTCAAGCATTAATCACCTAAGAAAAAGAATAAAAGAAAAATCACACTTTTACTAATATGCAATGTTTTTACATAAAAGATGGAGAAATAAAATTTCAAAAAAGACAACTACATACTAAGATGAAAGGAACCTCTCTAGTTGAAGTTTCAAGTTGGGATAAGCCTTCTTGAAGAGAGATGAGCTATGGTAGAGAAAGGAGATGGGTAGAATGATGGAGGAATTACACTAGTGAGGGGGTCTTTTCTTTCATGAGAGGAGAGGGATGCTTATGCCTTCAATTTATAGATTTTTTTCCCTCTTTCTTTCCTTCTTTGCTCCAAGTTTGTAGCATGCAATTTTCTTTGTATGGCAAGTCCCTTCCTTGGCCAACAAGTCTTCAAAGAAATAGCAAGGTGAGTGAGAGATTTTTGGTGCTTTCCATGTGCAAAATTGCAATCCCGAGTAGAAATTATAGCACCAACTTTCAGAGGCCATATCTTTCTCGTTTTAGCTCCGATTGACACAATCTTGGGTTCTAAAGATATCTACTCGAAAAGAGCTTTCCAACGGTGTATGGATTGCACCAATCCGACGGCTGGATTAAGAGTTATGACTGTTTTAATCTTGCTGCCTCTGAAAAATCCGAAAATAATTGTGTACATATGGAATGATAGTTGTGCAATGGCATGTGTGGGACCCATGTGGACATCCACATGCATCTTGGGATATTTCTTTCCTTGTTTCTCGACTCTCCTTCCCTCTTTGGTTTGCTTCCAAGCTTCTTTGATTGATTAATCAACTCTTTTAGTACACTTTCTTTTCTTGAATCTCTTTCTTGATTTTTGAGTTTTCAAACTTAGTAAGAATTAGATCTTACCAAATTTGAAATTTCCTTTCTTGATCTTGAAATTACAAATCTAGCTTTCCTTTGTTGACTTTTCAAACTCTCCAAAAATACCAAGATATGTGGGTCCACCTTGGAAGATGTCCTACCCTTGATCTCTCTCAAGTTTCACCAATGTAGGTTTCATTCTTGATTTCTCCTACACAAATTAAAAAAAATGGATTCAAGAATAATTTTATGTAAGGAATTTAAATGGACAATGCATGGGACCCTACTTGATGCACCGAAAATAATTGGCTTTCCAAAAATAAGTCTCCAAAAATGGCAGGTTTCATGAATTTATGCAAAAAGTGTGCTTTTTTAGCAAATTATGCATGAATGCACTACAATTAATCAAAAATGCATAAAATCATGATTTGTCACTAAACAAAGCTCTTTAATATCAATAAGCCCTTAAAATGGTCTAAAATGTGTATGAAAATATGCGCTTTTGAGGACTCATCACCTAGTAATGCATCATGACTCATGAGACTCACTATATAGTTATGTCTTGTATTACTTTGTGTTGGTTTTGGCTTTTAGAATTGAGGTTTGGATTGTTGGGGAATTCACATAAATAGGCATGAGAAGGTACTGGTACTCTAGCATGCACAAAATAAGAATGCAGAAATGGAATTAATAGTGACAAAAGTACATCTCTGATGTCAGAAAACAAGACTTGGGATCTCCAAAACACAAATATTTTATATCAATATAAGTAGAAATGCACTTTTCAGCCTTATCAAGAAGACATCTTAAAATTTTGAGAAATTAAGATTTTGTGGAGATAATTGATGTCATATTTAATTCAACATATACTTGGAGCATCTTGATCTTCTGCTCCAGTATGAAAGACAAATCCAAATCGAGGATACTAGAATCAACCTCAACCCAAGCCCTGCCAAAACCTTATCCGACCAATAAGTGGCCAACACCACAAAAACATGAGAAAATGGTAATCAGATGCGGAACTAATTATGTGCTTATTTCTATGCAACACAAGCATAATCAAACACTCTTTATCAAGTTTCCATGCATCTCTGGCTCATCTGAAACCCTTCAGCAAAGGGATAACACCAGATGGAATTCGTTTGCAACCGTTTTTGATATTTTTAGCCCAATTTGAAGCACAAACATTGAAAGACTTATTTCTTCGCCAAAAATAAAGCCCTCAGAATCTGACTTAGCCGAATGTAGAATCTTGCAAAAACACCAATTAGAACCTATTTTCATTGACTTACATAAGCTCAGCTCACAGCTTTAACCCAAAAATCCTTTGTCACTCTAGAGAGTCCACCATAGAAGCCCCATAAACCCACTCAAGTATGTAAACTGAGCAAGTAAAAGTACATTTATTTTATCAGAGGGTAGAGGCGGTAGATTGCTATTTCATGGTTAGGGGTTAAGAGTTACTTTGTTGCTATATTTCATCAAAACAAATTCATAACTACACCACATCAAACCTAGGGGCAACTTCTATTGCTAAACCATATCTCCTCAAACCTAGAAATTATATAATGCACAAGTTCAGAACTCGTCCACTATTTCTTCATCTTGACTGTGCCTAGAAATTAAAAGTTGAAATATGTCTATAGCAAAGAGTCTCACAAAAGGATTGTATTTCTAAACCTCTATGTGCCAAGTAATATCTGCCCATCTGATGTATCTTTCATCTTTTTTCAAATTATCATGTCATTAAAAAAAATTATATTTTGCATCACACGGATTATGAATAGCATGCAGTCCACTACAGGTTGTTTGGCTCCATTTTAACAACAACATCATCAGAGGTCTTATATTCTGCCTGGTGATATTTCTTCAGAAAAACATGAAAGAATAGCCCAATTATTGTGATTGATGGCCTGATGATCTGATCTCAGAGAGAAAAGAAAGAAAAAAGTTTTCCATAGTTCATTCCTACATAAGTTTGGAATCAACTTAGAACTGATTACAAAATTCCATAGGAATTGAAGTGTTTTTGCCTCTTTTAATTGATTTGGGAAGCCTATTCAAAGTGGATGGCAAAATTTGTCTGGCCTCCTTGGGGTTTTCTTTCCCCTACTGGAATTTGATTCCAGACAGCCCCCTAAATTACAAGGTAATGGCTTGATGTGCCTTTAAATATGATTTTGATAAATCCAGTGGAACAGGATGCAACAAGGACTAATTAGATGAAAATTCCTACCTACAAGCAGCTTTTGAGCAGGTCAATCAATCCAGTTGGATATAACAGCATCATGCTAGAGGGTTAGTTAAAAGTATTAACCGTCTCTCATCTCCTCCAGAGGAACAAGAGCCTGTGGAGAAGTGAAATCCTAATCACACTTGTCTTCTTTAAACTACATGTACGGAGCCTTGTTACTCTACATGTACACTAAAACTTTTTCCTGCACTGGGGAGCATTCTTTATTACCCATTTATATAAATAAAAGCACCCACAAAGCAGTAGGGTGTCCAAAAGTATTCATTGATTTAGAACACGAGTTGCAAACATTTTATGAATGTTTTTGCACAGCATACTACTTTGTGAGTGCTTTTATTTATATAGACGAGTACAACAGAATGCACCCCAATACAGGAAAACAAATTTGGTGTACATGTAAGTAACATGACTGGGTACATGATGTAATTTTAGAGAAGGCAAATGTTAGGTAGGATTTCACTTCTCCATAGGCTCCTCAGGCTCTTGCTTCTCTGGAGGAGATGAGAGATGGTTAACAAAAAGAACATCCTATCGCCAATGAAGCAAAAGGTCTTCCGATCTTCATTTTTGGTTTCAGATAAGCTAATGACAATCTGTCTATGCTTCAAATTTCAGAATCTTCTACATATATACAAGACCCCAAATAATAATCTGGTATAGAAAACAGAAACACCATATCGTTCAGTGCACCTCCTTTTTGTATTACTAATCATTTGGTCCTGTAGCGGATATATCCCCACAACAAAGAGCATGAGCTAGTAGAGCATCAATTTCAAGCAGCACAGATACAATTAAGTACCCATATAGACTACTGAACTAAAATATGTAAAACCAATCATTGTTTAGCAAATGGACAGCCACAATGAAACCCAACAGAGAAACTAGAAAAATTCAAGCAATATGAATACAGGTGACAGGTGATGAAAGTGAATTCTCAAATACACAAACACATTCCTATATTACAATCTTGAGGTTGTGGGTTCAACTGTTCAAGTCATGTTACTTATAAGAAAGAACACCTAAACCATTGGAGATTTTATCACAAACTAATCATACCAATGAACTGGGTATTTGTTCGAATGGACCAGCCATTGAAATTCGATTTACCCGAGATGGGTATAGCAAGGAAGGGCATTTCGTGAAGAAAGATCGTACCTTGGGATCTTTGATCGAGTTCCCTCGTCTCGTGGTATTAGAAGCCTCTGAATTTCGGCTGGTAATGCCACTGAATCTCGAATTCCCAACAACAGAGAACAAAAAAATAAATGAAAGTTTAGAAATATCGTTGCTTGCACTGCATGGAATCGAATTCCCAGGCATTCATGGTAAAATGGCCAACAAATTATTATTAAGAGGTGAATTCATGGTAAGATGGTCACCAAATGATTATTATGAGGTGAAGGTGAAGGATATAAGGTGGAGATAAATGTAGATAGGAGGATTTGATTCACTGTGGTGATGGGGTATATATTTTTACTTTTGTTGAATTCATTTTCCACTCCCACGAGAAAAGAAAGAATTCATTTTCCACTTAGGGCCCGTTTGGTAAATTTACTAATATAGTCAAGTGAAGTGAAGTTAAGTTAAACATTCCATCAAAAATACTTTTTACCCAAACTCCCTCCATCTTTTTTAAAAAAAAGTCAAAAAACAACTACATTTATTCACTAAAAGAAAAAAAAAACTCCATTTTCTCATACAAAAAGTCAAAAATATTCCATCTCAAACAACTAAAAATAAAATATCATCATAACTCACTTATATTTTGTTCATTCATTTCATTTCACTTCACTCCACTTTATTTTAAGGGGAAGACTATTTGAAGGTGACCTAAGCTTTATATGTACACTTAAAATGTCAATATAACCAATAGACAAAAAAAAAAAAAAAAAAAAAACTTGAAATTATCCAATAGCTTAATCGCATACTCAGGATATTCAGTTAGGTGGGTGGTGTGGAAAATGATCAAGTATAAAATTTATATAGTAATATGGAAACTTTTAAAATATTATCTAAAGAGTTTCTCAAATATCGCGGGTGTGGCGGACACTTGAATTTACTACATGCAAAAAAACTAACATGGATCTATAAACACGCATCAAGGCTTTCAAATTCTATATACTTAGAACTGGATCCAAATTTGATCACATCTGATTTTCTTCACGAACCAAATCATCCTTTTATGTCTGATTTATTTTTAAACTGAAGACTGAATGTTTATATGATTTTAATTTAGGGGTGGCAAACGGCTAAGGTCAGGTCAAAATGAGTTGGATTGTGCATAGGTTAAAGTTCAACCCATATTTTACCTATTGTAGAATGGGTAAAATAGCGTCAACCCACAATTTGCGGGTCAACCTGGTCTGCATACCTCACACTCGATGCTAACCTTTTTGTTTAACCTAACCTAACCATATAGAATCTTTGGCTAAAACCCAATCCATTTCAAATATTAAGGCTATATTTGACTTAAGCTACAGGCAAAAATAAAAAACAATAAATAAAAACCCAACACAAGCTTGACCCATTTCATGTAAAATAGATTTATTGTAAATATCAAATATCAAACTACCAAATTTGTTTCAATACGTTTAGGTAAGTTGGTCAACCCTAATCTAACTTATTTAAATAAGTTAGACGGGTTATGCTGGTTGACCTTAACCCGACCCATTTAAATTCAAGCTTGATTTTCTTAACTTGTGACCAAACCGTATATATCGAGGACAGGTCATTTTAGCGGATCAACCTGCCCGAATTTTGCCACCCCTAAATTGGATATTCATTGCCATCCCTAGTTTATGGACTAGAATGAAATGTTTTTTTTTTCCTTGAATAGGAAACCAAATCGAATTATTTAGCTAGTGCTAATATGGTATCATCATTCAACAAATTTAATGACTTCCATTATTATAACAAAACCATAATTCCCTACATTTGTTTCCACTAATTGCAATGCCTTCATTTGTTTCCACTAATTGCAATGCCTTCCTTTTTGTGAAAGCGTGGGTCCTATATCTTACTTGATGGCCCATGCGCATGCGCTAGGACGCGGACGCGGGCCAACTGTTTTGGTACTCCTACACAATACCTCTCTAATTTAAATCAAATCACGACCGCACATCAAGGGCATTGATGGTCCTCTCCCTTCATAGATTCTTGCTATTTATGCGTTTGGATTGACTTTCAAAAGAAGCAAACAAAAGAGCTGGACCCATTTCCCTCTCATTACCATCTGTGAAGGGTTCATATAATATTAAATATGACTAAACAGCCCCCCATTTCACTTTTATCTTAAAAATCAAAAGTAAATTAGCATCTTTGCTATGAGAATTAACCCGGAGGGTTATCATAGTTGGCCAGGACAACTGACTCGGAAATCAAAGGTTGCAGTTTTGAATTGGGGTAAAAGCTGGGGTAAAAGCTTGACTTATAAAATATAAATTATTTTGACATATAAATTTTAGGTTGGATAATAATTTAGGAGTAGTAATTGTAGTATGGTGAGTGATGCCCAGAAGTCAATCTCCAATGGGTACCGTGAAACTAAGGTAAGTTGTCACTTAGCTTCAAGTTAAGTTATAATTTACTAAAATCATGTTTAATGAAATTAGAGATGGATTTTTCTCATCTTTATTCCCCTATTATTGCAATTCTCTCGCCTTTAGTGTGAGATTTTATCTTAATGACACCATTTAAGTACTTATTAAATCTTACAACATTATAATGACTTTTTAAAGCACAAGGTCCATATTTCTTCTATACACACTAAAGCCCAAAAAAACCCTTCATTTCTATTCAAAACTAAACCCATATTAGAACAGTTTTAATGAAAGATGGAATTCATTTTTCATATATGATAGAGAGGTTAACAGTTGATGCAGTCAGGCCCAAGTGGGTCTAGGCCCAACCCTCTGGACCTAATTTTTGAAAATTTCGCAGCCAAAAAAGCCAAAGGGATGGCGGGGTAATTTCCAGTCAACAATTCAAAACTTTGGGTACCCTCGTCCCCACAAGGAAACAGCTTGTCTCAAACAAAACCCTACCATATCAAATTCCACCTTGTTGTTTCCACTTCAGCTCTGGTTGTATATTCTCTTCTTCTTGATCGAATATTTTCAGTCTATCTTCTGATATCTCTTCTCTTGTCTAATTAGAAAAGCAAAATCGAGAAAGAAGGGTAGAAATCGCAGCTTCTTCTGGTCTCAATCAGGTCAGTGATTCTTCCTTTTTGGTGTTCTCATTTCTCTTGAATTTTTGATCGGTATCACTTGTTTTAAAATTGAGATGTACCCATCTTTGGGTTTTGGTGTCTTTGCACAAGATCAAGTATTTATGGTTGCTGGAATCTCTTCTGATTGGAAATACAAGAAGCCCATCTTGCCCACTTTGTTGTTTTCCTCCTCTCTGTACCAATCCCAGTAATCGAAAATGGTGAACTGAAACTCTGTTTGTGGTTGTTTGAAATACCCATCTCCATTTCTCTGCAAAACTAGAACCCCTTTCACTCGTTTGGATATTTCCTTCTTAAACCCAATGAGAATGGGAAAAACCGAAAAAGCAAGAAGAAATATTTGAAATTACTGCTGGAGCCTCTTTCTTATTATTGGTATATATCTTCTTCTCTGTAGATCTGTGGTCTTTTTGGGTCTTTTAGATCTCACTCATTCTGTTTTTCTGTTTTGTTTTCAATAACAATTCAATCAAACAATAGCTAAAAACTTATTGAGATGAATCCAACCAAACTGTAGTCTCCAACGGATCGATGGCGGGTTCTGCTTTTAAGACTTTTTTTCCTCCCTTTAATGATAACTTTACAATGAATTTTAGGTCAATGTGTGGAGCTACTACCCTTTGTATTATACTATCCTATGATAGCATTCAAGTTTAGGCCAGCATTGCTTAATCAATTTTACACTAGGAAGCTTGATGGCTAAGAAAGAAAACAACATTCCATAATTGATATCTACAGAGAGTGGCTATGTTCTTCTAGTTTAGGTTGTTTTTGATACATGCTCTTTGCAGTGTGTTTCATGTTTTAGATTAGGGGACTATAGCTGACAATCCTACATCCATGCACTTGTGCCATGGCATTAAATATGCAAAAGATGCTTGTAAGGCCTAATTATTATCAGTCCTCGACAACATGAAAATATGTACAAACACACATGCCCATGACTTAATTGGTATTATTAGGTTGGTCTTGGAACATGGTCTATGCACTGTAGATTAGTTCCACATTTTAGCTCATTGAACTATGACTGTCGAGCCCACATATAAGTCTTATGGCACAGTGTGAATGCTCAAACCATGCTCTTCATGGACTTATCAATAGTTGTCTTCAGTCCATAACAAATCATGAGAATATTTGTATGGTTACAATTGCAAAACCAATTGTTGTTTTGAATACCAGCAAATGGTACGTTGTGTGTGTTCACATTTGGCAATTTGGTTTTGGAGATTGCCTAACAAATAGATGCCATGTCAGTTGTCACACATACTTTAAGTTTAGGTGTGTCCTTACCTTGGTTGAACAAACCCAAATAATAATACAGGCAATGGACTTGTAATGCCATGGAACGCATCCATGAAATTTCAGTGAAGTTTTGTTACAACCATTCGAGTTTTATTTAAGTGGTTGCCAAATGTTGATCAATTCATGGAATAGGATGCACATATATTTGCAACATTACTCTTTAATTTATCTTTAGAAATGTTTTTTGTTTGGCCTTCATAAATCTTGATTTAAGATTAAGAAGTCCAGAGAGGACAAAGAGATGCACTCACCATATGACATGCTCATTCATATTTTTATTTTTCTCTTCTAATCTATTTGATTCTTGGTCCTTTTTCCTTTATTGTTGTGATTGAGAAACATCATTACTGAAAAGGATTTTTCACAAACTACTATGGGTGACTGTTTTGTAAAACATTCAATGTTATTTTGTTTCTTCTCCAGTTCCTCACATGGGTAGGAATCTCAGTCCTGTCATCCGTCGCGAGCTAGCAAACCTTGAGAAAGATCCTGACAGCCGCAAATCTGCAATGAAAACACTGAAATCTTATGTCAGAGATCTAGACTCAAAGGCAATTCCTCTTTTTCTAGCCCAAGTCTCTGAAACAAAAGGATCTGGTTCACCCTCGGGCGAGTACACAATTTCTCTCTATGAAGTCCTTGCTCGAGTGCATGGCCGCAACATTGTCCCCCAAATTGACAACATAATGTCCACCATTGTGAAAACCTTGATGACAAGTGCAGGGTCATTCCCTCTCCACCAGGCTTGCTCAAAGGTGGTCCCTGCGATCGCACGATATGGCATTGACCCTTCAACACCAGATAGTGAAAAGGCTGAAATTATATACTCTCTTTGCAAGCCTCTGTCTGATATCTTGATGGGTTCTCCAGAGAGTGTCACCTCAGGTGCTGCACTGTGCTTGAAGGCACTGATCGAATCCGACAATTGGCGATTTGTGTCGGATGATGTAGTAAATGACGTCTGCCTGAGAGTTGCAGGTGCTTTAGAGGAGAAGCTAACACAGACAAATCATCACATGGGCTTGGTCATGGCTTTGGCCAAGCATAATACCTTGACTGTTGAGGCTTATGCGAGATCACTTGTTCGTTCTGGGTTACATATTCTCACCGCAGATAATGTGGAGGGGAATTCACAGAAGCGTTTTACAGCTATTCAGATGATAAATATCTTGATGAAGTGTGTAGATTCGAGGAGCATCTTTTCAGAGCTGACAAAAGTTATTGATATGATGGAGAAATGCTACTCGGATGAAAACCAAATGCCCTTTGTCAGAGCTGCAGCTCTTGAAACATTGCAAACTGCCAAGATGATAGCTGGAGAGAAGGGGTCAAAATATGAGAAGAGTTCAAGCTCGATTACTGGATCAAATTTCAGTAGAAGGGATCATAGCAAGAGGAATTCTCATGATGTTAATATATGTGGTGGAGGCTGTAGATCCCCGAGATTTGGGTCGCCTGAGTCACAAACTATAAATTCTTTCAACGGATATGACTCTTTTGCTGAATCACCATTGTCAACTGGGCAGGCTTCTTGTAATTTCAGATATGGTAGACTTGTAAATCGGAAACTCTTGAGTAAGGAAAATGGTGGTGTGGATGTATCTTTGAAGGATGGTCTATACTCGGAAATCTGTTCAGTTGGTGACTGTTCGGAAACATATTTTGAACGTTTTGGCGACAGTGAACTCAGTGGCTCTGAAAGAGATGGCTTAGAGGGTTTTTCTGGATTTGTCCATGCAAGTCCTACAGATGATACAGTAACTCAAAGTGCTACTCCCAGCCCTCAGGTAAGTTTGTATGTGACTTACATCATTTTTTTGGGGTTTATATTTCCCAAATTGGACATGAGAAGTAAAATTGTTGACCACCGTTCCTTGTTCGAATGGAAGAGTTGTCATTTCTTTTCCTCATATTGCTTAGAAGTCAGAACTAAAATACTAAAGTGGTTCTAGTCCTAGATACTTCGTTTTCTCCATTTTTATTAAATAGAGTTGCGGAGTACATACTTTGTGATGTTGATCTCTTAAAGATTTTTTTTTAAATTTTTTATTATGTTTGTTTTATTGGCTTCATGCCTAAATTCCAACTCATAAAAAAGGTTTAATCAAATTTGAATGCTATGCTATATTTGTATAATGTTTAGATGTCTGTTTCGTTGTATATTGCCCATTACTTCACGTTAGGTGCAGTGGACATGATTCTGTTTTATTTTGTTTGTTTTATTTGTTTCTAAATTCTAACTCATGAAAAAGGTTTATCAGGCATGAATGCTATGTTATATTTGTATATGTTTAGACGCCTATGTACTTGTATATTGCATAGTACTTCAGGTTAGGTGCGGTTGACATAATTTTGATTAATGTAGAATTAGATTTATGTATTTAAGACTTTAATTTGATGGGGTCTTTGTTCATCTTCATATATGGTTTTTTTTTTTTTTCACTTTGTTTTTATTTATTTATTTAATGCCTAACATTTAAGAAATGTATATTGAATCCCATGCTATACTTGTTTATCTTTGTTGGTGTATTAAATATTGCCTAGCACTCTAGGGTAGTTGAATTTAACCTTTTCATTGACTAGTGTAAGTGGTAAAAGTTGCTTAGTAGTCTAAGGGCAGTGCTGTAAAAGTTGTAAAGTGGGCACATTGTGCACACAAGGATTCCATGATAGAGGAGAGAACATTTCTATTTGCTGCACAACTCAATTTTCTGCATTTTTTGTGAAACTCTTTTTCTTCATTTTTAAAATCTTGAACTGATTTTACACAATAGAGAGAAACATGATATCTGATTTTTGGGGGGTAGTGGGTTTGGTTGTCGTAAAGGTTGGTGCCTCTTGTTGCACCCAATTGTCTCTTAGATAGGATTTGTAATGTCTCTACTTACTATTGTAGCATCTACAAATGATGTAAACTCAGCTTTCTATCACTTTGCCACCTAAACCACTTCCTTAAAAACTTAAGCCATAGTTAGAGTACAAAGCCTAATTTTTTTTATGTTGGTATTTCAGAAAACGCAGTCGCAGTATAACATGGATGATATCAGGATCTTCACTACTCCTAGGAAGCTTATCCGTTCTCTTCAAGATTCGGATGAATATGACACTGGACTCACTGAGAAACTAGTTAGGAAAATTAGAAGCCCAACTTCATGTGAAGTTGGATGGAGCCCAAGAAGACAATTGGATGAAAATGTTCTATGTAAACATCCAAATCATGATGTTGAAATTGAATACAAAAGAAATTTGCAAAGAGTAGGTGAGGTGCATTACAAGAACAATTATGCTGAGCTTGAACCCAATGGTCATGAATCAGTGTCGTTAATGGGCGAGGATACTGTGGCTGCTCTGTGCAAAGCATCAGATGAGGCGAGTCATGAAGTGAAGAATGAGATTGATAGTGTAAGTCTGAGAAGGCGAACCTTCAAGAAGGCAGCGATTAGTTTGGTTTTTGGTCTCTCTTTGATTCTTCCTGCAGTAGTCTTTTTGTGGGTGGATGATCAAGAGAAGTACTTCAATCTAGTTCCTACTTAATGAATGTTTCTTGTCATCTTGTGGCTTTGTATGATTTTGGAATTCTTGTGATAGTCATGATATTTTATTTTAAATATCAAACAATTGTGTAAACTACGATTCATGCAGTGTAAACCTTGTCTTTTGGGAACCCAACCTTTCATTTTGGTGGGAAAATTATTATCTTTGCAAGAAAATGCATTCAACTAAACAAGCAAATTTATTCATAAATCTTTTTCCTCTGGCAATCTAACCAGTGCAACTAACCAGTCTGCTTATTTCTTTTGAAAAGGTTTTATCTGATAAAATTTAATCAATAATTAGAAATATGATTTGTATGAGGTTTGCTAAAACATATTCATATTCTACACACTATGTACAGGCTGCTTAAGATCATTAACTTGCACCAAAGTGGATAGACCAGCGGGTTTACAATTTTATGATGACTTTTATAATATATATATATATATATATATATGTTTGATCAGCAAAACGACAGGTCTTGCTCTTGATGGAGGAATGCCATCTAAAAGCATGGATTAATTTTTAAAACTGTACGCCACTCAGGATGGTTGTCATTTTCTGTAGACTAGAGTCTAATGATTGTCTTGTTGATCCCAACTCCAAGGTGAGGGGAATTGGAGGGGTATGATGTGGATTTGGTGTTGACCAAATATCATTCTAATTAGATCATCCTAACCTTTGATTCGCAGGTGTTAAATTTTAATAGTTTTATAAATGCATTTTTTTTATTATGATTCAATTCCTATCTGTGAACTGAGATTCTAGTTCCATTAAATGTGCATGTAAACGGCGTTTCTTTTAAAATATCAACACACCACACATTTTCTATTCATTGGCAAGAACATAAAGGTCTCTAATTATTTATTAGGATGATTTCAGCAATATTCTGATTGGTTTAGATTATATGTGAAAGATTATTCCAAATAATTCTAGTTTGTTGAATGGTTGTCAATTTCAGTAACAACAGATTTTTATAAATTATTTCCATCATGAAGTTTTCAGAGATAATTCCTTGCTGCAGCCATTGAAATTGAATTGGCCAGAGATAGCTCAGCAGCTGGCACCTTTCCAATTGAATTTGGGCTTAGAGTGAGTCCTAGAACTTGCATTTTAAACAGGACTTATTTTGCCAGCTCACATGTTCTTGTTGTTTCATGACAGAATTGCCTACTTTGAATTGCTGTGCTAAAATCTGAAACATCAACTTTAATAATTTAGGGCACATATGTTTGGATAGAATCAAATTCCTAAGAATTCAAAAAAATGTATTCCTAAAAGTGATTATAATTGAACAAACCAAGTGAAGATTCATAAATAACCATCAATTAATCTCCCTCCTAATAAATAAATAAATAACCCAACCATGACTAATAAATAGAGAGAGAATTCAAATCATGATCCTAATGTGATGTCACAAACCATGTTTCAAATGTCAGATCCTTAATAAAAATAAAAATAAAAACAATTGAGTGATTGGACTGAAAGCAACTCACAAGTTCACTGTCTAAATCATGCGGTGGTTGATGTTCCTGCTATTCCATTGGGCCCCACATCAGTGAAACCAAAGATTCCAATTGGAAGTAATCAATCATCTGCAAAGATATAGACATGTTTGGATATGACCTGCCCACATAAACCTGGCTAGAGACTGCATTATAATGTTGTTTTATGCAGACGCTTGCATCCAAACGCATCCACATTATCTGATCTTGCCTTTGTCTTTCAACCAAACATTATAATCCTAAGTATTTTATTCAGTAATGGATCACTTCAGTTTCTTATGGTCTTGGTTTTACATGATTTACCCAGTTGAATCAAGTACTGATGTTGTTTCTTAGGGCTCTAGACAGGGAAATTAGCAGCCATCACAGTCCAATAGGCCAAATAGAGAAATCTGCAAGAAAGATGAAAATTAGCAAACTGATGTATGTTGGTCCTCCTTGTTTGAGAGAGATTAGAATTTCTGAATACACAAAACGGAACCAAGAAAGCATTGAACAAAATTAACAGGCCCCATAAGAAGGAGAAAAGAAAATTCATGACAGAGAGGAGCATGGGCCCCTTTTAGATCATTGTGATCCCAGTACAGGTAATTCCCTTCTTAAATAACTGTATGCATTCCAGGATTTGTGGAAGAATACTTGTCTTTTTTAAGGGTGGAAATCTCTTTATCTTTAAAGTGGGTTTTTATGAATCCAAGATAAACAAAACATGCTCATGGGGCGTGTTTAACCAGAAAAGTTCCCTCAGTTGAAAACATTTTTTTTTTTTTTTTTTGTAATTGCTATTGAAGGGTTCACAATCCTCTGGGCTGGACTAAATCCCTCTGGGCAAAAGGAAGCCAAGTAAATTTTTCTTGTAGCTCCAGTGTCCTATTGCACTTTTGAATTCCAGATGCAAACCTAACATCTTGAGTGTTGAAGGTACATGTGACTTTATAGGGTAGGTTGGCTTTGATTGATCAATCTCTGCTTAAAGGCTTTTTTCTTCCGTGAACCAGGGGAGGAGAACCCAGAATGACGGTTCCACTTCTTTGTATATTCCCTCTTTTTGAAGCAGTCTCCTTGAATTCTACCTAATTCTCCGAGTGGGGGTACCCCACTAATGCGAGGGAGAAATCAAGTTGAATCTCATCAGATTGCTTACAAGTGAGGTTCAGCTGATGCTTTTAGGTTGCAGTTCTTTTTAAGAAGGTTTAATGAGCATGACTCTCTTCCAAAGGTGGAAGCATCTTATTGAGTTCTCCTTTCTTTGTCCATGTTAAAAGAAAACAATTAGTAGGTTTGGATAATGAGAGCTATTGAAGATATCTACCCATCAAAAGCAACTTACCCAATCACCCTCAAAGTCACATGTCCTTCTTTTTTTTCCGCTAATGGAGGGTATCAGACTTTTGGGCTGAACTATTCCTTCCGGGTCCAAAGAGAAGCTATGTAAAACTCATGTCGCTCCTAGGTGTTTGCACAAGTGGACTTAACATTCAGTTCCTAAAGAGAGGGAGGGGGAACTGGAAGTTGATACCAAAACCTCTAGTTCCAGAAGAGGGAGGAACCGTGGTCCTTACCACTCAACCAATCCCTTGGGGTTAAAGTCATATGTCATTTAATACACAAGAAACCTCTATCTAAAAAATAGATTAGATGGTAGCCCATCTCAGCCTAGCTTGAAACCCTTTTTTTTTGGTAAAAATGGACCTTTGGTTTGGCTTGGTTTTTTTTTTTTTTTTTTTGTAGAAATGAACCTTTGGTTGAAACCTTTCAAGTCATGGGTTTGAGATATGGCACCAACAGAAATTCACCTTTGCAAGATACTTGTAATGCATAAAATTCATATGTGGCCCCCACTGATTGGCTTTTCTATAAGCACAATTCCCATACACACCATGCGTAGATGAATATATTACTATATTAGATTATTGTAGACTAATATATATTTGATCTTTTGTTCTGTTGCGTATTTTCTATATTTTAGTCATAACATAAATTAATTTATTGACCTATCTGGATTCGTTGACGCTTTAACTGGCCAAGCCTCATCATATCATCATCATTGGCTCCTTGTTCCTATTAATATGTTGGGGTCAGCATATTTTAATCTATTATGATCCTTGGATAAAATGTGTTTGTCAAGATCCATATTTACTAATTTCATCCATGTCCTCTTTAATTACCTTCTTTTTCTTAAAGTGCCATCAATCTACATAGTAAACTTTTTTCTCATTACATTGTTGTCGACCTGCATTGATACATCCAAATCATCTAAAATAAATCTCTCTTAATGCATCATATAGTGATGATATTGCTACCAAACATGCTTATTTCGATTTTATCTCCCCTAGGGATACGGATCCCTGTTTCGTCCAAATAGGGAGCTTTGGTTGGACGAATTAAGGAATGACACGTGCGGGGGCAAAGGAAGAACTTATTTTTCTCCGCCCCCCTTCCGCCCTGCACCCTGATTCTTTCAAACAGGATCTGTTTCCCTCCCATAGTGTTATCACAAAATCATTTCAACATTCTTGGTTCTCTACCACTCTTTATTTTATTTTATTTTATTTATGAAAGTTATGATTTTAGCAGTGTACTTTATACAATGCAATTAGGCCTGCCCGCCTGCCCTAGTGAGGAGGACAACCAGTTTGTCCTGTGCCAGCCTGTGAAGGGCGGGCCCAAACAAAAGTTTGGTGGCCATGTACTAAGCCTGACAAATCAGACAAGTTGGGACCATATTTATAGCTGGTGGGCCGGCTCTCTTAATTTTGTAAGAATCAAGATAGGTTGGGATCAGGATAGTTCCATGGTGGACCAGACCCGGACATCACCCTAAAACCGATTGAAAATCATTGATGGATATTAGAAAAAATGTTTCCAATAAAAGGATTTAACTCAAACCTCTGTCGGAATGTTTTCAACCCTTTGTCTTGAATTAATCCCTCCGAACTTAGAAAAAAGCCGGGTAAACTCTCCTTTAGCTTTGGATTGGGTAAAAAAAATAAATTAATAGCATTTATCAATATATATTTTCAACAAAATATAATATTAATAACATCTCTCAAGCTGGTAATTAAAAAATGAATGAAAGTAAGAAGTTCCTTGTGCTAATCTGATGCACTACAGGTAATTAATGTGAAATCCTCACGAGTTCATGTTCCAGTTCACGAATTCTCATCTGTTACCAAGCTTGCATGTCAAGGATTACAAGAGATCACAATAGATGATACATAGCTTCCATGGCTGGAAATACAACTATGTAAGATATATCAGGGATTGATGATTTGCTGTCTATTGGGATTTGCTGAGCTGGTCACAATGACATATGCATACCTGCTCCCTTGTTTGAATCATTTCTTATATTAAATTGTACAAAGATGCAGCTGAGATTTATCTCTTGTGATTGTTTATATAAAATGGGATCTTTCAAGGATCATGATTTTGATTATAGGAAGTATTATAAGAATTATTGTAGGAAAGATTGACATTTGTTTAATGTGAACTATGTCACACTATCTAAATGTCCAGTGCCAGATATTTAACAGATGTGTTGCTCACAACCTGTGACAACTTAAAAGAACATTGAGTCAGTTTTTTGGGCATTTTATATGTCTTTCTTTGAAGTCATCTAGGGACAATGTAAACAGCTCATTAATGGGAAAGTAGGGGTCTTTTAAAAATAGCAGTTGGTTTTTAGAGGAATACTTTAGATTATTGTTTGGAGAATACTTTGAAAGAAGTTGATCAAGTGAATCAATGTTCAGTTTTACTGCTACTAGTCTAGATATCATTTTCATTGATAATTATGTGAAAGAGTAATAAAGAGGCCCAGAAGGCCAAACATAGAATCCACCCTGAACTCAAATGAAGTTCAAAAATCTATAAATTTGTTCAGACCATACCTGCCTTGAACCCTTAACTACAACCAAACCCTCCCCAATAGGAGTAGTGTGAGTGGGTTAACCATTTAAACAATAGGGGCAGGTCTGGTTCAGTCACCCATACATCCAACTAATGCCATCTCTACAGACCTATTGAGCTATGGTTCAAGGACAAGGGATGATGGAACATGATAACATATTATCTCATATCAGTCCAATATCAAGAAAAGCTTTCACTTTCTTGAGATAAATGTAATTGGCCGAACAACAAATCTACCTTGGGTGAAGGAAAGGTTAAGTAAAAGCATTCTACCCTCTATCTCTGTCTTTGGGACTACTCAAGACGCCAAATGGTTTGATAATCTTGATCCTAAGGCCCATCTAGTTCTTCATAAATCAAATGCATATGACTCAGTTTTCATGTAACCAAGGGTTGGGATCAACTGAGTTGCCTATAAGATAAAGTTAGTTTTGTTAGGCAAACAGAGATAAAGGTAAACTAAGAGGAGGTGTACTAACATCCAAACATCTAAATAGACCCTATATGGGTTTATCTAATGAGATGTTGTGGTCTTTCAACATCCATGAAATTTAGATAAATGGGCATTGTACATTCAATGATAAAATATATACATCCATGTGTATTGATACATGCACCTATAAACTTTTGGCATCTTGGATCTGAATAGTCCACTTTTCATACTATTATATTGGCTAAAATACAAAATGT
Organism: Cinnamomum chago; assembly: GCA_038049695.1. Lineage (NCBI taxonomy): Eukaryota > Viridiplantae > Streptophyta > Magnoliopsida > Laurales > Lauraceae > Cinnamomum > Cinnamomum chago. The sequence continues at coordinate 10,735,923 of CP142454.1, read as the reverse complement.
GGGACCATTAAAAAAAATACAGTACAAAATGTGGGGTCTATGTTTCAGTGCCTTTATTGTAAGTTGTCGAAGAATATTTCTTTCTTCTGATGTTCTAAAGTTTCTTCTACTTTAAGTATCCATATAATTTTCTCATTATCTTATGACTTATGAGGAACAAAAACGTCAGGATTATCGATCCCACCTCATTAACTAAATGTCGTACTCATTTTTACATAAAAAATTGTCAATGTAATGGCCAATTTTATGAATTAGTTTAAAAAATTTCCTTGGTTGCTAAGTCTTTTGAACCATCTAAGTTTATTTGTTCCGTCATTTTCCAGTCTCTTTTGACTAAGAAAAAGTATACTACAATTTACCCCCACCTAATCCATCTCCTAGAAAAAAAAATTATACGCAAATGGTGGACATCATCAGTGAATTAGTTATTAGGCATGACTGTTAGGTAATGTGGATGCGTATGAGCAGGGACGGAACTAGAAGGGGGCTGGTAGGGGCCATGCCCACCCCCCCACCCGAGATTAAATAAAATTTCAAGTGCCTGTGCGTTTGAGTAAAGTAATCCATCTTTAGCTATGCTTAGCGATTTCAAGGATATTTTTAGTATGAAACGACTAAATTAACATGTTAATATGGAATCTAGTTGGCTTCACTATCAAACTCTAAATTGAGGCGTTTACTTATCCCTAACTCATGTCTTTATATCCTATTAATATAGGCGACACCCTGTTGTCATAAAGTGATCCTCCATACTCTAAATTGAGTATTCTAGCAGATTTTATCATGTGCTTGTTGTCACTTTCTTTTCTATTGCCGCCTGAATGATCTCTCTCTCTCTCTCTCTCACACACACATGCAGAGTTTAGAATACTAAAAAAACTCAACAGATTGAGTTGACTTGAAGACTCAACCAAGTAATCGTCAAGTTATACCGATGAAATTTAGTCTAAAACTTAAAGACTGTTTTATATTTTGCCCGAGTTCACCGAGTTCTAACCTTGTCTAGGGAAAGTTGAATTGAGTTCCAGTCCCAACCAAGTTACCAGAGTTTTTACCGAGTCTTCTTTAGTCCTTCCAGTTAAAGTTTTAAATGGCCTTCATAGTTTTTGTTGAGTTTATTTGACTCAAATTAAGTTCAGCCATGTCAAGTTTTTGAAGTACGCAGTCTCACAAAATAAATATAATAATGACACAGCCCAAACAGATAAGAAGAACACACACGTCCCACATTGAACAAAACTGTATTCTTGGTCTCTCTTGCAGGCAAGGAATAATCAATCAAAAGAGAGCTAGAATAAATAAAGACACAAAAAGGGCCCCCAACCATACTTGCTTGCTTGCTTTCTTCACAAACATACAATGTATGTCACTTGGTTTTACTTCTTGATGATATGATGTGACTCTCTCTCTCTCTCTCTCTCTCTCTCTCTCTCTCTCTCTCTCTCTCTCTCCCTCTCCCCTCTCTGTGTGTGTGACACACTCAGTGCACCTCCCATTTTCTTTTGTCATATAAACACCATCTATTCTCTCAATTCAAACTCTCCACTCCTAACAAAAATCCCAACGCCATGAAAACCAGAGTCCCACCTTGACCCTTCCAACAACTCTAGCTTGTAGGCCTTTCATGTGTACTTAAATCCTTGAATGGCAACCCACCTTAAGCTCTTGGTCTCCTCACCACAGGCTAGCAAAATCCATCTCTTCCTCAACATCTCCTTTCTCTTCCTCCTCTTTACATATGTCACAATCTATGTCCAAGCCCCCAATTCCCATCTCCAACATCATCCCACAAAGCCCATCACCAACACACTCCAACCACTTCATGATTCCAAAGAGGGCTGCATAGACCTACAAAGATACCATGATAACAAAGCCAAGTGTGCATATGTGAGGTCTGAAAGGCAGTGCCAATCTGAAGGATATATTGATTACCTCCAGCTCTTCTATTGCACCTTTGGCCAATATGTAGTTTTGGGTTACATGATACTAGTCCTATGGCTTGTTCTTCTGTTTTATCTATTGGGAGATACAACTGCCTACTACTTCTGCTCTTCTTTAGAGAACTTGTCAAATGTCTTGAAGCTCTCTCCTACCATTGCTGGGGTCACCCTTCTTTCACTTGGAAATGGTGCGCCTGATGTCTTCTCTAGCATCGTCTCTTTCAATGGAGCTGGGGCTGGCGACGTCGGCCTCAACAGCGTTCTAGGCGGAACTTTCTTCGTCACCAGCGTGGTAGTGGGAATCATAAGCATTCTAGTTAGCCCACGTCAGATCTCCATCGATAAGTCGAGCTTCATAACGAATGCTTGTTTCTTCCTTCTAGCACTCTCTTCTCTACTGGTAATTTTGATCATTGGAAGGATCAGCATATGGATTGCACTAAGTTTCACTTCTCTATACTTTGTTTATGTGTTCATTGTTTCAACTACACATTCCAATAGGAAGACAGAAACAGAACCTCTGTTGCTAATCAGCAGAGGATTTTATTCACACGAGTCAACGGAATCCAGTGAGTTGGATGCCCCCCTCTTGGTTAGTATCAACAGCGAAGAAACAGATTCAGCAGAGAAAGAAGCTCTTGAAGCTTCCAATCAGACTCATCAGACAGATAAAACATGTTGTTTCAATTTCAATTCATCAGTTTCATACTGCTCTAGTAGATATCTTTACCTACTAGAGCTGCCCATTTATCTGCCAAGGAGATTGACCATTCCTGTTGTTAGTGAGGAGAGATGGTCCAAGCCATTTGCAGTTATTTCAGTTACATTAGCACCAGTTCTTTTGGCAGCCTTCTGGAATTCGCAAAAAGGGGATATGGGCTCCAGATCAAGCCTAATAGTCTACATAATTGGTGGATCAATAGGGTCTATTTTAGGGGTTATTGCATTTGTTACTACTGAGAGGTTGAGTCCCCCAAGAAGATTTATGTTTCTTTGGCTTGCAGGGGGGTTTCTTATGAGTGTGATTTGGACATACATGATAGCTGAAGAATTGGTTGCATTGCTGATTTCACTAGGAACCATATTTGGGATAAGCCCTTCAATTCTCGGATTGACTGTCCTAGCTTGGGGCAATTCTATAGGGGACTTGATTGCCAATGTTGCATTGGCAACAAAAGGCGGTTCAGATGGGGCCCAGGTTGCAATCTCTGGCTGCTATGCAGGGCCTATCTTCAACACATTGGTGGGTTTGGGTCTCTCTCTCGTTCTCTCATCTTGGCATGTACACCCATCTTCTTATGTGGTCCCTAAAGACCCCTCCCTCTTCCAGACCTTGGGGTTTTTGGCGGGTGGGGTGCTTTGGGCTCTTGTGATCTTGCCAAGGAATGATATGAAGCTTAATAGGGTCTTGGGTGTTGGGGTATTGGCAATATACCTATGCTTTCTGTCACTGAGGCTTGCTCAAACACTTGGATTGGTGAAACTTCAGGGTTACCTTGATTGACTCTGCCTGGCTTATTTAGTAAGAATATTAACCTTTATGTTAACTTATAATCTACTTCTTTTAGCTGTTTTTATGGACAAGGCATTTTCAAATGTTTGATATTCTTAACTATGGTTACTCAAGACATGTTCTAGAGAAATAAGAGTGAGATTACTTTCATGTTCTAGAGCAATAAGAGAGAGATTACTTTCATGTTCTAGAGCAATAAGAGAGAGATTCTTGTTTTTAGTATTTAATATCTATATAGGTATTGTGGTTTGAGTTTGTTGGTGTTTGTAAAGTGTGTCAACATATTGATGTGATAAGGTTCTGATGAAGGGGACCGTTATCACTATCAAAGCCTTTGTCCCGAGTCCCAACAATGTTGGGATTCACTACATGAATTTTAGTTCTCCATTCAAGTTTATTATGTGCCAAATCCTCGATTAGGTTGAATTTCTGCATATATGTCCTTACTACTTTCATGCCTGCGCTATTCAGGTCTACCTCTATTCCTTAATAAAAATTCCCTCAACGGTGGTGTTGTTAAATGAGTCTTTCTTAATTTATCATCTATTTTTGCTACTCCAAAATGCTGTGATGGTCGGCATAACTCATATCCATAAAATTTGTACAGCTAAGTACAAGATGGAACTCAAATTGGTTTTGAATCGACTTTGATGTTGATGAGATCTTTTTACAGAACACATGTCTGTCTGATGGCAATCATCCTTGTTCATCCGAATTCGAATCCACACATGCCAATGCGTGACGCAGGAAAGAGAAGCACAGAGCAGTCATACATGTGCCATACATATGCAACGGTTAGGCCCTTGCAAGCACCCAAAATGTGGTCCCAGGTGGGGGGATATCATTATCTACTATCTAGTCAGTTTCAAGACGCATTAAGCTTGCAACCCTTTGAATTATGAGGTCTGCAGTTATCTGTAGACGTAGAAGGACTGAACTCCTTGTCTTTCATGGATTGGATCCATTCATATAATTCAATTATTAAATGCAGTGCTACCTCAAACGTCCCAAATTGATTCATCCCTTTCATTGCCATCAGGAGTCCAGCTATTCACAGAAGATAGGCTGCTAGATGGGTCACTTTCGGACTTGTGACCTGATCGTTATTGACCCGGTTCCGGTCCAAGTTTGAACTAATGGGTCAGGCTACGGTCCAAGGCCCAAGACTGTATGAAATTGAATACTGACACCATGGCGTTATCAAACACCAACTTGAAAGTTTTAATGATAACTAAGTTAAAATATAATTATTATACCAGTCATTAAAAGGAAACATGAAAGCAGCAGGTGTCTCTTATAGGTGAAAATTGCCTATTATTATGAAATATATTCTTTTAATGGTTCATAATAGACCCAACCTATATATGATTAAGCATAACTGGATCTCAGTCCAAGAATGGATCCTTGGACCTAGACTCAGCAAAATCTAATGGGGTCTTTTTATTGTTCAGGTTTTGGCCCATTTGAATCGCAATCCAGAAGCCTACCAAGAAGTATGATATTCTAGGGAGAGTGTTCTCCTTTGAGCACACTGCATACTGCTTATATGCAATCCGCCTTGCGATGCTCACTTAGATGAATGTATATCAATGGGAGGAGGGCATGTGAGAAGCTCTCCTCCTGGATAAGGGTGATCCAAAACATCAGCATTATCAAATTATACTACTCCTTAATTTAATAGCCTGTTTAATGGCATCTTAACTGTAATATCGTTTTTCTCAAATTCAACCCGAACTCATCAAAATCACTGCCAAGCCCACCCATATTAGGGTCTGGTGGTCACCCATTTAACCTGAATCATACCCATCCATACATGAGAAAACCACTGTTTCATGTTGGTTTGTAGCAGTTCGGAAATAAGAAAGTGAATCGTTATGTTAAGCCAAAAATGGTGCACTGCTATGCTAGTCTGCTACAGCGTACAAGACGTGAAGATGAAACGGTTCCATTCTGGACTTATAGAAAACAACAAAACTCGGTGAGTATCGAGTTGACTCTTGCGTTACGAGTGATTCCTAAAGAAGGAAAAAAGTTGTATAAAGGTCTTAACTTTGTTGGTATAGAGAACAGCGTCGGTGTCACTATTTGAGATCGACCCTTGGGCATGCCACCTTTCCTCGATAAAGGACTATTCACCTCACTCAAAACCTCTTTCCCTCACCCAATAGCTCTTGGGGTCTCAGCCCCCTTGCTTTAGAGTTGGCTCATGCATTGAAAGTGCGAAATTGACACTGGGTGCGGAGTTGACTCGTCCATTGAATGTAGAACTGACTTGTGTGTAAAATGTCACTATCTGAGATTGACCCTTGGGCATGCCACCTTCCCTCGATAAAAGACTATTCACCTCACTCAAAACCTCTTTCCCTCACCCAATAGCTCTTGGGGTCCCAGCCCCCTTGCTTTAGAGTTGGCTCAAGCATTGAAAGTGCGAAATCGACACTGGGTGCAGAGTTGACTCGTCCATTGAATGTAGAACTGACTCGTGTATAAAATGACAATGTTTCAAAATAGAAGAAAAGTGAAAGATAACTCAGAGAAAAAAAAATGATAACTCAGTGAGTAAAAAACAAAACTGAACTGCACCAGCCGGGAATCGAACCCGGGTCTGTACCGTGGCAGGGTACTATTCTACCACTAGACCACTGGTGCTGATGGAAGTCCTTATTCAATTTTAATTTTATTAACCTAAGATTATAAACGAGAATAAAGACACCACATTGCAAATGGGTTAGATGTATTAAACATATACAACTTGACAATTATATTTAGGTGATCTCAAAACAATGTCATTATATTTTTTTATATTTACAAGATGTTGGATAGATCTTCACATTATTACTATCTTAGTTGTAAGAAAGGGAGAGAGAGCACATAATTCCATGCCTTAGAAGATGGAAAGATAGAAATGGTAGACGTATCTTATCTTCAGGAGATAATGGAGCTAGGGTTGTAAACGGGTTCCGGTCCGAGTCCATGGTGGACCCGAAACCGGAACTGTAATCATTTTGGAACCAGTTTCTTGGCTTTGGAACCGGAATCAGAACCATATAATATGGGACGGGTCAAGATCTGGGTCCAGGTCTAGGTAAAGAATGATATTAAAAAAAAATCACGGTTTTTAAGAGATATTTTCAAAAATTGAGATAATATATCAGGTCTTGGGTCCAAACCAAGGTGGAACCAGACTCATTTACTTATCAGGGCCTAAATAAGGATCCAGGCCCAATTTTTAACTGGTCGGAACCTCCGGATAATCGGAGAATCGATTACCCATTTACATCCCTAGATGGACCCTTTCAAAGAAATGTCTCTCTTTTATAAAAGTTGAAAGTTCACGAATAAAGGTGAAGATTTATAAAGTAGGCATCTTGATAGGTAATGATTTCTCACTCATCACTTTAATAAATTAAATTCTAAAAAAGTGACGGTCCCATTTACATCTTAACCTAAGCTCCTTCATCTTTCACCACTTTAAAACTCCTTTTGATAAAACTGATTTTACTATAAACTCCTAAGAATTCAACATAAAGAAGATGAATGGAGCTCTTTCTTAAAATCTTCCAATTTTAATATTGGAATTGGATTAGAATTCTTGAGACAAGCTATTTTGTTGTTTTCTTCCGAAATTCCAACATAGAATTCAAAGAATAGGAGGAAATGTGGCCTTGCAAGAGTTTAAAATCTCTGGCTGGATAGACTATGTCCAAGCACAGACAGCCATCTTATCATTCAATGTGGCTTTTATGGAATAAGATATTTTTTTATAATAGATATATATATATATATGAGGAGATGCTCATACGAGAGATATCTCTTACCTTAAATGAGAAATTGAGTGGGGGCCCTCACATCCATATCCAATCCCAACAACTTAAATATGAGGGCTCACACCCCTATTTCTCATATAAGGTGAGAGATATCTCTCATAGGAGCATCTCCCATATATATGATTATGTGTAAAAATTATAGTGGCATCGAAGAAAGGTCTCATTAATCATTTCACATCGACTCCTCCATGTCACATGTCCATACTAAATCTCATTCTAATTGGGATTCTAAGTTAGATTAATCATTTGTACAAATAAAAAGTGAAATTAATCCTATATGGAAATAAGTAATTAAAGATATTCTCACAAAACAAAATTAAGGTTGCATTTTGCAGCAAACATTGTGCTAGTTAATATAAATAAGTAGGTGTGTGAAAGGGGGGAATATTCTCCTATGTGCAAACACAAGTAAGTATGTAGTCCAGCTTATGGGCCTACTTAGATGCCTTCTTATTAATAGGGGGTGAGGTACATGGAAAGATTTCCTTATGATTAAGAGAAAATGAAAAATAACTCCGTCAAATCCTAGCCCTTGATTTAATAACCATAAAATTTATAAGTCTTTTAACTATAGATATCTTTGAAATTCAATCAAATAGTGAATAAAGGTTTGATGAAGGCGAAATTGAGATTGGTGCCAGAGAAGAGTGTGAAATGGTCTACATTGCTCAAAAGTGGGCCCCAAGGAAGTATAGTGCATATGTTATTGCTCGTAGGAGAACAAATATGGGGTAATGAGATTCAATCAAACTACGCAAAGATGAACCCAAGTAGGCAACTCTAATTTTGCCACAAAACTAACAGGATCATATTTTATTTATTATTTCACATTTGTCGATAGGTGTAACTGTCGGGCAACAAATCCACAACATTTTACCAAAAAAAAAAAAAAAAAGAAAAGCACAACACCACAATTAGATGGGTGTAGATTGATGCTAAAAGAAATCGAAATCTTCTCTCAATTGAGTCTCATAGTTTCACAAAACGACCATATAAAATTTTCGGTAGATGCTTTTAATTGAGAGTTTCCCATTTCTTCACGGGACCACTGTTAGGTGAAAATCTTGCTTCTTGTTAAAATGAGTTGAAGAGTAAGAAGAAAGGATGATTAGGCCAGCCCAACCCACATTGGTCTGGATATTGTCTCTGTTTGTAGGCTCGTGGTCTGGATTAAAGCTAACCTGATAATTAAATATGCCAGATTTGGTCCTAGCTTTCTTAAATTCCAGACCTGGCCCAATATATCTAGCACAAAGTCTTACATAGACATTCCAAATGGGCTGCTTGGGCAGACATCAGGCCCGTTGGCTAGATCAGGCCCTGAATATCAGGCCTCATAACTAAACATTCTGGGCCCGAACCCATGAGCCATGATCATCAACTCGGGGAATATCAATTGGACCAAATAGACGGCCAAGATCAGTGATCGAAAAAAAAAGAAAAAGGGGAGAATTTCAAAAAAATCCTTAAGTTTCAGCCTTGTTTAAAACAAGAACACAAGTTTCAAAAATTTTCAAATTAGTCCCGAAGTTTCTCAGAAAGTTTTCAATTAAGGACATCCATCCATTTAAAATTATTTTTCGGCAACTGTTTTCCTTTTTTTTTAAATACTCAAATCACCCTTCATTATAATAAAATGTTCATTTACTTCTTCTATATTCTCCTTATTTTTCTCACCCGTGTCCTCACGATGATCAAGGACACCCAGTATTCGCATAGCGATTGGCTGCATGAAGGGGTTGCTGAAACCATGTCATGGCATTAAATGAAGGGTAATTTGGGTATTTTCAAAATATTGCGGGAAAAAGTCACCAGAAAATACTTTTAAATGGCCGGATCTCTTTAATTGAAAATTTACTGAAAAGATTAAAGACTAATTTGAAGAGTTTCAAAATTTATGTCTGTTTTAAAAATAAAATAAAAACTTAAGGCGATATTTGAAAAGTTCCCAAAAAGGACAAGCATATACTCACTTCACTATAAGCTGGGGTCCAAATAGGCTTTTACAGGTGCTAACGACCTAAATCGATGATTTCGAAGCTCCGCCAATCTCAAAAGCCTCTTCACAGTTTACAACGTTCTTTCCAAAGCAATCTCCTTTTTCCTCTCTTTCTCTCTTTCCATGGCGTTTGCAATGAATATCTCTTCACCATCGTCTCCTTCATTTCCAGTGTCGAATTCAGACAAGATTCATGGGTTTCACCTCAAAGGAAGAGAACCCAACATACATTTCCATGCTCCCAATCCTCGATCTAGTTCGTTTAGGGTTAGTCTACTTTCTCTCTTACTTGTTTCTCAATCTCATGAACAGACTCGTGGGCTTCTGAAATTGATTAAGAAGATTAGTGCTTTGTTTCCTTTACTTCCTTTTTTTTTTTTTTTATTGATCTTGCGTTAGTTGAATAGAACTTGAAATTTGTCTCTCAAATCAGGGACACAAACATCTTCTAAGGGAAAAGATTAGTATTTATAAGATCAATCCCACTTACAAGTGAATCTTATGATTCGATACTTGTTTTTATTAAATCTTATGATTCAAGCGATTCGTTAAAGCGGGAAAGCCATATGCGAAACCTCTTGAGAACTTTTATGATTTAGGGGAGATTTTAGAGATTAACAATGAATGGTCATGTGACTAGAGCCCGGTACAACATCTGTTTTTTCTTTTTTTGTCTATCTGGTCATAGGAATTGAGGATTTGACAATTTAAACATATTGAACATTTTTATGTTTATGGAGCCCATGTTACTTGTATGCATGGCCATTGAGAATAACTCCTTCATGTTATCAGAGTCAAAGAAATGCATGATAGGAACTGTGTAATATGTATTGGCTTTTGATGTTTCAGATTAGATTAAGTTCAACAAGAGAAGCACACAGATGTAGAAGTAAACTCGAATCTATGTTCCATTACGATAAACCTATACCGGAGGAAATTATCGAGAAGCCAGTTGGGTTATCGTTGGGTGAGAAAACTATAGGAACTAATCCTCGTTGTGTTGATTGTGAAGCAAAAGGTGTGGTCTTGTGCCCCACCTGCTCTGGTTCAGGCCTTTATGTAGACTCTATACTGGAGAGCCAGGGAATAATTGTGAAAGTCAGGTGCCTAGGTAATCCTCCATTTCTCATAATTACTGTAGAATACGGCAGTTATTCATTCATTTCTTAACTTTTTTCATTCATGCTCTTTCGATGATTTTTTTTTCTCATCATCATCTGAGTCGTCTGTAAATTGTTACTGTTGTTTCAAAATGAAAAGGCATAGTGTATATTTTCTTAATTCTTGTAGAAACTGTAAGTACTTATTCATCTGTTAACTTTCTTCATTCACACTCTTTCGTTGAGTTTTTCTTCTCTATCATAAGTCATCCATAAATTGTTATTGTAGTTTGATGAAAAGCATTGTGTATATTTTCTTAATTGAGCTTGAGATTGCTAAACTTGTCAAGATCAAGGTTTGACTATTAGTGTCAGAGCACACATTAACTATTGTTCAAACTAATATGTGTAAGAACCAATCAGATGATTTGCACCATGTATTATGCATGTTGATTTATGGCCAATCCAGAAAATGTATTGTATCTCCTTACCGGCACTGTTCCTGGCAGCTGGCCTACATTGGACATGCTCAAACCATCTCAAACGAATTCATCTAATTTTATCACCTTTTTTTTTTTTTGAAACGGTAAGAAAACTTTATTAAAAGGAGAAAACAAGTACAAAGCTGAAAAGGTAAAAGGGAGGAAAATTAAAAGAGAAGGTACAAGAGTATTATACCAACCGCAATCCAATTACATAATCACACCCACCCATGGAGACAACCTTTCAATCCCTTGCTTGGCTAGTGCATCCGCGATCAAGTTGGTTGATCTAACCTCATGACAAAAAAAGACATTTAGAGTGGCCGAAAGCTCTCTAATTTCATTAAAATGGAATTGAAATTTCCAAGGAAAATCTTTTTGGTTGGATACCCAAGTGATCGCATTTGAGGAATCACTTTCCACCACAAGAGCACCAATATATCTCCTTGCAAATAACCTAAGACCCTCCAAAATAGCTAACACCTTGGCTTCGTTCGAGTCACAAATGCCCACATTCTTAGAGAACATAAGGAGCATCTCACCCTTACAATTACGCAACACGCCTCCAATTCCTGCCGGCCCTGGCTTATCCCTGGAAGCTCCATCCACATTGAACTTTAAAACCCTAAAAGGATGGAGAGACCAAGGGACATATCTTCTCTCCTTCAAAGGGAGACACCCCATACAATCTTCCCAATTATAGATAATATCATTCAAGTTAATATTTGTAAACTCCTTCCTAATTGAAGCCCATTTCACCATCCTAAAAGCAACCTTATCTATCAAATCAATCACCGAAGATGAAGAGCCTCTAAATATCCTCTCATTTCTTTCCTTCCAAATAGACCATAAAATAGCAAACGGAATCGTTCTCCATAATAAACGCCCACAACCAATGAAACACCCACCACGCCAAGCACTTGCTGCTTCCGCTATATTCTTCGGACAACACAAAGCAATACCACACCTCCTAATAAAGTCATTCCAAACTTGGACCGCCACCTCACAATGCAGGAAAAGATGATTAATCATCTCATTCTCCTTGCCACACATTGTGCATGTGTCTAGAATATTGGTAGAAGTCATTCTTATATTATCAACAGTGGCCACTTTTGATGCAACCACTAGCCAACAAAACACCTCAACCCGAGGAGGAACCAATCCCAACCATACATGAGTGGAAGGAGTCAAGTGGGTGGGGTTACCTTCCAAAGTCAAGTAGAAAGCTTTGGTGGAGAACTCCCCGGAAATGGAAGGCTTCCAAATCCTAGAGTCCTTAGTATCCCTACAAAAAAAACATGTTAGCAAGAAAACTCAATAACTCCTCATATAATTCCCCCTCAAAAGACCGAAGATCCCTCTTAAACAGAACACCCCACACGTTACATCCACTCCTCACCTCAAAACAATCACTAACAATTGTATCACCTATTGATGCTACACCTAAATGCTTTCGAAAGTGCTCATCTGTAATTTTATCCTTCCTAGTTTTTACCACACATCCACACAGGGCCGGTTTTGAATTTTTCAGGGCTCAGGGCAAGAGTAAAAATTAGGCATATATATATATATGGGTAATATTCAAGTGAAAGATTCTCTTAGACACTCTCCTTTTTGGGAAGTTTCAAGTACAAAAGTACTTTTGTACTTTTTGGAAAGATTCTCTTTTGAATATCCCCTTATATATATAAACTTAGTGATGGCCTCATTCATTTTTCAACCAATATCTAACCTGTCAAAATTAACTAAGAGGGAATCCCTCACTTGAATGTCCCCCTCCATCACTAAGTTTATATATATATATATATATCATTTTTCAACTAATATCTAACCTGTCAAAATTATCTAAAAATTTAACATTCAAAGCATATAAATTCAAACTTCAATATATAAACATTCAAAATAAAAGGCTATAATGTATAAACAAGACTATAAAAGTGACACGACTCGAGCCCGAGATTATGATTAATCCAAGTTAACCCCGAGTCGCGTCGCATACTTACTCCCGTGAACCTCAATCACATTAACATTCACAAGGGATATCAAATACATTATGCGGAAATATTAACAAATATACATTGCTTGAGTAAAACAAAAATCCATTTACATTATGTACAAAATTAATCGCTTGCATAGTTAAATACAATGCAAGGATTAAAAGTGCAAAGTTCCATTCTATTTTACAATAAAGTTTTCTTTCTCAAACTCTCATTCGTTTTCCTTTCATTTCCATTCTACTAGTCCTCCTTGAGGAACCGTATTGGACGTCTCCGGTGGCGCTGTTGCCTCAGAAGGACCGGCATGAGCAGCTGTGCCTGTAATGCCATCAATAACATTATGAATTTGACAATTCAGCAATGTATAAACAATTATATGCTAATTACACATTTAATTCATCTAACTCATGGTTAGACTGTACAATTCCAATTCATAATCAATAAGAGTCTTATCATTTGACAAACTACAATAGCATTTCAATTTCAATTCATATTCCATCTTCCATAATAGGAAGGATTTCGATCTTCCACACGGAAGGATTCATATCTTGTGGGACTTATCAGAGTCCGGGCTAGGGACAACTGATATCACCATGGAGTTCCGGAACACCCCAATTAATCTGCTGCAGCAGAAACAACTCTAATGAGCTTACAGAAATCACCATGTAGTGCCAGACTCGCAACAATATAATAATTCCGTTCCATTCCAATTAACGGATTCAATTTAATTTTTGATTTACAATCCAACTTGGATACAGTTCAATGTTCCAATATCTAATACCAACCATTATGATGTAATCCTCAGTTATTTCATGTACGTGTTATTTTCGATGACATCACAGTTTATGTGAATTGTGTACATTAAAATTCCCTTAATTAACATCCATGGTGGTAGAACAACATTATTAGCCTTGAAATGAACAATAGGCTTTAACTTTCAAACTCAGAATGACATTCTGAATTTAGAGTAACTCCGTACAAATTCATCAACGTATTATCAATTAACTTTGGAAGCAAATGTTATCATTGAACTATAATTATTAACCTTGGTTAACATATACTTCACTTTGGATCAAAATCCAAAGATAACATTTTATGGAAATAGTAACAAATCCCTGATTCACTGATCGTACTATAATTAGTCTTTAAACTAATTTTCATAGACCATTTATGGTCTTAAAACCAAGATTGAAATAAAAAAGATTGAATTTCGTCCCAGTTAAAGGACAGTCCGATCGATCGGACCTGCAACGAATCCAGTTGCAGAATCCTGAAACCGATCTTTTCCTCCATTTCTTTCAGTACCTACACATAAATTGGGACCTCCTGTCCCCTCCTCATTCATCATTCATTCATATAAACCTTTCTCCAAACATTAATCCAATGAATCAATCCATACTATCAATCAAACCCTAATAATATGACAAAATCAAAACTACAACAAAACTCAATAAAAACCACATCCATGAGCATATAAACACAATTATCTGTTTATACTTGCCTCTAGTTGCAATTTAACACAAAACCCCTTTCTTTGAGCTCTAATTGAGACAATTCTTTCCCCAATTCAAAACCCTAGTAACAAGAACAAACCCAAATGAAATTCTTGAATTGATTGTGCTAAAACTTATTCCAAATCACATAATAGAACTCAAGATCTCTATAATAACAGTTAACACTTACTGTGACTAGAAGAAAAGGAAGATTCTGAGATTTCCCTTCAATAACAGCTCCAATAAACTTGAAGACAATGATGAAGAAGATGATACAACAAAATCCTCTTCTCTACTCACTAGTTTAGCTCTACTCAAATCACTTAAGACGGAAAAACGAAGAAGAAAACCTCAGAGTTCTCACTCTCTCTATTGCTTCAGTTGAAGGAGAGTTTCACCGACTGAAATGGGTTCTTTTAGAACCTTATAGAAGGTGCTTTTGCATATAAGCCTCTTACTTTACACATAATTCTAATTTGAGTCAAACTAAGACTCACTTGACTCAATTGAGGTCAAATGACAACACATATATTATGAAAATTGTTGTACTCATCAAGATACGCATGTTGGTATCAAGTTTTACCACATTCGACGAAATACGTACAAATTCGTATTTACGAGAAAGTCCTTAATTTCACTTTGTTGAGTCTAAAACCAACTCAATTAAGCCAATACCTCCCTAATTCGTCCATTACGCTTAATTCATCCATCTAAGACTAATTTGATCCATTTCAATCATTAATCACTATTAAACTAACTAATCATGCTTAATACGCATTAATCTCGATTAATTAGAGTTAATTTTGATTAACTTGGGTTGGGGTGTAACAAAAAGGCTATAAGGCTAGAATGTGTTCTCTAACATTTGTCTGACTTCAATGGGCTGAATTCAGGCTCCACCTGAATTCAAGTCTAAAAATCCAACTCTGAAATAGATTCTCCACTTAAAGTCCCATTGTTTTTTCGTTTAATGGGCTTTTACAGTCAAACTCTAGGAAGTGGAACATTTTATTAAGTGTGATTTTTCATGTCTTTTGGATAAGGATTGCAACTAAAGTCACGGCAGTACGTTGTGCAAGCGCAATCATCTATTGTAAGTCTAGAACAATAAAAAAAAAGTATGGAGAGAGAGACTGAGACGTGTAAAGGCCCTTTACATTGTCCCTTATGTTACAAAAATTAAAAAAGAAAAGAAAAAAGTATGTGGTCAGGGGGGAGGATGAGTCAGTGATGGAGACAACTGATGGGATGGGAGTTTGGGAGCTCAATAAGCTCATGTCTCAGTCTCCTAGGAACCCTGAGAGTTGTGTAAAGGAAATAAAAAACATCAAAAATGCATACCTGCCTTCTAGCTAAAGCAGTAGAGCATTCAACAGTTCCTCTTCTCGACGCCTCCATATTGCAGCGGCGGCATTTGTAGATGGGTAACTAGGAAGAGACTTTTGGAGTGCGAGACTGGGGTCTAAACAAATCCTCTTAGATTGAAGGGATCAAAGAAGAATACAGAGGAGAAGATGTAGAGGAAAAAAAGATGCAAACGTGAACATTTTCAGAACTTGTTGTTGGGTTTCCTTTTTTTTTTTTTAATGACAACTACGAGGAAAGTGACTTTGATATTTTTTTAGACGTGAAAAAATAGCAATTACTTCTCTTTTGGAATGTGAAAAGATGCAGATGGAGCCTTATTATTTTGGAGACAAGGACGGCCGTTTGCATTTTTCTTTTTGGAATTTGAAAGATGCTAGTTGGTTTAATTGAAGTCTAAATTTTTGGGATTGAAATAAATGCAGTCGCGATTTTATGACCTTTTTGGCCCCCCTGAAAAATGGGCCCGGGGCGAGCGCACTTACAGCCCCTTTAAGGGCCGGCACTGCATCCACATCAACATTCACATCTCTGCTGCATCCATTTTGTGCATATGTTGCTTTTATAATTGGCCAATATTCTGTTCCTTAGATCGTAGCTGATTTAATCGGCATCGTTGTCCTGTAAAATTCTCCCTTTAATCTTGCTAGCATGCGCCGATCATAACGCACTTCAGAAGAACGTGGAGAGTCTCCACTTCAACCATCTTGCTTTTATCCTATGTTTGACACCTTCATCAATCTCTTTCATGGTGTATTGAATAAGATGGTAAAAGTGAAGGACACTAGTTTTAAACTTTGCACCATTCCATCAATACTTTTATCACTAGGATTTTGCATATCAGTTGTGGTCGTTCATTGTTTTTTTTTAAGACTTGTAATCCTTAGTATTGTATTTGTATGATATTTCCTTTATTTATAGATTGGCTACTTATTACAAGTCTGCTCTAATTGTCATATGTAGGTTGCGGAGGCATCGGCAACATCATGTGTTCAGAATGTGGAGGACGTGGCCATTGTGGAATTAAATAACTGCAGGTCGAGTCCTCTAGCTGTTGGTTTTTATCTTTTGTTTTAGTTTCAATCTTGATATTAGAGTTAGCCACTCATTTATGGCATTTTCTTGATTTTCATACTTAGAAGTGCTCCTAAGCATGGAATGGCCTGGCCTATACCTGTTTGTTCGTGAAAATTATAATGATTCTTAGTTTTCCAATCAAGGTTTTTGTGTTTGCTTATGTGTGTATATAAGAGAGAGAGAGAGAGGTGCCCATAATGTGCTTGGACTACATTAGGATTTGCATGGGTGCCACGCTGGGCCCGCTTACAGGCCACTATTATATTATTTCAGAATTTCCTCATCTGATTTACCTGGAGCGGGCTTACTTTTTTGCCTCGTCCTCCTGCGATTTAAAACTTGGATCAATCAAAACTGCTTCAAAATAATGCACTTCTGTAGACACAAACAACATATGCATGTCCTTTAGGCCTCAATAGGGAGAGTTGAGGTACGTGTACATTCTTAGAATAAGACACTCGCTTGAAGTGATCAATTGTCTTCTGTGTGGTTTAGATTTATGGTCTGATGCTGTCTTGACTGCCTATTATTTGATTAATAGAATGTCAACTTGTGTATTGAGTGGGAAGTCTCCTCAATTGGATCTCTTGATTCTATAGTGTTCTTTCTTCTTTGTTGGTATTTAGATGTGCATCATTAGTTCACATTAATGATCTTAGGAGGGATAAGCTTGATAACAAATCTATGCAATGTGTAGTATTAATGTTCAATTGAGGAAAAAGATTATTACAACAATATAATGGTGCTTCAACTGAACAATCAGGCATACCATGAATGAATTAAAGCCGGTAATATACAATCATCTTCTTGAATGAGCAGGAGACAATTATACTTCTGTGTCAGCAGATCCACGAGACAGCGCTTGCATGTGGACAGGAACACGTTGTTCTGAGAAGATTTGTAAGAGGTCTGAACCCTCATTTTATATAATTCAGAGAGAATTTTCATTAGCCTCCACTGCTTAAAGTGGGATTGGAAGTGATTGCTCTTGCTGTTCCACCTCCTTCCAGTTTTGACCCACTGTCAAACCATCCAAGGATCTTGAATTTGTCATTCTTGTGATTGCAATTCGCCCTGACTGGATATTTTATTGGCAAAAGACTGCCCTACAAGGGGAGTTAAAAATCAATTGGCCCTTACTCTTAAGGTCTTTCTTTATGTTTTTTACTTTCTTTTCTTCTCCGTTTCTGTAATCTCTCCTTTTTAATTGAAGTTCATGTTACCGATAAAAAAAAGAGGCAAAAAGAAAAAGACCGCACTACGGTGTGGTTAAGCAAGTGCTTACCAAGGCATAGAGGCTCCAAGGGGAGTTAGAAATCAAATCCATCAAGAGTTGAGTTACCAAACTTTTATGTTGTAGAGAAATTAAGGAAAACACAGCTCAAAGGAGAAAGTGGGGAAATGAATGATTTCATTAATCCCCTTCGTTTGCTCCAGAATCCAGATACAATGGCATTAGACAGTAGTAGATCCTCTAATTTAGAAGCCAAGAGGTCATTGATATCCCTTTTACTGTCTTTAGAAAGATGGAAAGACAAGCTTAGAAAGCTAAGAAATCTAGGAACTCGAAGATGGAACTTCAAGTCCTTCAAACTGTAGGAAATTCCTGGAAAGCCTTGTATAGCCTAGAAGATGTAAATGAGGAGCCCAATTCCCTTTTCTTAGATGTTGAAGGAGGCTTCATGGTCAATATGGCAATCTCTCTTTGGTAAATGGGGCTCCTATAGCCTATGGGTGCTGACTGCTTCTGTACTGTACGCTTGATGTGCACCTATTGCCACAAAAGGTTCGAAAATTTCTTCAAGTCAGTTGAATCAGATCCCTTAGAATACTTTGAAATGGTCTACAGAGGGCCTTTGATTTAAGTTACGTTTTCCACAGTGATGCTTTTTGTCTTGGCCTTTTGTTTGTTCATTGGATTTTGTCATTGTAGATTGATGCTGTTTTCAAGAAATGGGTTTTTGGCTTAGGAGTTATCTGTTACCTCTTTAACTTGAACTGTTTATTCCAAATTCAAACCATGCCACATTCACAAAATTGCTATTTCATGCAGATGGGAGCAGTGGATTGGGAATGGATTGTCATTGGTGATATGCAACCAGACTCACTTGCATTCATTATGTCTTCAAGTAATAACTATTTATTGATTGTGATTTAACTTCCCAAAAAGGATAAGGCCAGCTGCTTACTGTACTTCTCTTGTCCTATGTCTTTTGCCACATATTTTGGAATCATGTTAGGGTGATGGCCTTCTCATTCAATGCAATCTATTGAACTGATCCATTGCATGAAGCATGTCTGGCAGCCTGTCTCTGCGTTAATTATTACCAACTCTGTTAACTTTCTTCTTCTTTTTTTTTTTGAAGAAATCTAGTGAAGCTTGATTGGCATTTCTAATTTTTTCAT
Source organism: Cinnamomum chago (assembly GCA_038049695.1). Lineage (NCBI taxonomy): Eukaryota > Viridiplantae > Streptophyta > Magnoliopsida > Laurales > Lauraceae > Cinnamomum > Cinnamomum chago. Next base: position 10,716,724 of record CP142454.1, on the reverse strand, counting down.
GGATTGTTGCACATTTTTAATGGGAAAAGGTCATTCATAATGAGTCCAATCTAATGATGGCGTTGGGAATACCTCTGTGAATCAACCTAGGGCAGTGTCTGCACAAACCTTTTGATGGTTCCAGGTACATTTCTCCTAAACAAGCTACAGTCTTGCAGATAGTATGTGTGACATTACAGATAGCTTAATTATATTATATGCATATGTTTCTGCGAGTGCTGCTTCACACTGCTCATTTCCTCTCCCACAGTTAAATAGGTCAGACATTGACCCATCTAATCTGACTATGTCATCCCTATAAATTCAATAAATGTGGGACAACATATAGTTTAAACAAATTGATTTTTGGGGGCCACTTTTGCATGGAATAATATGTTTGTCTGGGCATCATCTTTGTGCAGGCCCAATATTTTATATAGGTGGTTCCACATCTACCTATGAAAGAAATTTAAAAAAAAAAAGAGAAAGATTTGTACTGGTTCCACTGGTTGGTTTGGGCTGAGCCACAGTGGATGCAGGTTGGGTATATCTAACACATTAAATAAGAAGGTCAAATCTGGGTTGGCTCCACAAACCCTCCATCTCAACCCAAGCCACTTAGACCCACCTAACCCATTTGCCACCTTTAAGCCCTAGAATCATAATAATTTTAAACCTAACATTTGCATATTTGTGTTCTACTTGATAAAAATGTCAAACTATCTTTTTTTTGCTAGAAATAAAAATGGCATACTATAGTCATTAATGGTTAAATCACATCTTATTGATTTAAATGCATTGAAATGGAACCCTAAAATGTAACCCAAGAGGCCACTGAACTGATCAATTCCAGATGCTTCGGCATGTGCACGGCAAGAACCATTTTAAGATGTAGATCAGCATGACCCATGAAAATTCTTTATGCAGTTCTGTATGGAATCAAGTGCTAAGTTTTCCTTTTAATCCAATCGCTGGTAGCCTTTTGGAGTCCCCCACATAAGTCCATGCAGTTGCAGATGTCAATATGCATCTTTGCTTACTGTGTGGTTCAATGTACATCCTACAAAGCTAGTAATCCAGAACAGTGTATTATTATCTATTGAATCCAACCCTTACAAACCAGGATCACTGTACATCTAGCAAACAAAACTGTACATCTAGCAAGCAAACTGTGTCTGGTGAATTGCAATCCAGCAGTCTAAATAGCTAATGCAGACTCCAGAACTGAAAATTAGGGAATCATTTTCACCAGAACTGAATGTAAATCATTTCTCTAGTCTTTTCTTCTTTTTTTTCATTTTCTTCACCACCATGTTTTGGTCCCAACCAAATGATGTCAGCCCGATCTGGAATGTTCATGTGGTAGGTCCCTCTGCACAGATCCAAAGGCCAAGATTTGCATTCATCTAATGATTGCAACTGCATAAAATTGAGCATGTACTGTCATTTGACTCATCAAAAGCTCAAAATTCAAGTCGTCATTGTGCATCATATGAGCTCCAGTGGTGGTGGGAACCATATATGCCGTAGTATATCACTTCCACTTGCATACAGAAAAGATATTTGTAAGAAGTAAAAATTGCTACACTCCTGAACCAATTTTAAAAAAAGTTGAATGGAATGAAAAATCTTCAGAAATGGGTATTGCTTGTTTGGCCTTCAAGTTTAAGCAATAAGCTGCTCAATCAGAATCAGCCACTACCAATTGGGCAAAATCTCCAGCACTGATTCCAGTTTCAAGAGTTTCAGTAGGCAAAAGATGGCTTAAGCTTGAGAAGGTTGCAGGGCTCGAATTCGATCAGGGATGGTGGAATCAAACTGATGGCTCTGCGGATTCTCTGCATAAGCTACATGATACGCCGATACACATGCTTGAGGCCACGATAAGGCGATCCGGTTCTGCAACATAGCATCAAGTTAAACCATTGCATTTGCTTAGTAAAATGCCTATAATTTTACAGTATTGACGAGCATTTTCATTCACCAACTAAATACCTTGCAATCACAGTTTTAAACGACTGTTTTCTCCACTAGACTCAGATTTTTGGGGACATGGAACTTGGGGTAGTCTAAATTCTAACCGAGTTTCAAACCATAATTTCAGTAGCCATCTTAACAGGCCAGAACTTCTCTGTTTTACATCAATATTTAAGCTGGTTCATTGGAGAAATAGGTTCTCCCATTTACAATCTTATTCTATTAAAATTGCATTTTTTTTTTTCTCTCATGACAAATTCAATTTTGCTGAAATTCTGAAAGCATCTTGGTATTATTGGATAACAATTTTCAAAATTTCAACAATATCTGTGGCACTGCTCAAGTTTAGCTAGCACTTATAGACCATGTTAAGGGCCTGGTTACGAAACTCATTCTGACTCTGATTTTAGTTTGGGTGAGTCGATTCTACTCACCATCAGGTAAGTAGGATGGGTCTCTGAACTCGCCCGAGTTACTCGACTCGCCTTTTGAAGTAGAAATTATTTTTTATACTCAAATTGTCATAAAATACTTTTAACAAAAAAAAGAGTTACCATAAAATAGCCAATCCAGAAGGCGCAAACCGCCGCGCTGGTCACATAACCCCGGTGGACCACAAACGCCCATGACCCAGCCGAAATCGCACTCAATGCACCACCGGCTACACCACACAAGAAGCAAATTGACCCAGTCAGGTCCGAGTCAATCAGAGGCACCATACCCGCACGCGCGAACAACTCCCACGTACAACTTGACGTCCGCACGATACCCTCGTCATACACTCCCACGTGCACAAAACCCCACCTGTTACCATAAGTCACGAGCCGATCCGCTACGCCCATGTAACAGCGCGCACACGAGAACATAAACTCGTCCACATCCCCGGCACAGAGATTCACGGCACGTGCCAGCCCACGAAACAGCCCCGTAACCGGCACGAGTGCCGAACCCAGGCACACGCTTCCAAACAGGCCCGTCACGGCGTCGCGGATTGCCACACGTGTGTCGACCGCCACACGATCTGTGAAATGCGCGTGGGCCACACGCGCGATTGACACGTGCAGTACGTTCCTTAACACGTGCATGGTCCATGCGAGGCTGACGAAGAGTGCAGCGACGTAGATGGGGGAGAAGCGGATTCCGGCGGTGTTGCCGACGCCGGAGATCCAGATGGTGGAATAGATGATGCCGGCGAGGAGGGCGAGAACAACAAACTGGGTGATTCCGGCGGCGCTTTGGGTGGCGGAGAGGGAGAGGGCTAGTACATGAGCTGCATAGTCACGGCGGCGATTGACCCAACAGGCATAGAGGGATTGGGCGAGAGCGAAGATAATGCCAAATGCGGCGGCGATGAGGCCGCCGTTAGTGTCGGTGGCGAGGAGTAGAAGGCTGGCGGCGAAAGTGAGGGAGGGGCCGAGCCAGAAGGCGGCTTTGATGGTTTTGGGCGGGTGGTGGTGGAGGGCGACTAGCCATGCGAAGGCAACGGGGACGGCGCAGAGAGAGGATGTGAGGAGAGGTGGGTACCAGTGGTTTGGGAGGATATGGTGGTTGCGGAGGCCATGGACGGTGAGGATGATAGTCAAGATGAAGATTAGGAGGAGATGGAAAGAGAAGAGGAAAACGAAGAGGTTGCTGCAGAGCTTCCTTGTTCTTGTTTTCTGGTGTGTGTGGGTTTGTTCAACCTGCCATGAGAATTGAGAAGAAGAGGTCAGTAGAAATGGTAGAGTTACTTATTGCAACTCATCAGCAAGTTCATGGGGTAATCATTTTTGACAATCTACACTGTTCAAACTTGAAATTGATGGACCATAATGCAAAAGTTCCATAGATCAGATAATCTGGGATTGTGTTACAGTGTTACTGCTGCTTTGCTTTATTTCCCAATTACATCTAAGGATTCAATTCACTGTATATAATGAAAATCTTGGTTTTTCTTTAAAATTGTTCCAACCCCTCAAAACATGCAAGATTTCTTTCATCATTGATTGTATTTAAAAAAAAATATATGTTTTCCCACTGTGTTCATGTAAAAAGAAATGGGTCTCCTCTGAATTTGATTTCCTGCTTTCTTTAGAAAGAAAAAATATATATGAAAAGTAGGAATGGGTTTTTATCGAGAAGGAGGAGGAGGAGGAGAATGAAACCTGGGTAGGAGCGATTTGGTTGGTTCTAGCAAATCTTGAGGGAGCTACTACTCTCTCTTCTCTTTCTTCCATCGTCTGGATATGGATGTGGATTTGGGGAGAAGAGACCTTGAGCTTTGAAACTTCAAGTGAAGTGATGTGGTTGCTTTCATTAACGTGTGTCTGTGTCTTGCTTCTTTCCATTTTCATTCCTCTGTTTCTTGGAGCCTACGGTTAAAGTTGGGCAAAATCAAACGGAATCAATCTAGAACTATTAAAAGTGGGGATCATTCGAATTGGGTCCCTCTTCTTTGGTGGGTTCGTTGGAAATTTTCAAGCAAAATTGATTGTGTGGGGGCCAATTTCATGAACTAGTTCCTCTTGGTCTCGGCTAGGGTGTGCTCGGTTTGCTACTATATGTGGGACCACGTCCCTTGATCTCGGCTACAACCCGATCCATATCGGTCTCGGCACTACGTGCTGGTCTCGGTCAAACAGTATCCAGCTCGGCCATGTCACCCGGCCCAGTCTCGGCTGTGCAAGACTACGTTTGCACCCGTCAGCAGTGGCCCTGTCAGGGCAGAGCCCAAGGAAGGTATTTGATGGGACTTCAGCCACCGCCCGATCAGGGCGTGATCAGGCCCAATGTGCTTTGCATTAAACGCAGCATGGGCTGATCGGACTCGCATTAAATGCAAAGTGGGCTGTGATGGACCTTCATTAATGACTTTGTGGGCTGACAAGACCCAGGTCACATCACGAAGCCCACTAGCACCCTCATCAAAACTGTTCCATATAAAAGGCACGAGCCAGACAGAATGGGGGTAAGCACTCTCACATAGGCACCCAGTCTTTCTTCTTCCTCTTCTTCTTCTTCTCCGATCCATTGCTGACTTAAGCATCGGAGAGCCCTGCGCTGCCCAGAGCCAGGGTCCTCTGACCTTTGTCTTTCTCCTCTCTCAGGTTCATACCGTCGCAGCTATCTCCTCCATGCATTGAGTAAGTCCTAAGAGGCATCCTGATCTTGTGAGTATTATTATTTCTGCACTTACAATTGGCGCCGTCTGTGGGGAAACTTTTTCTCTATACACTTTCTTAAACACCATGACCATGACGAGGAGAACTGCGAAAAGCGGAGAGACTTCCAAGACAAAGCATGCAGGACCGCCCCCTGACCAGCAGAGGGCTGGGAAGCAAGTAGTCGCAGAGGACGATGCTGAACGCGCTCTCATCCGGATCAACGCCCAGCAGCCTGCAGGTCTCCTGACAGGGCGAGACCAGCGGGATAAGTCCCCAGTGGTCGATGGACCACGCCCTTCAGGTCAGGAAGGACACGTCGAGGACGTTGAGGATGAAGAGGATGATGACTACAACCCTGGCGACAGCTTGAACTCCACCCTTCGGGAGATTAAGGCACAGAACGAGGCCCTCAGGGAAAAGGATGCTCTAATCCGCCAGCTCCAGCAGCAGCTGGAGAAAGCTGCGGGCTCAGCAAGGCAGCAGCAGCGGACTCGTAGGGAGCAGTCCCAGCAGCAACGGTCTCGACAGCAGCAGCGGACTCGTCAGGAGCAGTCCCAGCAGCAGCGGACTCGTCAGGAGCGATCCCAGCGACAACATGAGGAGAGGGTTACTCGTGTTACGCGCATCTCTTCCTCAAAGGAGGATCTGAGGGACCACTTGAACAGGAAAGGGGACGACCGAACCCGAGATGAAGGCTCAAGCACCAGCCGTAGCTATTCCAGGAAGGCGTCCGAAACCATTCCGGAGAACATGTACCGAGACCAGGAATGGCTGGACGCACACATAAGGGAAACGGTCCAGCGCAACCTGGAGGCAGCCGGCTTCGGCCGAGACCAAAAGGATGCTTGCTGTAACCCCGTTGATCTCGGTGCGTCTCCTTTCTCCCAAGACATCAGGAGGTACCCCTTACCCAAGAAGTTCACCGTACCAAGATTCGTCACCTATGATGGGGTCTCGGATCCAGCTACGCATCTCAGGCACTTCTCCCAGAGGATGTCTGTCTGGGGAGATGAGGGTCACCTGAACTGTAGAGTTTTTTCTTCCAGTCTGGGTGACCTCCCCCTGAAGTGGTTCTGTGCACTACCGGAGGGGGCCATTTCGAGCTGGCAGCAGCTCCAGCAGTCCTTCTTGAAGAAGTTCCAGGCCTACAGAGTCCTTCCGAAGACGGATGCAGACATCATGGCCTTGAAGATGAAGCAAGGAGAGAACGTCACCCAGTTCGCCAAGCGGTTCTGGGCGGTCTACAGTCAGATAGAGAGCTCCAAGGACGAGGTTGCCGTCTTCGCATTCCAGAATGCCTTGCTGCCAGACAGCGATCTCCGCAAGGACTTAGCTAGGAACCCGGTGTCTTCCATAGCAGCGCTCATGTCCATCGCCAACCGGTACATTGCCCAAGAAGATGACCAGATCCGCGCTCGGGAAAACCATGGAACCGCGCTGAAAGACCGGGGTGGGAGGACATCCAAGCAAGACGGGGGACCGTCTCGGAGGAGTGAACCTCGGAGAGAGGAGCGGCGGAGAGATGAGCCAAACAGGCGTTGGGCGCCCACCAGCTCGGCAAGGCCTCATGCGTTCGTCTCGGAAAGAAACAAGCGACCCAGGCTGATCGAGGACGCATTCCAGGCGGTCAACACGGTCTTCAAGATGCCAATCCACAAAATCATGTATAAGATCAAGAGCAGGCCGTACTTCAGCTGGCCAGAGCCCATGCAAGGCGACCCTTCTAGACGAGATCAGACGAAGTTCTGTTCCTATCACAAGGAGGGCGGCCATAAGACTGAAGATTGCAGGATACTGCGGTCGCATTTAGAGAAGCTTGTCCAGGATGGACACCTGCAAGAGTTTGTCAGGAGAGAAACCAGGGCCGACACCCGAGCCCCGCGCCGAGACGAAGGGGGTCACGACAGCGACGGGACAGAGAAGATAATTGACGTTATCCATCTGGCACCCCCGCCCAAGGGGAGTAACCAAGCACGTGCCGAAGCCAGGAAAGCCTCTCACGGCAAACATGTCATGGCCGCCGAACTCAGTTCAGCACCGAAAAGGGCTCGGAGGGAGCATCCCGAGATCAGGTTTACTGATGCAGATCTAGAAGGGGTGCAGCTCCCCCACAACGACCCCCTGATCGTGACTCTGAAGTTCGATTGCTCTAAGCAGGGCGTGAAGAATTGTACTGTGAAGAAAGTCCTTGTTGACCCCGGTAGTTCTTCCGAGGTCCTCTATTTCGACAGCTTTCGAAGGATGGGACTGACGGAGAAAGATCTGCAGGAGGCTCGAATTCCCCTTATCGGCTTCAGCGCCAAACCAGTCTATCCTAAGGGGAAAGTGACATTCAAGGTCGAGGTCGGTGGCGCGTCTGTCATGGCAACCTTCATGGTGATCGACGCACCCTCTCCCTACAATGCTATAATGGGCAGGTCTTGGCTCCACAGCCTGGAAGCAGTCCCTTCCACCCTCCATCAGAAGCTGAAATTTCCATGGGAGGGAAAGAGCGGCCGAATTGAGATTATCACGGTAAGAGGAGATCAGCAGGCGGCTAAGCTGTGCTTGACAGCTGTGGTACCTGGGGAGTAAGAGCCCAAGGAGGTCAATGTGGCCGAGATGGAGAAGAACCTGGAGCAGGGGCTGGATGAGCTCGGCCAAGATCCGGGCAGGAAGAGCGTCGAGGAATTGGCCGAAGTCCGGATCGACCAGAAGGACCCGAATCGGTTCTTTCTGCTCGGCAGCCAGCTTGGAGAGCCGGAAAGGTCCGAACTGGCCCAGTTCCTGATGCAGAACAGAGATGCCTTCGCCTGGACGCCTCAGGAGATGCCTGGCGTCGACCCCGAGGTAATGTGTCACAAACTAAATGTTGACCCTAACCACAAACCTGTGATGCAGAAGGCACGGAGAACTGGGGTCCCGCAGACCGAAGCCGTCGTCGAGGAAGTGGATAAGCTGCTTGAGGCCGGAGCTATCAGGGAGGTTCAATACCCGAAATGGTTAGCCAATCCGGTGGTCGTCAGGAAGAAGACTGGCAAGTGGAGGGTGTGCGTCGACTTTACCGACCTCAACAAAGCCTGTCCCAAGGACAACTTTCCCCTCCCGAAGATTGACCAGTTGATCGACGCCACGGCCGGGCACGACAGAATGAGCTTCCTCGACGCCTACCGCGGCTATCATCAGATCCCACTATTTGGGCCAGACGAAGAGAAAACAGCTTTTATCACGCCCAGGGGAACCTACTGTTATAAGGTGATGCCGTTTGGGCTGAAGAATGCAGGGGCCACCTACCAGAGACTTGTCACCAATATGTTTCACGATCAGCTCGGAAAAACCGTGGAGGTTTACATCGATGACATGGTGGTCAAGTCCAAGCAGACGCGGGATCATCTATCAGACTTGGCCGAGGTCTTCGCTACTCTGAAGAAATTCCGGCTGAAGCTTAACGCCTCTAAGTGCGCCTTCGGCGTTGGCTCCGGCAAGTTTTTGGGCAGCTTGGTCACACGCAGAGGCATTGAGGCGGACCCAGATCAGATCTCAGCTATCCTCAGAGTGCAGAGTCCCACTTCGGCCAAGGAGGTTCAGAAGCTTACAGGGATGGCCGCGGCACTGAATCGCTTCATCAGCAAATCTTCAGATAAGTGCCGACCTTTCTTTCAGCTTCTTAGAAAAAATTCTAAATTTCAATGGACTCTAGAATGTGACCACGCCTTGCAGCAGCTCAAGGCTTACCTTTCATCACCACCACTGTTGTCAACCCCGACCCACGGGGAGACCCTGTATTTATATTTGGCGGTCTCGGCTCATGCGGTCAGCTCAGTCCTCATCCGAGAAGAGGACAAGGTTCAAAAACCAGTGTATTATACGAGCAAGACCCTTATCGATGCCGAGACCCGGTATCTGCCTCTGGAGAAGCTCGCCTTGGCGCTCGTTAGCGCCTCGCGAAAGCTCTCCCATTACTTTCAAACCCATTCTATTATGGTTGTTACGGAGCACCCACTTCAATCTGTTTTCAAGAAGGCCGACTTTTCAGGAAGAATCTCCCGATGGGCTGTCGAGCTAGGGCAGTATGAGATTCAATATCAGCCACGGACAGCAATAAAAGCCCAGGTTCTGGCAGATTTCCTCGCCGAGTTTGATTCAAGTTCGGCACCAACCCCGCTCGGCACCGAACTGGGGGGTGAGGAGCATGGGGCTCCCACAAGTTCTGAACAATCACCATCTCAAGCCGAGACCCCAGTTTGGAAAATCTTCGTCGACGGATCTTCCACCTCGAGAAGAGCCGGAGCAGGAGTTGTTCTCCAATCGCCGGAAGGACTGGTCATAGAGCAAGCTCTGACACTGGACTTCAAGGCGTCAAACAATGAAGCTGAGTACGAAGCCCTTTTAGCCGGACTTAACAGTGCCAATATCCTCGGAGCTCAACAGCTGGTGGTCTTCAGTGATTCACAGTTGGTGACAAACCAGCTGACTGGAGATTATCAGGCTCGCGACGACCGGATGGCCGCGTACTTGGCCCTGGCAAAGAAGCTGCTGGCACAGTTTCAGTCAGCCGAAGTCAGGCAGATCGGCAGAGAAGCGAACTCTCACGCAGACGCCTTGGCTAACTTGGCCAGCGCTGTTGAGGCAGGAAGAAAGAGGAGCATCGAAGTCGGATCGCTAGCTGTACCCAGCATTGAGCTCCGTTCACCTCGGGAAGTGTTATGTATTGGTCTCGGCCCGAGCTGGATGGACCCCATCATCACCTACCTTAAGGACGACAAGCTTCCCGAGGACAGTGGCGAGGCCCACCGGGTCAGATTCAAGGCAGCCCGGTTTTGGCTGTCTCCCGAGGTCAAGCTCTACAGGAAATCGTTCTCGGGACCCTACCTCCAGTGCGTCCATCCGAGTAAGGTCGAGGACCTCCTCTTCGAGATACACGAAGGAATCTGCGGAAGCCATATCGGAGGAAGATCTCTGGCCTATCGAGCCATCAGCCAGGGTTACTGGTGGCCGTACATGCAGAAAGACGCACAGGTATACGCGAAGAAGTGCGAGAAGTGCCAGAAGTTCTCCCACTCCCTCCATCAGCCAGCGCAGGATCTCAGCCCGCTCTCTAGCCCGTGGCCATTCGCTCAGTGGGGGCTCGACATTGTGGGACCGCTCCACCGAACTCCGGGGAACAAGAGATGGCTTATTGTGGCAACAGATTACTTCACCAAATGGATTGAAGCGGAACCACTTTCATCCATCACAGAGCGGGACTCCAAGAATTTTGTATGGAAGAGTGTGATCACAAGGTTCGGCATTCCTAGAGCGTTAGTCTCGGACAATGGAACTCAGTTTGACTCCAAGCTCTTCAAGACCTTCTGCCAGGAGCTCGGCATCAGAAACTATTACTCCACGCCAGCTTACCCACAAAGTAACGGCCAGGCCGAGATCTCCAACAAGGTGATCCTCGATGGGCTCAAGAAACGGCTGGACCAAGCGAAGGGGAGATGGGTAGAGGAGCTTCCAAGCGTCCTATGGGCCTACCGAACCACTCCAAGGCGTTCTACTTCGGCTACCCCCTTCTCACTCGCCTACGGCATGGAAGCAGTCATCCCTTTAGAGATCGGCCTCCCCACTCTGAGGACCGAACTCTTTGACCAAGGACAGAACGAGACTAACCTGGCCAGGGAGCTGGATTTGGCAGACGAAAGAAGAGAAGCGGCGGCAATCAGACTGGCCGTCTACCAGCAGCAGCTAGCCAGGGGCTATAACCAGAACGTCAGAGAAAGGAAGTTCTGCGTGGGGGAACTGGTTCTCAAGAAAACGCTCCCAGCCGACAGGGACCCAAATCAGGGCAAGCTGGCGCCGAACTGGCATGGTCCGTTTAAGGTGACTTCTATCGCAGGGCGGTCAGCTTATCGGCTCGAAGACATGGAAGGACGGCTGCTACCGAGACCGTGGAACGCTTCACACCTTAAGAAGTTCTATTTTTAGTTTGTGTGCTTGTACAGTGCTTCCGGATCTAATAAAACTGCGTTTGTTTTGGGGCAAGTTGATGATCAATGACAATGTGACAGCGACTACGGTGCGAAAATGGAAGACCGTCTAAGGCTGGCACTCAGCCACCTAGACGAGTTGCCGAACCGGCCCATGTCTAAGGTTGGCACTCAGCCACCTAGACGAGTTGCCGAAGCGGCCCATGTCTAAGGCTGGCACTCAGCCACCTAGACGAGTTGCCGAAGCGGCCCATGTCTAAGGCTGGCACTCAGCCACCTAGACGAGTTGCCGAACCGGCCCATGTCTAAGGTTGGCACTCAGCCACCTAGACGAGTTGCCGAAGCGGCCCATGTCTAAGGCTGGCACTCAGCTACCTAGACGAGTTGCCGAACCGGCCCATGTCTAAGGTTGGCACTCAGCCACCTAGACGAGTTGCCGAAGCGGCCCATGTCTAAGGCAGGCACTCAGCCACCTAGACGAGTTGCCGATACGGACCATATCTAAGGCTGGCACTCAGCCACCTAGATGAGTTTCCGAAAACGGCCCATGTCTAAGGCTGGCACTCAGCCACCTAGACGAGTTGCCGATACGGCCCATGTCTAAGGCTGGCACTCAGCCACCTAGACGAGTTGCCGATACGGCCCATGTCTAAGGCTGGCACTCAGCCACCTAGACGAGTTGCCGATACGGCCCATGTCTAAGGTTGGCACTCAGCCACCTAGACGAGTTGCCGATACAGCCCATGTCTAAGGCTGGCATTCAGCCACCTAGATCTGCCGATACGGCATCATTCGATGATGATACCCAGTCTTATCGATGCCTTAGGAGGTCAGATGCGATTCTCTGGTTTCGCCGAAACAAAAGAGGCCTCCAAGAAATCAGAGCACTCACAGGGAACCCTAACCTGGTTGGTCTGCTCTTGTCCGAACTCACACCCAGATTCATAACACATGAAAAGCGTACAAAGGAAAGCAAATAAAAGCCACACCACACAGGAGACAGATATGAAAAAGGGCCTTTCATTAATAAATATGATATGTACATTGGAGCTCACATCAAAATCAGTTCGGAACAAAAATTACACCTTTGGCAAAAAAAAAAAATATATACAAAGTCAGGTCGACGGCCCCGCTTCTATGTCTTCGATAACGACCACGGCATCGACCTCGGCTTGAGGAGCTTCTTCAACGGGGTCAGGCGTTGGCTCGGAAGGGACTTCGGCCGAAGTGGCAGGGTTCTCGGCCAGGGCTTCGTCTAGGGGCTCCTCTCCGAGCTCGGGGAGATTCTGATATATCGGATCATCAGCAGGAACCCCCATCTTCTTTAACACGGCCTTGCAGCCGAGTTGGTATAGCTTCGGGCTGAGTGCTGTGATTTGATCAATATAAATTTTCGCAGCTTCCTCAGTCCCCTCCAGGAAGGCGGCATCGACCTCAGCTTGTTTCGATGCAAGGAGTTCCTCCTTCGCCTTCCTCTCCAGCTCCATCTCGGCCTTGAACCCCGCCGACCTCCTTTCCTCTGCCTGGAACTTCGTTTGCCACTCGAAGCTCTCTGACCTTGCTTTGCAGAGGTCGCTCGCCACTACATCAGATTGAGCTTTGAGCTCTGCAGTCTTGGCCGCCTCCGCCTTCAGCTCCTCCTTGGCCGCCTTCAGTTCGGCTTCGGCTCCCTGCTTTTCCTTTGCTAGGCGGGCCAGCCGGCTGTCATCTTCTGTTATTCTGTCAGCGACAATCTGGAGCCTTTGGACAGCCTGCAGCGGAGCAAACGAAAAAAGCTCAGCATGAAAGCAAGAAATATTTAAAGATAGAAACACCTGTGACCAGGAAAGTCGGGCACTTACAGCGAGGGAGTGCTGTATGGTCCTCATAAGCAGCAGGGGGGTGTCTTCCGACCTGTGCCTCTCCATGTCCCTGGGGAGTGCACAGGCTCGGCTGAGCGCCGCGATGACATCCGGGCTCCCCACCAGTCTATCCCCAGCATTTAGGGGCCTCCCCTTCCTCAGCTCCATGTCCGGCCTGAACTCGGCCGGCTCAGCACCCGAGGACGTTGCCGCCTGGGGCTCGGAGCGACTCTCCACCAGAGGAACTGCCGGGATGGGCACCATGTCCACTGCCCTTTCCCTCGCAGCTCGGGGGGAACTTTGCCGTGGTCGCTCCTCCCGCTCCGGCTCCTTCCCCTTCGCCTTTTTCCTCGGCCTCTCGCTTTCCGAGACTGGGGGAGGTCGGGCCTCAATTCTAGCAGGGACGATGGTCCCGAAGGAGGGTGAGGCAGTGCGGGTTGCGGCAACCTTTCTACCGCCGCCGAGGACGGCGTTCGCCAGATTCTTTGGCTGAAACGCGGGCCTGCGCCTCTCCATATCGTCGACTTCGACCTCGGCACCGGAAGAATAGTTCTCGACTTCCCTTGTCGGAGAATCTACCTCGGCTCCGGAGGTATAGTCTTCAATATCCCTTAGCGGGATGCCCGCGACAACGGCCAACGTTGTGGACGCTCCCGCAACCGAGATGGTCCCGCTGGTTTCTGCTAGGTCGGGGGCGAATCTCTCAGGGTTGCCGGATTTCCGTGTATAAGACACGTATCTCGGCTCGTACTTCAGGAGAGAGTAGGCAGCTCTTGTGTGGTGGCCGTGGTAGCAGTACACCTTGCTCAGCCAAGGTGAGTGCCTTCTCCAGCCGTTCAGCTGGGCTTCACGCTTGCGCTGAGAAAGGCCTGCGAAAAACAGCTGAGTTAGAACTCGGCAGCAGAAAAAAAAAAAAAAAAAAAAAAAAAAAAAAAGGGAAAAACCGAAACCCAAAGGGGTTAGGTCTTTACTCGGTGGAGTCCCGAAGCGTCGAGGGACTCGGACCCTCCTAGCTACTTCGGTCTCGGTCTCGCCGAACTCCCAGTTTCCCGAGACGAGCAGACGGTCATCTCCGGCGTATTTATTGGAGTCCTCCAGCGCCGTGACGAGGGGTTGGCACTTCGCCTTGACGCGAAGGTAATAGGTGACCCCGTCCCTGGTCTTGCAGAGGTCATATATATCCTCTATATCATGGACGCCGAGACTGATGTCTAGAATCTTATTCAGCTCGGCGACGCCCATGATTATTTTATACCCATTGGGCATTAGCTGGCAGGGGCTGAGGTTCCAGGTCTCCAAACAAGACCTAAGAAGAGGGTGCAAGGGGAATCTGACCCCACCCTCGATGACGGCTATCAGAGGGAACGGCATCCAGCCGTTGCGGAAAGCGTAAACAGAGGGGTCGGCTGCCATGATCCGGACCTCGTCCGGGATCATGTAAACTCTCCTAAGGTTAGCCAGGCCTGACGGGGAATCTATCCAATGGGTGAAAATCCCCATTTCCGGATCTAAGAAACCCTAGGGGCTAGGTCTGGAATGTAAATGAAGGAGGAGGGAGCGGAAGAAAACTCACTGGTTTGACGGGGCAAAGTCAGACTCCGACTGACGGATGTGGGCGACTACTGTTGGGAAACAGTACGAGGTCTGGTCCTAGTCCGGTGGCACTAGTTCTAGCAGGAAGCAAGAGTTCTAGCAGGAAACAGAAGTCCAGGCAGAGAGCAGAGGAATTGAGAGCGAAAATGGCAAAGGAAGAAGACGAAAATGAATATAAAGGGGAGGAATGGGCGCCATTCCGGAATTCGAAGCGGGACGCGCGTGAGATGTCGCCTCGGCTTGCGTCGCATCCCCCCTCGAAAAGACAAGATAGCCTACCGGGCAATAACGCGTGGCGCTGTGGCAGTGATGGTTCGCCTTCCCATGCTAATCATAGCCCCCGCATTTATTACCCCCTTTATTGCCTCTGGCAGACGAAGCAGTGACGGCGTCTGGCGCCGAACGAATCACAACCCTTGACCAAAAGGCAGATAGAAGGCAAGTACAATCCGTCTCGGAAGATCGGTCCAGCTCTTAACCCTAGCGCCCAAGAAAGCCCTAGAGGTCAAGAACTGAGGGGCTATTGTGTGGGGGCCAATTTCATGAACTAGTTCCTCTTGGTCTCGGCTAGGGTGTGCTCGGTTTGCTACTATATGTGGGACCACGTCCCTTGATCTCGGCTACAACCCGATCCATATCGATCTCGGCACTACGTGCTGGTCTCGGTCAAACAGTATCCAGCTCGGCCATGTCACCCGGCCCAGTCTCGGCTGTGCAAGACTACGTTTGCACCCGTCAGCAGTGGCCCTGTCAGGGCAGAGCCCAAGGAAGGTATTTGATGGGACTTCAGCCACCGCCCGATCAGGGCGTGATCAGGCCCAATGTGCTTTGCATTAAACGCAGCATGGGCTGATCGGACTCGCATTAAATGCAAAGTGGGCTGTGATGGACCTTCATTAATGACTTTGTGGGCTGACAAGACCCAGGTCACATCACGAAGCCCACTAGCACCCTCATCAAAACTGTTCCATATAAAAGGCACGAGCCAGACAGAATGGGGGTAAGCACTCTCACATAGGCACCCAGTCTTTCTTCTTCCTCTTCTTCTTCTTCTCCGATCCATTGCTGACTTAAGCATCGGAGAGCCCTGCGCTGCCCAGAGCCAGGGTCCTCTGACCTTTGTCTTTCTCCTCTCTCAGGTTCATACCGTCGCAGCTATCTCCTCCATGCATTGAGTAAGTCCTAAGAGGCATCCTGATCTTGTGAGTATTATTATTTCTGCACTTACATTGATGAAGAAGATACAGGTTAATGCAGTTTCATGGAAGTTGTTCTGGTTCAAGTTCAACTGATTATTGTTTTGTTTTCTATTGCGGGGTCATTGAGTTCTTAAGTTTCCACACCGTGTATCTTGAGGGATTTTTTCTTATAGATTTGCCCAAGTGTAGAAACTCTACCCCAATAAGACAATCCTACCTGCCCAATATGTGACTTCGTGAAAAGGGACTTTTTCTACAAGTCGACTTGAGGTTTATATTAATTCGATAAAACATCTTGACATTTAGACTCTCCAATAGACATCCTTGACTAATAAATTATTTCTGTAGCAAACTTTACCATATTTTCTGAAACCTTTCATTTGGTCTTCCATTTTCATTTAGTGGAATATAAAAATGTCCCTTATTCAAATGAACCAATAATTATGAGCTTAGGGTCGTTTGTTTTCACTTATTTAAGTATATATAAGTTGTACATGTATAATATTTACCCATGTCACGTTTGTTTGCGCTTGTTATTGTGTATGAAAAAAGTCTACCCACCCCGACCCCCAGACCACGAATGGGAGCCCGGGCTCCAAGTCGGGGTCGGTAGCACAGCTGATTGTTTATGTGCTTGAATGCGGCTATTTTCACGTCATCATACACCTCCTTGAATAAGAATGCTTTAGTACAATCATCTGATTGTGTTATCAAATTTCTTCACTAGCTTTTGCAACTGTGAGCCCCAAACCCCTTTAACATCTACTCAAGGAAACATATATTGTATTGGGTTTCACATGTGCAAATATTTCACTTACAAATCTCATTTTTATATGCTATGCCTATAAAATACAAACAAACCCATTTCTTTATTTTCATAAGATTTCTGCCATAAATCTCTCTACAGTTAGTCTAACCCATGTAAGTGGTTGAGTCAATCTTTCTCATCAAGTGTCATGCCAAGCAGAAGAAAAAAGATTGCCAATGGCGTTTCTCAAAAAAGTTATAAACTAAAATTAGGGGTTAGTTTCTCTTGAATTAATGCAAATCTTAGGAGTGTAACATAATCTTTTGAACATGAAAGTGATCAACATCAATAAAGTGAGTAATAAGATGATAAATTAAATTAAACATATACAAACTCCTCGTGTAACACAGACATCTCTCTCTCTCTTTCTCTCTCACATCAATCGTATCCATGGAAATTCATCAGTACCTTAATTACAAATGACTGAAGTGAAATTTGGGTCATATATTGTCCAATCATGACTTGTAATACGAGTGACTTTGGGTCACCAAGGCGGCTTCTACATAGGCTAATTAGACTGGAATATTCCTCGTCCAGTATATATCGATACTGAACGGTTTGGATTTGCTCCCCTGCATTAATTCAATAAATCAGACGTACGATGGTGAGAGGTTAGTGGTGAGTCGCAATCAACCAAAGCATTAAAAATTGGGGAGCCAATCTTCCTTTTTCTCTTTCCGTGTGGACCAACTAGAACTTGGTTTCGTATTGGCTTGGCTTTTGGAGTCGTGCCCTGATTCTCCGGTGTAAAGACATGTGTCACGTTTTTTTAGGCCCAATTGTCCCACCAAATGTCACTTTTTATGTAGACATCTGTCCTGATCAAATGAATGGTTAAAAATTGAAATCATGCCCTTCTATTTGCTGATTGTTTATTTTCACTGATTTATATTGAAGGTCTAACCATGTCTATTCCATCTGATTTTCCGGATTAACCCAAAGGCCCTCTCTGTGTCAAGTAGGCACAGTGGGCTCCACAAAATAAATGCATTGATTCAATTTTGAAAAAGATACAGTCGTTGACTCATAAAACAAAAACATTATTTAATTGGAGGATAGCTCCAGGTGGGCCCCACCATACACTTAAACTTATCTTATTCTAAGCTTGAGATTAGAAGAGCTGGCCCCATATATATAGATATATCAGTTAAAAAGAGTACTTATATAACAGTGCATTAAATATATTAGCTGATACAACTCGACAGAAGGCCCACGATATGTACGGTTCAGATCGTATCATTTGATCAGACTGTGGGGCCAGAGGCATTTATTACTGGATCCCTTTCTGGGTTTCATTTGGTGGAAGATGAAAGAAAACGGAAAGGCGCCCGTGACGGAGGTGAAAGTCCCGTGTCGTGTATTTCTGGAACGTAACGGTTTATTAAAGTTCGATATCACGGTTTTAACCCTACCCTAATCAACAGAAAGTGGAACAGTTGCAACGACTTTGGTCTTTGGGGGATCATGTGACGGTTGGTAATTTATTTTATTATGCCGGTTTGGATCATCAAATGTGGGTCCCAACCGAGATATCTGTTTCGTTGTAGGGCCCATGTCTCAAGATCATATTGGTTAGAACCATCTGTGGATAGGAAAGTGATCTAGCGGTTCAGATAATTCATTGCAAGATGTGCTCAGCAGGGACCATCTGATGAACGGTGCAGATCTCATTCACGTGTGCCATTACAAATCTAGGATAATGCATAGTTTTTTAATCTACTTGTCTCCTGACTCGCCCGATTGACTTGGGTCAATGACCATCCAAGTCAGCCGAGTCAAACATGTCTAACTTGTAACCTCCGGCAACTTGGGTCAATGACCATCAAAGTCAAGTGGAGTTTCTGAGTTGTTACATCACGGGATATACGGGATAGGGTTTTGGGTTTCACTTCAGACCTAACTGCCATACAAAGCCATTATGGTCCGAAGCAAAGTTAGTTTTAGGCCTAAGATGCAGGCCCCTTTCTGTGGGCTTAAGGTCTATTTATTTTTTGGAATTTAGAGAATTCCTAAATTCTCAAACATAGATATGGGGATTTTTTAAATCCTCTTTTGCATCCAAGCATTCAGAAATTCTACAAAAAAAAGCAAAGGAATTAGAATTTTAAAAATTTCAAAAGTCATTTGAGATCTTTCAAGTGGTTAAGATTTTGGAATTCCCATGAAAAAATAAGGGATTTGCAATTGTCAGGGGACAAGCTATCACGTCATATAATGAATTTTTCAATGCACCAGATTCTTGTTAGGAATTTTAGTAAAGAAATGGGCCTTAAAGTTTAAGTTGCAAGTTCTGCCCACAATGTAAATAAGCCCTCGAGCTCAAAATTAAGAGTTTTCCCAATGCCTACTAAGATATTTGAAGCTTACTTTTAAAGGTCCTTTTTTTTCGGTAAAAATCCTTTCATGGTCGTAATTTGAGGGAAAGGATCATTAATTGAAGGAATTCATGTAAGTTTTATTCTTTACAAATGTTACCTGCTAACTCCAAAGTACCAATGATTGAAACTTAAGGCTTAGTTTGTTCACATGGAACTGAATAGCAAGAAACTGAGAGGTGAAGGATATAAGATAGAGATAAAAATGACAATTTAACTTTTGTAGGATTTTAATTAGTAAGGTGATGTGTGAATATTTATCTTTGTTTTGATTTAAAAAATAATAAAATATTGTATGAAATTAAGCTTCTTTTTTACATGGTAATTCATTGAAAAATATATAAACAAATCGTATAAAGGTAAGAATCGGTCCACGCAGCCTAAACCCAAACCTGCATCAAACCGACTTGGGTCAAAATCTTATAACCAATACCTATCCTGATCCACCCCAACCAAGTATGGGTGTGGGACTGTTGGTGATACTTCTTCTTCTTGTTAGAATAACTACATATCATAAGAACAATTTTGAGTCCCAAATGGGCCAAGCTAAACAACTTGGATCCCCTGAGCATCTCCCACATGCAACCAGCGAGTGGGATGTTTGAAACTCCATCATGAGCCCCACCTATTGATAATCTAGATCATTCAAATTAAATGAATGCCAACTCCCCCAAATAGCATCTTAAAATTCTATTTTAATTAGAGTTGGTCCCACCATAAGAATGAAAGCATAATTGATAACGTAATTAGTGCATATGATTAATAATGAATAAGATTATGTGAATCACATTATTACCAATGTGCTCGATCTTATGATGAGACAAATTCCTATCATAGTAAAATTTGAGGATATGTTACTGGTGGGGATGAAATCCATTTTTGAACCGTTTGGTGAAGTTCCCCAAATCCCAATCCCACGCACCGGAAGCATGTGGGAGCTGCTAGGGATCCGGACTCCATTCTTGAACTAGAAACTAGAGCCAACAAGCGTGAGTTTTAGTTTTAGACTGTCCATGGCCAACAGTATGAAAACCCTTTATAGACCCATCAATCAAGAAACCTACACCACACAAGCTCAATTGTCTTTAAGATACCCCATACCGAAATCAAGGCTTTTTTACTATACGTTTTTTCAATACTCTAGTTTAGGGGCTGGAATCAAAGAGAGTCCACACAAGTGGGAAGAAAAAACTCATACCTTAAAGAGCCCACACAAAAGAAAAGAGAAGCCCCACAAGGTGAAAAGAGTGGTATATAGATAGATCCTTAGTTAGCAGGGTTACATGTAAGTTGCCAACAAAACAACACACAAAAGGAAAGAAAAGCCCCACAAAGTGAGAAGAGTGGTATATATATATAGATCCTTGAATAGCGGGGTTACATGTAAGTTGCCAACAAAACAACCCCTGGTGTCAGCCTTTTCCTGTGTTAAAATCCCAAGGTAAACCACACCCCCCTTTCCTGTGTTAAAATCCAGCACAAATCAATGGAAGTGAGCCAACCAACCATCATACCCATGCTTCAAGCATGGCCTTCCATGCCACTTTGTGCTGCAAGGCATACAGATAAAAACTATTTTTCACCCTTCCATTATTTGGAAGGGTGATTTTTGGTCTTATAAAATAAAGCAAGAATTATTTGTGATACCACTACCAGATTATTTGGATTAGTTCAAGCCTCTTTGTCTTTGGATTGTGGGTTATACCTTGTAACCTTTAAAACATATAAATATTACTATTAAGGCCTTTTCTGGTTCTGTTAGCCTTTCCACTGCAATTGTTTATAGCACAATAGAAATATTTCTCTACTAATGGTAGAAAGATTTGATATTGTGATGTAACCAAACATCTATTTTTACATTAGAAAATCCCAATTTTATTGGATAAGGTCGGCAATCACAATATTTCACCCTGACACTTCAAACCAAATGGAACCTAAAATACGGTTTAAGATGGTAATTAAATACTATTAAGATGGTATTTGAGGGAATTGGGCCTTGAAAAATTGTCAGGCCTCGGATAGTGCCCGATTAATTCCACTGGGCCTACTCTTGAACTGCAGGTCATTGTACAGGTTGGATGATTCTCTATAACATACAATCATCAATCTTCCTTTAAATGATGGAATTTAGTTCATTTTTCTTGGCAGTCCATTCATCTGATTGTCAAACATCAGACCACTTCACTGGAGCAATGCAACCCACTTAGGCCCATAGGCTGTAATTGCATCCCAGAGGGCATAAGCTGCCATTTGAGACCAGAAGAAATCTCTACTTAAGTTTGAGATTCTCATTATATATCTTCTGAAAGTAACTGGAACCGAAGAATGAAATTGGAACTCTGAAAGATCATGGGCTGGGTTAGGCTTGGCCAAACCTTGCTTCATACAACTTTGTCCCAAGCTTAGGCTGAGTATGCAGGGGTGAATCCTGCTCCAAGGCCAAGTTTCTTTCTAGCCCAATATGTAAATGGGCCCAGCTTGGACGTATCCATTCTTACCATATGGCTAAGTCCACAAAATAATTGGCTACTGAGCTAGGCCTGACAAATAACAATTAGGGCTAGAGGTTGGATTATCATTGCGAATAATGCCTAAATGCAGCTCCTATAAAGAAATCAACTTTGTATTTACCCACATGCTTTCATCATTTTATGCATGATGGGGTTAACCCAATTCATTTTAATAATAATTATAACACAAAAAATTAAGAGTATGTAAGGTCTATAAATCAAATATGCCAGTCGGCTGGCCCAAGTTGACCCAGGCTAGCCCACTTTGGAATGAGTTTTTAGCACCATGGGCTAAGAGATGGAGAATTTTCTGACTCAATAAATGCGATGGACCTTGATCAATGCATGCCTGAAGGCCTGATTAGGTAGCCAAGCTGGGCATTAGATACCAAGGCTTACTCCAGATTTACATGTGGGTCTAGATATTAGGCCCAGTAGCTAATGGGCTGGACATGGACAAAGTTCATCAAGAAGCAACAAAATTCTAACCTTGCTCCAGACTGATTCACTTAAAGTCTCCTCTTAGTTCCTTGTACTTGTGAGAGCTCAATTCTCTCATTTTAGCCCACATGCTTGATCTGACCCTATTGGGCCTGATGAATGGTTTAGGACTGGACTTGGATGACACTCAGCTCTGCCTAACCCAATCAATCCTTGAGTCTTGCTTGTCTCGTCCATGAACAAGGTCAGGCCAGAGACTTACCTGAGCCCAGCCATATTAAGCTTGATTTGGGTTGTGTTTCGAGCCCTTCCTGGCCAAACCATTGCACAGAAGAGAATATACATTTGCTTCAATACATCATATAGGGCTGGATTTTATGAACTTCAGGCTTGGGCCTAATTTTTGGGCCCATTGGACTATGATAATTAGTGGTAGGCCTTGGACAGCTTTTAGCCATTCCTTAAGAAAAAGTCTACGGATCCCGACTGGGGGACGAATTCCAGCCCGGTTCCACTGGGCTGTAGCAGTGGTGTTCCTAAAAGGCATAAACTACCCTACCATTGAAGGGATTCATCTGCCCAAGTCCGTACTTGTGTTCCTTTAATTCCCAACCTATGTGTCCTGTTCATGCATTAAACAAAAGTGGGGCCCATCTCTGTCCTCTGATGATGATGACCCATCCGAGCGCACATGATGGATCATAGATGGATTGGTTCCATTATTGCCACCAACGTGAGCCTAAGAAGGAGTAACTTTGGTGCTCCTCCATACAGCCTTTTTATCTGGACCTAGACCCCATGATATTATGGGATACATGACAGAAAAGTAAAAAAAAAATATAGACCAAAGTCAGACGGCGCTGGTGACATTAATAGGTTTTTAGTCATGAAATTGAGAAAATATGATTTAAAGGAAATTAATATGTCAAAGCCCCAAAATCTAATCTACTCAAAATGAATATATTTCATGAGCATATGATATTTTCAAATCACATGAGCGTTGTAGATGAGCTGTGAAGGACTCACTGTTAAATGATATTGTCTTTATCTATATTCTATATTCATTGGGGAGTCTCTCATGACTGAGGCCCATTTGTATTTATTTATTTTGGTAAAAGAGGCCCATTTGTAATTGGTGTGGCTCTCAGGTGGGCCGGGGTAACTTACTAGAATATAAACAATTCAAATTAAATGTTTTTCTTTCTTTTTTCTATGAGTTTTCAACAAATTTCATTGAAGAAAGATTTGCGCCCTCATCATGAAACACTTGATTTTTTATAATCTAGTTTATAAATGATCCATCAGAAATTGTGAGATCAACTCTTACTTGAGTGTGATTTAGATAGGGCATTTGGAGGATGAGGTCATATATAATGAATGTTTAGGTTTACATTGATGATTGAGCCTCACAAATTATAAGGTCTGTGAGCCTCATAAATTATAAGGTAGTGTCCCATGTTTCAGGAAGTCCAATCCTAATGTATTTGAGTTTGACTTACATTAATGCTAACTTGAAGGGGTGGATCCTCACAGTAAACCTCACTTATGTTAAATCAGATCTAATCAAAATAAATGTCCTTTCACTATATGGGGTGCCCCATATTTTACTCCAGTAATTGTTGGTTTCAACCATAAGATTGATCGTTTGATTAAAAATACAATTAACACAGTATATCATAGTCATTTATCACATTTCTTATTAAATATTTAATTTTATGGTGGAACCAACTCCTATTGAAATAAATTTTTGGGATATTTCACACTAGAGGAGGAAGTTTATTTTTAGCCACAGATTTTCAATGAAATGGCACTGATACGAAGTTCCACTTGGTTAACTGGGGATTTCTCTGCATCAAAGCTTAGAGGATCTGATCACATGTTTCAGACATCCACATGGGAAGTGTTCCATATGTCAGGCAGCGAATGATGTCATGACACGCTAGTTAAATCTCCCTTGCAAGGAAGGAACAAGATCTAACTATCTTCCTTGCTTTTATTCCTACCATCAAATATAGCTTCCAATCATGACCATTTAACTACCACCTTCCCCTCCAGATAACTACCTCTCCCCCACCTCCACCTCTCTCTCTCTCTCTCTCTCTCTCTCTCAATTCAATGGCTTCATCACCCAGTCTCTCTCATCTCAACAACACAATCAATTGCAAATTAGACTGCTCTTTCCCACTCTCCACTCCATCATCAATCCCATATTAGAATTAGACTACTCCTCTCTGTTATCCTCTCATGAGTTCTGCAACTCCTTTCCAGTTTCCTGAAATGGGTATCAAAGAATTCATGGTTTCCTTCATCTTCACCTCGATTTTCTTCTCTATTCTCTTCATCCCATCAATCTTGACAAGACCCATCTCCCAAATCCCTCCCACCAACCTCCCCCACCCTCCACAACCCAACCACTTCCCTGTCTCCTTTGCCTACCTGATCTCAGCCTCCAAAGGTGACGTCAACAGGCTAAAACGCACTCTACAAGCGCTCTACCACCCTGCAAACCACTACCTCCTCCACCTTGATTCCAACTCCTCCCCTTCTGAACACCTCCTCCTGGCCAAATTCGTTGCTAATGACCCCACTTTCTCCAGGATTGGAAATGTGTGGATAGTCAAGAAGTCGAATCTGGTGACTTACAGAGGACCCACCATGCTTGCCAACACTCTCCATGCAATTGCCATGCTTTTAAGGACCTGCAAATGGGACTGGTTCATCAATCTCAGTGCCTCTGACTACCCCTTGGTGACTCAAGATGGTAATTAAATAAAGGTAGATAGATTGAAGAAGGTTTTATTTCAAAATTTGGGTGTCTTTCTAATTACGGATTTTGTGACCCTTTTTGTGCTTTGGCAGATCTAATGCATGCCTTCTCTGCATTGCCTAGGCATCTCAGTTTTGTGCAACACAGCAGCCACTTGGGTTGGAAAATGTAAGAGATTTTTCTACTCTATATGGACTGGTTGAAATTAACCAGTCAGGCGCATTTATATGTACCATCATCACAATTGGTTTTGATTTTTGGCTCTGTGAATGTGGCAATATGGGAATTTGAAATCAAATTAGGTAGGAGAAATCTTTCCTAATTTTTATGCATCATATCAAGAATTGCAAAATCTGCAATGGAAGAAAAAAAAAAGAGTATCTCACCTAATGTTGTTTCTGATTTCTGTGACTGCTCCAATAGCACAGTGGAATGGGTTACCATTCCTTCAGCCACAAAATCAAGAATGATTGCAATCCGGGTTACATCCAAATGCAACTTTTTAGTGCAAATCTTCTTTGTTAAATCCCCAAAAGGATTTGGATTAAGATAGTGTTTTGCCTTGATTTCTTCAAAAAAAAATTTCAGGAACAAAAGAGCAAAGCCAATTATGATAGACCCTGCACTTTACAGTCTTAATAAATCAGAGATAATTTGGGCTTCAAGTGAGAGGACAATACCTACAGCTTTCAAATTATACACAGGTTCATTCCTTTTTCCATATCTCTTTCAGTTTCTGTGAAGAGCTTAACATAGAAGCTTACATGCAGATATTTATGCAAAATCCATGACTATTCTTGTCTATATGATTATGTCAGCAATCAATACAGAGCTTTGCTAATTCCATGTGTTGCATCCAAACCACTGATCAGGTGGACCATGAGGTGACCTGATCTCCACTGATCAGGTGGGCACACATGATGAAAGATATGAATGATTAGAAAAGGTCCATAATGGTAAAGATTCAATTTCAAGTGAGGTACCGACATCCATATCCGTACATATATACGCATACAAACAGAACTGCCAATGGAATGATGTCCAAGAACATCCTCTCTTAATCCATAATAAATTAGATTAAAGTCTCTGTTGTGATAATTTTATCATTAGATTTCACACCACGGCCCAGATCTGTTCCTATTTTAATAGTGATACATTTGCTCTACTTAATCACACACACACACACACACACACACACACACACACACTGCATTATGTGAATGGACATATTCAATACACAATGGAGAATGAGAATATGAGAGACATGAATTTAGTTTCTATAGGCAATTCCATGTCTAATTGAAAGAACTCATATGACACATTACAGAGACAAGGGCATGCTAATGTTTTCAACAAAAATATGCAACACTTTGGCCATATTTGCATATGAAGATGCCTATGAATATGATCAAATATTTCATACGATAACAGCAGCAAGAGATGTTATAGGGAATCAAAGAGAAACCCCCCTTCTTTTGATCCAACAACTACAAGCTAATAAGACATCTGACAACTTTTTAAAATATTATCCTATTATCATTAGCTTCTGGGTTATGTCTATTGGGGAATATCAAACATAAATACAATATATACTTAATTTCTGTGATACTATAAAAGCTAATTTATCAAGTACTGTGAGAGTAGAATCTTTTCATTTTTTAGGCTCCAAAGTCTAGAAAAGGCACATGACTAGACACTTTTCAAACATGTTGGTGTGGGAATGCATGTTCCTGTCTGTTTGATGCTGGGGTTTTGGTTTTATCCTTGACATTGTTTTTTGTTTAGCAGGTACAGTTATATGCCTATTGTATGTACATACATCACAACACACTCAGATTATGGATTGCAAACATCTAAGGAAATGTTAATGCAACTCCCAAAGTAGATAAAGTGTGTAAAATAATACTAGGATACAGAGAAACAGAACATTTAAACTTGGTGGCCTCTCAAAATGACCCTGACACAAGCAATTTCTTCAAATGAAGTGCCTTTTCTCAGTTCCTAGTATTTAAGCATCAGGGGATCAGGGGTAATCTAATTAGTGGACTAGTTTAACACATGTAACGGTAAGACTCGGAATAGACAATCAGTATTTCGATCCCGACAGTCAATTCTATCAGGGGGAAATCATTGCCTACTGTTGATGACTGTCCCAAACACATTGTTCATCAGACAGCTTGGAGCATCCCATTGTCATAAATTCTGTTGCTATGACCGTCAGATGAATGGTTTGTGATGCCTTGCGTGCTCCAATCATGGTAGAGATGATTTACATAAGCCATGTGTTTCTCAGTGAAAATCTAGGTACATAATTTTTTTTTTTTTTGTTTATGTTATTAAGCATACAGCTACTAGAGCAAGCATTGTTTTAAGCGATGGTAGACCAAGCAAAAGCCTGAAACAGAGGAACCACCTACCTCTGGTCCAAGCCATTAATCTGGTTGTTCTAAGAGGGGTGGGCCATGCACCAAGAACCTCTTACTCAAGATCCAGCAAAGAAGATATCACGGAAGGCCCCTGTTTTGATGGGGACAAATTTAAATAATGGGTTGGATCATAGAAATTCTGCATCAATATATCATTATTGTATTATAGTAAGTGCTGAATATCGATAGATGTGCTACAAATTTAAATGAAGTAAATGCATAACTGGAATTTTGATGTTATATCTCTTGCTCTTACAGGATCTGCTTGGGTGGTATTATCAAGATCCTTTGCAGAGTACTGTATAATGGGTTGGGATAATCTCCCAAGAACTCTCCTTCTCTACTACACAAACTTCATCTCATCTCCAGAGGGCTACTTCCAGACAGTAATATGCAACTCACATCACTTCAGGAACACAACCGTGAACCATGATCTCCATTACATCACATGGGACACGCCGCCAAAGCAGCACCCACGGTCCCTTGGATTGAAAGATTACAGGAGACTGATTTTAAGTAGTGCCCCATTTGCAAGGAAGTTCAAGAGAGACGATCCCCTGCTCGACAGGATCGATCGCGAGCTACTCAAACGAAGGAAGGGGCAATTTACATACGGTGGATGGTGTAATGGGTCATGCTCATATTCCAGTAGAGGTGAGAGTTTGGGTGCTTTAAGGCCTGGAGCTGGTTCAAGAAGACTGAAAGCTTTGCTAACAAAGATGCTTTCCCAGAGAAATTTTAAAAGAAGGCAATGCAGATGAACGTTTGAAGCCTGAAGGAAGAGTGTAGATAGAGGAAGTGAGAAGAGGTTTCGCTGAGTGTGAGGCATATTGTTATTCATTCAAGCTTATGCAAAGTTACTAATCCTTGGTTAATAAGGATTAGGAAAGTTAATCTTATTTATAATTTAATTTCGTTGGGAATTCGACCAGGAATTGCTTGTTATAAAGGAATGCTAGAGATATATAAATAGGGAGATAATCCCTGATCCAAGACTTCCAAGCACATTGTTAAATAGGCTTACATGTCATCTCTGGTATCCAATTTGAAACACTGCTCTAGGGCCTACATCTATGGCAAAATGACACGACCCGAGCCCGAGATTATGATTAATCCGAGATAACTCCGAGTCACGTCGCATTCTTACTCCCGTGAATCTCAACGCATTAAAATTCACAAGGGATACCGAGTATGTATTATGCGGAATATTAACAAATATACATTACTCATGGAAAACAAACTTCATTTACACTATGTACAAACTAATCACTTGCATATTTAAATACAATGCAAGGATTAAAGTAAAGTTCCATTCCATTTCATAACAAAGTTTTCTTTTCAAACTCTCATTTGTTTTTCTTTCATTTCCATTCAACTAGTCCTCCTGGAGGAACCGTATTGGACGTCTTCGGTGGCGTTGTGGCCTCAAAAAGACCGGCATGGGCAGCTGTGCCTGTAATGCCATCAATAACACTATGAATTTGACAATTCAACAAGGTATAAACAATTATATGATTAAACATGTTAATTACACGTTTAATTCATCTAACTCATGGTTAGACAGTACAAATTCAATTCATAATCAATAAGAGTCTTTTCACTTGGCAAACTACAACAGTATTTCAATTTATATTTAATTTTCATCTTCCTGAAAAGGAAGGATTCCATCTTCCATACGGAAGGATTCATATATTGTTGGACTTTTCAGAGTCCGGGCCAGGGACTACTGACATCACCACGGAGTTCCGAAACACTCCCAAAGAATCTACTGCAGCAGTATCAGCTCAAAAGAGCTTATAGAAATCACCATGTAGTGTCAGACTCAATAAACAAGACAATTATCATTTTAATACCATTAAATTACAATTAATGGATATAATTTGATAAACAATTCTTTACGACTTTAATTCCACTTATACTCCATTTCGAATACCATTCAATGTACAATTTAATTAAAGAATACCAACCGTTCAGGTGTAATCATCAGTTGTTTAATGTACATGTTATTCTCGATGGACATCACAATATATGTGGATGTTGTACATTAAAATCCCCTTAATTAACACTTATAGAGGTATAAACAACATTAACAGCCTTGAAGTAATCAATAGGCTTTATACCACAATTTCAGAACTAAATCTAGAAAGTTATCAAGTTTTGGTTAGTGGTTCGATCATCTCTCGATCGACCGAATAGTTCATCTTGGTTAACCGAACTTACGCGATTAACTTACAAGAGTTAATCTTTCATTTATAGTCAATTTCAGACTATAGATCACCTTTTGGTCACCTCTCAGTTTGTATTTCAGAAACTGAATTTTCACTCAATTTCTAAGAGTACCCGGTTGACCCGATGTATGCTCGGTCGACCCTATACACTGCAAGCTCGGTCGACCTGAGAAGATCAGGTCGACCTCCCTCATGTATGCCCGGTCAACCGGCAATTGTAAACGAAAATAGGCAACAGTGATCTCATCAGGTTCCAGAGAACCACACTATGTGTAGCCGGTCAACCAAGCATGCCTCCGATCGACCGAGCTGCGCCCAGACATGCTACAGAATTCTAAAAACAAATTTTGTTTCCATTCTACAACCTGTAACACATTCTACAACCTGTAACGCAAGTCTGGAACTTTCTATTCCCTCTCTTAATCATCAGTTATACACCATAAAACACTTCCATTCATCACATAACCCATTCTAATACCATTTAATCAATCCCTAAATCAAACAATTCCAAATTCTACAGAACAGGTTTGAACTCACAACTACTACTAATCAATGAAATCTATACAATTAGCATCATAATCACAAAGGACTGTTATACTTGCCTTAATTTCGAATTCAAGACAAAAACTCCTTCGTTTCACCCTCTATTTGATTCAAAATCACCAACCTCCAAACCTTAATTCCATGAAAACACCCAAAATGAATTCCTTATGACTATTTGTAATATAAATCATTTTAAGAACTTAATAGAACTCAAAAGTTCTATGAAAACAACTAAACACTTACTTAACAGCTTGTCAAACGGAAACTTGAGATTTCCCTTGAACTTTCACTCCATGAAAACCAACCCACTTGAAGAAGAAGATGATGTACACAATCATCCACTTGAAAATCACTTGAACAATCTTCGTTCCACAACTTGTAGAAAAGAAATGAAGAAGAAGAAAAAGAAGAAGAAGAAGAATAACCAAGCTGCCCACACTTCACTGTTGTTGTAGGGATGACTCCACCGAATGAAATGGAGCTTGGTCTTATTGACACATATCACAAGCACTCTTGCATATAAACCTTAGAATTTCTACTCATTTACAATTTGAGTCAAACTAAGACCTATTTGACTCATTTCAAGTTAAACGAAAACGTGTGTATTATGAAAGTTGACGTACTCGTCAAGATGCACATGATGGTATCAAGTTTCACTGCATTCGACGAAATACACTAAATTTTATATTTACGGAAAAGCCCTTAATCTCACTAACTTGAGTTTAAATTCAACTCAATCAAGTCAATCTCTTCCAAACTTGTTCATTGTGCTTAATTCATCCATCTAAGACTAATTTAATCCATTTCAATCATTGATCACCATTAAATTGATTAATCACGTTTAATTAGAGTTAATCTTGATTAATTCGGAATGGAGTGTAACACAAAACCAACTGGGAGGATCCTTAAAGTGAGAAGCAGAAGGTAAGAAACCTTGAGGCTTGACTCCCCCAATATAAAACTATATTTAATGAGCAGGTGTTCCACACTTCCACTTGTGCATAAACAGGTTAGTCATTATGATAGAGCGTTCATATCTAGTGAAGGGACCAGGGGTGGCAATGGCTCAGGTACCATATATTAAGCTGAAGGGTTTATAGTTGATTTGGACTGTTGGTTACAATTTTGACAGTAGGTTATTCTTCTCTCCTCCATTATCACTCATAACTATCTACATTTTATCCTATGCAACACCTATTTTATTTTATCTCATGTAAAGACCCGATTTCTTAAATTTTATTTTAAATTAATATTAGCCGTAGATTATATCTTGTGTGGGCCCTACTTTTTTCTTAAAGTTATTTTGATTATTATTATCTCTGTTGTTGTGATAGGATTGCACTAAGGCTTTCCAGATTTGATAAGACCTCATTTCTGTCTTGAGAATTTAACTTGAACCCACAAAAGAGATCTTCTTATTTCATACATATCCTACTTTACTTTATCTCTCTCTCAGTCTTCAAACTTCTTTTTCAAGATCTCTTACAGGTAACCTTTTTACCCTATCTTTACTTTATTTTAATTTCCAGTTATTCATTTTCTCATTATTCCCTTTGAAGCTGATGCAGGCATGTTTTTATCCTATGCTAGTTTTCCTTTCTTTTTATCTTGAAGTTTATTTCCTTAGTCTTCATTTATAGTTGCTTTACTGTTCCTATTTCTTCTCATTATTTTGATTTCATGCTTTTTGACCATCATCTCATGAAAACCCACGCAAACCCCACTTTATAAATAACAACCATTCATTATGTGCCCCACTTTTGACACCCATTAAGAAACGTCCCACCCTCCACCAAACTGGATCCAGTAAGTATCTTCCTCCATCTTTCCCTTCTCCATTCTTCAAGACGATCTAAGTGAGGCCAACGTGCAAGCCACCTATCTCCATTCCCTTCTTGATATTCATTCTCACCTCACATCATCAACTTTGTGGAGCCCTTATTTATCAATACATCAGCAACCAAAACCCAACACAGACTTTTAGTTCACCATCTACTTGACGCTACCTTCATCTCTGTTATTGGAATCAAGCAGCCACCATTTTCCCTCCATCATGTCCAACCCATTTCGATGGACTCACAATCAGAACCCACCTGCAACTCTATTCCTTAAACCCAATCCACCCAACCAAACAACATGCGCCACTCTGTTATCTTACTTCCCTGAGCAAATAACCATACCCAGACCTAGGATTCATGTCATCACCGCCATCAACCCGAGCTTTGGAACTCATAACCGGGCCATCGTTGAACTTCCCCTGTTTCCACTTTTTCATGTCGTTTTCCCCACTGGCTGGACTCTACATACCCTTTTGTTTTATTTATTCTCCTCCTACTGCCAGGAAGTCCTCCTTGCACTAGGACC
This sequence comes from Cinnamomum chago, assembly GCA_038049695.1. Lineage (NCBI taxonomy): Eukaryota > Viridiplantae > Streptophyta > Magnoliopsida > Laurales > Lauraceae > Cinnamomum > Cinnamomum chago. The sequence goes on along the minus strand of CP142454.1, from coordinate 10,684,582 downwards.
CATTTAAAAACCAAACAGGTTGAACTTAGTTATCTAGACCCATCTCCATACAACTATGATAGCCCATATACTCCACAGCCTTGACCCACTTAGGCACAGCAAATTTTCACTCGTCTCTGACCCATTAGCCCATACCTGAAGATGTTCACTCAATCTACGTGCTAACCATAGATGGGCCATTAATTAATAGGAACCCACTTGCATGATTGATTAACCTGGGCCCAACCCAAAACTATATCCAATCCATTTCTTAGAATTGTGAACCTAAACCAGGCCAACTCATCTCTCATTCTGACCCAAACCCATGTACTCATGTCTGAACCCACTTACACAACGCACTCGCTGACCACTTAGAAATCACCCTTGACAGGATCCACATCTAGGCATTAAGGAGCTTAGACCAAGGCTGGTCAAATTAGTCAGACCCTTCATCCATTGTTAAACAAGGCAAATAACCTTACTATGCTTCCCTAGTTTTTGGAGTTTTCGATTCCTTGTCCCGAATATGATATATCTAATGATTTGTTATGTTTCCATTGTAATATATGCCTAGATGCATGGTGAGAGGGCCCGATCCTTGCATCTTAGAATTGCAGAATATTTGTTTATTATTGATTTGGTTAGAAAATAGTAATTTTGACTTAATCCTGATTAATGGATTTTAGCTATAATCAAACTTGTTGGACTTAATATTTCTCCCTTAAGATCATAACTTTGTGAAATGAATTATCATTAAGAAATACGTTCCATGAGTTATCTGAAAATTTCATCCTAAGGTTGGAGCTTTGTACATTAATATATGGTTGACTCGCTTTTCTAGCCTTCCTCAATTAGTCGATTAAAACTAAACATTATCGAACTTTGAAAAATATATATACCATTGACCTCTAAGGCATCCTCTAAAGTATGGGCAACGCATCGTGGGGACGCTCACACGCGGACTTTAGCCTTTTGGGTATGACATTGATGAACTAGGAACCCCTTTGTGCGAAAATTACTAGTTTGCAGCTAGCTCCATTTTATTTTGATTTGGTTTAGTTACCGGTAACGCTGGCTTTGTGCCAGTTAATTGTAATTATAAAATGGTTGTACCTGATGGGTACCTTTGTGATTTGGTCAATTTTGGCAAGTATGCTTTGTCAATTTAGTTTGCTGAGGAGGTGTCTTATCTTAGTTTCAATTCAGAATATTTTGCTCTATTAATCTGATATCATTCCACCCAATTTACCTTGTTATTTTGATTACCCCGATCATGACATTTGGGCTTTAGAATATTTACGCATCCACGACCCAGAGATTAAATTTGCTGTCAATTGACTGAAAAATCGTTTGCTATGGTTTCATAGTCTGTTTACCTGTGAAGTTTTACTCATATGGTTGTTTTGTTCTTTTTTTCAGATTTTGAGGTCGATCTGAAATTTGAGGAATCTTAGAATGTTTATAAGGATGGGCAGAGACATGAGCAGCACATCACCTTATTTTATTAACTAGTAGATTTGAGAAAAGTATTTAGTTTGTGGATTTTTTGGATTCCTAGTTTAGATATAAGACATTTTGAGATTTCCATATTTTTTTGTGGATAATTATCGAGTGTGCAATGACATATTTGGGTTATTTATTTCTTTTATGTGACATAATTTAATTAACACATGAAGTCGAATCATCGCATCAAGAAATTTGAGGGTCCCAAGGGCTTCAGATCTCAGGGCGTGACATTTCCTCTTTTGATTTGTATTGTATGGGCACACTCGTACTCATACTCAGCAAAGGTTACTGTGCTAGTTATTTATTAATGGGATTGAAAATGTCAATCCAAACCTAACCAATAAGTTAATAAGGGCTAAGTCCAAACCCTTTAATTAACAGGCTGAGTTGGATTGGCAAGTCAATGTAATTACCTTGGGATATGGATCCGAAACCTGTTTGGACCAATAAAGGGTGCCATATGGGGAAAGAGGATACATCCCATCTAAAAAAAAAAAATTATCTCCTTAAAAAGACCTCATTTCTCCATGTGGCACCCCTATCTTGTTTGGTGCAAACTGGGGATCCGGATCCAATTACCCTTGTTTGGGTTGGGTTGATGACTTCACTGACAAGAAAGACTTGACCTGAACTCAACCGCTTCATTAATTGGAACAGAAATGTAAGCCAGAATGTGGACGAAAGCTGGTTCCTGAATACCCGAAGGACACTAATTGGTGGATCCGAGCATGTTCTGATTCGGGTACATGTTTAGCTCCAAGCATAGACCCTAACAAAATTTACGTCTGGGTTGGGTCCTGTACCCTTCTGGGTACAGGTTCATTACAGGTACTAATCAGTGTTTCAGGTTTGGATACAAGTATAAGATGGACACAACCATTTTTCATCCGGAAGCCCAAATGCTCCAGTATCATGCTAAGAGCACATAGTTGGGAGGGGGTCACGTTTGCAACCACTAGGTCACATGTTCCAGTCATTAGTTATGTTTAAAAAGAAAAAAAAAAAAAAAAAAAAAAAACAGATTTTTTTTTGGTTAAAAAAAGAAAGAAAGAAAGAAAGAAATAGATTTGTGCCACAAAGATGGAGGACTATATATGGAACAGTTTCCATGGTAACTGCCATTTTGGTTCATCAGTTCCGAGCCTGTTCATTTATTAGAATTTCATGAATTCATTTTTAAATTTTTAAAAAATGTGGAATTCCTAAATCCTCCTAAGGACATAAGCATTTTGAAATTCCACCAAAAGGGCATAAGCATATTTAAATTCCACCAAAATACAAAAAAAAAAAAAAACAGAATTCCTGAATTACTAAAGGTCAATTGAGACTTATCATGTGGTGAAATCCATAAATTCTTGATGTATGGTGAATTGAAGTATAGTAAGATGAAGCATCAAATCAAGAGAGAATAAAATATAAGGTGTCATGATTGTGTTTTGTTTTTAGTTGTTTAGCATGAAATCTTTTTGATTTTTTGTATAAAAAAAGTAGAGTTTCTTTGTCTTTTAGTGGAGAAATGAGGTTTTTTTTTTACTTTTTTTAAAAATTCGGAAGGAATTTTGAAATTGTTTACTTTTGATATGACCCCTTATCATTTCTTGTCTGATTCACTTCACTTTAACTGGTTAATTACCATACATGCCCAATAAAAAAGAAGGAATTTGAAAATGACAAGAAAACATGATATCACATTGTACGTGTCTAAATATTTACAGGCTTGTTGAGTATCTATCGGAGTACAGTCACGATTGACTAAGAGTCAGTGCCCGTCTCGTTAAATCGAACCGAACAGAAAATGATGTCAAGGTCAGGTATGATCTCGGTATGCAAGCATTCTGATACTATTGCCTAGATTGATAAAACCGAGACCAAGATATGCCTAGCTGGTACTCTTACCGAAACTAGAATAATCTCGGTATTAGGAAAAGATCAAATTGGCTCTGCTTCACCAGGCACTACAGCCATCAAGCATTGCTTAGTCATGTGCTGGTCACCTCTAACCGTGATCACCTCGACTTTGTCGTTCTCGTTCTCTAATAAGAACTTGAGTTTTTGGTGATGAGTGAAAAGTACTGCCTCCATGTTATGCAGCCAAATTCTTCTCATTATTGCATTGTATGGGGATGATACATCTACCACAAGAAAGTCGGCTAGCATAGAGGTGCCTTCAACTTGGACTTTTAGGAAGATTCTTCCCTTGGGGGTATACCGGCTTTGAGCTGAAACCCACCAAGGGAGTGCTTGCTTCCTGCAAGTCATCTTCTTTGAGAACCATCTTCTTGAAGCAGTCAAAGTAGAGGATCTCTGATGAGCTCCCGGGATCCACAAGAATCCTCTGTACCTTGAAGTTCTTTAACTTCAGAGTCACGATTAGTGGATTGTTGTCGGGGAGCTAGACCCCATCTAGGTCCTTATCTGAAAACCAGATCTTGGACCTCTCTTTCCGAGCTTTCTTGGCAGATGGTCCCAGCTCAACTATCATCACCGGTTTGCTGTGCGAAGCCTTCCTCGCCTCGGCACGAGCTTGATTGCTCCCCTTTGGTACGGGAGCTAAATGAATGACATTGATGAAGCCCTTCGACTCGTCGTTGTCCTAATCATCATCATTTCGACACTGAGCTCGGTTGTTATTTTTGCCTTCTTCTTTAATGTAGTCCCTCAAGTGCCCGTCTTTGAAGAGCTTTTCAAGGTGTGACTTGAAGGCCATGTAATCTTCGGTTTTGTGCCCATTTTGCTTATGATAGGCACATAACTTGTTCTGATCTCGGGTGCAAGGATCACCATTCATCAGCTGTGGCCACTTGAAAAACGGTTGTGACTTGATCATGCCGAGGAACTTATAGATTGGCTCCTTAAAGATAGTGTTCACAGCCTTGTAGAAGGCAACAGTTGGCTTGGACTTCTTGCTGCTCCCCAAGGTGGGAGTCGAGGCCATTGCTGAACTTGTAGATGCCTTGTTTTCGGTCCATCTCCTCATTCCGAGACGATTTCTTATCTCTCATAGGGGGTCTATCTTCCTGCTAGAGGCCAAAGCTTTCGCGAGCCCATGCATCGTCTTCTTCTTGCTCAATAAACTGGTTCACCCTGGCCATCAGTACCTTCACCGTGACTACTGGGAACCGAACCAAGTCCTTTCGAAGCTCGTTGCCTAGCAGTAGAACTTGTTTGAAGGACTTGATGGTCACCCTATCAGTGGCGCCCTCGATCTGGCTATATATAGTCCAGAACCTTTTAGCGAACTGAGTGATATTTTCGGTCCACCTCATCCTGATTGCCATTAGGTCATCTTCCGTCTTGGGGATGACCCTATGAACCTAGAATTTCTCCACGAAGGAATTTCGCAACTGCTGTTAGCTCGAAATTGATCCCTCTGGAAGTGTACAGAACCACTTCAGGAGAAGGTCCCCTAGACTGGAGGAGAATACTCTGCAGTTCAGGTGATCTGTATCACCCCAAACCGACATCCTCCGAATAAAGTGGCGGAGATGTGCTGCTGGATCCGAGGTTCCATTATAAAGAACAAACCTCGGGACAATGAACTTCTCAAGGAGAGAAAGGTTCCTTATTTCCTGAGAGAAATGAGATGTGCTGAGATCCTCAGTGTCATAGGCGTTTAGCCGGTCTCGGGTGAAACCAACCACCTCCATGTTCCACTGGACAATTTGCTTGACTTATCGATCTAGCCATTCTCTCAGGTCATCATTGTCATCCGGTCTGTGTCTCTTTGAGTCCTCATTCAAGTGGTTGTTACTCGAACCCTCATCTTAAGCTCGGTCACGCCTCTTGTTATTCAGGATTTGCCTCAAATCCTATTCAACCGAAGGAGCTCGGCTGTGTCTAGGGGGTGGAGCCGGGGCCTTCGTCTTCTCCCTGAGTTGCTGCTGGAGTTGACGAATCAACTCACCTTGCTCTTGGATAACAAGGTTTTGGGCCTCGATATCCACGATGAGTGGGTTGTTGTCATCATCAGCATTGACCTAGCAATGAGATTTGTCTCGTTGGGGACGCTGCAATGGAGGATCACATTGCTGGGAATGCTCCAGCATAGGGTTATTTTGCCGGGAAGGTGATGTCATCCCCTTTGAAGATTGACTGAGTCACAAGCCATTCCACGCTCACTGCACCAAATCTTGCCCCAGTTCTCCTTCGGCGAGGGGCCGACGACAATGACTTTGGTAATACTGGTGGCAATGACGGGATCTTTTTTTATGGTCCTTTGCCGTTTCTGATTTTCGGAGGCATGATGTTTGTAAATTTAGTTTGATTTTTCTCATAGACAACTCCAATTGTACGTGCCTAAATATTTATGGGCTTGTTGATGTGAATATAGAACTTCTTAGGAAAGATCAAATGCCTAAGACCTGAAAGGGAAGGAAGAACAAAGGTAAGAGACCCTAGCTGCAGTAAGTCAAAGGCACTCTGATGCCTTAGTTTGTTCAATAACTAGACAAAGGGTGAATGAGTGAAGAAGAAGGGAGAGCATAGAGTATGGGTGTGTATTTGTGTATGCGTATATGCGTACCTCTTATGGATTTGCTCCTTGTGTATATATAGGCCAAGAGTTTATTTTTGGAGGTAAGGTCCCATCAAACCTTACCCTAATGTCTTGGAAGTAGATCCCATCGAACCTTACCCTGATGTCTTGGAAGTAGAGTCATGAACTTACCTTGGTTGACCTTAGAGGTAGAGTCTCATTAGACCTTACCTCGATATAGACGTAGCCACCAGGCAATGATAACATTTTATCTCTGTCCGATGCATGTCATCATCACTCAACACGTTCTGTAACGTGGTTAAGTCTCTATGAAAGTACAGTCACGATTGACTAAGAGTCAGTGTCATTCTCAGTTAACCGAACCAAATTGAAGATGATGTCGATGTTAGGTATGACCTCAGTATGAAAGCATTCTGACACTATTGCCAAAATGGATAAAACCGAGACTAAAATATGCCCAGCTAATACTCTTATCAAAATTAGATAATCTCGATATTAGAAAAAAATTACAAACACATTTTGTTTCAAAATGTCAAACAACGACTGGAATTCTAATAAAGATTCTAATGATACCAGGTCCACCTCAGGGACCTAAAAGTAAGGGTAGGTGAGGGTTCTGTACTTCTGTTCGGTTGTACAACTTCAGTTGCATTCTCAAATCATAGTGCAACGGGGGGCCTTTTTGGCAGGACAATAGCAAGTGAACCAGACCATTTATAATTGGTCAGATCCACCTGAACCCTAAATTTACCAGGCCGGGTTAGTGTCAGAGCTGGAATTGCTGCCCCTACCTAAAAAGTATGGACCACTCCCATCCTATTTTCAAATAGGAAGTCCAGTTCTGTCTAATATGCAGGGTTGGTGTTGGCCCACCCTGCTGAGCAATTAAGTTAACCATTTTGAGGCCAGTGCTGCCAGGACTTGCCCGTTTGTCTATTCCGCTATAAAGTAGACCTGATCTTGGGCAGAAAGGCTAAAAGCACAACGTAAATCCGCAAGGTGCCCTGCCAACCAAGTAACCCCAATCCCAACAAAGGGTCTTTGGGTAGGAGCTGGAATGGACTATTTGGGCTGAATTAGGGTTTGTCCCAAATGCCATTGCTTCCTCAAAGGGTTGGCCCTGCACTTCATGGCTCAATTGGGCATTGTCAATCCAGTGAGCTGGGATAAGGTTTGGTGAACCTAGATCCTTTAAGGCCCTCAAAATACAAATGAGAAAGCGAGTGAAACCATATATGTTTTACATACAATTAATGACATTGAGCAAATTTGGGGTGGGGAGGGGGAGGGGGAGGGATTTTTGGATGCTCTTGGTGTAGCAGATTTCCAGGAATTAAATACAATCAGGCAATAGAAACCTAACGTGAAAGGGTTTCTCAAAATCCAACGAAAACAATTTGATAAATCGAATGCAGATCTGATATTTGAATTTGGTTCTTAATATAGATCTGGATTCAAGTCTGTTGCATATATATTCCCCAAAATGATTTTTTTTTTCATTTTTCCTCTTTTTTTTTATGGAATAAGATGGGTGGTTATTATATATGTTAAAAGGATAAAAAGCCATGGAAGTTATAAAACTTGATTGACTAGGCAAACAGCTGAACCCAAACCCCAAAAACGATATTCCATACCAGGTTCAGTTCATTAATTTTATTCTTGAGGTTGGTATGCCACTCTTCCGTGTGAAGTTCTCTTTGAGGTGCGTAGGCTCTCTTTTTCACGGTGTGGACTTCATCTTCTCACATGAGTGAGCTCTTTTGGGTTCTAATTCCTTACTGGGTTAACCAAAACTAATAAAAATATCAAGAGCCCAAATACATAATTGGCATATAAAGTCAGGGTATAACAGTTCTGTTAACCGCTCATTTTGGAAAAACCTTTAACCGAACTATGTTTCACAGTTTTTTGCTAGGGATGACATTTTTAACCCGCCCCGCCCCAACCCGGAGTGCCCGCCCCGCCCCGTACGGGTTTTCCCCGCACCGACTCTTAGATGGGGCGAGGACGGGGAAAAAAACCATACCCCAAATCCGGGGCGGGGCGGGGCGGGGATGGGTATGGCTCTTGCCCCGCCCCGCCCCATGCCCCGCCCCGAAATACCACCCCATGCCCCGCCCCATAACCCGCCCCGAAATTAATAATCCTCTAAAATATAAATATATATTAGATTTCTTTTATAATAAATAAACATATTTATATGTAAATGTATATATTGATTTTATGTTGTTATTAAGGGTTAAGTAGATTGATTGAAGACTTTTTTTTAAAGTTAAACATGTAATTGAATGAGACATTATAAAAGCATATAATATGATCTCATTCCCTCTAATTCAAATTTAATGAAGTTAAAGTTGTTAAAAAATCTATCTAAGCTTATTTTACTTTAATCATATATAATGTTAAATTGTGACAAGATAAATCATATTAAATAAAACGAATATAAATATATAATAGAATGATGGATCATGCTTTAATAGCAAAGTAAATTATAGTAACTTATAATAGCAAAGTAAATTATAGTTAGTAACTTAATATGATTCTAATCATACTAACAACACTATAAATTATACTAATTTTAATTATATGTAATCAACCTCTTTATTAGTAAGTGGAGTTCATTGGTCTTAAAGTAAGGTTCCTGCCAAATCAATGAGATTTAATGATATTTGACTATCAACTATTAATAATTTTGACTCGACTTGATCCTCGTTAAGATCTTCCAATCTTTTTCTTACATGTGGTTGGTATGCATATGGTTGGGGCCCACATCATGGAAAGTTGGGTAAGCTTGTTGAGGGAAACTTAGAACATATATTATGTAGTCAGTTCAATACCAGAAATGGAGTGAAACCATGTATTGATGGAGTTCATGATATTTTAGAGAGATATTGTCTTTTTTATAAAGAATGACTCAAAGCATATATGATATTTTCAAGTGTATGTTAGTGGCATTCAAGGGCTTAGAGAAAATCTTATAAGAATAAAATCTCACTTTAAATAGATCAAATTTCAGGAAAAGGAAAATTTATATTATTAATTTTAGATAATTTTAAAAAATTTAAACAATCTAACAGTGCCCCACACTTATAAAATATTTATGTGGGGAGATCTTTTTATTCTATTTTGGGAGATTTTTTTTAATATTATTAAAGGCATAGAGACAACATAGATGAATCATTCATGTGCTTTTTACCATGTAAAATAAATTAATTTACCTTTTTTTTATAGTCAATTCAAAATTTATTTATTATATTTATTATTGTACCACATCGGGGCGGGGCGCCCCGCGGGGCATGTCGGGGCGGGGACGGGGTATGTAACATACCCCGAATTACGGGACGGGGCGGGGACAGGGAGATTCGGGGCGGGGACGGGGCAGCCCAATTCCGGCCCCGCCCCGCCCCGTTGCCATCCCTATTTTTGGCTTTTGAAAACCGTAATTGTAACCAAACCGTAAAAAACCGTTAAAAACCGAACTGCTGTAAATGGTTCGATTATGGTTAATTGTCACTTAAAAAAATTGTGAAAATTTTGCCATTTACCAATCAAACTTATTGTAAAAAAAAAAAAAAAAAAAGTTGGAGAATGGCATAATATGTTATTGTAAGGAAAAAAAAAAGAAATAATTTTCATTAATGCTCTTAGTTTCTTTTCTTATTAGCGAAATGATTCGGTTAATCATGTGTTTTGAGAACACGGTTAACCGAACCGCATTTAACGGTTCGGTTAATAACCGTGAGTTGAGACAAAAACCGTAAACAAATTGTGAAACACGGTTTTTGATTTCAATAATCGTAACCGTAACTAAACTGTGAAACGCGATTATTAACTGCAGTTCGATTCAGTTAGACGATTTTTCGATTTTTTTTTACACCCCTAATATAAAGCGTCAAATATATGTAAATAGAGCAATTTTCACCTACAAGAACAGCTAGCGCTCCGCATGGCTTCCATCTTTAGGGCGAACTCAATTATAAGGGTCAATAGAGCCATTTTCACCTACAAGAACTGCCGGCACTCTGCATGGCTTCCATCTTTAGGGCGGACTCAAGTACAAGGGTCTGGGTTTGAAGCCCCCACCCTGACTTGAGAAAAGGTTCAAATTTCTTAAGAACCTCCTACAAATTCGGAAAACTATATACTTTAACATTTGCCCCTTCTCTAAGTTTTTTTAACATAAAGACTCCAATGAGAATTTCCTGGGTCCGCCTCCAGCCATGCTAAGGGCATGTTTCTTTATTATAATTTCTAACAGGAATTTGTCATGTTGAGATTTGTTTGGACATAATATAAGATCTAGTCTATTGGCATTTGCAAATGTTATTTTTCAACATAAGAATTCTATTCCAAAATATTGTTTGGACCTTTGAAATTTCTGAAATTCCAGCTATTTTGGGTTTTTTGTAGAATTTCTAGATGCTCAAGTTCAAAGAAACATTCAGGGCACGTTTGTCAACCAAATCTGTAGGGAAAAGATTTTTAGTTTCCTTAATATTATTGTAAATCCCTGATTGACAATTGTAAATTTCCGAGGATTTGGACAAATGAAAACCTTCATTTATTAAGATTTTCAAATCCGACCACCCCCATAAGATTTGAAAATCCTCACTTAAATGGATTTGCATATTGAACCATATTTTTCTCAACTATATGCATCAATACACACTTATATAAATGTCAAATTCTTAACTATACAAATCTCCAACGAAAAATCCTTGTTCCAGTGGCAGTAAAGAATCTTTTTTGCTTGTTACCAATCTCATCAAATCTATAGGAATTTTCTTGAATTCTTTAAATGGATTCAAGGAATTTGGTAAAGAAATAAACCCTAAAACTCAATTAAGGACTTTAATTCAAGAGTGCCATGCTAAATGAAAATCTCCTTCTGGATTAAAATTATGCCCCGTAAGTATATCACGTTAGCATAGAAGCATTTGGGATTTGAGTCTCGATGCAGCCCCCTCACCTGACGCCGGTTCAGATCCAAGCCCTTGGTTTAAACTCGAGTACATTATGGTCAATTGTCATTGCACAGTCCTTCATGTCCGGCCAAACATTCCTTCCAGGAGAGGGGCCGGCGTCATCACTTTATTATACAAAGGATGAGAATTTGCATGGAGAGTAAAAGTAGAAGCTGTTAAAAGTAATGGTCTACCCATTGACTTGACCTATGCGACTTTACCTATGAAGTCAAGGATTAATTTATACAACTGACGAGTATGATCACTCTTTTGATTTTTATACCTTTCATGCCTTTTCCTCGTGGTAAGAAGCGCCATAAATGTGACTGGTCCAATAAAGTCACTTCAATAAACCCACCTGGACCAAAGAGAAGAGTCTCTAACGGTAACCCATTTCATTTAAATTTGCAAACCGTATAACGCTCGCTTGCTGGTAGGTGAGTTTACCGAAAAAGGCAACCTAACAACGGCCATTTCTTCCACCACCATCAAAGCTTTTCTATATACCATTCAGACTCCAACAAAAAAACAAATTCAAATCAATCAATTAAATAAGACACTAAGAACACGATTAACAATTAACCACCATACATAAACCACAGTGCCGGAAAGTTTACAAGTACCGCAGGAAAATCAGAGTATCCTATCGGCATGCGATGGAAGTCGCCGGAAAATGTTAATGGGAACTGTCGGCATGTCGTCACGAAACCTGGGGTGCCTCAGGTAGTAAAAGCCCAAGAGCAACACAATAGCCTTGAAGGGCACGGCATACAGGGCCAAAGAGGCCAATAGGCAGAACACCACAAATATACCAGTCGCACGCGGGTCTCTCCAGTTCAGCAAGGCCTCCACACGCTCACCCTGAGCTGCCATGTCACCGAGAAGAGTCTGTGCCCGGCCCGCCAGGGCCCGCAAACGATCGTATCTAATTCGGATTTGATCCGGCCCACGTGAGCTCGGGAACCCATCAAACTCCTCATCGATCTCATCGGGCCCCACCACATCCACATAGGAGAGCCGCGGATCTATGCTGGTGGGGGCCATGTGGCGGTACCGGTACCTCCAGACCAAAATGAAGAACAGATACATGAATGCAGTTGGGAGGATCAGGTGAGGGCACAGCACAACTGCCGCGAGCAGTAGGTGGACCAGGATTGTAGTCGATGGGTGAACCCAGCTGCAGACCCCATCGAGCCAACCGGCTAGAGCCAAGGCCCATGACAGGCACCCGACAACCCGAAACCAGTTGGCCCTGCTCCGTCTCATGCTCCACACGTGCGTGTCGGAGTCTAGCATGTATTGCACCACCTCCTGGCCCAAAGGAGGTTCGGATCGCCCAAGCCGAGCTGTCACGATCCTCATTGCAGTGTGTCGGAGCACGTCCTGCTGAGCGGGCCCCAGCGGCTTCACGTAGTGCATACGTGGCAGCATTGGGCTAGCGTACGCCTGGATGAGGCTTATCCAGGAGGGGCATGTGAATCGGACGGCCAGCTCGATCTCACCCATCCTCTTGGCTCCTGATGGATGCAGCAGGGTGAGGGAATACGAATTCATGTACACACGGTTCGTATCGAGTGTAGACAGCCGTATCCGTATCTTTCCAATGCGCACGTCCTTGTCCTTCCCTGGCTTTCCTGCAGACTCGTCGCCCTTGTACCTCCCGTTGTCGAATACGCCTACGGTTAGGACTGTACACGGATCGTATACATCCCAGGCGTACTGCTCGTTCCAACGTGGGTTGAACCGATCGATCAGGGTACGGGTCCGGAACCACTTTGGCCCGTACTTGGCCACCACGTAGGCGTCGGTGGTCCCACGCGTGCCATCTTTGGTCTTCATTGGAAGCAAATTGCTGGCCCCACGGATGCCGATCTCAAGCGATCCGATGGGGGGTTTTGAGAGATGTTTAGAGGCGGCCCGCACGTCGCTGGTCATGTGTGCGGCCTCATCTAGCACGTGATAGCCACCCTCAAGGCAGATCCGCACGTGTATGCGGCCCGTGTAGGGACGGCTCTCGTCGCCAACCAAGTTGAACCATCTTGATCGCGGCTCGGTTCGATCATCCGACCGTCGATCAATGCTGGGCACGTGTACCTTCGCCTGGCCCACCGACTGCCCGCTCGTCACATCTTCCACGCCGATCACCAAAAACGGCTCGAACGGCTCGGCTGCGACGAAAACAAGGTCCTCGTTCCACGTCGGATTAGTGGTCCCGGTTAGGCTGCTGATGGTGCTTTTAGAAGTCTTGAAAACCTGCGGGCCAAGCTGAGCCTTCACGTACAACTCGGTGGCACGAGCCTTAGGTTCGGCTCCCGAGCCTAGCTGGAGGTCTTGGGTTTGGATGACCGTTAGTCTCAGATACCACAGCTTCGGGGAAAGGTAGGCCTTGGCTCGGGTCTCGGCGATTAGACCGCCGGAATCCGACTGCCACGCCTCCTGGAACGCCTCGTCGGCCTGAGTTCCGATCCAGACGGCGAGCATGACGTCATTTCCGGGAGAGTTTTCCGGCGCCCCTTCCAACGTGTACCACTGGGGAGCCAGAGGACTGTCTGGGGGCACTCGCTTTGGTACCTCCTGCAAGTCGAAAGACACCGCACCGATGCTCGATTCTGTAGTCGTATCCGTATCCGTATCTTTCTTCTCCGCCCATACGGTTACCTCTAGCGAAGCGGAGTTCAGATCCTCCTTGTGGAAGGCGAACACCTGGTCCCATTCCGTATTTTGTACAGTCCTTGTACGTATGCTGTGTGTGCCGATTACCAGCTTCGCATAGACAGGCGAGGACGTATCCGTAGGCTTCGATTTCACTACTCGGACGTAGAGGTACAGCATCCTCTCCACCAGATCATATGCGCCGACGGCGAGATCGCCGCCACCGAGCAGCCGCTGAGACCGAATATCCACCGGATTCACGCCGCAATCGGACTGGACTTTTGCCAGTTCTAGATTTCTCTTTTGATCTTTTGTTTCACCTCCGTCCGCGGCGATCGGAGGATTCTCCACCTCCGTCGCCGGCGTCACAGCAGCATCCGGTTTTGGATCTTCGGGCGCCTTTTCGCCTTCCTTAGCAGGCGTTTCTGCCGCCGGCTTTTCTTCTTCTTTCTTTTCCTCTGGCTTCTCTTCTGTTTTTTCCGGCGCTTTCTTCTCTTCTTTCCCAGCTGCTCCGGCATCGTTAGAAGCCGGTGCTTCGGACTTCGGATCTGCAGCAGCAGCAGATTCGTTGACGAAGTAGACTTTCAAGCCGATCTCGCCTTTGATCTGCGAAAAGACGCTCCTCTTCTCAAGAGGATAATAGATCAGAGTCTCGGATCCGGCCTCGGAGAAGCTGCTTCCAGTGAGCTTAACTTTTCCGAGGAAAGTACTGCGCTTTCCTGTCTTCTTGTCGTTGTAGACGTTCAGCTCTAGGGTTTCGGAAGCCATAGTGTCCGGATCGTGGACGAGGAATTCGAGCTTTTCGTCCCACTGCGGATTCAGATCGCGGAACTTCGTCTTCGTCCGACGGCGCTGGCCGTCGAAATCGACGAGGACGTAGGCGCTTGCAGTGCCTTGTCCGTCCTTGGGCATTAGATTCTTCGCATTGCAGACTTCGACGAAGAGCTTCCGGCAGCAGTTCTCCGCCATCTTTTCAAGCAGAGATCGGAATCTCTGACGAAAATCAGTAGTTTTGAGGCTAAAGATCACAGATCAGAGCTAAAGACTGGAGATTCAGGCCGGTGAAGTCCCGTATCTCCGGCGATAAGTCGTCACGAATCCCGGCAAAAGATTGGAGATTCTGATAAAGTTCTGTATCTCGGGCGAAGAATATCTGAACAACTGGCGAGAAATCGCTAGCTCCTTTCCAAAGAGGAGAGAAAGAGAAATGGAAAGGGTTTTGATTAGACTTTGGGAATTCGAGAGAAGGTGTGTTTTTATATGAGCGGAAGGGAAGAGACGATGGGTTAGGGAGGGGACAACGGTTTGGAAGTGAGGGGGCCCTGCCACGTTATCTGTGCCACGTGTGATTGTACGGGCCACGTGGGAGAGGCCTAGGAGCGGTGGTGTGGTGCAGCGTGGTTTGGGCTGAGCAGTGCCGGGTTCGGGTTTTGGTGGGCCCGCTCCATAGACAGGAAGTTTACGTTGGGGCTCACTAAATGCCCCATTTATGCTTTAAGATAAATTCTCCATGTAATAGCTTCTCTTTTGACGGTTCTTTCTGAATGTTTTTATATATAGGCCTTACTTGTGATCTTACTTATTATCAATGAAATCTGTTCGTTCAATCATCTCAATTGGATTTAGATTGATTTTAATTGGACCTTGTTCCCGGCATTGATTAGTGTTGAATTTTATTATATTTTTTTACATAGTTTCCCATTTAATTGGGAGAATCTTTAATGAAAGGCTGAGATTATTCATTTAATTTTTGGAATAAAAAATTAAAGACTATAATCTTAAGAACATGATATTTGGTCCATTTCTGTCTATATACACATGATCAAATCTGGTCTAAGTCCTTTAAAAAAAAAGTATGGTCTAACTTAACTTAAACACCAAAAGCCAGACCCAAACACATAGAGGTGATGGCCTCAGACCCAAAGTGAGTCCCAAATATTTATCTACTTATACTGCTTGTGTAACAGTAAATCCATGGAGAAAAATAGGAGATTAAGGGCACGTTTGTGTACACATTCTTTCTACGGAAAGAGGAAATTGCCACGTCAACAAATTCCATAGAAATGAAAACATCGGAAAAGGATTTTCGTAGATTTTAGAAATTCATGTTTGGTGGAAAAAGAGTTTCCTTATTGAATTGTTGCTAATGTTGTTTGGTGCGGCTGTGGATTCCTCATAAAAAAATCAAAATTTCTTATTTTTGTGATATAATTTTTTGAAGAAAAATAACATTACATGTATATTATTTATTCAACATTAAATAATAATTTATATAAAGAAATAAAAATTAAAAGAGTTGTAGGGTTTTTTGGGTTGAAATGGACAAGAGTGGGGGAAAAGAGGGAGAAGTTTTCTGAGTAAATCCATTTTCCAAACCTCCCATAGGAAACCCATTTCCACCATTATCAAGAAAAATGCTGACAAGGCAAGAAAGCATTTTCGCGGAATTGTTCCACACCAAACACCGGAAAAATGAGTTTTCCGCAAAAAAATGTTACGCAAACATGCCCTAAAGATTTGATTTTTTGTATCTATTTTTTTTTTCATTATTTGGTTAATGGGACTCGCCGAAAAAATCCTATTTTGTCTGATAAGTTTGTTAGTTTTTGAAAGAAATAGTTATATTTTGAAAGAGAAAGTTATATTTTGTCCAACAATGTTTCCCCTCTAAAAAGTAAAAGCGGAAATCTGAAACACCCCCCTGAAATGTGTTCCTATACGATTGTGGCATTGAGTATTTTTCAAGTCTTCAAAAAGAAAAAAATAAAAAAGGGAGTATTGTTCAAGTCTTCAGACTTCAAATATAAAACCAATGAAAATAAGCTCTAACTGAATTATATCGAAAGCCCATTATGTGGACCCAGAATTGGACATGAATTAAAATGTAGGTCCAGAATTCTGGGTCCATACCCTTAGAAACATTAAATAAATAAATTGGGTGCTTGGACTCTTTTACAGTATTTATGGTACACCTTTGTCTCCAACAAACAAGTGACCGAAATTGTTATTGTTTGTACCACATAATGAAGTGGGTAATTGTGTTTCATTTCAAGAAATGATCTTGGTCGGGTTGATATATGTTTCAGTAGATTGTTAATTAATCCAAAATCATGTTACATGTACTTTTCTTTATGCCGGAAATGAATAGCTCTCCTTTCACAAGCCAGAACTGGTGCAGTCACCTAACTGTGGCCCTGTATACAAACTAAGTGGGTTTATACAAACAAATTCTCCTACTAACTACAATAAGCCAAACCAGGGTTCAGGTATTGTGTTTGCATAATAGACTGCAATAACTTTTCGGTCAGTTCACTCAAATCAAACCATAAATCGAACGTTGGTGGAAGATTAGTGTCCTCAAAAGTGCTGGCAGACTCTACTTGACTCGGACATGACTCTATTGACTCCTCTTTTTCTCGTTCCATAAGTTATTATATAATGAAAGAGATAGCTCAATTGATCTACGACTATGGTTTGCACTTAGAGGTCGTGGGTTCGAAATTACACTACCACACCGGATCTATACGAGAGTTTACTCGGCTTCTCTCTGGGCCGAACGGATTAGTCCCCTAAAAAGAGTTGAAACCCTCTGCTTGCGCAAAAAAAAAAAAAAAAAAAAAACTGATTTGGGGGTCCAATTTACCATATATTTACCATTTAATTTAGTGTTTTGAGTACTAAAACTACCTCCCATGATATATCTAATCTTCTTCTCCAGTTTTAAATATAAAAAGGACATGTTGGCCAATTGTCTGCATACGTGCATGTCACGTGTAATAGTAGTATTATAATGATGGCATCAAGATTCCACTAAACGATTGCAGACATCGGAAATGCATGGTAGTTCTCTAATGAAATTATTCTACTTATTTTTATAAGGTTATCAGCGAGCGTCTTAAGCAGGTGAGAGATGAAGTGCAGGTGGTGATCTCCCAAACATCAACTTTGTTTTGGCTTCATCTTCTACTGTGTTTCTAAAACGGGACAAGTTCTACTGGCATCCCTGTGCATATGAACGTTGCTTTGTTTTGTGCTCCTGAAAAGCTTGTTAAAGTTGGTTAGGTAAAAGAGAAAGGAGGCAGACAAAGACGAGTAAAGATTACTTTTCCTTCTCACGGTGCAATTTTAATGAGTAGAACTTCTACATGTTAGTCTGAATGGGTCTAAATATAATAATGGCAATCATGGAGTGGGAACAGTGATTAAGATAAGTGTTTGAAATCTACAATGCCGTTTTGGCCACTGAGAATTATAAAAATCGACTGTGGGATATGGATTCTGTCAATAGTTGCCAGATCCATGGTTTTGTTGCAATTTGTGTTTTAGTGTGCACGTGGTAATAAGTGAGGTTATATTATTATTATTATTATTATTATTATATACATCAAGCGAAGTGAATTTAATTGAGAAATCAAGCACTTCGCTTCAATTGATTTTAACTCATTCAATTTAATTTAATTTGATCCTCGCAAATAGGTCGAATCGGGGTAAATTAGGCTGGGTCTAGATCTAAAACACACTTTTTGGACCCAATATGACCCGTTCATTTTTAATGACATAGTGAAAATTAATTATGTTATATGCCGATATTCGAACTCAGGACAATATGGATTTCAAATTGACAACCCTACCAATTTGTGGTGGGTTTTTAGTTTTCTTTATGATGATTTTTCATGAATTTGTGGGTTCTTTTGTCTTTGTCCTTTTGTGCTCCATTTTTTAGTTTTTTTTCCTCATGAGTGTTTGTTTTTTTTAAATTGCTTATGTTATTGAGTTGATTATGGATTTTCATTTCTATGTTTTATTTCTACGTGTCTTTCAAATTTCATAGGATTTTATTCATAGTTTATACTGTTTGTTTATTTTGATTTTATTTTTTAATTTTCTTGATCATTAATCTTCAATTTTCATATGCTTCTGTTTTTTTTTAAATTATATGGTATCAGGTATTGAATTCTTAAAGAAACTTATAATAAAGTTTTTTTTATAAATTTTAATATTATGATTATTTTGCTGTTTTTCTAGTACTTAATTGAACCCCATTTGTGGTTTTTGGTTTTTGTTGGATTGATTTAATTAATTATGGAATTTGGTTTTGGTTACTCTGTGGATTAGACTTGTTGAGTTCACAATGTGGTGTTGGATGGAAAGTTTTTTTATTTAAAATTAAAGCTTTAATAATTAGTTAAAAATAAAGAATTAATGATCGATCAATGTTAAATAACAACCATTCAATCACCTCCTATAATATGAACTTTCTTCCTTTCTTTTTTTTTTCACAGGTGCAGTTTTTTTCCCTGCTTCCTTTATTACCAAAGTTGAACTGAATCCCCATTAATGAACTCTACAAAAATATTCATGCTTCGTGTGAATCATATCATGACCCCAATCTGTTAAAATCTGCATTAAATCAACTCAATATGGAAGATTATAATTCCTATTAGAAGAAGGTTTATTTTTCATAAGATACAACTATACTCAACAACTTAGCAGTAGCATTGTAATGAATCCAAGCATTAGAAAGCTGCCCATTATCCAAGCTAGCATTCCAACTCACATGTGCAACTAGACCCTATGATTAGTTTAGTTTAACCCCGAGGGGTAACTCAGTTGGCTCATGACTAAGGTTTACACCCAGAGATTGTGTGTTCGAAATTGCACTACCACACTGGGGTTATAGGAGAATTTTACTCGGCTTTCTTTCTTTGGCCGGTAGGGATTATTCTAACCAAAAGGACTGGGAACCTGCATTGTCAAAAAAAAAAAAAAGAAAAAGAAAAAGAAAAAAAATCCTAGAGCCAATGAATTAATAATGATATGTGTATAGACAATTCATGCTCATCAGATTGATATGTGACTAGTTTTTATCAAATGAAATAAGAGGTATGCGCCAGCACATTATGTACAGATAATTCACAGATTAGGTTTGGAAAAGAGATAAAGTAGGAAGAAAATGAACAATTTATGCATACTCAGGATCGAGGGCAACCCTCAACATAAAAAATGAAGGTAAAAAAAAACTGGTTTTTCTGTATGAATTTCTATTTTATGTGAATTAGGCTAAAGTTTTCTATTCGGTCCGTGGACATGTGAAGTTTTTTTCTTTTTTTTTTTTAATTCTCAAATTTAATTGATATTTTTGTAAGAAAACATAATCATATATATCACATAATAAATCCAACTCGTAATTTTAGAAAAAAGGAAAAAGAAAAGGGCGTAGTCGAAATTAAACGGTAAATAAGCTGAATTATTGATAGCATCCGATGAGACTGGGTGCTTGAAGGTTATCTAAAAAATGGGGCCCACAACTGCTATGACTTTCATGCGGGCCACGTGTTGAACCCCGATTTCTTCAGGTGGACCACACAAGAGTTGATTGTGGACCATCAAAGAAAGATGGACACCTGATGCGCGGACAGGATGATCGAAAAAGTGGGACCCAGCCGTAGATACAGAAAGCACTTTCTTGCTCCTGGGGCTCAGTACCACATAAAACCATGCGCTCGTGTACAGCTACAGTACATCATTTTTCGCTTTACTCTGGGAGCTTGGCCTTCTTCCTCATCTGCAACAACTGCTTCCGATTTCTGAAAAACCAAAACCCTCATAACAAAACATCTCCCAAAACCCTAGCTTTGGATGTTTCGAGCTTCTTATCGGTTCTTCTCTTCGTTTACTTCTCGATGGGAGCGAGCCGGAAATTGCAGGGCGAGATCGATCGAGTCCTGAAGAAAGTTCAGGAAGGCGTCGACGTCTTCGATAGCATCTGGAACAAGGTCCGATTCTGAGAAAAAGTCTTTTCTTTTGGTTTTGGTCCGATCTCTTTAACGATTTGCTGTGGCGGTGGTTGAATTTCGTCCTTTTTTTTTTTTTTTTTTTGGTGTTTTTAGGTTTACGATACAGATAACGCGAATCAGAAAGAGAAATTCGAGGCGGATTTGAAAAAGGAGATCAAGAAGCTGCAGAGGTATAGAGATCAGATCAAGACATGGATTCAGTCGAGCGAGATAAAGGACAAGAAGGT
The DNA here is from genome assembly GCA_038049695.1 of Cinnamomum chago. Classification (NCBI taxonomy): domain Eukaryota; kingdom Viridiplantae; phylum Streptophyta; class Magnoliopsida; order Laurales; family Lauraceae; genus Cinnamomum; species Cinnamomum chago. The sequence continues at coordinate 10,663,962 of CP142454.1, read as the reverse complement.
TAGGATCTCTGCTGAACCTGTTTGTTTGTTTTCTACTATTTGGATTCGGATAAAGTCTTGAATCTAGGGCTTTGATGTGTGGAAGTTGATTGCACTTTGTTATCTTTAATTATGTAGGATTTTGGGACATGTTTGTGTGCGACAGCTTTCCACGGCATTTTACTTGCATAGTGATTTCATTTTTGAGGAAAATGAAAACTGAAGACTTCATTTTTTTCTTTCAGTTTCTATTGTTTTGTTAGGCATAATATCGTCCTTGTTCGGATGTTTTCTATCTTTGTACAAGACTGCAGACAATAGTTCTCTACCTCTCGGATTCAAATCTGCCTTCGACATTAAATTAGGGCATATGCCTTCACTCACCTCTTAAATTGAAAACCATGGAAAATGTCAGCAAGGAGTGAAGGAAAATCATTTATCCTCACATACTGTTTTCATTTTCCACAGAAAATGCTCCCCCTAAACATTAGGGCGCATTTGAGTAACAGTGGAGATTGGTATAATTTTATTTATTTTTAATGTCCACATGGAGATTGGTATTATCGGAATGATTGTTACTTTGAGGAGCTCATCACCTTAAAACAGGTGAAATTTGACAATGGATGACGACGCCAAGAAATTTGATAAGCGTATTTATTGACATGCATAAAGGGAGGATAGGACTTACAAGAGGATGTCTAGAATTATATATCTGTAGGCTGTGATATTTGGCTACTTATGTATGGCTATTGTACCCATGTGGGATGGGATGGATACGATTCTTGTACTGGTACTCAATGATGTGGAACAGGGATCGATGCGGGGCGGGTAGGGGAAGATTTACTGAATGATGTGGAACAGGGATCGATGCGCGGCGGGTAGGGGAAGATTAAGAGATAGGGAGAGATAGGTCAAGACCTGAAGTGGATAGGCCTCATGCCCATGGTCTCATGCTAGATCCTTATACAGGAGAGATGAAGAGCAAAAGCACTCTGATTTTTCTTTCATTAATCAAGTCCAAGAAGCCAAGGAGGCTTTACGATGATATATATAAGAAGAAAATAACTCTACATCTAATCTTAGCCACTAACAACAATCTACGGCCACTTAAATAATTATCTCAAATTACTACAGAAACCAAAATCTGAAAATAATTAAATAAAAGATCCCTAAGGAAAAGATGCCCTAAATTGGGCCCATTGGGTCTGGTGGACCCATGGATATGGGTCTGTCTTGCATCATGAGTGCACGCTTTTTTTTTTATTTATTATCCTTGGATGCTGAATCCCAGATTAATTTCTAGCTAATGAGTAATGACACTAATCTATCTTTCCATTAGTGACCTAACTGGTATGTCGCTTAATTAATTCAAATTACATTCAAGAAGCATTACACAGAAAAAAGAAAGAATCAAAGGGGAAAAAAGAGCATCATATAAAAAGGCAGCTAGAAGATAGAGTAATTGGATGATCAATCAGAAAGTACTGTTGTGAAGTGAGAAAGGTTATATCAGTAACTATAAGCAGCAATCATTTGCGTTTTTGCGTACTTTAAATTCCATCATGTTTGCTACTGTCATAGAGGGATCCGAAGTCTACCTTGGAACATAATTATTGGCACCATTAACTACGCCCTTTTCTACCCTTCGTTTCAAACATATTGTATTTCATGTGCCCTTAATAACAGTGCTGTTCATTATCTTCCATATGAAATGCTTTGAATGGGCCACTGCCTACCCTGTGATGATGGGGAAAGGTTAGAGATGACATGATTTGATGCGATTATATAGTTTAAATATTTTGGTTTCTTCTGCATAATTTTATCTCAACTGTCTATTCCGTTTCTTATATTGGCTTTTACTGAGTTTATACTATACTATGAATCTTATGATTCTGAAGTTGACAATCAATTTTGTGATATATGTTTGACATAGGTTAGTGCCTCTTATGAGCAGGCTCTGCTGGAATCTCGTAAACAAATTGAGCGTGAAATGGAGCGTTTCAAGGTCTGTGAAAAGGAGACTAAAACAAAGGCATTCTCCAAAGAAGGGCTAGTTCAGCAACCCAAAACTGTAAGCGATTTTCTACTCTCTTCTAGCTATGTAGTCTGTAGCCTAAATAACGAAACTTGAAGCTAAATATTCAGCTCTCAATGGTTACTGGTCTTGGCCACTGCTTATTGATACCATCTTTTGGGTTTTAGTTGTTATACTGAACTTGGATGTTTCATATATTGCATTCATTTTTATTACAGTTGGAAGAGGTAACCTTTTTTCAAAGATACTTGTTATCTAGTCATGAAATTGAGTCCATATTTTCCATATTTTCAGTTGTCTTTCTCTATTGGTGCTAGCTGCTACAACTTATGCTGAAGATAAAAAGCTTATGGCAGGGCTGCAAATCACCAATAAAAATTGAATTCCTTGTTTTATCTTCTCTAATTACACTACTTGGGATGCATTTTTCCTTGTTCCCATAATCTTTTGTTTTTGTGCTGAATGCCTGTCAATGACCTAATTGTTTCCATTTTTTTGTTTTATTTTATTCCCATTGGAAGAACATTTATATTAGTTGATCCCATGTTTCTTTTCTTATGAAGGAGATTAAAGTTCTTGTATTTAAAGTAATTTAGATACACGGCCTTTTTTCATGTAGCCTAGTTTTGGGCTCTGTTCCATTCCCCGCTTTTGGTATCCTTTCCAGGAAAAATGGAAAAAATAAAGAGCCATAGAATTGTAAAGCTTGACTCATTGTTGCTGATTTTTTCTTTTTTCCTCTTTTTTTTTTTTTGAAAGTTGAACTCATTATTTTATACACATCTAAATATTTAATTATTTTATTTCCAACTTTTGTCTGTGATTAGGATCCGAAAGAGAAGGCTAAATCAGAGACAAGGGATTGGTTGAACAATGTGGTATGCAAATACTTGTGACTTTCTCTTCTTTGGGTGTATTTCCAGGCCCAATTCCGGTTCATTCCGGTCCATGTTTCATACTTCCTTTCTTGTGCAGTGAAAAGTAGAATATGGTCAATTGTGAAGTGTAGTTTAATTTAAGTGATGTAAGGATGCATTTTTAGTGTTCATCTATTCTTTTCAATTTTAGGTATTCTTTTATATATATTTTTTTCATTTTTCAATCGTGTCTTTTCCAAAACGAAATACTAGAATTGTCCGGAATGCCAAAACCTTCCAGTACAGGGTCAAACTGGAACAGGGACTGGAACGGAATTGACAACTATGACGGCCCATGTTGACATGCTAAAGCTTTTACAATGGTGAAACTGGCTTAAATGGACACCTTTTCATGATTGGCTAGATGGAAAATCATTGTTTTTTTTTTTAAAGATGTTTTATCCTATATTGCGACACCAACTACATTCTCTGAGTACTTACATTGATCATATCATGCTCTTATCAAGCTGAAGTCATCTATTTGCCCAATTGTTTGTGAAAATAAAAATTTTCAATGAAGGGCCAATGGTGATGTCTTGAAACCAATAAAAAAAAATGTGATGTCTTAAAACATTCAGGGATATTCCTTTAGGTTCGCCGACCCAGATTGTGTGGATGAATGCTCCGTCCTTGCAAGTGCTCTTTGTAATTGCGAGATTACTTGAGACTTATTTGTTAGTATTCCTATTTTTGACCATTCAAAAAAAAAGTATTGCTATTTTTGTAATGGTAGTTTTATTATTGATTGTTAGTAATGGTAATTTGTAAAATCCATTATGGTCCATTTTATTCTTTCTACATCTCTTTGATTTTTTTGTTAAATACATTGTTATTATTTATCATGGTCATTATTTGTTCCAACCTTCGTTCATGCCATTAAAATGGAAGAAAAAAAGTCTGCTGAGTTTGTTTTCTTCCTGTTTTGGTAGGTAGGGGAGCTAGAGTCCCAAATCGACAACTTTGAAGCTGAGCTGGAGGGCCTTTTTGTGAAGAAAGGAAAGACAAGGCCACCTCGCCTGGTTGGTTTCAAATCCATATTTTACCATCATGGTGCTGAGTGGATATACTACTGGGTTTTGTATTAATGATAGCTCCTTTTCCCTTTCTTTTATTGCTTTTATCGGGCAGACACATTTAGAGGCATCTATTGTTCGGCATAAGGCTCATATAATGAAGCTAGAGTTGATTTTAAGGCTACTGGATAATGATGAACTAAGTCCTGATCAAGTCAATGATGTTAGGGATTTCCTAGATGACTATGTTGAACGCAATCAGGTGTGCATTTTCTGACAGTTTATCTGATATTGATTTTATTTGTTGCTTCTTATTGTTCTAAATGTCGATGATTCCTTTGAATTTACGATAAATTTGGTAGAATTTCTGTTTCATTGCTTTCTTTGTTCTTTATTTTGGTCTAGATCCCATGTAAATGGTGCTTCTGGAGTATCTTATACCGGTTGTTGACATCCTCAAATTTTCTATGTATGTGAAGGAGCAATTTGATGAATTTAATGATGTTGATGAGCTTTACAGCTCTTTACCATTAGATAAAGTGGAATCACTTGAAGATCTGGTTGCAATTGGCACTCCTGCTCTTGTTGTTAAGGTAACTTAAAATGGTGGCACGCTTTGGTTGATGGATTTGTTTTTTTTTTTTTTATCTTCTTTCTTCTTCTTCTTCTTCGTCTTCTTTTCATGTGCATTGATTTCGAAGTTATGTGGTTAAGTAATAAACCAATGAAAAAATAATAAGTAAAGATCACAATCATCCATAAATCTACTTTCATCACAAGTTCCAGTATCAATAAGAACTCTAGTTCTTACTCTTCATATGTTATGTTTGGTATGAATACACCAGACCACTTTGTTATTTATGGATGATGAGATTCCATTGATACAGAGTGAGTTCAATAGGCTTATTGAATGTTCCCATTGGCATGCATCCAGCAGGATTCAGGAATTGAACCTATAAATTCGCTGAGTTGGGCGCTTTAACCATGAATGCTTCATGAAGTGTTTTTGACATTATTTTATGACTTCTTTCTATTGAGCAACTTGGATAATTGCTTGGTTGAAACTTGACATGGAAATCCATGCTCGAGGGACGGTTTTGACAAGCAAAATGGAGAGAAGTACATATCTATATACTGTATGGAAAATTTGCTAGATTTTTGTTTTGTTCTGGAACATGTGAAATGATTTCTGTCATAAACACAGGCACACAACACAGTTTTGAAATTGGTGGTTTTTTAGGCCGCCTTGAATAAAATCACACACTGATAAATCAGAAACTGCCTAGTGTACAAATCTTAATATCTTGTGTATTATCTCATTTATGCTTGTTACCTGTGGTGACATTATTTTCCCCTTATCTAGTTGGTATGCACACCCTTCTTTGTATTCATGCTGCACCGTTCTCAGATTTGGTGCATAAAATGTGTAGTGTGCTCTGGTAAATCTATGTTCATGTTTGTGATCCTTTCTTTAAAAAAAAATGGAATGTTTGATTTGTGATTCTGTTGATAATTTTGCGGGTTATTTTTTTTTTGTTAGATTTTCAGATATGCTTCACTTAAAAAAAGATGATGGATATTAGATATGCTTTGGTACTTCAAGTGCTTTAAGAAATTAATCAGGGCTGGTTTTAATTTTTCAGGGGGTCAGTCCCATTTCTACTGGTAGTGCAGTTCTAAGCTTGAAAACATCTGTAGCTACTTCGCCAACTCATTCATCTGTAAGTCTTCCATTTAAACTAGGGAAAGAAGCATACTCGTGTTTTCCTTTGGCTGCTCTTAGTTCAGGAAAAATGTACCATTTTCTCCGAAATGTCCGAAGAGCTTGTCTCTGTGAGTATTTCCCAAGCGGTACATTTTCCTATTCCCTCTTTTCTGTTTCCCTTTTTAGTGGAAGTATTTCTTTGTTTCAAGCACTGAATTTGAGGATTTGGCCTATTTGCCATTTTACTGGTATTACATGCTCTGCATTTTCCTCTATTCTAGGGGAGCTAGATGAGCCCTAAAAGTTAACATGGATTGTCTGGCTAATGAGTGTTATACTGTTATTTTAGTGTGTGTTGTTATTGTTCTTATTTTTGTGTTGGATTATAAATTTTAACCTAATATGATCTTATGATCGTACAAAAACAGCAGTTTTAATCCCCCTATTTTACACAGCCACCCCCCCCCTCGCCCTCCTCCTCCTCCTCCTCTTCTTGTCTAATGCTTTATTTGGATAGAACTATGTAGAAAGATAGCAAAGTAGTTCTCTCATATGAACCTATATAAAATATGCTGTCGACAACTTAATTTAGCATCAGCATCACCACCACCAACACATGTTTGAGACTTTCAATGGTAAAAGTCTTGGGGTGTTGGAGTGCCATTCGTGATAACGTAGGTTTGAGACCCACGAGCAGCCACCTTGTGCAAATTTGCCAAAGGTTAGGTTTGTCTCCAGTCTGGCCCCTCCCAGGACCCTACTTCGGCGGTACCACACTGGATGATTACCTTTATAATCACCACCACCAACACCACAACCTTATTCCATCAGTATGGGGTTGGATTAATGCAGTCTACTCAAGTAAAGAAACAAGTTATGACAGTATATCCTGTCTTTCTATCATTGATGTACAAGAGTGATACTTTCACTTTGTGCATGCATGCAACCACGGTCCACGGGCATGTGCATGTGAAGAATTAACACAGGAGGAACCACAGGTACTTGATATCGACATTGTGAGTGCCATGCCCATTTAAGATGCTTTTGTGGGTTTCTCTTTCCTTCTTCTCAATATATCTATAGTCTAACATGTCTTTCCTCTCACTGCTTTATCAAATATCTTTAATGCTCTCCCTCTTCTCCTAGTTGAACTGGTGACCCTTCAACATGTTGTTTAGGAGAAGGGAAAAACTATGCTGTTCTTTGCTTATATATTAAGGGAAAATACTATGAACTTCTAATTTAATTTGAATGGGAAATGCTTCTCCTTTCGCTTTACCAAAAATATTTTCTGGTAACTGAACATATCTGCGAAAGTTAAAAACCGAAAACATTTTTACTTATGTAAAATGATCTATCATTTGGTTTGTTTTGAGATTTTTGAAAATAACTTTAAAAGGCATCCTATATCATCCACACCACCACTAGTAAATGTCAATTTTGTTTATTTTCTCCTATAAACATGATTTAGCTATTCTTCTATACAATCTTTCGGTATTTTTATTTCCTAGTTGTCTCTGCTTGGCTAGGTCCATGTGTAAGTTTTGACATTGGATATCTAGGTCATACTGACACATGTTCACAGCTTTATTTATTTTAAAACCTGTTCTTTTAACTGACTGCTGATTGTCTCTTGGCTCTCTTCATATCTATAGCGGTTTTCCTTGTGATGGTCGTTAGTGGTTACTTGTCTTGGCATGGATCCCTGTTTTCTTATTGCATATTTTTGTTGCCACTTGCCAGGCCACACTACTATCTACAGCTCAACAAGTGTCTTCTGTTCAGGACCAAGCGGAAGAGACTGCTTCCCAGGACAGTAACTCTGATGGTGCTCCAAGAACTCCACCTTCTAAAAGTGGGGTGACCGGTCCTTTAGTGTCATCGGCGTCCTCTGCAGTTGGTAGCATACCAACGGGGAGTAATACGACTGTAGCTACCCCAACACGTAACTTGGCTGGTGGGTCAACTGCTTCAGCAATCCTTTCTGGTCCAGGATACATTCGAGGTGTCATGGAGAATGCACCTGCTGCTGTTTCATCATCCCTTGCAAACTTGTCAAGTTCAGTGCAGGAAGATGATGGTTCAAGCTTCCCTGGACGTAGATCATCTCCTGCTCTCCCAGAGATAGGTATAGGAAAGGGTATTGGAAGAGGCTCTGTTGTTGGTGGGTTGTCCAGCCCAGTATCTGGTGTTCCTCTGAATTTGACTTCTGGGAATGGATTGCCCAGCAATGGAGCCCTTGGTACAGCACCTGTTGTCTCGGATATGGCAAAGAGAAACCTTCTAGGGGCAGATGAGAGAATTGGAAATGGTGCACAGCCATTAGTTTCCCCGTTAAGTAATAGAATGCTTTTGCAGCAGGTCTCCAAGACTATGGATGGAACAGGTTCAACTGATTCTAATAACATTGGTGAGGGTGCTACAGCAGGAAGAGCCTTTTCGCCTTCAGTAGTTTCTGGAGTTCAATGGAGACCTCAAAGTCCAAGTTCCTTTCAGAATCAGAATGAAATGGTGTGCTCTTCTAAATGACATCTGAGAATTCATTTCAGTTTTAGTTAACTTTACCTATCAGTCTATGCATTCCTTGTGTAATTAAATACTAGCACAATAACCTGTGCTTTGCACAGGTATGGCCAGCATTACAATTTAATATTCATGCTTAAAAAAATATCCATAAATTTTAGAAAGAAAGCTAAAGAGAAAAAAAAAAAGATTATGAGATTACCTATTTATGTAATCAAAGAGCTAATTGCATACAAATGAAAGATGAGAATTACAGTAGAAAGGAAATGGTAGAGTTTGGTAGAAAAGTAGTTATCGCAAAAATATAAAAGTGGGGAGTAGAGGTGGTTTTTGGTAAAGAGATAAGTTAGTTTGCATGTGATAAGTGGGGAGAAAAACTGAGAAAATTGAAAAAAAAGAACCGACTGTCAAAATCATAACCCAGAGTCAAAATTAGAGCCAAAACCCTTGGTGTTAATATATTATAATTCGTATTGCTATGAAGTAAATTAAACTCCATTTGGTCTTTGTTGAGATTACATATATTCCTTGTTTAATTAAGTATTCTTGTTTCTGTGAAGAAGAATAAATAAATCCAAACTCTATTTGGTCTTTGTTGAGATTGCATATATTCCTTTTTTAATTAAGTATTCTTGTTGCTGTGAAGAAGAATAAATAAATCTAATCTTTATTTGGTCCATATATTTCATATTTGAAGTATTCTTATTGCTGTGAAGAAGAAATAATAAATCTAAACTTAATTAGACTTCTTGGAACCCACCTGGGAGTTGGTGGAGTGGTACAAGGCATGAGTTTATGATGCAGTACGGACCAGGCCTGAGAAGGATCAATTGTGACTGAGAGCTACTATGGAAAACTAAATTTATTCCTATTTCTATTTAGAGACTATTTTCTAATTTTTACTTATTGTTTGATTAGGATTAGAAGTTTTCTATTTTATTTAGAAATTCTTGTTTGATAATAAAGAATAATACTCCTCTATATATAGTTGAGCACTTGAGCCCCCTTTGTAGATGCTTATTACAATCAATTAATTTGTCTGAGTTTTCTATTCAGTTATGGTGTTTACCATTATCGTATGTGTGCCCTAGTGGCTGAATCCATGTCTGGATTCGATCAATCCCCTGAGAGATTGTTCTATGTTTCGATCAAGGATCCAGGGCTGCATCCATTTACGCCCCACATCTTGTGTTCAAAACCGCCCAAGATTTACCTGGTGTGCGTTTGTGTGGGTTTAGCGGGCGCCACCCGTTGGTTTAGTCATGTTGGATCAAAGATCTCAGTGATACATCATAAAAAAAAGACGACTTGGAATATTTTGAAACAAATAAGTTGAATATTTTGCCACGTGTCTGTCAATTTGTGAAACGAGATTGGAAATCTTGCATCATCACGGGAAGTCCGTTTTTGTCTTGTTTTGAATGAAGTAATCTGCTTGACCAACTTTTGTCTTATAAATTATTATGCATCCATTATACGGAGTAAGTTGAATTATTTAATCAAATTTATGTTTGGAATAGAGCTGATGTTTCTTGGAGATGTTTTTATCGGTATTCTTGGAGAAAAAAATGTTAATCTTTTTAATTATTTTCAGGGTCAGTTTCGTGCAAGAACTGAGATTGCCCCTGACCAGAGGGAGAAATTTCTGCAGAGGCTCCAGCAAGTGCAGCAGCAAGGTCATAGTAACCTTCTTGGTGTGTCTCATCTCCCTGGGGCAAATCATAAGCAATTTCCCACCCAACAGCAGGTCCTTCTTCTTACTTGATGCAGAATAAGCACTCATACCCCCCTCCCAACTCTTGAAACTCCTGATATAACATTATATTATCTTCTGCAACATCATCTATACTTGCACCATGGCTATGCTGAATTGAACTTTTGGGAGGGCATCTTTTGTGTGGAGTACATGTTTTGGGTCGAGAGTAATTTCAATTCCTGGACTGTTTCAGTCAAAGTGGGTTGAATTTGTTTATTTAGGGCTGGCAATTCATAGTTATCAGAATCCTACGATTTTTATCTTGAATCCCGATTCATATCTCAAATCTTAAGGAAAACAATTTATATGTATGCAATAAATCTCATTTACATATGAATCTTACGATTCCGGTGTGAATCCTACGATTCGATATACTCGTTTCATCGAATCTTACGATTCAAGTGAATTCGGCTAAGCGAGAACCGCTACAACCAAGAAGTTAATATTAATAATCTTTTACCTTTTATTTTCTTTATTCTTTCTTTCTTTTATCTCTTTTATTTTGAAAATGTTATTTAATAGTTAACAAAACCTCTTAAGAATTTTTTGCTGCTTTGATGGGGGTTTTAAAGATGAATCAAGAACATGCATTTAATTGAAGCATTCAATTGTTTGTATGATGCTTGTCTATATCTTCTTCTTCTTCTTTTTAATCTATTTTTGTTTTTTTCTTTACGAATACTTTCTTAACTTAAAGAGATATCCTACCGTGTAAGATTGATGATTTGGATTTTATTTTTATTTTTTTATTTAAAGATAATAAATATATTTTTTTTATTTACTGCTACACATTTATTTCATTTATATATATATATTAATATATGTTATGATTTTCTTGATATGATTGTATGATAGGCTTTCTTGTTATTCTATTTATATTGCTATAAATGGGAAAATGGATGGTTGTGGATAATTACTTTTTTCCTTTTTTTTTAAAAATTTATATTGTTTTTCATTTTTATTAGAAAAATAAAAAAATCCTATGATTCACGATACGATTTGCTATTTGATTCGATTCTTGGGTATGAACGATTTGTGATATGATTCTGATTTTGAAAACTATGGCTGGCATATTTAGATAGGAACGATGTGGATGGAGGATTTGAAGATGGCCTATGAATGGTGGGCAAGCATCCAAAATATTCTTGGAAGATGAAGTGGGTTAAATTTACTACTATCTGATCCATAATCGTTGTTTTCATGGGCCAACTTTCGTCTCAAGCAAGCTAATGGAAGATTGTTGGGAAATAACTAGCTTCTGCATTTCCAATCCGGCAAATCACTCTTCTCATGGATAATTAACTCCTCTCCTTCCCATTGCACTACTTGGCCTTGACCTCAAGTACGGCTCAACTGCACAGCAGCATCATGAACTAGAAACGAGGCTCACATGGAAACGAACTTGGACAGAAACATTTGTCTGGTACCATTGTGATTTTGGGCCATGCTTTTAGCGAATTTAAGTTGTGGTAGAAGTTGTTGTTCTACCAAAATTATCTCTTATCAATTTCCATGCCAAGATCCACGATTCTTCCCAATGGTACAAGGGGGAAATCAGATGCCAAACTCACCCAAAATAACCGTATGCGTGGTTTACTGGTTTAGATGAATCTGAGCAGAAACTGACAAGAATCAATTGGCTGGTCCTTTTCTCTTTGTTTATATTTAAATAATAACAAAAATCCCAAAAATTGATCCAGCCTGTACATCACATACAATCTTTGGCTAAGATGCTATAATCTTGGCGTTATTTCAATAATTAGAAGTAAAATAACATTAACCCATCTTAGTGTATCTCCAAGCAAGTGAACAACTCAACAAAAATAAAGAAAAAAATAAGAAGAAACTTGGAATCCTTTGGTTGGCCAGCCTTGTGGACTGGGCTTGGCCGTGCCAACACGTGGCCCAATGTTGCCACAGTGTGGACCACTTGGATCCTCTTTGGATCCACTCTTTTTTCTTTACCCTAATTTTTAATGGCAACTTATGCATGTTGGGGTTGGTTTTTCTTCCTATCTCACATTTAAACTGTTCATATGTATGAGCTTCAACTTGTTCCTATGAATCAACAGGGTGGGCCATGACCATTTAGAAAAATCAGGACCATAAATGTGACATCATCGTGTAATGGGGGACAAGGCCAATCATCATAAATGTTCATCTTGCTCCCAAGTGGCTGTAGATCATCTGGACTCCATCACGAGGAGTATATAACCCAGGAAACTTGGACTGCAAAGACACATCACCAACCACAGTGTCTCTCAGAAGCGAACCCCTGAACCCTTTCCTATCAGAAAGTCAATCTCCACCTGCATACACTCCAATTTTAGGCCCCTACCTCACCCCCATGACTTTAACCATTTCTACACAGTGACTGCTTTAAATCAAGGAAATTTGCGTGGATCCCACCCATCCTAACCCTCTCCATACTTTCAGCCATAGTGCATGGTACTTTACTAGAAGATTGCCCTTGATATGTAATTTATCTGTTTCCCTGACCTGCATTTTATAGTCTCCTGCAGTTCAATTCACAAAGCTCATCTTTATCACCTCAAGTTGGACTAGGACTTGGAGTTCAGTCATCGGTAGGGCTTACTGCTGTTACATCTTCCTCACTACAGCAGCAAAGTGCTATACATCAACAATCTGCTCAGCATGCCCTAATGTCAGCTGGACCAAGAGATGCAGGTGCTCACTGCTCATAACTTCGCTGTGGTCACTGGCTTATTCATCTTATCCTGATTAAACTTCCAAGAAAGTCAGGATCTATTTTTTTTTAATGATTTCCAAATGATTCTTGAAACTACTATATATGAGTTTTGTCATTATTTTTTTTTTTGATAATGCAGATGCTGCTCAGGTGAAAATAGAAGACCAACAGCAACAGCATAATTCTTCTGATGATGTGAACACAGAACTTGCTACAAATCCAGAGCTAAACAAGATCCTCATGAATGAGGATGATTTGAAGACATCATATATGGTATGTCATCTGGGTATATAATGTAATGGGAAATGTTCAAGTGCATCCATCCCTCACCATAGGGTGAGGGATGCTTTCCTTTTTTGCACATGGATCCCCATTTTGTACTTCACCCCATGTACTTGAAATCCCCCTTTTGTACTTGAAAACCTCCATTTATGGAAGCATCCCTCACCCTATGGTGAGGGATGGATACACTTGAAACTTCCCCTAATGTAATATATATATATATGTATATAGGAAAATATTCATATGCATCTATCCCTCACCATATTACAGTGAGGGACAACATAGTGTGGCTGACTTAATGATCCATCTGAACCATCCACACCAATGATGAAAATAGCGGTAGCGGTAGGCGTAGCGGCCCGCCGCCAAAACGCTACAAAGCGGGCGATACGTAGCGTAGCGGGGATACGTAGCGGCGTAGCGGTTCGATTTGAAAAAATCGGCAAAAAAATCTGAAAGAATTCCAGAAAATCCAGAAAATTGTAAAATAAAAGAAAATGTAATTTTTTTTGCAAAAGTAACTAAGGTAAGGGGGCGTAGCGGTCCCCTCACTGTATGAGGTCTTGTATCGCTGTATAAATAGAAAATAATAGTAATGATCATTTTTTTCACATGTGTTCATGTTGCTTAGTTATACTAACTTAGAAGCTAATGAAAGGCTTATAAAAGAAAAAACTATGTCATGAAGTTAAGACTTAAGGGTACCTAGAGAAAAAAATACATCTACCAAAGGGGGTGTCTAATAGGATGTACTTAGAGAAGAATCATCGAGAAGAATTCTCTATATTGACTGTAATTTGGCGAGATCATATGCTTTTTTGTGTTCTTTTAAACATAAAAGGGTAGAAGAGTTGTGTAGAAATGTTATTTGGAGAGAAGAAGAAAAGAAATAAGTCTTATTATGCATTTAAAAAAAAAAGGAAAGTAGGAATTTTTCTCATCCCGTAGCGGCCCTGTAGCTGCCTGTAGCGGCCGTAGCGGTTCCGTAGCAGACGTAGCGGCCGCTACGGGTGCGACGGCCGATAAATCGGCCGCCACTGCTACGCCGCTGTTTTCATCCATGATCGACACACATGGGACCCCCTGAATTACAATGGATCCATTGGGTTTTCACTAATCCAAATGGATTGGACTGTTGGATCGTGGGTTGAATTTTTTCTTTAATATTAAGTTGTTAAATTTGTGGGCCACGGATGAAGGGATTAGAGGCATGAGATTGACGCCAAACTTGATGTACGGGCCCATACAAGATGTCTCTTTCCATCCTTCCCAAGTCCCATGATCACTGGGGCTCTAGGTGGGCCCTATCAAGTTTGTACCCCACTATATGGTGAGGGATGGATGCACATGAATGTCCCCTAACTATGTCACCAGGATATTGAAAACTGCTAGATTTGGGTGCGTAATTTATTGCTGCTATGGCCTATCTGTTGTTTTCTATTCAAAGCCATGACTGAGGATATTGCCATTACAAGTTATGATCTACGAATACTCGTGCATGCTCAAATGTATGTGTCAGGCATGATACTGGATACTAGATACTCAGTAATTTTTGTAGTGTGGTTTCTTTCACTGAATTCTTTTGCATCTGGTCTTTGTATTCAGACGCAAAAATCTGCTATTTGTTTCCATACAAAACATTTTAAAGAAATGTAGCAAACTGTCTTGATGCATGCATAGATAGATGCATACAAGGAATTAAATAAAATGTCTTGCTACAGATAAGATAGTATGTATAAAATGCCTTGCTACAAATAAGAGAGTATGTTATGATATTTAAAAGCTCGGGAAGTTGTTATAATGATGGGATACCTGTATCTCTCTATTTGCTAATGAACCAAAGGTTCAATCCATGACAGCTGACCCTCACAGAATGGCCATTGATCTCTCTATTTGCTTAGGAAGGAAGCAAGGGCACAATACATGGCTTCTGACCCCTACAGAAGGGTCATCAAACAAAAGGAAACTAGAATGGAAGTGGAGCTACATTTCCATACACTAAATATCATACGACTGGACACCCTATTTTGCAAGAAAATCCACATGACGGCTAGCCCACCTTCCAACACTAGCAAAACTAACGTTCAAGGACCTCAATCTCACCCTTATCTCTTCTCAGTATCAGCTAGTATCCAAAGGACAGAGGTCTCTGCAGTTGTTCAATTAGTGGGCAAAGGGAATCTGCATCTATAATTAGAACTGTGAGGTTCCTCCTCACCTCCTTAAAAAGCTCTCATCAATTCACATTTATTCTTTAATTTCAGCCAGGTCCAAAAGGCTTCTTCTAGCTTAATTGACCCCATAGCAACATGGAACAAGCCATCTTTTCAATCTAGAATCTAGACCCAGGTTTCCATTAACTGTCCCATTGGCTCCTGCCAAAGTCAGCATAAAAAGGCTTGTCAAAATACTCCCGGTGTTGGCATGCACCTAGGCATTACAACATGTGGGTGGCTAGAATCATTAATGACCTCTTACTATCATCTATCCAGAGATGATCCCGAGACTCTTCTAAACACCTTTGACATAAGCACCTAAGACTGCTTTCAACTTCACATGAGCAGTTACCTCTTAACTCATTTACCCCTTCCCTTTAAGGCAAAGATTGGCACATTCTTTCCAAATTAAACATAACAGAGCTACGAACAAAATGAGATATAACACTTGACCAGATGGGGAACCCAAGAAAAAGCTATAATTGAGTTTGGAAATATCCAGCTCACATGAACCATGAAAGAGCATCAAACAAAACCCTTAGCATTCTGGGCCTCTTTACATTTTAGAAAGAGATGCTCCTCTAATTTTACGTCCTCCAAGCACAGAACGCAAGAATTTTGTTCTGGAGCATGAGCCAACCAAAGCTATAGCTTTGTGGGAGTGAATTTATATAGCAATCAAGAAGCTGCCTTTGAGTAGCACCACGGCACCACCACCACAACAAAATCTATGGGGGACAGGGAAAGGGATCTAATTACTTGATTGAGAAGCATCTACTGACCCAGACCATAACCTAATATAGATTAAATTGCAGGTCCTACAGAATCTCCTGAAACTGCTCCATTTCCCTGTTCCGCAAGTTCCTTCTGAAGGCAGGGAACAAGTGATACTTCCACCATATGTATTTGGTGGTCCTTGACAAAAATATTCTTGTGATCCTCACAGTTGACCCATGGAAAGGGATGTTCCAAAGAGTTCTCACCTACTCAAGCATCAGTCCATGCTCCAGATTTGGATCCTCCAGCCATCCCCGACCATTAATCAAATTTTCATTGAAAACATGTCACAAACTATAGAAAGTGCTTTTCAAATACCTGAATCTTGCACTACTACGTCCTTGCTCCCCTCATTTCTCCCGATGCTATATCTGGTTGAAAGCTCCTGCTTCTGAGGAACCTCCAAGTTGTCACTAATGTGCTTCCGTCATTTCCAAAAAGTGGCTAGATCATCGGCTGCATAGGTCTAATTCCCAGACCCCATGAGATTTGTCATGACAAATTGTCCCGCTGCCCACTAAATGAATATTTTTTTAAGAACCTTGCCTTGTCACAGGAAACCTGCTGAAGTCTGGAAATTCTCTTCATGATGGATGCTGAGGCTGAGCACATGAAAATTGCCTTTGTCCTCATGTCCTGGATTATTGGAAATGGAGTGCTATAACCTTGTTAACCTGCATCTGTCTGTCCATAGTAAATTATGAGGCTTCCAATTGACCATGATGAACATGTTGTCAGTGGTGTTGACAGTCTCATTCAACCATTATAATGATATCAGTCTCGCGATGTAACAGGAACCTTCATAACAACAAGAACCAGAACAACAGTAATAATATTCATAGGTATGTATGTAGTCATTCCTTGGTATCCTTGAGGTGTTGTGTTAAAGGCTTTAAAGGTTCCCTTGCTTTCTCTGTTTTTCCTTTCCTTCTCTTTCATTTTCATCTTCTTCTTTTCTCCTTCAATAAGCATGTAAGTTCTGAAACTGCTTTCCATTTGCGTTTCATGTGGGATAGTAGTGCTACCTGAGCCTGCTTTACTGTTATTTCTTTAACAATCTTTACTTAAAAAATAAAAGGTTGTTCAATGGGGGAATCTTCTTTACCCACCAGCAATAGTATAGCCTTTGTCTCTAATTTTTTTTTCTGCACCCTTATTGTCTGTATCAAGGTAATAAACCAACATGCCATCCATTTCTTCTCTTTCCTTTCTAAGAATTTGCACCGCTTTCGAACTTAGCCTTGCCTCTTTACCTATCTTTCTCAAGTCATGGAAATAAAGAACCTGGAATCGACCTTAGAGTTGGTGCTGTCAACTACTTATTCTGAGTAGTTATATGTAAATATAAGAACCAAAAGACAATTTCACTTTAGGTTGTGTGGGCAATCAATTTCTGGTAGATTAAAATTTTTCTAATTAAATATCCTGGTTTGTTGCAGGCTGGAGGAAATGGATCTTCAAAAGATGCTGCCCAAGTACCTAGGGATACAGACCTCTCTCCTAGGCAACCATTACCGTTTAATCAATCTTCAGCTGACCTCGGTGTCATTGGCCGCAGAAGTGTTCCTGATCTTGGTGCCATTGGCGATAATCTCAGCCAGTCGACTGTAAATAATGGACTGATGCAAGAGCGGTTATATAGTTTGCAGATGCTCGATGCTGCTTATCACAGGCTTCCACAATCAAAAGATTCAGAACGTGCAAAGAACTACACTCCAGTATGTTAGCTTTCATAATTTAAATCTTTTTTGGTAATGAAGAATTATGTGGTCCTGATGCATTAAGACATTCACATTGCTCTTTTCCAACCATTCCATATAAGTCTGCGTACTAAGACACCCAGAATGTTGATCTGATTGGACACCTGAAGGCGGAGGATTCTGTACAATCCTTCCAAATGTGTAGATTGTAGTCTATCTCTGGCGTCTTCCTGTTTTTCCCAGGGCTGCTCTTCATTACAGCTTAACTCGTAGTCCATCTTGGTTTATGATGCCCCCAATTTGTAGTATGCCAATGTATACCCATCCTTTGAGGAGACACAACAGTCAATGGTCTGGATCGCTGAACTATGATCCGAAGGAAAATACAAACTCGACAAAACAAAAGTGAAACTGGGTATAAGAACCTCATACCCAACCACCAAAACAAAAAACCAACAAAAAGTAGTATAAGCAACCAAAGGAACCACCCTATCTACCCCTTGAACTATATTCCTAATTTATTGAAATGACACATCAGAAGTACATTCCCCCCCACTCCTCGCCCCAACCCCCCTTGTTACAAATTCATTAGAAAAAAATATTCCTTTGTGCTTGTTATTCAAATTCATTTTGCCATTTGTAGAGGCACCCTACAAAGACTCCTGCTAGCTTCCCTCAGGTGCAGGCTCCAATTGTTGACAATCCAGCTTTCTGGGAGCGATTGAGTCTTGATAGTGTGGGCACTGATACCCTGTTCTTTGCATTTTATTATCAGCAGGTATTGTTTTAGTAATCCTTTTATCATCAGGTATTCTTTTCTGTGATGCTTTGTCTTGAGTTCATACTTTTCTCAAGTTGAATATAATTTTGCAGAACACTTATCAACAATATTTAGCTGCAAGAGAGTTAAAAAAGCAGTCCTGGAGATACCATCGGAAATATAGCACGTGGTTCCAACGACATGAGGAGCCAAAAGTCACTACTGATGAATACGAGCAGGGAACTTATGTTTACTTTGATTTCCATATTGCAAATGACGATTTGAATCACGGCTGGTATGTTAACCTGCATCATTTGTTTTGAATGGGATAAAATTGTGATGGATATACTCTTTCATGTTGCCTTGTGTTGAGTCTTCATATTTAGCATTTTTGACCATTAAGTGGGCAATGATGTTCACTTGATGACAATGTCATCAAAAGGCCATTATTTACTCACTCTTTTTTTTTTTTGAACTGGTAACCTAACTTGAACCCACAACCTTAAGGTTGCTGAAGTGAGCACCTTCCATTGTGCTATGGATCTTGTTGCCATTTATTTCTTGTGATGTTAGTATTATTTACTTATTCCTTTTTTCAGTTGGGTTTTATTTTTATTCCAGGTTGTGAGATGACTTTGTTGTCATAATCAAAATTGGATGCACCCTCATATTACTAAAATGAAATGTTGCTAGTTCTTATGAATGTCTGACTGTCCCCACTGATTTGCAGGTGCCAGCGGATCAAGACTGAGTTCACATTTGAGTACAGTTATCTAGAAGATGAACTACTTGTGTAGATTTGAGGGGATATGATGCAGGCCCTAGGGTTACCGTTGTGCATCAGGATAGCCTCAAGTAATAATGCTTGAATTTTCGTCATGTTATGACCTGCCCCTGGTTCTCTCTTCCTTGATAAGTTAGTACCAAATGAATGGGATGAAGAGGCAGATACATTGGCAATGGTGAGGATGTATGGATCTGAATATTGCTTGGAAATACCTTTGTAATTTATTGTTTTGCTACATTTCTTTTTGCTAGCAGTGTACTGCCTTGGTAGACTTACAATTCGATGTATACTTCTTGCTTTTGTTTTTTATACAAATCTCACTACGGCTTCTTCTAAAAACAGTCTAATTCATTTCAAACCATTGCAAACACCTATATATGTGGCAACTTCAACATCCAAGCTCCAATTTTACTAAATCTTTCAGCTCTATTGTGAAAAAATTTAAACAGAAAAAAGAAGTCATGCTTTCATTTAGGCTGGCACTTGATCTCCGCTGTGGTATGTCTTGTTTGTGATGAAAACTGTTTGCTTTGCTTTCCCTGTTTGCAATCTTTTTCGTTCTCTTATTCTTTTTTGGAAAAGAACTCATTTCCATATATATTCTTCCTTGCTCGAACTTTTTCTCCAAAAAAAAAAAAAACACGACTGACATCTTGGATGTTTGAATAAGAACATATTTAATAATTATTTCAACTGCTTGCAGGCTATTTAATGATCGTAACATGATAGTGCTCATGATTGATTGAAGTATGGCGGGTAGTGATCAAGTGACAACTGTGGAATCATGTACATGCTATGTTTGTCTTAGACTTTCCTTTGTTCAATTTTCAACTTTTAGTTCCAAATAAATTCCACATCATCACTTGGTAAAACGGTGCTTCATTCGTTATTCTCTTTTGAAATCTGCTATATAAGATTACTAGACCGTAGTTGCCGTCACAGTTTTTGAACTCATCTGGACTTTCCTTGACGTGATTTGGTTGAGTCATGCTGAGTTTGGCTCATTCAGATTTGGTCAAGTTATTTAAGTCGACATGGTTCCTAGTCACAGTCTGAGTTTAATGCTGGCTCTACTTCTGGTGAATAGAGTATTCAGTACAAGACCATTGAATTTTCTGGACATCCACAGATCATATTGGACAGAAGCAGTGGTCACCTAAACTGACTAATGGCCTTTATTTTCCTGGCCAATATTTTGTTCAAGAGGGGTCCACAATTCAATGAATCTGGTTGTTCATGTGGCGGGGCCCACCTCAATGAAGATGGCACTTCTGTGCTGAAAATCTGAGGCATATAGTCGTTGACCCGCAAATGGATGATTATGAGGAGAAAAAAAAAGGTGTCCAATATTCGATACCTAGCTGGGCTATTTGATGAAATGATTTCACTGAATCCATTCCAACATAATACTGGCTCGGAAAACAGGCTGGGCTGAGAGAAGTAAAATCTTTGATACAAACATCTATAATGACTGCTGCGATCTGGTCAAGAGTGAGCATGTTGATCAATGTGCAATGCAGTGTCAACAACATATGGTGCTAAAATGAGAAGGTAATTTGCACAGGTAAGACGACTATCCATTCACCCCTGATTCAGGTGAACCAGACACCACTATCGAATATGGACTGTTTGGTGAACATAGGTGAGAAACGGCAGGTATATATCAAGAGATGGCCAGTGATTCTTGCGTACTTGGGTTTTCAGGGTGGTGTCCTGTGTTTCCTCACCAACTTTTCAGGTTGTGGTAGCTCATCTTAAATCATATTTCTGAATGTCGCAGCACCTATTTCTGATGGCAGCCAATGTTCAAGTCGATACTGATCTAACCAACCGAAGGAAAGATATATCATGCATATGCAATTTGGAGATGATATCACTACTTATCCAAGTGGTCGATGACCTTATTCATGTTTAATGCTCTCCAACTGAATAAAGCAAATAAAAGGTTAAAATGAAATAGGTCAAAGATTAAACCCAGTGCAAGTAAGTAGTCTTTTGGATAACGTGTGTTACCTGTTAGCGAGTTGTTTTGTTCTGTCATGACCCTAGAGCAACCAAGTTGTAAACAGGGCCTAGCATTTTACTAGAGCTTATTTGACATGGAATGCAAAAAAAGTCAAGAACATCTCTCTTATTTATGGCTGTAAATCGGGTTGGATTTGGACCGGATCTATAGTTGATTAGGAGTGGATTAGTGGTTTAGTTTCTTGCTTCTGAATTCACCACTGTATCAGACAGGGAGCCCATATACAGGAAAGGGTATATATTTGAATGCAATCATGGCTGCAGCTGATTATATTTTTAACCCAAATCACAATTAGTGGGCACTATCTATTGTAAGAAAGAAATGGATACGTTAATTTAGGGTGTTTAGTTTTGATAGGGATCGAGAGGAAAAGTGAAGGAAAAAAAAGAGGTACGCCACTGTTTAATCCCCCTCTCCCCGGGTTCTAGCTTCTCAAGCCGCTCTGAATGATTGCACGAGTTAAATACGTACCAGGGAGGGGGCGTTTTCTTTCTCCAAATTATAGGATCTTATGTCCCAAATCACCTGAGGGGGCAATTTCTCATTGGGTAATTAAATATTAATACAATATAGAGGTCTTGTGTGCTTTTTTGGCCACTTTTCATTGTTTTACCTGGTGCATGTGGACAGTGGCGGACCCAGGATTTTGACTTGGGGGGGCCTTAAGATAGTCACTTGAAAAGGCCAATTGCTATTTCTTAACTTTAACTGTCGTAAAAGAGAAAATGTCTTGCATTTACAAACCTTTACATGTTAGCCAAAGTCAGAACCTTCATATATCAGCAAAGAGAATATTCGGGCCGGTGTCTCTCCAAAACAGATTTTCTAATTTTAAAAAAGGATCTCAACCGCAAAAACCACTTTGAAAGCAAAATTCAACAGCCACTTTTTTCTTGATAGGAATTAGGAACAAACTCACATAAAAAATCAAGCTCATTGCCATTGGGCCCATTCCACATCATCATCTTCATCAAAATATAACAACGTCATAATCATCATTTAAAGCCTACGTGAGGTTTTATTAACATATGGAATAATGGGAACAAAAATAAAAGTATAAAAACTTGAAGTGGGAAAAGGTGACATGGGCTGACCACCACTTTGTCCTAGTATGTGCTGACCACCACAGGTAGCATCACTCCACTAGTTTGGAGAGTTCCAATGGCATGCCTGTTTGGATCAAGGAATCACAAACCAACATGCTCCAAGGAAAAACAAACATTGTTTTTCAAGAGAACAAACATCGTTTCATTGTCTTCTTTTACCTAATGAGAGAGAGAGAGTAAGATAGATATGAGTACCTGCCCTGCCGCTTGCCGGAGTGAGGGATGGCTTCATGCCGATGTCGGTAGGCACTAGCCAGGGGTTTACTGTTTAGGTTAAAGTGGAAAGGGAAGGGAACGTGGGGGGACTGGGGACTTGGGGTATTTTTAAGTGGGGGCTGGGCTTAAGGGCCCTTATGGGCTTTTTTCCAATATGGAGGGGGCTTCAGCCCCCAGCTCACTCTATGTCCGTCCGCCACTGCATGTGGATTTGAGGGTTTGCATGTGCCCATAAGGCTTAGACGAAACCACCCGGTCACCCAACGAAACTAATTCCCTTGGACAGGATCATTGAGTTAGAGATTTATAATGGCATTCCATCTGATGGAGGATTTCTACATATGGAAAATTTTCTCCCAATGATTGAAGTAGCATCAGGCCCAATTTTGCCGTCACTGACTCACTATTGAATTGAATTTCAAGAAAATTACTCATTGTTGAATTGAATTTCAAGAAAATCTTAAAGTGGTTATATACTTATATGGAGTATGGACCATGGAGGGCTAGGATAATTAGGTGGGGTTGATCTTTTAGGTCTCCTTTCTTTATTCAGAGCTTTCCATCTGCCCTCCCCACATTGATTAAGCTTTGCAACTAGAGTGGGCCTAATCAGGTGGGGTTCATCTTTTAGGTCTCCTTTCTCTGTGAGAGCCTTGCATCTGCTCTCCCCACATTGATGAAGCTTTGCATTAGAGTGGGCCTCATGAGCTCTTATACGCAGTCAGCTGATAGGAGAACATTCCCCTTTGGCCACGATAAGCTAATCCAACCATTTATTTTGAATGTTCTTAATTCAATGAGCAATCAAATCATGAGTCCGTTTTCCCTTTCTGTGAGCCATGCTCTGCTACATGGCTCTACCTATTGAAAATTGGAACAGCTTATGAGCTTAATATCACTGATCCACCACGTATCTGGTATCCCTAAAAATTTCACTCCTAGTCCTGCTAGGCTACTCCGGGAGTGGTTGGTCCCACCCACCACCTTAACCGGCCTTTCTCCATATGGTTGGTCTGTTTGGTGTGGGCTCCACCAAGTCTTCGATCAAATTTCTCTCTTTTTTAAGTCTTCCTTCCGTTTATTCTTTTGTTTATCGAAGCCTCTTCTTCTCGCTTAGCAACTGAGGTCAGTCTGTTTCGATTTTCGAATGCTCTTTGAGATTTCTAGGGTTAGGGTTTGAGTGATTTCTAGCGTTTGGTTGTTTGTTTGTTTTCCATGCCATCCAAACGCCACCTTTAAATTGCGATATTTTGTTCAATGATTTGAGTGTTGTCTTTGTTGCTTCTTTCAGTGATTTGCACCTTTTTAATGCCCTTTCTGACAAGTTCATCCGTGCTAAGACCTGGCTTTGGAAAAACTCGGGTTTTCTTGTGATGGTCGTATGTTGAAATCTGGGTTGGAATGACAGTGAATCGAGTAGTCCGATTTTGGGGATCAGTTTTGAGTTTGTAAAGTCGACTAGTAAAGGGGGCCAAGTTAGGGTTTCTTGGATTGACACAGATTTGAGGGAGATTTAAGTAAAGAAGGGGAATTTGGTGCTTTGTTGGATTTGAATCTTGATTTATAGTTGAAGGGAATTGAAGAAAAACAGAGTTTCCCCTTCACATTTACTGGGTTATATCTGTAGTCACTTTCAGTTGCAACCATGTCTGTGACAGCGGGTGTTAGTGACACTGTGATCGCAATTAGGGATAAGCTTAGAGGGAAGATTGGACAGACCAAAGTGAAAAGGTATTGGCCTGGTAAAGCACCCGAATGGGCAGAAGAAATAGAGGAAGATGGAGATATTAGAACCACACGAGCAGTTGCACTAGAAAAAGCATTCCCCAGCCGGGATGATGTGGATTTCACAGGAAAAGATGACCCTAGGTTGCGTCGTCTGGCTGAGAGTAAGATTGATAATAAAGATGAGGTGAGAGCTGACCATCGGCGTATCCGGCAGGCGGAGATTGTCACGACATTAGAAGAGGAGAGCAGGAGGCAAGAAAGGCTCGATTTAGAGGAAGAGGATGAGGATGCATTGGAGGAGAAGAGAAGAATAATTAGAGAGAGATTGCGTCAGAGGGATCAGGAGGAAACTGCACTTCTTCCGGAAGAAGAGGAGGATGAAATGGAGGAAGAGGAAGAGGAGGAATCTGAATATGAAACTGATTCAGAAGAAGAGCAGTCAGGTATTGCAATGATAAAGCCCGTCTTTGTTCCCAAGTCAGAAAGGGACACCATTGCTGAGCGCGAGCGGCTTGAAGCAGAAGAGAGGGCACTTGAAGAACTGGTGAAGAGGAGATTGGAAGAGAGGAAGGTGGAGACGAAACAAATTGTTGTTGAGGAGATTCGGAAGGACGAAGAGATCCAGAAGAATTTGGATGTGGAGGCCAACATTGCAGATGTTGATACGGATGATGAGGTTAATGAGGCGGAGGAATATGAGGCATGGAAGTCTAGAGAAATTGCAAGGATCAAGAGGGATAGGGAAGATCGGGAGGCAACATTGAAGGAAAAAGAAGAGATTGAGAAGGTGAGGAACATGACGGAAGAAGAGCGTAGGGAATGGGAGAGGAAGAATCCTAAACCCCTTCCTACCCCGAAGCAAAAGTGGAGGTTTATGCAGAAATACTACCACAAGGGTGCTTTCTTCCAGTCGGAGGTGGATGATCATGCTGCCACAGCTGGTCCGGATGATATATTCAGGCGTGATTTCTCTGCTCCTACTGGTGAAGATAAGATGGATAAAACCATATTGCCCAAGGTCATGCAAGTCAAGCACTTTGGGCGCAGTGGAAGGACCAAGTGGACACATCTTGTCAAGGAGGACACAACTGATTGGAACAACCCGTACGTATACTTTTGCTTGTTCTTTGTTATCTTTTGCTTTTCATGTTCTATTTGTTCATTTTTCAGATTCATCTCATCTTTGTTCCAGGAATAGGACTACAGTGCACGGATGCCTGTTCTTATTGCATCCAATCAATTCTTCCTGTTTGTTATATGTCAGAGCAGCCTATTCATTTCATTTTCACATGTATTAATTAGGGGCCTCGTTAGATTGAGTGGGAAGAAATCATTCAAAAAAAGATTGCACGTGATATTTGTTGAGTCAAAAGGAACATGCCTTCCATGCTTTTTGAGAATAGTATGTTGGTAGTATACAATGTATAGTACAAATGAGTCTGCAGCCTGCATGGTGCAAGAATTCATATTGGTCGGGTCTATATTTGAGTGATGGTGCATGCAATGGTTATGGAACCCACCCTACAATGGACAGAAAATGGAGCAAAAGTCTTCTCCATTGTATGATCACTGTCATCTTATTGTAGGGCTTTTGCAATTGAATATGGACTGTTTGCTATGATGGTATGCTGGCGGAGCTCTTCATTCCATGTTCTACCCGGTGTGTCCCTTCAATGAATGATGTGGATCACTGAGAAGTGACTTGAATGGCCCGTGCACTGTAGATTGATTAAAGCCTGGCATCATATATTTTCCTCTGGATTCTGGAATCTCACCTTCCTATGGGCAAGACAATGTGGGGTGGCTGATACACCCTCCGAGTTGCCCAGTGTATGGAAGATCAAAACTGTGGAGAGATTGCCAGAATTCTGGAGGATGTCAGGGAAATTGCTGATGGAGGGTTGCCCTGTTAGTTGGGTCTTTTTTTTTTTCAAGCTAAAATGGAAGCGTGAGACTATTTTGGTTTGCTTACCTTTGCATGTAAGGTGTATAGAACTGTAAATAAGACTTTCTTTTTCCGCCAAGAAGGATTTTATTAAACCGAAGAAAATAACAAAATACAGAACATCCTAGAAAAGACTAGTGCGTATAGAAGTATACTGCTACTTACACGCATAGGCATGAAAATATTCAGGTGAGAACTGTCTGCATAGCTATCTATGTGGTCCACCCTATTTTTTCAGCCACCTGACCCACCTATGATCAAGTTGCCATGCCCAAGTTTGATAGTCATCCCACTTTTACTCACCATTGTGGACATAAATCCAAAAATGATGCCTTTCAAAACAATGAAACTTGAGGACCCTAGATTAAGGGGCTAACCCCTGTCCCGCCCAAACCACACCCAGAGAGGCTCAACCATTCCTAAACAAGGAACATTCTAGATGTTCATAAAAATTTGCATATGCATGTCTGCATACTTGTGTGGATCTAAACAAACTACACCATCATAGGTCTAATCAAATTATGGAGCAACCAGGACTCTTGATTGTGTAGCTTGTTTAGAGCTTATTAGTAGAAATCTTTTGGCCGATCCCAGATTGACAGGATTAAGAAATGATAATGATTAAATTTCACTAGTCTGGTGAGTACATGTTTTAGAAGGTATTGTGCAAGCACATAAGCCTCAAATTCAATGATGTGCATGGGACACACTACAATCACTTGCAAACCTTTTCTTTTCCACTAGAATGATTTGGAGATTTAGGAGTTTGCTTGAATAAAATTGTTCTTATTTTTCTTGATGTTGCTTTTTTGTTTTTTCTTCTTTTTTTAAGGTGGACTTATAATGATCCTCTTCGGGCGAAGTACAATGCTAAAATGGCTGGGATGAATGCACCAATTGCAAAACCAAAAGGAAGCAAGAAGCTGAAGGATTCACAGTTCCAGTAACTTCTGTACTGGAAATTAGTATCTTTGGTTGGCAAAATCTGCTCCTAGAGGCTTACAACAGCACATGCTCGAGTTTTTCCATTCAGATACTGAAACACCCGGTTCAGTTTTAAAAGCACTAAAATGGCCTGTATGCTTGCTGCACATGTGGGTCCTTGTGCATATAGTGCTGGACTTTTCTTTCTTTTTTTTAAAATGAGAATACCTATATATGTAGTTTTATCCTATTTACTGTTACTGCTTGCATTGCATGGAGGTGATTGCATTTTGTATTGCATGCTGTGTAATCTCCTACAAAATGATCATTTGTGTGTCTCGGGTTAAGGATTTAGGACTACATTAATTCTCTAATGAGGGTTGTGCCTGTTACCCAAGCAATTAAACTATGACATAATAGTATTTTTTTTTATTCAGAATATTTACATGTTATTTTGGTTATAACAATGGATCTAACCGATTCTCATATGAATATATTCAGGCTGGATTTGGATAAATTTGATCTTACACTAAAACAGTGTCGCCCACCAGAGGAACAGTTTGGATGACAGTGATGTTACTTTGGTGGCCGCATTATCTGCTTCTGATTGAATGTTACAATAATGGGGTTCTCCATGTATGGGTGGTTTACTGGTTTCACTTTTATTTCTAATAATTAGTGTCACGAGCCTCAGATATTGGACATTTTGCCGAGGGCCCTTTTTGTTGATGTGGGGCCATGTTCTGACCCAGACCGTTTATCTGATTGGGCTTTGTCATTGATGGTGGATTTGTAGAAAGAATTTGATATTGGATTTGTAGAAAGAATCTCCTATTGGTAGGTAGATCCTTGTCCTTATTTCAATTTTGGGACTGCCAAATGTAGACTTGTCTTGCCCATCTATTCTTGAGGTTCGGGTACTCCAGTGTGGGAACTTTGTTTCATCCACATCCATTGTTGAGCCCATCAGATCAATGGTCTGTATCTCTGAACAATTACAGAAGAAGACAGCTGAGGAAACTGCAATTGCTTGCTATTCCTAAAGGCGCTGTTTGGACCTCAGGAGGCAGTTTGCCTTGCAATCCGTTTACCAGTAAATCTAGTTCCCTGTGGCTCCTTTTTCCTGTAATTGGTTATGGCAAAGAACAAAACCACTCTCACCTGCAAGTTTATCCAGATGCTTACAACGTCCTGCATTCAATTTATCAAGACCAAAATGGGGCCTAGAGGAACATCAGAGAAGCGGTATCCATGGTTCACATACAATTCCAAACATTCATTATAACTTTTAAAGACTCAAGGTGTTTACTTCTTATTTCATATGAATTGCTTAGATCATATCTGGAATATATCACTGTCCAACATTTTCCTGATACAAATCATGTTAAATGATAGAAACATTAAGAATCTCAAATAGGCCAGAAGGGCAACGGTATTGGAGAATCCGAAAAAAATAAAATGGATTGTATAAAGTGGAAATGGATTGATGATCCTCACAAAGGGCTGAATAAAAGGTGATGTTCTTCTATGCGAGAGAATGTGATGAGCTTCTATAAATCTCTTCTGCATGTGCAGTGGGCACATAAATGGCACCTGCCAGGGAGCTATGAGCTCGTCCGTAGAATAGATAAACGAACACTCCAATTAGCAGCCATACAGAAACACGAATCCAAGTGCCCGCGCTGACAGTTAATAGCAGAGTGTTAGTTGACAGTAACAAAGAGTTGACACTTGTGTAATAGCACAGTTATGTCAGATGTTTAACTTTCAGGTCAAATGCTTAATTTGAAGACATACCCATCAAAGGAGGTAAAGAAGATTTACACAGAAACAGTTGCTTTTGGCACTCACCTTAGATTTATTAGTAAATATACATTTATGAGAATACAAGCAACAGGCAGGAGCGGAACAAAGGGGCACATGAAACCTGCAGATTAACAGTTACATTGTGCTTCAGCAGCTGAATGCATGTAGCGTTCTACATAAAAGAATCAATAGACAGAGTAAACACTAAAACAAGGAAACAATTGCAAACCATTGATAGCAAGGCACCTCAAAATTACAGCACAGATCCCTGGTCCTCACGTTGGATGTATCACTCCCAGACCAATAATCCAATCTAGCAAAAAGACAAAAAAAAAAAAAAAAAAAAGGGAAACAGTTCATGTACCTCCTGTGTGTCCAAATCTGTGCCGGCCATCATCTTGATCAATCCAAGAGAGTACAATTAGACTGCACAACAGAAGTGAGCCCCCCACTATACACAGCGAGAGTCGAACAGGGCTGATATGAAAAGAAAACTAGTCAAAAGGAGCCACGATGCTAACAGAACTTCTCTGTCACATTAGCCTCTTGGGTATTATAATATGGCCATAGCCCATAAGCAATACATTTCGTTATGACAACTGAAAATTAAAAAACAATATACGTATGGACAGAGAAGTTAAGGTCTTATCAAACAGAAACATCTATCTTAGTCAACTTGTAATATTCCCATGGGAATGTATTTGTAGCACTGACCTACCTGGAAACAGTGGAAGGTGTGTGCATTTCCAACCTCTGATTGGTAGTTTGATATTACTCATCAGATGATATAAACTCTTAAAGAAGAAAAGAAAATCAATCAAAAAGGAAAAGAAACAAGAAAAAAAAGATCAAAATGATATTACTATCATAGCTGAAACATCGCTGAAACATCTCTAGCAAAACAAATCCTCGATATAACTTTTTTGCTCTTTAGAAACAGCATCCACCCCTAGCAAGCATGATTCCCTTTGGATTTTTAGTTATGTGGTGAAACAAAATGTCTAACCATGAGATGATGCAAGGTTCATTGAAGATACAAGGAATACTTTACGGTCAAGATAAGAAATAGAAACCACTAATACTCGTTAAAGTCCAAAGTGCAATATGGTAGAGGACCTGTGAAGGCACTGCCAAGGGCCAAAAAATCCCATTTGTGGCCTTAAGTCCCACACATTCCTCCAGTCAGGAATGGAAACTGGAGGAGCTAAAAACTGGAAAACTTAACACCTAGTATATTGACAGGAATACTTTTGACTACTTCCAATAGAATAAGGCTGGTCAAATTGGTCAGTTCATGGAACGATGCAAATACCAGAATAAGTTGGTAAAAATAATAAAAAAACCCTCCACTGCAGGACAGTAATATAAAAAAGTCCCAAGGGCAGATCTACTTTCACCGATTGGAAATCCTCCCTCGGCCTACTCAAAGGTGTTTGAGAATCAAAATGGTTCATTCAATTTCATTCCTAATGGCTTCAACTCCTGAAGGACCTGTATTAATCAATAATACATCAACATACATTCTACAACAAAATCATTTCTTTGGATTGATATGCTTCCAATCCGTGCTGCAACATTTGCCTCTGATATCATCCTAAGCACAACCATGAATTCCTTTTCTGTGATTAAAGCTTCTAGTCTCTCCACAACCATCTTGATTGGAACTTCTGCATACGTGAGGTAGCCCATGCAGTGGCCTGAGTCAAAGGATAAATTAATATTGCTATACACCCTAGGCCATGTAAGTGGATCTTTGGAACAATCACAGCCCTTCTGAACTGGACATGGACGAGTCTTGGGTGTAAAGTTGCTGAGACTTCTCAAATCAAACCAAAAAAAAAAAAGTGGGGGAGGGGTGTGGGTTTGGAACACAACTTATGTGGTCATCAACTCTGCTTGCTATAACTTTTAAAATCAAACCAAAAAAGTCTTTGAAACACAACTTACGTGGTCATAAACTCTGCTGAAGCTGCCAAAGTGAGGAGAAGCACTCCAATACACACAACGGTTATGTTCAAAGCTGCTACTCTTCGTCTTTTTCGTTCTTTTGATTCTTCTGTAGTATCCAATATAGAGGTGAATTTGTGCTAATTAAAGGGCATCTAACAACTATTGCTGATAGATGAGGTGTTGTAAAAAAACTAAGAGCAGAAAAGAAACTGAAGTATCTAATCTTAGTGTTACCATGAGTGTTTTCTTTCATAATGAGAGGACAACTAGTTGACGCTTCCACATCATTTGGATCAAGCATGCGACCTTGCAATTGTTTATTAACATCACTACAAGTTCTATAACCATCTCTTGATTCTTCACCTTTGTTTTCTTCAGTGTCATATTGTGATGTTGCATGTTCAAATGATTGCTGGAGTGATAATGGTAGGGGCATCTCAACTGGAGGAATGTATCTTAGTATCAAAATAGAAACTGCAACGATGGTAAATGCAAGAAGTGTTCCCACACTGACCTGCACACAGGAGCACCGAAACTCGCATTTTTTTATTTTGTACAGCTTAAGGTGCACTTCGATTGGATGTACCCTGATTCATATGCAGTTTAAAATTTGGAAAACAGATAGTCATTTGTCATGCACTTGGGGTTAAACAGATTATGAAACCATATTAGGTGGGGCTTTGTTTTTTGTGCCTTTCCCACCACCAATCATTATCAGCATCAGTTACTAGGGTGGACAGCTCAGACAGACAAACCCCATCTGATATCATTTTCCAAAATTTCACATTGCTGGAAGCAAGCAGAATGGAAAAATAACCATTCTGTAATAATATTGAAACAATTGCAATTTGATGTTTGAACCAGAGGCCCCCATAAGAAATAATTTCAAATTTGCATGGAATAAACGTTGTATTCGACCATTTGGAACCTCTCTCTCAGAGGGTGGCTCATGGGCCGGGCCAGCTGGGCCCAGCCTGCTTTGGGCCAGGCTTGGATATATAATTTGGGCCCATTTAATTTTTGGTCTGGGTTTGGATTAAGTAATAGAGAGTCCAAAGCCTTCCCGTCCCTGCTCAATTAACTAAATGGGCAGGCTTGGGCCTGACATTTACGGCCTGTGTTGGGCTAGGGCCAAATACGGGCCTGGATATGCCCCAGCCAAGATTGGCCCAGCCCAACCCGTCCCATGAACACCCCTACTCGCACATGCGTTTGCATGGTTTCCTTCTTCTCAGAGACTTCACTTTTTCAATACAATCACACAAAAATTGGGCTGTGTGGATGAGAGCCTTCACCTTTTCCATTTCTGAGACAGTTGTCCTTCATCCTTCTTGATATTTTCAGAAAGTATTGAAAAGGCGCCTTGTTCATGAACAAACTCATGTTTCAGCGAGCCAAAATCCCACATTGGAATAATCCTCAGCTAAGCTTTTTATTTTTTATTTTTCCTTTCACTACATAATCAGTTCAGGCATAAGCAAAACCAGTAAGCTACTAACAAAATAAATCCCAGGACCTCTCCTTATCGGGAATTCCCTAGATTGCACACTCATCACACTGCTGGCAGATACTACACTAAGATTGGTAGCCCACAAATTAATGATTAAAAAGTTTCAGGAGCAGTCTATAGAAGGCCAAAATGAAGGATTAGGATCCTTTCCATGGCAGGACCTATCAGATGAATGGTCTGTGTCAAGGGACCAAAATTCCAAAATGTGTGTGGATGCCTTAGAAACCCGTGCAACTGTGACTCTGCTCAAGACACTATGAAGTCCTTATTTTCAAAAGCACCAATATCACTAATGGTACTTCATCTCATGATGGAAATTTACCATTCCTGCCAGTTGAGAGACATCCATACAAAGTGCTAAGCTTGCAGCAAAGAGCCCAGTTACCAATGTGCTCTTTATGGGAACTTGGGTAGTACTGTTAACATCCGAAAAAAATGGTGGTAGCAGTCCGTCTCTACCCATCGCCATCAGTACTCTAGGCTGCGGTAACAGAAACACATTAAGTCCACATCAATAAGTGGTATGGATAAAAATTTAGCATCTTAAAGCACATCAAACTACCAAACTCATTCAAGAGACTTTGAAATCCATCAGCAGTGAGAATTATATGGGTAAATAGGGAAATGTGGAATCATGGGTTGAAGTCAATCATAAGTCTCGAATAAACAATTGTAAGATTCTAAAAACACAACTAAAACCTAACACTGCTAAATTTGACCATTGATAAACTACAAAAATGAAGTGCTGCATTCAAGCTGTCATAAAACATTGAGATGAGAAGCCCAAACTACTCATCTAATTTATAAATTACTTACTTGAGGGAGCATTGAGCCCATCAAGGTTGAGCAAAGTGCCATAACTGCTCCAGCGGTGATGACATACCTACAAGAAACAGATTTTACTGACATGCAATTAAATTATTCTGTGATTTTGAAGCTGTTGATTCTTTTTTTTTCTTTTCTTTTCTTTTTTGAATTGTACAATAAATCTCTTAACTTACCCTGCCCACTGCATCCCATGGCTCGAAAATGCAGAGGATATGGGGGTGTCAGGATCCATTGCATAGTATGGTACCAGGCCAACAATAACAACAGATACCATCATATACAACAAGCAACATATGAACAATGCAACACCTATTCCCAGTGGTAAATCACGTCGAGGATTTTTTACCTGTGGGAAATACAATGGTTTAGAGAACGAAGAGATAGCAAAGCTAACAGAGGCATATATTAACTTCAATTTTGAGCTACATGCATCTTATACAGTACTATCTAAAAAGGTACCATGTCTGGTATCCCTGCTAAACACTTACCATTTTGGACAAACAAAGGTCTTATATATTCTCCTTCACTCTTGTAGTGTAGTAATTTTTGAAATCCAATGCTGAAGTTATTTAATGTGTTTCTAAATATCATGTATTAGTCCCATAAATTTAGTACAATATTGATGTTTAGTGCATCATTATATACTATTATAGGTAAATAATTGTATTGGGATTTCCAAGGTTTCAACTGTCAAGTAGATTGGCCTTCGGCTTCCGAACAGCTTAAGCTTTTGGGATGTATAGGCTAGTTAGACTTGCATGGCATCAGAGCAGTGAGAATCTTTCCTCCGAGAAGAAATCCTCAAGTTTCAGTTTTCAGTTTATCCTCTGAGTATCAGTATTCTCCCAAAGGACATTCGATCTACTGCAATCAGTTTTCTGGCATGCTCATGTTGACACCAACAACAGTACCCCTGGAAGTTACATGCATGACTAATACAAACATCCTGAGCACTGAGGCTGATGTCATACCTCTTCAGCAGTGCTGGCAACTGTATCGAAGCCTATATATGCAAAGAAAACAGTTGCAGATCCAGCAAGCATGCCATTGACTCCATAAGGGAAGTACCTGAAAATAGGAGAATATGAATTAAGCTGCATTTTGCTTTTATCAAGGTATCAAATCAAAGATTCAGGGCATGATTCTTTCCCACCCTAAACCAGCTGAAAAATTAATGGGAATTGAGCAGTAACATTTAAACTAACATTCAACGAACTGATCAGGTGACTGACTTTTTCAAGCTCTGATTCCTTGAAAAACATGAAAGTTACACAAAAGTACACAATAGAAGTTTCAATTACCCGTTAGGTACAGCATATCCAACCCATCCAGTCTGAAAACCAAGATATCCACCAGCTATGATGACAAAGATCATGACGCAGACATTTGCCGATGTGACAATTGCTTGTGCAAGTGAACTCTGCAGCAAAAAAGAGAAGCTTCGACTTGGAAGGCACTGGAAGCACTGATGTGATTCTAATAAATGGCATTAGTTAGTGGAAAGTTATCAGATCCAATACTTGTTTGCAACGTTCATGTTCCTAATCTGCAGAGCCTTGTTTTGTTATGTAGGCCCTTGCATAGATTGTGGCTCATGAACCACCCAGATTGGAATTTACTAACCCTAAATTAATAGCCTAAATATAGAAAGTTAAGAATAAAACACAACAGTGGTCCAGGAAAATGCAATAGAATTGTTCGGTAAGGATTTCCCAATCTAGAAGATTTTCCATTGGATGGAAACAAGTCAACATTTGGATCACAAGTAAAAAATATGGCAGTGCAGCAAACTACTCTACATTATAATCCCACGTTTAAAGAGATACCTCCTTGATGCCAGTGCATAGCAGCCCGATGACGATAAAAACAAGAATTGCAGCGCAGGGATCAGCCACAATATCCAGCGAAGGTACGTAGATGCGGCCTAAAAACGCAGGCAAGCCATCTTTACCTCCAAAGAACAAGGCCTACAGCATTGTAAAGCATGGATGAGCATAAGAATATTCACACTCATTTTAATCTTCATCTAATTTACCTGCTACTGATTAAAAAATCCATTAAAGCTTCAGATTTTTCATTATATGATAAATCATATAATAGATAATTTCTCCGTTAGATTAGAACTTGAGGAATTCAAAATATGGAAACAAACCCATAAAAATCTCAGAAGTATCCACTGTAAACAAATTTTTTTCCAAAATGACCAAAGTTTTCAATGCATTTTGCAACAGGAAGCAGGTGGCCAAGCATGTATTCCGTCATTTGTTCCAGTTCTAAAACACCCACTCAAAATTATGGAGATGATCGCCAATCCATTGAAAGCTCAGTGTTCACCTCTCCACGGAAACAAGCAAGGATCAATCCTTGGTTGGGTTGTGGTGAGGGACTTTGGTAGTGCGTATGGGTGCATGTGTGAGAATTTGCCAGAGCAAAAAAAAAAGTTATGGAAGATGATGTGGCATTTAAGTCCTGTAAGATCAGAGAGCTGGGGGGGGGGGTGGGGGGTGGGTTGTGGTGGTGGTTTGGTTGTTTAAATAAATATATTTTAGAAGAATGAAAATTAAAAAACAAAAAGAAGAGGAAGAGGAAGAAGAAGAATGGCAAGGACTTCTGAAGGTTTTAGGGCTTGCTGCGAAGATGATTGTTTCCTTTGTTCATGTCTTGCATAGTGCTAACGAGGCAGCTGATCCCTAGCCAAGGAGGGTGCGGCCTTGGTTGTGGATTTGTTTCTTAGTCTTTGGCTATTTAGGCTTTTGAGAATCTTTTTGTTGTTGGTTTTCCATCTTCTTTCTTTTTGAATGATATTCTTTCCTTTTGCTCTGCAGTATATCTGTATATGTCTCTTATGTTGGTAAGGCTTTTCGATAAAATCTTAGTTACCATTCAGAGAGAGGGAGAACAAGATGATGATGAAGACAATGATGACGACAATACACAGAATGATAAAAGCCTAACTGGACATTTGATGAAACTATAACAACTTTGTTTCAAGTGCATGCAGGAAAGAAAAAAACAAACAAACAAAGACTGCAATCTCCATTGGTTGAATCATATCCATTTAACAGTAATGTAGGCTTGTGAAGCACTCTAAAACTGTAAGCATAAGAGAGATGAAGAAATAAGAATCTACCATACCAAATTTGGGGATATGCCACGTGCAACAGCCGCACCGCCGATTGTATATTCCAGAATAAGAGCCCAACCAATCAACCAAGCAACACTGGAGAAAATTATCATCATTGTCATGATTATCCCATCTACCACACCTTGAGTGTATAAAAGTGGGGCTCATGTTCTTCATGATCTAGGCCATTGACTTCCATCGGTCATGCATATCGACCATGCCCAAAAAGTAACCCACTGAAAGTTATAGAATCAAATATTTGGTCTTTCCCATTGAGTGCAGGCTGTTGCTTTTCCTTAACCTCCCTTTCCTAGCCACTGATTGGAGGGTTAAGGATTGTCCCACTGACAAGATTTTGGAAATACGGTATAAGACCAGCACTTTGGGTGGCCAAAATCAGTTATACATGCTCGACAACCATGAACACTGCATATCCTTGGATTGATATCAATCATATAAATATTCTATGTTGAAAGGACCATAAATGCTTATGTAGATCCTTTCCTTGACCCGTGGAATATGTTCACTGTGTTTGCAGTCATCAATAAACTTTGTTCTATAGTTCACTGATATTCTCAAGCCCAAAGTTTTATCATTCACTAGTCACAAGTATTAGATTAGTGCTACTTTCTTTTAGAAGTAGGAATATGTAGCCACGCTATAGATTACAAAGACTTGTACCAATAGAACTTAAAATGCTGAAAATGGTCTATAGGATAAAAAATACCCTTCTCCAACACATATGTATGAATAATGATAAGCACTCCCTGCAGATGGGCAACGACTTGCAAGCTCTGCATAGCAAAATGCTGAAAGAGCAGCTGCTATTCCAGCTATTAGGAAGGAAATGGTCAGTGATGGCCCAGAATGCTCTCGAGCAACTGTTCCAACGAGAACATAAACTCCTGCTCCAATAGTGGATCCAACACCTGATCAGAGGAACTACGACATCAGTCATATAGAATTAGTATAGCAAGAAATACTATAAGTAACAATTGAGTTCCCAACTCTCTTTTATTTATTTACTTTATTATTATTATTATTTACGAATGATAAATAATACAGGAGCAAGCACGCATCAGATCAAAGAGGAAAACTGGGCAAAGTGTTGCAACAAATATATTTGACTATTCAACCCCTCTGTTTAGTCAATATCAATAAGCTGCCCCATTAGCTTCTTTTACTTCACAATAAAAAATCATGTGGGAAGAAAAAAAAGATTCCCTAATTTGTATATAATATACTTAACTTACATGTATATAATAGCGACGTATATGTGCACTTATATGTATGTGTAAACATACTTTTTTAAGTATTAACTGAAATGGTCTAAAGAGAGCACTTCAACTGAAAACGGTCCTTCAACAAGCTCAGGTCATATTTGGACTTAGGCTTTCAACTCGGGCCTCCTATAGCTATTGAGCAGGCTAGGACCTAGGTTGTAGGGTCTGTATTGGACCCCAACCCGAAGTCGAACCCTTTAATCCTTATTGGGTTGGACTTCAATCCAAGGCATGCCCATTGACAATCGATCTTCTACAAGGGCCGTCAACAAGCAGAGCCATCTCGACTTGGCTCGATAGGGCAATGGCTTGGGCTAAAGCTCAGGTCATGAGCTAATCTAGCAGAGCTCAAGCTCAGATCCATCAGCTCACTAGCTGAGCTTGAGCTAAAGCATATCAAATTCGACTTACCTCAAGCTCAATCTGTGCTCAAGCTTGGTAAAGTGAGAAGCAAAGCTCGAGCTTGACTCCTCAAGTTTGAATTAAGCTCGAACCTAGCTCATGGATTAAGCAATCAAGCCAGCTCAACTCTGCTAATTTACACCTCTATTACTCACTAGCTTCCTCTTTGTGGACCATAATTACCTGAATTTGATTATCTCTTGCAACTTTGAGATTCCTCTCTCTCTCTCTCTCATGAGAAATTGCAATTCTTGTGACGCTTCAGTAAACTATAATCAGGTTTAAGGTAGACCCTTCGACAATTAGGTTGGCCTTCAGTTTGACCAATACTCAACCCAACCCACATGAGTTGTGCTCTACTTTCATCAATGTCGCCGGGACTTTGAAGAGCAGTAGATAGTTGAAATGGACGATTAACTAAGTCGCCTTTATAAGACTAGCCTTGCACATTGATGAAAAAAGGCATCTTCTTCCAAGCTCACCCCATTAAGCTTTATCACTATTCACTCAAGGTTCATATACTAGTTCAAAGCGCCTCAAATCAGAATCTAGAACATTGAAAACAATAAGTGTGTCGTTCGTGAGTTACAAACGGGTGATGGATGATCCTTCACTTCAAACTTTGTACCATGGGTACGACCCACCTCTTTAGCTTTGCTGGACGATATTATTAAAGAAATGCAAATGCTGATCTCCAAGACTCAGAATGACTAAAGCCCACATAAATACATGTTTCCAATACCTATTCTACTATCGTGTCACCCGAATAGATGGAAGATCAAATTTTAAACTCTAATCTAAGAAATTCAAATTCCACTTTATTCAGCTTTTAATGTTGTCTCCTAATCATTCAAATTAAGTGACTGGTAATTGTTTGAGATAGCTTGATAATGATAACTCCAATTTTTAAAGTGGTCTACAGTAATTTCTCATTTAGGTTGTCTGTTGTTGACTACTTTTTGAACCAAGGTAAAGGGAACCATTGGGTTCTACAACTAACCCAAGAACTCATCATTTCTCAGGGTGACGCCCCTGAGTTCCACATCGACTATAGAGAGGAAAGTGAATGGGATTATATGTAGAGCTTACACCCTTATCTTGCATAAAGCCTTTTGATGGGTTGAGGCACATCAAAAGCAAAACCGTAAGGCCCGTGGGCCAAAGCGGACAATAGCATGCATAGGTATGCGGTGGGGCATTCCAAATGGTATCAGAGCCTACTCGGGTGGATTGTCGGTTGAGGTCTATGAGGTGGGGGTTGCAACTTCCCCATGTGTAACTATCCTTTTATCATCACAGGTTCATACATATCCTCAACTGCAGTCCTCTGCTCACCATTGCAATTCAGTAGATCCTTTTATTCAGATCCAGATGTCAAAGGGAAGGCAACAGATATGGTTCCATTTTCATGGATCTACAACTACTCACTAATTTAATGCACATGTTCCCAAAATATGATTTTTCAGATGTATCCCAAACCAGAAACCCATCCAAAGTGACAACAGAAAGTTAGCCTTTGCATTTGGGAAGTAGTGATATGTACAAATTGCAAAATTCCCAGCTTTCCTGACCAAAATTCTCGGAAAAATTTAAAAAAGCGGACATCCACAGCATAAAAAAAACACCCACAAAAGAACAATCACAAGTAAAAATAAATAAACACAAAAAAGATTACTGACCACTTAGAGAAAACAAAAGAGTAAAAAGAAAGAAAGCCCAGAAACAGAAGGAACCCATCAATGCAATCATCATCACCATGGACAAAATCTAAAAAGAAAATGGGAAGGAGAGGCATACCAATTGCAATGAGCTGAAGAGCAGAGAGTTCCTTTGCCAGTTTTTGCTTCCTCACATGAACAGAATCATTATCAACCTGTTTTCTCCTCATCAAACTACGAAATCCCAGTGAAATCCCCCCAACCCATCCACCATATTTCTGCCCCATCAAATCCAAACCCAACTATCTAAGACACTTGAAGATTTGATATTTAAATACCTATCCACCTGCACCTTTTGCCCCCCAATTGCCCAATTTCAGCAAAAGAGCCTCTCCTCCAAGGAACCAGAAGATGAAATTGAAGCCCCTTCGCTTCTTTCCCCCTGAAACTGCAAGAGAAGCCGGGAATTTCAGAGAGCTCGGATTCCTAAAAGCTGCATGCCACATTGCCACTGGTTTTAAAGCTGCAAACCGTACAAATCTACCATTTAATATTTTAAACATTGTGTTCCTCTGGGTGGTCCTCGTGAGCAGTATAAATTTGTAGTCATCATGTAAAAGCGTTGAGCCAAGATTCTTGTTATAGCCGTACACGTTGAGCACGTGGTTCTTGTCTTAGATTTTGTCTGTGTCAGGGAGCAGTAACTCGGCCAGCTCAACTTGACTCAGTCATATTCTGAGTGGGATGGATAATCTGGGTCTGGCTAGCTTTGGGCTTGGGTTGGATGGGTTGGACCTTAGCCTTCTTTAGGTTAAGGGCCTACTCAGCCCAACCCGTCATATTTACCACAAAAAGATTAATGCATGTACAAATGGGCTGGGCCTTTACCTGACTTTCAGCATGTGGGTCGGTTTGATCCTTCGATAACTAAATAGGCTAATCTTGGAGAAGCTAAGGCCCATATAGACCCTGCCCCGTGAACACCACTAATATTGGTTCAGGTTAAATCAGTTTAGTGAAAGTCTTTCATAAAAACCCCCTTTCCCAATGGGAAGGGGAGATGAGAAGGGCATAGTGTGGGTGTGTGGGGAAAGGCCAAATGTTACTGATCATTTCATTTTAACAATAGTTTTAGGACTTCATGAGGTGTGAAACTGTATTGTCTCTTTTGCAAATACTTTACACACTTTACATGTAATTTACACATCTAATGTGTAAATGTTGTAAACAGACATGGTATGAATCTCTTTCACAACCGGGAGGGATAGTGGTTGATGACATCACATTTTGGAGAAACAAATAACCCCTTCATGAGCATACAAGTTGACGTTTTTAAAAAACTGACAAGGAATAATGGTGGATGGTGGTTGCATCAGCGTCAAGAAGTGTGAATTGAGGATAATGTGGTCCACTTTACAAATAAAGTAGAACAGGGGTTTTTAAGAGTTTTCTTTACTCAGTGAGTTTACCTCAGCTGATAGGGATTCAGCAGTTAGGCGTGCAAAGAGAAATGAAGAGAGTGCAGCGACTTCAACGTCCATAAAAACAAATAGAGTGCATGGCTGTCCACTTTGGTAGGTAGTTATCTACACACAACTGATAGCATGTGATAAAGAATGATGCGGGGGATCATCAATATCTTATCCATTTGATACTTAAAATAAATAGAATGAATAGGAGAGAGTGAGAGAGGACGAGTTGATACCACCAATTCTACCCAGTGGGCCAATCTAGTAAGAGAGAGCGACATGATGGTGATAATAATTTATAGCTCAATGTTGAGGACCTAAATCTCACTTCCACATAAATAATAAGGGATCAATATTTAGTGATACTGCTGATGATTAGTGTGTGGGCATGTGAGTAAAAAAATAATATATATGATAAATGAAGCCCCTTCACATAAACACTATCTTCCCTAAGTTGTCTTTTACCTAATTTAATTTGCATTTGAATTTTGAAGGTCCCTAGTTGACCATGAGAAATATTACACCCATCTAATTTTATCTAATGTCTAAATAGTTTGACAATTTCGAGGCCCTCGAGATAATATATTTCAGCATGATTAGTTTCTTTTCACTCTATTAACTATATGGCATATGCTCAATCTTAAAGTAGGGTTAACTCTTACTAAAATAAAATAATAAAATTTAAAGCCATCCCATAATAATATAGAGTGGATTTTTAGCCGTTCGAATTTTCAATAGATATGCTTCTCTAAAATGAATAGGATTTCGGAATCCTCACTCCATTGGGAAACCCCAGGAGCACATGGCATTATGGCATTCTTCATGGTCGGTATGATTTAATTTTTTTTTGAAATTTTATTAATGGGAGCGTATATCGATCCTGCCGTCCAATTGAGGCCCACTGCATTCAATAATTGGACCACTAAAATCACATGTCATGAATAAATAATAATATGGCTATGGGCCTATGCCACACCAAAATAATAATGAGACCACACACTTCCAAATTTAAAAGATTCCATCAATTGCATTTCGTAAACGCTACCAATCCGGACCATATGGACAAGTAGCCATCCTCCGAAACCAATTGGGATTTTGATATCATCTTCATTTCATTTTCAACCCTACATTGAATGATACCAAAAGGCAGAAACTAAATAAATGAAGGAATATCTTTTGCTTTCTAAAGAAGCAAGTTTAATTCCATTATCCAGTGGGGTCCACCTATGATCAACACATATCCTCACTCGCCTGCCTATTCTCATGCACGATTTGATATCATCCGACCATTCTCCGCAACTGGAATGAAACATTTTGGGGTGATACTTTAGGAAGAGGAATCCATGGTAGAGAGAGAAAAAATAAAGAGGGTTTTGATTTTCCCTACTTTTCTTGTTTGGCGCTGAAAATGAAACGATTTCTTTTCGACGGAGAGAATTCTGAATGCCTATATGAGGGGTACGAATATAGAATTCATTTTTAATATGAAAGTGAAAATCTGTAGGGAGTAGAGTCTTTTGTTGGACAAATGCATTCTTAGGATTCGTTTATGCAACGGCACCACCCAGGGGTGTAATTAGGCGAAAAAATGTGCTACCTTTCCTAGCCGGAGAGGATCTGGTTTTCCTATCGGGGCGGTGAGAGAACCAATGTTTGGTAACAGAAGCTACAAAAACTAGTCCTAAAGTTGAAAATCAAGGATCAAGGTGATCTGATTAGAGTGATATTTGGACCAACCCTAATTCCCTTCCATTGCCTACTTATAGGGGCTTACCATAAGAAAAGCAAAATTTTCAAAAATTCAAGTCACGGCTTCAGAAATTAATCTTCCAGAATTTTGAACAGACTCCAAAGGTACACAGAGTCAGATTCCAATCACTCCTTTGGAAAAGAGTTTTCAATAATAGATAGCAGACAACAATCCTCCATACACATGCATCAGTCCACACACTGGAACACACAACAATCCTGATATGGATTATTAACTAATTGACAGGGCAAACTTAATGGGACCCACCAATAAAAGGACACTCTGATCCATTTAGGCCCCCTCCCCTTCCACCAGTACATGGTTGATGAGAAAAGGTAACTTGTTATCCAATGACCACCAAATCATTCAATTTCTATATCAACCACCCACGGCATGATAAGGATATCTAGTCAGCTAAGAAGGAAATGAAACCACCATTCTTGGTTCTCAATAATTTATTAGGCATCTACTCCTCCCTTGGTTCACAAGCAGAGGCCAGAGGTACATACAATCATACTTTTTCATCAACATGTATCTTTACCTCTAAAACTTGATTTTCAAGGTTTATCCTGCTGGATTAAATCTGTCCCTCTTTCATATTTTTGGGAACATCCCTCTCATTCTTTTCTCTCTTATTCAAAGGAAATTTCTCCAACCCAGATTAAAACATTTTTCATGAACATCCCAAGTTTTCAAACCTCGACACGTGATGATAGATCATAGTTACCCACGACCCCATGATACCTATTGCTGGTCAGATCAACACACTTTGTTGACGGTTTTATTTCTTTTGTCATTAATATGTGGAAATCAAGTTTGAGAAGTAGTACTTTGTAAAAATCCCTTAAATTATATCAATGTAAATTCCAAAGTGGTTAGAAATGAAGAATCAAAGGTGTATATCTAGAAATAATCATCAAATAACCTCCCATTGACGATGAATCTAGGGGAGATGAGAAATAAATACTCGGCTATCACCTTAGTAATTAAAATTGTATAGAAATCAATGTCTCATTTATAGCAATGGCCTCATATCCTTCACCTCCCACCTGGGGCGGACCCACGTACATGGTCCTAGGGCTGGGGCTGGGGCTGGGGCTGAAGCCCAAAACCCAATATCTGAGAATAGTTTGAGATTTCTAAAAAATTCCCTGCAAATCTTGAAAATTAGTATGTTTTTTTTATATTTGCCCCTTCCTCCAATACTTCCTTTACATAAAGCCCCCCGTTCCCCTAAGGTATAATTTCCTAGCCCCCCTCCCCTACAGCTCATTTAACCATGAATTCTAATGTATTCGATTCCTAGCAGACCCTTTGTCTTTTCTCATACCAAGTTCATTCAACCCCCGGTCATTGGTATTGTCTTCGGCAGCAGACGGCAGTGATTAACAATTATCTTGGAGATACTCAAACCCACTTGAACGCGTAACAGCTGCAGTGAGAAACACAGGCAAGGTAACTAATAGAAGTATCTAAAACCGGGGACCATTTCATTGAATCTTCAAATACTTTATACAAAATTCTCTTTCCTTTTCTTTTTCGTTTTTGAATTAACTGATGATTCATTCAGCCTCGATGACTGAATCTTCAAAGTTCAAATACGACCTTGTTAATTGAACATGAATATGCATGGGAACTATGCATAAATGCCTAGTCTAGACCAAAGCTATCTGTAGTTGAACATCAAAACAAAAATGAAACCACGCAAACTTCTCGGCAAAGGAATTCAATTCCATGCAAACAAGTGAGCGTAAGGTGAGACCACCATGCCACTAACATTACCTCTCCATGCATTGCCACTGAGCCGAATTCGATACTCAAGTCTTAGCTGTGTGGGTTCTTCAATTGATAAAGTAATTTTTTGCACAATTCATTTTTATCCAATGGCCATGATTGGACAATTTGGGTTACAGAAGATATAATTGGATTTGGGCCTGGACTCTATGGACCAGACCGATGCCCAACCCAATGACATCCCCTGCAAAAAATTCCTTATCAGTTTGTACATTTATCCTATGTTTAGGAAGTGGGGAGGGGAGGGGAGGGGAGGGAAAATTTGAGGGGGAATGAAAATGAAGGGAAGGGG
Source organism: Cinnamomum chago (assembly GCA_038049695.1). Taxonomy (NCBI): domain Eukaryota; kingdom Viridiplantae; phylum Streptophyta; class Magnoliopsida; order Laurales; family Lauraceae; genus Cinnamomum; species Cinnamomum chago. Next base: position 10,618,991 of record CP142454.1, on the reverse strand, counting down.
AGAGGAGGGGAGAGAAAATTAATTTTACCTCCTCTTGTTTGGGAAGTCAAAAAGTAGGGGGAAGAAAAGTGAAAAAGTAGGGTTTTGTTTGTTTGTGAGGTAGAGAGAAAATTACCATTTTGTCCTTACTTTTATAAAAACTTTAAAATTATATTTTATAGACAAATGACAGTTTTGTAATTTTTCACCTTTTCCCCTCCTTTCCTCCATTTGGGAAAATTTTTTCACCCATTCCCACCCCCCCCCCCCCCCCCCCCCCCCCCCCCATTTTCCCTCCCCCTTTCTCAAACACCCTCTAAAAAACTTTTCCCTCTTGTTTTTTCCTCCCCCCATTTTCCCCCCTTCCTAAACAAAGGCTAAACAAAGGGTTATGGAGGAAAAGGTGCCTTTGAAAGTACGGTTGTCAACAGGTTGGTTTCTGGCTAGACTCACGTGGGCATGGGTCAAACAGACCTAGATCCAATAAGGATGGCCGGGGTCAAAATGTCCAATACAAGTCTGGGTTTAACGTGAGCCGTGAAACCTAGATATGGAAGTAGCAAATATTTATGATTAGTCCACCGAGCTCTAATATTGATTTTGTTAGGACTTTACTTGATACTCTCAGTGGATACTCCTTTTATCTTTATCTGTCATCAAAGATTAAACTGAGGATTTTACTCGAAAAATCCCAAAATATCGTCATTTATCGCAAAATATCCCTGCAAATTGTGTAATACCAACGAGGTCCTCTCGCCAATTTTTTTCATTTTTTTATGAGCGACGATAGCGTTACCATGGGCGACGATAGCATCACTCGTCAGAGCATCTCCTTATTTCTTCTCATTCCTCTCCTCCACCGATCTCTCCACCGATCTCTCCATCCTGTCCACACGGAAGACTCTTATACTAAGTGAATGGATTTCTCCATCTTTCACTCTTATGCAGGTAGCCTTTTCGCTTTATCTGCATTGGCAGTATGGTATAGTGTGAACCTTATGTCTGGTTCAGTCTTTGTTGACGGCTTACTGTGTAGGACTTTTTAGAGTATCAGGTGTGCAAGTTTGGATGGAGATGCTGATAGGCTTGCATACTTCCGTGTCTTATCTACAAGTAGCAACAGTATTGATCTTGTTGATGGAGACAAGATACTTTCTCTTTTTGCATTATTTATCAAGGAGTAGTTGTGTATTCTTTACAAGAATGAAAAGGAAGAGTCAAACAACAATAACCCTCAAGGCATGGCATTGTGCAGACTGCTTATGCAAATGGAGCATCAACAGACTTCCTTAGACAGTTAGGTCTAGAAGTTGTATTTACTCCCACAAGAGTGAAATACCTGCATGAGAAAGCTGCTGAGTATTGTGTTGGTATTTACTTTGAGGCAAATGGGCATGGAACAGTTTTGTTCTCAGAGCAGCTCTTATGTTGGTTGGAGGCAAGAAAAAATGGAGAGATAGGAGAAATCCATTTACATAGGTATAAGAGTCTTCCGTGTGGACAAGATGGAGAAATAAGAGGAGAGGAAGAAGAAGACGTTAGGAGATGTTCTAACGAACAACGCTAGCGTCATTGCTAAAAAATATATATATATATATAAAAATATATATAAGCAATTGATGAGAGGATCTCATTAGTGCTACACAATTTGCAAGGACCTTTCACGATAAATTGCGATATTTTGAGATTTTTCTAGTAAAATCCTCTTAAACTTTTCTTAGACCACATTTCCATTCAATTCAAATTAGCCCTCTTCAGCAAAATAATAATAATTAAAAAAAAAAAAAAAAGAGGAGTCAGTTCTAATCCAAATTGCTCACAAACATTCTTCCCCCGTTTTTCTGTCTCCCTCACAGTTGGACGAGATTTGTGATCCTGCCAAAGGGTTATGGGCAAAATATTAAAAAAGCATTGAACGGCTCATATTTACCATCTTTAATTAAGAGAGTTTTCGAATAAAAGTAATTTCTTGTGGGCTTCACAAACTGAAATAGTGTTTAGGATTAAACCCACCTGCTCTAATACAGATAGGATCACATTTCCCACCAGAGAACTTTTTTTTTTTTTTCAGCCTGTTTGCAAGACACTGGCAAGTCACAAGAGACCAATTAAGCCACAGACAATGAGGTAGCAGGTCAGCTGTTGCCGCTAGCAATACCTTTCTAAAAATTAAACATTCAAGAACCTTCAAAAGCATCCAAACGTCCAGTTCCCAAATGCCTGACTCTGACTTGCCTCACATTACCCATAAGCCGACGGTTCTAGTGCTTGGAGTGGATAAAGATCTTAGTGGCATGCAAGCTTATTGTATTTTCTTCTTTGCCCAAGGAAATGCTTGGCCATCAATACAAACTTGAAAGCATTAAAAAGGAAACATTGATTCAAAGATGAATTGCATAATATCAAAAGGCATAAAATATTTTTGACCTACTAAAAACCTCTTCGCTCACTATTTCTCTGTATGATGTCAAGTTATAAGAAATTAAATGAGGAATCAACGAGAAACTTTGAGGGTTCATCTCCTCAGTCCTTGTGTGGGTGGGCATCCATTGAGAGGAATTGTTTTGCATATCTATCCGCCTTCGCTCCAGACCGATGATCATAGTATTCGACAACTGCTGCTCCAGCTAACGCAGCAAGTGTAAGAGCTTGTGCATGTAACCTGCAAAATATGTTCCAAGACGAGGAAAATTAAACCAAAGCTGAAGTCTAATCAAACATTCTTGTACCTCCTACAGAAGCACATTTGGCAGGGAGCACTAGAATTTCTTGGCAGCCCTTTGTAGTCAACAAAAGGCAAGGATTAATAGTTGTTAAACATATATTCCCCAAAGAGCAGCACCCAACATGACCATGAGTGGGATGTTAGATACATCTTCAAAAAATCAACATATGGATACCAATTACCAATGCAACACAAACACACAAAAATACATGAACTGGTTCATGTGAACATAACCATATGAAAATTCCTACCTAGATAATTGAATATAACACTGATAACAAACATCAAGAAGAAGGTTTATCCTTTTTCAGAAAAAAAAAAAAAAAAACCCTGAAGGATCCACATTAAGTAGGCAATTTCATTAACATCAACATCAAGCTACAACAAGCATTCCCTTTCAGGCCGAAGCTTATGCGCCGCCCTGTTATTAGAAGTATTGCATACAATGAATTATATACCAGAACCTTTTGATGAGAACACAAAAACTTGGCACACAAACGATTGACTATAGATAGGGACATAGATATTGGCATTGGACATCGAGCTCATACATTCCAAAATCCAAGGAATGGATACAGATGTGATATACCTATCCGTGACTCAAGATTTCACGAGCTATTTATGAAGTATTATTACTTCCCTTGTCAAGATACGTCTCTCTTCAAAATTAGGATATGAATATAGAGATAAATGTCAACTAAGAGATACAGCTCAGCACATTCTGAATTCGAGGAGATATGTATCTACAATCTACATTCCTTTCTAGAGTTTTTTCGTTGTTGAGAAGGAAAAAAAAAAAAAGGAATTAATGAAATAATGGAATTCACAAGATTACGTAAATTATATGCTGGCATATATAAAGATCTAGTTAATAAACCTTCGCACTCAAAAGACTCCTAGTCTAGTCCCAAATTAAATTGGCGTCTGCTAGGCCATTTACCATGCTTTTCAACTCCTACATATTATATCTGTTGCTACAACCATTTCTGTAAACAAGTCAAAGCATATGGCAATAAATCTTGTGTGGTTCTTAAATCAAGATATCTGACTGCAGGCAATAAAGTTTCAATACTGCAAACAAATTGATGTAGACCAGCAAGAAATAATCTAGAAAAAAAACTTCAAAATAGTTAATGAATATTTAATGCCAAAACAAAAGATATCCTTCCACCAACAATGAGAAGAACAAAGGGTTGAATCCTAGTACGGAAATCAGATGCCAGGACCTGGACCCAGATCCAAAATGAACAAAACTCAAAATGGGTCCAAACAGGGTCCCAATATGGACCAGACCAAACTCCATCCTTTAATGCTATAGTACATAGAATACTTGTAAGGCTCTAGGCAGGTTGGATCCAGCTTGGACCAACGGACTAGGACTGTACTAAATCCAAGGAGCTGGGACCCAGATTCAACATAACATTTCACAACTGAGGCTACAGGCCCAGATCTTTTTCTAACAGGATTTCCAGGTAATTTGGTCTCCCCAATTCATCAATGACCCACAGCCCAATCATCTCACTCTTTCAACCTCCTCATCGATAATCTGGTATATTAGCTCAAAGCGAGGGTTGAGTTAGATACCTCCATGCTCTCACTGCCAACATCTCCAAGAGGCCTAAGAGTCTAAGAACCAAATGGAACCCAAAAGAGATGCATTTTATTCTGCCATCAACCCAGGACGTTGAAAGGCAACAGACCCCAGCTAGATTTGTTAAAAACAGGCCAATCAAACTGGGTGTGACAACTGGTACATTTACCAATTCAGTTAGAGAAAAACCTGGGCATTGGTAAAAAGGTCAAAGCAGTCAAACCCAGTAAAAGTGGTCAAAACTAGTAAAAATTGGCGGTTAAACTGGTTGGACGACCCATCATTAAGGATTTTGGACTTTTTTCTTTTTTTTTTCACGGTTGCGCAAGGTTAAACCAGATGTCCGATGTGGGTCTGACTAAACTGTCCACTCAACTGGTTTGCCTTCTGTCTGGTTTTTTCACATTGAGTAACAACGAATATGAGCTACAGTAAATTAGTTAAAATGCAAACCTTCATTAGATTTGAAGGTAAGTAATGTGAAGACAAAGCCCATGGCATAGTGGAAGGTGCTCGCTCCTACAAACTTGAGGTTGAGGATTTGAGTCATATTACCAATCAAAAAACAAAAAGATAAAATATAGAAGGTATGTATAAGTTGATAACTCAAAAGCAAAATCACCATCCCAATCAGAATGGGGGCTGATTGCTAAATAGTTCATTGGATTAAAAAAAATACCATAGTACCAAGTAAGCATACACAAGTAGGTACATCTCTTCAAAGTTTAATTTGAACTTTTCATTGAAGATCCATCAAAATCCAAGCACCAATATCCACAGTCTTGACCTCAATCTACTCTTTTCCATTATGGATTATTGTTCCAAATAATACCCCTTCAAACATAAATCAAGAACAGCTCAATATTCACATATGCAAATGAACTGAGAAGACAAGACAAATACATTCCAATTCCATATACCTTTCCAGAATAACAAAACTTCATAATCCACAGAGATAATCTCAAAATTCTGATATCAATTCGTATAGGCTAGAGATGTGTACATCTTTCCATTTCAAATTTCAGAAGCTAATAGTAATACCCAAAAAAATACAATTTCAACATGGACGAGCACTACATCAATTTTTCAGTTTGATTGTAAGTTATCATTCCACAACCCTATCGAGCATGAACAACAAAACCTACCTCAATCCCAATACCAACATATATATTAACAAAAAGGAAAACTCCACATCTATCCCTTCCAAAATTCCCATCAACCCAAAGTCCCCAATTATCAGACAATCAGACCCAAAATCATGACATTATTTTGCCATCATCCCATCAATCTCAGGCTTCTCCCATCAATCTAGGCTCAATGTTCTACTATGTAACTCTAAAATAAGCAATGTCCATAACTCCCATCTCTCACCAACATTTCTACTATTTTCCCTAAATTCCATAATTAGCATCCATTCACCCAGAATTGACAACCCCATTCCCATCAATACAAAGCCCTCAATCATCCAGATGCCGGACACAAAAAAGATCAGATTTTTGCTCCAAATCACAACAACTGCAATTCAGGATCACGATTCAAGAACCAAAACAAGCATGCAAACAGAAACTTTCATCATAAAATAAAAAAGCCCCAATCCAAAATCGATACCCAAATCAACAAAAGGGATGACGGCAAAAGGCCGCAAGAATCAATATTTAGAAGAAGTATTTATACCTCGCATGGATGATCTTGACACTGGTTTTCATGCCGGGTTGAGACCAGTTGTAAGCGATCGAACCCGTTATACCGCTAAGCCAAAGACACCCTATTTTAACAATGTAAAACAGATCCAAATCCAAATCAATTTCAATTCAATAAGAGAATCACTAACCCAATCTCATGTTCATCAAAAAAGAATCAAAATCTCATCAACCCCAATTAAAAGAAGAAGTAAGAGGAAAAAAAGATTGGGACTTTCGATTGGAGGAGAATATATATACATATATATACATATATATATATATATATATATATATATATATATAGAAAGAAGAGGTTACCGACGGTTCGAAGCTTGTGATCGACAACCCATTCTCTCATAGATTCAAAGCTGCCCTTCTTCTCCGCCATCTCTCCACTTTCTGCCATTTTCCCCTTTCTTCTTCCTCTTCTTCTTCTTCTTTCCTTCCCTGGGTTTTGACTGCAAAGCGAGAGAAATACCGAATCCGATGTCGGTGCGTTCGAGTTTGGCGAAGGCAATTTATACACGGAATGGTTACTCAGTCCGTCCCGCAACGGACTCCTACATGGTTCGTCGCTGGTGAATTTTGACCGTCGGTCCATTTAGCAAAATCTAGGAATAGTAAACTATCTAATAATATTGTTTGTAATTTATTGAGTGAAAGGAAAATTTTCTCCCGCGCATGCACTCTCCTGCCTGTGTGCATCTGAATCGTCCGCAAACTCGACACCTTCATAGATCAAGTTTGATCGGTCCCATATCACAAATGGCAGTCTAACTATTGATATTTATTACAATGCAGGCCCACCTTTAATCACAAATAATAGTCCTAAATATCATGTTTTAGCATTTTTTTAAAAGCTAAAATGTAATTAGCCTTGAAGGCTTTGGAAAGGTGTTCTCCTCTATTACAATCTTGAGGTTGCACCAATTCACTAATAGTAAAGTATTGAGATCCTTGTATCCCTTCCTCGAGAAGGGCTGGGGATCAATTTTTTACTTTAACATTGAACATTTATAGTGGGGGACTTATGCAAGTGTGCACTAACACTTGCCTTGCAAAAACTAATACGACATTTTAATATATTTTAGTAAAATAATATTATGCATGTAAAATGATTTTTTAATAGTAAGATAAATTCTATTCAAGAGAAAAAAAAAGACCAAAAAATAATATAATGAAAATTGGTTAAACAGTTATAATATCTATTTACATTGATCAACACTTTTTTTTTATAACGCAGTTTCAAGTTCTTTTGGCCATAATAATATCTACGGTCCAAAAAGAGAAAGTCGGATAAAACTCTTTTATGGCTTCTATGGTAGTGCAATTTCAAATCCACAACGTCGGACGTAAATCGTGACCATAAGCCAAGTGAAGTAACTATTGGGATTGCACTTCTTTTGTCGTGGAACTCAAATTTTGAGGGGAAAGAAACGTGGGAGTCACTGGCAGGAACAAAATATGGTAGTTGCTTTGACCCGTTTCCATCTTACTTACCTGTGAAAAAATTTAAAGATAGTTGACGAAAATAACGTAGTCATGATGGTAGCAAGAGTAGAGAAACCTCCGTCCCCCGTGTTTTATATGCATAAACTTGGGGCTGCGGTCAGCGCCCGCGTCATGCTTGGCGTGTAAGGGTGTGCGTTCCTGGAAAGTACACGCGGATACCATGTTCGGCGTTACATTCCTGTGGGCGCCTGCTTTCCGTCTCCGAAGATTTCGTTCTTACGTTCGTCTCCAGAACTACCAAAACGTGGAAATTTTCCTTTTGGTAACCCAGTGATTAACGAGTATGAACTCTCTCACCTCATCCTATTTGGGAAAATTACTTTATTAATAAAATAAAGTAAATGATTAATTCAATATATAAAGAAAAAATGATAGTAAAAAAAAAACTAAATTTTAAAAGATCTTCTTCTTTTTATTAAAAAAGAAGTAAAAAAAATTAATTTTCCATACCTCTAAATGAAAAAAAATCCATTTTTTAAAGAAAAAGTAAAAAAAAAAAAAAAGACTACAATTTTATGTCATCCATCGAGTGAAACATTGATAAAGGGCAAAACCATTGTGGATCCGGATTTGGATCTTCGGTTTCAGCATGAAACATGTTTGTTATATTCGGATCCATCTTCAAATCTAAATCCCAAAATAAAATGTGGGGTGCATTAGTTTAATTGGATTCATGAATTTTTTTAATATGAATTTTTTAAATGGGATATGATTAGAGCTAAATAGAGTACTCTCAAATTTGAATATAAAGTCTAGCTATTTGGGCCCTTAAAATCTATCTATATTTTTAATTGTGAATGTAATCATCCTAATTCAAGTCCTCTAGTCTCAACATTTATAAGGATCGGAAAATGTGGTTTCCGATCCAAATGTTCTAGATCCTATTACATAGAACGAGATTCAGATCCGAATTTCTTTCAGATCACAAAATAGCTAGGTTTCATACTTGGTTTTTAGGGTTAGATGTATGGGACAGATCCAAATTGAATATGTCTGTCAATTAAATTAACTCTCACGAATAAATAAATAAATAAACCTGGAAATCTCACCCCATTTTACATTCGTTTGCAACTGGGTCATGAATTTGACTATTATCATGACTGGTTGGTGGGTGTAGCCAATTGGACTCAGGCAGCCTAATAATCTAAGCCCAATTGAATTCATTTCTGATTTGGTAAGTGTATAGGAATTGAATTGGTTAACAGAAGGCCTTCGTTTGATAAGTGATAACCCAAAAGAGGCGAAAATAAAATGAGCCATCTGAAAGTTTTGCCATAAAATGTCATGTAATAATTAATGAGGTCAAAAAAAAAAAAAAAAAAAAAAAAAAACAACTAGTTATGGATGGTATAAACTGCATCGACTGACAGTGCATGACATGCATGAGATGGGTTATTCTTATGCTGCTAGGCTGTTTTGAGTGGGTCAACAACAATAAAAACAGTGTAAGATACATTAGGATAAATAGGTGGGGATTATCGTGTAACAAAGTAGTATAAACGCCATCGTTGTTTCAAGGTCGTATGTTTAAAGTTTAGACCCTCAAAAACAAATATGTAGTAGTCCCTTGACCGGACCCATCATTGTGAAAACCTTAGCTTGCACCTTCATGGTTTGGAAACCCATTTGTTCCAACTAGAATGTAAGGCCTTTCACTGGACTACTCCAGTCAAACAGGTCAATACAACAATAGATCACCTTAAATCTATAGGTTTTGCCACCTAAGATCTGATGCTTACATGGGGACAACAAATTACAGTTTATTAATCATTTACTTTGGTCCAACAGAAAAAATAAAATCAGTTACTTAGGCACCGCCGGTCTGTAAGCTTAATTGGGGTACATTCGTGTCAGGCAAACACTAACTATATGCTAGCTGCTGATTGTTTCATTTCCACTTTCCAGGACTCTTCTCTCCTTCTTTCCCTCGTTTTCTCAGTTTTTCCAGAATGCTCCACACACACCGACTGGCGACTGGCGACTGGCGACTGGAACACTTGAAAATCAAGTGAGCCAACTATAGATATTTCCAGCCACTTGAAACACATCCCCCGACCATAAATGCCTCTAAATAGAAGTGCATAGGGTCATTTGGATACAAGACGGCTCAAGTGAAGTTTATGTAAAGTGAATTGAAGTGAAGTGTTGAGAGAGTAAAGGGAGTGAGTACATTGAGCAAAAGTGTAAGTTAAATGTAATTTGTGTGTCTTAAAGCCTTTGTGAGTTCTTATTTTTATTGTAATTTTTAGAAGATTTTATGGGTAAAAGTCCCGTAGGACCCCATACCTTGGTGCGTTTTTATCTTTTTTTTTCCTTATCATTCAACGATATGGTCAAGGTAGTTGCTCTGAATTTGCAAATCCCAAATAGAAATCGTGTTTTTCTCTCCAGAACGGTTGATAGGGTCAGGATTGTGAAAGAGAGCATGAGATGGAAGGAGTAAGCTGCATAGGGAAAGACGTTGAGGAAGTGAGTGAGGCCGCAGAGGATGATGAAAGTGCATAATTAAAGGAAGATCCATAGAAATGAGAAGATGGAGGAGCAAGAGACGAAGTAGAAGAGCTCGAAAGAGATGGAGAAGTAGGCGAGGAAGATGAAGAGGTTGTACGATTTCCGACATTGGAGGATATTGTTGAAGGTCAAGAAGGTTTGAGTTTATTCGTCTGTGCAGACGCTGCGAGGGAAGGAGAAGGTCGAAGACGACATGTTCGATGCAATGCCAGTGAGAGAAAGGAAGGGAGGACAGAAGAAAATGAAAGATAGAGGGTGAGAGATTCAATGAATTCAAATATATAGAGGACAGAAAGGAAAAATTGGAAAACTAAGAATTTGATTTGTCTAACACGACCCGGGGGGTTGGGATGGGATCTACAAGTGGACCTGCATGTTCGGTTTTTTTTTTTTTTTTTTTTTTTTTTAACCTCAATATGATTGATATGGACCGTCCTAATGTGTTAGCAAATAATACATGTACATGCTGAAGAAAATGTGACTGATAGTCTATATCGACCATACCCGTTTTGGAATTGCCTCTTCCTCTATCGGTATGTAATCTTCAGTTTTAATTTTTTGGGTTTTCTTGTTCATGATGTTTCTTCTAGGATGGAATTGTTAGTCTTTTGCTTGTTTGTTTTTGGAAATGCTAGACTTTTCCTTTTATTTTGATAGGTTTGTAAAGGACCCAGTTCTTTTTTAACTTTTTAAGGAAAACCTAATTCAGTATTGCTGCTTTCATGGGTTTTCTCAATTCATACCAACCCTCCGTTCCAAGGTATAGAAGAAGGGCATACCATGAATTGCACAGTGAGCAAATTTCAATTAGGGGACTAAATTTTTCTAGTTTTCATGCTCTGAGGGTCAATTTAACTTAACTGATTATCAAAGAATTATTGAGCATTTTTACAGGAGTAGCCTGCTTTGTGTAACATAAGGTGATCTCACAAAATGATAAATCAAACAGTAAAGTAAATAGTTAAGAAGGATGATGCAAATTATTTTGAAAGCATCCTTTTGGGTCACACTAAATGGTTTCATGATGTATCCCAGGGTGCCCCGCCCATAACGTATCGTGGCACTCATTGATAAATCCCTTCCTCAAGTCCCCAGATCTAGGGACATACAAGCGGTTCCTCTTCGTGACCAAGAGTCCATCATCGATCCAGAACCGTCGAGTCTTCCCTTCTTCAACAGGCTGAATTAGGGTCGTCGCAAGAGGATCCCTCTCTATTTGCATCTCTGGTCACGCAAGTCCATTCTAAGGCGGCTTACTGCAGTTTGTTCTTCTATCTTCAATGCAGCCAACTCGGCCTTATGGCTTAGCGCGTCCGCCACTTGATTGTTCCGACCGGGCAACTACTCGAGCGCCATGTCGAACTCGGTCAGAAAATCCTGCCATCTTGCTTGCTTTGGCGCAGAGGAACTAAATGGTTTCATGAAAGGTTTTATGGCCCCTCTGGGGTTATCTTCATTATAGCAATCTATCATCTTTAACACTATTGGAATTGCCAAGGAATCAATATTATGAGGTTTTACTTGCAGGAAGAATATGGTGGTCTCTATCATTCCAATATATTCACTTGTTTTCTTGGAGGGATTAGGGATTCTACACAAATCAACAGAAGAAATGTGAAATCACCAGAAGTACAAAGTACACTGATGGTTATCCAGAAGGAAACAATCATACAAGAAACTTATATTGTACATCAATCAATGCCTTGTGCTCATAATACAAAGAACTTTTAGGATGAAAGAGTTAGGTCAATCAATGAAATAAGCAGGCATGATGCCCTGTTGATAGCTCCTTATTGTTGGAACTCATGGAAGGGTTATAATTTCAGTAGTAGTTGAGGAAATTATCCATGAAATTGAAAATCCACTTAAGAATAAAGAAAAGCATGATTAGGTGCTGGGATTTTATGAAAGATGCTTTTGCAGATCATGGAAATTGGGCTGATGTCAATGATGATTCAGCGAAGCTTCCATTTGGTGGGTTCTGTTCATTCTAAGTTGTTGATTTCACTGGACTGATGATAGCTGAATTGACATGATGATTGAAGAACTAGAGGAGATCTTGTGTTTTTATTATATATGCTATACTATTTGCTAATAAATGTTGTGTTCCACATTTTATTATTTGGTTTACGGGACCATCCTAACAAATAAAGGAATGAATGAATAATTGTCAATTTATTCACTAGACATCTCAAAAAAAAAAAAAAAAAACTTTGTGATTGACCTGTTTTCTATCTGATACTTATTCCAAAACCAATATGCTGCATTTCAATCCGCTGCTTTTTAATATAATAGTAATGCCTAATGCTGAATAGTTCAATATAGTATTTGGTAAATTTTCAAATAATATTATTAACTGGGTCAAAGTAGGAAATCCTTATTAACAGCAATATTTAGCAGATATATGACATTTTTATAAGGAAAGGAAACTAGTTACTTGGTTGAAGGAATAAAAAACATAGAGTATGGAGAGTCAAATGTGAAAGATCTATGGGCCATTGTCATTGGAGCCTAATCCATCTACGTAGGGTTGACTTTGTAGGTTCTATATCATAAGATGTTTCCATCTTTGTTGGAAGGTATTATTTGTGTATAAAATCCAAGTGGAGAAGCTTAGATAAAACAACTGATCAAAAAATAGATTCATGGAGGAATGAATTCTTTGGATTGCTTTGAAAGCCAAATGCTATGAATCGATGTAGTATCAAGCTACCACAAAGCAGTGCCAAAGTCAAATGGGCACTTGAAGTTAGACAATGTATGACAAATAGCGTGTGGCACAGTAAAAGATGCTCACCGTTGCAATTAAGTCATGTTACCAATCAAATAAGAAGAAGAAAAGAAGACATAAGGTGAGACCATGTATGAGTTAAGAGTTAAAGACGATGTATTTGATTAAATTGTTGTGTATTGGTTCAATTGATCATGTTACCAATCATCGTTCCACTTATGTGTGGAGAGATGACTGTTTTTCCAATTGGACATGGATTTCACAAAGATTTGCTTTCAAGTCATTTGCATTTTGCCTTAGTTATGAACAACTCAATTACAAAAATCTAGAATGACGTTCATTCGTTTATGTTGTTTGCAAACTGTCTAATTCCAATTAGACAGACAAAATTTAAAAATAATAATAAGCTAAAATTTTTGAAGCAAATGGTTTGGAAATTAGCAAGGCAATGACAAATATATGAAGTTTATTGGATTTAGGAGTAAGGAGGATGTATTGATTAAGATTGAAAATAACCTAGTACAAATGGTGTGATAAGACTTTAATCTTTGAAAAATACTATAAAATAGATAATGAAGTTTTGAATATATAGGACTTGCAAACAAGTGTAAAGCGGGTAAAGTTGAGATAAGACAATGAAGTATGTGTACTTGTCTAATGTCACTTAAATTGAAGAGCAAATTCACAAGCCGACAGTTGGACCTCTGTTGTTGATGGTGTTGAATGTTGGCCCAAAAAGAAGATTATAAAATATGATGCTTGCTCCAATGGAAAAGAAAATCAAGAAATCGTAGTTCTAGATGGTTTAGCCAGTGATCTAGTCATCGGTCATGACCAAACATAGTGGTTACACACATGGACAATTTGGGCCATTCTACTAGTATAAGCATGTAAACAACATAGACTGGTTCTATTATTGGTTTTTTTTTTTCCCTCTCTCTCTACTTCTTTTTCACTAGAATCTATATTATGAGTGAGATGAGTGCTCCACTTCAAGGAAAAACAAAGATGAGGACGAGGAGCCAAGGCATGCACCCACCCATATGGTCCCAAGTCCTAACGTGGCAAACAAGATTTAATGGGTTTGACCCATTTTCCACAAAATGGAAAAAAAATCATGTGTTCCCGGACAAAATCAAATACTACTGATGATTCTTCTGACCTCTTTTTTTTACCAAAATTGACTCTTATCCATGTTAGACGATCTCAATAATGCACTCTCCCTATCCCTTTCACAATAAAATAAAAATAAGAACATCCTCAATATCAACTACTATGGGGGAAAGGTCTTTTCACTGTCATCTATGTTGCTCCTCTCAAATCTCAACCAATGTATATAAACCTGTGAGGTAAAAGTGGGCAATAAGACACACATAAATAAACTTTCTGGATGGTTCACGACCTTGCTTCAGGGTCTATACATCTGCATCAACATGCTAGAACATCGGTCTTCCAACAGAAATATTTACTCCACTCAGATCTTGAACCAGCATCAAGATGAATTCATTTTGTGCTAAATGAAATTAATGAGAATCAGCCTTGATGGATGGCTTGATCCACATCCAGATTGGCCTCAATCCAATTGGCATTCTAGGGCTTCAAAACCCTCTTCAAGGAACTAAGTGCCCAGAGTTTAAACTGATGTAAACTTGTTAAACAACCATACAAAACTCATTTAAATACAATGTTTTGACAATAAGAAAAACCCTATAACTAATCATGAACCGTTCATCTCGGCACCTTTTCTTGGAAGCCAAGCATACACAATTGATGGCAATTCAATGATGAATTTTCAAGCGAAAATAAAGATGTCCGAAGTGGTTGGCATCTTGGGCCATCACTAGTTTATAAGCCTTTGACATGCCATTTTGAGCCGGAGCCTAAATAAAAACAAAAAAGAAAGAGATTTTATACAACTAGCGCATGTTGATCTGATTCAGGATCCGGACTTACAGCTATGCATATAGATTCATCCAGAGACAGGAGAAATTAAACTATTTTCTTCTTTCCTCTTATCCGAAGAAGACAGGAGAAATGATCGGTGAAGGTGTGAGGTTACGTCTGTGTGGGGCGTCCCATAATGCACCAGTTAAGCAAAGACTGACGATAATCCCTGTTGAAGTTCCGTTTCGACTGCAGGCGTCTCGGCACGGGAAGCTGGAGTGCTTGTCGAGACCACCACCGACACTCCCCGTCTCGGCAAGAAGCTGTGCAAGAAAGGGATGCTCGTCTCGGCCACAGCCGAGGTGAGAAGTTCTGCCCGAGACGGGCATAGACGGCCACACCTGACATCTAGACATGTGGCAGGGTTTGTGCACGCACTGATGGAACATAAACAACATCTGAGCCGTCCACTTTCGTCATCAAACCTTTGACAAAGCCACATCCAGTGGCTGCGGCCATATCGGGACAGGGTCCAAGAAAGGATCCAATGGAATCCCAGCCGCCGACGAGTCAAGGCAAGATCAGGCCCAATGTGACTAGCATTTAATGCAGCATGAGCTAATTGAACCCTCATTTAATGCAATGAGGGCTATGTTGGACCTCCATTGATGGCTCTATGGGCTAATGCATCCCTAGCAGTCAAATCAAGAGGCCCACCAACAGATATCCAAAGGCTTTTCTCATATAAGAGGATCCATTACCCAGAAAAAGGTATGCACATTTACATGCATGCAACCATACACAACCCTCTATTCTCCGATCAGCTTTCATGCACTAACTTAGGCATCAAAGAGTCATGTGCTGCCCACAGTCAGGGTCTTTTGACTGTTTCTTCTCCCCTTTCAGGTCCCTAGATTGATCAGCTCTCTCTCCAGTCATTTGGATAAGTCCCTTGAGACACCTCATCAATCTTGTGAATTATTTTTCAGCAGTTACAACGTCCCACACGTTTTGTTTCCAGTGCCCCTCACCAGTCCAAACAGCCACGCAGAGCAGGAAAGAGCCAATGGCTGTATATGGGTATGCAAAATGTATGAAAAAATACCCATAACTTGGGCATACAGTACCTTTCGAGAGTTTTTCACCCATAACTTGGGCATACAGTACCTTTCGAGAGGTTTTGTGAAATGAACTGTGGGTCCCACCCAAACAATCATCCGTTTAACTAAATAATAAATCCAACTGTACAAGCTATGAGTCAGACGTGTATTGATATTTGGAGTGGATCTTATAATTGTTAGATGCTGCTAACCATAGCCCCAACTGTCCATTTCCAATGATTCGGACCTTGGCATGAGGGGCCCAATCCAATGCAGATGTTGGCTGACTAGTGACTACCATGCAGAATGACAGGAAGCACCTTCCTCTTCTTTTTCACCCCCTAATAATGGTAACTTCTGTTAATAAAAAAAGAGGAATTTACCCAAAAACATACTTTAGATAACCAGTGGGCAAAAAAAAATACTTTGTGCACCAGAATAATCAGTTTGCCTGAAACGGTGTTTTTTTTTTTTGGAGGACCTTATTTTTATTAAGTTAGGGACCCTGCGGCGGGCACAAATTGAAATAAACGAGGCGCTTTGTTCGTGTTTCGTTGTTAGGGCTCTACATACAGGTTCCTCTGCGTCCATTTCTTGCTCGAAAAAACTGTGGTCCCCTCCAACATTTGTTCCGGCTGCTGCTCCTGGTCATTGCCCTCCTACCGACTGTGCTAACTTCTTGCATTTTCTATTCCATTATAGAAGATTTTGTTTCATATACCAAAAAGAAAAATGAAGCTTGTCTTTTTCTATGCCCTTCCTTCAACCATAAGGCCTGCAACCAATGCCTCCAAGAGATTTCATAGTGCTCTATAATGGATAGAATTTCATCTCCTTATACTCTATTCTAAGAATAAAAATTCCCTTTCCTCAAGGGACGGTGGTGATTGATCTTTTCACCAGTCCAATTCACCAATTCCATCCATAAGGATTCTTTTTCCTCAACTAAACAATCAATCTTTTCATCTATTTAATTTTCTTTTCTTTTCTTTTTCTTTTTTCTATTCCATTCCATCAAACTACCTTTCAAAGGTTTTAATTCTGGGAGAAGCAGAAAGTAGCCCAACATGCTCTTAACCCTCATGCCTCCATTGTTTCACTGCACTGAGACCTTGCATTTTGAGCAATGCATTTTCAAAGGACAAGGGGGAGGGGACCACAGTTTTTCGAGGAAGAAATGGGCGCAGAGGAACCTGTATGTGAAGCCTTAACAACGAAACACGAACAAAACGCCTCTTTTATTCTAATATATGTCCGTACAGGGTCCCTAGGGACCCTGAGATTAATAAAAATAAGGTCCCTAGGGACGCTAGTTGAAACTCCTTAAAAAAAATACCATTTTAGGCAAGCTGATTGTTCTGGTGCACGGTCGGTTAAAGTGTTTCTTTTGGCCCACTCGTTATCTAAAATATTTTTTTTTTTTGTAAAATCCCCATAAAAAAAAAAACTACCACTGTGGAGAGTACCTTCTGTGAGATACATGAGATATCCCAGTAGGGCACTTTTTATTATTTTTTTGGTAAAACAAAAGGGCATTGGTCACCTGAAAAGAACATGGGATATCATTTGGCAGGCATCGTGGGGTAGGTGGAAAAGTGATTACACCAGCGGAACTCACTAGTCAAAGAAAAAAGATATAGGACAAAACAAGATGGAAGTAGGTAATTTACCTATTGTTCTCACTAGTCTACGATCTTTGACCATGTTTGGTCATGACCGAACTTGGAAGGTTGAGACCAGGGCTCACACAAGGTGAGGAGTTCAGACCAACTTGGAAGGTTGGCACAGTATAAGAGCAAGGACGGCAACAATTTTGGTAGAACAGGAGATTTAAGAAATTACAAGCAAACAATGAAGTATGAACTGAGTCTGTCTCAAATGAAAACTTGCAAGAGCAAACATCTTTATAACCTTTATTGTTTTCATAGGACAAAATTACAATCCAACCTTGTTAAAACACAAAAATTCCATTGAAGCAAACCTACCGCGTAACAAAGTTTTCAAAACTGCCTGAATCAAACGTGTTTTGCCTGAAAACTCTTCATGAAAGAGACCAACTTCTCAACACCACCAAATGGCATTGCATTGTAAATTGAGGCACGGACACCACCCACCGATCGGTGGCCCTTGAGCTGAACCATGCCCTCCTTTGCAGCTTCCTTGATAAATTCTGCCTCAAGATCCGACCTTTCGAGCGTAAATGGGACATTCATCAGAGACCTCACAGATTTCTCAACTGGGCATCTGTAAAAACCACCACTCCCATCAATTGCATCATAGAGAATTCCTGCCTTCTTCATATTCTTCTTTTCAATCTCCTCCAATCCACCCTGTTCCAACAGATGCTCAAAAACCAACCCACACATATAAAGAGCAAAACAAGGTGGGGTATTGTAGAGCGATTTGTTCTCTGCCTGTATCTTGTAATCGAGCATCACTGGCGTGATGGCCTGCGCACGCCCGATCAGATCTTTCTTGATAATCACAATCGTCACCCCCGACGGACCCACATTCTTCTGCGCCCCAGCGTAGATTATTCCGAACTTCGACACATCCACCGGCTTAGAACAGAAATTGGACGACATATCCGCAATCAAAATTGTATCTTTCCCCTTGGGAACCGGATAATTCTTGAATTCAACCCCATGAATGGTCTCGTTAGTACAAATATGAAGGTATTTGGCATCTGGGTTTTGCTCAAGAGCATCAAAAGACGGGATCTTTGTGTATTTCTCGGACTTTCCAGTCCAGATGAGATTGGGTTTGCAGTATTTCTGCGCTTCCTTGAAGGCCTTATCACCCCACGGCCCAGTAACCAAATAATCGACAGGATCGCCGGGGTTGCAGAGGTTTAAAGGGACCGAGGCGAATTGAGTGGTGGCGCCGCCTTGAAGGAAGAGAACCTCATAATCGTCGGGAATTTTGAGAAGTTCCCGGAGATCCGATTCGGCCTTTTGTATTACAGAGAGGAACTCCTTACCTCGGTGGCTCATCTCCATGATGCTCATGCCGGATCCGCGCCAGTTGAAGAGCTCCGACTGCGCCTTGAGGATCACGGTCTCCGGCAACGTGGCCGGTCCGGCGGCGAAATTGAAGAGGCGATCTTGGTGGGGTTTGGCGACGAGGGGAGGAGATGGTGAAGAGAGGGCTGTGCAGGAGATGGAGAGGGATTTTTTGGAGATGGGTGTGGGGAGAGATTCAGGATTGGAGTTGGGGTTTTTGAGAAAAGAAGATTTGGATTGAAAGTTAGGGTTTTGGAGGAGAGAGTTGGGGTAAGAAGCAGTAGCCATTGAAATGGAAGTAGAAGAGAGAGGAAGGTAGGAGTTCTTGGGAGGGAGATTTGGAGAAAGGCAAGATCCAGATTCTGGGTTGATGGGCTTTATAGAGTAAATCTTTTTGTATGACAAAACAGCCCTCTGGTGGGTTTTGTACTTTTAATTTTTTTTGCGTGTTTGGCTATTAATTAGTTACGTTAAAAATAAAGTGTATTCAAATAAAAAATGAGATGGCATCATATCACAACTATACAATTTTAAAAAAATTTCCAAAATATTTAGGAAAAGTTAAAAAAAATCTCATTTCTCCACCAAAAGACAAAAGAACTCTACTTTTCTATAAAAAAAATAAAAATAAAAAAGATTTCATACCAAACAACTAAAAATAAAACACCATCATAACACCTTATATTTTATTCTCTTTTAATTTAGCGTTTCACCTCACCCTACTTCACTTCACCATACATCTAAACAGACTCAGGATTTTGACTGCATGACTGCCATTATATCATACGTTTGTAAAAAAAAAAAAAATAGAAGTTTAAATATTTCTCTTAGGGCTATTGTACAAGAATAGTGTGATATCGCATCGCCTATGATATCGCACAATATGATGTGTGCAATATCACACGGCTCTAAGATATTGCATGGACAACTCTATTGAAAATACTTAAAATTTGACTGCTCAAGAATGAATGTTAGGTCTAAGGGCAGCTATGCGGATGATATACTTTTATTTTATGCCCCGTATAAGTCATATATTTTATACTTTTATTTAATGCAAACCCCCCAGGATGGGGAACAAACTTTCTTGTGGGGCCCACTTGGGGCTTCACTCGGGAGGGGGGGTACCTACCAATATGTGGTGGCGGAGTCTTGAATTATCATTTTAATCAATGGTCAATAAAATTTCGCTATCCAAAATGAGCTCAAGTCGATTAAGTGGTCTAATCCATTTGGATGGATACTAAACATGGGATCAGTGACTACTGTTAGGCAGGTCCCCATTTTATGGCCTACTCGGATGGATCAAAACCTAAGCCTCACTAGGTATTTTGGCATGTAATTCTCGCTACTACCTTTTGTGGTACCTACTTTGAAACAAATCTAATATGCCCAACACTCGTGTACGAGGAAAGAAAAATTTATGTTGATAAGAGGGTAACTGGTGAGAGCCCCTCACTCGTCAATTTAAAATGGTCCCGTGCCATTGTATACAGGTTTAAAGGGATTTTTCTCTATAAAAATCAGTTTTTCTAATATAATATCCCTAATGTTGATAATTATAAAAGAGTTGTTATTTTATATTAAAAATATTAAAAATAAGTGGATATTTTGGGCGCCAATCCACTAGCAACACAGTAATGAGGCATCTCCCTATTCATGCATACAATCCATTTGTGTGTCCATTGAGCAGGGACTTGGGTCAAGTGAGTGTGCAGTTGAGTGAGTAAATACCAGAGCTTAAAAAAGATCTAAGATTCTTAGAGCTATATTACAGATTGCTTTGCCAATGAGAGTCCACTGTGCAGAAGGGAAAATGAAAGAGCTAAGCTTCAATGTCAAAGGATTTGAGATAGTTAAGATGCGGGTTCAGTGGAAAACCTATTATCATCATCATCAAAGTGGCAGAGGATCTCAAACCCTATCAAGCCCACAGGTGAGAAGGGAAAGGGCTTTCTCTAAAAGTAAATTTTACTTAAAAGAGTGAAAATATTCAATTCCTTGTTATTCATTTCAAATTACATGCTTATAATAGTAGCAATATCATCACTTATTACAATATCAATCAAGATAACAATTATGGAAAGGTTGGTTGAACTATATGAATAGTCTAGATGTGCGTGCCTATTATGGAAAGGTTAAATCAAGATAACAATTATGGAAAGGTTGGTTGGATGAGTTTCCTATACTATATGAGTTGACTAGATGTGCATGCCTATTATGGAAAGGTTAGTTGGATAAGTTCAAATCCCTAGTTTCCTTAAAACAGAAAGATACTGTTTTATCCTATTAACATGTCTCATTATTTAAAATCTCATTCAAGCTTATTTACCCTCTCAATTGCTTCTTTAGAATGGTAAAAAAAAAAGGAAAAAAAAAAGGATTTTATATAGCCGCACATGTTGAAGAAAAAAGGAATCTGGACTCTTCTATTATGCATGATATATGAGAAATATGATTGGATTGACCAACTATGTACAGAAAGGTTGGATGGATTAGACATAATGTATAAAATGATTGGATTGTGCATGGTCTGAGCTTATGAGCTGAACCTATCATTGCCCCCTCCCCCGCTAAGATGAGCCATGTCCTCATGCCGGCTTATCAAGATACACTTCAATGGGGGCATCATTTTCTTCAATTTAAATCTTCCATTTTGTTCATATCTTCAAATTTATATCGATCGAGTAAATCTGCATCTTCTCGCAACGATGACCATGTGTGGACCGCTCATCACAATAGTTGCATAAACCCTTCCCACATCGAGCCTTCATCTCCTCAGTTGAGTTTCTTCTTTCTTTTTGTGGGTGTAGTGATCGAATCAAGTGAGAATTCGGAGTTAGAAGTTGACCTCATTACCAAAATAGAACCTCTTTTGTGTATTGGATCTGATGAGCAGTCCTGGTGTTATTGGCTTCAAAAAGATGAGGGTCAATTCAACCTCCGCAGTCGAATTATAGCTTTTTCTTCTTAGAGTCTGGCTGGCCACATGACCTCCTCTAATGTGGAAGGTCGAAACATCATGCCTCTTGTCCAATCTTGTCATCGAGTCCTTCGACGAAATTTACCATTAAAGCCTTATGAGACCAACCTTCAACTCGGCCAAGCTTAATTTGGAATTGTTCCTGATAGGTTTGGACAAATCTAGACCCTGAGCTGAGTTTGGCTAACATCCCGTCCATATTACAATATCAATCAAGAAGATAACAATTGAACTAAATTCATGCGGTGATAGTTGAGTTGCTATACTGCCACTGGATTAGTTGACTAGATATGCATGCATGCCCTAATATGAAAATATTGGAATGATTGGGTTCACCAACGATGTATAATTTTTATGTTAGATTTGGAAGCAAACCCAGAATTTTCATTTGGATTTTCAAAGTAGACCAAGCGACTGCCCTCCCGGAAGTTGTATGTAGGTCCGCCAGAGGGCATAATGTATAGAATGATCGAATTATGCTTGACAAGGATGTTACTATGTATGATTTATGGGTTGGCGTATGATGGATAGGCTGACTTATGGATTGAACTTGTGAGCTGGACCTACCATGAAGCCTTGTCCCAATTTTGTTGCGGTCGAACTCCATGAATTCTTTTATCGACAAACTTATAAAAGGTGAAATCTCACAATGAAAATAGTTCGGATGAGAATCAAAATGATTCCATAGAAATAAGCAGGTGGACTCAACATGGCCAATGCCTATCAAAACTGTTCAAACCCGGCCATTTTGTGCAGGACAGATATAGGATACATGTCTAATCAAATTTATTCAAATTCAAGTCGAGTCCCGCCTATTTACACTCTTTGCCTGAGCAATTCTTCAAAGAAAGTAATATCAACAACTGAATTGAAGAAAAAAAAACCAGGATTAAAGTATTACTTATCAATAGTTAATTAAAAACTCTTTTTTATTTAATGGAGGGCACCATATGCAGTCCAAATTAAATGCATAGTTTTTTTCCCCATAACAGTATAAATTTCTAATTTTTTTTTCTAAATGATGGTTCCCAACCCTTTGAGCTGTACAAATTTCTAGTTCAGATGGTCGTTTCATCTTTTGATTAACTTTGTTTTTAGTTTTATCTCTCTGTAGTTCATAAAACTTTTACTCATTTATATTTGATTTTCACTGTTTTCAGTTATTTCTTAGAATCTTGATTTTTTTTAGGTGATATTTTAAAAATCTAATCAAATAGTATGATTAACAATCCATCATTTACTTTTCTTTAATCAAAATCAAAATCAAAATCAATACCTTTGGTGGAGAAGTAACCAAAGTAGAGCCTGCACAAAGGCAGGCCCACATACATTCATGTGGAGGCGAATGCACCCATTGGACCTTGGTCCACTTTTAAAACTATAATGTAAAATTCTTACTTTGCTTTGAAAAGCTACGTAAACACCCCGCACCTATCCCAAAATACAAAAGAAAATCCAAGGTTTGTCCAATTGCCTGTTTGGTGCCGCCACTGAGTCTGCAGGAACCTCCAGTGAAAGACAAAAATTGCATTGTAGTCAATGTTGTCTCTTTATTATATTTTATAGAAAGTTGATATCTTTCGCTACAAAGTTTCTCCACGCCCTACAAACTATTGTTGTCTTTTTCTGGCACTGACAAAACTAGCAATTACCATGAGCTTTCCCCTTTCTCTTTCACAAGGAGCCAATGGTGAAGGAATCTGGACTTTCCAACGGTCACTCACGAGATGCACGGATGCAGATCAAACTTTTCAGTGGAATGCACTGGTTAGAGAAAAAGGAATTTTCTCACTACATGCATTTGCCTGAGATCTAACATTTGCCTTCAACTGCTGAAGTCTAAATATTTTTTTATAGTTATTGATATAATATTTTAGGCCATGCAATATTCACATGTAGTTCTATGCGATATTTTAAGGCTGTGTGATATCACACCTTTATTGTATGAATACCTGCAACAAGAAATATTTCAAATGCAAGGTCAAAGAGCAGTTGTACTATCAAAATCCCTTTAAAAATCTAAATTCGTTCACAGTAAATGTTCTCTTCTTATACAGGATGTGGGCCATGTGGCAAAGTTTCACTTATAAAAATTTTCCCTACAATCATAATTGAACGCATAGAAAGCACAAGAGTGAAATGTAAAACTTTTATATTTTATATAGCATCAATTATATCGTAAAATTATATGCTCAACTTTTATAGTGTGACAATTTTTTATTGGAGTGAATATATCCTAACAAAAGGAGTGAAAATTTGTTTTGAGCGATTTATATTTTAAATAGAGGAAAAGTTCCACTTGAATCCTTCCTCTAGAATGTCATTGGATTTTAGTATATGCTTGCATCTCCTCTTCGAATTAGCTTTAACTTTTTAGTTGGTTTCCACCTTTATATTTTTTCTTTAGATTGAGAGCAATTAGAGTTTTTTTTTTTTTTTTTTGTCCTTTTCCTATATAAGTTTTGTGAATTCGATGTGCCTACTCCAAGTGCATACAATTAAAAAAAATAAAAACAAGGGAAGAGCGAAGGGTCATATTTATATTCAAAAGTTTATTTAAGTTGACTATGAGTCTACCTTTGAATGGAAGTAATACTCAACATGCTCTAAGTCTACATTTTTAATGAAATTAACACTCAATATGCCAACATGATATGTTAAGATGGTTGGTGAACCATCGATGATTAAAGTCAAAACTTTTTTTTTCCCTTTTTTTATCAATGAGTGATTTGGAGAATATTCAACAGAGAAATTAAAGAAATCATGACTAGAATAAAAATAATTCCTTTCCATGGAATTCAATTCCTAGGGATCCGTCTCGATGGGCGAAAGGTTGAGAAAATAGTAGATAAGAATTGATCAAATTTGCACTTTAGGGTGTCTTTGGAAACAAGATATTTCTATACATTCTAAGATATTATCTCATAGATTATAATCTAATCTAATCATCTAAAATGTAGGTGTTTGGCTACGGTCGAAAGTAGAATACAAAATGCGAATTTCTTGTGAAAACCTCCATATTATTTTATTCAAGTACAAGGCGAAGAAAGTTATCTACAGGATAAAAATCTTGCTTATTGTTATAATTTATCTACAGGATAATTGTTATAATTTTATAAAACGACAATATTATGTTATGTGATGATGAAATATACTATTATTCAAATATGTTAAGATTATATTATGCATTAATTCAAACAACCCCTTGGCTATTTTCTTTTCCACATCCAAGAGAAATACGAAAGGAGAACAGCTCCTTACCTGAGTGGTAAGGAGTAACAGTTCTTACCTTGCTGCCGGGGGTTTGGCACTCTTCTCACTTGTGTAGGCTTTTTTTCCATGTGTTCGCTTTTAATTTTTTTATAAAAAAAAAAAAAGACATAATAAAAGGGTGCCAAACCATGCAGGAACAATCCATACCGAACGAGAAGCTGCCCACAACACTGCTCTAAAACAGCCGCAGCAGGTGTGGTCCACTAGCCAAACTCCAACGGTCCCACCTACTACAAGCTCTTACCTCAAACACACAAATAAATGATGACGACAGCCAAGAATTTATCATGAACTGGTGCGCTTCGGACTCTTTTATTTGCATCACAAAAGAGAATTGAGTACATAATGATATGTAATCCAACAAAGGATTATTAAAAAAGACCGACTTTCTTCTTAATTCAAATTACTAGGGTGATAAACCAATCCACTCGTAGTTGAGTGGTGCTGGCACCTTTGTCTCACACATGCATAAAGATCAATATTTGCCTAAGAAATTAAAAGTGATGAATAAAAAATGAATATATAAATCAATAAGAAAAGACCATTAAATAACCTTCCTTTTAGTGGAAATCGAATCGAGATGGGAAATGAATACCCCCCATCACCCTAGTAATTCAAATCCTAAGAAAGTCAAGATCATATCTCTAATTCCACCGTATAATCTTCACCCAACCAATTAAAAAATATATCCTTCACCCCTTCTTTGATGATCATTCAATCATGAAATGGTTATGTATTTAATTTCTTTGTATTCTATTCAAAGGATCAAGCCCTTTGTATACTCTTAAGACATCCAGAGTTTATAAAGAGAGAATGCTTCTTAATTGATTGCTCCTGCTCAGCCATACACACACACACACATACACACACACATATATATATATATGGGGGAAGATTCAAGTGCATCTATCCTTCACCATAGGGTGAGGGACACTTCCATAATTGGAAATTTTCAAGTACAAAAGTTACTTTTTAAGTACATAGGGTGATGTACACTTTCTTGTCTTCATCTGCAAAAAGGGAAGTGTCCATCGCCTATGGTGAGGGATAGATGCACTCGAAACTTCCTCATATATATATATATATATATATATATATATATATATATATATATATAGGGGTCAGCTCTCCTAAGCTCAAGCTTAGGATAAGGTAAGCTCAAGTGTGTGGTGGGGCCCACCTGGGGACCCATATGGGGATGGGGGTGGGGGGGATTTCAAGGACTCTCTTGGATCTTCCTCTCTACAAAAAATCAGACCCAAATGCGATTTATATCATCTCCATATGGGCCCAAAAGTTTAATGGTCAACGGTCCATTTGGATTTATACATAGTCAATCCAACGGTCCAATAAATTCGGATCTAACCGAAAGTTGGTGGACATGTGTAATTTAGGGAAGTCATGTGTTTGGTCAATTTGGATAGACCAAATGTGGGCCCCACAAGCATGAGCTTACGAAGTTTTTTTCCTAAGCTTGAGCTTAGGAGAGCCTTGCTCATATATATAGGGAGGGGCTCTCCTCAACTGAGCTGGACACGAGTGGGAGGCTCTTGTGGGATTAAAACAAAGTAGCGCCAAACCAATCGTCCAAATGAAAAGTAGCGCCCCAAAGCAAATTCAAAATTTCCATCATTCTCTCTCCACCGCATCAAATCCTCTCAAAAAAAAAAAAAAAAACCCACTGCCCATCTTCTCCACCCAAGTAAACCAATCCGTTTCTCTCTCAATAGACACCAACGGGACGCAAAACCCTATCTCCCTCCCTCGCCTTTTTTCTCAAACAACACCGACTGAGATGGCTTTGGATTGTCAGGTTTTTGAGCTGTGATTTGGGGAAATGGTTTTATGTTTCAGCCATTATGTTTTATCAAAGTACTCTCGGTTCTTTTGTTTGGAAAGATGAAAACAGTAAAAGGGCTGGTATTCAGGTCTGTTGCAAGAGAGTGTCAGACTAAGGTTCATCTTCATTGTAAATGCAAGAGGGGTTTTGTTTTGATAAAAAAAAGGGGCTGAGATTTCTGTCTGGGTTTTGTTTTGATAATAAAAGGGGCTAAGATTTTTGTCTATGTTGTTATCGGATAAGAAGCAGCAGTTCCTGGCTTCCTACTAGCCACCTGTCCAGAATGTGCACCGCTCCTTGACAGAAAGATGGCACCACCCGGTTACTGCCAGCTTAGTGGCTTGAGGATGTCATAACAGTTGCATTCGATGTAAATGTATTTACATCGGAATAACTATTGTTCCAATGGTGGATCCCAATTTTTTTAATTTTTTTTATTGTGTAAATGAATTAAACGATTTTGGGGTTATATGAACTTGTGATGTTGAACGGATGTTGAAGGTGATTGTGATAAGTGATAATGGTTTTGTTTATTGCAAATGGTCATTCCTCTTCATCAGTTTGGCTTGGGAGATTATGGGATTTGTCTTTTCTAATTTAAAGTTCAAGACAATTAGGATTATTTTTAAAGAGAATGAAGCTTCTGACATGGGCTTCTAAAGTATTCTCAAAACTTCTATGGATGCTATGTTTTCCCCAGGTTTGTGAATGTCTGAAAAACATACAAGTTACATAGGCAAAGAGAATGAAGAAAAACATACACGTTATATTGGCCTGAGAACATAGTAGCAGTATTACATCTAATTGTGTCATAGCCACCAGCTACTGGACCATCAAGCTTGATCCATTACGCTACTCGGTAAGACAATGAACTGATCTTCAGAGTGCAACACATCAAGAAAGAAATTACAGGTAGTTGATTCAATAAACCCACTGAATTCATTCAAGCTAACTAGTGTGGTGATTCAATTCCTTCAGGTTATTATGTTTGATGAACTTATCATTTGAGCAATTATTTTGTATCCTTCAAATCTCTCGGACTATGAATGTACATGGAATGTTTGAATGTGACTCCCAAGATTATTTTATATGACTTGGTTACTCCCAAACTAATCATCCACTTGAGCTACAGAGTATGCTACAAAACATCAAAATGGGTTCCAATTTCCAAACCTTTCCAAAGAATGGGTAGTACCGACCGCAGTGTTCCAAATAACCTGTATATTTAAACATTCGTCATGGCTTTCAACCTGTACATGCATTTCCAGCCACAAATCGATGTCCATTCCATGATTTAATTGTGACTCAGATTCAACAATGTACACAAAATTCAGTCAAGATTCCAACTTCAAACTCTGTTCAATTACAAAATCACTACATATCCAAATACTTATGGTCTCAAAATTACATAAAATAAAATAAAAATCCTAATTTCTATGCTGAACAAAGGACATTAGGAAAAAAATTCCTAAAACACCACTCAATTTGGGTACACCGAACATTGAAATATTTTGGCACCAGAAAGCCATAATAAAGCCACAAAGGCAAAACAATGAGACAACAACAAGAAAAAAGAATTCAGATGAAGGGACTAATAAAGCCACAAAGGCAAAACAATGAGACAACAAGAAGAAAAAAGAATTCAGATGAAGGGACTATCTTCACAGTCATCCCTTGAATCGGTACACATAACCCTAAACCTGAAACTGTACCACCATAAAATGAGCACATTCCTCAGAGCAAAAAACCCCTTTTTTTTTTTTAACGATGCAGCCCCTCGACACATCATTCTCAGACTCTCATCGGAAACCCTCCTTTCATCATCATACGTCAAATACGCCAATGGTTTTGGAGCCAAATCCTTCTCTACAATCTCAACTTCATGTCTCTAAAGCCATAATTAACTTATTTGCATGTAATAGGCTCCCGGCTCTGAAAACTCCATTCTCCAACCACCTCTCCAGTAAGAAAACCCCACAATCCTGTCCTAGGTTTTAGGGCTTTAGGGATTTAGGATTTGAGTGAAAAAAAATGGGGATTTTAGGATTCGGCCGGTAGAGGGAAACAATCTTCACGATCACCTGCTCGAGGAGAAGACGATCTTGGTGTTGGTCTTCCTATGAGTGCCAGGGGGAAACGAAATGTAGAGAAGGAAATGGAAGCGATGCTTTTTTCCGTTTCTCCCTTTTTTCTGACCTTTTGAGAGAGAAGGATGGAAATTTTGTTTTTGAGAGGATTTGATGCGGTGGAGAGAGAAGGATGGAAATTTTGAATTTGCATTGGGGCGCTATTTTCATTTGGACGATTGGTTTGGGCGCTACTTTGTTTTAATCCCACACGAGCCTCCCACTCATGTCCAGTTGAGGCTCTCCTCAACTGCAGTTGAGGAGAGCCCATCCCATATATATATATATATATATATATATATATATATATATATATATATATATATATATATATATATAGGGAGCTCCTCTCCTCAGCTAACGCTGAGGAGAAAGTCCGCTCACCACGTGTGCTGGTCAACTACAGTGAATACTTTTCATCGAAAGCAAGCCCGCCCAATTTCTGAATAAAATAATTCACAGCCCCACCCATCAAAAGATCAATGCTTTCAAATGCTTGACACCCATTTTCCATCCCAACCTCTCTCTCTATCCCTTCCATCCGAAGTGCTCTCTCCACCAGCACCGGAACTCTGTGCTCGGCCAGAAACCAACTCGACCCCAAGCTCTCTCCCGAGTCCATTTCTCTCCCGTGACCGCAACCGTCGATCGTCCCCAAGTTTCGTCTCTCTCCCGCGACCCTACATCCGCCCTCCCTCTCTCTGCTTTTCTGTTTTTTCGTTGAATGCAATGCAACAAGTAGAAATGGAATGTCAGTTTAAAAAAAAAATTATTTTATGTGCAAGGTCTGGGTTTTGTTAGATTAAAAAAAAATCAAAAGAAAGAGAACAAGAAAGCAGTGCATTTAAGGGGAAAAAAAACAGAGAGGGAGGGAGACATTTCCCAGCTAATGGAACCACACCTCAATATCTTCCAGGGACCACACTAGATTATCTTCAAAAGCAATTTTATAAAAAAAAAATTCCAAAAGAAAGATACAGATATGGTCTGTTTGATTGTGTTTATATAGGTCTGAATCTGATAGATAATTTTGGGAAATTACAAATTGCCCCTTGCAAACAGACAAAAGAGAGACAGAAATGCTGGTATTGAGGTTTAAACTCCGGAGCTTGTTAGACGCTACGTACAAGGGACCGGGTTTGGTAGCCATCCCAAGAGAGCTGTGCGGCAGCAATCGTGGACTGGGGGGGCAATCGACTCGCGGGAGAGAGACAGCGTCGCCGGAGTGAGACGATAGCAGGAGAGAGACAGCGAACTCTCGCCTAGAAGGATTGGTGCCTTGCAGAAGGAGGGGAGAAAAAGGAAGGAGAACTCGTATGGAAAGGGTCGAAATGATTTTAGGGATTTGATTTGGGCACACGTGGAGAGCGGGCGTTCAAAGCGTTGATCCTCTAATGGGCGGGCCAGTGAATTATTTTCGTCAAAATTGGGCGGGCTTGACCAACACACGTGGTGAGTTGGGTGCATTGCAACCTCTCATCAAACTTCTAGAACAGGGCACTCCCATTGCCAAGAAGGATGCTGCCTCTGCAATTTCCAACCTATGCATAATCCATGAGAACAAAACGCTTGCTGTCAAAGATGGAGCAGTCAGGGTGATTATGAAGACGATCATGGATCAGATGTTTGTGGATGAGTCGCTGGCGATCCTTGCGATGTTGTCAAGTAATCAGCAGGCAGTGGAGGAGATGGGTGATAATGGCGCAGCGACTTTCCTGCTGAGCATTATCAGGGAAAGCACTTACGGGCGCAACAGGGAGAATTCTGCTGCGATTCTATATTCGATCTGTATGAATGATCGTACCAAGTTGAGGGAGGTTAGGGGGGAAGAGAACTCGAACGGCACCATCTCTAAGCTTGCACAGAATGGTACTTCAAGGGCCCGAAGAAAGGCAAATGGCATCCTTGATAGACTGAGGAGGACTACCACCAACACTGCCTGATCTTTATGGGTGGTTGAAGTTCAAAAGTCAGAACAACCTTGTAAATACTTACATTTTCAATTGGCGCTTGCATAGTAACATCACACACCCGTTCAAATTTCATCATCCCCTGAAAATGGGTTTCAGGGCGAAATCGAAAGGGAGAGGAGATGGAGAAATGGGGGAAGGGTTCGTTCGCTGGAGAGAAGCCGATCGGTGGAGAGAAGCCTGAGGAGATGATCACTTCTTCCTTCTTTCTCGATCGCGCGAAGCCTGGCAGAACGGAGAGAGAGGAGGGAGAGGCAGTGAACGAAAATGGGAATGGGGAGAGAACGAAGATGGGAATGGGTATGAGAGATATGCCCTATTTGATTTCTGCCCTCAGATGGAGAGCGGGGAGACGAAAATGCATGGGCAGGGTCCACTTGAAATCCTTCACACGATGTTGGATTGAAATTTTAAAAACACAACAGACACCTAATCCCACGTGCTGTGTTGTGCTGACCGGACGATCTCCTCAGCTTTAGCTGAGGAGAGGGCTCCTCATATATATATATATATATATATATATATATATATATATATATATATATATATATATATATATATATATATAGAGAGAGAGAGAATCCTTCATCATATGGTGTAGATAAGAAACACAAAAATCCTCCATTCTTTGGCGGATCCGGATCCCCTGTTTGGTCCGATCAATGAAATTTTTTTAGGAGAGGAATTTTTTTTTTAAGTGATGGGACGTGACATCTCTCCCATGTGGCACCCCCTGATTGGTCCAAACAGGGATCCATTTCCTTCTTTGGCATGGTACATAGTACATTCAGATAAATGGCCCAGAAAAAAAAACCAGTACGTTATACACCGAAAGATGTATCTCTGGATGGGAGCATTGGTGATAAATTGTACCTCACAAGCCACCAAATACAAAACCAAAAGTGTACACGACAGTTGCTGGTTTCCAAAATTGTGTTTACTAAGATTCGATTTCCTACACATCTAAAACCACCACAGTGAATCGAACGCTGTTAATTTAAGAGGGAAAGATATAATCACATAAATAGTCATATTTTATACACCGGCACAATACCAAGGAGATGGAAACATTTTCTCATGACAGTTGCTGTCGCCTCGCAAAGCAACAATCTGCTCCTCTCCTCTGGAGATCCCACTACCTGCCAACAATATATTTATAATCAGAAACAATGACTCTCATAGTCTCATTACAACAAGAAAAACAAGGAGGCATACAAAAACAAGACAGTAGGAAGCATGTACCAAAAACTGCCACAGGCAAGCAGGTGGAAAGACAGAAGAACAAGAACAAAAAAACATTCAAATACAACAAAGAACATATGCTAATAAGCAGAACAAGTTGGGTCACTATGGTACAAAAGTCATATTTGTTAATTGCATCCTTTATATGGCAGGATCCGGTCACCTAAAATTGATTTAGAGTATTTGATGCAGAAAGAAAGAAAAAAGGACACCCAGATCATTCCACCCCAAAAGCAGCAGAAAAGAATTACATCTGTTTCAACCCCCCCAAAAATGTCAAATTAAAAGCACTTGTTGTTTGAACAGTCTACTTATCGAACCAAGTTCCTAAGCAAAACAAGAGAAAACAGCTGGATTGATTTTTTGCACATACATTAATTTCTGCTTGCGGTATCTAAACTCAAAATAAGCAGTTCAAAACCCCTTGGATATTCTCATAAGACTTTTAAGTTTCACATTTTTACGGGCATATGTTTGCATACATCTCATTGGAAACAAAACATATAAAACAGTGTGAAATTTTAAAATGATAAAGAGTCCTTAAAAATATAAAATTACAATTCCAAATTAAATAAAAGAAAGGAAAAACCTTGTAAAAAGTTCGCAGCATTTCAAATTTTCATCACATTGTTGGAGACTAGTCCATCAATATGAGGTCGGCCTTCTGAGTTCTACTTCCTCACTCATCCCCTTTCAAAACTATGTTTTATGTCACTCCACAACTTAACAGGTCTTTACAACTATTGCCCATATTATATATATATATATATCAAAGCTTTATCAAATATCGCAAATATTTAAAAAACCTCAAGGAATTACCATAGTATATCCATTTGATAAGAAAACCCGGAGAAAATGCCACCTTGTCCACATGACATCGGCGATAATAAACATTACAAAATCAAAACTGAGATCAAGTTAATAGAGACATGGTTTCATATAAAATAGACCTAGACAGCACACAACATAGAGACCCCACTTGAGTCACAAATTCCTGAACCTTCCCTAATTGGAAGATGCCCATGTAGTTTTGCCTGGGGGTGTTCATGGTCCGGGTCAGCCGAGGCAAGGCATATCCAGGCGCAGCCCAACTTTAGAAACATAACCTATATCCAGCCCAAGCCCGACCCATGTTGTAAGTCCCTGGCCCGAGCCCAGCCTGCCTCAAACGTGTCAGACCCGAGCCATTCAGTTAATCGGGCCAAGCTGGGCCGAGCTTAGGCCTTATGATCACTTAATCCAAGCCTGGTCAAATATTAGATCCAGGCCCGATCCAAGTATTAAAACTCAAGGCTTGAAACAAGCCCAAAACAGGTTGCATGCGGGTGAGCCCGCCCGATGCATGAGCGCCCCTAGTTTCGCCTAAAAGGTGGAACCACCAAGTAATGTCATAACAGGAAAGAATGAATTTTATGACAAGGCAAATGACACAACTATATAGAAACAAATGATGGACAATATTTAATTAATATGGATGAACTATACCTGGCAATTGGTATAGAATCTTGTGTAGATTTCAGACAAGTTGTAGAGATACTCGCACAAAATGTTTGGATTGAGATTAGTACAAGCTTCCTCAACAATCTGAAAAGGTGCAGACAAAGCCACATTAATGTATGTCATTATTGAAGCCTGAGATCTACTTAAGTCAATGCAAAAGAAGAGGACATAAAGAAAATGACAGCCAGATGCGCATGAAGAATTCTTAGGTCATAAGACTACAAACAAAATTCTCAACCATGCAGAAAACCTCATTAAAGATTTCTCCTCTAACAAAGCTCCTACCTCTGCAAATCGAATTAGGTGAAGACCCAAAACTTGCTCGTCTGCATGTCCCAGCACAATGGTTCCCACCTGTAGAAGACAGGACACAGTCAAAGAATAAAAAAACATTCTTGAAAGACACTACATTTTTCTTTTTCTTTTTTCTATTTCTCTTTTTTTTTTTTTTTTTCCTTTTTTGATCAGTAACACGGTTTGGACCTCAACCTTGTGGTTGCAGCAAAAATAAAATAAAAAACATAAATCACCCACATAATTCACAAGGGAGTCTCACAACAAAGAAGAAAACACTTACTTGCTTTAACTGTTCTATATCTTTACCAGACTTCCTTATGATTGAGCAAATACGAGCATGAGCATAAAGCAGGTAAACAGCAGTATTTCCCTGTTCACCCAAAAAGGCATGTCAGTCCGAAAAACAAACAAGGTGAAAAAATCGTCGTCATCGTCGTCATCTTAGCCTCACCCTATCAATCTTGGAAACAAAGCAAAATAATATAGTCGAGAAAATGTGGATCCCAAAGACAATGCTTAAAACTGATTATGAATAAAAATAAAAAACTAGTTGTCACTGTCAGAAACATGACAACACAAATGGTTATCTATCTCACTTGGCATTTTTGCAAGTTGAGAAAAACTGAAAGTACTAAACAATAATAAGAGGGGGACAGTCATCATCATCATCATCATCAAAGCCTTGTCCCAACTATGTTGGGTCGGCTACATGAATTTATGTTTCTCCATTCCGAACTATCCTGAGCCAACGGTGTTTCTATTTTTTTCCTGCCAAAACATTATAATTTGCTTGCCAGTTCTCTTGCTGCCCAAAGCATACAGCAGAAATTCAGCCAAAATATTCAAATCCATTGCAGATGGGGACACATATGAACTCACCCTTCATCTAAGAATCAGTAAGAAATCAGTAATTAACTTGTTTTTTCTCATGGCGCCAAATTGTACAAGCAAATGAATAGGTCACAAAATATTCTTTAGATATCCAAAGAAGCCTTCTATGTGTGTCAAATTAGAAATTTCTTTTGCTATCTAAAAATGATGGAGAAGTGGAAACCAAAACAGAACTAAATGACAACAATATTTTCTCATCATCATCAGGAGTTAATCATCATCACCGTCGTCGTCGTTGCCGGCGCCGGCGCCGGCGCCACCTTCTCATCTGTATCATTAGAGTTGATAATGCTAATAATGAACACCAAAAGAAGTGTGAATGTGCATCCCCACAGCCCACATTCATACATTTCTTATAAGTAGTTGCATAAATTTATAAATGAAAGCACACCTTATCATTAAGCATTTGATCAAAGCTGAAAGTGTAATTGGTCAGTCTGTTGTTTTTCAGGTCTGCATACCTGTTTGAAACATCAAATTAACACCAATTCCAATGTCATGAAAATTAAATAACATGACAAAAAAATAAAACTAAAAAACAAAGACAATCTGAATGATCTGGCATATTATAAAATACAACAAACTATATGCAAAAACTCTAAATCAGTTCCAAGCTTATACCATCCATCTGTGGTTAACAATGTGAGTTCTACATCATGCAAAAATAGTCAACATGACCACCAAATTTGTTTTCATAACAGAAAAGACAAAAGGATTGGTAATAATAACGGATTAAAGTATCGGTTGTAAAAGGTGTATAGCTAGGGGTGCTCATGGGTCGGGCCAGCCCCAGCCTAGCACGCTTCAGGCTAGGTTTGGGCAATATGTTTTAGTACTCAGGTTGAGTCTGGATCTAAAATTTGGGCCCATTCAATATTTGGGTCGGGCTTGGATTAAGTGATAGAAAGCCAGGAGCCCAGCCCAGCCTGCCCAAACAAGAGATATACCAATTACCAAGAGGGAGTTTTTTTTCTTTAGGTTCCTCTGAAAAGATAAGAAGGGTTTAGGTTTAAAGATCTTCGTTTTCTCTTGTTTCATTTGCCCTCTCTCTCAGAGAAGAGAGGTTGCCGGAGATGTTTCAATTCTACTTCCGAAAGCTCGAGGGCCTGCAATTGCCAAAGCCAAGACGTTCACTGAAGCATGAAGCCTTCTGCTTGCTGAAGTTCTCAGTGTTGTCCCGTTGACTGTCGCTACTCGTCCTCCTTCCTTCCCCACGAGATCCATGGCATCCAATAGACCTCTGAGGGTGAGCAGCTATAAGCACCCAGCTCTTTTTATTTTTTACCATGGCAGTTTCCAATGGTATTCAGAAAGGTCTAGCATCTCTGAAATTGTGTGGCCACTATCACTTGATTTTAGTAGAGAGCTAGGTCACATTTTGGACCCTTCAAACATATATATCAAGAGATTGGGGTCTCAAGCTAAACATTACAGTGTAGATGATGGCTCTGCACATAAGCAAGGACCTCCAGAATAACCATATTCAAAATCTACATCTGCATATGACCTTCAGCTGGTTGCTATGCATGGCAATGATAAGCCACTACACCTGATCCTTTAGGGCTCCCACACGAGAGTCTCAGGCTTCAATCAGGCTCAGTCCTGCTCGACTAAATGGGTGGGGTCAGGCCTAACACTGGGCTTGGGCCAGGCACTTATTGCCCTTGGCCTGGATATGGGCCTGTGATTCCAAAGTCGGGTCAATATTTGCACAGCCCGGCCCAGCCCGACATAGGAACGCCCTATACATATTCAGGTGCAGAATCAGGATATTTTTCTTGGGGGGGCCAAAATAAAAGGTATGTTAAAATAATATTGCAAAATTTAGTAATATAATACACAATAAATAAAATATTGAAGCCATACTCCACATTCTTTCATTGAGTTGAAATCCTGGATGCAATTAATGAGATGAAGTACTGGTTTATCCTCTAGATTTTGAGCATTTTTCTCTAAAAAAATGCATCAATAGTAGATGAGTTAACTATGGTCAAGACCCCTAGAAAAAAAATAATAAAAGTTAAAAATATAAAAATTCTAAAAATTTATTTATAAAAAAAAAACTACAATAAATGGAAAAGCAAATGACACTCAAATCATTACTATAACATAATTGAATAATTCCGCCCCTGTACATATTCCTCAAAGGCAAAAACCCTAGAGATTGTTAGATCAATTAGTTATACAAATCCATCCAACTACTTTGGGAGAGCATTGTACAAGTGCAATGATGAATCAGATTTTCCAGGTTTTAATGTTTTATCACATCAAAATTTAAACTGAAAACAAAGACTTCCTTCAAAAAGTAAAAGTTTTTATTGGAAGCTTACTTAACAGCCCCATAACCAACTGCCTCGGCAGTTTTCTCAAGCTCCTCGTCAGTCCATTCCCCGATCTTACCTAAGGGAAGACACATAACAGTATAGGAAACATTCAGTAGCTTCAAAAATAACGATCGGAGGTTAATGATTACCACATGGCGAATGTGAAAAACAAAATTCATCTCAGTACCATTGTTCTCAAGACGTTGTATGAGTTCTGTTTTACTGCGACTTTTGGCTTCATCAAGTAGGTCAACTAATCGAACAACTTCTGAGCTACGAGTCCGGAACCGTTTGCCATCAGATCCAAGGACGAGGCCAAATCCAACATGACTTGTTTTGGGGTATGAATCACCACTAGGTGGAAGCCAACCAGCACGTTTAGCAGCCTGAAACAAGCAGATTAACAAATCTGAGCGAAAGCTCAAACATGTAGATCCCTTCCAATTTTAATTTCTGTGATCTAATTTATATATACTAGGTATGCTAGAAAATGCCAACCATTTTCTCTTAAAAAATGCCAACATTCAGCAGGGCCCACTAGGATGCATGGCGGTTGAGTGAGGCATGGGCCGCATCAATGGAAAGGCTCATATGTGGATTAGGAGAATATGAGAAAACAGGCTGATTAAATGATTCTGTCCCTTAGTTTTAGGTCCTCAAATTTTAATGACTATGCATATAAATTTATTGCAACAAAATCCAATGATGACTAATGTCCGGAAAAGTGTGAAATTAGGATAAGTGCCAATTCAAGGGGGGTGTGAGATGGGATTGGATTGATCAAAGGTAGGCCTACTATACGAAAATCCAAAATAGGGCATAAAACAAAGTGCGTTATCTGGAGAATTTGCCAGTGTGTGGCGAATTCTCCAGCTAAGCCACTTTTTAAGTGCCTCTTCTGGGTTTTCATACTTGGGGCCCACCTTTTAATCAATTCAATCTATGCACACACATTGGCCACACTTAAATTGGTACTAATCCAAATTTTACACTGTTGAAGACATCATTCTGGTTGGATCTTATCAAAACAAAATTGCATGGTGTATGGCTATTTAACTTTGACTTAAAACTATGGGCTAGAATAATTAGATTGACCTAATATCTCATATTCTCCTCAAATATATATATATATATATATAATGTTAGAATGCAACATTGTCATACATTTGAGAATAAATTTTAATCGACTATCATAACCATACTTTAGCAATTAGACTTCACTTATTAAAAGAATTGCTTAGCTTGTCTTTGGCAGTACAAGGCACAGTATAGGCTAAAAGAAAGAACAAAAGAAAAGGGAAAGTTTTAGCGATTTGGGAGACCTCGAAGATACTTAAGGTTCTCAGGACATTTAGTAATTGAGGAAGATTCAAGACATGCTTAAAGTGGGCTAATAAGAAGTAAGGGGAACCATGGAGATTGACTAGCATATGAAGGGGATGTGGGAAGTAGGTTTGACAATAATGGTTCTGTTATTGCATAATTGCGGAAGTGCAGAGAGGCAGATGAATTGGTCAAACAAGTAGTGAAGGCGAATTCAATCCTCATAGGAATTTTTTTCTTTTTCAATTTTTGGAATCATGAGGATACTTCTATTGCATTATTGTTCAGTCAACGGAAGTTGCTGCTCTTTAAGGAGGATCCCTGTGAGAGCACGTATTGTTTTTACTTTGAGGTGGAAGACACTTTATGCATAAATGAGCATAAACAAACATAATAATGTATAACCATTATGCATGTAAATCATTTGACATGTAAATGAGTTCAACCGAATGACCCCCTTAAGGCCCGTTTGGTAATTTTACTAATATAGTCAAGTCAAGTTAAGCATCCCATCAAAAGCACTTTTTACCAAAATTCCCTCAATCTTTTCCAAAAAAAAAGTCAAAAAGCAACTACATTTACTCACTAAAAGACAAAAAAACTCCATTTCCCCATACAAAAAGTCAAAAATATTCCATCCCAAACAACTAAAAATAAAATATCATCATAACTCACTTATATTTTATTCATTCTTTTCATTCCACTTTATTTTAAAAGTAAATTACCAAACGAGCCCTTATGGAAAGAATAGGAATTAGGACATAAAAGTAACCAATTATGCTACTATGTATAACCTACACTGAACAGCATCTGGAAGTGCTGTGACTGGCCAACATCCGTTACATATATTATCCAGTCAGCCTTTTCTTCATTAAGCCGGTACCTATAAATGGTAAGCTAACTCTGTCAAAGAGTAAGCAAGAAGAAGAATAATAATAATATTATAAATAAGCTAGCAAGAACACAACTAAAATGACAGAAAAGAACATGCAGTCAGAAATAGCAGCGAAACTAAAATTCATCCCAAGCATAATAACATGCCCATCTTATATTACAGAAACAAAAAGAAAGTTGGGAGGGCATCAACCCAAACTGTCAAAATTACTAACCAAAATTACTAACCAAAGTGCGGATAGATCGGTGGAAGCATAGTTGAATCCTCCATCACTCTTCACAACAATAAAAGGGATCGGTTGCCCTTCGATGAATATCACACGGGCACCTTCACTTTCCACAATTAACCCTTTATTATTCAATTCCTCCAGAACCCGAGGAATATAAGGATTATAAAAACTCTCTCCCTGAAATAGCATTCAAATTAATGTTGCGTCATTTTCATTTCCTGTAAAAAAAAAATTTATTTTTCGATACAAGGCAACTGGAATGACAGGAATATAGTGACAGATGTACGCATTAAATGGATAGATGTCTATTGCCCAAGAAAATTTCTAGAGTTGTGCACATTATCAAATATTGAAATTATCAGGAATCTAAATGTAAGTTTGCACATTTGATTAAAAAACATTAAAAAAAATTAATAGATGTCAATAAATTTGAAGCAGCTGAACAAAAAGGTTAAGATGAAATCAGCGATTTAGTGCAGAATGTGAGAGCAATTGATTATGAAGTCATGATACAGTAATGCCTGTTCTGTCAATTGCATCAATGTTTTATTCAAGTTCTTTGATCTTTCAGATCAAATTACATCTCACTTCACCATTCAAAAGGAGAAAAAAAAACACACACACACACACACACATCCCATTTAATCTCCTTAAATATGGCTTCACCATTCAAAAGGAAAAAAAATACATCTCGTTTAATTATCCTTAACTATGGCCACCAAAAAAGGTGCAAAGA
The DNA here is from genome assembly GCA_038049695.1 of Cinnamomum chago. Taxonomy (NCBI): domain Eukaryota; kingdom Viridiplantae; phylum Streptophyta; class Magnoliopsida; order Laurales; family Lauraceae; genus Cinnamomum; species Cinnamomum chago. The sequence continues at coordinate 10,578,648 of CP142454.1, read as the reverse complement.
CATACCACAAGGTTGTGGCAGGATATACTGAACACGTCTAGGCTTCATAGCCTCCACATGATAACAAAGTTTCTCACGAAAGAACGCCTTTTAATTGCTCTATAACAAGTTAAAAAAATCCAACACATCCCCTTGAACGTACAATCCTTGCAGTCTTTTACTGATTTTTCATTCAAAAAAAAAAAGAAGTCCTAAAAGACTAATCTAACCACCAAAAAAAAACACCTATATTACAATGGGTTATAGCTCAACCATAAATAACCTTTCAAAAGTAAAGGGACCACTTAGACCAAGATAACCTATAAATAGTCCTATATCCTTTAAGCTAAACAAAACAAAGGAAACAACAATTCACAAGGAGGAGAAATCCTCTAACTTTGGACATCTGAAGCATGAGGGCTTGGCTCATGTTGCTTTCGGATCATGATAATACCCACTTGTAGACCCACCACCTGTAATTTGCATCAACAAGAACTCCTTCCTTCTTCTTTCTTCTTTTTTGCCACACCATCAACATTGAACTTCAACTACCCAAGATTAGCAGACACCACGAAGCCAAAAACTTCTTACTATTTCAACTCTTCGTCGAAGGTTCCCAACTCTCCACAATATTCTATTGTGGAAACAAAGAAATAGTTATACAATGCTGATAGTGACATGCTAGCTTTGCATGAGCAACCATCCCCTATAAAATTTGACAAGGCATTGTCAATGCTAAACATGTTATTTTTCCAAAAACATCGTGCTTTTTCACTGTATTTCTAGAAACTTGGGAAAACCAGATGACACAAGTTTTGTACTTCGAATGCTCAAAAAAAGTTCTTGATTTCCAAAAATAGACAAAGTTGAAATGAATAAAGAAAAATATATTCCAATGTAAATGTTCTTAAGGACCACCCCAAACCCAGTAAATTCAATGCAGGGATAGATATATTACCTTTTCTTCCAGATGAACACCAAGGCACTGGTAGACTTGATCAAATTCCTTGCGGCTAATATCACAGATCTTTGTCCAAGCACTGCGATAATGGACTTCCCCACCCTGCAATGCAAAAGGTAACAATAGCAACAACAAAGATACAGAGAAAATGAAAACAACCAAGAAAGAAATTGTTTCTTCAACCTTTTCAACTGGAAAGATCCACTTTCTTAGGATGTTGCATTCAAACCTTTACTTCCAAAATCACGAAAGTACAAAGCTCGACAAAACCAAAATGTTCACCTGAAGCCGAACCACTGCCTGTTGTGCCCTTTCCTTGAAGGAAGGATCTTCATCGAACTTCCTTTTTGCTGCACGGTAAAATTCCTGTGGAAGAACTCGACAATTAGAAAGAAAACAACAATTCACAACAAAAGAGTTTGCTGCCATAGCAACCCACTTTTTATAATGTATGCACAATTTAGTTGCAAGTCTTTTGTGATCAAATTCAAGGGGTAGAAAAATGTGACATGGATTCATTTCAAGTCCAGCATAATTAAGATTAAGAGATAAGTTTTATATTAAAAATGGAAAATGGAAGTAGTTGCTGTATAGGAAGTTGAAGTCTTCCTTGACGCATGGAGCTATCTAGCATATGGTGATGCCAAGTGGGCAATTCGCTAGATTAAAGAGGCTTGTCACTCTGGCATCCTTTGTACCATACAAAATACAGATTGAGACCATAACAAAAAGCTAACAATAATGCCCCTCATTTTCCATCTACTTTTTTCTCTGTAAGTGGGCAAAAATTTGGGATTTTATGAAAAAATTCTAATGAGCTAGAAGCCCTTGGTCTTGTAATTACAAAGAAAAGATCTAATTATAAACAAAATTCTAATAATTTAGTGATCAACCACTAGAATTTTACTAATAAACACAGAGTCAAAGACTCTCTGACTCTGTATCTTATCTCTCTCTATATAACTTGGAGGTCCTTTTATTTTCAGCCATTTCGGAAAGTGAGAAGGGGGAATAAAGAGGAAAAGAAGGTTTTTTTGTGCTTTTGGGCGGATATTTTCAATATGCCTGAAACCAATATTTTGAAAATATCAGCAAAGATGACTGATATTTTGGGAAATTTTTTGGCGATACAAGACCGAGACCAAATATTTTGGCCTATATTTTGAAAATATCGGTTTTGGGGAATTTTTGGCAATACTAAACCGTGATCAACAATTTGTAAATATCGGTTCAGCCTCAACTGGAATGTACTACATTGGCCAATATTTTAAACCATGATGTTTATCCTTGTGATTGCACTGTCAATGATGCAATGAAAATTAAGATCACCATAACAATGTCGATGTTATCATTGAAAAAAAAAAATTACTAATGTCCAACAGGCTCATTCTTTAGCATATTTTTTTTTTTAAATGAAGCAACAGACTAGGCTGTTCTTAATGTCTCTGCAATGAAAAAACACAGCATGCTGTTCACAGCACCACTATAAATTTATTTCTAATTGAACAGAACCATAGCTTTCAAAAAAAAATAAAAAATGAGAAGGGAAGACACAACAACGCTTCCATAGAAATAATACATAGCTTTTAAGTTTCAGAAGGCAGTAAGCAAATAGAAAATAACCACGATTCGTATATAGGTAAAAATAGGCCATGGTGTTACTTAAAATTCCTGGCATCAGGAGATGGTTGATTAAAAAATAATAACCACAAAAAAGATAATTTCCACAATTACTGTGTCTAAACACAAATCAAATGCAAAAAACAAAAACAAAAAAAAAAAAAAATGGTATGCTTCCAACAATTAGAAAAAGAAAAGATTATGATATGCTTCCCTAACTCACCTGTAGATCTCCAATTGCTTGGTCCCCTACATCCTCCCAGTTTGGGAATTCCTTGAAAAGATACTCGATCAACATGCCAAACTGCAAAACATATGGATGGCCTTAATGCTAGATGAATCTGATCCAAAATGAATACACAGAAAAATAGATCCACCCTTAAGAGGGAATAATTATAGTGCTACTAAGTCACTTCGAAATACACTGCTAATGGGAATAAATAGGAACTTCTAATAACATGCAAAAAATTCAATAACAAGGACCAACAAGTTATGCATGTTCTTACTTTTCCTATACTATATAGCCTTTTTGATAGGCTTGTACTTTTCCTTAACTGCTATGATGCACGGATACTTCAAAATAGACAACGTATCATGTCGTATTGTATCCGATACTTCACTTTTTATGTGTAAAATCCGTGTCCTTGCCGTGCATCATAGCTTAACTGTATCTCATATCAAAAGATACCCACACAAGTGAGCAAATCGAGACTTTTGGCATAAGTACCTGTGTGCCCCAATCTCCGACATGGTTTCTTCGAAGAACTTCAACTTTTGAGAACTCTAACATGCGAGAAAGGGTATCTCCAATGATTGTAGATCTTAAATGACCAACATGCATTTCTTTTGCAATATTGGGAGAAGAAAAGTCAACCACTGCTCTTTTTACTGGGAGAATCGGAGCCCATACCCCAATTCCATTTAACAACATCTTTTGTATACTCTGCAATGCCAAAAGCATCATCATTTTAAAGAAGAAGGTATCACATTGTGAAATGAAAATTTCACATTAACAAATGAAGCACCTTTGCGATCCAATCTTTTGACAAAAAAATATTAACGAATCCAGCTCCTGCAACACCAGAAGATTCTATCATTTCTGATGGAGGAAGATTTCCTGCAATTGCCTGAAAAAAATGATGTAATTAAACAATACTAGCCATATTTATCACAAATAGAAACCTAGACATGTGTATCTTAACTTTAGAAGAACTGCAACACTAAGCAATGACATTCCTCTGTTGGATGAGTTTATTTAAAAGGCTGATGGTTGTACCTCGCCGATGGACCTTGGATTCTTGAACTGAGTTGATTTTCCTTTAATCATTGACCACAGATTCATGGCATTATTACTGCACCAAAATGAGATAATTTTCTGATTTAGTACTACAACATTGAAGAATTATCCAGCCTAATCTGCTGAAGCTCTAATAATACATTATATTATGCTGCATTGTCAGGCCACCTGCATGCACAAAGAGGATCCTAATTGGATCCTAATTGGATGATAGTAGGCATTAAACCAAAGAGGATCCTAATTGGATGATAGTAGGCATTAAACCAAAGAGGATCCTAATTGGATGATAGTACCCGAACAAATATAATCTTTCAAGATTCCTCAAAACATTCCCCCGTCAATATTGTAATGCTTATAGAAAAAGAGGGAGACCAAACAAGTGAGCTGGCAATGACTCTCTCTCTTTCTCTCTACCCAATTCCTAAGGCTCGTTTGATCCGCTCTTTACCCAGATGTAAAGGTTAAAGATTAAGTCCAACTCACTTTACTCAGACCTTGAGAGTCACTTCTCCTCGTGAAGGTATGGCTATAGAAATGCAAAGAAAAAAACTATGGTAGCAAATAGCATTTGTGGCAGCACTTTGGTACTTATGAAAAGAAAGGAATGATATATGCTTTGACAGTAGAGGCAATGGCCACAAAGGATCTCTTTCCCTCATTAGAAGTTGAATAATATCATAGGCACTAACATCAAAAAATTTCAAAGGTGTGTGTGTTGGCAAATATGCTATGCAGAAAGAGGCTTGAGGATTTAAATGATGTGACAATTGCAAATCCTAGTTGCTTGGAGCCCACCACTGCAAGGGACCTATAGACTGAACTTCGACACTGACAAAGAGAAAGAAAGAGAAAGATGACAGAGAGAGAGAGAAAGAGACTTTTGTGAAAATGATTTCAATCGACCTTCCAGTCTTCTTGGATTGCTATTCTTTATATAGAGTTTACATTGCCTAGATTTAGGCTACAAATCATCAAATCAGAACCTAATTAAATCTCTAAATATGGTAAAACAGCCTAGCATACGATTTAGTCTACTATACAAGTTATGACTAGATCTCATATGTACAAGTGGGCTGGGCCTATTATCATACAAGTGAGCTGGGCCTATTTATCATACAAGTTTATACTTAACACCCCCCCTCAAATTGATGCGGGGAATCAACCAGCAACAATTTGCGAACCAAGAATTCATGCCGCGGCCGTGGAAGGCCCTTGGTGAAGATATCAGCAAGCTGGAACTCAGTGGAAATATGGGGAAGAGTAATGACTTTGCGATCATACTCGTCCCGAATGAAGTGACAGTCCACCTCTATATGCTTAGTCCGTTCATGAAACACAGGATTTTCAGTGATTCGAATAGCACTTGTGTTATCAGCATGAAGAGGAGTTGATTGAGTCTGTGAGAATCCAAGCTCTGAGAGCAACCCACGTAGCCATAGGATCTCAGCACAAGCGGAAGACATTGCACAGTATTCTGATTCTGTGGAAGATTTTGAGACTTTATCTTGTTTTTTACATTTTCAGGATATCAAGGCGTCTCCCAAGTAAACGCACCATCCTGTGGTAGAGCGGCGTGTGTCCGAACAGTCGGCCCAATCCGCGTCAGAATAAGCAGTAAGTGTAAGCGGTGTGCCAACTGGAAAAAATAAGCCACGGGTAGAGGTACCAAGGATATATCGAATAATCCGTTTGACTGCCGCCAAATGATGATGCCACGGGACTGTCATAAACTGACTGACCAGATTAACAGCATAAGAGATATCTGGTCGGGTGATGGTTAGGTAGACAAGGCTACCAACTAACCGACGATAAAAAGTAGGATCAGGAAGGAGCTCACCATCTTGTTGACGAAGCTTAACATTCACTTCCAAAGGGGTGTCAACTGGGGTAGAATCACCTAGATCGGCGAGAGCCACAAGGTCAGTAGCATATTTGTGTTGATGCAGAAACAAACCTTTCTTTGATTGATGAACTTCTAAACCCAAGAAATAATTCAAAGGTCCCAAATCCTTCATATGAAATGTATCTTGCAGAGCGGCCTGTATCTGTCGAATCATATCACTGTGTGGGCCAGTAATGATGATATCATCGACATACACAAGGAGAATTGTAGATCCTCTGGATGAATGAATCGTGAACATCGAAGGATCATACGGGCTCTAGATAAAAGAAAGCCGGAGGAGAGTGGTACGGAACTTGTCAAACCAGGCTCTGGGCGCCTGTTTAAGGCCATATAAGGAGCGTCGTAAACGAGCGACATCGGTCTTGGAAGAAGAAGGAATTCCCTGAGGGAGACGCATATAAACTTCCTCTTGAAGGTCCCCATGAAGAAATGCATTCTTCACATCCATCTGATACAGGGGCCACGACTGAGAAGCGGCTATTACAAGAACTGTACGTACAGTTGTCATTTTGGCCACCGGAGCAAAAGTCTCCTCATAGTCGATACCATACTCCTGCCTGTTTCCAAGTGCAACCAGGCGGGCTTTGTAGCGATCCAAGGATCCATCAGATTTCAATTTCACCGAGTATACCCATTTGCATCCAATGGGTTTGACAGATGAAGGGCAAGGAACGACGTCCCATGTATGATTTGTTTGAAGAGCGGTAAGTTCTTCCTGCATAGCTTGTATCCAACAATCATGCTGTACTGCCTGAGAGTATGAGTTAGGGATAGAAACAGAAGATAAAGTGGTTAATAATGAAGCATGGGTAAAGCCATAACGATCAGGTGGCCTGATGTGGTGAGTGGATCGGCGAAGAGCAGGAGGCTCCGGAGGTGGATCAAGTGCAGGATCAGGTGCAGGAATGGTAGGCGTAGGGAGAGACCCAGAGGCAGAATCCGCTGTAACCTTCCGTCGTTCATACACAAAATTTGGCCTAAAACGAGTAACCGGTTGAGGTATTGCATCTGAAAAGGGTGGTAAAAAAGATAAAGGGACAGAGTCATTCGAATCACCATGCCTTGGAAAGAAATACTGATTTTTGAAAAACACGACATTGCGAGACACCCGAATTCTTTTGGCTGTAGGATCATAACATAGATAGCCTTTTTGAGTAAGAGCATACCCAAGAAAGGCACATCTGGAGGACCGTGCTGTTAACTTAGTACGCTCAATGGGAGGGAGAAGAAAAAAACACACACACCCAAAGGGACGAAGATGATCATAAAGAGGATTTTTTTGAAAAAGTCTAAAAAAAGGTGTCTGGTTATCTAATCTAGAGGAAGGTAAACGATTTATTACATGCACAGCGGTTGAGAGGGCTTCGGGCCAAAACCTAGTGGGGACAGAAGAAGCTAACAAGAGGGAACGAGCAGTATCTAAAAGATGTCGGTTTTTTCATTCAGACACACCATTTTGTTGGGGGGTGTAGGGACAAGATCGTTGGGAGATAATTCCTTTGGTTTGCAAAAATAGTTGAAAATCCTTAGAAACATACTCCCCCCCTGAATCAGATCTAAGAATTTTAATGGTAGTGGAAAACTGATTCTCAACATAAGACAAGAAAACCTTAAAAACCGAGAAAACATCAGACTTAGAATGCAAAAAATAAATCCAAGTAAAACAACTATAATCATCAATGAATGTAACAAAGTATTTATAATGAGAATGAGAGATAACAGGTGCAATACCCCAGACATCACTATGAATAATATCAAAACATTTCAGAGCCAAAGAATCATGAAGAGGAAACGGAAGGGTTTTCCCTTTCCCCATCTTGCAGCTATCACAATTAGAAGAAACATCCTTAAAAGAAACTTTATTATCATTAATTAAACCAGAATTCAATAAAAACATCAAAGTTTTGGAATTAGGATGTCCTAAACGATTATGCCACAACTGGCATTTATTATGACTAGAATGAGAAAGCAAAGCAGACTCTGAAGGAGGCCTTTCTTGTGACGAAATCTGGAGAGGAAACAGTCTTCCCTGCTTAGGGCCCTTCGCTAGCACCTTCCCCGATACTTGATCCTGCACAACACAACCAGAGCGAGAAAAAAGGATGGAGCAATTATTATCAACAAGTTGACCAACTGATAACAAATTGGTGGTTAAGCGAGGAGACAGAAAAACATTATGCAAGGGCAAGGAGTGAGGAACATGGCCAACAGCGGTAATGGGAACACTGCCACCGTCAGCAGTATTGATGCAGAGGTCTCCATCATACTTCCTAATATGAGTCATATTCGCAGGAGAGTGTGTCATATGATTGGAGGCCCCTGAATCAATATACCAGGTGGATTCTGAAGATTTTGGTTTACCTGACAGGCCAAGTGCAGAGAAAGCATTTATGATCATTTGTTGGACCATTTCAGGAGTAAGGGTAGAAGAAGAAGTGGCAGCAGGTGGTGCAGGCATGACTAGTGAAGACACTTCAGGTGGTGCAGGCATGACTGGTGAAGAAGCTTCAGGAAGATGTGCAGAATAAGCTCTTTGTTGCTGTGGCCTGTTCTGAGGTCGTGTCCTGCATTCCGGAAGAACATGACCTTTGGTTTTGCAGTAGGAACAAAACTTCTGGTTGCACTGAGTGGAAACATGTCCGAGTTTTTGACAGCAAAAACATTTGACCTTGCTCATGTCTCGGGCTTGGGGCTTACCCCGGGCTATATAAGCAACATCGATAGGAGCCGCTTGAGGAGAAGTCTGTGCAAGTGTTGTCTGAGTCACCAAGCGCTGTTCCTCTCTAAGAAGTTCGCCCAAACATGATTCGAGTGAGGGGGATGGCACCTTGCTCATTAAGTTGGAGCGGACAGTTTCAAATTGTGGCCGTAACTTCATCAGAAACTGATCCCGCTGACTTGTTTGATGAATCTCTTGAATAGAGGATAAGGAGGCAGCGGGAAGGTCAGCATAAATAATCTCAGCATAATCAGTCCACAGACTTGTAAACTGAGAGTAGTAATCCTGTATCGGCATGGTCCCTTGAACAAACTGCGAGATTTCGTGTTCTAAATGAAACCGTCGAGCAGAATTTCCCTGTAAATATATCTTTTTTAAATAAAGCCACATTTCTTGGGCCGTCTTGTATGGGCGAAGGTTCAGGATAAACTGTGGATCGACGGATCCCAATATCCAAGTCATGATCTGGCAATCTTTAACCTCCCATTTAGTGAGAAGCTTATCATCAATAGGTTTGGGATCTGAACCATCAAGATGTCCCCAGAGTTCTTTACCCTTAAGGTAAATTTGAAATTGAAAAGACCAAGTGGTATAGTTTTTACCATTAAACTTAACCAGAGTGATATCATTTTTCTCCATAATATCAATGCAGAAATATTCTTAGAAAAACAGCCCCAACAGTGCAGATTCAACAGTTAAATAATAGTGCAGCAATCAGTGTACTAACAGCAGCAATAACACTAAGCAGTACCCAATTAATCAGCCCTTAACAGTAACAAGCAGCATCAACAACAGCAAACAGGACTAACAAATAGCAGAAGAGAGCCCCCAGACACTGCCAGACAATGCCAGACAGCCCAGACAGTGCCAGACGATCTGGAGTTTTGGGACTAGATCTGTTCGTGGGCCCCCACAGGGTGATCAAAACACAGATCAGATTTGAAGATATTAAAGAAGATCAAAGTTACTTCCTTCAGTCCAAGTATGAGGAGATTTGGATACAGATCCACAAATCTGGACGGTCTTGATGAAAACTATCTGACCAAACTTGATTAAAAACGACAGAGTAAGAAGTGGCTGGAACCTACCTCAAAGCTGATGGAAAAATTCCATAAAAATCCTTAAAAAGACCCTCAAGGATAGTCGATCACAACTGTAGTGATATCTTGGAGATACGAGGATGATCCGTGGTGGGCCACTGTCAGTGACAGTAACAGAGAAGATCAGCAAGCCAGGAAGAAGATCCACGCCAGGAAGACTCAGTGGATCAATGAGAGAAGAAGATTGATCATATCCCAAGCTCTGATACCATGACAGAGAGAGAGAAAGAGAAAGATGACAGAGAGAGAGAGAGAGACTTTTGTGAAAATGATTTCAATCGACCTTCCAGTCTTCTTGGATTGCTATTCTTTATATAGAGTTTACATTGCCTAGATTTAGGCTACAAATCATCAAATCAGAACCTAATTAAATCTCTAAATATGGTAAAACAGCCTAGCATACGATTTAGTCTACTATACAAGTTATGACTAGATCTCATATGTACAAGTGGGCTGGGCCTATTATCATACAAGTGAGCTGGGCCTATTTATCATACAAGTTTATACTTAACAGACACTAGTGTAAAAGCCAATCTGGGTGAGGCAGGAATTGCAGCCCTCAGTCACAGCTCTGACAAGTCCATACTGCCATCCTTCGATGGCCCAGTCAAGGAGAGATTCTCTAGCCATATCTCCTAGAGAACTATTAACAAAGTGAAATCTCAGAATTGGAGCCCTCAGTTACAACTCTGACAAGTCCATACTGCCATCCTTCGAGGGCCCAGTCAAGGAGAGATTCTCCAGCCATCTCTCCTAGAGAACTATTAACAAAGTGAAATATCAAGCCATGCTTACTAGGGTGATGGAGGCTGATTTCCATCTTTGATGAGCTAAAGAATTTGATTCGCGAAGTGCCGATTTCCTTTTCCCTCGCTTTAAGGTGAGAGAACTCGGAAGCAGGCACTTTAGCTGAAGAGGGAGTGAATAGCATGGTTATGAATGTATAAATCATATAGCAGCCTTTCAGGTGTAGCTTTTGTAGGCCCTACAGGTCCTTCCTCACTTTCTCTCTTCGAATTGCCCAACTCAAGCGTCCCTTTTGTTTGTATCATGTTTATTTTCCTTTTAGCTATATTATCATGAATTACCATTCAGAGTATATATAGGTATATCATATGTTCATTGATATAAATGTGTAACTGTCTGTAGGATCTTCAAAAAAGAAAAAAAAGAAAAAAGAAACTTGCAAGATTAGTGGAAGGCAGAATTCTCACAGCACTCCTGCCGCTACTGTGAGAGAGCCTGAGCTTGTCAAAATCAATCAGGTAGTATATCACATGGATCAACATAAAGGTCTTACCATTGGTAATCGCCAAACTTTGCATTGTTGCACATTGCGATCAATGGTTCGATGTCAGACTCATCTGGAACTACTGTTCCAAGGGAAACTTTAAACAATTCTGATAGCTGTTGTTTAACGCTCCCCACTCTATCTGCATCCTGCACCATCAAAATTGGAAAATACTGTCATGCTCCTGAAATTTTGGTTATCCTGAAGTAGAGGAAAATGTACTGGCTAAATCCCACTAAAAGAAAAGAGCATGTTCAATCAGTATTTCACAAAATGAGGAAACCTGATCCATTGCCTGCTACAACTAAATAGTTTCACCATAAAAAAAAAGGAAGGGGGGGCGGGGGGGGGTTTGATATGTTTAAGTTAGAAATGCACCAGATAGGGAGGTACAAGAAAAGTGTACTCCCCCATAAATGCCCATACATCAAATTTACGTTTGTCATTTCAGTGAAAAAAATGTATATGATTCTTTTCTGTGCATTCTTTGGTATGTGATTCTTGCACCCTTTTGATGTTAATCAAATCTCTACATGTCAAAGAGAGACTGAAAATTTTCATACTTCTTGTTGGTTACTTACAATGATGTGTGTTGTTCCTCCTTGCATGGCTGCCACTGTCAAGCCCCTTCTTTTCAGAGAGAATCTTCTAGAAGTTTTTCTCAGGTAATCTGTCTAGTTTCTCCAAACCCACACTAAATTATTTCACACTAGTCAAAATTTCAGCAGCAAATTATTAAAAAAAAAAAAAAAAAAAAAAAAAAAAAAAAAACATGTCTTCAAATATAAAAACAAGCCAGAAAGAATATGCAGATACTGAAAACCTTGTGAATCATATAAAACCAACCCATCTTAGTTCCAAAATATTCACTTGAAACACAATATGGCAGAGATTAGCAGTTATTGTCATGCTATGATTATGAACAAGGAAAGATGTATTCTACTTACCGGTTCTGGGTTGGAGGAGCCACCCCAAGGAAAGAGATGAGTGTGAGAACAAGGTCAAGGTAGTAGAAGCTGCTGCCCCAGGCATTGTTCCCTTACTTAGTGTTCTATTTATTTAAATATACACAGCCGCACTATCTATCTCTTATTCTCTCGGATGCTAGGGTTGTTGTTTCTAAGCAAAGAATAAAGGGTCAATGGAGTTATGGGTCACATGGGCTGTAGGGAAGTCCTGGTCCGAATCTAAACCCGGTTGCCAAGCCCAAACCCGAGTAAATACCTAGTCAAAGGCCCATATAAGGGGGTTTGGATGGTATAGAAGAAGCTATAGCTATATGGGCCTTGGCACCCAAGCCCAAACTTTTGACTGGATATTAAAATATAACACTCACTTGATCTTGGAGGCAGGCCCAAAATCCAAAAGACCCAACTTAATTTTCTTAAGCATTATGATATTCTTTATATTTACGCTTCCCACGTGTATTCTTTTAAATCCCACGCATGATGGTATTTTTTATCCCACGTGTGTTCTTTGAAATCCCACGCATGTTGGTATTTTTTATTTCCTCACCTCAGTAGGTATTCAAATTTTGGTGCAAAAATAAGCCTATTTTTACATCATTTACACATTTAATTTACACATGGAATTCATAAATATTACGCATATTCTCTATTTACATATGTAAATTGGTGTAGACAAACGACCCCTAAGTTCAAAACCCGGTATGTATCAATTTGTATGGTTTTTATTGGGTCCTGGATTTCCACTCATTCACAAAGTGAAACATGGATCCATACACATTGTTTTTAGGGTAGGTCCATTATAGCTTAGTTAATAAAATCATTTCTAAATTGTGCTCAAGAAACATGGCTGTCTTCTTGCAAATCATTTTAAATGCTACATGGACATTTCTACAAAACCTTTCCATCTATCCTCTATAAATGTTGATAGTAAATGACAAATTGTTCATAATTATGTAATATAGATACATGGGAGATGCTCTTATAAGAATTACTCTCACGCTATTATAAGAGTAAAGGGAAACGACCCTTATATATTAAATTGTTGGTATTATATATGAATCCAATGGGTCCTCATTACTCTCATATGATGCACACGGTGCAGCCCAGCAAATCATGGGCAACATTCAATGTAAGCTTGTCTTTAAATTACAAATGTTTGAAGCCATATTTATTTACATGGACACTAATTATTTAATTAATCTAAAAATACTGGGATGTCTCTCTGGATAGGACTCTTATTATCACCACACTACGTAGAAATCGATATTTGGCAGGGTGGTTTAGGTAGATGAAGTCATCAACTCACTCATCTAGGCATTGGCAATTGCATATTTTAATCCAACGATGAATTTACTATAAGTGGTTAAAAATTTAATATAAAAGGTGAATTTAAAAAAGATATTAAATATTTTTTTTTAAGAAATAGAATACAAAAAAAAAAAAAAAAAATGAATACTCAACCATCACCCTTGTAAGTTAATACATGAGAAAGTGAAGATCTTCTATACATCTTTGCCTTATATCATTCCTTCCCCACCTTAGCCTTTTAATAGTTTCATGTTAGAGTTTATTTTACCATGAATTTCTATATAGTTAAATTTTTTTTATATTTCAATAAAACAAAGAAGCATAATCCAGGAAATTCTCCGATCACCAGAGATGAAATTATCTAATGTTTAGTTGCTATTTGTTTTGTTTAAGAGTACCTAGAAATTTTCTAAAAAAAAGAAGAAAGAGAGACCATTGAAACTGAACCCACTACAATAATTTGAGCACCGTTGGATGAAACACAGTGGGCCCCTCAATGGAGATCTACGGACGATAGACCTTGGTAGTGTATCCTATTCCCCCATCTCATCTTATATTGTCTTCCAAGCAGGGTCCAACGACTCCAATCTTCTTATCACACCGTGTGGGTCCCACCTTAAAACAGAAACCCTAAGCGTGATTCACCAAACTCAGCGCGAGTCAGCCCGAGTCCTACCAAAAAAGGACAGCCTCAAATCCCTCCAAGAGCTGACGCAGGAAGGCAATATAGGGAGGAAAAAAACAAAGGCTATTAGTCGCCTCCTACATTCCATCTCTTTCCAAGAACAGAAGAAGAAGAAGAGAGAGAGAAAGAGGAAAAGATCGGATCTTTTGGAGCAGACAATCCTTCTTTTCCCATCAGTGATCTGGGTTTTCTTTCCCCAATCCATAGACCTTGAATTCTCGGAAGAAAAGCTCTGATTTCCGCCTGGAAATCGCTGTTTCCGGCTTGGGAGAGGAAGAGGGATGTCGACGCCGGCGAGAAAGAGGCTGATGAGGGATTTCAAGAGGCTGCAGCAAGATCCGCCTGCGGGGATCAGCGGCGCTCCTAATGATAACAACATCATGCTGTGGAATGCCGTGATTTTTGGGTAATTTTTATGCTCTGTTGCTACCTTGTTTTGTAGGATTGTTTGAAGTTTTGGGAACATGGGTTTGATTGGTTTTCTTTGTTTTGATTTGCAGACCTGATGATACTCCTTGGGATGGAGGTGAGAAGACTTCACAATATCTTTTTTCTTTTTATGTGCTTTGTAGGGATTCTAAGTTGTTCATTATTGTCAATTTTGTTGGGTTTACTGCTCTGTTATTGTATTAGAAAATGGTGTTTGATTTCATGCGCGTGGCTGTGAATTCTATTTCATCATCATCATCTTCCCCTTGTCCCATCAATCTGGGGTTGGGCTGTGAGTTTTATTTGATTCCTTTTATTTATTTACTTTTCCCCTATGATAATTGGTGTTTGGCTATGGATGATTGTTGGCTGTGAATTTTGTGCGGCTATCATTCCATTAGATCAGCAAAAACCCCTTGCAATTCATGGTTTCAAAAAAAAAAAAAAGAAATCAAGGAGAATCTCTAAGAAGAAGATAAGAATCAGGATAAAATAATTTCAGTGAAAGGAAAAATGTTACTTAGTTGACGAACAAAATGGACAGCACTACAACTATGAAAAACAGAAAAAGAAAATGTAAAATAGAAAACTGTCTACCAAAGTGATAGATATAATAAAAGGAAGAGACACAATGAAAAGTTTTAAATGGAAGAAAGTAAAGGTGAATTCTTGAATTTTTATGATTAAAAGAAGCATAAAATACTATTGGTGTAAAGAAAAAAGTGTAGCGTGGGTAAATGGCAGAGTCTAATGACCAGAAAATGCTCAAACAATGTGTATTGAATGTTTCAACCTATACAACGGCCCTAACGATGCATGTGCCATCAGTGCAAGTATGATCATAATAATGCGGTGAAGGAAATGCTTAGTCACATTTATATATCTAATAGAATCAATTCGCATGCAAGTTCTATCAGTAATAATAATATAATAGTCTGTTTAGGTAACCTATCACAACCTAATCTTACTGGAGACCTGAATGAGGCCGACAAAGAATACAGGGTCTTGACTCTCATCTGCGTGTAAGCTCAACTTATCCTCAACATATCGGCTCTGTAGAGATAGTTGGCTCAAATTGTTTCTCTTGGGCTATGCATCTTGGATTGCTTCTCCCATGTTCTGAGAGCTTGGATTTTGAAGAGGGCCCACTCTCCGCTCGCAAAGTAATGTACTGGGTTCTAACTTTGTCTAACTTCAAGGGAGAAAAAGAGCAAATGAAGAAGTTACCTGTGAATGATAGGTTGTTAGTATAGTTGACAAGGTCGCGAATACCCATGCTATATCAGCTTTGCCACATGGATTTGTTTTGTTTTGTTTTTTCTTTATTTATTTATTTTACCCAAAGCCTTTGCATCTTTAATTAGGTGCTCAAAGGACCAAATCAATTTAAAGATTTATTTTTAAAAGAATGAAGAGATCGAAGAGTTTGAAAGACTACACTACGTTAATAGGACGGTAAATAAAGATAAGATACCTGTGTTAGATACAGATGTAAAAATTAGAGAGATAAAATGATACTGCTATTTGAAGTCTCTTGGTGAGGTATGGCTATGAAGTATTTTGTTAAGTCATATAAGGAAGTGTTTATTATTATCAGGACTGGTTAGAGAACAAAACTAAATGTAAATTAGGTCTGAAATTAAAAAACCCAGGAAGTTACAAAATTTATCTTAAGTGTCATCATTTGATTTTATTTGAATTTCCAATATCATTTGGTGATATTTACCAAGAAATCAAATGATAGAGATACTTTGTTGCGATTTGGAGATATTTAATTTTTACCTATAGAAAACTGGTTGCTTTGAGTACCTTTTTCCATCTTTTTTTTCTGACTTGTTTTTTAATCTAATGAAATTCATCCTTCTTTGTTGGAGCTATACTTTTCTATTCACAACAAATGTTTTTACCATCTATTTAATTGAGTAGTTCTCTACCAGAGTTACTATAAAAGATTTTTATGTTGAGATGGTACTGAAGATCTTTTTTTTTTCTTTCAGAGGGAGATGATATAAATGTTTTTCTGTAAGTAGGCATCATGAACATTATTACTTAAATAGATATCATGACTGTTGTGTTTAATATGAGTCATAATTACTATAACATTGGGTTACTAGGAGATAATTATTATGTAGAGGTAACTTAGATAATTACTACCAAGACGTACATGTTTAACATTGGAGATAATTACTACAATATATAAGTACTATTGAAAGGTTATTATTATATTAAGGTCATAAATAGTTTTACATAAATGGTTTATTGTTTTGGAGAGGGAGATGATATGAAAGATGTTAATGTAAATCGTTGCCAATATCATTTTTGCTGAAAATGATCATGGCTAATGTGTTTCATAGGAGAACTGATTACTATTAAAAGATAGTGATTATGAAGAGGTAAGACCATAAATAGGGATGGCCTGTTGGTTAGGCATCCTGCTCCCATCCCTTCCATCAGAGATCGGTCCCTGGTGGGAGGTTTAAATATCTTCCTCAAAAAAAAAAAAAAAAAAAAAAAAGAGGTAAGACCATTCAAAATAAAAATTATGAAGAGGTAATTTAGATTTTACAGAGAGAGTTCTACCTAGACAGATGTGTTTTTAAATGAGAAAGAAATATACTAATGGCTACCAAGAAGCCACCCAAGCCTACAATAAAGGCAAAAACAAATTAAGATGAGGAGTCCGGAATCATTTTTGCACAATCAGCAAATCTTGACGCTCCACACCCTCCATAGCAAGAAGATCTGCTGCTGAGAATGAGGAACCAATCAAAAGCTAATGGGAAAATTTCCAAATATACAAATAGGCTATAATTTAAATTTAAAAATAAAATAAACAATAATAGACCAGATGATGACATGATAAAAATAAATTAATTTTTGCCTCTGAAATTCTTTTAAGCGAGGCCCATGCCTTCTATGTTCAAAGTGACTCTTTGATGGGCATGTATTTTGACTTTGGGGGAGACATAGGCCCTGGCTTAGCTCTTTCAACTATCAAGTTGGAATATTATGCCTAGCTCATCAGACAGGCCTAAAGACCAGCCAAATCCTTGCTCAAATTGGTCTGACTAGCCTTGGATCCATGCTGGCCTATATGACTAAAAAAATAGTGCTTCTGTCTTGTGGTAGTGGGTTTTACCCTTTTCTTTTGGTAGTTTGCTTGATTTGTTTTGATATCAGCATTTTACTTCTTTTTTTTTTTTTTCCCCTTGCAGGTACGTTTAAATTGACGTTGCAGTTCTCAGAGGATTACCCTAATAAACCTCCAACTGTTCGGTTTGTCTCAAGGATGTTCCATCCCAACAGTAAGTCAAAATCTTAAAATCTCGATTCTTGGTCTTGCCATTGTTTTTTCCCTATGCTGCTCCAGTGGCAATGGGACTCACCAGAGGAATCCCAAGATTGAACCACATATTGAAATCCACAGTCCACACTGCTTCCTCCAAATGGAGTGGTCTTAGCACTGCTGTTATAGATTATGAAATAAACATGTTGATGCTTACTCTGAATTCTAAAACACTCCTAACCATGCATTTCTTGATCCGACCAGTCTATGCAGATGGGAGCATTTGCCTGGATATCTTGCAGAACCAGTGGAGTCCCATTTATGATGTTGCAGCCATATTGACTTCTATTCAGGTGTGTTTTTTCACTGCCTTGTTTCTGGTATGTAGAAGAGACACTAGACATTTTTTGCTTTTATATGCTATATATCATAAGAATGGTGAATTTTATATTTTTATTATAAAACAAGAAGAAATTTCTTGATGGCAGATGATAATCATGCCAAAAAAGAAAAGAAAAAAAGAAGGGGAAGATATGTTGAGAATGACTTCATGTCTTATATGCTTAGCTAGAGACAGCACCCACAACAAAGTACCAACAAGACTTAAATTAGGAAACCAACAAGCTAGAGATATCTCATTGGCTGTATTTACTATTTACTACGATTCTTTAAAGACCGTGTGATTTCTCTACCCTATAGAAGACCATGGAATTCGTCTCTTCCAAAAAGGCACAAAACCACTTGAAGGACGATGTATTGTGACTAAATATTTCCTTTTACACCAAACTCATCAACAGTTAATTGATGTATTTATTTCGCTTGGGGATTATATGTGCTGAGAATTATCAATTTACACCAAAGTCGATGGCAGTTAATGATGTACTTTGTTTCTCTTCGGGATTATATGTGCTGAGAATTACCTAAGTATTGGGAACCACTACTTATACCAGTCATCTCAACTTTAAAAACCAGGTACACCTAAGTGCACTTGGCAACCAGACACAATAAACCTGCTTATCTTGACTCTAAGCCAACCGTAAACATTTTGTTTGCCATTGCCAGCTTGCAAAATGCATCCATCCTTGGAGGAGCTAACCATACTTTACAAGCAGGAAAATAAAAAAAGGGATCCCATATTTTTTTTCCAATGTGATATGACTTCAACCCACAACCTCTAGGTTGCAAGAGCGGGCAACTTCCAGTGTCATGGGCTTTTGTCAACAGGATCCCTGTAAATGTAATGTATGTTTTAAATTGTCAAGTAGCTATTATATTTAAGGAGATCTGATTATAAGTTATTAGATAGGGAACTCTTTGGCATCATTTTGGGGAATTTTTCATTTCGAGAATGAATGAAGAATTTTTTTTTTCATGCACTCTCTCCCTTTCTGCACATCTCTAAAATCTCTCTCCATTTGGCATCTTTTTATAGATGTGCAAAAAGGGAGAGAGTGCCTACCAAACAAATTTTTCTTCATTCATTCTCATAATGAAACATTTACAGAATGATGCCAAACAGGCCCTATAAGTAGTAAAATTGAATAAAATTTATTAATTGTAAGTGCAATTAATTCCTAAAGAACCCAACAATTCCTACTAGGAATAATGGAATCCTCTTTAGTGGGGTGACGTAGCCTTGGATCCGCAAGCGATGATGGAATGGGTGCAGACAAACTCTACGGAAGATAGAGTTTGCCGAATCCTAGACAAATTCCAATGAGGACCAACTCTGCAGATGGGAATTTGCGGAATTCCTCTCGGATTTGAACACCTACGAGTGCTCTTCCATTGAAGAGAAACACCCACAGCCATAGGCAAACCAAACATAACAATCTTTTATTGAATAATCATGAACTACTCTCCCAATGGAGGCATTACATATTTATAGGAAGGATTGGACATCCCCTTTCCTAGTAGGACTTTGCTTTCCTAAACAATAAAGGAAATTAATTAATTAACTTGCTTAATAGTTCAAATAAAATAAAACTCCTAATGTACATATTTTCAAATAAAGCAAAACTCTCAAATAAGACTCCTAACTAAGTTAAACTCTCTAATTAAATGGATGTCCAGTTGGGTCAATGGACTTGGCTCAATGAATTGGCCGACCCATGTGTCTGGCCCACATCATGGGGGCTTAGTCGACTGCAAAACGTATTCTCCATCAGATCTTTCAATTGAGAAAATCCATTGAACTAAGGTGAAAAGAAAGGCCGATTGCCTGCTTCAAGGATTCTGAAGAATTACAGCACTGTGAAAAGATCAAGGGTTCATTTCAAAACTCAAGAGTTGAGTAGCCATATTTGGTCACCAATGTGGATGGAGATCTCCAAATATTTAAGACACCAAATATTTTTTTTACCAATTTCATAAATCAAGAGTTGAGTAGCCAGATTGGTGTTATAAAAAAAAAGTAGCCACATTGGTGACCAATTTCCATCAAACAAAAGATCCAGATCCCACCCCTGTTTCTTTCTCCTCAATTTGAGGCAGTGATGATTATTTAGCTTCTCTCTCTCATATCTGAATCCTGACCACCATTTAGCCAAAATTGCCTCATTATTTTCTGTAATATTTGCAACAATAATACCTCAATTCACCTTCTTAATACAGATTTTGTTTAATTTCCTTCCCATCTCAAAGGTAGTCTTGTTGAACTGTTTCAAGTTTACTGGCATTAAGATTTAGAACAATGATAGGTAATGGGAAATTTGATAGGGTGATTTGGGTATCCATCCAAATACAAGATGGAGAACTTCTTTTTCCCCTTTAAGCATCAACTCAAATATTTTGAGGACGGGGGCTAATGTAGATGGGGAAACGGGGTTAAACCCTGAGGGCCCTGATTGCCTTTACTGAAAGGTAAAAAGTTACCGTTTTCCAACCACCTGAGGAGTCGATGAGAGGAAAGCCTCATGTGGCATTGCTCTCTTTCATGTGGCATTGCTATCTCTTCTGAGGCACATAGCCCTGTGCAGTTTCAAGTGTAGGAGACCTTGTAATAAAGTGTGTTTCTCAAATTCTGGGTAGCGGCATGTACCTGGGATTTTTAGTAACAAGTTATACATGAATCTGGTCTAGAGCCGGCTTTCAATTAGAGGTAAAAGGTTCTTTGCAGAAGTATTTTGAGTTGCTGCCTTGATTGTTTTTTACATGGAAGGCCAATCTGGATCTGGAATACATCATGTGCAGTGTGATATGACACTTGTGCAAAGTTAACGTAGGGCACTTTCAGATATGTTTTAACTGAATTTGCACCAAGTAATTCATTTTTGAAGTTACATCTTACCTTTATTTAGCCAATGCTGTAAATAAACGGTGACAATTTTTTTTTTTTAATTTGTAAAGCCTAATGGTTGCATTGCACTTAACAATGCTAGGAAGATGAAAAAAGCATTGACATTTTTTTTCTTGTAAACAAAACTCGAAGTTAATAAAATGGGTCAGAAGACTTTCAAAGAAAAAACGGATCAAATGTTTATAGTAACAAGAATCACACAAATGAACAAGAGTAGCATGTGACAAATGTGATTTATTTGAATCTTTGTTCATGTTTTGGATATTCAAAAGCAGTCGTATCCGCATCCAAGTATCCATGTCAACATCAGCATCTGATCTGGGTATCACAGATCTGGTGCTAGCGTTTTCTTATTCTGTTTACTTAAAAAGAATTTTAAGTCAGGTATATAGTAAGTGCAGCTAACGAGACTTTTACGTTTTCCAGTCCCTCCTCTGTGACCCGAATCCAAACTCTCCTGCAAATTCGGAGGCAGCTCGCATGTTCAGTGAGAACAAGCGTGATTACAACCGCAGAGTGCGAGAAATAGTGGAGCAGAGTTGGACAGCGGACTAAGGCAAGTACCTTTCATTTGTTCTGCTGGAAAGGGGAAAGGTAGGGTTTGAAGTGGGTATTCCATTCCCCACGTGTAATTGTTACTGAACAAAAAATACTTGTTATGCATACATTGCTACTGGGATTGGTTCTGGATTTTTTTTTATTTTTGTTTTTTCTTGATTGTGTTTGTTGAGTTGATTTGAGGACCTTGTTTATCTTTCTAGTTATGTTATTGTAATATTCTGTCATGAATGTGTACAAAGGACTAGTTGGTTTGGGGTGGTTAGACCATTCAGTGCCTGATTGGCTGAGTTATGGATTTGTGAGGATGATTCCATTCTCTCCGAACCAGATCAATCGTCTGGTGAGTTGGTAGGAATAAAATTTCCATGATAAAGGTTGTCTCCTTTTTTATGAAGTGAGAAGGCAATGAGGTTGCTTGTGCAGGATGTTTGCACTCCTTTGTTACAATGCAAACTGAGAGTTGGTTCTAATCACAGGCCGCTGTAACAAATGTTGCTGATATTTCTAACATATCGGAGTTGTTTATGCTGGTTTTTCATGAAATAGATGCAAGGAACGAAAAAATCTTGATTATTTGAAAATATCATTATAGGAAAGTATTTTTTTGAAAGGCAGGTGAGATTTTATTTATTTTATTTCTTGTCTTTTCAATGACCAATGCTCCCCGTTCATCCACATTCCAAGTTGCTATTTCAAATCGCAGCTGCTCTAAGGAAACTATGAGTTTGAAGGGATTTGCTGCTATGTACAGCTTTACATAGATGATTTGTATTCATTAAATCTTTGAAGAAGTGAAATATGGTGCATGCTTTCTTCAATTCATACCTTTCTATCAATTACTCAACTGAGGCTGCAGATCACTTTGGTTAACGTGATATTCACTGAATACCCTGGCCCCCTCCATGACGGAGGGTATGCCTTACTACTAAATAACACTGGATTGACATTTTATAGTGTTCCTTTTGTTTTGTCAAACACTTTATTAATGATATGAGCTCTCAGAGTGAAAGGAAGCGTTTCAGGAACAGGAAGACTTTGAGAGATTTTTTCTTCAAGTGCGAGCCTTTTCTTATTGGTGTTCCTATGAAACCTCTGTCTTCTTATTGGTGATTCTTTGAAACCTTGGTGAAGCGGGTATGATTAGGTCCTTGCACTCTTGCTGATGATCCATGTACAGGCACGTTATACTTAGCTGCAAAGCTGTCCAATGGGCATCAATCGATAGCCAGAAGCTTGTCGAATAAATGGATATGATATATGAATGGCCCAATTTTGGGTGCTTGACATCTGGTGGATATGGTCTTTCATTGACTCCTCGTGGAACCCGTTTGAATTCACAGGATTTGGTTTGCCTACAATCAGTTTACCTGAAATAAGTTTCTGATGGACCTATTTACCAATAATTGTGTAGGACAAAAAACCAAGCTTTTCAGTTTTCCCCCTTTTTTCGAAGAGTCAAATGGGCCATTGTGATTTGCTATTTCATTTTTCATGCACTACCAATGGGCTCACTCAGCCTATTTAATATTTTAAGCTCTCTTTCCCGGACCTGGCTTGGTCCATGGCAGCCTTGAAATTGTGATGAGTGGATGAGCATCAACGGGTACATGGAGGTGATCCACATGAGACCACTTGTAAATCCCCACCACCATGCCCCACACACCAAAAAAAAAAAACAAAAGAGAGTCCACATTCGATGTACTCGATTCAGCGCGATCCACTTGTTAGCATGGGTAGACGTGGTACACTACCACATCCATTGGGAGCTTATCGTGTGGAAATGTACACTACCACAACCATTATAGGAGTTTGTGGGGGTGTGATGTGATGGGTGTTGGGAATGGGTTGCTGTGAGTGTCACAGTATATACACTTTGCTGTTCATCGACATCAAGCAAATAAGATGATCTGATCATGGTAACAGTGGGCCCATCGTTTACAATCACTGATCATTATAGTGCCTTATGGTGGACTTTGTACCATATAGTATAGTGGACAGGCTTCCACATTGAATCACCCAACTTAGACCAGCATGACCCAAGTGGACTATAGGATATCCCGGCCCACTCTTTTTGTCCCCAGAATTAAGTAAGAAGAGAGAAGCAAATAGGAAACAAACAAAATCTAGTGAGTTTTATACAGATATACAGAGATTTGTGTAGTTTTATGTTGCTATTAGATGACAAGCTGCAGCTGTGAAGACTGTGGAAGTGAGACTGGTGAACGGTCGCTACACTCTGAATCTGTCCTCCAAGCGTCCTGAGCCTGAGCTGCAAACTGCAAGTTCCATAGCACATCTTCCACTGAAGGTCTCTCTGTTGGCTTTTTAGAAAGGCAACTAATGCATATCTCCATTACTGTCTTCAAAGATTCATCCAAGCAAGTACTGTGAACAACTGGATCAGTGATGCCCCTTCGAGCTGTTTCATCTGCCGATATGCTAGCTGACACCTGTTGCCATAACAAAATAAACATTTTCTGTATTGAAAGAATGGATACATTACCTTGTTCTCAGGTTCAATATGGAGTTTTCATTTACTCATACATAACTATGTACCCTTGCTAAATTAAAGCATCAGGTTGTATTGAATATTTGATCATTTCATCTACTCTACTAGAATATGATACAATCAGAAAGGCATTGTTCTTCTCTTAGTTTCTTAGGGGTGGATTGGATGAGGAGAAAGTATTGACAAAACAAGTGGAGAAAAATGCCATTTAGTACCAAATCCTGACATAAGTAGTAAGAGCTAATGTTGTGGCAGCCAAATTCTTACCTGATCTTTTACCAGTTCCACCTCACTTTCAGATGTAATGGGTCTTCCTGTGATGATCTCTAGTAAGATTACACCTATGTCATAAACATCCATTTTATCCTCATGCTTTGTCCTGCAACATCATCCAAGTCAAGCATAACTTAAACCATCACATTCATGCATAGGACAGCTTAAGAGTTAAGACATGCCTACACAGGTATATCCAGTGCTTACTGAAGAAAAAAAAGTGTATCCAGTGTGCCTTTTCTTTTTTCTTTTTTATTTTTTGAGTGGAAGTTTCATTTTAAAAAGTTAAAGACTTAAGTACAAATGAGAGAAGTTTATGAAGGCAGTAAACTCCTCTTTATCAAAGAAACCCTGATTCTAATATAAAGGCATTAATTGTCTCACAACCAAAGCACTTCTCAATACTCATTTGACCAAAAATCGGCCTTCTTATTCCAATTTCTTGGAATATGATGGAATGACACAATTGAAGACTCATCAATCTTCCTAATTTTTTTCACGGTTGGCCAACCTCCAAGGAGGCCTAGAGCTTTCTTGTGTTCACTTAATGGCATTGAAAGAATCCGCTCCATTGTTGAGTGGCTTGTATGAATTTTAAAATGTCCCATTCTAGATAGACTTCACAGCACAAGAAAGAAAAATGAAAGATGCTAAGACAGCGATGACATGTATAGCAAAAGAACAGCATGCTAATACTGTTAAGGCCTAAAGAGAATGTGCTCTCTTAGTACATAAATAAATTGAGTTTCTTGGTAGTAACAAGTGCATGGCTTTCTTTCCTAGTTACTGAGCCAAGCCTTTCTCTTATCTCAGGCAAAAAAAAAAAAAAAAACCACTGGCTGAGTAACATGGATGTGGTTCTTCAATTGATTAATGTTCCGTACCAAGCAATTGACCAACCAACCACATAGGCTAGATAAGGCGCTAATGGTATTCTTAGCACTAGTTCCAGGCACAATACCACTACCTAGCAGCCACTAAAAACCACACAGTAACTGCCCAGACTGCCCAAGGGGTACTAATGTTTTCACCCTGTTCACTCTATAGCCCAACAAACATGTTGGGTCAGGTCCAAGATGAAAAGCCATTGTATTTTGGCTATTGATGAGAAGTCGTCCAACATATAAGCCGTAAGCCCCAGTCTGCCAAGGCACACTAACCAAGCTAGCCATCAAGTAATAGAGACGTTACTCATATAGGTCATATCTCCTCTATTAAGGACCAACATAAATTGAGAATTGTGTCTATTAGCTATTCTCTGCATATAGTCCTACTTCTCCAGATTCATCTTGTAGCCTTTATATTTGACTAAAGTATTTATATCTATAGATGGATAACCTAATGCAACTGTGTGCTATAGTATGGTATGAAGGGCTTCATCAGAGATAGAAAGGTCCACCTTTGTGCAAGGATGGACTGTTGGATAGTACGCCATATATGCTCTGGTGCAGAAGATGATTATAATAATCTAGCAAGGGCCCGCAAAACGGATAGCAGTCAAAATGTCCATTTTACAGGCTCTTCTTATATGGCCACATCATACATGTTCCTTTTTCTTCTCTTTTTGGTGGATGGGCCTAAAAAAGCAGTGTACTGCATCAAGTTGGGCTCAATGTAACGTGCAAAGGCATTCACAGACCACACACCAGATCATTCTTCTGTATTCATAACCTGGGTCCCTATATATGTTTGAATGGATCTACATATGCGCATACACATTTGACAAATTGTGTAATATAAATTGTCCACTGGAATAAGAAGGGGACTTTGGATGCCTCATCCCTATACTATCTACATATCAACCAAAAAATATGAGGGACATCCTACTTTCTAGATGAAAGAATTTAGATAATATACCTAGCAGGAATCTTGAGTTCCTTTGATCCAGGCCAAGAAACTCCTGCTCGCACCTGTAGGTTAGGAAAGAAAACTATCAACTCCAACACGGTTATTTCACTAAAAAGTTTATACAGGACAGATATTAAGACAGAAAGCCAGAAAAGGAACCCCAGTTGTTGGATAGGAAGGCTTCATCCTTAATACCTCAGTTCTCATATTTTCTTCCAATGGTGGCAGATTGTAACTGCTAATTTTTGCTACGAGGTTTTGATCCAACAGTATATTTGTTATTTTTAGTTTGTTTGCAAATACACCTGGAACAATTCCTGCATGAAGAAACTGGATACCCTTTGTGACACCTATTGCAGCCACTATCCTTTGTGTCCAGGAAAGAGCGTGACCAGCAAATCCCCCTGCCAAATTAAATATGAACAGATAGGTCAAATCCACTAAAAATAATATATATATATATATAAACCTTGACATCATGATGCTAATGGTAATCCTTTTACCTGAGATGTTGCTTCTTAGTGTCCCATTTGGAACATATTCAAAGATGAGGAATAGTTTGCTCACACTTGGATCATCTAGGTACTCAAAGCAGTGCCCCAGAGCACTGACCAAATGATGATGTCTTAGCTTTGAAAACAGTTCAATATGGTGCACGAAGTTCTGTTTACAGTTCCTTTTCTTCATTTTCAAACATCTTATTGCTACAAGGGAACCATCTTTCAACTTGCCTCTGTACATCTGAAATCATAAAAGAAGCAATAATCTCTGAAGTTAAGCAGAATTACAGCAGTTAGACATCTTCACATGTTTCAGCAAAGAAATTCTACATGTAAATAAGAACCAAAAGCAAATAATTGTTGGACCATATCAGTTCAAGAAACGGGCATCAGAACAAGGTTCAACATACAAGGTCCATGACTGTAATGAAGCAACAGTGTGCCATAATACTAGAATACATGGTTTTCCCTATTCAATTCCTTTCTCTCTCTCTCTCTCTCTCTCTCTCTCTCTCTCTCTCTCTCTCTCTCTCTCTCTCTCTCTCTCTCTCTCTCTCTCTCTCTCTCTCTCTCTCTCTCACAATAATTACAGATTAGAAAATCACATGTTAGCTGGGCCAGCAGGTGTGACTACTGTGCATGGATGTTATTATGGACAAACAACACAAACGAACGACTTCGTAATGGTAGCAATAAAACTCCATCATTATGATGTAACTTTATTTCACCAGTAATTGGATCCTACTTGAAAAGACAGTAAACGAAACACAATGTAATCATTTCAACCATTTCCTAGATTCTTATACAGCTGGCTATCGTTTATAAATGTGATCTAAAATTTAAAATTTCATTGATTGGGCCATAATCTAATTTGTAATGTTATCAATTTCTTTCATTTTTTAAAGGACCTTATTATCTATGACATGCTTTATGACTGTAAAATCCAGAACTCTTATAATTTTGTTTTTTCTGCCAAAGTTCAAGTTCACAATATTGTTTTGACTACATGACTGAGAAACAAAACCCTTGATCTACCGCCGCTGATGTTAGGTTGGAGATACTTCGAGACTGTGAGTGGAAAGAATGAGTCCTAATAAAATCTTCCAAAAAACCCTCGTCCTATCAAGACTTATGGTCCATCTTTGTTTACTCAGGAAGCAATGAAACTGAAAGATAATCAAAGAAATGGCTATCGAAAATCTGTAAAAAAAAGTGTACCATAACTAGTCTTAGTGCATAAAATTATGGAGCTCTAGAGTCTAGATATAGATTTCTTTTGAATATCAGTAACAAGGCATGACATACCTGACCGTGAGAACCTTCACCCAGCAAAGTTGACGTTTCGAAATTATTAGTAGCTTCTTGAAGTTCCTCCAAAGAAAATGTTCGATAAGCCGGAAGGCAAAGTGCTCCCAGTCGCATCTTTTGAGATATGTACCCTTTCAACAGGAAAAAGTAAATGGTCAAGTATTTCAAATATGTGCTAGCAGCTAGAAAAATCAGGTTAGTAGTTCTCAGGAATTAGAACACATGCAATGAAATCAGAATATGGTACATATACAAAACGGTAAAAAGAAAAAAGAGAGCCAAACAGAAATGACGTGACACTTCATGCTCAACCAGTACTCTTCACATTAGAATGAGTTCCCGCTTCAATAAAAACAAGTGAAAGGAGAGATCATTAAAATATATATATATATATATATTCTGCAGGTGTAGTTTTGTGTTGGATCTCCTAGCGTTCTTAGGAAATCATGATGACTCTAGATTCTAGAACATAAAAATTAAACTGCAAGAAATTGACATAATGATAAGCCGAACATATTGACAGAGAGATGAATGATGAGACCTTACTTGCATCTGAAAGCAACTTCGGGGGGACCCCAGTCGAAGCATTCTCTACTATCAATCTTACTGAAGGTCTTCCCTTTGCCTTTTTTACATTAACTCCTTGAAGAATCAACCATATCAAGACACAAAGCAGCACAACACCCCCGACTACCCCTCCAGCCATGCTTAATGGAAGAGCAACCTTGTTCATTGACACCTTCTTTTGCTGGCTATTCAATAACCCCAAAACAGCCAAAGCCTCATTTTGGCAGAATGAGTAAGGATGTTGATTTTGAGCTCCAGCAGTTAAACAGTTATTTGCATAACGAACAACTTTTGTCCTAGAATTTGACACCAAACATGTAGGCAAGCTCCCTGTCAGAAGATTTGAAGATAAATCCACAAACCTAAGACCCTCATTGCATGATGTATTCTGGAAAAGCATTCCACTAAATCCATTTTCTGAAATATCAAGATAATTGATAGAAGGCAAAGCCAGCAATGACGGAAAGAACGGTCCCATGAATCTATTGAGAGAAATATCCAGATGCTGAAGCTGAACATATGAGCTCAATTCGGAAGGGATGCCAGACCTAAACTTATTATTTCTCAATACGAGAGTAGCTACCTTGCTTCCCAGCCTTGGAAACTGAGGTCCCAAGTAATTCCCTTGCAAATCGAGCACTTGAAGATTGGTCAAACTGCTGAGATCAGGCACTTCTCCATATAAATTGTTCCCTGAAAGCACAAGAACTCTGAGATTCTCCAAATCTCCTAATGAATTGGGCAGAGGCCCACCCAAGGAATTGCCCCTCAAGCTTAGAACTGCCAGGAGAGGAAGCCCACTCAACCAATCAGGAACTTGACCACTGAACAAATTATAATCTAAAATCAGCGTTTGAAGGTTCTTCAAAGCCGAAACTTCTTCAGGAATGGTACCATATAAGAAATTGGAACTCATGTTTAGTATCTCCAGGGAAGATAAGCGGCCAATTGCAGTAGGCATTGGACCCCATAAACCGAGCGAAACCATTGAAAGGACCTTCAAGCTGGGAAGTCTTGCAAGAGTGGTAAAGAAAGAACCAATAGAGAAGTTCTTTGGCAACATTGGAGACCCATCTTGGCTAATCATATGCAACTGGGTTATGCTCCCTTCGTAGCAGACAAGGATGAGAGATGAATTGGGTTCAATGTTGCAGAAGTCTGTGTAGCGATTCCAGCCACTTAACACAGCTGGAAAATTCAAAAGCTTCTTGATACGCATAAGGGTCAGGACCTGAGAGGATTCAAGTTGGTTTGTACAAGGGACGGAAACCAAAACTACAAGCAGAATGAGAAGAAACCAAGGATAGTTCACTTTGGCCATTAGGAATTATAACTCAGCAGTTAGATAGCCTCTTTTTGAAGGGTTTAAGATGCCTGAGAGGTCAAGAACAAATGCCCACCACCACATATACCACTAATAAATAGTAATCCATGAAGAATTGACGAAATGCATTGAAGGTATACCTTCTGCACAAAGCCACAGAAACAGTGACAGATGAATAAGAGACTCATATACCTCCAAAAATCAGAATTTCACTATATATGATGATAAAGACAAGGAACAGAATCTCTCATGACACTTCAATAATGTTCATCATCTTCTATTCTGAATAAAATCAGCAAAAAGAGTGAAGAGAACTTTAAATATTTTAGGGTTTTACCCTAACTGAGGTTAAATGGTAACTAGTAAAAGTGAAAAAAAAAATCACGATATTGAAAGAAAAAACAGAGATTTTGCTCTGTTTTTGGGACATGGTACAGTTTGTAGAGAAAAATTCAGGAGAGAATTCCAGATACTTGAATTCTCACCAGATCTTACTTGCTTCCGCTATCTGCTGCTTCAGAGAATCAACAAAAACCAGCTGCGGATGAGCTTGGTCACTGCGAGATTTCCACTCAATCTAGCACCTGTGTCTTGAATCTGAGTAATCTGAGATCTACAAATTGCTAAACAGATTTACACTCAATCTATAGCTTGGGGAAGTTTTGAAAGATTTGAGTGGAAGAACTGTCGACTTCAGCTACTATTTCCAGCCAAAACCATTTGCTTCGGGGTTAAGATACGAAAGACAGAAGCGAAATTAAAAGAACTGTGGATTTCAGCTACTACTTCCAGACAAAATCAATTGCTTAGAGCTTAAGATACGAAAGAAGCAACGAAATTCAAATACTACTAGATCTCACTCCAAATTTCTCCAAATCTGCTCGAAAGACAACATCAGATTACGTGGAAAGTAGGCTGGTTTCAGCTGTAGCCACGTCAACCGGACAAGTCCTCCTCGTTCTTCTGCTCGTTTCAGGTAAATTCAACTGGAAAAACACCAGATTTCAGCTTAGAATACTCTCAGTCGTTGAAATCCTCAAATATTGAGCAGCAGAACCTAAAATCTCTTCTCTTCGTCTTCTTCACTTCCCGAACTCATGCGTAAGGGATTCAAAGCGCAATTTCGTTGGAATTTTAGCACTGATTCTCATCAGATGTCGCGTTTTTTCTTTCACGGATCCAGACATTGATAGGCACGGATGGAGAAACAGGTAATCCAGAGATTCTGAGGAAAATTGAGCTGGAAAGCAGAAGCAGAGGACGACAATCCGTACGGCTGATATGTGAAATTCTGCAACAGTTTCTTCGTCGGTCTAGGGTTTTCGATCGTGTGGAAATGCTATTGTGATTGACGAAAATCGAAACGATTTTCTTTTGAGAGAGAGAGAGAGAGAGAGAGAGTAAATGTGGGTTTTTTTTTTTGTTTTGTTTTGTTTCTTATTCCGTTCGTTTTCTGCTGTAGCGAAGCAGTTCTGCTGCTGTTCACGTTTTTGGCGCGCATGCATTGCAGTTTTCCAGTTTTGTTTCGCCATCTTGCATGCACTGCGCTGCTTTAAATAGGCTTTCTCGTAGCCGTTCATCTATCGCGTTTCTCGATTCCTCCATCGCTCGGTCGCTGTTTGCAGTTCCAAAGGACTCTTCGGTAGATCACGGGTGCATCTGAATTTAAGTCTCACCGTTACTTTCCTTGTTCGGTAACTCTGCCAACATAGTCAAAAGAAATAAAACCCTATTTCTCGAAAAAAAAAAAAAAAACATGTCTAAAGCAATTTATTTCAAAATTTCAGTCATTTAAAAGAAAAAAAAAAAAGACAAAAAAGAAACTCTTCGTTTCTATAAAAAAGTAAAAACGATTTTATATCAAACAACTAAAAATAAAATACCATCTAAACTCACTTATATTTTATTCTTTATTCAAAATAATCTTTACTTCACTCAAGATGCTTCGAAATATCACGGGTGCACAAGAAATTTAGCCCCCTCCCAAGTTCTCGAAAAATATAAAAATTGGGAACCACACACCCCGAGGGCCTGTTTGGATGCTTTACTAAGAGTTCGTAAGCAACCGAGCTACCAGTGGATGGCGTAGGATTTTCGTTTGAGGACTGGGATTTTAACAGGTAATATAATTTTAAGAGCAAGTTGATTAATTAATTTTGTGTGGATTCATGAATTTTATCGAATTTTTTGAAGTTCATTGTGGTTTAATGGGTTTGACTGCATCCGCATACTAGTGCCTTAGTCTGGCCCTGGGAGCTATGGCAGAGATGGGTATTTGGTTGTTTCTCTGCATGACAGATGCATCATCTCTAGGCTATCAGGTAGATTGGGTCCAAAGTCCAAACTCATTTCTTATTATTTTTTACATGAGTTAAGGAACTCATTTCTTATCCATCTTCTTTTTGATAATGTGGGTATTCTTGCCTTCTTTGCAAATAAGAAATTTGGGACAATTTCTAATATAAGATTTGGGGAACAAACTCACAACTTAGGCCAGTACACCAAATATTAGACTATGTTTTAGTTAATTCAATCTCTATGAAAAAAAGGAAATGAAAAGAAGAAACACAACCTGCCAAAAATTATGAAAGCCTGCCAAGCAAAATAGACCATGTATGTCCCTTAACTTATAAAGTCAAATGATGGTGGAGTTTTTGAGTGTAATAGGGTGTTGACCAAAGTTTTTTTATTTTACCATTTTGGTGGTCAATATACCAAAAAGAGGAGGAAATGCACAAGAAATTCTTAATAGTGAAATGCAATTCTAAATATCCCCTAGTCATAGACTTATTTGAGGGCATATTCTCATGCATCTCTCATCCAAAGTGGGACCCACCACAGCAACAGCCTAAAAAGCCTTTGGTCCATCATGTACACAATTGTGGGAAAGAAATACACATCCAGTCTGATAGCTCAGCTGTTTTTTCACAACTTTGAACATGATGGACCAACAGTATGGTTTTCAGGCGGATGGTGTGGTGTGTCCCCACTTTGGAGGAGGGATGCATGGGCAATCCTTCAAAAACCATATTGCACAAAAAAGACATATTTGATTTTTTTTTAAAAAGGGCGTATTTAGAATCGCATTGTTTTCCTTTTATAAGACCAAGATAATGAAATTTTTTGGGCCAACACCTACCAATTAAAACAGACTCTCAGGGCACCCCACTTACCTTTTATATGAGAGCTTGGCAATTTTGACTTTCTATTTTTCATCTCTCATGCTTTTTGATATATACTTTTTTTTTCTCTCCCAGAATGTACGATTGCATTGAATAAATAGGGATTGAAAACACTGAGATTTACGTTTTAAGTGGAACAAAATGAAAGTCAATTGTCAATATACAAAAAAGACCATAAAACATCATCTCTTTTAATGAGAAGTGAATAAGAAAAAGATGAAAAATGGATACCTAATCTTAAAATGTCAAGCTTTTCGGCATTGCTACCTTATATCCAATCACTCCTCACATCATATCATTCACTTGTCGCCTTGGTAATAATCTTTAGTTGGAACTCATTTGAGTGCGACACTCCTTTAAGTTTTTACATCATTTGATTAAATATTTGTTGTATATTTTATAATTCATATTCCATTTTAAAAATATTTCTCTATTAATATTTTAAAAACTAAAATTATCTTGATATTATTATCGCTGCATATTATCCTCACACCGACATTTGAGACATTCCTCCAACTTGTGTGATCCCTTGGACCACCAAGTGAAAAAAGCCCTAGCTTTCTTTCACGTTGAAACTCAGCAACCAAACAAGGAAACAGTAAGTCACGTGATAATGATTTGGAACTAGTGATTGTTATAAGAGTCCGGATCCTTCGAGGCTTTAAGCCGAGAAAACTTCCATAAGAAATGTAGTAGAATCTCACAAGCGAGGCCCATTTAGTGAGCCAAATTAATGCTTGCTGTGTACGGGGTATTAAAGAATATAATTGGAATAGGAGTTGATTCTATTATAAGATTAGTTGTTTAATAAAATAAAATATAACAATGAATAACGAATATGGTATAAGATGTTGTTAATCACATTTTTACCGAATTGTCAATATTAAAGTAGGTCCAACCCCAAGGGATTGGCCGAGTGAGGACGACGGTTCATTCCTCTTCTGGAGCTAGAAATCTTGGTATCGACTCCTGGTCCCCCCCTCTTCAAGAACCGAAGATTGAGTCAACTTGTGCTCAAACCCAAAAGTCATAGGGGTTTTATCCAACTTCTCTCTAAATCCGGAGGGAATAGTCCAATCCAAAGGATTGGAAACCCTCCTTTGGAAAAAGGGAAAAAAAAAATGTAGGTTCAACTTTTACTTGTGATAAAATTTGAGGATACCACTTAGTGTGGGAAGACATTTATTTTGAAGGACAAAGAGTTTTGATAGATGAGCCCATTGTGAGTTCTGTAACTTCTCCGTGTAGTCAAAGCTCAAGGACCCGGCCATGCCAAAACAAACAAGAAAGACAGGTGCTGAACATGACATTACTACACTGTTACTCAATCTCGTGAAGGCCAGCAGATTGTATTAGCATCTTTGGAAATTACAACCCACCCCTGACCCCACCCACCTTTGTACGGTACTTTGAGCTTCCGAATCCAACCACTACCAGACGAGTAGAGAGGACCTTATAATGGTAGGACCACGGCTGACGTTTGGGGGTCCTTTTCATTACTTGTTAGGCCTAACAAAGAAGGACCACCACACATTCTGTGCCTCTTGCTTTCGGTTTTTGTGGCCTATTTGATTTCTCTTGTCTTACGACAATCATTTCATGCAAGCAATCAAAACCAAAGGCGACCGCATTCGAAACCAACTACCACACCTCCTTTTATTAAAGGGGGTCAAGTCTGATGAATTCAATTCCAAATTACACATCTACCATTCCTTTAAATGCTCATTGGATCTAATTTGACAGTCATTTTGACGTTTGGTCATATTAGATTTTATCACAAGTTTGCATGATATATCATCATTGAATCTTACGTACTTCAAGCAAGGGTTGTCAATGAACTCAGGTTTGGTCATGGGTTTGATAATTGAGGATTTGATTTGGACTGTCCACTTTGCCAAAACTAAAATTCTGGTTTAAACTTTGAATGTGTTAGGATGTATACGGGTTCTAATTTAATGCCAGATCCGGGTACAACACTAGAGATTTTGTGTTCATTGAGATCAATTATAGTTTCAACCAAGATCGAACGCATTTGCATCCCTAGACATGAGGGTTTTGTACTGCCCACATAGGTGCCAATATATGCAGATATATTGCAATATATACGGTCTTTTCCCAAAATTGAAATCCTAACCCCACCTCCCAATTCGCTTCGTATCTTCAACCCCATAGCCTTCCCCCGTTGCTTGTTGCCTAAGGTCCCAAGAACGCTGTTGTTTGAGAAAATAGTTAAAAGAAAAAAAGTGTATATAAATGTCACGATATTGTAACATACAAAGCGGTATCACAATATTAAGGCATTTTTGTAAAAATAAATAAATTTGGGTACAGATTATCAGTGGCTGATTTGAAGTCAAGAATTTATTTAGAGGTAAAAAAAAAAACACTTTACGTGACTAGTGGGCCTAAAAGATCATTTTAATCGACATTACATTAAATCAGTCATTTTGCCTGAAAATGTATTTTTTTAGCACTTTCAACTAGCATCAGAATAAAATAGGCGTATCTCCTCGTATTTTGTTGTCCACAAGTTTATTTTCCTTCACCACATTCGTCTGCGCCTTGGTTCCTTTGTAGGAGATGGGTTTAGTAGCTGGGTATTGTATTATGCAAGTTGCTGACTCTGGCTGCTGGGGCTGGGGGTGCGGTATGATATGAGAAGTGTTGACAATGGTGCAGGTGGATTGAAGTGGATGGCGTAGAGGATGTCTGGCTCAACAAATGGTGGTGTTTGTTTGGTTTGTAGGCCAAAAAGGTGGACTGTTGTTAGTTGATTTCGTTTGTAGTGGAGACATGAGATGTCAAGGAAGATTAGGTGCTGGTATGTGATGGGTGAAAGTAGAAATATGAGTTGAGATGAGTTGAAAACTATTGACATACTCATTAAATCTGACGAAAATAGTGAGTTTTGCTAATATGGTAATGTGAAATGTACAATGCATAAAAGGCAAACATACGTAACATTGGATATGTAAGATTGACATACGGTGTACCCGTTTTCAAATCCCATGCAAACGAGCACTTATAAAGGCTAACCTTCTCAGGTCTCAGCTTTTTTTGAATGTTGAAAGTCCCTCGACTCAGCAGGGAATGATGAGGAATCATATAGATGAAGAATCTTATGAGTTATAACTGATGAATCAAAGTCAGTTTTTCTCAGCTTCTTTTGAGAAGAAACCATAATTGAAAAATCAATGCACCTCTCTGTTTACCTTTCCTCTCTCCAGCTGTAGTCCAACTTAGTCACGTGCTCTTCCTACTTTGATAGAATTGGAGGCTGACAAAAAAAAAAACTATTTGGTGCTCTTTCATTGCATGATCATGGAACTAATTAGTAATCTCGCATAAAATGCAATCATCTATTAGGGCACTTCTCCAGCATCGTCTTTTTAAGTTTTCATATTAAGGGACGCCTTTGATCAACTCAATTCCTTTACAGTCATCCATCATCTTTGAACTTAGTGCACTTAGTGCTAAGCCTAAGTTGACATTGATCTTGACAGCACCAATTGGTTTGTGCCTACATCTAAATCTATCCATTCCCATGTCTTTCTTAATTCTCATGCATTCAAGGTAGGAGGACCAGGCAGTCTGGTATGAATCAATGGTCAAACTTTACTTTGAATCGTTTTTCTTTTTTCTCTTTTGGGTGAGAGCTTCAACTAGTCAAATTGGTGACATGTACCGCTAGGGTGAGCAGCGCGTGAACTCTGGTCCCTACTGTGAGAAAAGCATTGCTCAGTTTGATATTTGATGCCCCCTATTATTGATTCTTAAATCCAAACCGCTAGTTAACACTCTTTTATGCATGGCATCGCTTGAAACACTCACCATCATTATCATCATCCGCATGTTGATTAATGCTTTATTGACTACCCATCTGAGCCTTGCTAATGCTGAGCTAGTCATATTTTTATTTTCCCAGAATGATAACTTCAGCTGATCATATTTTTTTCCCATGTGGACAATCTAATAGTGGGAGAGGCACGGTTGTCTCTTACAGCCTTACAGGAGTGTCCTGAGGTCAGAAGCCATATGGATCTGGACCTGGTTTTTAACTGGATTCAAAACCAGGTTCCCAATCCATATCTGATTATCCAACAGAACTAAAATGGAGTTCCAAAACCTATATATATAGGCAGGGCCGGCCCTGGGCAAGGGCTGTAAGTGCCCTTGCCCCGGGCCCATTTTTTGAGGGGGCCCAAAATCCCCAAAATCCCTTCTACTTTTTTTTTTTTTTTTTTTCAATCATTTGGTGAGGGCAGGGCTCATCCAATGGATTCCATCGTACTGGGCATCAATAAACCCATCATCAAATCATCTGAGAGTGGTTATTACATCACTTATTTGAGCATCCATCAAAGGGGCCCACCAATGATATTTTATATTTGATGGCTGAAATTCTGAGAGAATCTGGTCTAGTGTTGGGATGATTTAGGGTTTTTTTTTTTTTACAAATAGATCATCAAGCCTTCAGCCCTACACCCGTTCTTCTCATTTGTTAATGGGGCCCACCAATGATTTTTAATTCCCCATATATGATGCTTAAATTCTGGTCTGAGTTTTCTTTCTTCTCTTTTTTTTCAAATAATTATACTTGGGCATCATCAACCCATTGCCAATTTTTCACATCAATGGGACCCACCAATGATATTATCATATATGATGGCTGAAGAGGCCTAACTTTTACTCTTGCCCTGGGCCCTGAAAAATTCAGGACCGGCCCTGTATATAGGGTGATGCTCATATGAGAGATAAGGTGGGGGCTCTCATATTCATATCCAATGCCAACAGTTTAAATGTGAGAGCCCCCACCCCTATCTCTCATATAAAGTGAGAGATGTCTCTCATGTATATTTTGAGCGAAGACACCAAAGAATAGGAGAATCAGAGACCCTAGATAGGTT
The DNA here is from genome assembly GCA_038049695.1 of Cinnamomum chago. Lineage (NCBI taxonomy): Eukaryota > Viridiplantae > Streptophyta > Magnoliopsida > Laurales > Lauraceae > Cinnamomum > Cinnamomum chago. The sequence continues at coordinate 10,540,825 of CP142454.1, read as the reverse complement.
GCCTAAATTGTAAGAATCGATTGAAAAAACTATCATATCGTAAGATTTATACTCTAATCCTAAGATCCACTTGTGAATTAAATTCAGGATACGAATCTCTGCACCTAGAATTCAGGATACGAACTGTAGTACTTTGAAAACATTGGGTATATCGTTGATCTATTGGGATCTCATAGTGTTCTAAATGCTTGCCTCATTTACAAAATCTAGTCACTAGTAATGAACTTGGAATACTTCAGGGTCCTTTTCGTTCTGATTGTTAAGCATTACTTTGACAAATTGATGTCAGTCCGGACCCGAGGCCTGGCACATCTGGTTGATAAACCTCCCAAAATCACATGCATTTTCTGCACTAGTTCCAAGATCAAGACAGACGACCAGAACCAGTGCATAGCATTGGTTTAACAAGGGTCCTTTCTATATCGCTACACTTGGTGTCAACAATAGATCTGATTTTGATGGCTAATCCTCTAAATCTTGTTCCCTTCCACATGCAAGGTGTCGGCTTATCCGTTCCTATTACAAACGGGTTCCCGTTACTTGCCCATTTATTCGACTCAACAGAACCCTTACGATTCTATCTGCTTCCCTTAATAATACAAGTAGCAGCATGCGACCTCTAAATTGCAATTCAATGCAAAAGGTCACTTAGGTTTAGTAATGACGGATCCACTTGTCAAGTCTACCAAAGTGATACATATCTTTCTAAAAAGGAAAAAAAATGGTGATCCAAAGTGAGACGAGTATGATACATAATCAAGATGCATCAGTTCTAATTAAATCACCCAGTTTGGCTGGTATTGTTAGCAAGTTAAGTTTGTTACAGAGTTATTTTTGCTATAGCTTAGGTGTGACCAATTGGATTGAAAGTCCAAACCAACTAGACCTTATTCTTTCATCAACCACGTGTTTTAGTGATTAACGATAATCACACTGCTATAAAATATGTGCAATTTCTCCATCAAAAGCGGGCGAAAACTACAATGGAAAAGTTCTACATTCTGAAAGGGGGAAAATACTCAAAACCTCTTCTCAGCTTTTATTGCGGGATCTATCTTGTATACATCTTTTTATCGGTTCTTTCCCTGTATAAAGCATATACTGGGTGCAATTAAGAGTTTATTGTTCCTTAAAATGAACTTTGCGCTTAAGCCTTGCTGCAAGTGTCGTGAATGTCATTCATCCAATGCAACTTTACAAGAAACTCTGAATTTTCAATACACTCGGTGTCCAAGACATGGACTCTTACAATTTGATATTTTTCACGCCCTCAACCAAGAACTAGTAAAAGGAAAGCTCTCAAACAGTACACTGCACACAGCTGATATTAATGTGTCCACCTCCAAAATAAATACACAACAAAGAGAGTGAAAAACATACCAGCATAAGCAACCCACTTGTCAACATGGTGGCGCTTCTCAATGAGTTTCAACACTGAGTTAGAGAGGCCCACGGTGTTAAGGATATCCAGTGCTTTCCGTTGGGCTCTCTGCACAAGAAAAACAAGTAGATAAGAAGGGAAAAAGGCATGAATGGAGAAAGAAGCAAACAAATGAACAGTTGAGCAGTTGCAGATGATCCTATTAATTAAATTAGCAGTGGTATCACGTTATATATAATGAGTGCACTTCATTTGGAGGATTTGTTTAAGTGGGTCCCATGCTGTACATTCTAATGCCACATCCGAAACTTCTTTTTCCATATCCCTTCTCTCTACATACACCACTTGGGTAATAAAATTGCCAAAATCTCTCCACACCCCTCTTTTTTCCCAACTTACCCTCCTTCCCCCACTCTCGCTGTCCCTCTCTCCCTCTCCTTGCCCGCCGCCACCCACTCTCCCATCCTCTTCCTCTCTCCCTCCCTCTCCCACCTCCCTCCCTCCCTCTCCCTCTCCCTCCCACCCTCTCTCCCCCTCCCCCCTCCGGTGGCGGTGGTGGCGGTGGGGAAGATTAGAGAGAAATTGGGTGAGTTATGAAACTATGAATGGTATCCATTTTGGTAATTTCACACATGGGTACATTGGTCCTAAAATAGAGGGATGTGGAAAAAGAAGTTTTGGGTGTGGCATTAGCAGCTCTCCCAATAAATAACATATCAATGAATGTCAAGTTGTGTGTCCTTACATTAACTATCAGCATCTACTGTGGTCTGTAAACATCTACAGGTCATGAGCTTGGTCGGAGAGTGTGCCTGTGTGTGGTGTTAGGACAAAAAATGAATGGATAAAGGCCTGGTGGAGATTTTAAGCATTGGCATAACGAAGCACAGGAATCTGCATCTTCCATGTAATGATTTAACTTAGACTTCCCAAAAATCAAGTTCCTTACTCTAAAATAATCCCTATGGCTATACATCATATCAAGTAAAATATTTCTCCATCATCCCATCCACACATTAAATGCCCAACGATCCAGGCAGTCAAGCAGTAGGGTGTCCTTCAGAGGAGCCATCACCTAGAACTACACTAATTATTTCTTCTGTAGATCAATGCAGGCATGTTTTTTCCCCAGTTGGAGATCACACCAATAGTTTCTTCTGTGAGTTTTGCATTTTTTTTCACATCATTTCTCAAGGAGACCATGATATAGGAAGCACACTACCAACACTAATTCATAAGCATGATATTTCACTTGCCTATATATTGTAGGTGATGTCAACCTTCTATGTGAGAGAGAGTTGACATTGATCTTCACCTCTATAGATGCTCCTCTATATATATATATATATATAAAATAGAAAGAAAAGTTCAATCTAAGACAGGTGTTGAATCACTGAATGAAGAAAATCGGATGATAGAAAGTTAAGGACCTAATTTTGAGATATGCTTAAAAAATAAAGCAAACCTATTATGCAATTTATCTATTTCCAACTACTTTGTAGGTTTCTGAGATTCAGTATACTACACTTCTTACAAAACAACTTCAAAAGACATTCTCTCTGATAAACTGAAAGGCAATCTATTAAAAAAAAAAAAAAAAAAAAAAAGAGAAACAAGAAAAAAAATAAAATCCACGACTTCACACATACCTTCAACCGTTCCCTTTGTTCAGCATATTTGGATAGGACAGCCACTCCAGTGGCATAAGCTTCATCAAGCATCAAGGATGAATTACGAGCTGATTGCATTGCTTGTGCTTCCTCATCAAAATCCTCAAGAACACGTGCCGAGTCCCCATTCTGAAAGATATAGTGTTTGTTTAGTGGAAAGATTTGCATATGAATAAAGGTCAAAGATGTAATATACACACTTTCCTCTGAATAAATAACCATAGCCCGGGCAGCAGTGTTTCACAATTCTCTTGTTGGGTACTGCAGTGCAACTGGTGATTCAACTGAGGTTATATTGAAACATGATAATATCCCAAACTGGTTATAACTGGTGCCAAAAATGTTGGCAGGTCAGCCATGGTTTTATTTCCCTTTTGGGACCCTGTACCAGTAAAGTCTGAAGCCAAGATTGTGTCAGCCAATAAATTGGTTTAAACTGATTTTTTTTTTTTTTTATGCCCACTTTCTTCTGATATGTATGTGATCAAATGGAGTTGTTCGAGACCTTAGGTTTTGGACGAATATTACTAGAAACTGGTCTTCGATGTGGCTGAAAGCAGTACATATTGGGTGATAAGAATCGTTCAGGTAAGTTTTTTAGAACCACAGATTCAGGCTTGATTATTTTGAAACCATGCAATGATGCAAATCCATTTTATTGGGCACATTGGCCAACTGGCATCACAAATATAAGCACTATGTTGAAAATATAAGATATTTTTTTAATTTCGAGACTATTATACATGTGATGATCCCAATATAGTGAGATTTTCAAAACCATATGTTGGAATCTTGTAATAAATTTGGAAATTTTTACACAAAGCTATAGGTTCTTGCCTATATGTCATTAAATAAAGTTTCCATGTCTACTTTTTTTGTTGTTGTTTGCTTTCAAAATCTTTTACAAGCAAGGTTTTCCTTTATCATACCAAAGTAAAAAACCCAAAGTCTAGAAAATTTCCATTCAAAGAAATTGATGTGAGACCATTAAAAAAAAGAAGAAAACAAAAGAAACCGATGAGATAGAATTGCTACAATGCTTTCTTCAAGATTCTTTAGTATATATATTAGTCCATATTAGAAATCAATTTATAAAAGGTGGTACTTCACAAACCACAATGGCTTTTATAAAGGATGCTATTATTTATTTATTGTTAACTATAATGGATACTATATTGATCATATAAATATTTTATCATGATCTAACCCAAATAGATGGGATAAGGCTCCGGTGATGACAAATATTTTATCATGCTATGCCCATTAAACATTACATGAAAGGGGTGAATATAAACTGCAAATAAATGTAAATATACTTCATGATTTGCTTGGACAAGAAATACTGATGATGGACCAGAAGTGTCATTTCAAAGTTTGTGGAGTGTTAAAATTTGAATGCCTGATATTGACATGGGTACTTGATCAACATAGATAAGTCTTTACAGCTCAGTTATACGACAACAAAATTGTTAGCCTCTTTAACTATACACAATAAACATAATTGCAGAAACAATTAAATTAAATTAAATAAGAGATATTTACATACAGCTCTTTGAAGTAATTCTGTCCTCTCTCTAGCTTCCAGTACCCGTTTCTGATTACGTAGTAAATGCTTATCTAAACTTTCTTTCAAGGAATCAACCTCTTCTGCTACCTGTTCCACTTTTCTGTACAACAAATTAAACCAGATATCGCATCAGACAACAAGGCTAATTGATACAACAGAAAGTACACACAGTAAAAAAGTTTGATCTATACTTGCTAAAAAAGAAAAGCATAAATACCACAATATGGTCCATGATCCACACCATATCAGTGCCGAACATATAAGAGTGTGTTCAAAAGATTAACAAGAATGAAGCAATAAAATGCTCAAGCTGCAATTGCCAGATAGACGCATCCATGTAACTTCATTGAATAATAACAATAATAATAGTAATGGTAATAATAATGAAATTTTGCCTCAGAAACTATGGAATATAAGAATTGAATTTGAAAATCAGTTCCATTTTTCTCTCATAACCTCTCTTTTCCCATTTATTAAAAATAGTTGGACATCACTTCAACCTTCACTCAACTAATTCCATTTGGAATAGGACTTCAATTCATTGTAACGCCCATAATTCATAGTGATCAAGTTTTGTTGAGATTTTAGTATTCAATTTCAGTCTATTTTGGCCAAACAAGTGAAATCGCTAGATTCGGACAGGTGAACAAACCAAACAACAATCTATAAAATTTCAGACCAGCTTTCAAATTTGTTAGGTCCTATTTGGCCCTTTCAATCCAGATTTTGTCCTGTTTGGCCAAACGGGCCAGATTTTGGCCAAGAGGAAAACTGGTGCAAAGAAAAAAAAAATCCATTTTACTTGGGTACTGGTTTATCCTCAGAATTGCAGACAAAGATCATTAACATCACCACAGACGATGATATGCACCAATCATCGCAATTTTAGCTAAAAACCAGATTACATCGAGACACCGACAACATGGCCTAAACGAATAGGGAGCACAATATCCAAATCCTTGCCTAGAACCCCCAATTGAAAACCAGAAAATTGCACTTCTCAACGCGGGATCTCAACAGTTAAACATCAATTTCCAGATCTAAAAGAACGAAAGATTGAAAGCGAACCCTAATTATCGATTCAATGAATCAAGAACAACAGGAAAGAAATGGAACAGAAACAGGAATGAAAAGAACAAAAAGTTTCTTTTTTTTTTTTTTTTTTGGAATTGAAACCTTTTCCAGAGATCGCGTTGGGGTCTGGATCCGACGGAGCGCCACATGCGGTCCATCTCGACGCAGAGGGATTGGATCTGAGCGATATCTTTCTTGATGGAGAGGGCGAGATCTGGAGAATCGACGGCAGCATGAGATAACGCGGCTGAATAATAAGAAGAGGAAGAAGAATATGATGATGAATCGATGCGTTCGAGCCTCTCCAGAGCATCTCTAGTTCCAAGAAGCAGTTTCTTCGACTTCTGGTATAGATCTGAAAGCGTTCCTCCTCCCTCCATCGCAACACACTTTCACACAAGAAGGATAGAGATAGAGAGAGAGATTTCTGTTTCTTTTTTTCTTCCTTTCTTCTCCTTCGTTCGTCCGTCTTCCCTTCTTTCGACGAGAGAAATGAGCGAGTCCAATACACGTCTTCCGAGTTTTAACTTATGTTGTTGTGGGAGGCAGATGGCAATGGGTTTTGCGATCGCCGTTGATCAGGTGGGCTGGGCCAGATGAAAAATTAAGGTCGGTCTGCTCTTCCTGCTGGATTAGATGGGGTTTGTTTTTGCATGTGAGAGGGAGAGAGAACGATGGACGGTTAGATATTACATGATCTCATGATAGATGGATTTTGATGGCCAAAGGGCTTGCTCATTTGGGAATGGTCGCGTCCATCATCGAATTCCAATGGCTGTGACCTCACTGCTCAGAACACACCTGACCAAAACCCAATTGATCAGCTAAATTAGGGGGTTTTGGGTTGGAAACTTGGCATTCATATTTTCAACTTCATTAATAAGCTGCTTGGTTTTTATGTTGGGCATATTTATGTTATCCACATTACCGAACCAGACCCGATCCTGACAATTACCACTCCAAATTTCATATGCAGTAAAACGATTTGTTTATACCTCATGCTCAAAGACGAACATGACAAAAACTTCTACAACAGCAAGTACAGTTCTTTACGCCCTCCCCCCTCTACAATTTTTCGCCTAAACCTAGTCTATGATTGAAACTTATCCCAATTCCCAACTGATAAGCATGCTTCTAGGCTGGACCCAGTATTAACTAAAATAACAGAAATGTCATCAGCTCCAGGTCCAGCTCTGAATCCTGAAACCCATACCCAAACCAAATAAAGTCCCCGGTTTAGGGTGTGGTGTAGCTAGGAGGAGTCCAATTTATTTTTTCCTCTTATTGGGGACTCTGAAACTCACTTGCACCCACACTCACGTCCATATACCTTACCAGTTGAGCTTCAGCTTGGATACTAAGCCCAACCCCAATTGATGTCTTGTCAGTATGGCTGCACGAGGAGGGTGGGTGAGTGTGTTAATATTTTTATATGTATTGACTATCCATCTTAACCCACAAAGACCCAGGCCCAAACTCAACTATCTTCAGGTCCAAATCCGAAAGCCCGAGTCTAAAAAATGGATATGAGTATTCAAACCCTATTTTCATGAATTGGATTCGGGAAAATGGGAAAACATTACCACACCTAATACCCAATCTACTAATGTGAAAATTGCCCCAAAACACATCTATGATGACATTTACTATTGACTTTTGGCATTCCATAACCCAATCTTATATCCTCAATCATGGTTTAGCAATGTAGATTAATAAAAGAGGGCCCATCAATGAAAGTTGGGCCACAATGCCTTTCAGATCCTTTCTTTTGCTCCAATGCATCCGTCAATAATCTTTCCTTACCACAATATTATATTTATCTAACTAGTCATTTAAAACTGAGTTGGCCATGTCAAAAGCAGAATGCATATCAGCACTAATGCATAAATCCTTAACGTTTTTTCCCATCCCTGAACTGTGTGGAACACAAAGAATCCTCTTACTTTTTTCCCATCACAAAGACCGAGCTGTGGAACACAATGAACATCAGTTTCACTTGTGATTCAACTTCCATATAGCAATATTGATTCCGCTACCACTTTGAGACACACTTCCCCTGAACTGAAAGAAACTTCAAGATAAAAATAAACAATTAGAAAGGAAAGGTAATTTTGAAGGTTAAAATGATTACTGCATATTTATCTTCATAAAAGATCTTTTAGTTTGAACAGAAGATATGCCAAAAATAAAAGAGCAGGTAACAGATGGTAACATACACTGACAACCAAATCTAACGAAATGTAGCGCTTCGATTCCCAGAAGCAGGAAAAGCTTGTCTTCGTTTTGCCTGGGAAGATTCCTTCATCTGCCCTTCTTTGTTGACTGCACCTGACACCGAACCCTTCTTATTTACCCTAGAGGCTGACGCTGTTCTTGGAGCATCTTCACCTTCTGTACCAACCTTCTCTTGGCCATCCCCAAATCTCACTAGCTTTCTAGCCGCAGCATAGTCATATGGCTTCAATTCAGGATAACTTTCTGGCTCTTTGGCTCTCGTTTCAGTTTGTTTTGAGTTCCTCCTATCATTTAATGATTTGAAACAGTCCTGAAAGCTGGAAGATAAATCGGCAACCGACATGGGGTTGTCTGTCATGTCTAACTTTGATATGGGACCTCCAGAATCAGAGTTTCCCAGGGGCTGAGGGGAAATTTCCTGTTGCTTTAGATCCTCAGCAGTGTTTAAAATTTCTTCAGGTGCTGCTTCATCATCCAAATCATTCTCCAATGGAATAATTTCTTCTAATTTGGAAAGCTCGGCTGAATCAACAATTACTTGGGTGCCAGTTTCAGGATGTGGTACGTCAACGTGGTTGATGCTCTCATCTATGACCAATTTGGAATGTTCAGTCCAGCTTGAAAAGGAGTGGAATGGAAGGGCAACAGAGGATTTGATCTGCTCCACCTTCATCTCAGCCTTTTCCTGAAATTGGATTATTTACCATATAGTGATCATTAAAATGCAAAGATTTTGAAATAACTATGGACTGAATTCAATGAGACAATTTCATGGGGTACTAAAATAATTTAAAAATGGAAAAAAAAAAAAAAACAAAAAAAAGAGAAAGAGAAAGTGTAGTCGCCACATTTTGATGATGAGTACTGGAAATGAGAAAAACTTTGAAAGGCGACGACACTGGACGGAAGATTCCACAGAACCAATCAGTTAAGCTGAATAGGATTTTAGAAAGGAGGAAATGGGTCTAATGGCTGCAATGCCACTCAGAAGACAGTGCCAAAGAAAATGAAAAATTGCCAGCTAAGATGATGAATTCTTGAGTAAACATATTCCACCGGTAGGACAAACAACGATGAACATCCACCATAACAAAATTTACTCTGCATGGTCAAGGGAATTTTCACCCGAATTTATGGAGAACATATGTCAAACTGAATGAAATTAGGGCAACAGTATATGTACTGGCAACAAATCCAGACAATATATAGTAGTATTGGACCATAATGGCTATTTATTTATTTTTATAGCTAACAAAAATTATTTTGCTTCAGCATAATATTATGCCCCTCATAAATAGAAATAACTAATTCCAAATATGACTAAAGGTTATGCATAGCAACTTCAGAAGCCAAATAAATACACATCAACATGATATAGTGAGCTCCAACTCCATTGTCTAGATGTGCTGCCGGCACATGAATTGTTACACTAATTTCATTCAATTTTGAAGTATTTTCTCCATTCATGATTAGTATTGGTGGCTAATTTTTGCTTTTTTTGAATAACTAAATTTTTTTTGCTTCAGCATAATATTATGTACCTCATACCTAGGGGTGAAAGTGGGCCGGGCCGTCCTAGGGCCGCCCGCGGACGGCCCGTTATAGGCTCGGCCCGAGCTCGGGTCAAAAGACAAAAGAGCCGAGCTAGGGCCTAGTAGGAGGCCCGTTTGGTTAAAAGGGCCGAGCTAGGGCTTGATGAAGTCCGGCTCGTAAGCCCTAGGGCCTACATATATTATAATACATATATATTATATATAAGGATTTATTCGGGTCAAGTGGGAAGTTTTCCATTCATTTAAGGGGCCGTTTTGAAATATCGAAACTAGGCACTGGGAAGTTTTCGATTCATTTAGAAACCTCAAGGGTTTATTTAAAAACCACTCAAGACTTAAAAAAACAGAAACCCTAGCCTCCGTTTTGTATCTGTCACTTGGGCCTTCATTCTTCCTCTCTTCGTCTGCTGCTTTTGAGGTACTCCCTCTCTCTCAATCGATCTTATTCTTCTTGTTTAAGCTTTTAGGGTTTATAGAAAACAGTCGATAGAAAGGATTTCTCTCCTTCTCTCGATCTCTCTGGACTCCATTCTTGTGTAAGTTCACGGACGATAATCGACAATACATTAGTGAGAAATGCTGCTGTGTTGTATGGCTTTTATTATTCATACTTCTAAGGTTTGTTCGGCCTCCTCTTGGGCTTTTCAATTATCTTATTTCTACTGATGCTAAATACAAAACCCTTGTATTTTGAGGAAATCGAAACGGTACCTAGGGTTTTTTTAATCCATGTTACGTCATTCGTATTAGACCTTTTTTTTTTGGATCTGCATTTTCTTTGGGGTGATTCGAATCTCTGGTTGTGGTTTTGTTGTGACTGCTCAATGAGTTTTTTTTTTTTTTGTGTGATTTCCTGTTTTGGGTTTTGATGGATGCTTGTCCTGATTATTATTCGGTGAAATAGGAGTTTGATTTTTATTGTTGTTAGTTGCTCAAACCCAAAGCTTAAAAAAATGAGATTTTGGGTTTTCCGGTTTGGGGCATATGTTGTGAAGTGGGGTCGGGGTGGATCTGATCTGTGTTAGGCTGTTCTGTGTCATATGTTTGTCCTGGGTGCACTTTGCGGTGCCATGTTCTGTGTCTATGATGCTTGACATTCTATAAACATTAATATTTCAGGAATTAAGTGCCAAATTTTGTGATGGAAGTTGCTGGTGTGATTTCCCCAGCAGTTAATCCTATGGCTATGGATGTGGATCAAGAGCAAGAGAAACAGCAAGAGGAAGAAAAAGAGGAAAATGAAGATGAGGAGAAAGATGAAGGTGGAGTAGATGAAGAAAATGAAGAAAGTCTACAGTTGGATAAGAAAAGGAAGAGAAGAACATCTGCGGTATGGAATGAGTTTGAAGAGATTAAAGGAACAAATAAAGTGAAGTGTATACATTGCAAGGCACAACTTCAAATCAGTGGTGGCACTACTTCTCACTTCAGGAGACATTTAAATGGGTGTGTAAGAAGAAAGGTAAGTCAAAGGTCTCAAAAGACATTGAACTTTAAATCAGGTAAAATCACTACTGAGCCATCTTCTCTTGCTTTTAAGTATGATTATGAGAAGGTCAGAGTTAGTATTGCGCATTTTATTCTTATGCATGAGCATCCATTCTCTATAGTAGAGCAAGAGGGATTCAATCTTATCATGAAGAATTGTAATCCAGAGTATAAACCATATTCTCGTATCACTGCACAAGATGATTGCATGAAAGAATACGAGAAAGAAAAAAAGAAGTTGAAGTCATTGCTTAAAAATGTTAGCAAAATCAGTTTGACAACTGACATGTGGAAGTCTTGTCAACAAATAGAATACATGGTTGTTACAGGACACTTTGTTGATGCTAATTGGAAATTGCAGAAAAGGGTACTTAACTTTGTGAGTATTCCACCTCCACGAGGTGGTGTTGATATTGCTGATGCTCTCTTCAAATGCATGACTGAGTGGGGGATTGAAAGCAAAGTTTATTCTTTGTCTGTTGATAATGCTTCTTACAATGATGTGGCTATTAGAACATTGAAGAACACATTTTTAAGAAATAAGAAATTGGTACTTGATGGGAAATTATTTCATGTTCGTTGTTGTGCACACATTCTGAATCTTTTAGTGCAAGATGGAATTGGTGCTATTGATGATGTGATTTACAATATAAGAGAGTGTCAAATTTCTGAAAAATTCTGAAGCACGATTTATAAAGTTTAGTGAAATAGTTAAACAGTTGCAATTACCTGTTAGGAAGCTAATTTTGGATGTTCCAACACGTTGGAACTCAACTTTTGAGATGTTGTCACTTGCGTTGAAGTTTAAGGATGCATTTTTTATTTTTAAAGAGAGGGAACCTCTTTATCATAATTTACCAACAGAGGAAGAATGGTCTAGAGTTGAGAATGTGTGTCAAATATTATCTGTGTTCAATACAATCACTAATCTCATATCGGGAAGTGAATACCCAACTTCGAATTTATTTCTTTCTGAGATGTATCGAGTGAAAGAAATTTTGACGAAGAGAGCAATGGATAACAACATATACATCAAGGCTATGGTTGGGAAAATGAATTTGAAATTTGAAAAGTATTGGGGTGAGTGCAATTTATTGATATCAATTGCTGCTGTCTTAGATCCACGCTGCAAAATGAAGTTGATTGAATTCTGTTTTCCATTGATTTATGAAAAGTCCGAAGTGATATACAATATTGAGAAGGTCCGTGGAGCTTTATATGAGATCTATGCAGAGTATGCAGCTAGTTTTGCTTCAACCAATGAGGGAGGTAGTGGTCAAAGGACTTCAAATTTCCAGAGAGAGGATGTTGGTTCTAGTTCTACCATTGATATGAATTCTGGATGGTCCAAATTTGATGAGTTTGTAGACATGACTGAAAATGTTCCTCCTGTAAAATCTGATTTGGATGTTTACCTAGGAGAAGCTGTTTACAGATGTTCTCAAGAAGAAAAAGGGAACTGGAGTACTTTAGGTTGGTGGAGGTTGAATTGCCAAAAGTTTTGTATCTTGTCAAAAATGGCTTCAGATATTCTAGCTATTCCCATCACAACAGTAGCTTCAGAGGCTACATTCAGTGCAGGTAGTAGAGTCATTGACACCTATCGTGCTAATTTAGCTCCGCGTACCGTTCAAGCTCTAATGTGTGGAGGTGATTGGGTAAAAAATCTACATGGCGTAAAGAAGAAATCACGCAAGGTGAATATTAAATTTCATTGACTATATCTAATAAATTCTTATTTAGTTTCAAAATCCCGTAAGCTAAATTTTATGGATATTTCTTTTATTCATGTGTAGAAAGAAGAAAGGGACGAAGAATTTGTTCTAAAATTGCCATGAGGATGCAGGTATATTAATGGTGTGGAAGACTTTTTTTTAAGTCTTGTAACTCTGGAACAATCTTTCCTTTGTTGTTATTATTATTTATTAACAATGCTCTATTCTTGTTGTTATAGGTGATGCTGGTGATGATGGAAACTTTATTTTATGAGGTTAGCAGAATACTTTATTTTTTTCTATGATGCTATTGGAGTTTAATTTGATTTGTATTATTGTTGGAGTTTAATGATGCTCATCTACATTAACATTGAACTATTATGGAGTGTTGGAACTATGCTCCATTTGCTTTTATGGAGTCTTTCTTATTTTAGTTAATTTTTGTGCTACAATTCAAATTATGAGAATGAGAATATGGGATGAATGCATGCATTTGACCATTTTTTTGTTCTGGTTTGCATATAAAGATTTCTTTGAATTCTTACAGGAATTTTTTTTTTCCTGAAAATATTTTCTTTCAGCTAGTACTATATCATTATAAAACGAGTCGAGCCTAGGGCCTCAATCGAGCCAAGCTCAAAGGGCCGGCCCTAGGGCCTCATAACTTAATTAGGGCCGAGCCCGAGCCAGGGTTTTTGAGGCCCTCTAGGGCTAGGGCCGAGCTAGGGCCTACTGAAAAATAGTAGGGCCGAGCCTAGGGCCTGTCAAAGCCCGGCTCGGCCCGGCCCACTTTCATCCCTACTCATACCCAATAAAAAAAACTAAAGGTAATGTGATAGTAACTTGTCAAGCCAAATAAATACACACCACTGGCGCCAACATGATGTCCATGATGTAGTGATCTGCAAGTGTTCTCTTTTTGCAGGGCTGCCTGAGATAATAAATCCAATCCCACATGCACCTAACCCCTCTTCCCCCCAACACCGAAAAACCACAACAAAAAAGAAAGCCAAAATTGATCCTGATGAGGCATTGAATCACCTCAAGTTCACACTGAAATCATTGAAGCCTTAAATCAAAAGCTATCTATGTTCGTCAACGACGACTTATATCCAAACATCGTCATTGATTCATATCTGACCCAGCATTGTGATCAGTGGTCATCCCAAGGGTTTGCGTGGGAAGTGCTAAAAGCACAAACAATGGGTGCCGAAGCACATGTCCGAAGACACAATAAATCTCCGCAGAGATAATAAACGAAGACGCACCTCAATGGGAAAACCCAATTTCATTAATCAACAACTCTGAACTCTACAATGCCATATAAATAGTAAAAGTAAACTTAAGCCTTAAGAAGCCTAATAAAACTAGGAAACTAAATAATATAGGAAATCTAATCCTAATAACAATATTTATAGAACTATTAACATGAAAATAAACTCCTAAATCTATGTGGGCCCTACACATGCAGCCATGAGGTCTACGTTGCATCATTCTCCCCCACTTAAAAAGAACTCGACCTCGAGTTCGGAATATGTCCACCCGGATCAAAGATCAATCGAATGAATGTTCTATTAGTTGGCTCATCTTGAGTTCGTACACATATCTTGAAAATGTTGCACATGACACATCCTTGGATTTGATGGTGGAAGTGTGTTTGGAAGTACACGTGATTTGTTGGGAACATCACATGTGGAATTCGCATCATCAAATTGCAATCTTTGACTAAGTGGTCTTGATCTCCTAATCTCCATTGTTGATCCCCTAAGACAATCAATTTGAGAGTTTATGTGGGGAATATCAACAACTTGCTCTTCAAGGTCAACTGTAGATGTTGAATCTTCTGTGTATAGCTCTGGCTGATCGGTTTGTATATCCACTGTCACTGGTTCCTCAACACTGTCTGTTATGTATGGCGACTTTTCTTCTTGAAGTGTAACTTCCACTAGATGAGACCTTTTAAGTATCCGTTCCACACGAATTGCTTCCCAAAATGCCTCGTGGATGGTCTTGCAGTCACACATTCTTTCCACGATGTCCGGTATCAAGCCTCTTACAAAACTAATGAAATCATGTTCTTCATCATCCTCCATTCCACATGCATCTTGGAGCCTTGAAAATTGGTCAAAATATTCAAGAACAGATAATTCTCCTTGTCTCAAATCAAGAAAGGACTGAAAATAGACTTTATTCTCAACATACCACATTCCATATTTAGTTACATATTTGAGTCTTTGAAGATTATTGTAAAAGCTACTAGTATGAAATTTCATCTTGACTTGAAAATGGACTGACCTAAACGGTAGATCTGCCTTTCACGATCACTCTGGCGAAAACGGATAAAAAATCTGACGCTAGATGATCCTGATAATGCGAAAAGAAGATACAACTATTGATCTTGATCAAACTTCGGACGTTAATTCTATGCTGATTGCATTGGGCTTCTTGTGTGAATGGGTAGGATCAGAAAATTAACTTGAGCTATGCCTGGGAGGGACTTGGCCCACTTGTGGATGAAAATACAGACGTTTCGTTTTGAACTGCTGAGTTGGGTATGGGCCTAACTCAAGCACAAGCCCACAGACTAGACTCAGGTGAATTGCTGAAAGCGGGCCTGGAACCCGACCCAAGTGCTGCGTTGGACGTCGAGTCGAGGGAGAAGGGAAAAGGGTTTCGCTCCCTTTTTCCTTTCTGATTTTGTTGCTGCGAACGCTCTACGAAGATGAAGTGAAGAAGATCGAGCTGGTGCTAGCGGCTTGCAACGATGAAGGAGCCTGGTGACAGCGCTACTGGTGTGGCGTGATCAACCGGTGCACGGTACTTTCCTCTTCCCTATTCTCCTTCCTTTTGTTGCTCCTTCTTTCTTCTCTTGCGGTTCTCTTTTTTCTCCCTTTTTCTTTTTTTTCACTCTGTCGGGGTTTTGGTGGGTTGGGAGTGGGGAAGGGTCTGCGTCTGGATCTGGGGAAGGAGGAAGGGTCTGTTGAAGAAGGAGGAGGACTCACTGGATGGATGGCTATTGGCTGGGTAGTGGTTGGGGCGTGCGATGAATGTAGGGTTTCGTTTGGTTTGTGGTTTCGATCTAGGATTGGTCCTACAAAGGGTTCGGTGGATGAGGGGAAGTATGGAGGGGAAGATGAACGATGGATAGAGTAACCAACGCGCCGATTGATCGTGAAGATTGTGCGACTCTGATACCAATTAATGCAACCTAGGGTTAGGATGCAAGTGCCGGGGCACAAGTTAGGGTTCGGAAGAACAATCACTCGAAGAAGAAACAGTCTCCAACGAAAAATCCACACAGGGAATTCTATTAATCAATTCTAATCTCATTAGTTGGTTGGATATCAATTTAGGTGTTTCCTAGTTGATTAGATTTGTGGTTTTCGGTGGTGGCGCCAGAGATTTGGGCGAGTGGGAATTTATTGGGGCTGGGTTCTGTGAATGGGTTCTGAGAAGCGGGTGGGTTCGGGCAGAGAACTTTGGTCGATGGGATTGGACGACTGGGATGGGGTCAATTGGAAGTTCGACTTGGGTAACTGGAGTGTTGATTGGTGACGGCGATAGGTAAGACAAAGGTGGCGATTGGGAAGATGGTTTGAAGAGTGGATGGAGACGGGATATTGGAAGGGAATATTGGGCGGATGGAGGTAATCATGCCGACGATCGGATCGTGCGGCTCTGATACCAATTGATGCGAGCCCTTGGGTTAGGACTTGCATGGGAAGTGCTAAAAGCACAAACAATGGGTGCCGAAGCACGTGTCCGAAGACACAATAAATCTCTGCAGAGATAATAAACGAGGACGCACCTCAATGGGAAAACCCAATTTCATTAATCAACAACTCTGAGAAATAATTCTCTACAATGCCATATAAATAGTAAAAGTAAACTTAAGCCTTAAGAAACTTAATAAAACTAGGAAACTAAATAATATAGGAAATCTAATCCTAATAACAATATTTATAGAACTATTGACATGAAAATAAACTCCTAAATCTATGTGGGCCCTACACATGCAGCCATGAGGTCTACGCTGCATCACAAGCAGAATGCAACAAGAGGACCAGTGGACTACATCAGGCCCATTATACATATGCAATCAAGCTTTCGCATTAAAAAAAAATAGAAATAAAAATATTGATAGGCTTATGATAAAGCTCTATTTCAAGACCAGACATAACACTATAATACTTTAGAGTTCTGGTACCTGCTCAGAAGCAATCCTTTTGGTTTCAGAATTAGGTTTTCTCTTGGAGGCTGGATTTCCCAGCAATGCTCCAAAAGCACGGCTTGGTTTCTTTAACACTTGGACAGACGCTACAGAAACCTGCAGAAAAAGAGGCTAAATTTAATTTCACATCATGTTTCCAACAAAGCACCAATACAGAATACAATCTCAAATCTCAACAACTTAATATGACATACAGCTTTTATGGAATGTGAAGTAGACTCCATCACAGTCCTTGCTTCACCAGATGATGAAATTGAGAATTGCTCATTGCTTTGTTCAACAATACCACTTGCTCTGTCCAAAGATTCCACAATTGCATTCATAGGCACTTCAAGGCATTGAGTCCTCTGTCCAATAATCTTGTTTCTCTCATCACTGATATTATTAACAAGAGCAGATGTGGTCTCCATAGGATAATCGGGAGCATTCTGACCTTCAGAGTCATCAGCAACTGCTTCTACAATTTGCAGACACTCCTGTAAAATATGAGACAACAGTCATCCAAATATGGAATTCCAAGAGAGCGCGAGTTCAGGGTTGATAAATTGGTGCTACATTCTTACTGTTTCCCGGCCCTTCTTTAGTTGCTCAGAAGCGCATTCAAAAGCAGCAGCGTTTTGAATTGAACTCCTAATAATGTTCACTACAGGTCCAAGGTTGCGCTCAACAAATGGGTGCTTTGCCTTCACCAGTTGTCGTAACTTGCCGGAAGTGACAGGTTTCTGCCTGGCTTTTTAATACAACAAAGATAAAATGGTGAAAAGTAAGATTATCTGTCTTGGAAAGTAAATGCAAATAAACACTCATACTAATCAGCAGGTTGCACTATCCAAAGTACCGATTTCAAGTAATGTTTTGTTTGGTAAGATGTAGCCAGTGCTCTCATCCTCCTCTCGGGCAACAGCATCTCGCCATCCGTAAAGACCCTGCAGTGAATCAGTAGTGACAATAATGCAAAATAAACCAATCATTATTTCAAAAGGCAATAAGATTTAATTAAGTTTGAAATAAGATAACTTAACTAAGGAAAAGGCACTCATTATTTTAAAAGGCAACAAAACTATTAGCCCATAATTTACGTCTTTCAATGCAAAGAAAGACATAAGATAATTGATCATGTCAAAGCAAGAGTGGCGCAGTGGGTGGCAGTGAGAAAGGAATTTAAATGTTTGAACTCATCAGATAATCTAAGGAATTAGAAAGATTCGATCCCTGGTAGGAGCAAAAGAAATCCAAGAAAGGTGGCTTGGCAAACACCGAGGTTGGATTGGCTGAACTTTAATGTAGATGGAGCAGCAGGGGGGATCGCTCCAACAAGAATAGGTGGTGTGCTAACAAATAGTGAAGGAGAGATATTATTGTCTTTCTCAGAGCTGGTGGGTGTCAGATTCCAGTGAAGTAATCATCCTAGCCCTTCAGTAGATGCCAGGAATTTTTGTAAAAGCAGTTTACAAGGAACATCATTATTGAGGGGGATTCAAAGAATGCATCAGGTGGCCAAAGAATAAAGGGAAAGCATCACGGAGGTTAGCATCTATATTGAGGAGATATAGAATTCATCTACTTAGCTAACCATGGAACAAGCCAAAGGGATGATTCTTTGGATGAGTACCGGGGAAGGATGTAGGAAATAAAATAGAAATTTCAAGATCCTGCACATAAATGATTATAATTCTTAACACTGGATTATATATGGAAATCATATGCCACGAGCAGGAATAAGTGAATTAATAAACCACAAGCTTTATTTGCTTGATAAATAAGCTAGTACAAGGTGTTCCTACAACAGAAAATCAACAATTGTTGGAGACTATAATGCATATAGAGAAGACATAGCACGAAGGACAGAATATAAGAGGAATAACAGAAGACTGGGAATTAGAAGCCAACATAGGTTTTGCAAGGAGTTTCAAAGGAAAGAAGAATTGTACACAGCAAAAGCAGATGGTGAAATGCAGAAGTTCAAAAGCATATTAATGAAAATAATTTTTTTCAAAAAATGGTAGAAAACAAGGACAGAATGTTAGGCAAGCTATAAGAGATGCTCAGGAAGTTAGCATGTTGGGTGGCTTGGAATTAAGAATGGAAGAGTTATCTGAAAGCACGCAGAGATAAGAGAAGTGAAAACTAAAAGCATTAAGATTCAGACGTAAATAGGATTCATCGCATAGATACGAATCGTTTTCCTCAATTAAATATGAATCATAGGATTCTGACAACAATGACCTTGACAATATATATATATATATATATATATCTAACAATGAAAATATTCGTGGCACATCATGATTAAGGATGAAGCAGAAATTAATAACTTACAGCAGCAATTGCAAGCTGTTCTGCATCGAAATCAGCTCCTTGTAACCTGTCACCACAGCAATCAGAACTCAGACTTAAGAACTCAACAGATATAACGGATCCAGAAGAAAAGGAAATTGACAATTGGTACTTTAGTGCAGATAATGCTCATGAGAAGCTACAGGATTGTGTATCAGATTGATTTAACAAAGAAGGTAAGCAGCAAACCCATATATATGAAGATATGATGTATCTGTGAGAAGTTCTTTCTCATAAAGCTGTAAACATACGTCACAGCTGCGCTTGTAGACCTGTAGATAAATTAAAATTAAATAAAATTCATGATCAGCTGTGCAGGTGCATAGAAAGGATGACCTCCACTTAATAGAAAAGGTTATTAAAATTAGAGAATGGAGGACAGTTTTGATTAATTTAATATTAAAGTAAAAAGGAGTATTAATACATAAATCTAGCAAAAATTAAATCTGCTTCTAGGCCATGATTATAAAAATTGCTTTCAAGTCATTTGATACAAATAGACAAAAAGATACAGCATTCTGCTAGGCAGATCATGATCAAAGTTTGCCACAGTTTGGAAAGAGCAAGTAATAATAGTTGAACAAAAATAAAATAAAAAAAGGTCAGTATGCATGACAATCTTCTGAACAACTGAAAATGTCGGGTGATGGTGATATACTTTAAAAAGGTAACACTCTCTTTCAGTGAAAAAGAAACTCTAACTCAAATTCGATGCAAAGAATATTGAAGACGAAATGGAAAATACAGTACTGAAGTTCTTTCTCTCTAGAGGGTGCAGTCTTAAAATAAGTTCATTAATATGTGAAAAGTTACAGAAATGTCCTTAACAACAAGGAGACCAGTACAAGGACATACATGGCAAAGATAGTAAGTACACTATGGCACAGAACAAGTATTGTATTGTTCAGTATAATATAATGTAAAATATAAAGTGTGGTGCTGCACCAGTATATTAACTAGGGTTCTTCTATATTATCCCCTGAAATTGATCTAGCAGATCAAATGGCAACGGTAAGCAAATAAACAGATTTTACCAATCTATTGTCAAATCATTTGTGAAAATGCACACTAGTTAGACCTTTAGACAAAAAAAAAAAAAAAAAAAGACGTCACATCTTTAATGCATTCATAAAACATAGGATTACAAGTGTCCTAGATTGCACTAGAATTATCAGCATCAAGGGTTGTTTCTTAAAAAATGAGCTCTAAAAGTTCACACAGCATAGGAAACTAAATTCACAGCACAGGAAACTAAATGTTTCTTTTGAATATAATGATGAACAAAAGTGGTTTTAGTGCACAATTCAACTATTAGAAATATCCATTCTTCCAGACAGGCTGTTTTCATTTAACATGCATATATTTTTGTTTGTAAAATCCATGTCTATAGATTAAGTTTATAGAAAATCATTTCCATTAATGGTAGTCCAAATAGAACTTCAATAATAGTTCCAACAAGTGCATGAAAATCATAGGAAGTATGGATTACGAGGACCACACCTCCAACAGAAGGTCATCACCACTTGCAGATTCTGCAGACGACATTATCAGCCTGCCTCTCATTAGATCATAAATGTGTAACAGGTAATGTGTATCTTCTCTGGCATACCTGCCATGGAGTTTAACTAAATATTACATAATGAAACAAATACCGAGGAATGGCTCTTCATTTGGCTGAAGAGCAATATGCAATACAAAAAACAAGAAATATAGAATATACTCAGTCTACATTACTTAATCATTTCATCGGGAAGAGGGCGCAGTCGCCAATCTGCATTTTGGTATCTGCAAGAGGGGATGGCAAATCAACCTCACACAAAATAACAGAAAGTAGAGAACTGGAATAACTGTAGCATATGACACTGGATGGTGGATACAAATAAGTTACTCTTTGTTAGCAGTGACTCCACAAAAGTGATGCAACAGATGCTCCAGACTGTACCGCTCCATTTGCAATACTCTTGAAGCCTATGGATCAAAAAACACAATAAATAATTTCCCAATGGAACGTTCCGACACAAGCATGTAAGGACTGAAAGCTTAAGAGCACAACGACATAAGAAATAGATGGAATTCCCAGTGGAAACAAAACTTTAAGTTCAAAGGGAGCATGCTTTAAGCTTGAAGCTCTAATTTTAAAGTAAAACAGCATATAGATTTGAACATAACAAACAAAATTAAGATTGATGCAGTCCATGGTCAAGATCCAATTCCTTATCATGGACTGACTCCAAGTCTTCCCCAAGACGTCCTACTGTTGTACTAGTCTACCACTTAGGATATGTTATTTTATGGTTTAGATTTATTTCTCCCATTAAGGCTCATTAGACGATGTGTCCAGATTGTTTAGTTAGGTTTTCTATTTGAGAAACATTTATTTAAGAGTTATTATGTATTGAACAAGATATGTTTACTGGAATAATTTTTTGGAGATTTCTCTGAGAAACTTTGCTTCTTGCAAAAGTTCATAGACCACAGGGCATTAGCCTTACATAGGCTTTGCAAGAGACTTTCTTTCTTTCTTTTCTTCTTTTGGTAACCCAGCTAAGGGGCTGGGACCCTATGAGACTCACAAATGCAAGGTGATGGAAACTTGCACATGTGAGGAGACACAACTCACACATGCGAGGTAATGTGATGCAGCCCGACAGAAGACTAGGACCCGCAGGCCATCATGATGGATCATCTAATGGGGTCCACATGATTCCTGATTCAATCAGGGATCCCTATCCATCTAAATTAGTAATATCAATGTAGTTACTTAAATAGAATTGCTTTCTAAAATTCTAATTTGATTAGGAATAGGTATGTTACTAATTCCAATATTATGATTAGTTTAGAAATAGGATGCTCTATATATAGAGAGACCTATTGTCTTTATTATGCATTATTAATCAATTCAATTCAAGTAACGTGAGTTATTCCCATGAGTTCATGGTTGTGAGGTGCTATTTTGTGTGGAATCCCTTTGGTGGATTCGATCTACCTCATCTGAGAGGTTGGTCTATTCGATCGAAGGTCCGGGGCTGCGCCATAATGGGGACTCGCACATGTGAGGAGACACCACTCACGCATGTCAGGTAATAGCAACTAACATGTGCAAGGAGGGGGGAGGCTAGGTTCAAAGCCTAGAACTCCCAATGAGAGTTGCCGCTCCTTACCATTGGGGTAAGGAGCCGTTGTCGGATTTGCAAGAGACTCAATCTTGCCATGGGGTGTTAAGACACTAAGACTTGCAAAAGTTTAGCAAGACCTTGATCTTGCTGCAAAGTTTTGGCAAGAAGCATAATCTTGCTGCATCAGTGTTCTCATCAAATACAACAAAACATAAGTTTATTAAGGTTTTCATAATCTGTGCTATGATCAGCACATTTCACATATATTTAAATCAATTTATAACTAAATTTATAACTAAGGTAATGTAATGACCATCCTCCTGGCATGGATGGGTCCTTAACATAAATGGCATTGCTGTACACGCATTGCCAGCAATTAGATGTGAAGAACAGGCATTTTCCAACCACTTCTCTCTTAATTAACCTCCATATTATTTCTGATGTTTGACTTTCACTGCATTGGAAAACTCTCTTTCCAACTCAACTTCTTCCCACTATTCATTGACCTCCTCTCATTCTTTCCCACCAAGAATCGCTATCCGTCTGATGTTCCCAGCTTGCATTTATCATACTCACTAATCTGAGGTTGCCACCTAGAGAACTTGAGTTTTATCACAAAGCAGTGACAAGACAGCACACTCATCTGTTATCAAAAAAGAAGAAAAGAAAAGCTCCCTTTACAAGAAAAGACCATGAAGGAAACAGGTTATTGAAATTTCACTTCACAGTTCATAAATCAAAGTTTGAGGATGACACTAGAATGCTCAAGATTTTGATACTAGTAATCAAACTTATAAGTTTCTCCTTGTGGAAAAGGAGTACATATTTCAGTGTGATTCATTTCCTTTGCAGAGCAAGCAGAAATAAAAATGAGTCTCAAAAAGTTCTAACAATCATATTAGTTGGAAGGTAAAACCTGTCCAGTGTCAAATAAATTGCACACGTATATGCCAAAGTCCCTTTGAAGCCATATTATGTCTCGGTCCGCCCCATGCATGACCTAGTTTGACAGAAAAATATCATCAAGCAGCAGAGTTCAAAGTAAATGAACCAGAATTGAAATAATGAGGCCACACCTTCCGCTTAGAGGGATCTTTAAAGACCTCCCTTAGATGAGGACCAATGTGAACACGAAGCTTCAGAGTATCCACCACAAAATCCTCAGTTCGAGTGGAAATTTGCATCAAGCAAGTCAATCCTTGAAAGGTTCGATACTGATTATGCTCCAAATCAACCTAGTCAAAAAAGAATAATAATAATAATAAAAAGATACATGACAATAAAGATGTTAGTGCGATGTATTTACCAGAGCCACACAAAAACTAAAAATAAATATAAAAAAGATGTTATCAGATGATTATATAAACTAATAGATAAAAGAGTTAACCTAGCTGGTTAAGATTTTCTTCCCAGATTCTTCTTACTTTCTTTCTTTATTTTTTTTTATAATGGGAAATTTTATTACTACCAAAAAAAAAAAATGACGCCAAAACCAGCCTACAAACACGAAAGAAACAAACCAAAAATGCAACACCTACTAAAATACGAACATATTAAACATCAAAATTAATAGAAGATCAAAAAACTCCCTCCTTCGCAAGATCATCCGCCTCTATATTTGCTTCTCTTAAAACATGACAATCTATATTTACTTTCTTTCTTTCTTTCAGATTTTTTTTTTTAATTATTCTAACAATTGGGAAATTATCACTGTCCACAAAACAACAGATAACTAGATCATAACAGCATACAAAACTAAGTATAAACAATAGCAGAATCAAAGGATCAAAGAAAAGTGTAGGAAGAAATAATTCACAACAGGAATGCTCACTCAAAGTCTCGTGGCAACTTTCTTTAGCAAAAAAGCAAATCAAAGAATGAATGTTGAAAATGTTCTTTTAAGGAAATAAAATTTGGGGTCCATATAAATTGCTCAACAATTCACATGCATTAGAGCACCAAAGTAACTCTAAAATATAATCATATCAACTTCAACTGAAATGACCATCAACCATAATCCATGTTATCAATAAAGTCCTAAGAGTAAACAATTCATATCAGGGGGGCACTACTCACTGCAAATTCGTTAACACAGCGCAGCTTAGCGGCTAAAGCCTTTAATTCTTGAACATCCTCCACAAAGTGAAATGGGGTAGTCTCTAAAGAAAGTGGTTTTATTGGTTCAGCATCCCCAATAGTTCTATCAATGAAGTCCACCTCAGAAAGCTTCTCCTACAACCAATAATTGACAAGAAATGCTAAATAGGAAAAACAAAGACACCACCAATGGAACACATGGAAAAAAAAAAAAGAGAGAGATTGAATCAATTGGGTTATTAGACTAACCAGTGGATGTATAACCCTGCTCCCATCCTCACTCCTCTGCAACCAGACGTGAGCAAATGGCTCATTTGAATTGTTCACCAATATCTTGAACTCGTCCTGAGGGCGAGGGATTGTAGGAATATGAAAGGGCACGCGCGAGCGCTCCCCGGTCGTCTTCTTCTGATCCTTGGACGCCATTCGCACCGCACTCGTCACAAAACTCGAATCTTTCCCTCCGTTCCTATCAGAATTGCGCCCCGAGCCCTTCTTCTTCTTCTTCCCAGAGACCAGCTGAAACCCGTCATCGGCAACCGCAACCGAACCCGAACCCGAACCCTCTTCGCTCTTCCGAATCCGCTGGAATTCGTCCATGGACGCATCAATCCGCTCGTAGAGATCGTCGTTGAGGTCGACAAGCCAGTCGAAGGCGTCAGCCGGATCGTCGGGCGGGAAGAAAAGCGGGTGGGAGCGGCCGAAGAGGAGGTCGGAGGAGGATCCGATGGATTTGAGGAGAGATTCGGATTGTTGGGCGATCTGCTTGACGGGGTCCTTGAAT
The DNA here is from genome assembly GCA_038049695.1 of Cinnamomum chago. NCBI lineage: Eukaryota > Viridiplantae > Streptophyta > Magnoliopsida > Laurales > Lauraceae > Cinnamomum > Cinnamomum chago. Next base: position 10,515,577 of record CP142454.1, on the reverse strand, counting down.
TCGTTGAAGTTGTAGTAGAAGTGGAAGTCTTTGCCAGAGGGGAAGGCTCTGGAGGAGGCCGATAGGCGGGAGATGGAGGAGGAGAGGGGGCCGGCGGCGAGGGATTGGAGGGTTTCGGCCTTTTGGGGTGGGCTGAGGTCGGCGACGGAGGGTTCCTCCATAGGCTGCGATTGGTGGTGGGGTTTTTTTTTAGGGTTAGGGTTTGGAGATCTCCATGGAGAAGGGAGATGGACACACACACACACAGAGACAGAGAGAGATGAAGAGATTTTCTAGGGCTGAGGGTTAGGGTTTTGAATTTGCCATGAAAAAAGGTTTCTTTTTTTTTTCTTTTTTCTTTTTTCTTTTTTTTTTTCTTTTTGCTTTGTCCGGAAGAAAAGCTCTTTGTTTCCTGCTTCTGGTTTTGATTTTCAAGGGTCTGGTCTTTCTTTCTTCTTCTTCTTCTTCTTCTTTTTTTTTTTTTTTTTTTTTTTTTTTTTTTTTTTTTTGATAAGAGTTTTGTTTTCTTTTTCTTTTTCTTTTTCTTTTTTTTGTGTGTGTTTGTGTTTTTTCATGTTTATTGTATGTGTCACGTGACTAGAATGATGTTCCCAAGTGGGAACAAAGTGAGATGGACCCAAGGCAAGTGGGCCACCTATTTAAAAAATTGGAACTGCTCGAAATTAATGCACTCTTTCATATACGGAATGTCTTCTTTACTCAATAAAGCATGTATAATGATGTTACGAAATATTACTCCTCAACCAGTGGCACACATTAGGAAAAAAAAAAGAGAGTAGATATTACTGTAAAAATTAAACATAAAATTTATTTATTTGCTATGTATGTTGAGGCACTATCCATATAAAGGGTTGTAAATAAAACTGGTTTGGGTAGGAATCATGTTGACTAGAATTCAGCCCATTTTTAAATAAAGATTTCGATTTTGGATCCAATTTTAATTTGGAATTTATTTTTGTTGGTTCTACACCCGGTTCTTATAAGAAAATCGGAATCCAGTTCCGAAATTGGATCCACTTAGAGGACTACAATCTAGTTTCAAAACCAGTTCGATTTTTCTTATTTCTTATTTTTTTATTTTTAAATAAGTATAACGTTCAACTTATAATATATATATCAAGTCTCCTGCCTCTAATATTATATATAAAAATATCTATAAAAAAATTAAGATACAATTTACAATATCAAAGACTTATACGTCAGGTCCTGTATCTACGAGTCGGAACTTATATAAGCCAAGAACCAAACTCATTTATCTATCGGAATCTAAATCGAGCTACATGATTTAACTTAAGGTATTGATAAGGGGTGATACTTTAACTTGAGATCCCATGATTTGATTCATGCACATAGGTGTGAAACTAGGTGTCAACAACACCACCCAATTATGAGTGCATTTACTCGCAACATAAGATGTTATAATCTTTAATCATATGCTTTATCATATACGGGGCCAACTCCCCAGAACATCCAATAAAGAGGGCCTTGTTTTCAGCTGTACAAAATCTCAATAGGCGATGCACAGAGGATCTAAAGTCACCATAAAATGGTGAGCTTGGGCCTGCAATGTAAATGGAATGGACAAAGGTTCATAATTTTATGATGAGAAAATCACAAGAAGTCTCCTTGGATAAATAAGGATAAAATATTAATAAGCATTTGTGGAGATTCTTCACTTTTTTTAAGTGTCATTATCCTTTGTGTTTGAATTTAAAGGGAGAAAACTTTTAACAAAAAAATTATTTTAGAATCTTTAGATGAATAGAAATAATTGTTAAGAGGTCACACGTTATTTTTAAAAGTAAAAAACTAATTTTAAGACAGAAAAGTAGGGTTTTTTTTCATTGTAATGAAGAAAATATATCTACTATGTTTTATTAAAAATAAATAGTTAAGAAATTATTTTTTCTCTCTTTAAATGAATCCCAACAAACGTAAAGTAGTTGCTCCCTATAAATCTTTTCACTTAATTCCTCACTCATTATATATATTAAAGCAATAAGGGAGGTGGGTTGTGGGGGTGCTACCTCAGCCCTTATAAATCTCTCCTTTCAAAGAAATATAAAAGAAAAAAACATACAGCCCAACAAAATTCATTAAATCTCGTCCATTGAAATCTCAACCCATGCAGATTTTCTTAAATCTCCTCCCTTAATCCTAGGTTTACTTTAATACAGTTTCTAATCCTTTTCCATCTTATGCCACTGTTCTCTAATCTAAATTTCCTAAAATCTCCTCATCCCCTCCAATTTTCCCTAAAAAATCTCTACTTCTTCCTTTCTAAAAAAACTAGAAAAGACTCCAATTTTGATTAAGAGGAACGACAAGATATGTGGATATTCACCCAAGCTCAGCGCATGACCTCTCATGTCAATTGATCTGGGGTGGGCCACAGCTCAAAGTATTGATCATAGGACATATATATATGTTGATTGATGCCTTTTTGAGATAAAATTTAGGATGCCCAAAACACAAGATAGTCTTGAATCTCAAATAAAATTCATTGATACACGATGAGAATGAGATAGTCGTTGAATATCTTGGCCATGGACACATGGTAAAGGTGGCCCACAGCTTGGGATGAATGGGATTCTGGGCTACACCAATCCAACGATTGAGGTGATTTGGAGGTAGTATTGTCTTTATGGGCTGCACCAACCATTTGTTACAAATGGTCCAGTTTCGTGTGATTCATGATCAACTGTTATTCATTTTCATCAAAGTATAATTCACACCTTATGACTCTCCCTTCATCTCTTTTAGTATTATTTTATTGACTGACCTTCCAGTTGTTGGACCTCATGCATCACTTCAATGTTCCAAAAAATTAGACCAGATGGTAAACAACTTTATAAAACGATTTAATCTTAATCAGTTAAGAATGTAAACAATTATTCTAGCCTCACCATTGGTTGTAGTCTAACAAACAAATTAGGAAATAATAGGATTTTCACTGTAAGATTAGGCAATAATATGATTTTATGAAAACTTTAGCTTATTGGTTATCCATTATTTTAATATAACGCAGTTTATTTCAGCCTCTTTTAGTAATATTAATTATTAATTACATGTCTTCTTTTTCTTCAAATGAAATTTGAATTAGTTTAGATGTAAACAATTTTTTTTATAAGATGGATGTAAAAAGTTTTTTCAATTATCATATATTAAAGTGGAGGGTTTCTGATTTAATTTTAATCATACTTTTTAGTTTTAAACGGACGTTATCTTCGATTTCCACTGCCATTAACTTACTCTGTTTCTGCTTTCTTTAATTCTTTTAAAAGATTGTTTCATTTCACTAACTTATATTCACTTATATCAACAGCATTGAAGATGAAAAATAACATCAACCCTTCAACCATTGGAATAAGTAATGCACCTGGTCAATTGGAAAGTAAAGTGATAATCTCAATGACTAATGCCGAAACAAGTCGATAAACAAGTGGATGAATTGCACAATCTTCTTATTCTTCAAAGATCTGAATTATTTATTATTCAACTTTATGTTTGAAGCGAAATTCATTATTTATTATTTTTCATAAACATACTTCTTTCATAAACTTTTAGTTTATAGATTTTTTCACATTACATTATCATGGTATGACAGTTATATGCAACTATACTTGTGCACCGGTGCTTATATGATACTCTTTACTTCAATTAAATAATATATTTTCTCTTATTTTAATTCTAAATATATTCTCACTTTTGAGCCCGGGCTAAGTACGAGCCTTTGTTGCTAGTTCAGAATTAAATTAAAACCGAAATTTAATTGGATAAGTCATCTCTGAATTCTAAACACAGTTCATGAGTATGGGATCCAAAGTAGAATCAATTCAAAGCTAAGATTCTAGGTATACATCTAATCCACATCTAAAATGAAAAAAAGAAAAGAAAAGAAGATGGGACTCCTATATACATTTTTACGTTAACAATTCCTTAAAATAGATAGATTAACATGTAAGTTGAACTATAAAAAAATAACAAGGTGATATCAGCTCCATCTTTTAGGGCATGTTTGTGTAGCCCATTTCCATGGAAATGAAGACAGTTTTTCGTGGAAATGGAACTTTTCATGTGTTTGGTGCAGGTTTTTTCCTAGGAATCACTTTATTGCCACCTCAGCATTTTCCTTCCTCACTATGGAAATAGACTTCCCATGGGGGGGTATGGGAAGTCTATTTCCTCATAAAACTTGCCCCCCCCCCTTTATAAACCTCTTTTCCTATCCATTTCCCATCCAAAACCCTAGCCCCCACTTCTGCATTGCTGGAAAATCTCCTTCATCGACGAGCTTCTTCTGGACTGCAGCAGCCATTGCCCCCTTGCAGGTAAATCCCCACTCTCTTCTCTTCTCTCTTCTCTGCCATGTTCTCTCTGCCCTGTGCTTGCAGTTCATCGTCCCATCATCCTCTTGTTTGTTCGAGTTGGAGAGCTCGTTGCGCCCTGAGCAAGTAGGGTCATCGCCTGCTCTCATCCTTGGACCCAAACGACCCTTCAACAACTGATCTACTCATCTGCAAGTTCGTGGCTTCCTCTTCCAAGTCACTCCCTCTCACTACTCTCTCCCATCTCCTCTCCAACAACAACAACATCGATTGCTCCTCTTTTACCCTTCCTGTAACTAACTGCTCTCTCCTACTTTTACCCCCACACAAACACATTGATACATACATACATACCCACTAAGACTTTCACCTAGTTGCACACAAGACAATTGGGTAGGAACTAGGAAGGCCCACCCTCCACAGATTTCACTCTGATTGGATGCTCTTCAGTTCAACGGTCATGTTCTTCCAATCATGATGATTATTACATCTGCTATAATCCTTCCATTTTTTGTCTGTTTCAGATCTAAAGGGATTTGTACCCTCTATGATGATTGTGGGTTATTTACAAGATATATAGGGTTTGCTTTTGATAATTTCTTTTAATCTGATTTCTAGTTTTAAATTACATCAGGACTAGTTATTGTGACTAGTTATTCCTTGACTTTACTTTTATAATGCAGATAACAAAATTTTATACCTTAAAATGTAGGACTCAGGGCTGACTTGCCTGCTTGGTATTAAATCTCTATGCTAGTTTTTTTGTCTCTGTGCTAGTTTCTTGTCTCTGTGCTAGTTTCAACCCAATGTGGGTGGATTCTTCCTACTCCTATTTTTTGGCAAGTTAAGACCCTGAGGCACATGTACAGTATGTTGTTGCATCAATTGCATCCATATTGGGACCATTGATCCAAAAAGTTGATCTGGTGGGCCGCGCAGTCAATGCGGGTTCCCCCCAAAAATCCTTGTGGAAGATCCTAGCCACCCAATTTTGCATATGCAAATAGGCAAGCACTAACAAAATGACAGTAGGAGCCTGGCCCTGGAGAAAATGTGATAGCAGATGCTGTGCATGTTCCCTTACTACATTTGATAGCAGATGCATAGATAATTGTTATAGTTTTAAATTAGTATATCTTGCTTATGTTTGGCTAGTATTGTATAGCTAGCTACATTTGATCTAAAACAATGGGCAGTTTTATTAGTTTTTCACTTATAAATTATATGGTTATGTTAGATGTGTAGGTCTATTACTTGCCACTATGATATATTATAAGATAGAGATTTTGATGCAATGATATATTTCATTAGAAAGTTGTGTGGATGATTCATAAGTAAGTTTTCAAAATCCGTCCTAGGCCAAACACATCAGTGACTTGGGTCACTGTCTTTTGAACAGTCCACATGCATGCTGAATCAAAGGATGATTTTAATTTTATGATGGGTTCCTAAGAAGCCATGCCATCCCATTGTAATGTTAGATGACTTTTATTGTTCATTCAATATCAAGTATATGAATTATCATTCAAAGGATCATTGTTGTAGTGTTGTTTAATCTAATGGATTTATAATAACTGTTGCCATTTATTTAGCATCATACCCATTTCTTAGTTACTTCACGATGTTGTTGTAACCCATACTGGTGAAATACTAATTTTTCATATTTGACATAGTATATAAATATTCACATCCTTACTAAAATTTGTAGGAATGAGGTCGCAAAATACAAATGATAATTTCGCTCCCCTTCCAAAAAATTTGAAATGGACGCCAATGCAAGATGACACGCTCATCCAACTTATGGTTGAGCAATGTAAGGAAGCACGGCATAAAAGGAGGTTTCACCTGTGAAGGGTGGAATTTATTAACAAAAGAAATGAAGACTGCTCATGGTGCCTTCTTTAGTAAGGATAAACTGAAAAATAGGTTTAAAACACTGAAGAAGACTTATGGGGATCTGAAAGCAATGCTAGACCTTAGTGGATTTGGATGGGATGATACGAGAAAAATGGTGACTGCTGAACCGGATGTTTGGAAAGAATATGTGGCGGTGAGTAAATTCACACGTCTATTTTTTATAGGTCCTATTAATGTGGTAAATGAAAATTTGTTACAAGTATGAACTATTTTGATTCACTTGCAGACACATCCTAAGGCAGCTCTTTATAAGAACGAGACCTTCCTAGACTGGGTTTCTCTGGCCATTATCTTTGGTGACAGCGTTGCAGATGGTAGAGATGATTTTGCTAGCAATGATCCGGAACCTATGGAAACCCAAGCTGAAGAAGAGACGCAAGCTGATGATATGGATAATGCGTTTGATGATAATGCATATGAGGATATTGACATGTCCATAGGCACTAATAGGAGGCAACGCCAGCTGAGTACTACACCGACTTCTCGCCATTTATCGAGAAACCGACCAAATATGGGTCAAGCTTTGATTGCTGTAGTGGAAACTATAGCATCTGCTATGTCTGATTATGCAAACAAAAGAGCTAAAGAGCGTCCAGACATGGACAAATGCATTGATTCTCTTCGTGCTCTTGGACTTCCAAATGGTATATATTTTAAAGCACTAAACGTAATAGAAATTGAGAGGAAGGCTGAATTCTTTCTGGCGTTGCCTGCTGGTGATCGTGAACCATGGATACTGAGTCAACTTGGATTAGAATTCAACTTGGACTGGAGTGCTGATGGGAAAGGTGGCATTATGAAGATTTTGGAACGTGGCAACTTTTTTGCCATGTAATAAAAAACCCTAGTTGTGAATACATGGCACTTTTGGAACCTAGAACTTTAGGGTACTACTATTTTGGGCACGTTTATTTCTTGTGTGCAACATGGTAGTAAACTATGGATATGCACTTAGAATATGGATGGCATACGATCATCTAACCTTTTTGTCTCTTATTGAGAGAACCTTTCAACTATGGATATGCATGAACTTCACTTTTGCTATATATATATATTGTTCTATATGGTGGTTATGCTTCATATGCTTGTTATGTTTTATATGGTTGATTTGTTTTATGTGGTTGATATGCACCAGATGATGACTATACAATTATATAGTACTTTGTTATTAATGTGCTACTTGTTGCAGATTATATTTTGTTACGAAATGGATGAGGATATGGAGTTCCTTTTCTTTTGTGCCCAAACTGTGGCTCTTATTTGTGTTCTTGGGTACTATTATTCGTATGGCCATAGAGAAAGAGTTCATAACTCTATCTTAACAGGTGATTCTTTTGTGGATGAATTATTGAATGGACATGAGTGTAATTGCTTTGATCTATTACGAGTGAGCAAGGGATGCTATGTTAATCTGTCAAATGAGTTGAGACAAAGAGGTCTACTATTCGACTCACGAAATGTTAGGGTTGAGGAGCAAGTTGCCATTTTTTTATTCACAATTGCTCACAATGAGCGTAATCGAGTGATGCAGAATCGATTCCAACACTCTGGTGAGACTATTAGTAGGTACTTCAATAAGGTACTGGGTGCGATTATGAGGCTTTGCCCTCATTATATTAAGCCCGTAGGAAGTGAGACTCCAACAGAAATTGCAACAAACCCAACCTTCAACCCTTACTTCAAGGTAATCTAAATTTGATTTAAATTATTTCATTTTCTTACAGTGGGTTTAATAATATTATGTTTATCATTAGGATTGCGTTGGAGCAATTGACGACACACACATACCTGCATGGGTTTGTTTAGAAGATCAAGTGCGCTATCGAAACAGAAAGGGTTTCCTCTCACAAAATGTCATGGTTGTTGTATCTTTTGATATGCGGTTTCAATACGTATTTGCTGGTTGGGAAGGGTCGACGTCTGACTCTATAATACTGCCAGATGCTTTGTGGAGACGACCATATAATAGGCTTCATGTACCAACGGGTAAATTCCAATTCAACCATTCTAGAACTATGGATTATTTCATTGTTGCAAAATTTTATAAGTGATTATATCTTGAATGTTCTAATAGATTGAATCTATTTCTTAGGAAAGTATTATTTGGTGGATGGGGGTTATGCGAACACCCGCGGATTTATTGCACCATATCGAGGAGTGCGCTATCATCTCAAAGAGTGGTCAACCACACAAGCACCTCAAACACCCAAGGAACTCTTTAATTTACGACATTCTAAATTGCAAAATGTAGTGGAGCGTACTTTTACGGTATTAAAGCAACGATTTCCTATCCTACAAACAGCACCACGATATCCTCTCAAGACACAAGCGAAAATAGTAGTTGCTTGTTGTGTTATGCACAACTACATCAAACAATGGAACTATATTGATGAAATGGATGAAGAACATGCACAAGAGATGGGTGTTGATGAAGACATGTGTGCTGAGGAGGGAGGGGAAGTTGGATTGGGTTCGACTGATGCGGACAGTCGATTTGCATATGAGCTACGAGATGCAATTGCTCAACAAATGTGGGATGAGTATTAATTTATTTGACGTTTATTTTTAATGTTAAGACCTTGTATGGTTGTTGGTACTTCATAGAATGTGTTGCAGTAATGGTGTTGAGACTATTTACATACATTTGACTAATTTTCTAATCATATAATGCTATTTGTAACCCAATATATTGATGGTGTTGACATGGAAGTCTTTTTTTTTTATACAAGATGTATCCCCAGTTGATGAACAGGGCTGAAAAGTTTGAAGATGTATCTATAGTTGTGATGGTGTTGACATGTGTTCATAGTTGATGAACAGAGCTGAAAAGGTTGAAGAAGTGCTTCTAGTTCATATATACTATCTTGCATTTGAAAAACAGGGTCCTTATTGGTTGACTTGTGATTTCCCTCCACATGGGAAGCACAGTTTTTGAAGATAGATGAACTTGAGATTGTATCTGATAAAGAGGATCCTGGAAGTTAAGGACCTTATTTGTATTTTTATATTTTTTAAAGAGGGTACTGGAAGCACAACATTTCTGTTTTATCTTTACATAGCTTTAATTTGGCTCTTGGGTCTTACGATTTAAATTGTAGAAGAGACTTGTTATGGGATAGAGGCACTTGTGAAGGCTGATATGCTGATGAAAGGAATAAAGCTTCAAGAGTTTGCTCTCGTGCTGATTTTACTACTCCTAAGTGCTCCGGTCTGGGCTTTATTCTCTCTAAACACTGTTGAAGATGAGATAGAACTAGAATATCAGCCCAGCCCAAAAGTCAGCACACTTAAAGCTCAAGAACTAGTACACTTCTTTTCCATGAAAACCTTGCAACATCCCTTCAAATTATGGTCACACAAACTATCCCAAAAAACATGATAAATGTGTTATAACCTCTTGCACACTTTACTTCATTTCATGTGCATTGTTTTCTTTATCATATTATTGAGTGGTAGACTTGGTGAGCATCTGTGGATGTTATCTCTCTTAACCCTATATGGAACATTTCTTTTGTCCTCCTGTTTGTTTTGTTATGTGGTCTATTACTTAAGTATGACACTGCAGGTAGCTCAAGAAATTGAATCTGAGGCAAAGTTCCAAAATGATTTCATATCTCAATTGGTAAGTCATTGGCTTATTCTAAATTTTACCATCCAGTGTTTTCTTGCTTGATGAAACATGCGTATCTCTTAATTCATTTGGCAATTGTTTTATGAAGCCTACTGAACTTTTAGAAAAGTCCACTGAGTGTCTGAACCTGTGCCAATTTTTAGTGGAATGCGCATAGGCATTTCTCTTGTGGTGGTTTATTACTGAATGTTACTTTTGGTTAAATTTATACATGACTTTGAAATACCTTCTTTTACAGCAGAGAAGGCTTTTCTTTCTTTTTATTCCCCTTAAAATCATGGAAAATGAATATTCTTTTTGTCTAATTTTCATGGTTTATATAACAACATTTGTTCTGTCTCTTTGTACAGCAGAGAAGGCTTTTCTTTCTTTTTCCCACCATAAAAATCATGGTAAAAGGCTTTTTTTTTAGTCTATATGTCATGGTTTATATAACAACCTTTGTTCAGTCTCTTTGATGTCTTGCATTTTTCTCTTTGGTTTTAATTTCTTATTTCTATAAATTACATCAAAGGTTATTATCATCATGCACTAAATCATTGTTATTGTGCCATATAAATAGCAAATGACATTGATCAAAGCTCAAGCAGGGGTTAAGAACAACATGAGAAGGTTGAACAAGAGCATCATCCAAAATGGCTCAAACCATGCCATGCACGTTGTCCTCTTTGCACTACTTTGTTTCTTTGCAGTGTATTTCTGGTCCAAAGTTTCTAGAAGATGAAGATTTGCCATGAATGTTTGAAGATTTGAAAGAAGTGAATTTTAGAATTCATTAGTGTGTCAACATTCTGCAATCATATACAAGTTCATTGTAAAGCCTTCTCGAATTGTTTTGGCTGCATGTGTTTACAATCCAGAAGCTGATTCTTTTGTTTCGGAGCATCATCATTGTATTTAAACATTTGTACTGCTAAGATAATCTGTGTTGTTTCTGAAACCACAGTCAGTCTACTTAAAATTTTCAGAAAATAATTGCTAGGCGTGGCCAAGTGAAGCAGGTAGTTTCTCTCAAAGCCCGTGCATTTATAATAGTTATATGGGCTTAGTTTTCTCTCTCTCTCTAGATTTGAATTTTGATGAGAGGTCCCTTTCTTCCACTGCTTGCTTTGTATTGTAGAAGGACTTTTGAAGTTGTAGTTTGTTGTGAACCAACAAAGTCATCACACACCATTTGGCCCTAGCTGTGCTTAGCTAGTACCTTGTGTCTTGTATCCATTTCTAATGCCAAACATGCTTTATAACTCTCAATCAGAGATGACAGAATAGAGATTTATGAAGACAAGTGTCTTTATTTCTTAATAGTCATCGTTGAAGCTTAGTGCAAAGTGTTTGGTTGGCCTGATGGGTTTACATCTCTGCCTTGAAGAAAAGTTCATTTTATGGGTTTTGTAAGCCTTCTACAACTACCTTGCCAGTTTGATGCAAGTGTCCCGATTGGAAAAGCATATTTATTTCCTAGTTTTTCATTGTTGAAGCCTAATCCTATGTGTGGTTGGCTTGTACATTTCTAAATCTCTGCCTTGAGTAAAGCTCATTGTATAGGTTTCTTGAATATTTTAATTCAAACTAACAATTTGATTAGTCCACTGGTCGAGGCCAGTACATGACAGCACTACCAGAATGCTTGTATCTTATTTACTTATTGAAATTTGGGCATGATCAAATTCTCCTTGATTGCAGCAAATGATGGTTACTTGTTCCTCTGTTCCTTACCTGTATGAACTTGAGTCTTAATGAAGGAAACATGGATTCAACAGCCCCCCACCCCAAATCTCTGCATGAACTTGAGTCTTAATGAAGGAAACATGGATTCAACAGCCCCACCGCCACCCCCCAAAAAAACAAAAAAAGGAAACATGGTCTCTGTCTGAACTAGGTACAAATTCCAATAAGACTTCTGGTTTCAAGGCATTAATCTCATAATTTCTGTTAAATGCTGAGTTTTTGAGTTGTTAGCAACATTGCATCATGTGTCTGCATGTCAATCCAGGCATTCAAAGAATCCAAGATTATCGTCCTAATCAATTCAAGTTGACAACATCTCAACCATTGGATCATTAATTAACCAATTGCATTAGGTTCCACATCATTTGTTTGTTAGAATCCCCCAATAACTAGAACTAGTCTAGCTGCAAGGGCATTTACTTGGTTTTACACAAGTTTTTAGAGAATAATACACAGTAAACAGAAGGGTTAATTTTTTGGAAGGACAATTTTTTTTTAATGAAATATGCATCAACAACGAAAAAAAAGACCTCTGATATTTAGACTCCCACCATCAGCAACAAAGGTACAAATTAGACTCCCACCATAACCTGATTTCTAGTTTGTGCAAGTGGGTCCATGGCCTCTGTTCCGCAAGACCTCTGATATTTGGGATTTAAGATGAAGTATTATTGATTTGGATCAAGAGAGAGAAGTTCTTGTGTGTACATACCCATTACTTCACATACTTTCATGGTCCCACATGGCCATTTATTTTGTCCTAAATTTTTTAGGATCCCTGATTTTATACATAGAAGTGTGAACAAATGAGTAAATAGAAAGTAAATTACAAATGATAATACCATTGTAGTTTTATTATTTTTTCGTAGAAAATTGTCGCACCAAACAATAAATTCTAGTTTTTCGTAAGGAATCCGTAGCCGCACCAAACAACATCAACACCAATTCATCAAGGAAAAACTTTTTACACCAAACATAAAATTTTGACTTCCACGGAAAAACTTTTCCAAAGAATTTAAAACCCATGGATTTTGCTGATATGGCAATATCCAATTTCCACAAAAATTACATGTACACAAACGTGCCCTTAAAGCCGTGTTTGGCTACCATATCCTCTAGGAAAGGGTTTTCAAGTCCACATAGTCATGGAAAACCCAAACGCTCATTCGGACCGTCCCCAAAAGCAAGCCCCTTGTGACGATCGCCCACCGGTACTTCGGATTATAGAGTGCGGAAAACCCAAACACTTTTATTCGGGCCGTCCCCAAAAGCAAGACCCTTGTGACAGTCAGGCACCGGTACTTTGGACTGTAGAGTGCCGAAAACCCCAACGCTCATTGGGACCCTCCCCAAAAGCAAGACCCTCGTAAGTGTGACAGTCGGCACCGGTACTTTGTACCGTAGAGTGCAGGAGCACAATATTGCAGCATGAAGATATTACTGGGTGTTTCTTTGTACAGCATGAAACCGTGCGCATATCGCTCTGTGAATGAAAGCGAAAGGCAGGAGAGCTACAAAATGAGTTGAATCAAACGTAGCTGGGTCTAATCAGTGTATATACTGATGCCCACCTAGGATCATATCTCACTAAGCCAATTCGAATGAGACCCAATTTTGTTGATTTTTTCTTTAGCTGATCACTTATTCAATTTTATAACCATCCATTTTCTTTCTTTTCAAAGAGAAGTTCTCTATTTGGGATGATAGGACAGATGATACTGTTTAAGGAAGGACCACTATTCAATAGCCTTACGTCTAGCCGTAGGCTACTCTATGGCTAACCGTAAGAACCTTGTTTCTATTTTTGAAATGAAACTTTTAATCTAGGTTTGAGCTTTATGTTTGGGACCCTCTTGACCTTACCCCTGCATGACCATATGAGAAGTTGAACAAGAAGCATGGTGAGCTTGGTGTGCTTCGTCAGTTGACCGGGGGTTGTGTGAGGTCCATCCTTGAATGAGCAACATCACAATATTAGTTGAGGGAATATTAACAAGGAAGTTGCCTTTGCATTGATCCAACAGTAGTAGATAGGTGACTTTGTAATGCAGTTGAGTCAATTTTGTGACGCCGACCAGTGATTTTAAGGTTAGCTGATTGTGGTGAACATGGACTCTTTCCAAGAGGTCCAAAACTTATTTTCAATTGCACATATATTCCCCTACTGAAGACATCCTCTTTGAATGCTGGATTTGGGTCCGGGCCTAATCCAAATTACTAAACAGACAAGACCAGTACACGCACCCAAAGTCACGACCAAGTTACAAGACTATCTGAACTTAAATTTAACATCTAAACATAACCAGAACTGTGGACTTGAATAATATTTTCCACATGCACATATTGTATGAATAATGTATTTTGTAATATGATTCTTGCTTCATTTGGAACAAAAAAAATCAGGATCCAAATTAAAAAAAAAAAAAAAAACAGACCCCAATATTGGATCATACCCGAATTAATTAAAAAACGGATCCCAATATTGGACCCCTACCCAATTTTTTCACCTCAGGTCCCAGGGATATTTAGAGACCCATTTTCATCCACAGTCCGAACCCAAGTTCAGAAACTGGGCTATTTTGTTCTTTGGTGAAACCAATGACAGGTAAACAGAGTCGTGTAATCATCAAGTGCAGGGAACCAAAGTTCCAATGAAACTTTTGTCACTAACGTGCTGCATCAGTGTGTGAAACTTGAAAGCCCAGTGGCAATCAGTTGCTGAAGTTGAAGCTCTCAACTAGTAATAAACACATCATAGGGAGTGTATAGACATGAAGACACTTAAATTTCAACTCTATATTGTCTCCAAAAAAGTTCAAAGGAGGTGAAACAGAAGTTGACCACACGATCACAGATTGAAAAAGATTTCAGAGTTGTGCGCCAGCTAAATGCAATTCAGCAAAAAACAAGAAGAAATTGAGTTCGGATCACCTATTGCAGTTGTTACACCTTCACCGTGAGGTGAGTGGACCAATAACAGTCCGCCACGTCATCCAAAATTAAAAGTGATTTTCTTTCATCTCTAAAATTTTGGATGACATGGTGGACTGTTATTGGTTCACTCATGGTAAACGTGTAACAACTGCAATAGGGGATCCGGACTCGAAGAAATCTTATTTCTACCAATAAATGTGGGAGAAACTTATACACAACCATGATTTAATTTCATTGAGATACAATTACGCAACCAATGTGCTTCAAATGGTCATTTTACAGTATATGTGCCAAAGGACAATGTAAATGCAAGTGACTGCAACAAAGAAAAACAGGGATTCAGGCCGTCTTGTTCTTGATTCGGATAGGAATCACCAGAATTGAGTTCCACCACTCTCTCATTCGTCTTTCACCTTGCTCATTACCCCTGGATTTCCTGAACTGTGCGTTCATTGTGAACAAGTGCAAGGTAGCAGCCATTATAATGTACTTCAATGGAACCATAAACAAAAATAACGCCGTACCAACCATAATCAACATAACTTGATTCGAGTGCTGCAATCAAAATTCATATCAGAAGCGGATATCTAAACATGAGCTCTAATTTGTTTCTTTCGATAAAAAAAAGAACGAATTAATACACATGGGCACTGTATAACCAAGAAATGAAAATTACCTTTGGGGCCTTGGATACTAATATTGACCAGATTTTCAGTATAGCAATATTTGTAGCTTGAATCATTTCCCTGAACTTATTCATTCCATGCTGGGCAGAGATGATGCTCTCTATCGTTGATTGGTCGGTAGATGTGTCTACAACAATCTCAGTATATCTGTCTCTTAGCCTCACCTGCCTTGCCCATAACATGGTTCCCACTCCGCACAACAACAAGGCAGCTATAGCATAGCCTACCCACTCCCTGTTTGTTTCACCAAAATGGATATCCATTTGGAAAGACTACAAAGTACTAAGATATCTTTGACAATATGCGATGCGAGCACATAACAATGGGACCCAACTAATTAAAAATACTACAATAAATAGAGATATAACTTACTTGTAGATGATTATCATAAGCATGGAAAGAATGGCAATTGTGTCTTTGGGTCTCTCCCATGCAAGGATTCCTTCAAACCATGGTACTACATGTTTAAGTGGAGATAGAAGCTCCTACATGACCCAACTTTAATGAATTAGCACACCGGTTCTTTATATATCCAACACATTAGGTAACAAACTAAGTTGAAGTGGTAAAGGGACATGAAATATTTTGAGCTGTTATATCCTTAAACTAACCATTATCTGAAAATTGATTACAGATACACTTAGGGCACACTTTTGTACCCAGTTTTATACAGAAAAAAGTGAGGAAATGGTTTTCCACACTATAGTCTATAGTTAAATCTGTGTTCGGTGCAGCTGTTTTTCCTTGTGGAAAAGGGCAAAATGGGCTAGATTCTCCACAATTCCAAGGAAAATCAATCATTTTTTCATTTTTTCTTTTGTCTGTTTTTTGGGGTGGGGGTGGATTTTTTTTTTTTCTGCAACCAGTTTTCCATGGCATGTACACAAAAGTGCCCTTGAGGCCAATCTGTTTGCATGGAATTGATTCCTGCACATTCATGGTAACAAGAGTTGGAACAGAGGATTATTAAGAGCTTGGGGGTGGTGATGGATTCTTTTTTTTTTTTTTTTTTTTGTGTCTGTGTGTGGGGTCATGGTTGCGTATTCATTTACTATCTCCCCTTAATTCAATTCCCTAAGGAAAGATTGTTTGATGGCCATATATGGGTCTTCATCTTTGTTTCATCCACTTTTAGGAATGCATTTTTTAGAATTCCAAGGAATTCAAGTTCATGCAAATAAATGGGTCGTCCCTTAAGTTTTTGTCAAACAAACAGCATGATTTCATTGATCCACACAATGGAATAGTGCATTAGTGTTGTGGGATGGTTGTAAAAGAGTTGGAGAAAACACAAAAAATAGTAGTAAAAAGCTAGCTCACCATTAGAACAGCAACAGCTTCACCGATCCCTTCCTCTTTCAACCCTTCAACACTAGCCTCGGCAATACTAACCTCCTTTGCTTCCTCTCTTACTTTTTCAATGGTTGTCTCTAATGATGTCCGAACCTCCTCCTTGGCGTCAAAATGTTCTTCAAACCCTTCTTCAATCTCTATATTTGAGACAATTGGATGGGACATGTTCAAGCCTTTAAGAATAGAGGTGGCACTACATGGATGCAGGGTGTTCATCTTCTTGAGGCCACTGCATAGTTCTTCTAGAACATAGTCTCCCTTAGGTAACTCATCGAACAAAGCGAAAATTAGAAAAATATTTGGAACTGGAGGTGATAATTTTAGCATCTCTCTTGCTGCATGGAGCCTTACGATCCCAAGGATTGTTCTAGCATGCATCTCCCATGATTGTAATGGGGTTTCTATATTCATTTTCAATAAGAACTGGTGTAGTAAGATGACTTCCTTTGTCAGAGCGAGCCAGAGATCACGCCTGGTGGAGCTTGTCATCTCTGGAAACTCCAGCACCAGACCGTCCGGTCTGAAAAGTTAATCAGTAAGACCTATAGAGGCAATTAGGGTATTGCTTTCGCAAATGATGAACCAAAGGAAAGGATCCTGTGCTAGAAACATGCATATTTATGTTATCATGACTTGAATCTGCAACCTTGTGGTTGCAACAATGACTGCCTTCCAACTGGGATACAGGCTCTTGTCAATAGGTGGCAGTTGGCACACACCTCACGACCCAAAAATGCATTGTCAAATGATTCCCACTATTCATAGGACAGGTGACACCTCATAAGTTGCACTAGCGGATGTCCCTACCCTAGAAGCAGAGTGGGCTCCTCATGGTATTGATTCTAGACCATGAGATTGGGTGTGATTTTAGATACATGTCCTCCATGGTAGTGCCAAATGGAATAAATATTATACTCTTGTAGATGTGCACCATATGGGTGGCTTGAAAATATATGGCTTTGTAGTTTGAAGTTAACCCTTCCCATCATAAAAAAGGCAACAATTCGTGTGCATCCATCTAGCAGTCTTACCACATGAGGGGGCATGTGGGGGCCACCCATGAGCCGTTCTGAATGGACCATACTTAGGGCATGTTTCTTTGCTAGAATTCAAGGAATTCCTGTCTAAGGAATTTCTGAATTCCTAGACATAGTGGAATTCCTGAATGTTCCCTTGTACTTGAGTATCCAGAAATACCATTAAAAAGTAAAGTAGCTGGAATTTCTAAATTTTCCAAGGTCATTTGAGACCTTTCAGGTAGGTAGAATTTTGAAATGCTTGTGAAGAAACATGATATTTACAAATGCCAAGAGACAAGACGTCACATCATGTTTAAAAACCCCAAAATAGCAAATTCCATTTTAGAATTTCTAATGAAGAAACAGGCCCTAAAAGTCGTCTTTATGAAACTATGGCATGTTATTCAAACTTAGAGTTATCTTTATCCTCTTTGGAAAGGAGATTTTTCTTTTTGTGAAGTAAACAAATTTATACCGGTTACAAGAAAGAGTTCTTACAGTAAAGATGATTCATAAGTCATTGCCTTGTCAAAAAGAGGAGCACCCCAAGGTCCTGTTGAAACTGGGCTGACTTTGTGAACAACATCCTTGTTTGAAAGGTCAATCTTCAATGCGTTATCATATGTTATAGCATTGGAAGCCTCGAAGTATAGTGCATAGTTGGTTAGCGTGAGCCTACCTGAAATTCATGAAAATTAAGGGAGCGAGCAGCAAAATAGATTACACAAGCCCCCCTTAATAAATAAAGTAACATTGGGCAGGATGATGTAATAGTGTGTAGAAAAAACCAGAGAATTCATTTATAGAAGTACCTTAGAAACAGACAGCACTCTCTCTTAAGTTTTACAAGTTATAATTAAGTTATAGCGCACCTGGCCAACTGGTTGCACCAATATGGCGCACCACTCTCTGTGTTTTTGCAGTTCCATCCACATGCAGTATAAATTCATCATCTGCTAGCTCCATTCCATTAGGAGGAGTTTGTTTTTGCAAATACTTGATGCATCTGCATATAGTCATCATATTCATTTGATGAGTACAATTAAGGGTAGAAATTAAGCTGTTTAGTGCTCCTATGTATAAAATGATATGTGCTTCTATCAGAAACTCATAATGAATTCTTTTTGTAGCTTCACAAAGGTAACAGTACTGCTGATCCTCAAAGAACTATGTGTCCACATTTCGTTAGACCAAAAGCTGTTGCTGGTCAATGGTAAAGGAAAACTGGCCACTATGAGAGACTAGTGACAAATAGATTGGTTGCATTCATGATCTCTTCACACTGGAATGAGTCTGATAAATAAGTACAGGAATAGATGCATTACGCTTGTATTTCTTTTAAAAAGCGGTCATAGGCAGGAAAATGAAGACGATTAGCTGTAGTTGTTGTTAGTTCTTCAAAAGCAAATCTGGCATTCACAACATCAGCAGCCAAAGGTACCAGTGATCCCAACCAGACAAACGCTTCCTCTCCTACAGTTTGTTCATCTCCAACCTGTCAAAATCACATAAGAAATATTAATATGCCCTTGCTAAAAGAAGTCATGGACTAAGGAAAGCTGTAAACAAAGACAGAAAAACGTTAGTGTTACAGAGTTGCTGTAATTTGCTTCGAACTCTTTCAAGTTGTATTACATGTTCAAGTTGGTTAATTGCTGGTTAAAAGTTGTGTCTAAGAATAAATTTCAATTACCAAGTAATAACAATCAATCCAGTGCAAAAACATGTAGATAATTTAAATACTATTCTTCTATTTCTACCATAAAGGGTTGGTCGAAAGAACAACTTACAAGGAGTGGCATGAGATCAGAGTAGAATAGAGGAATATCGTCGTCGTCTTCATCTCCTCCCCCCATTTGGGGTATTTTCTCATCTTCTTTCTCCTTTGCCACACTCTCCTGGACATTTGAAAGTACCAAAGGGAACTATTAGAACAAGAGGTGTAAATCATTAACAAAATAACTGGGCAAGTTAAATGAAGGTTAAGGGGTGCTATGATCACTGATCAGTGTGAAGTTGTTTCTTGAACAACGAAGCGAAGGTTTAGCATGGAAAAGCTTCAATAGCTAAACATCACCAAGAAAAGTGTCTTAGCCTAAAAGGCACCTCTGTAAACCAAGAGACTTGGTGTAGAACCATGACAATTGGTACAAATATGTTTCAGGTTTTTAAGTCAATACATGTGTCAAGAGTTGGTTTTTAACCAGTTTTTCCAGCACATTTATTTGAGAAAACTTTTTGTCAAATGAGTGTACATTCAGTAATGTTTCTATGCAACTGGCATGGTTAAAACTTAAAAATTAGTCACCTTCAACATATTGTGATGTGTTTCAAGTCCTTATTTTCCTTGTCTTCTTGTCTTATTTGCTTACAAGACTTTGCAAGCATGAATATATGCACATCTCACATAACTCTTTTAGTGTCACCAAACATGGAACCTTCTACAAATAACATTAGTACAAAAAATTCTTACTATTCATGCAACAGGTAGGTTTAATAAAGGAATATTTGAGACACTATGATGTAACGATCTGGAAGTAGAATAGTGTAATACTTTCCCCCTTCATAGGTATCTTCCCCTCAGTCTTTCGTATGATCACAAGGTTTCTACTAAAGGAAGTAATATAATAAGACTATGATGCAGCCAAAGAGAGGCTGCCCTAAAATGGGCTTTTGGATCATGAGCCAGAATCATGTTAAGCTAGGGTTGTAAACGGGTTAGTTCCAGTCCGGGTCTATGGTGGACCCGGAACCGAAACCGTTAAGGAGAAGGTGGAACCGGATCCGGACCCGGAACCATTTCAGAATCGGTTTGTTGGCTCCGGAACCGGAATCGGAACCATATATATGGGACGGGGTCTGGATCCGGGTCTGGGTTTAGGTAGAGAATGATATTAAAAAAACATGGTTTTTATGAGAGATTTTCGAAAATTGAGGTAATATGTCGGGTCTCAGGTCCACGGGTCCAAACCAAGGTGGAACCAGACCCGGACCCGAACCCATTTACTTATCAGGGCCTAAATAAGGACCCAGACTCAGTTTTTAGCGGGACGGAACCTTCGGGTAATCGGAGAATCGGGTACCCATTTACATCCTTATGTTAAGCCCCAATAGTCCACGTCAAGGCCCATTTGGTGCAGCCAGTTGAGAGAAGAAATAAATAAAGATATACTACAAGAATATATATATATATATATATATATCTGTAAATACTTATTCTGAGTCTTATCTTGGTAAAAGATATTTGCTTTTGTTGAAGTTGTTCTTATCTAGAATATTATCATGATTAGTTGGTAAAAGAAATGAATCTTAATCAAGTAAAAAAAAAAAAAAAACCTTCTCATGATTTATAGAGAAAATAAATCCATTGGATTTGCAATGTCCCTTGTGGTTAAAATCTAAAAAGAAGATAAAAGCAACCATGTGAAGGGATTTGCTTAATCCCAAGAGACTCATTATAAAAGGATGTACTCTTTTATTTCCAAGGCATTCAGTGAAACAAAATTGTTCTCTCTATTTTGGTATTGAATGCCTGGTGTGGTAAACACCAAGACGTTTGAATGTGCTTGTGCTATAAGCTTTGACTTGGAGAGTCATCATGGATTACTCTTTTCCCCCATTGCTGCATCAAGACTAAATAATCCTTACAAAACAATTAGACATGTTAAATGAAAGTTAGGATGCCATGTGTTGCAATGGTGCCTGAAGTGCACAGTCAAAGAGAAAAAAACACAATCTAAAGAAGTACCCACATAATAAGACGATAAAGGTAAATTTTCCTAGACATCCTGTCGTACTTTGTTTCTCATATACTTTTTGTTTTTTTTTCTATCAAAGGGCTTTTAAAAACCCTTAGAACTCGACTAATCTCCGGACCGAGAGGGAAGCCAGGAAAACTCCCTTGTAGCCTCAGTGTGGTAGTACACTTTCGAATCTACAACCTCTTGGTGCAAATCATGGTCCTAGTCCAATTGAGTTATCCTTTGAGTTGTTTCTCA
This sequence comes from Cinnamomum chago, assembly GCA_038049695.1. Classification (NCBI taxonomy): domain Eukaryota; kingdom Viridiplantae; phylum Streptophyta; class Magnoliopsida; order Laurales; family Lauraceae; genus Cinnamomum; species Cinnamomum chago. The sequence goes on along the minus strand of CP142454.1, from coordinate 10,493,983 downwards.
TGTACTTCATGAAACATTTCATAAAACATTTCAGACATGAATTTTTGTAATAACTCATAATACATGAAACTGATAAGAAGTTTGATTAAAAGTATTAAAGCACAAACAGGAAAAAGAAAAAAAAAAAAAAAGGAGAAATTCTTAGCACTCATGCTGTCAATGTCATGCATGAACATGTAAGGTATAGTAATAAAAGCAAAGTTGAGTCCATATCACACGATGATGTGAAGAAACAAACCGAGTAAGTCTTTTCATTTTTGGGGCTAGGATTCTCCCAAGAAAGCATCATATCAAAGGTAAGCCGGCTAAAAGTAGAATTGGCGATCATCTCATCTATATGAAGGCACACACTGCTGAGTGCCTTTGAGCTGCAAAACTCCACCAATTTCCTTGAATAGTTACTCACTTGGGGCTCCAACCCTTGCTCGAACTCTTCCACTAGAGCATCTATGGAGGTGTCCAAGATCCTGTAAGTATCAAATATGCGTGGATGGTTACTAAAATTTAAAACCCTATCCTTTACATCAACCCAATCATACATAATTTTCACATAGATATAATATGTAGCGTATTATTTATTTATTTATTTTTGCTATCAGAGGCTTTTCATCCATTTGGTCTAGACTAATCCTCCGGACCAAGAGCGAAGCAATGTAAACTTCCCTATAATCCCAATGTGGTAACTATAACGTCCAGATACAAATCGTGATCACATTTTACTTTTAAGAAGTGTTGCACTTCGTAATTTGATGGATACACTTTACTTTTAAGAAGTCTTGATGGATGGGTGTGCGCGCATTGGATTCATGATAGATGGTCCTTTTATTGGACTAAGTAAGGACCGTTTGGTAATTTTACTTGTCAAGTAAAATAAAGTTAACCATCAAACCAAAAGCACTTTAATTTAAAACTCCCTCTATCTTAAAAAAAAAAAAAAAAAAAAAACCTCCATTTCCTGTTAAAAAAGTAAATAATATTCCATCCCAAACAACGAAAAACAAAATAACATTATAATTCACTTATATTTTATTCCTTACGAGCCACTGTGTCGGATATAATCAAAACAACAAAACAACATATAAAGGTGATGACAGTGGATATCCAATATGTTTTTCAAAACCCCCAAAGAATAAGTATTGGGCCCACAACATTGTAAAAATCAACAACAAATTAATGCCATTTCTACTTTAAAGAAATATAAAAAGAGAAATAGTAGCCTTCATTTCCTTCTGATCAAGGGCTGAGAAAGAGGTGTGGGCCCCACATCTCGGTGGGCAGAATTCCGCTCATTACAAATTATACCAAGATCAAAAGCCATTGCCCATCAGTATTCTTACATTCCCATTGATCGACGGCTGCTATAGTTTTCCAACAGGAGGCAGTTTTGCCATCATCAAATGCTACGCATGGCATGGCGGGTGGCCCACCGACCTCTTAAATCGACGGCTATGATCAGCCCAAGAAGTGGGATTCAGATTAATTAAAAAAAAAAAAAAGGAGAGAAAGATCTTACTGTGCACATCTTTCAACGAGGGAGTTGGCAATGTGGGAGAGATGCTTTTTCTTCATCTTTTTCTGCAATGAGATGTAGAATGGAAGCCTAGTGCGGGGAATGAGGGGCCTTCTTAACGATGAATCACGAGATGTGGCTCCCTGCATACCCTCACACGTGGTGTAACATTAACACGTGTTATAACGCCCTGTTAAAGTTTGCAACCGGGTCGGGTCGGGATGGAACCATATGGTTTCAAGATCGAGATCCATTACCCAGAGGACGGATCCGGGTCCGGATCCTATCGAAGAAAGCCGAACATATCTACCATTGATTGATTTTGATGGAGTCTCTCGTCATCGGTAGATCTGGAAGAAATGGATTTCCTGCCCAGGGGCAGGAATCATGGCAGTCATTCAGGGCACGTTTGGTAAACGGTGAAGAATCTTATATTTAGAGGATTCTCTCCATCTCCAAAGAAAGGCACAATCCTCAAGTAGAATTCCCAATGAAAGTTTCATGTTTGGATGAAGGGAGGATTCTTATAAGTTGTAGAACGTATGATCCAATTGATGTTTATACAAATATCTCAAGATAAAGTAAGGATCAACGGTTGTAATTTGGTCACCTTACCGTGTTTGACCGTCCAAAACTAATGACCGGTTTTGATCTTGATCGTGGACCCCACATAAACCCAAAAATGAGAAAAAATGGACTGTTTTCAATAATAGTTTGCACAGTAAGACATTTTGGCACATATCTGGAGATTTAAGATGAATTAACGGCTGATATTTGGTGAAGTGGCCGTTTTGGAGTTTTTAAAGATGACTAACGGTTTGGATCTTGATTAGGGAATCTAAAAGGTACATTCCCAAAGCAAAAACTTATTAGGGCCACATTACTACTTACCTTTATTGTCACTGTCCCTCACGGTTTTGAAAATATCTCAAGATCTAAGATGAATCAACGGCTGAAATTTTGGGACATAGCCGTTATGGACCTTGTTAACACAATTAACGGTTCAGATCTTGATTTTGGGGCCCACAGGAACCAGAAAATTGAAAACAAGGGACTGTATTTAATCCCGTTTTTTGCCCACTGCATCACAGAATATGGCATTTTAACGGTTTGGACGATTTTGTAAATATCTCACGATCTATGATGAATCAACGGCTGAAATTTTGTGAAATAAACGTTTTGAACCTTCTTAACACTTTTATCGGTTCAGATCTTGATTGTGGGGCCCATAGAAACCAAAAAAATGCAAAAAACCAATCTGATCTAAATTAACGCCTGAAATCACTGTAGCTCCGCAAATCCTCATTTGCGTGGATTCCACATATCCGAGGGGGGGTGTCTGACGCCCGAAATAATTGGAAACGAGGAATCCTCGCATCCATTCAAGGCCTTTCCACGCTGAATCAAACGTGGGTTTTCCACGGAATCGCGGAAAACCAGCAGAAATCCGCGGCGAGGATTTGTGCCAAACGTGCCCTCAATGTTTGGTTCTGCCATGCTCAGATATGCTGTTCGAGCGGATTGTGTTCAATTTTAACAGTTCTTATCATCAGTAGGTGGGCTCTATCAGGAGTTCAACTCATTCCACTGATGTAACAGACCACTCGGGCTCGGTATAAGTTTAGGTAAGCTTTGGTAGGTCTGCTAAAATTCGAGTCAAGCCATGGGAATGTTTGGTTAAACTGTTAAAAGGCATTTCTGTTTGGTATCTCTATATGATGCGACATCTTATTTTTTTGACATTTCAAATACTTTGTTGCTCATTGATGCAAGGGTTAAAAATTAAAAAATTTATACCACATGAAAAGACACTTTTAACTTTATGAATTTCAAAAAAATAAGATGTCACATCATGTCAAATATTGCTAACTATAATGGATTAAACGCATATTTATTATTTTATTTTTCTACATATATATTTTTATTTTTCTAAAATTTAATTCCGAGAAGTTTTGCCGATATTTCAAATCGTCTGAAATTTTTCATTTTGGAAGCCATACTAAAATGGGATCCAAAACGATATTGACAATTATGATTTCATGTGCATGGTGTTCTAGCCACTCAAATGCTTAAGGGGTGCTCTGGGGCCACAGGGGAATTTTACCCGGCTTTCTCTCCTGGGCCCGTAGGGATTATTCTGGACCAAAGGACTGGGAACCCTACGTTATCAAAAAAAAAAAAAAATGCTTAAGGGGTGCTCATGGGCTTGGTTTGCACACCATTTATAGACCCATTTGTTAATGGGCTCGTATTGGGCATGTATATCGATGTGCCAACCATGCTAACATGTTTAACACATTAAGGAATATATATTTTGCTGGTCCGGGCAAGGATTGAATTAGGGTGGGATGGAGAGGTTGGGAGTTGGACATATGCTCTGGACCCTCGGACGCATCCCTGAAGTTTGGGTCGATCACAGGGTACCAGCCCTATCTTAGAAAAAATTGGCAACCTCTTCCATTTTCATCTATGACTTTTGTTCTCCAAAAGGATACTCAGTACCTCAATAACTTTTAATCAAATTTTTGTAACTTTGTGTTATTGTATTTAATTTGATACCCCACGAGCAATTTTCAGGCTCTGCCCCTTTGTTTAGCTAAATATCTTCCATTACATTCTCATTTTCTAGCCCTCTATTATAATACTTTATATAACCATCTTATCATACATGTATCAGGTTCCTTCCCGAAGGAGAGTCCCTGTTAGCCGTCATGTGAGATTTTCAAACATCGCCTTTTATTTAAGACTAGTGGGAGGTACGTGCGTTGCACGTAATTGTTAGTGAAAGCCTTTGTGTAAAACACGTAATTGTCAGTGAGAGCAAAAACAAGAGAACCAAATAGCCCAAATAATAGCCCAAATAATAAATACACTACTAAAACCAAAACAAGAGAACAAATTCATTGTACTGGGCATACCAGAAAGCTAATCTCCTGCTGCCCCCTGTATTAGCATTATACCTCTTTCATTGTATCTTAAAACAATTGCATTATAACATCGAAGCAACTCATCATAATGGGAGATAATACCTGCAGATAAATTCTATGGTCAGCTTCTAATTGTACCATTTAAAAAAAAAAGCTTCTAATTGAGACATCTCTGCATCAAATGTATTGACCAGCTCTAACACTTCTAGTGTGCTAATTGCTAACAACCAAACAAACCTAAAAAACTAAAAATAAATATTGATTTGAAGGTTTTGAAATCAAAGTTAAATGTGCGCCCAAAAGCAGAGTTAACTGCATTTTATAGCAAATCCCTACATATCTTGTAACAGCAAAAAAAGATTAATTAGAGCACTAAAAACTAAAAACAGTGGCAACAAGAAAAATCCATCCATAATTATTGGGATGCCAACATGAAATTTTTTTTTCCTTTTTTTGGAGGCAACATATGGTTTCAATAGCAGATTCAGATAAAAGAAAATGTGATGGAAATGTTGGATGAACCTTTGAAGAGTTCCTTTGGTGAACCATTTGTTCGCATCCTTCCTTTTCTCAACTTGTAACTTAATTGAATGGGGACCGCTCGAGTGAACTCATGTTCTTCTGCAACCTTTAAATGGGACACAAATGGCTTCACTAACTCGGAGGGAAGTTTCTCAGTTTTTCTTTCTCCTGACATGAATAAATCACATACGAGAAAGAGATACAAAATAAAAACAAAAAACAGATGGCGAAGGCTGTTATAAACTCACCGAGAACACTTTGGTGATATTTGGAATATGGCATAATCAAGAGTTGTATCAAACTTCAACTTTACATAATGGACACTACCATGCTCCTATCTTTAACTCAGGAATGGTAAAAATCTGCAGAAAGCAAATAATTCAAATTCTCAATAGAGAGAGAAGAAAACATATACAGTTGTATTGGCTTGAGTGACCCACAAAACCTCCTACTTCAAAAAAAATTTTATGAGCAATCATTTTTTGGAAAAATAACCTCAAAATAAGCTATGAACAAGCAAGTCATACTAAAAAAAAAATTGTAAACAAGTCTTGACATAGGCAGTCAGGTACTTGGAATGAGTTAAGAGGGGACCAAGACTTTTACATGGGGCAGAGTCCATGTATTGCTTGGTGATGGGCTATGACTGAGTGAGTTGTGAGTTGTGATTTTTTAGGATACCCAAACATTAACTTGTTAATGCTTCTATTGAAAAATATATATTTTATTTTAATCACAATTGATTTTCATTATTAATTATACCATTTGCTACTCTTAAATAAATCATGGCAGATATTGACAAGATGCTGTAAACACACTTTAAATAAAAGTAACTTCAATGATTGTTCTTGGGTTTTAAGATTTTTTTTAAACCATCTATTTGTAGGCCACCAATTAAGAGGTTACAAATTTCCAATTTAAGTGGTAAAGGATTTGATCATAGCATGGATCACAAGTATTAAATATTACTTATACAAAAATGAGACAGCATGATACTTCTAGTCGTAATTCATTCATCAAAACCTTAAATGACTTCTAGGGCTAGGCTTCTTATGAAGAGAAACAAGATGCAAGTGTCTACAACAACAACAATGAACAAAAAAAAAAAAAAAAAAACAGAGAAAGAAAGAAAGAAAGAAACAGCAACAATGAACCAAAAAACACATCAATGATGAATGAACAAATCAAATAACTATCTAATTTCAAAATTCATCAATGCAATCATGAAAAGGGAAGAAGAAGGTTTGGGAAAAATCCTACCTGTCAACACTGCAAACATTCAATCATATTCAGTGATCATCCTACTACAAAGCATGTGCATCATTTCCTTTTGAAGAACCCTACTCCAAAGCATGTGCATCATTTCCTTTTGAAGATAATATGAGAAACCATCCATTCTTCTCCATCATTATATGCACCAAGCTCACTTGCTTGGATAAAAAAGACCCACCAAAAGTTAATCAACTTCATTGCTGATTCTTTGCTTCCTGTGACTGATTCTGCCATCTCTTTCTCCGCATCCACATTTGTATCCAGATTGTTCAAAAAAATTTCCCTGGAAGAAATAAAACCGAAATTACTTCATCATATAATAACATAGTTCAGTAGAATGAAATCTCAAAGTCCCAACTCAGGATTCTTGTGAGTTTAGTTGATCAAAGGACTTGGTTAGATTATATAGAGGAACGAACAAGTGCAACCAGTTGTACAACATTTGACACATGAACAATCTAATACTTAATTCCGGTCACTTACTTTGAGGTAGATTGGGATGTATAGGCAATAATTTTTAGTTATGTATCAACAATTGAAATTTGTAAATCTAGACATATTATCTTTCATTCTTTTACTTCAAGAAAGATGACAACTACTGCCACCACCATCATCAAAGGCTTTCCGAACTATGTTCGAATGAGCTACATAATTTCTGTTTCTCCATTCCAATCTATATATCCAAAGCCAAGTCTTGGATAGGCTACACTTATTCATATTTATCATCACTACTCTCATTCATGCTCTCTTCGGCCTACCTCCTTTTCCTTGAGGGGCCATTAGCTTACATAGAAAACTTTTTCTTCACTTGCACCATTGATGTTCTACATTGTAGATGTGCAAACTGTAAGACCCCGACCCGAGTGAACCCGTTTAGTGCTAATTAAGTTGCGTGTTAGTGCTAAGCTTGATTAGTGTTTTTGGTCTAGTTGGGTTTGGAATAGCCTTGATTCTAGTTTTGGGCCTTTTGGAGTGATTGATAGCTTGTGGGGCCCTTTGGGGGTTCCCTTTTTCGGCTTTGCATTTTCTTGTGAAATTTTTCCGATATGTTTTAAATTGTGTTTTTGGCCCGTTGCATTCATCTTGTGGTTTCTTACAACTTTCATGTTGATCCCGTGTCCATTCGAGGCCCCGAAACCCGATTTCATAGCCTTGAGGGTAAAACAGTCATTTCACACCAAATCTGTACCCAAAACTTAATATTCTCGAAACTCGCGGAACATACACTTTTTGGAAACTAGATATTTCGACGAACATTTCTTCCTTCTTCGTCGAATTCATCCGAGGACCCGAGAGAGATGATTTCAGCCAACGTAGTTCTTTAAGTTGTGGGACCCAACTTCCCAAGTGTTAACAAAGAGGAACCCTTCCCTTCCTTCTCCATTTTCATGTTCCAGCTCAACTATTGAGTCTAGGGTTTTTTTTTCATTGCTTTTCTCTTCTTCTTCTTGCTTCTCCATCTCCAAGCCTCACCAAGAGCCCATCAATCAAGAAATGGAGATTGCCAATCTCTTCCTCATCTCTCAAGCTTCCTCTTGATACTATTTTTAGAAGAATCCATCAACTTTGAGACTTCCCTTGAGCTTACCTTGTCCATTAGGGGACCTTGCAAGTAAGTGATCTTATTCATCTCCTAGATTAGTGATCTTCTAGCCTTAGGGAAGCTACATTTGCATTATTGGAAGTTCTTTCATTTTCATTCTTTGTGTAACCCATTTTAGGGTTGTTTTTGGGGTTTTTTTATTGTAGCTTGGCTTTGAGCTATTGAAGTGATTTGAGGCTTGTTTTTGGCTAGCTTGGACTTGAGGCAAGTGAATGTTTGGATGTTTTTAAGTTTGAAATGGTTTGGTGATGCATTTATGGTTTTCATGTTTTCATTTATTACTTTCATTGATTTTTCTATGGATGAAATAAATGATCTTTACACATCTTGATAGCCTCATTTAATGTCTTGAAATCATGTGTTTAAGTCTCCTTGTTCATAGTTAATTGTGGTTGTTGAGGTGTTGGAAGCAAAGGAAACAAAAAGGAGAAAAATCGAGTTCCCGGGCATGCTTCTCGCCCAGTGCCGATCGATCGGACCTACAGGCCGATCGATCGGTCTGACTTTTAACTGTAAGGCTTTTTGGGCCGATCGATCGGACCCTGTGTATTTCTGGTACAGAAATTTCCTCCGATCGATCGAACCGATGGTTTTGAGATTTATTTTTTTTGTGGACCTTGGCTACCCTCCTTGGACTCACTTGACCATATGTGAGAGCGTCTTGAGCCGATGCTCTTCATGGTTGGTTCGGAATGCATCGAAGTTCAATCTATTTCAATCTTGAACGGGATGGAACGACACGATACCCTCTTCATACCTAAATGCAAAGTCTATTTCCTTGGGTATCGCGAATTCAATTCCTTTCGGTGACTGAGTAGGTTGCTCGATGGTTCCGGGTTGACATCATACTTAGGATGGACCGTTATAGTCTTGATTCTTCTATCATAGCATCTAGTACTATCCATAAGCTCATATTAAGTTTTAAAAATAGTAAAAGTGCATAAGGAGCCCGGAATGTCTTCAAACTCAAGGAGTACCAAATTATTTCAATAATTGACATACGGGACCCCTATTCACTTAAATAGATCTTGAAATCAATATTTTCCCGGAATTGTAATAATTCATTTTATTTCTTCTTTTCCAAGATTTACTTTACATAATCTGTTTTCCCGAAAGCTTGATGGTTACACTAGTAACATGGACTCGTCCCGAAGAGTATTGCCCGATATGAAATGAAAGTTATATATTGAATATTCTTGCCCGTTCATTGATTTACTTGCACTTTATTTACTTGCATATGTCTCGATGTGTTATTTATCCTATGAGTCGGCATCACTAAGCTTGGATACCTTGTCGGTTTGATCCACCGACTTGGAAATCCCTCTCCCGTCCCGCCAGCTGCAGTTTGGATCCCGATACCCGATCATTACCGTCCCGTCCCGATACCCGGTTCGCTACCGTGGTCCCGTTCCCGTATATTTATATTGTATATATGTTTACGTTGCTTCTCCTCACCTTGTGTGACTGAGATCAACGTCCCGTGATACTGTTGTCACTTTAGTGACAGAGGACTTAGCTTTATGTGATTGCCACCTTGTTATTCCCGATTTCCTTGGTTACCTCATATGTTTTATCTTGTTTACATGTTTCTAGCAAATGATTTATCTATTTTATGAGAGTTCTTGCTTTAACAGATTTCCTTGCTTTTCGAGATATTTCATCTATTTTATGTTGTTGTATCTTCCCACTCTCTTGCCAGACCGTCGTGTCTGATCCTTTGCTTTGGTACTCAGGTCCCGTTGCCGGTTTCCTTGAGGAGGAGCCGGAGGAGGCGGTAGGTGAGCTGCAGCCTCTAGTTGAGTGGCGTGTTGACGATGTCATGTAGACATCGGGTTACCGAGAGGCGTAACATTTTGGGGAGGACTTGTTAACTATTCTTTGGGTTATTATTTTGTAATATTGGCCTTTGTTGGCCTCTAATTTTGGGGAATGTAACTAAATGATATTTTGTCTAACTTTAACAACTTTTGGGAAACTTGCTATAGATCATTGCTCTTTCTGATACAGTTTTGACATTTGATATTAATGCTTGCATGACTAGAGATAGTCTTACTATTTGATTTGCTACACGCTTCCGCACTCAAAAGAAATGTTCATGCAAGGTTGTGATATCCTCACCGCGGACACCTGTGGGAAATTAAGTAGGTTGTATTTTGAGGATGTAGATAATCCTCTTGAATAATCATCACACACTAATGTCCCGATCCCGGATTGGGATTCCCGGTCCGGGGTCGCGACACAAACCGTCTCAAGTGAGCTCCCTTAATTTATCACATATTGATGTTACCCTTAACTACTTTCTGATTCTTTCCTATATTAACCTAACATTCATCTCAACATTTTTGTCTTTGCCATACCCATTTCTTTGCATGTATTTTTTTCTTGATTTGCTAATATTCTGTCACACTCATTTATTTCCTAGTAAAATCTCAAATTCTTAGTCAAGTTCAATTGAGTTTCTTACCATGTGATTATAAAACAAAGATCAAGTCAGCTAAAGAAGTAAATTATTGCTAAAAAAGTATATTATTGCTTCTTTCATACATGGTACGTGCAAAATGTTTCCCACCGAGAGTCCAATTGGTCCATGACTGATACATCATCCTGTAAACATATAGGTGGGATAGAATAATGTTAGATACATATGTACAACACTATTTCATTTACTAACAAAGAAGATTTAAAATGTATCATACAAACATTAGTGACTAATGTGGAACTATGAGGCATAGAGGTTTCTCATCCTCAGAAGGAACAAAAACTAATCTCAACATGCAGGTGTAACCTTATAGGGAACAAAACAATATTGGAAGCTATTCATGAAAGAGAAAAAAAATGCATACTTTTGCTTGGTTTTCATCTTTTGAAAGGACTTACGGTTGAAAAAAAAAAAAGCATACTAATTAGCTAGGGATGAAATTCGACATCACCTGAAAGTATAAGAATAATGAAGCTGATGGCATCATATATGTCCCAGCAGGAAATGAATATACCGTATACCAATCCTCTTCATCAATAGGCTGCATCAATATGCATTCCAATCACCACAATAAACACATTGCAAAAAAGTAATTATCAATGATGAGAAATCTGTTGATTGAAAAGATTTAGTTAAGGAGTTGGAGAGCGACATCCGGACAAGTGAATCCACATTGTATTGCAAACTTAAACTGTATGTAGCTAATCTAAAGGAGTACTTCAAAAACAATTTATTCATCAATGTTAGCATCTTTAGGCCTAGTTTTCATAGAAGGTCGATGAAAATAAAATTAACTGATGTTTTAATCCATATTGGAGGTTAATGAGCTTCTGCTAGAACAATTTTTTCCTCACAGCTTCAGTTGGCTTAAATTTCCCCTCATTAAAGAACAATTATGAATAATCAAACTCTTCTTGTCAATCTGAAAGATTCTTGAGATGGAACATTTATGTTTGTTGCAAAACCTTCCCTAAGAGATCCTTTAGTGGAGTTTTTTTAAGCTATTGCTACGTTTTCCTCTCTAAATAATGAACAGTGGTATTATTATGTTGTCTCTATCTTGGCAATTTTTATGATAAAAAATAGTTAAAATGGCAACTCTTCCTTTATTGAAGAATATTGAAATGAATAAAAAAAGGAAAACTGTACATCATACAACAGAGCATCTCAATTACTTCGATCTCTGGCTAATCTATTTGCATTCTCATTGGCTTCTCTGTAAACATGAGAAGAAGTGAACTGCAATTTGTTTTTTGAAGCTTAGGTTTCTTCCATCAAATCTGTGGGCCTCCGCACGAGCGGGGGAAATAACACAATCTCCAGCCAATCATTTGTTAAAAAATATATATATACTTCTACACCCTTAAGCTTATTACTGGTAGAAAAACTTCACAGATGGAATGGAAAACATTTAGAATATCTCCCTTCCATGACTCAGTGCATACTAAGAAAAGAACCTTATACTTCAAAACTGAAATATGAAGTATTAAGTTCCCTCATGAACTACTATGTGTCTCCAAATGAAGAACCTGCAAAGAATGGAGTTAAAAACCACCACACTCTAATTTTTCATGGAAAGAGAACCAAATGGGGAAAAACCCATCAGATAGCCAACATATCCAAGAAACGTAATAGGATTGTAGGATTGTTATCTAGTTAATTTTATAGGCCAAAAAATCATAGTAGCATAGTAGCACATTTTGCGCATGTTATATGGAAATGTCAAGAGTAATATTAAGAAATTAGTATGAAAACAGTGCATTGACTTACCTTCTCTTGAATCGTTGATAACAATACATCCAAGAGTCTTTGTAGAATTGATGTAGAGAGTATGGTTTTCATTCCTTTTCCATGGAATACATGCTGTCTTGGTATTCAAAACCTATTTATCAATCGTCCTTAGAAATGCTGCATTGATAAACTTGCTGCAAGAAAAAACAATCATTTGATCAATTATCTTAGAAGATTCAAAAAAGGTATGCTCTACAATCAATGTTCTATAGAAAGTTTTGTAGAAAATTACCACAAAAAAGCTCTATTCTTTGTAATCTTAAGGAGATCATTTGTCAAAGGATCCATGGGAAGGTGTTTTTTGAGGAAAGCATTTTCGTTGAGGTAGCTATTGATATGCGAAAAATGCATATGAGTTCTCTGCATTCACACATAAGATGGTATTTACAGGCAGCTGTAGTTTCAAGTAGACCTACATCATCATTGCACATAGTTAGAGAGCATAGCATGTTCTTCATTATTGGAATCTGGATCTGAAGTTGTGCATAACAGTAAATCGTGCCATGGAGTTTTAAAGAGGACTTCTAGTTTCATCCTCATGATTTAATCAAACACATGGAAGCCTTTGACTGACAAGAGTTCAAAGCTCATTTTTTTCTGTATTTTACTATCTATGTGAACAAGTATGCCAAACTATTCTTAGCAATTACAATCTTGTTAAGACACTTAAGCTTTACATATGTTGCTATTAGTGCAAGTTAACATAATTTGGAAGATTTTTGGGTGGGATAAGGAAGGGCAATAGAATTACCGATTCCTTAGCTAAAGAGGGAGCTTATAGGCCTTACATTCCAATGTTCTTCATTTAATGCATTTGCATGTTTTCTTTCTAATAGTGTGTTTTCTAGGCAGTAAAGGCTCCCCTGTCTTGCCTTTTTTGTCTTGCCTAGATATTTTCTTTTAATGGTAACTTTCATTAAAGCAAGTAGTATAAGAGAAGTATACTGACAAGCTTTGAACAAAACCAGAATTGTTTGAATAGTACTATTAAGCAAGTAAATTTATTTACAAGACGCTTAAAGCCGAAAAAGGTAATGAGATTAATAGCATAATAAATGTGTATATATAGCTGTTGATTGCAGGGCCTGTGATTGAGTCCTATAATTTTAAACTCTTTGCCATTATGTCTTGCCTTAACCCTAATATTCTTCAGTGTTTCCTTTGTCTAAAAAGACACATTCAAATGGAACATAAGGGTGAAATTTTGAAATATGAACTTATTATGAACTATGAAAGCTAAAAATAGATCACACTATCTTCGCCCAGCCAATTTGTTGATAATTACATACATTCTAGTTGGCTAGCAAGAAGTCCAAAATTGGAGCAGGAGTTAAAAAATTCATATGATTTTACAGTTTGGAATGAAATTCTTTTACTGTTACTACCCCCTAAAATTTTGTTTTTGATGAAAACATCTTCATGGTAAATGAGGAAAAGCATGAACATGATAAAGAGTAGTTGTCATCCGCAATGAAACTATGAGAACTTGAAGGGTGATCTCTAAAGCAATGATCCACAGAAATTGAGAATTTTGCCTTCTTATAAATATATTCATGTTATATAAGGGAATTTTTGTGCACAAGCCTTTTCCGTGAAATGCGGAAATTTTGTTGCATCAAGAATTGTCTTAGTCTCTGCCAGAGACCCACAAGCAAGAAATGTTGAGAGGGGAAAAAAGGAATTATTAATAATTAAGAGTTACAAGTAACCTAGTTCCATGAAGAGAAACAGAGAATTCTTAGAAATAGGTATAAAAAAAAAAGTCCGAGGAGGAGAATGTGAATTTGGTGAATTGGGCCTAAGTTTCTAGCATGTTAGCTGGAAGTTCGAGAAGCTATCAAAGAATTATTAAATTCGATGTTCTAAAGACTTGATGTGTTCACCTTGGTCCAAAATAAATGATGGATTCGTCATTTTAATATCTCTATAAAACCCCCTTAGTTTACTATGAATTCTTGGGGAAAAAATTCAAAGTAGGCAATGGGGATTGATATTTTTTAGTCACTCTTGCCCAAGTTGTTTGCAATTTGAGTGCTCCTTTAAGAATTTAGAAATGAATTCTTTAATTGTTTTTGAGAATGGTAATGATTAAAGTTATTAAAAGTTAAACCAGATTGGATACATGTAGAAAGAAATGATACTATTTCCATAAAATCTAAATGGTGCCCAGGAACTCTTGTTTCATGTTGAATTGGCTTATGATATTAGGCAAAAAAACTATAAACTGGTTCCACGCTCCCTTATGCAAGAGTTGGAAGCATAAATGTAGTAGTGCAGAAGGCGGATTGAACTAAAAACCCATATATCCAAATATAGTTAATAGAAACAGAGGGAGAGAAAGAGTTATTTATTGGATATATCATTAGCATTTTACCTGAGTAGAGGCTTTTAAGGAAGAATATGATTGAAGACGCTTCATTTGCATAAGACGTTCCGGAAATAAAACATTTGTTGCATGTAGGTGGGTTCCTTAAGTAAGGGTTAGAGTTGAGCACCTTGCAAGCATAGCGTTGATATGAGGATTTGAAGCATCTTGCAAAACATAAATTATAGGAGCTCGCAAACAGAGAACTAAAATTAAGAAGAAAAAAAAAGTAGAGTTCAAGAAATTCAAGTATCTTGTCTGTATATTTGCAAGAGATGAAATTTCAAGAATTTGAAATCCATTAAAATAAAATAAGGAAAGGGAAAATCAATGAAGGAAAAAAAAGGCAATTACATGTTAAGCTGTTTGAGGGAGTATGCGTTATGAATGAGGCAAGATGTGAATTGTCATGTATGTTCATACTGGCAAAGCTCAACTTCTGTCTAACATAAGAAAAGGATGAAGTTACTGAGAAATTAAAAAGAGAACAATCTATACACTTAGGAAGAGGAGGAGATAGAGAGAGAGAGACTGATGTTTTTCTGTGCATAAAAAATAGTAGTGGAGAAATCATATCCAATACAATGTAGTCTTTCATTAATCACAAAAATAGTAGTGGAGAAATCATAACTGGATTAATTTGTCTTTCATTAATCACAAAAATTAGATAATATTTGTAGGGCCTGGGCTTGACCATTGGCCCAGTGGGCCATTCCCATAAGACTCTCTCCATTCACACAAATGTGTCTCTCTTGAACCCATATACTGACCCTACCCACTTCATAGGTAGGTATGGGCATCCAAGTTCCAATAGTTGAAATATAAATTAGATAATATTTGTAGGGCCTGGGCTTGACCATTGGCCCACTGGGCCATTCCCATAAAACTCTCTCCACTCACACGAATGTCTCTCTTGAACCCATATACAGTTTTAATAAACGGCCAGAATCCTTATGGCTAGCAATTGGAAGTGAGTTGGAACACAATCACAAGCATGAGTACAAATAGGAAACACCATTTAAGAGAAAAATGTTAGCAAAACTCACCTTGACCTGGGTGTAACCTGACTTATACTCTATGGGTTAGCTGGACGTCACTTTCAGTGAATCAAAACAGTTTCATAACTAATTACAAATTAGTTACAGATTAGTTACACTTCTCAACTAATCCCTTCATGTAAATGTATATATTCAGAACTATGTTGCAGATATGATGTAATGAATAGTTTCATTTCACATGTTCTGTAGCTCTTCTTCTTCAATGCTCTTAAACTCACCTTGACCTGGGTGTAACCTGACTTATACTTTATGGGTTAGCTGGACGTCATTTTCAGTGAATCAAAACAGTTTCATAACTAATTACAAATTAGTTACAGATTAGTTACACTTCTCAACTGAAGTGATTTTATTCAGAACTATGTTTCAGATATGATGTAATGAATAGTTTCATTTTACATGTTCTGTAGGTCTTCTTCTTCAATGCTCTTAAAAAGAAGAACAAAAAAACCTAACAAACTTAAAACAAATATGTTGGCAAGCTCGTGTGCCGACTTCATAATTTACCCTCAGAAAAACTTTGGCAATAAATGTGAAGTTTGAGAACAAGACACAGACACAAATATGTTGGCAAGCTGGTGTGCCGACGTCATAATTTTTGAGAACAAGACACAGTCACAGATATGTGGCAAGCTCGTGTGCCGACTTCATATGTAAAGTTTGATAAGAAGACAGAGTCAGCATGAAAAAAACAAAACAAAAATAAAAAAAAAAGCAGAAGAAGCACCTGCTCGTCAGAGAGAAGAAGTTGATGAGACAGCTGCAGCCGAGATAGGAGATGGAAGATGGAGGTCGGTGAGCATTGAGAAACAATCCTGCATCAGTTACATATACACTATATGAGGGGAAAAAATGACAGAGGAAAGAAAACAGAGAAAACAAAAGGAGAGGGAAGAGGAGGTGGAGGAAGAAGAAGAAGAAGAAGAAGAGAGAGAAGAGAGAAGAAGAAGCACCTGCACACTGTAAAGAAAACAGAGAAAAGAACAGGAGAGGGAAGAGGAGGTGGAGGTGGAGGGGGAGGAAGAAGAAGAAGAAGAAGAAGAAGAAAGAACAAGAATAACCACCTGCTGAAACAGAGGAAGAGAAGAACCGAAACAGAGCTTTGAGAAGAACCGAAACAGAGGAAGAGAAGAACACTGAAGATGGCAAATCGAAATATGTACTGGAGAAATTGATGGTAGCTGAAGAGGACACCTGTCCTAAGCAAGGGATAAATTCTAAGTGGGGTCAGCTGAAGAGGACACCTGTCTTAAGCATGGGATAAGATTTAAGTGGGGCCCACAAGTGGAGGAAAATGAAGGTCCGGAGAAAGTAGGTAAACTGCTGTTTTTATATAATGGTATAGAAGTTTGTTTTTTTTTTTAGTGGGGATGAAAATCCACACAATGCCTATGTGCATGACTATAGCATATGAAAATTTTGCTACATATGAGTTGCATGCTTTGTTTGCATCCCAATTTTTCCTCTATATAGATTTTTTTTCAAAAAAAGAAACTGAATGATCTTTATTTTTTTGCATGCTTTGTTTGCATCTCAATTTTAGTTTCTCAACATTTACCTCGATATTATAGGGTTAGTCTTACAATTTTCTCAAAATTGTTAAGACACTTCCTTAGCTAGCCTTCTAGATCTCTTCCTTGATTGTATTTGGTCCAGATGGTGGCCAGCCTTGGGTTCATTCCATCAATTCATGACAAGGGAGAGGTTTTGAAAATTCTCATACTTGAGTGTGTGCGGTCCACATTTATCAAGATTAATAGCTACCATCCTTCCTTGTGCCTCACTGATTGCTTGATTAGGAGTATACACAAGAGGTTAAGGATTGGTACCACCCTCTTCTCCACAAAACAAAATACATTATAATTGAGGCCTCATTTCCAACTAATTTTTCTCATTGTGGATTTATATGGCTGTGTCATGATCCCAGTGCCCAGATTAGTTTTAAAATAAATAGAGACATGTTGGTGAGGCCTACTAGCCAATAAGAGAGGAGGACTTACATAGAATTGTAGAGTATATGCATAGAGAGAATTACAAAGATCTCAATTGGACGGACCCAAGTTTCCTGAAATGGTCAGTCAATTAACGAGCTCATGTATTAACCGTGCATTGGTATCTCGTGAGTTAGAAGGCCCCACCAACATGCGAAATCTTGTCAATTTAGAAAAGCCAGAGGACTGGAGAGTGAAACACGAGTCACATGGGTTAAGTTCACATGAATCATTTGGCTGGGCTGGGAGGGTTCCAATTTAGCCCGGCTTATCTCACCCAGTCGAGTTGGAAAGCGCATAAACACAGAGTTTATCCAAGAGACACGCATGTAGGTTGTAAACGGATCAGTTCCAGGAACCGGAACCCCTAAGGAGAAGGTGGAATCGGATTCAGACTCGGAACCATTTTCTTAGCTCCGAAACTGGAACTAGAATCATTTATAGGATTGGTCTGGATCCGGATCTGGATTTAGGTAAAAAATGATATTAAATAAACATGATTTTTAAGAGAGATTTTCGAAAATTGAGGTAATATGTCGGGTCTCGGGTCCGAACCAAGGTGGAACTGGACCCGGACCCATTTACTTATCGGGACCTAAATAAGGACCAAAACCTAATTTTTAGGAGGTCGAAACTTTCAGATAACCGGAGAATCGAATATCCATTTACATCTAAACAGGTATAGCTTCTCTTTTAATTATTGTAGCTCTCCGAGGTAAATCGACTCAACCGAGTCAAGGGGGCGAGACGGGTCAAGTTTTTGACGTTCCATTCATTGGAACCCACTCGAAACTCCCAAATGGAGTCCTACAGTGATTCATAACCACAAGTTCTGACACGTGTACGATGCGTGTCGAAATCGCTGGCATCTTTAAGAAAAAGACATAGATAGAATCAACCGTTGGAGAACCTACACGTGTTATCTGAAGGACGGAATAGATGGATGAAGACGCGTCCGTCGCTTCCGGCACCATGAAGACAATCACTCCTCCGTCTTATCCGCATCGCATCCGATGCCAATCTCAACGAATCAAGACACTACACGTGTCATGATCTCCGCGTCCCAGTGCTGTCGATGGAGAAGACGTCAAGCTGCAGCGTCGAACACCGTTAAATAATGCACATTACATTTGTAACCCGGCTTTTGCTCGGAACTACGAAATTGCTCTCCTTATTGTCGGCAAAATCCTGACTATCAATTCTGTTGCTGCTCGGTGGTACAGCTTCTCCATTTTCATCCGCACCATCAAATTTGATTTCAAAAAGTGTAGGAAGAATTGAATAAGACTGTCTGTGGGACATCCCAGTCACGCCGGAAGAATCCTACAAGGACAAAAGGGTAGTCTCGAAATTACATACCATGTTGAGGGTAATAATCAAACGTTGAAAAAATCTATGACACCTCACATGGTTATCGGCTATAAAAAGGGAGCAGTTGGATGATATCTTCAGATCTGTGCATCACCATAAAAGCATTGTTATCTTTTCATTCGACTTCAGTGAGCTCTAACATTTCAAGGAAGAAGGAAAGAACAAGATGGCTGGGATCATTCACAAGATCGGGGACGTTCTCCACATGGGTGGAGATCCCAAGAAAGAGGAGGACAACAAGCACAAGCTAGAGGAGGGCAAGAACAAGCACCACGAAGGAGAGCAACACAAGGGTGAAGGAGGCTTCGTCGGCAAAATAAAAGACAATCTCACCCACGGAGAAGGAGAGGGCAAGGACAAGAAGAAGAAGAAGAACAAGGACAAAAAGAAGGGCGAGCACGGCCATGATCATGGCCACAGCAGCAGCAGCGACAGTGACTAAGTAATCTATTCTCTCTCTCTCTCTCTTATCAGTATCTTCTCTAGATCTGATTCATTGACCAAGTGGGGCTCACCAGATCCTCGATCTGTGGGCCCATCACCGTCTTATCCATCTATCTATTTTTATTATTGATGTTTGTTCATGTTGTGTTGTTTTTTTATTTTGGATCGTGCAGATGATGGAGGAGGCTGTGTAACAGGGAAGGAGCATAGTATGAATGAATGAAGAATACTGCCTTTGTGTAGTATTTACTAGTGCCTAATATGTATGACCAATAAGCTTTGTACTATGCCATTTCCTGTCTTAATCCATATAACTTTGGTGTATTCTGTACTGTGGTTTGTCTTGCATGACTATAGATCATAATGGGGTGGCCGGTTGGGGATGGAAAGATCTCCTTTGTGGATGAGGTTGAAATGGAAAATGGGATGGAAAGATCTCTAGGTCTTTCAACCATCTTCATCAATGGTCATCAAAGTGGGAATGCTTCTAAAGAAAATTATAACATTGTTGATGGCCTAAAGTTAAGTCAATTAATTAGACTTTGAAACTTTCTGGTGATACAGCAATTTCTACCCTCGTGGACTTGAGATACACTTTCATCTTAGCGACATTCATTGATGAATTAAGAAAAACATAATAAGAGAAATTATAAATGGTTGCTTTAAACGGACCGCAATTTTAATTTCATGCCAGGCCGTCAATGTGACTGGGACTGGGCTTGGACTTGGACTTGGGCTGTCTAATCACATCTCGAATATTGGACTGTCATATCGCAGGTTGTTTAATTCCAGCCCTTAATGTCAAATTCTGTCTTGGGGCTTATTTTTCTTTGGTGAAGAGTGGGTGAAAAGGATTGACATTTGAAAACTAACTTTGAATAATAAAATGAAATCACACCAAAAAGGCAGCAGCCGTGGAGATTTTCATATTTTCATTCCATCAACAGAGAGCCCATATTCCAGACACGCAAACCCCATAATTTCTATTTTTTTCACTTTTTTTTGGTTTTTTTAAAATCCATCTCTTCTTTTAAATGGTATCAAAGAAAAATGGAAAAAAACAGAGTGTTAACTTTTAATTCAGCCGTGAACAACACGGGGTTGGTGCCGATCCATAGTGTGGTGAGTGTGAGGGGTTTATGGATGTCCTGAAAAACAAAGCAATTTAGTTGTGTTAGTTTTGTTCTCTGAGGCCCCAATGAACAATGATGTCCTTTTTAAAGGAGTGCCTATTTATTGAGCTATGAGTGGTGAATATATGTAAAAATGTAATTGCAGCTGGGTCAGCCCTGGAAGGGCTAAGCTTGTTTTGCCCCTTACGATTTCGTTTTGGCCGGGCTTTAAAACAATTGTCTTAGTCCACCCCCATCAGGCTCAACTTTTTCCTAAAAGCCGTGTAATTTCGGGCTTATGACGGGACGGGACGGGCACTCAATTTAACGGGCTTAATAGACAAGCCTAATTTAAACTCGGATGTGCATACATTGTGCAAAAGTCTCTATCTAATAATATATTTAGGGCTTATTTCTTTACTGAAATCTATGAAATTCTTGTACAAATGCCATGTTTTTTAACAAGCATTTCAAAATTCCAACCACTTAAAAAAGTCACAAATGAACTTTAAAAATTTAGGAATGTCAACCTCTTTGCTTTTTTATGGGATTTCTGGGTGCTCAAGTGAAAGGGAGCAATCAAAAATTCCACATTGTCTTGAGAATTTCAAAACTCTTTAAACATGAATTCCATGAATTTCACTAAAGAAACAGGTCCTAAATATGTTGTTAGATTCAATACATGTCCAACTCAGTGTTGATGACAGAACTAAAACTTGGACTCTATAGCTGGCCCGACAATCTGGCCCTTTGATAACGAGCATCGACCCTCAAAAAACCCTTCAAATAAGGTCTTTTATAGTTTTATTTAAAACGAAAAACCCTAGGATTGGGTTTAGACAATTTTTTGGCCCTCAAATTTGAGGGTTGGGCTTAGACGGTACTAGCCCAATCCTGTTTTGGCTTTTGCTTCTATTTATTTTATATAATATATATTTATATATAGGAATTTATTCAAGTAATAACAGTTCTTACCATAGTTGTGAGAAGTCTAATCCTGACCCTATATTTCTAAAAATAATCCAACAGTTGAAACCTATGGGTTATAAGAGACCAAAAATCACCCCGCCCGCCAAACTTTTTCATTCCCCCCCCCCCAAAAAAAAAAAAAAATCATCTCCACATCTCAGACACCTCACGATCTCTCTCTTGTTTCCCCTCGCCATAACATCTACGGTGCCTTTTGGCAGATTCTCGCCCACGGCCACTTCTCTTTCTCGCCACATCAACCAAATTGGGTTTCTTCTTCTCCATTGATAGAGTTTCTTCTCTCGCCACAACAACTGATTAGGTTTCTTCTTCTCTGCCACATCAACAAGAAGAAGAAGATGATCCTGGCCTCCTCTCATATTGGGATTTGGATTCCAAGTAGGGGTCTTTTTCTTCAATTCCATTTTTCTTTTTTTATTTTAATAAACACTAATTCTCAGATTGGGATTTGCATGACACATGTTTAGCATTGACTGGCATCAAACCAAGCATTCATGTTAGGTATTTTAGTGTTGGCAAAATTTATGGGTTGGACAAAACTCTAGGTCTTTTGAGTTGTAATGTTTTTTAGAAAATGACTCTGTAGAATAGAAGATTGGAAGAACTCAGAAGAAGAAAGTCTAAAAGAATTAAAAGAAGAAAGCTGGAGAAATAGTGCTGAATTTCCGGATCATCCAGAATGGGATCCGCTCGAGCAAACATCTCATCCGCACGAGCGAAGGCAACATAGATAGCCCAAACGCACTGACAGAAGATTTTTATGCCAAGATAGAACCTCGTTCGCTCGAGCGGACAGGTGCGCAGAAAATGGGAAAGTCTCTATTCTGATCCGAATTAGTTTCCCTTTGAGACTATCTTTTCCTGTTTGAGTCCTACTTGTGCACTAAGTCTAAGGCATGAATTTTGGGCTATTTATAGGGTGTTTCTCTCAACCCTAGACACAGACAACTCTCATTGATCTGAGTCAGAGATATCTTAGAGAGAGTTAATTCTCTGGAGCCATTGAGAGACTATTTTGAAGGGCTGCTCTAGAAGGTCGTTGCTGCTTCTACTTTTCTTGTAAAATATTGATCATCTTGATCGTCAAGGTGCAAGGAGATCAAGTAAGGAGAACGGGGCACGGTGGATGTCGTGTTAGTGAATTCTTTGCAAGAATAACTACAGTCCTTAGGTCAAGGTACAAACTGAGGTAAATGAGCTTGTGAGTACATCTTGTAACTGTTCGTGAACTCTTGATTTCTGGTTCGTGGTTTTTCTCACTGGATAGGGTTTCCACGCTAATTATTGTGTCTGTTTTCTTGTGGTGTGTGATTGGTAGATAGGTAGTTCTATATTGTCTGATTGGTTTATTTCCGCTGCATTAATTGGTTAATTTAGAACTAGTAATCCATTCTAGTAACCCTCAAGGGAGTTTCAATTCACTTACCTATTGTTTGGTGCAGTGCAAACCCTGGATGGATATGCAGAAGTTAAAATCCATTTTTTTCTTATTGGAACAACCAAAGACAAGAAAGTTCCCCATAAGAAATGGCCTGGTGCCAATGTGGCCTTCATAATATGTATTATGGATGGATCTATATCTACCAACCAACCGATCGTTTAACGAGGAATCTAGGTCCCCTCAAAGCCTAATCAAAATAGAAAGTTTTGGAGATGTCCTAATTGGAAAGCAAGTGTTTTATATATTTTTATTTAGCAACAATATTATAATTTGCCATTTAGAAACACTCTAGAATTATTTGTTCTCCTTTTTATAGGATGTAAAGGGTTACGGTAGAAGTGAAGAGATGAAGCATGTGTCGGAAGAAAGAAAAAACCAATAAATTTAATTGTGTTGTGATGCTTTTTGTTTTCTTACAAGTGCAATTTGCAATATGAAAACAATATGTTAAAATGTATATCTTTTGACAATTTGTTGAACACAATCTTAAAATGTATGGCATATATTTTACCAATGTTGGAAATGAGTTGCTGTTATTCTTGTTTACTGCATGATTGACGCAGAAAAAGTGTTGCATATGTACATTTTGATCAGCATCAGTCAACCAGATCATTTAGGGCAATTCAGGTAATGGTTAGGTCTATATTGTTCCGAGCTTAGGGACCATTTAGATTATCAATTGAGAAGCTGTAGTTCCTTGAGGTAGCACCAAAATCCATCTGGAGTACCTTGTCTTCATTCACAGGTTGCATTTCCTGCAAATATAATAGATGTAAATGTGAATAGGAAGAGAACTTGTAAATGGAACTGTACAAGGAGGTTTGATCTTAACTAATTGATCAGCATTATTATGGTTGTAGTCCCATCTTCAAAAAGAGACTTTCCAAGAGAAGATGTGAAGGTTAGTAACAATATTGTTCCATGATCGCACGAGGTACCAAGACAATTTCTATTATGAATAAAGAGCTTGAATAATAGTGTAGGTGACACCTTTCGCGAGGGGGTAGAAGTTCTGCCTCTAAGGTAGATGATGCCATTTTTAGCTGAACAAGGCTATAAGGAGTAGTGTATTATGGTCACATATGATGCCTCCAATAGCTGTCAGTTGATCAACTCCCAAATAGATCCATCAAAATTAAGTTTAACATATTGGTTTGTGGGTGGGGTCCATTTGTCGGTTGTAGAAAAATATGATGAACCACGATTCATTCAAATCTCAACACTCAACATGAACCACCATAATTAGAGACCTATTCCAACCAATGTCCACATCCAACATCAAAACTATTACAACACATCCAACATTGAAGCCATGACAACCTATGGACACATTCCAATATGAAAACTATTACAACCAATGTCTACATGCAAGATTGAAACCATGACAACCAATGACCACATTGCAACATCATAACTACCCTTCCATGCTTTCCTCTTATATCTGCAACATATCAAATGACAAATAAGAATATATCATATAATGAAAACTCAGAGGTATATCATCCACCATTTCAACTTTACATCAAAGGAACAATCATGGAAATGAAAAGTTGGGCGGCAGGGTGATTTTTGGTCTCTTATAATTCATAGGTTCCAACCATTGGATTATTTTCAGAAATACAGGGTTAGGATTAGACTTCTCACAACTATGGTGAGAACTGTTCTCACTTGAATAAATTCCTTATATATAAATATATACTAAAATACCCTTATCATAGTAGCTTAGTAGTAATAAAATGGAGATACAAATGTAATTTCACACTCACCCACCGTGTGATTTCTGTTGAATTGAGCACATTGTAAATAATGTGATTGAATCCCGTAAAACATCATTATCTTTAAAAAAAATTCAAATCTTTCGTACGATGGTGGTGTAAGTGCAAGAATAATATACTCACAAGGTCAGGAGGCCTTCTAGGACTTACTCAATGCATGGAAGAGATAGCTGCGACGGCCTGAACCTGGGAGAGAAGAATGACAAAGGTCAGAGGACCCTGGCTCTGGGCAGCGCAAGGCTCTCCGATGCTTAAGTCAGCAATCGATCGGAGAAGAGAAGAATAGGAGAAAGACAGGAAGACTCTGGTTGTTTTGCAAGAGAATGCCTACCCTCCTCTCGGTCTGGTTCGTGCCTTTTATAAGGAACAGTCTTGGTGAAAGTGCCCGTGGGCTTTGTGATGTGACCTAGGTCTTGTCAGCCCACAAAGTCATTAATGAAGGTCCATCACAGCCCTCTTTGCATTTAATGCGAGTCCGATCAGCCCATGCTGCATTTAATGCCAGTCACATTGGGTCTGACCTTGCCCAGATCTGTAGACGGCTAAGGTCTCATCAAATCCCTTTCTTGGGCCCTGTTCTGATGGGGCCGTAGCTGATGGATACAAGCGTAATTCCGCATGGCCGAGACTGGATGGGGTAGTGTGGCCGAACTGAATGACGTTTTCCCGATATCGGCATATGGCACCGAAACCGAAGTCAAACAGGATCCGCATCCGAGACAGAAGCGGGCGTGTTCCGCCGATATCAAAGGGAGCTGATTCACAAAGTGGTCCCCACACAATAGCCCCCCAGCTCTTGGCCTCTAGGGCTTCCCCAGGCTCTGAGGTCGAGAGTTGGATGTGTCTTTCGAAGCCATTTAGCATTCGTCCAGCATTCATTTCCCCAGGCGTTCTTTGGCTAAAGGCCCTGGCAACTCGGCTTAGGGCGCCGCCGTCGCTTTGGCTGCCCGAGGCAATCAATGGGAGCGCCAAAGGAGGCCATCATGCCTAGCGTCGGAAGGCGTACCGACCGCGCCACGCGTCAACGCCCATAACGTTCCCTTGTCACTTCTAGGCGGCGTGGGGAGTCAATCGAGGCGACACCCCGCGTGCCTTTGATTTGATTTTTCGGGATGGCGCCCGTCCCCTCACCTTAAATACATCTGAGCTCGTCTTCTCCCCATTTTCGCTCTCAGTCTCTCTTGCCCTTTGCTAGCTGCTAGAAAGCCTTTGCTCACTGCTAGATTCAGCGCCACCGGGCCAGAACAAGCGTCACCACCTCAAAACGAGACTCCTAGTTGTCTTCCTGTGGTCGTCGTCTGCAATCCGTCCGTCAGTCTGACTGCCTAGTGAGTCTCCTTCGATTTTCTTGTCTGTTTACGTTTCTGGCCTGACTTTTAAGGTTCTGTCCTCCATCTCTCCGTCCTGTTTCCGCCTCTCTAGGGCTTCATTAGGGCTTCTTAGATTTAGAGATGGGGGTTTTCACCCACTGGATAGATTCTCAGGCGGGCCTGACAGAACTTAGGAGAACTGTAAGGTCCGCGACCTTACTGGGTCAGTTGGGCCCAATAGTAGGCCCGTTGACCAATTTATTTATTTTTATTTATTATTATAATTATTTGTATTTTAGATATTTAAGTGGGTTTAGGCTTTGAGTGAGTTTCTTTTAGTGTTAGGATAGTGTCTGCGAAGTTTCGTTTGATTTCGAGTTCGTTTGATCCTAGTAGGGGGTAGTTTGCAAATTAAGGAAAATTGAATGTTTTTCCGAAAATATTCCTATCACCATGATTTTGGGTTCGTTGGAAAGGTCTCGTCGCGCTGATCATTTTTGTCTCTTGGCTCGTCGCGATCCGACGATCAGAAACCCTTCAAATGGTCCATTCTTTCACCGGACCCACTTAAGGGCAAATTAGTCTTTTCCTCCCTCTCCTCTTCTTAATCAGGGATTAGCCCTAATCTTTATTCATCTCTGCAACAAACAAGAGTTACAGCAGCCTTTTCTTCTTCCTCTTCTCTTCTCAAGCCCAGAACTCTACCCGGGAGAGATCACCTCCGCGATCGGAACCGTTTATCTTCTTCCTCTCGATCTTCTCTCTCTCTTGATCCTGGTTTGGGTAAGTTTTACTCACTTTCATCTTTTCAATCGATTCTCTTTGGTTTAGATTTAGGTTTGATCTTAATCTTTTTCTTTCTTTTCTTCTCCGTTGCGTTTTAGATTGCGTTTGGTTGGATTAGATTGTGAGTTTTGCGAAAGAGAGCTTCTCCTCAAGCTTTTTTCCAATTTCTAATCATCTCCTTGGTTGAGGCAAGTAGATTGCAATTTATAATTAAGCATGGTGTTTGCTTCTTCATTGATTATACTGATTTTCTTGTTAGATTTCCCTAATACCAAGCCTGGTTATGATAGTGATTTTGGATTAGGTTAGAGTTGTGGTATGGATTAGATTAATTATTAAATTGGTACCCTTTTTTATATTTCTAATTTGTTAGAATGGATGTAAAATTGATGAGAATGGATTTTTGGGAGAGCAGGAGGCTCAATTTCGTGCAGGGTACAATGTTTGTGCAGGCCAGTTGAACAAACAGGGCAAAAACGGACGTCAGCGGAGGGTTTCTGTCTCCGGGCGTCCAGACGCCAGGTCCCGGGCGTCTGGACGCCAGAACACAGAACCTTAGCGCACCCTTACTGGTTCCGGGCGTCCAGACGCCGGGAACCCGAGGGGCATATAAACATACCATTTTGAAACGCCCGTAACTTTTAATCCGCCCGTCGGAATTTTACATATAATATACCGTTGGAAAGATCATGAGATGTAGAATCCAATGGTTCTAGTTTCATCACGATCGGAGGTCGGGAAGTGATGTAAATACTCAGATTATTGACCCAGTCTATATTTTAGTAGAAATGAGACTAGTAACTTAGGTTTGGGCCTTAGATGTTGGAAACCATGAAACTACTATCACTTGACCATTATGGGGAGTAAATCGTAGCACGTGGCTTGGTGTGCTTCGATTAGGTGTCTAGGTATTCGTGTATTGTGTATGGTTTAACTGAATGCGTATGGAACTGAATTAATGGATGCTTAACATGATTGTACACCAAGGGATTTCCTTAGAAGCATCGTTGATCCAAATTCCACACGTACTCAATTAGAACATGTAGGATACATGGATGACACCACTTGCCTAGGTTTGGATTGTAATTCCTCCTTGACTTATTTAATTGTATCTGTTGTTGTAATTCCTTGTACACTCACTCTCGGCATAAAACAGTTAATTAATTATGCAAAATAATCCGTTGTAGAATTAGGACTTTGACCTGACTTAGAGTGTACCTTAGTACCCCGTGTTATGTAATTGATGAACATGACTGGCTAGACTAAAGGGATTATCATGTGATTGATTTTGTCTGGTATTGATTTGAATGAGATAATCCCTACGAACATGTCTTGCAAATTGAGCTAGCCAGACTTGCTTGTCTTGGTCTATTCTCGTGTCAACACTACATTATTATTATTATTTGCATATCATGGCCAGCTGCAGTTTGGGGGTTTATTGATAGGCCGGTTACTCGGACATCGGGGTGGGCAGTCGGCTTTGGACGGCGTCCATGGCGTTGAATAGTTGGGAGCGGGCTAGGACCGTGCTACTATTCCCAGGACCGGGAGCTGGGATCCCCCTGGAGCCGGACTTTGGTATCAGTAGTCTGGATAGGATTGTTACTGGTACCCCGTGAGGTGGCTAGGACATCCACGGAGTCTCCCTCTTGTGCATTGCATTATATTGGTAGTGGTGATTGTTAGTATTGCTAGGATTTCTATTTATGATCCTGATGGTTATTTACTCATGCTGCATGCCTAGTATTGTTCCTTGTATTCTCTTGATTATTATACCTGTCATTACTCTTATACTTGACGCATGTCATGATTATTTATATATTGCTTATCTATTGCTCAACATGTCGTTGACTCTATCCTTTGGTGTGCAGACTCCTCAGGTGAGTACTATTACGAGGAGCAATCAGGTGAGGAGATCCCAGAGGATCTCCAACCGGTTCAGGAGGAACGAGAGTGGCGTGCCGATGACGTAGAGTAGCGTCATTGATCCTGGCACGGGAGAGATTCATGGGGACCTCATTAGATTCATTTATTTCTTCATTTATTATTTTATCGTTGGACCTTTCATTTATTGACATCATGTTCTTTTAAAAGGCCTTGGTTATTGGAGTGGCCTTTGTTAATACTTTAATTCCTTGGTTAGTTTTATTATTTCTTTGTGCAACTTCAATTATTAATGAGATTTATTATGCATTGCCTTGAAATTCAATGTGCCTCAATTTGTATGAATTCCGCAGTTTATATTACTTGAGGTTTGAAATATTATATCCTCACAACGGACTTACGATCCTTGGGCCTAAAGGACAAAAATTTTAATTAGTCCTAAATTTCACTCCCCGGATCCGGTTTATTCTCTAATCAGGTTCGGGGGACGTGACAAGAACCTACATGATTCCGAACGATGTTCGGATCATGGCAGCCGATCCCTCCGTCTATGCATTTCACAACGGCTGGATGCCGTTCCCTCTGATAGCCATTATCGAGGGTGGGGTCAGATTCCCCTTGCTTCCCCTTCTTAGGTCCTGCTTGCAGACCTGGAATCTTAGCCCTTGTCAATTAATGCCCAATGGCTATAAGATCATCATGGGCGTCGCCGAACTGAACAAGATTCTAGACATCAGTCTCGGCGTCCATGACATAGAAGATATATATGACATCTGCAAATCGCAGGAGGGGTGCACTTATTACCTTCGCGTCAAGGCGAAGTGCCAACCCCTCGTCACGGCGTTGGAGGACTCCAACAAATACGCCGGAGATGACCGCCTGCTCGTCTCGGGGAACTGGGAGTTCGGCGAGACCGAGACCGAGGTGACGAGGAGGGTACCGGTTCCGCGGATCTTCGGGACCCCGCCGAGTAAAAATTTAACCCTTGCTGGACTTCGGACTTTTCTTTCTTGATTTCTGCTGCCGGTCTCTAATTTTTGGACATTTTCTGCAGATCTTCCTCAGCGCAAACGAGAAGCCCAATTAAACGGTTGGAGGAGACACGCGCCTTGGCTGAACAAGGTGTACCGCTACCGTGGTCACCACACTAGGGCTGCCTATTCCCTCCTAAGGTACGAGCCGAGATACGTGTCGTACACGCGGAAGTCCGGTCGCCCAGGAGACATAGTCCCTGCCCTTGCCGAGGCTGCGAGCGAGAGCGTTTCGGTCGCCGAAGCATCCACTCCGGCAGCTGCAGCCGGATACGACCCCATCGCTGAGGTTGAGGACTATTCTTCCGGCACTGAGGAGATGGAGAGACACAGGCCCTCCTACCAGCCGTTGAATCTGGCGACCACTGTGTTCGGTGGGAGGACGGCAGCTCCCAGGGCCGAGCCAATCCCCTTCGGCACAATCGTCCCTACAGACGCCGAGGCCCGCCCCCCTGCCGACACGGAGCGGGAGAGGCCCAGGAAGAGGCTGAAGGGGAAGGAACGGGCTCAGGAGGAGCGACCGCGGCAACGCCCCCCCCAGGATGTCAGGGAGAGGGCGATAAATGTAGCGCCAATCTCGGCGTTACCCCTGGTGGAGCGGCGTCTCGAGCCCCAGGCCGAGTCCCAAGCAGCAGCGACCTCGGCCGAGCCGGCAACCTTCTTGCCGGACCTTGAGCTGCGGAGGGGGAGGCCCCTGACTGTCGAAGACAGGCTGGTGGGGAGCCCGGCTGTCATCGCGGCGCTCAGCCGAGCTTGTGCACTTCCCAAGGATATGGAGAGGCACAAGTCAGAAGACTCCCTCCAGCTGGTCATGAGAACCATGCAACATTCTCTTGCGGTGAGTGTCGGACCTCTTCGATAATGGGCGTTTCTGAATTCTCATTCCATACTAAGTTGCCCTTGCTTGTTTCCTTGCAGGCCGTCCAAAGGCTTCAAGTAGTCATGGACAGAATAATGGAAAATGACGGCCGGCTGAGTCGGATGACGGAGGAGAAAGAGAAGGCGAAAGCAGAGCTGAAAGCAAAATGCCTGGAGTTGGCGGAGGTGGAGGCGAAGAAGGCCGAGCTTGACGCTCAGGCCGAGCTGATGAGCGGCGAGCTTTGCAAGATTAAATCAGAGCATTATGAGCTGCAAGGCAAACTCATCGCCGAGGAGAAACGAGCGGCGGGGCTAGCAGCCGACCTTGCTGGGCTGGCAGCCGAGCTGGAGGGGGAGAAAAAGGCAAAAGAAGATCTTCTGGCATCTACCCAGGCCGAAATCAGTGCTGCCTTTCTGGATGGAGTTGCGGACGCGGGTCGCAACTACACTGAGCAAATCCTGGGGCTAACCCCAAAAATATTCCAGTTCGGTTGCCGCACCATACTCAAGAAGTTGGGGTATCAAGAAGACCACCCTCTGTTTTTGAACCCTCCTGAGTTTGAACAAACTGCCCTCGCAGCCATGCCTTTAGCCGAGACTGCCGCACCTTCAGCCGAGACTCCTGTTCCACCGCCTCCTGAGACTCCGGCCGAGCCTATTCCGAACCCTCCCTCTGAAGTGGCTCCTCTGGATGACGCTGCCGCTCCTCCAGAAGACGTTGCCGTGGTTGTTATTGACGATGCGGAGGCCGGACCGTCGACCTAAGTGTCATTTGTTATGGAGAATGTAACCTTTTGCTTTGCTTTTTGTCTTGTATGAGAACAACACCCGAAATCAAAAATGTAATGAAAAATTTGATGTACGTATGGATGATTTATCAATATCAATGGACTTTTGATTCCCTTCCCATGCTTGTCTCCTTTGTGTTCTTGCTAGCTTATGATGTTATGTTTGGCTTTTGGGCTTGGCTTGTCTTTCTTTCGCGCAATTCCGTTTTCTATTTCGCACAATTTCACAAGTGTATGGGCTCGGATTGAAATGAACCGATTAGGTTAGGACACATCATTGGCGCTAGTCATTTCGGTAGCATAGCCGTCATGCCCTAACGGGAATTGCGCCATTTCAGCTTTGCGTCTAGGTGGCTGAGTGCCAACCTTAGACATCGGCCGTTTCGGCTACTCATCTAAGTGGCTGAGTGCCAACCTTAGACATCGGCCATTTCGGCTGCTCATCTAGGTGGCTGAGTGCCAGCCTTAGATATGGGCCGTTTCGGCAACTCATCTAGGTGGCTGAGTGCCAGCCTTAGATATGGGTCGTTTCGGCAACTCATCTAGGTGGCTGAGTGCCAGCCTTAGATATTGGCCGTTTCGGCAACTCATCTAGGTGGCTGAGTGCCAGGCTTAGACATCGGCCGTTTCGACTACTCATCTAAGTGGCTGAGTGCCATCCTTAGACGGTCCTCCACCTTCACACCATTGTCACTGTCATGTTACCAGATCGCCACAAATTGAGAACAAATGTAGTTCCATTAAATCCAGAAGCGTTGTACAAGTACACAGACTAAAAATAAAATTTCTTGAGGTGTGACGCGTTCCATGGTCTCGGAAGAGGCCGTCCTTCCATGTCTTCGAGCCGATAAGCTGACCGCCCAGCGATGGAAGTGACTTTAAACGGGCCATGTCAATTCGGCGCCAGCTTCCCTTGATTCGGATCTTTGTCCCCTGGGAGAGCCTTCTTGAGAACAAGTTCTCCTACAGAGAACTTCCTCTCTCTGACGTTCTGGTTATAGCCCCTGGCTAGCTGCTGCTGGTAGACGGCTAGCCTGACTGCAGCTGCTTCCCTTCGCTCGTTCGCTAAATCCAGCTCCCTGGCCACGTTGGTTTCTTTCTGGCCTTGGTCAAAAAGCTTGGACCTCATAGTAGGCAGGCCGATCTCCAGAGGGATGACCGCTTCCATGCCATAGGCAAGTGAGAAGGGGGTAGCCGAAGTGGAACGTCTTGGAGTAGTTCTGTAAGCCCATAGGACGCTTGGAAGTTCCTCCACCCATCTCCCCTTGGCATGGTCCAGCCGTTTCTTGAGCCCATCGAGGATCACCTTGTTGGAGATCTCGGCCTTGCCGTTACTCTGTGGGTAAGCTGGAGTGGAGTAATGGTTTCGGATGCCGAGCTCCAGGCAGAAGGTCTTGAAGAGCTTGGAGTCGAACTGAGTTCCGTTGTCCGAGATCAACGCTCTAGGAATGCCGAACCTTGTGATGACATTTTTCCATACGAAACTCTTGGAGTCCCGCTCCGTGATGGATGACAGTGGTTCTGCTTCGATCCATTTAGTTAAGTAGTCAGTAGCCACGATGAGCCATCTCTTGTTCCCCGGAGTTCGGTGGAGTGGTCCCACAATGTCGAGTCCCCATTGAGCGAATGGCCACGGGCTAGAGAGCGGGCTGAGGTCCTGTGCTGGCTGATGGAGAGAGTGGGAGAACTTCTGGCACTTCTCACACTTCCTCACGTATACCTGCGCATCTTTCTGCATGTACGGCCACCAGTAACCTTGGCTGATGGCGCGATAGGCCAGGGACCTTCCCCCGATGTGGCTCCCGCAGATTCCGTCATGTATCTAAAAAAGGAGGTCTTCGACCTTGCTTGGATGGACGCACTGAAGGTACGGTCCCGAGAACGATTTTCTGTAGAGCCTGTCCTCGGGAGATAGCCAGAACCGAGCTGCCTTGAGTCTGACTCGATAGGCCTCGCCACGGTCCTCGGGAAGCCTGTCGTCCTTAAGGTAGGTGATAATGGGGTCCATCCAACTCGGACCGAGACCGAGGCACAACACATCCCGAGGTGGACGGAGCTCAATGCTGGGCGCAGCTAACGATCCGACTTCAATGCTCCTCTTTCTTCCTGCCTCAACAGCGCTGGCCAAGTTTGCTAGGGCGTCGGCGTGAGAGTTTGCTTCTCTGCCCATCTGCCTGATTTCGGCTGACTGGAACTGTGAGAGCAGCTTCTTTGCCAGGGCTAAATACGCGGCCATCCGATCGTCGCGAGCTTGGTAGCCCCCAGTCAGTTGGTTTGCCACCAACTGTGAGTCGCTGAAGACCACCAGCTGTTGAGCCCCGAGGATTTTGGCGCTATTCAGTCCGGCTAAAAGTGCTTCATACTCAGCTTCATTGTTTGATGCCTTGAAATCTAGGGTCAGAGCCTGCTCGATGACCAGTCCTTCTGGCGATTGGAGGACAACTCCTGCCCCGGCTCTTCTCGAGGTGGAAGATCCGTCGACGAAGACTTTCCAAACTGGGGTATCGGCTTCGCATTGTGATTGTTCAGAGCCCGTGGGCGCCACATGCTCTTTACCCCCCAGTTCGGTGCCGAGCTGGGTTGGTGCCGAACTTGAATCAAACTCGGCAAGGAAATCTGCCAGAACCTGGGCTTTTATCGCTGTCCGGGGCTGATACTGAATCTCATACTGCCCCAGTTCGACGGCCCATCTCGAGATTCTTCCTGAAAAATCAGCTTTTCTAAAAACAGATTTAAGCGGATGTTCTGTAACAACCACTATTGTATGTGTTTGAAAGTAATGAGAGAGCTTCCGCGAGGCACTAACGAGTGCCAACGCGAGCTTCTCGAGTGGCAAGTATCTGGTCTCGGCATCAATCAGGGTCTTGCTCGTATAGTAGACGGGTTTTTGGACCTTGTCCTCTTCCCGGATGAGGACCGAGCTGACCGCGTGATCTGAGACCGACAAGTACAGATACAGGGTTTCTCCGTGGACCGGAGTTGATAGCAGTGGTGGTGAAGAGAGGTAAGCCTTAAGCTGCTGTAAGGCATGGTCACATTCCGGAGTCCATTGGAATTTAAAATTCTTCCTAAGAAGCTGAAAGAAAGGGCGGCACTTATCTGAGGATCTGCTGATGAACCGATTTAGCGCCGCTGCCATTCCGGTTAGCTTCTGAACCTCCTTTGCCGAGGTGGGACTCTGCACCCTGAGGATAGCCGAGATCTGATCAGGGTCTGCCTCAATGCCCCTGCGTGTAACCAAGCTGCCCAAAAATTTACCGGAGCCAACGCCGAAGGCGCACTTCGAGGCGTTAAGTTTCAGCCTAAACTTCTTCAGAGTAGCGAAAACCTCGGCCAAGTCTGACAGATGATCCCGCGCCTGCTTGGAGTTGACCACCATGTCATCAATGTAAACCTCTACGGTTTTGCCGAGCTGGTCGTGGAACATCTTGGTGACGAGTCTCTGGTAGGTGGCGCCCGCATTCTTTAGCACAAACGGCATCACCTTATAGCAGTAGGTTCCTCTGGGTGTGATAAAAGCTGTCTTCTCTTCATCTGGCCTATACAGTGGAATCTGGTGATAGCCGCGGTAGGCATCTAGGAAGCTTATTCTGTTGTGCCCGGCCGTGGCGTCGATCAACTGGTCAATCTTGGGTAGGGGAAAGCTGTCCTTGGGACAGGCTTTGTTGAGGTCGGTAAAGTCGACGCACACCCTCCACTTGCCAGTCTTCTTCCTGACGACCACCGGATTGGCTAGCCAGGTCGGGTATTGAACCTCTCTGATAGCGCCGGCCTCAAGCAGCTTATCCACTTCCTCGACGACAGCTTCGGTCTGCGGGACCCCAGTCCTCCGTGCTTTCTGCATCACAGGTTTGTGGTTAGGGTCAACATTTAGTCTATGACACATTACCTCGGGGTCGATGCCAGGCATCTCTTGAGGTGTCCAGGCGAAGGCATCTCTGTTCTGCACCAGGAACTGGGCCAGTTCGGA
The DNA here is from genome assembly GCA_038049695.1 of Cinnamomum chago. Taxonomy (NCBI): domain Eukaryota; kingdom Viridiplantae; phylum Streptophyta; class Magnoliopsida; order Laurales; family Lauraceae; genus Cinnamomum; species Cinnamomum chago. Next base: position 10,458,708 of record CP142454.1, on the reverse strand, counting down.
CCTCTCCGGCTCCCCGAGCTGGCTGCCGAGCAGGAAGAACCGATCCGGGTCCTTTTGGTCGATCCGGACTTCGGTCAATTCCTCCACGCTCTTCCTGCCCGGACCTCGGCTGAGCTCATCCAGCTCCTCCTCCAGGTTCTTCTTCATCTCGGCCACATTGACCTCCTTGGGCGCCTGCTCCCCGGGTACCACGGCTGTCAAGCACTGCTTAGCTGCCTGCTGATCTCCTCTGACCGTGATGATTTCAACTCGGCCGCTCTTCCCCTCCCATGGAAATTTCAGCCTCTGGTGGAGGGTGGAAGGGACTGCTTCCAGACTATGGAGCCAGGACCTGCCCACTATAGCATTGTAGGGCGAGGGTGCGTCGATCACCATGAAGGTTGCCATGACAGACGCGCCACCGGCCTCGACCTTGAATGTCACCTTCCCCTTGGGGTAAACGAGTTTGGCGCTGAAGCCGATAAGGGGAACTCGAGCCTCCTGCAGATCCTTCTCCGTCAGTCCCATCCTTCGGAAGCTGTCGAAATAGAGGACCTCGGAAGAACTGCCGGGGTCGACGAGGACCTTCTTCACGGTGCAATTCTTCACGCCCTGCTTAGAGCAATCAAACTTCAGAGTAACGATCAGGGGGTCGTTATGGGGGAGCTGCACCCCTTCCAAATCCGCTTCGGTGAACCTGATCTCAGGACGCTCCCTCCGAGCCCTTTTCGGTGCTGAGCCGAGTTCGGCGGCCATGACCTGCTTGCCGTGGGAGGCTTTCCTGGCTTCGGCACGAGCTTGGTTACTCCCCTTGGGCGGGGGTGCCAAATGGATGACGTTGATGATCTTCTCAGACCCGTCGCTGTCATGACCCCTCTCGTCTCGGCGCGGGGCTCGGGTATCGGCCCTGTCTTCTCTCCTGACAAACTCTTGCAGGTGTCCATCTTGGACAAGCTTCTCCAAATGCGACCGCAGTATTCTGCATTCTTCAGTCTTGTGGCCGCCCTCCTTGTGGTAAGCACAGAATTTCGTCTAATCTCGGATAGAATGGTCGCCTTGCATGGGCTCTGGCCAGCTGAAGTACGGCCTTGTTTTTATCCTATACATGATCTTGTGGATTGGCATCTTGAAGACCGTGTTGACAGCCCGATATGCGTCCTCGGACAGCCTGGGCCTTTTGCTCCTTGCCGAGGCGAACATCTGAGTCCTTGCCGAGCTGGCAGGTGCCCAACGCCTGTCTGACTCACCTCTTCGTCGCTCGTCTCGCCGAGGCTCATCTCTTCGAGACGGTCCCCCATCCTTCTTGGAGGGCCTCTCACCTCGGTCCTTCTGCGCGGTTCCATGGTTTTCCCGAGCACGGACCTGGTCATCCTCTTGGGCGATGTACCGGTTGGCGATGGACATGAGCGCTGCTATGGAAGACACCGGGTTCCTGGCCAGGTCCTTGCGAAGATCGCTGTCTGGCAGCAAGGCATTCTGAAATGCGAAGACGGCAACCTCGTCCTTGGAATTCTCAATCTGACTGTAGACCGCCCAGAACCGCTTGGCGAACTGGGTGACGTTCTCTCCCTGCTTCATCTTCATGGCCATGATGTCTGCATCTGTCTTCGGAAGGATTCTGTAGGCCTGGAACTTCTTCATAAAGGACTGCTAGAGTTGCTGCCAACTCGAGACGGACCCCTCCGGGAGCGCACAGAACCACTTCAGGGGGATGTCGCCCAAGCTAGAGGAAAAGACTCGGCAGTTCAGATGGCCCTCGTCTCCCCAGACAGACATCCTCTGGGAGAAGTGCCTGAGATGCGTAGCCGGGTCCGAAGTCCCGTCGTAAGTGACGAACCTCGGGACGGTAAACTTCTTTGGCAGGGGATACTTCCTGATGTTTCGAGAAAAAGGAGACGCGCCGAGATCAACGGGGTCGCAGCAAACATCCCTTTGGTCTCGACCGAGACCAGCTATCTCCAAATTACGCTGGACCGTTTCCCTTATGCGCGCGTCTAACCACTCCTGATCATGATGCCTGCTTTCCGGGATGGTTTCTGACGCCTTCCTCGAGTAGCTGTGGCTAGCTTTCGAACCTTCATCTCGGGTTCGGTCATCCCTTTTCTTATTCAGAATGTCCCTCAGATCCCCTTTTGGAGAGGGAGTGCGCCCAACACAAGTAACCTTCCCCTCGTGCTGTTGTTGCGATCGCCGCTGCTGCCGCGACCGTTGCTGCTTGGACAGCTCCTGATGAGACCGCTGCCGCTGCCTTGCCGAACTCGCAGCTCTTTCCAGCTGCTGCTGGAGCTGGCGAATCAGAGCATCCTTCTCCTTGAGGGCCTCATTCTGTGCTTTAATCGCCAGAAGGGTGGAGCCCAAGTCGTCATCAGGGTTATAGTCTTCATCCTCAACATCCTCGACATCCTCTGCCTGACCAGAGGGACGTGGTCCGTCGACCACTGGGGACTTATCCCGCTGGTCTCGCCCCGTCAGGAGACCTGTAGGCTGCTGGGTGTTTCCCCTCCTGGGAGCGGACTCCGAGCGGAGGTCACGCTCCTGGATGTTGATTCGGACGAGGCCACGCTCGACGTCATCCTCTACCACTGGTTGCTTCCCAGCCCTCTGCTTGGCAGTGGGCGGTCCTGCATGCTTTGTCTTGGAAGTTTCTCCGTCTTTCGCAGCTCTCCTCGTCATGGTGTTTAGGAAGTTTAGGAAAGATTATAGAACAGCCTTTCCCACAGACGGCGCCAATTGTAAGTGCAAGAATAATATACTCACAAGGTCAGGAGGCCTTCTAGGACTTACTCAATGCATGGAAGAGATAGCTGCGACGGCCTGAACCTGGGAGAGAAGAAAGACAAAGGTCAGAGGACCCTGGCTCTGGGCAGCGCAGGGCTCTCCGATGCTTAAGTCAGCAATCGATCGGAGAAGAGAAGAATAGGAGAAAGACAGGAAGACTCTGGTTGTTTTGCAAGAGAATGCCTACCCTCCTCTCGGTCTGGTTCGTGCCTTTTATAAGGAACAGTCTTGGTGAAAGTGCCCGTGGGCTTTGTGATGTGACCTGGGTCTTGTCAGCCCACAAAGTCATTAATGAAGGTCCATCACAGCCCTCTTTGCATTTAATACGAGTCCGATCAGCCCATGCTGCATTTAATGCCAGTCACATTGGGCCTGACCTTGCCCAGATCTGTAGACGGCTAAGGTCTCATCAAATCCCTTTCTTGGGCCCTGTTCTGATGGGGCCGTAGCTGATGGATACAAGCGTAATTCCGCATGGCCGAGACTGGATGGGGTAGCGTGGCCGAACTGAATGACGTTTTCCGAATATCGGCATATGGCACCGAAACCGAAGTCAAACAGGATCCGCATCCGAGACAGAAGCGGGCGTGTTCCGCCGATATCAAAGGGAGCTGATTCACAAAGTGGTCCCCACACAGGTGGCTACCTTTTTTTAACATCCAAAGAATCCATTTAGGGGAAATATTCCCTTACTAGTATCTACAAGTGCGGTCCAGTACTGTGGGGCACACTTGTGGGCCTACATTTCATCAAAACAACTACAAAGTAACAAGGATGGATCCTTTGACCCCGGCCTGGAATTCTCCCAGACTTATGTGATGCCGATCTCAATTAGAAACAAGAGAACATATATTTGGAATTGCTTTGTTGGATGCAGGTTTGGTGCAGAACAACGTCCGCAGTGGAGACTGTTTGGTCATCTTACTAGTTGAAACAATCCAGAGGGGACATGTATATAAGGGATAAATTAATAAAAGTTCTAGCTAGTTTACAAGTCTGCTCTTCCTGCCTCCATTTGGATACTGCGATGTTTGCTTAGCCACGGGAGGAGTAAAAGTAAATTAAAGCCAAGATGTGACATATTCTATATGTTGGGAATTTGTTAGACCCCGACCCGAACTAATCGCGATTAAGGCTAATAGACTAAGATTAATGCTAATTAATCATGGATAAATGGACTAATCAAGGTTAATGATCAAAAGGAGATAAGATAGTCCCAAACGATGCATTTAGCATAATGGAAATGGATATGAATGAAATCATGTTGATTAAATGATTTTAGACTCAAGCAAGTTAAGCTAAGGACTTTTCCGTAAATACGAGTTTTCACGTATTTCGTCGCATACGTAAATCCTTGATACCAACGCGTGTATCACAAGTAGTACATCAACTTTCATAATAGACGCGACTCCATTTGACATCAAATGGATCAAATGAGGTTTCATTTTACTCAAAATGAAATAAAGGTTAATAGGAGGGGGCTCTTGTGTGAAGTGAGTTTATATTAGAATGAGATGGGGGGAAAAGAGCTCATTTCCTTCCAAGCTAACCCTAGACTCATTCTCCCTTTTTCTCTTCCAATCTCATGCTTCAAGAGGAAGCTAAGAGTGATTCCAAGTAGTTGGGAAGAGAGTGTTTGCATCTTCATCTTCTTCTTCAAGCCTTTTCCTCCATTGTTGAAGTGTGGAGCTTGGGAAAAGATCTTAAGGTTTCTCTAGTTGAACTACAAGTAAGTATTGGGAACCTTTAATGAGTTTACAAGTCCTAATGAGTGTTTAGGCAAGATATTTAGTACAAATAACTTATGGGTTTTGTGTATTTTACATTTTCATGGAGTTAGGGCTTCATTTGGGGATTTCCATCTCAAGAGCCAAGCTAAGAAAGAGGGCTTTTGCTATTAAACTCCATAAGAGGCAAGTATAAGCTCTTACTTGTGATTAGTGTTAGACATTGTGAAAGTCTATGTAGGTTTCCATGGATGGGAGTATGTATTTCCATTTAAGCTTTGGAAACTTGTTTCCTTGGAATTGATTGAAATGATAATGGATGATTTATGTGAGAGGAACATGAAGTTCCATCTCCTTCTAAGAGTAGAAGTGATTGAATGTGTAAAAGAGAAGAAATGAGAAAGGAGGAAAATCAGTTTCTCCCGAACCTACAACACGCCCAGGTCCGATCGATCGGACTGACTTTTAACTGGGACGTTTTTTTGGCCGATCGATCGGACTGTCATCCGATCGATCGGACAGGCTTGTAACTGAGAGCTGTTTCGAGCCGATCGATCGGACCTGACGGTCGGATCGATCGAGTGGATTTTGAGAAATTTTGGGAACCAGATTTATTTTATATGATTAGTAGGGGTCTATAAATTAGTGTTGGAACTAATATTGCACTAATCTATGATTATTGAAATTAAGGAAAAATTAAGAGGAAATAATAGTGACAATTAAGCACTAACTCTTCAAGGAGTGGTCTAAACCTAGATGAGTGTTAGCTTAGATGATTTGAATGTACAAACTACTATCAAAAGTGATGTTCATCATAGAATAGCACGTACATTAAATAACAAGCTTTTCACCCATTCGTTTGGTTTAGAATTTGATTGTGAATTTGAATAGAATTGATAGATGTGATGCAATTCTTGAACATGGTACTACTTGTAATGCCTTAAGTTCGTTACGGAGTTGAATTGAATGATACAATGAATGAATGAATAAATGAATGAATAATTACTAAAGGTAACAATGAAATGATTAATCCTGCTGCAGCAGATGGATTTGAGGGCGTTCCGGAGCTCCGTGGTGATGCTAGTGGTCCCTGGCCCGGACACTAGTAAGTCCCACATATTCCGATCGTATCTATAGATATGGATTGATGCCTTCCATTTGGAAGATGAATCCTTCCTTTGAGGGAAGATGGTAAATGAAAGAGAAATAAAATTGAATGAACGGAATGACAAATGAACGGAATGAATTGAAATGAAATGAATGGAAGCTATGATAGCGATTGACTATTGATAGACTTTTGTGTTACTTATTGTTATTGTAGAATTATCTAGATTGTCTAGAATGTAATTGTTACCAAATGATTTAAATGACTTCATTATATGTACTAACATGAGTTATCACAAGAACTGTTTATACATGTTGAACCGTCGTGTTCATTAGTGTTATTGATGACATCCCAGGCCCGATTGCCCCTGCCGGTCCTACAGCGCCCGCAGCGCCAGCGGAGGAGACCGCTCCGGTTCCTCCAGGAGGTCTGATTGAGTGGAATGGCCGGAATACCGTTTGATGGGTATCCGAGTGCAAAAAGGGTTATAATATTTTGTGAAAAGTCTTGAATAGTCATTTTGTACATTCATTCTTGGAATGTAATTAATCATTACTGTATGGTGTTTTTGGTGTACACCGATCGACAAGTGACGATGAGAATGATACATGTATAAGTACCTTATTCTTTTGTATACATGTAGATCGAAGTTGGACATTGTCAATGTATATGTTTCCGCAAAATTTTATGTGTGTTCGACAGGTTATTGAGATTGATATCCCTTGTGGATTCCGTTTTAACTTCGGTTAATTCGGGGTTTACGGGAGTAAGTGTGGGCCCACGGCCCGGGGTTACCGTGATTCGGGCCCGGGTCGTGACAGAATTTTAATAGTGTTGGCTAATTTATGGATGTGACAAAACTCAGGGTCATTTGAGCTATGTTTTTCTATTTATTTTAAAATGAATTGTAGTTGAGTCGTTGGAAGATTTGAAGCGAAGTTTGAAAAGTTTTGGAGCGAAAGAGCCAAATTCCAGAACATTAACTTGCTATAGTGAACATGGTGGTAGCACCTGGGACGGTAGAGGAGCTTGTTATAGCGAGCGTTGTTAGGTCGCCCAGTTTGATCCGGACTCTTAGTTCGAATTTGAGTTGAGTTGGAATTCTTATTGGATCAAGTTTAGAAAACTCTTGAATGCTTTTTGAGCTATATAAAGGGTGTTTCTCTCAATCCTAAGACACACATCAATTAAATATCTCATTGTTTAGAGGTGGGAAAACCCTATGAGAGATTCTTTGATTCTCTAGAGCTATCATTGAGAGAATGAGCTGAAGATTCGCTCTAGAAGGTTTGATACTTCTGCTGCTTTGAAGAAGATTTGTGCATCTTGGTTCTCAAGGTGTTATTGGAGAATCAAGCACGTGGACCGAGGCGCGGCGAGTAGTCGTGGCAACGATGAGTTATGCAAGAACAATTGCAGTCCTTATGCCAACGTATTGAATGAGATAAGAGAGCTGTGAGTATATCTTGTAACCGTTCAATAATTATTAGCTTTTTTAATCGTGGTTCTTCTCCTTAGATGAGGTTTTCACATTAAAATTGTGTCTGCATTCTTATGGTGATTGTTTAGTAGATAGTTTTGCTAGTTCTATCTTATTTGGTTTATTACTTCTGTTGTGCATTGGTTTGTGGAACTAGTAGCTATTTCAGTAAGTCTTTCACTATCTTTACTATGCTTGCATAAAAAAGAAGTACCATGCTTTACTTTACTAAAAGCTACTTCTTTTTACCTAAAAAAAAATATAGTAAAGTCAATCTAAAAAACAACATTTTTTACCACTCTCTCTCTCTCACACACACACCCCACTACATACTTCTCTCACATCACTACATATTTCATCTTGCCTTATTTTACCCCACCTTTATTATAATGTGACATTTTACTTTACCACATATGAAAACAAATCATCAGATATCCAAACTCTAAGATTAAATGGAAGTTAGACTAATCAGAAGAAATCGTGATAGCCTGGATTGGTATTACTATGATACGACTAAATCATTCTATTATATCAAATGTATTTATTCGATCCCATAAATACCTTATGTCTGAATCAAGAAATATATAGATCAAGTCTTTATGATTCTCTTCTTTATTGCTTGTGTCTAATATTTAGGCTGAATGCCGTCACCTATACTAAGAAATCGAAAGGAGAACAACTCCTTAGATGAGTGGTAAGGAGGGGCAATTCTCACTTGGCTGTCAAGGGTTCAAACCCTAGGTATGTTATCTCTTTCCACTTGTGTGGGTTCCTTTCCTACTTGTGTGGACTTGTGCGGGCTCCTATTCCACTTGAGTGGGTGGTCTTCCATATGGGTGTGTCACTTTTAGGTTCCGGCCCCTCTGGCTGAGGTATTAAAAAAAAAAGAAACCAAACGAAACCTAAATAGACTGAAGAAAAGGGGTAAAGTGTGCTTGATAGGCTTCAATACTTTTTTTTTTTTTTTTTTGCTGAAACTGAAGCTTTATATTATAAGGGACTTTGATTACAGAGTTGATTCTGAACTGTTCTTTACAATTTGATACGAAAAGATATTTAGCAGCAATTCAACCAAAAGATAGAGGATTGTCTTCATTCTTCATACTGCTCGAAATGATGTTGCTCATGAAGTTGTGGTGCGTGACTCCCCCTCTGCAATTCCTACATACACATCTCAAGTAAGTAAATGTTCCATATATGGATTGGTAAGGAGGAATGGAACACCATTTCCACCGGGGGACCTAGTTTAGCAAGATCGTCTGCCACCATGTTAGCTGATCTACGAATGAGAGTTGACTTCCACCGAGCCAAATCATCAAGCGTGGCTTGAAGTTTTCTCCACACATTCATTAGGTGCCATGGGGCATGGGTATCCGTCCGACGAATTTAGAGAGTTCCATATAACAACGAAGGAGTCTCCTTCTATTATGACATTTGTAATACCTTGATCGACGCACATTTATTTGCCCTTGAGGAAAGCCTGTAATTCTGCCTCGGGGGGGACAAGCGACAATAGCACAGGCAAAGGCTTGGATAAGCTGGCCATGCTCGTTACAAAGGATCCCTCGGATGCCGGCCGTACCATTGGCGTGGACAAAGGACCCATTGATGTTTAATTTATGGACGGCAGGGGGGCAGCGTCCAATTTGCCTGGGGCATTAGGCTGTTGTTCTGATTGTGAAGGAACCCGTAGGCCATTCGCCATTCATGCACGGCCTGGAGGGTTTTCCTTAAGATGGAAGGGGAATGGAGAGGTTGAGACTAGAATATCTTTGCATTCCTCGCTTTCCAGGTATGCCTCCAGGTCCATGTGACGATTTGCAGAATATCCTTATGCTGGCTCCAGGGCCATGGGGTGATCGAGTCAGTGGGAAGGGTTCAATACTCCAATTGGACAGTCAGGGACTCAAGTACGTGGGCCTTTTTATGCCGTGGATCTCAGGACAGCCAGAGCGGCCAGATAACACAACAGGTGTTTTGTCAATTTGGAGGATGTTTTTGTGTTATTTTGTTTCGGCGTCTTGTACGCTGGCTTCTTTTTTTTTTTTTTAACCTTTATGTGTACACCTTTTGTTTGTTATAACAAGATGCCTAATTTTCAGGAAAGTATGACAAAAAAATTAGGGTCAAGTTTGGCAGACTGAGAAATAAGGAGGAGGTCTTCGATTTTAGTGGTTTGGATTAAGAGATAGGCCCTGCTCATGAATTTCTTTGGATGGCCAATAGAATCTCGAAGACCCTTAGCCGGTTAGCCCTAATTTATGTACCGGTTGAGAAGCTTAGGTGACCTCTCTTAACTTTATAAAGCGATGAAAAAATCAGAATCCTCTATGGTCTACCTCAGAAAAGGCCATCTCCATGAATCCATTAATGGGGCCTGCCTATTGGCACTTATCTGAATTTCACTCATTCAAATTTAGGCCCACAATTATATTTGTATCAGTTTAAATCACATCATTAACTATAATGCAAAAGCCCAAGCCTATTTTTCGCAATGAACATATAGATACCGATGCTTGCCATGAGTGGTTAAAAATGAAATATAAAGGTGAATATATAAAATTCTACCCTTCAATAGAAAAGAAATCAAGGATGATGAGAAACAAATACTCTGCTATCACCCTCATAATTTAATACCTAAGAAAGTAAATGTCTCATCTATATCTTCACCATATTTCCTTCTCACCTCATGATGCCCTTAACCCCTTCTTCATAACAGCCCATTTGAACATGGATTCATATGTAATTTAATGCAAATATATATGGCCCAAATGACTGTGCCTGTTTCATGTATGGGTTCATTCCATCAATTCATGACAAGGGAGAGGTTTTGAAAATTCTCATACTTGAGTGTGTGTGGTCCACATGTATCAAGATTAATAGCTACCACCCTTCCTTGTGCCTCACTGGTTGCTTGATTAGGAGTATACACAAGAGGTCAAGGATTGGAGCCACCCCCTTCTCCACAAAACAAAATACATTATAGTTGAGGCCTCATTTCCAACTAATTTTTCTCATTGTGGATTTATATTTCTGTGTCATGATCCCAGTGCCCAGATTAGTTTTAAAATAAATAGAGACATGTTGGTGAGGCCTGCCGCCTACTAGCCAATAAGAGAGGAGGGCTTACATAGAATTGTAGAGTATATGCATAGAGAGAATTACAAAGATCTCAATTGGACGGACCCAAGTTTCCTGAAATGGTCAGTCAATTAAGGAGCTCATGTATTAACCGTGCATTGGCATCTCTTGAGTTAGAAGGCCCCACCAACATGCGAAATCCTGTCAATTTAGAAAAGCCAGAGGACTGGAGAGTGAAACACGAGTGACATGGGTTACGTTCACATGAATCATTTGGCTGGGCTGGGAGGGTTCCAATTCAGCCCGGCTTATCTCACACAGTCAAGTCGGAAAGCGCATAAACACAGAGTTTAACTAAGAGACACGTACGTAGGTTGTAAATCAATCGATTCTAGGAATCGAAACCGCTAAGGAGAAGGTGGAACTGGATCCGGACCCGGAATCATTTCGGAACCAGTTTCTTGGCTCCGAAACTGGAACCAGAATCATTTATGGGATCGGTCTGGATTCGGGTCTAGATTTAGATAGAAAATGATATTACAAAAACATGGTTTTTAAGAGAGATTTTCAAAAATTGAGGTAATATATCGGGTCTCAGGTCCGAACCAAGGTGGAACCAGATCCGGATCCGAATCCATTTACTTATCGAGGGCTAAATAAGGACCCAAATCCAATTTCTAGGGAGTCGGAACTTCCGAGTAATCGGATATTCGAATACCTATTTACATCTAAACATGCATAGCTTCTTTTTTTTTATTATTGTAGCTCTCCGAGTTAAATCGACTCAACCGAGTCCGGGCGAGACGGGTCAAGTTTTTGACGTTCCCGGAACCCACTCGAAACTCCCAAATGGAGTCGACAGTGATTCATAACCACAAGTTCTGACATGTGTACGATGCGTGTTGAAATCGCGGCAGCTTTAAGAAAAAGGCATGGATAGAATCAACCGTTGGAGAACCTACACGTGTTATCGGAAGGACGGAATGGATGGATGAAGTCATGAAGACGCGTCCGTCGCTTCCGGCACCCTGAAGACAATCATTCCTCCGTCTTATCCGCATCGCATCCCGATGCCAATCTCAACGAATCAAGACACTACACGTGTCTGATCTCCGCGTCCCAGTGCTGTCGATGGAAAAGACTAAGCTGCAGCGTCCAACACCTTAAATAATGTACCTTACATTTGTAACCCGGCATTTGCTCGGAACTACGAAATTGCCCTCCATCTTGTCGGAAAAATCCTGATATCTTCAGATCTGTGCATCACCACAAAAGCATTGTTATCTTTTCATTTGCCTTCAGTGAGCTCTAACATTTCAAGGAAGAAAGAAAGGCCCTGTTTGGCATCGTTTCTCTGTTGCTCCTGTTTTTGTGCTGAGGTTGGGTTGGGCTGAAACTGAGTTGTGTTGAGATTGAGCTGTGCAGAACTTGTTTGGCTGCAATATATCAAACCGTTCTTCTTAAAACATGGTGTGCAGAACTTGTTTGGTAAGGGGTTATAACAATTTTTTCCTAAAGAAAATAATAACAAAATCATGTTTAGAAAATCACTCACTGGTCTCACGGTTTTAAGTTCAAAGGGGAGAAAATGTTAAGAGAGAAAGAGAGCAAGGGAGTGTGTGTGTGTGTGTGTGTGTGAGAGAGAGAGAGAGAGAGAGAGAGAGAGAGAGAGAGAGAGAGAGAGAGAGAGATGAGGGATAGAAACAGGATAGAAGAAAATAGTGAAAGAGAAAATAGATCGGGAGATAATGGAGGGACAAAACAAATGAAGACAGGTTTATCAAGTTGGTGAGGGTGCAGTGGTTGGGTGTTGGAGGAGAAAAGAGGGAGAAAGAAAAGGAAAAAAAAACAAAAGAAATGAAAAAGGAGAAGAAGAAAAAGGGAGAAAAAGATGTAGAGGAGGAAGAGAAGAGAAAGAAAAGGGAAGAAGATGAGTCGGCTTGGTGGGAGGAGAGGAGAAGAAAGAAAAGAGAAGGAAAAAAAGTATAGAATAACGGTTGGGAGTGTCTGGGATTGTCTGGGGGTCTATGAGAAAGAGAAAATAAAACGAAAGCAAAGAAAGAAGAAGAGAAGGGGAAGAAGAAGGAAAGGAAAGAGAAAAAAAAGGGTGGTTAGGGGGTCATGTTGAAGGCTAGGGATGGTGTCATTGGGAAGATAAGAAAGAAAGAGAGAGCAAAATAAGGGGAAAAAAAAGAGAAAATAAGAAAGAGGACGTGCAGAGACAGAGAGGCTGGGACAGGTCGATCAGATGGGTGAATGAGAGAGAGAAGTGGCTGGGCTAGCAGAGGAGAGAGTAAGAAGAAATGGGAACTTACCAAAATGACTCATGGAGATTGGCGAAGGAGAAGATGCGGAGGCATAAGAGAGTCTCTTGAGTTTAGGAAAAACAGCGGATGCAAGTTTGTGCGCACCAGTCGTTTCGAAAAAAAAACGAAGTTTAATCGTTTTTTGTTTCTTAATCCAGCTGGACAAGATTTGAGGAATCGTTCCAGCCAAATCAAATTTTGAAATGGTAATTGCACCTACCAAACATGTTTCCTGTGGAATTATCTCATGGGAACATGAGAACATTCCATTGGCACAATGCCAAACAGGCCCAAAGATGCTGATGCCTTGGTTTATTCCCAAGATCGTGGTCGTTCTCAAGATCGTGTTCGTTATCCACAAGGGTGGAGATCCGAAGAAAGAGGAGGACAACAAGCACAAGAGAGAGGAGTGCAAGAACAAGCGCCACGAAGGAAAGCAACTTAAGGGTGAAGGAGGCTTCGGCGGCAAAATAAAAGACAATTTCACCCACGGAGAAGGAGAGGACAAGGACAAGAAGAAGAAGAGGAACAAGGACAAAAAGGAGGACAACAAGCACAGGATAGAGGAGGGCAAGAACAAGCACCACGAAGGAAAGCAACTTAAGGGTGAAGGAGGCTTCGGCGGCAAAATAAAAGACAATCTCACCCACGGAGAAGGAGAGGGCAAGGACAAGAAGAAGAAGAGGAACAAGGACAAAAAGGAGGACAACAAGCACAGGATAGAGGAGGGCAAGAACAAGCACCAAGAAGGAAAGCAACTTAAGGGTGAAGGAGGCTTCGGCGGCAAAATAAAAGACAATCTCACCCACGGACAAGGAGAGGGCAAGGACAAGAAGAAGAAGAGGAACAAGGACAAAAAGGAGGACAACAAGCACAGGATAGAGGAGGGCAAGAACAAGCACCACGAAGGAAAGCAACTTAAAAGGGTGAAGGAGGCTTCGGCGGCAAAATAAAAGACAATCTCACCCACGGAGAAGGAGAGGGCAAGGACAAGAAGAAGAAGAGGAACAAGGACAAAAAAGGAGGACAACAAGCACAGGATAGAGGAGGGCAAGAACTGATGGACTGTTAGAGGTTAAGAGTTTATTATTTCGATCTTTTAGTTAATTAGTTTGTTAATAAGTCTTATTCTTTAGGGACTAGTTGTTTGTGCTTTGACGAATTTATCTTAGTCTGTTACCACGTTTTAGGGTGATGCAAACGTGGGTTGTTATTTTTTATTTTATCTCTTTGTAAAAGGCTATATAAGCCTGCAGTTTGTTATCTATAAATCAAGGACTTTTCATTTAAGTTTGTGTGTCATAGTTTTTTCTAAGTGTTCTCTACAATTGGTATCACAGCACCATCACAGGGGCCTGAAAGTGAGTGTGTGTGTGGAAAGAAACCGTAGTTTTCTTTCAGAGTAAGGAAGTCAAGCAGAATGGTGGAGAGCAATAGCAGTGGTTTTGTGCAGCCGGCCATTCCCAAATTTGACGGACATTACGATCATTGGGCGATGTTGATGGAGAACTTTCTCCGTTCCAAGGAATATTGGGATCTCATAGAGAATGAGATTTCGGTGGTGGTGACACAAGGGGCTGAGCCATCTACAGTGGTGGCAACAGAAGCATAACGCAAATTGATCGAGGGGCAGAAGCTGAAGGACTTAAAGGTAAAGAATTACCTTTTTCAAGCTATAGATCGGAATATCATGGAGAGTATACTCGACAGAGACACATCAAAGAGTATTTGGTACTCCATGAAACAGAAATACCAAGGCTTTACCAAGGTGAAGAGGGCACAGTTGCAAGCACTTCGGAGGGACTTTGAGACTCTCCATATGAAGGAGGGCGAGACTGTTGATAATTTCTTTGCTTGTACTCTCACTATAGCCAACAAAATGAAGGCTCATGGTGAGACAATGAGCCAAACCATCATCAATAAGAAAGTTTTGAGGTCCATGACTTCAAAATTTGATTATGTGGTTTGCTCCATTGAAGAATCCAATGATTTGAACACACTGACCATTGACGAGCTGCAGAGCAGTTTGCTGGTCCATGAACAAAGAATGAATGGTCATCGAGGAGAGGAGCAGGCTCTTAAGGTCACTCATGAAGACAACACTAACAGAGGAAGAGGTCAAGGGGTGTTCAGAGGAAGAGGAAGAGGAAGAGGAAGAGGTCGTGGCAGACAACCTTTCAACAAGGCCACTATTGAGTGCTTTCAGTGTCACAAATTAGGACACTTTCAGTATGAGTGTCCCAATTGGGAGAAGGGAGCCAACTACGCAAAACTAGATGAAGGAGAAGAGCTGCTATTAATGTCCTATGTAGAGCTTAACCATGCTCAGAGAGAAGAGGTCTGGTTCCTCGATTCAGGATGTAGTAATCATATGAGTGGGAATAAAGAATGGTTCTCGGATTTGGATGTTCAATTCAGGCAAACTGTGAAACTAGGCGACAACTCAAGGATGACAGTTGTGGGGAAAGGAAACGTTCGAATGCAAGTGAATGGAATCACTCAGGTAATTTCTGAGGTCTATTACATTCCTGAGTTGAAAAATAACCTGTTAAGTATGGGGCAGCTTCAAGAAAAAGGTGTGGCAATTCTGATTCAACATGGGGAGTGCAAAGTTTTTCATCCTAGTAAGGGTCTAATTATTCAGTCAGAGATGAGCGCGAACAGGATGTTTGTTGTGCTCGCAGCGATGATGCCTAACAGAGGTGGTGAATTCACCTCAAATGTGTTTGAGGAGTTTTGTAAAGCAAGTGGCATAACCAGACAATTAACCACAGCCTATACTCCTCAGCAAAACGGAGTTGCTAAGAGGAAGAATAGGACTGTGATGAATTTGGTGCGTTGCATGCTCACTGAGAAGTAGGTTCCAAAGACTTTCTGGCCAGAAGCTGTGAGATGGTGTGTGCATGTCCTCAACAGGTGCCCTACTTTAGCTATGCAAAATAGAACTCCAGAGGAAGCATGGAGTGGTATGAAGCCTAGAGTAGAGTATTTCAGAGTTTTTGGGTGCTTGGCTCATGTGCACGTACCAGACCAGAAAAGAATCAAGTTGGATGACAAAAGCATTCAGTGTGTTTTATTAGGAGTGAGCGATGAGTCGAAAGCTTATAGATTGTTTGATCCGATCTCTAAAAAGATAATTGTTAGTAGGGATGTTGTTTTTGAGGAGAACAAGGGCTGGAATTGGGACATGAGTAAGGCAGAAATGGCTTCGGATGTGTTAGATTGGGGTGATAGTGAAGAAGAAGATGATGAAGCTGAGAATGAAGGGGAACTTGGAGCAGAAGTGAACGAGAATGAAGAAGATGACTCAAATGGCATCAATGGAGCTGGTTCAAGTGGCACTAGCTCACCTTCCAGTGAGTCACATGATGAGAATTTCTCGGGTCCAGTTGAAGGGAGGGCAAGACGAGTTCCACTTTGGATGCAAGATTATGAAACCGGAGAGGGTTTGTCAGAAGAAGAAGACTTGAGTGCCATGATGATTCTCACAGAAGCTGATCCCATTACTTTCGAGGAAGCTGTGAAGAGCAAGAAATGGAGAGATGCCATGAATGCAGAGATTGAGGCTATTGAACGCAATAAAACATGGGATCTGACTATCCTACTTGATGGAGTGAAGACCATTGGGGTTAAATGGGTTTTTAAAACAAAACTCAATGAAAGTGGTGAGATAGACAAGTGCAAGGCTAGACTTGTGGCAAAGGGATATGCACAACAATATGAGATTGATTACACAGAAGTTTATGCTCCAGTTGCAAGACTAGATACCATACGTTTGGTAATTGCCCTAGCAGCACAAGAAGGATGGAGTATTTTTCAGCTTGATGTGAAGAGCGCATTTCTGCATGGTGAGCTTAGTGAGGAAGTGTTTGTCCAACAGCCTCAGGGATATGAGAAGAAGGGAGAGGAACACAAGGTTTATAAGCTGAATAAGGCGCTGTATGGCCTCAAACAAGCTCCACGAGCTTGGTACAACAAAATTGAGGCCTATTTTCCTAAAGAAGGCTTCGAAAAGTGTCATTGTGAACACACCCTGTTCACAAAGTCGAAGGAAGGAGGGAAGCTCTTAATTGTCAGTCTTTATGTTGATGATTTAATTTTTACTGGGAATGACAAGAGCATGTGTGAAGAGTTTAAAAAGACGATGATGTTAGAATTTGATATGTCTGACTTGGGAAAGATGAAATATTTTCCGGGGGTTGAAGTACTACAAAATTATGATGGGATTTATGTGTGTCAAAGAAAGTATGCTCATGAAGTTTTAGAAAGATTTGGCATGGCTAGAAGCAACTTGGTGAAGAACCCCATAGTTCTAGGTTGCAAATTGTCAAAGGATGAGAAAGGAGCTAAGGTTGATGCAAGTATGTTTAAGCAGGTAGTTGGCAGTCTTATGTATTTAACTGCAACCAGACCTGATTTGATGTATGGTGTGAGTCTTATCAGCAGGTTCACGTCGTGTCCTACAGAGCAACACTGGTTGGCAGCAAAAAGATTACTTAGATATTTGAAGGGAACAACTGATCTAGGGACTTTCTACAAGAAAAGAGGCTGTAAGCAACTCACATCCTATTCAGATAGTGATTTTGCTGGAGAGGTAGATGATCTCAAGAGTACTTCGGGGTATGTATTCATGTTTAGTTCTGGAGCGGTGTCATGGTCATCCAAAAAGCAGCCTGTAGTTAGCTTATCCACCGCTGAAGCCGAGTACATCGCTGCTGCCTCATGCGCTTGTCAGTGTGTTTGGTTCAGAAGAGTTTTAGAGCAGCTTGGTTATGTGCAGGAGAAATGCACTACAATTCTGTGTGATAACAGTTCAACTATAAAACTCTCCAAGAATCCTGTTCTTCACGGCAGAAGCAAGCACATTGACATCAGGTTTCATTTTCTTCGTGAATTGGTAAAAGATGGTGTGATTGATTTGAGTCATAGTAATACTCATGACCAGGTAGCTGACATTATGACGAAGCCGCTCAGGTTGGAGGTGTTTTTGAAGCTTCGTAGTTTGCTGGGCGTGTGTGAAGTTCCTAATATAAACTAAATGCATTCTACATATAGTTTAAGGGAGGGAATGATAGACTGTTAGAGGTTAACAGTTTATTATTCCGATCTTTTAGTTAATCAGTCTGTTAATAAGTCCTATTCTTTAGGGACTAGTTGTTTGTGCTTTGACGAATTCCTCTTAGTTTGTTACCACGTTTTAGGGTGATGCAAACGTGGGTTGTTATTTTTAATTTTATGTCTTTGTAAAAGGCTATATAAGCCTGCAGTTGGTTATCAATGAATCAAGGACTTTTCATTCAAGCTTGTGTGCTATAGTTTCTTCTGAGTGTTCTTTACAAGAACAAGCACCATGAAGGAAAGCAACACAAGGGTGAAGGAGGCTTCGGCGGCAAAATAAAAGACAATCTCACCCACGGAGAAGGAGAGGGCAAGGACAAGAAGAAGAAGAGGAACAAGGGAAAAAAGGAGGACAACAAGCACAACATAGAGGAGGGCAAGAACAAGCACCACGAAGGAAAGCAACACAAGGGTGAAGGAGGCTTCGGCGGCAAAATAAAAGACAATCTCACCCACGGAGAAGGAGAGGGCAAGGACAAGAAGAAGAAGAGGAACAAGGACAAAAAGAAGGGCGGCCACGGCGGGTAATCTATTCTGAAAATTCTATATGGGGGCTACTAGAATGGATTACTAGTTCTATTTAACCAATCAATGCAGCGGAAATAAATCAATCAGACAATTTAAAACTAGTTATCTACCAATCACACACCACAAGAAGGCAGACACAATATTTAACGTGGAAACCCTATCTAGGGAGAAAAACCACGAACCAGAAATCAAGAGTTCACGAACAGTTACAAGATATACTCACAAGCTCCTTTACCTCAGTCTGTACTTCGACCTAAGGACTGTAGTTATTCTTGTAAAGAATCCCCTGACACGACATCCACCGCGCCCCGTTCTCCTTACTTGATCTCCTCGCACCTTGTCAACCAAGATGATCAATCTTCTACAAGAGAAGTAGAAGCAGCAACAACCTTCTAGAGCAGCCCTTCAGAATAATCTCTCAATGGCTCTAGAGAATTAACTCTCTCTAAAATATCTCTGACTCAGATCAATGAGAGTTGTGATGGTGGTCTCCTTAGGGTTGAGAGAAACACCCTATAAATAGCCCAAAATTCGTGCCTAAGACTTAGTGCACAAGTAGGACTCAAACTGGGAAACAAAGTCTCAAAAGGAAACAATTTCGTATGAAAATAGGAGACTTTCCCGGAATCTGCACACTGTCCGATCGATCGCCGCTGCAGGTCCGATCGATCGGCCTGACATTTAACTGAGGCCTTTTTCTGACCGATCGATCGGGCATGGGGAATTTCGCCCGGTGCCTTTTTTCTTCTATTCTTCGCTTCAGCTCTTCCGGCGACACATCCACAGTCCATTCTAAAATAAATTAGAAAATACAACTCAATGGACCCAGAGTTTTGTCCAACCCATGAATTAGCCAATAAAAATACTAACATATTCTTTCCTCTCTCTCTTTTTTTTTTATCAGTATCTTCTCTAGATCAGATTCATTGACCAAGTGGGGCTCACCAGATCCTCGATCTGTGAGCCCATCACCGTCTTATCCATCTACCTATTTTTATTATTGATGTTTGTTCATGTTGTGTTGTGTTTTTTATTTTGGATCGCGCAGATAATGGAGGAGGCTGTGTAACAGGGAAGGAGCATAGTATGAATGAATGAAGAATACTGCCTTTGTGTAGTATTTACTAGTGCCTAATATGTATGACCAATAAGCTTTGTACTATGCCGTTTCCTGTCTTAATACATAGAACTTTGGTGTATTCTGTTCAGTGGTTTGTCTTGCATGACTATAGATCATAATGGGGTGGCCGGTTGGGGATGGAAAGATCTCCTTTGTGGATGAGGTTGAAATGGAAAATGGGAAGGAAAGAGCTATTAGTCTTTCAACCATCTTCATCAATGGTCATCAAAGTGGGAATGCTTCTAAAGAAAATTATATAACATTGTTGATGGCCTAAAGTTAGTCAATTAATTAGACTTTGAAACTTTCTGGTGATACAGCAATTTCTACCCTCGTGGACTTGAGATACACTTTCATCTTAGCGACATTCATTGATGAATTAAGAAAAACATAATAAGAGTAATTATAAACTAGCAAAGTTACCCATGCAAACATTGCAGTTTGAATATTCATGTATAAAAAATTCATAGATTTTTTTAGAAAGAAAACAAAAGAAAAAAAAATTATGAGCATGTATTTATATAATTGAAGAATTGGTATCATAGAATAAAAAAAAAGATAATTAGAGTAAAATGAAAATTAGAGTAGAAGGAGAGTGATAGAGTTTGAATTGAAATAAAGTTTATGAGAAATAAAAGGAAAGAAAAGGGGAGAACAGTTATGAGTGATTATAATAAAGAGATAAAAAAGGTAGCTACTGTAACTTTTATTCATAATTATAACCGTCGGTCAAAATTGGATCCAAAATCTTTTAGTTTAATATATTATAATGGTCCCTTTAAACGGATCGCAATTTTTCATGCCAAGACTTGTGCTGTTTAATCACATCTCGAATATGGGCCGGTCCTATCGCGGTGCTTTATTTTTAATTTTTTTTTGAAGAGTGGGTAGAAAGGATTGACATTTGAAAACTAACCATGAATAATAAAATTAATCCCACCAAAAAGGCAGTTGCCATTGAGATTTTCATTCCATCAACAGAGAGCCCAGATTCGTGACATGCAAACCCCATAATTTCTATTTTTTTCACTTTTTAATGTTTTTTTTAAATCCAGCTCTTCTTTTAAATGGCACCAAAGAACAATGAAAAAAAAAATCAACTTTTAATTCAGCTGTGAACTACACGAATGAATACCGAATTGGGGTTAGTGCCTATCCATAGTGTGGTAGGTGGTGAGTGTGAGGGGTTTATGGATGCCCTGAAAAACAAAACAATTTGATTGTGTTAAATATGTTCTTTGAGTCCCCAATGAACAATGATGTCCTTTTTAAAGGAGTGCCTATTTATTGAGCTATGAGTGGTGAATATATGTAAAATGTGAATATATGTAAAATGTAATTGCAACCAGGTCAGCTCTGGACAGGCTGAGCTTGTTTTGCCCGTTCACGGTTTCGTTCTGGCCGGGCTTTAAAACAGTTGTCCTAGTCCAGCCCGTCAGGCTCGACTTTTTTTAAAAAGCCGCGTAATTTCGAGTTTGGGACGGGCCGGGCACCCATTTTAACAGGCTTAATTGACAAGCCTAATTTAAACTCTCAACGGGCGGTTTGGATGTGCATACATTGTGCAAAAGTCTCCATCTAATAATATATTTAGGGCTTGTTTCTTTATTGGAATTCATTAAATTCTTGTACAAATGTCATGTTTTTAACAAGTATTTCAAAATTCCAACCACTTTGAGAAGTCACGAATGAACTTTAGAAATTTAGGAATGTCCGCCCCTTTGCTTTTTTATAGAATTTCTAGGTGCTCAAGTAAAAGGGAGCATTCAAAAATTCCACATTGTCTGAGAATTTCAAAACTCTTTAGACAGGAATTTCATGAATTTCACTAAGGAAACAAGTCCTAAATATGTTGTTAGATTCGATACATGTCCAACTCAGTGTTGATGACAGAACTAAAACTTGGACTCTATAGCAGGCCCGACAATCTGGCCCTTTGATAATGGGCCTTGACCCTCAAAAAGCCCTTCAAATAAGGGTTTTTATAGTTTTATTTATAACGAAAAACCCTAGGATAGGGTTAGACAATTTTTGCAGGCCCTCAAATTTGAGGGTGGGGCTTAGATGGTACTAGCCCAATCCTGTTTTGGCCCTGGCCCTTTTGCTTATATTTATTTTATATAATATAAATATTTATATATAAGAATTTATTCAGGTGAGAACACTTCTCACCATAGTTGTGAGAAGTCTGATCCTGACCCTTTATTTCTAAAAATAACCCAACGGTTGGAACCTATGGGTTATAAGAGACCAAATATCACCCCGCCCGCCCAACTTTTCACGATCTCTCTCTTGATTCCCTCGCCATAATTAACATCTATGGTGTTGCAAATTCTTGCACAGGGCCGCTTCTTTTTCTCGCCATAGCAACCAATTGGGTTTCTTCTTCTCCACTGACACTGATAGGGTTTCTTCTCTCTCCACAACAACTGATTAGGTTTCTTCTTCTCTGCCACATCAACAAGAAGAAGAAGATGATCCCGGCCTCCTCTCATATTGGGATTTGGATTCCAAGTAGGGGTTTTTTTCTTCAATTTCATTTTTCTTTTTTTATTTTAATAAACACTAATTCTTAGATTGGGATTTGCATGACACATGTTTAGCATTGACCGGCACCAAACCAAGCATTTACTTACCTATTATTTGGTGCAGTGCGAATCCTGGATGGATATGCAGAAGTTGAAATCCTTTTTTTCTTATTGGGACAACATAAGACGGGAAAGTGCCCCATAAGAAATGGCCTGGTGCCAATGTGGCCTTCATAATGTGTATTATGGATGGATCTATATCTACCAACCAGCCGATCGTTAACGAGGAATCTGGGTCCCATCAGCTATTCACTTGCAATCGAGGCCCATATATAGGACGGTGACACCAAATCTTGCATAGCTAAGTAGGCCATGCCTGCAACACCCATGAAAAATTGAATTCAGTTTGAATGGTAAGGATACACTAGGAATTCTACTTGTTACCAGTTGTGTTAGCCCAACTATCCTTTTTTAATTTTCCCTACTGAAAATGTTTTCCCAACAATCTCAATTCGTGTAAATTTATTTTTCGAGCTTCCAAAAAAAAAAAACCCATGTCAAGTCACCTGTGTTCTACATTCCATATGTAGGACGCCAACTGGTCCAATTTATGCAGGTTTTAGACCAAGGCATTCCAACGAGATGGATAATGTTTTGATTACTTGTGGGTGGGGATGTCATTGGACCTTCGATCGTTGGGTTACTTGGAGGATAGATCTGAAAAATCAAGTAAGGATGTTTCTTGGATTTGGATTCCAACCATTCCGTTTGTTTGTTAAATCCATGTAGATGACATGGGCTCTAACATGTTGAGATGCATATTTTTAATTCATATCATTTTAACTTTGATGAAATGTGTGAATCTTGAATTACCTTGGACAGGGCAAAGAAATAATCTCGGCTTTGGTCGACATCATGTCATGGTCCAATTCAAATTCCAATGAATGTACCAAAATGCTCATGTGGAGAGATGATTTGTCTGACCTCTCATGCAAAGTCTAATCAAAACATAAAATTTTGAAAATATCCTAATTGGAAAGCAAGTGTTTTATATATTTTTATGGGACATTTACCAAAAAAATCCCACTAAAAATGGAAACCACAACTAGAAAAGAAGAGGAGAAGAAGAAAACTCGAGGAGATCGTCTCTATACTCCCATCCAAATGAGATCTACTACACCTATTGCAACCCAGAACTCACGAGAACAAACCATTTTTTTCTCCATTCTTTTTTTTTTTTGGTTGATTCCATCTATTAGATTTTTTTTACGAATTCGCCATCACTCATTTTTTTGTTGGAAGATTGATGTTTGAGCGTCTCTCACTCTTGTAGTTATTTTAATCTAAGTTTTTATTTTTCTTAAATAAGGAAAGGTGAAAGGGGGATTAGATTGATTGTTTGATTGTTCCAGAAAGAAGAGGGAAAAACGAGGTGATGTCCTTGAAATGATGGAAAGTGAAGGTGTGTTGCCTTCCATGTGTTTGTTAGAATGCTTAAGTAATATTTTCTTGGAACTTTTTTTATGTAGAGAGTGTCCTTTTTTCATTGATGTCTAGAGTTGAAGTGTGTTGTCTTCCATGTGCTTGTTGGAATGCCTAAGTGATATTTTCTTGAATTTTTTTTTTCTACAGAGAGTGCCCTTTTACCATTGATGTTTAGAGTTGAAGTGGGGGGTTGATGAATTGAGTTTTCTTCTGAAGTTAATCATCGGCCTTGTGATAGATAAAATGGGAGTGAAGACTTTATAGAGCATTGATAAAGAAATGGAGGATCTAAAGATGACATGAAGAATACTAATGGGAGCCACATGAGCATATCTAGTGTGACAAGTGGAGCATGTTTTTCACTGTGTTGTCGTGGATGATTGTTATGGATGGTTGTTCTCTGTACAATAGAAAATCAGTACATCGACAATCAGGTGAGGAGATCTGATGGAGGGCCTTATGGTCGGTTGGAGAGGGGTGGACATGACCATTATTCTGGTGAGAAGAAAACTCAAGAGCTATGGAGTGAGGAGCAATTGCACATGAAGCAAGGAGATCATGATCAATGACAAGAAGAAGAAGAAGGTTACCTGTTACAGTGCAGCCCACCTAAAATGGGCCTGTGTATTGGCCTATGTAATCTGAACCTTTCTTTGTGACTATTGGCCTGATGTATTTTGGATGGTTGACATGTTAAACTGAAAGCCACTATTGGTTTCATTTTGGTCTTGTATGTTGGAAGGCTTTTAATCAATGTGAAAATCCATAATGGCTGCTGGAAATGTTAACAAACAGGTTGTCCATCTAGGTGATGTTAATATGTAATGAGGAGCATGAGAAATTTTATACAGAATTTTTTGTTTGGGTTGGCTTTATCTTTGTAATATTATTAATTTGTCTCATTGGACTTCTTGTATTCTCTGGGCACTGGGGGCTTGCTTATTCCCCTCACACATCCATCTCTGGCCATTCATTGGAATTGGCCAAAACCATTTAATTGATGTTATCTAATATGTATGAAAATCTCCAAGCAATATGTATGATTCAGGGGATAAAACTCTCCAGGCAATATGTATGATTTTCACAACGAATTCAGCCAGCGTGACATGATGTATTATCGATGCAAACTAGTGACTAACCAGTACCATAGGCAGTTAGAATTGTACAAGAAAAGGGATCAACAGTCAACATGACGGGGATGATGGATATTCAATATGTTTCCAACCTGAATAAACTTTTATTGTGAGATCTGATCATACTGTTCTCCCATTGGGATGTCCAACACTCTGTAAACTGAACCTTTTTTTTTTCTTGGGCCATTTGGCAGTGTATATTGGATGGTTGACATGTTAACTCTGATGGGCACTGTTGTTGATTTCATTTTCTTCTTGTAACTATGTTGGAAGATAATCTGAAGTGCCCATTGACAGTTTATTGTCTCACTGTAGTGATACTAGTTAGTTTATCTTGAAACTTGACAAGAAGTTGCTGGATGTGTTGCCAAACAGGTTGTTCATGTGCTGGATGTGTTGAGTGTTTGATTGATACCAAACAGGTGGTTCATGTGGTGTACATCACATTTCCTAGAGAATTGAAGCATGGTTTTCATGAGTGTTGGAGTGTTTGATTGTTACCAAACAGATTATTCGTTGATGTAGATCACATTTCCAAGAGAATTAAAGTATGGGTAAAATGAGTGTTGGAGTGTTTCATTGTTACCAAACAGGTTGTTCATGTGCTGTAAATCACATTTCCAAGAGAATTAAAGCATGAGTTTCATGAGTGTTAGACAACTGTATGCCAATATAGGTGAATTTTTACCTTCTTGCACATCCAATGTGTTGTGATGCATATGTGGTTTAAATGTGATCAAATGTAATGTGATGAGAGTTGGAAAGGATTTGCACAACCAAAGGTACCTCCAAGTGGTGCCATAGAGAATGAGAAAAAAACTCTCCAGGCTAGCATGACGTTTCATACATATCTACCAAATTTCATTTTCCATATATACATGCAAGCTTACTGTTAGCACATATTATGTGTAGGAATTGAACACAGTGTTCGTTGATGTCAAGCAACAGTTTGTTGACATCAACGAATAAATTCGTTGATGTCAATGAAAGCTTACTGTTAGCACATATTATGTGTAGAAATTGAACACAGTGTTCGTTGATGTCAAGAAACTAGCAACAGTTTGTTGACATCAACGAATAAATTCGTTGATGTCAATGAAAGCTTACTGTTAGCACATATTATGTGTAGAAATTGAACACAGTGTTCGTTGATGTCAAGCAACAGTTTGTTGACATCAACGAATAAATTCGTTGATGTCAATGAAAGCTTACTGTTAGGTGTAGGAATTGAACACAGTGTTCGTTGATGTCAACTAACAGTTTGTTGACATCAATGAATAAATTCAATAATCCATTGTGGTTAAGCACCTAGCTGCGAAAAAAATAAGCTTCTTGCTATGGAAGAAACTTTAAAATGACAAGTTGATCAAGCTCTTGAAATGCTCTGTTTTAAAGGTACGCCCTCTTTCTTTTTTCTCCTTCAGGTTTTATGGTGGATTATGTGAAAAATGAGGTTACAAATTCTTGCTTTGTGCCTTACTACAGGGTCAAATCTCTATTTCTGGATAGCAGTAATTCCTATCACTGTAAGCAGTTGATTTGTTCAGTTTCTGTTATTTTGATATCTTTTGTTCATACACAGCTTGTACTTGTGGTGGGCGCAAAGCTGCAGTACATCATTGGCACTGGAGAATGCTGGCATAACTGGATACTCTGCAGTACATCATTGGCACTGGAGAATGCTGGCATTCAGAACTTTTTAGTTGAACCTCCTTGTTAAAAAGATATCCATGTAGTGATCCATTAATAGAAAATACATCAATGATCATGAAAGAACATTATCCAACCATTCTATCCACCCACTATAAAAGATAAACATTGGTCTGCTATTAAATGAAAGAGCTACATCCACCAACACTCTTTACAAAAAATATTAGGACATTGTTCCTCCTGTTACAAATGTAGGCACTAAATACAAAAGTGCAGTAAATAGATGGTTAGACAACTTCAAAAGACATGGTTCCAGCTTGGGTTTTGATGTAGAGGAAAAGAGGAGGGCAAGGAGGTGAGAGAGAGAGAGAGAGAGAGAGAGAGAGAGAGACGTGAAGTGCGATCCGGTGGCCGTTCTTCTGGGACGGGAGATGGAAGTGAAATGGAGACCGGATTGCTATGGAAGACTCCTTCTTCCGTTTCTTCTTTTCTTCTTTTTGTGTTTCAGCTTTCTTCCTTTTGCTGGCAACAACTAACAAAGGATAAAGTGGGCAAAAATAAGGAAGATTTGGGCTGGAGGTCCTTCCCTGATAATATAAAAGTTTTGGAGTCCCAACAGTGATTATCCTCTTTAAGGGAATTTCTTTAGTAAATGTCCCTATTTTTATTTAGCAACAATATTATAATTTGCCATTTAGAAACACTCTAGAATTATTTGTTCTCCTTTTTTATAGGATGTCAAGGGTTGAGGTAGAAGTGGACAATGAAAAGAATGTAGCAGTGCTCATCCAGGATATGAAGAAGTCAACATGAAATTTTACGGGGCAGCAGTTGAAGAGATGAAGGTTGTGTCCGAAGAAAGAAAAAACCAATAAATTTAATCGTGTTGTGATGTTTTCTGTTTTCTTACAAGTGTAATTTGCATTATGAAAACAGTACGTTAAAATGTATATATTTTGACAATTTGTTGAACAGAATCTTAAAATGCGTGGCGTGTATTTTACCAATGTTGGAAATGAGTTGCTGTTATTCTTGTTTACTGCATGATTGACGCAGAAAAAGTGTTGCATTTGAAAAAGTAAGAGAAAGGAAAGTGAAAAAGTATAATTTTGTTTTTAGTGAGGTACATAAAAAAAGATTATTTTACCTTTACTCTTGGAAAAAATTCAAATAAAGTCTAAAGGGCATTTTAGTCCTTTCCTCACCCCATCCTCACTTTCCCCTCATTTTCCCCCCTGTTTTGGGGGGAAAATTTTTAAGGCAAAAAGTGAAAATTTTCCCTCCATTTCCCCCTCCCCCATTTTCCCTCCCCCCTTCCCAAACACCCTCCAAAACCACTTTTCCTCCACTTTCCCCCCGTTTTTTCCTCCCCCCTAGGGTCCGTTTGGGAAGGGAGGAGGGGAGGGGAGGGGAGGGAAAATTTGAGGGGGAAGTAAAATGAAGGGGAGGGGAGGAAAAATTAATTTTCCCTCCTCTTGTTTGGGAAGTAAAAAAGTAAGGGGAAGGAAAGTGAAAAAGTATAATTTTGTTTTTAGTGAGGTACAGAAAAAAAGACTATTTTACCCTTGCTCTTGAAAAAAATTCAAATAAAGTAAAAGGGCATTTTAGTCATTTGTTCCCTCTCTCCTCACTTTCCCCTCATTTTCCCCCTTGTTTTGGGGGGAAAATTTTTGAGGCAAAAAGGTGTTTTTTTCCCTTCATTTTCCTTCCCCCCATTTTCCCTTCCCCCTTCCCAAACACCCCCCAAAAGCACTTTCCCTCCACTTTCCCCCCATTCTTTCCTCCCCCCCATTTTCCCCCCCTTCCTAAACAGACCCTTAGGGCAATTCAGGTAATGGTTAGGGCTATATTGATCCTAGCCTAGGGACCATTTAGATTATCAATTGAGAAGCTGTAGTTCCTTGAGGTAGCACCAAAATCCATCTGGAGTACCTTGTCTTCATTCACAGGTTGCATTTCTTGCAAATATAATAGATGTTGAATGTGAATAGGAAGAGAACCTGTAAATGGAACTGTACAAGGAAATTTGATCTTAACTAACTGATCGGCATTCTTATGGTTGTAGTCCCATCTTCAAAAAGAGACTTTCCAAGAGAAGATGTGAAGGTTAGTAACAATATTGTTGATGAGTTCTGAAAAGTGCACATTTTCATACACATTTGGGATCATTTTAAGGGCTTATTGATATTAAAGATCTTTGTTTAGTGACAAATCATGATTTTATGCATTTTTTATCCATTGTAATGAATTCATGCATAATTTGCTAAAAAATCACACTTTTTGCATAAATTCATGAAACCTGCCATTTTTGGAGACTTATTTTTGGAAAGCCAATTATTTTCGGTGCATCAAGTAGGGTCCCATGCATTGTCCATTTAAATTTCTTACATAAAATTATTCTTAAATCCATTTGTTTTAAATTGTGTAGGAGAAATCAAGAATGGAACCTACATTGATGAAATTTGAGAGAGATCAAGGGTATGACATCTTTCAAGGTGGACCCACATATCTTGGTAGTTTTGGAGAGTTTGAAAAGTCAACAATGGAAAGCTAGATTTGTGATTTCAAGATCAAGAAAGGAAATTTCAGATTTTGTAAGATCTAATTCTTACTAAGTTTGAAAACTTGAAAATCAAGAAAGAAATCAAGAAAGGAAGGTGTACTAAAAGAGTTGACTAATCAATCAAAGAAGCTTGGAAGCAAATCAAAGATGGAAGGGGAGTCAAGAAACAAGGAAAGAAATATCCCAAGATGCCTTTGGATGTCCACATGGGTCCCACACATGCCATTGCACAATTATCATTCCATATGTGCACAATTGTTTTCGGATTTTTCAGAGGCAGCAAGATTAAATTGGCCATAACTATTAATCCAGCCGTCGGATTAGTGCAATCCATACACCGTTGGAAAGCTCTTTTCGAGTAGATATCTTTAGATCCCAAGATTGTATCAATCGGAGCTAAAACGAGAAAGATATGGCCTCTGGAAGTTGGTGCTATAATTTGTACTCGGGATTGCAATTTTGCACATGGAAAGCACCAAAAATCTCTCACTCACCTTGCTATTTCTTTGAAGACTTATTGGCCAAGGAAGGGACTTGCCATGCAAAGAAGATTGCTTGCTACAAACTTGGAGCAAAGAAGGAAAGAGATGGAAAAAATCTATAAATTGAAGGCATAAGCATCCCTCTCCTCTCATGAAAGAAAAGACCCCATCACTAGTGTAATTCCTCCATCATTCTACCTATCTCCTTTCTCTACCATAGCTCATCTCTCTTCAAGAAGGCTTATTCCAACTTGAAGCTTCAACTAGAGAGGTTCCTTTCATCCTAGTATGTAGTTGTTTTTTTTGGAATTTTATTTCTCCATCTTTTATGTAAAAACATTGCATATTAGTAAAAGTGTGGTTTTTCCTATATTCTTTTTCTTAGGTGATTAATGCTTGAATTGTGTTTTCTTTGTTGTTGTTTTTGGATTGACAACCCAAGATCCCAAGGACATGAAATAAGTACTTATGAACTCGATTTGAGAATAAAAAAAGAAGAGCACACTTATCACACATTTATTTTTATTGCAATTCCCACACATTTACATTTATTGCAAAATTCGCACATTTAATTTCTTGTCAATGCCACACATTTAATTTTATTGCAATCCACACATTTAATGTTTTTGCACTACACACATTTAAATTCAAACACTTGTTGTTTTCTTTTGCTTCTTATGCAATTATATGAATTTTATACATAGTTTAGGGTTGGGATTAGAGTTCATTGCATATATCTTCATATCATATGGCTAGTGCATGTTTAAGTGGCTTGAACATGGCATGTTAGGCTGTCTTCATGCAGAATTTCTGCATAGTTTTAGTTTTTAAGGTCATATTTACGCATTCATATCTTCTTTGTTTTAAAACATTTTTCACTTCCATTTTTTTTATTTGATTCATGCATCATTGTAGTTCAAAACCCAGCCATTAAACTTAGTTTTAGATTGCATTAGATTAGGAAAAATCATGCATAAAAACAACCCTGCATACTAGTTTTTTAAGATCTAGAATTTTTAGCATCTCATGGCATACATTGCATTACTAACTTTCTAACTTAGGTTTCTTTTGTTTCTACTTTAGTTTCTTAGTTTTGTTTTTGGTACTTTTTATTCTTGATGTTCTAACTTGTGTTTTCTTTTGTAGAAATTTTAGTTTTTTTAGTTTAGGATTTTTAGATTTAGGAAGTTTTCTTTTCATTGGAATGTATTTAATTTTAATTTAAAGTAGGAATGATGAATGTACTTTTCTAGATTTTAGGCTAAAATTAGATTCTATTTAGGGCAAGTGACAAAGTTGGAAAGCCTTATTTCTAAAGCTCCCTGTGGATCGACCTGGTCTTCGATTGTAGTAATAAAATTGGTAAGACCAGGTCGATCCATAGGGAGCAATATAAACTAAGATTCTTTCTCAACTTGTACCTGCCATAAATAGAATCTAATTTTAGCCTAAAATCTAGAAAAGTACATTCATCATTCCTACTTTAAATTAAAATTAAATACATTCCAATGAAAAGAAAACTTCCTAAATCTAAAAATCCTAAACTAAAAAAACTAAAATTTCTACAAAAGAAAACACAAGTTAGAACATCAAGAATAAAAAGTACCAAAAACAAAACTAAGAAACTAAAGTAGAAACAAAAGAAACCTAAGTTAGAAAATTAGTAATGCAATGTATGCCATGAGATGCTAAAAATTCTAGGTCTTAAAAAACTAGTATGCAGGGTTGTTTTTATGCATGATTTTTCCTAATCTAATGCAATCTAAAACTAAGTTTAATGGCTGGGTTTTGAACTACAATGATGCATGAATCAAATAAAAAAAACGGAAGTGAAAAATGTTTTAAAACAAAGAAGATATGAATGCGTAAATATGACCTTAAAAACTAAAACTGTGCAGAAATTCTGCATGAAGACAGCCTAACATGCCATGTTCAAGCCACTTAAACATGCACTAGCCATATGATATGAAGATATATGCAATGAACTCTAATCCCAACCCTAAACTATGCATAAAATTCATATAATTGCATAAGAAGCAAAAGAAAACAACAAGTGTTTGAATTTAAATGTGTGTAGTGCAAAAACATTAAATGTGTGGATTGCAATAAAATTAAATGTGTGGCATTGACAAGAAATTAAATGTGCGAATTTTGCAATAAATGTAAATGTGTGGGAATTGTAATAAAAATAAATGTGTGATAAGTGTGCTCTTCTTTTTTTATTCTCAAATCGGGTTCATAAGTACTTATTTCATGTCCTTAGGATCTTGGGTTGTCAATCCAAAAACAACAACAAAGAAAACACAATTCAAGCATTAATCACCTAAGAAAAAGAATATAGGAAAAACCACACTTTTACTAATATGCAATGTTTTTACATAAAAGATGGAGAAATAAAATTCCAAAAAAAACAACTACATACTAGGATGAAAGGAACCTCTCTAGTTGAAGCTTCAAGTTGGAATAAGCCTTCTTGAAGAGAGATGAGCTATGGTAGAGAAAGGAGATAGGTAGAATGATGGAGGAATTACACTAGTGATGGGGTCTTTTCTTTCATGAGAGGAGAGGGATGCTTATGCCTTCAATTTATAGATTTTTTCCATCTCTTTCCTTCTTTGCTCCAAGTTTGTAGCAAGCAATCTTCTTTGCATGGCAAGTCCCTTCCTTGGCCAACAAGTCTTCAAAGAAATAGCAAGGTGAGTGAGAGATTTTTGGTGCTTTCCATGTGCAAAATTGCAATCCCGAGTACAAATTATAGCACCAACTTCCAGAGGCCATATCTTTCTCGTTTTAGCTCCGATTGACACAATCTTGGGTTCTAAAGATATCTACTCGAAAAGAACTTTCCAACGGTGTATAGATTGTACTAATCCGACGGCTGGATTAATAGTTATGGCCAATTTAATCTTGCTGCCTCTGAAAAATCCGAAAACAATTGTGCACATATGGAATGATAATTGTGCAATGGCATGTGTGGGACCCATGTGGACATCCAAAGGCATCTTGGGATATTTCTTTCCTTGTTTCTTGACTCCCCTTCCATCTTTGATTTGCTTCCAAGCTTCTTTGATTGATTAGTCAACTCTTTTAGTACACCTTCCTTTCTTGATTTCTTTCTTGATTTTCAAGTTTTCAAACTTAGTAAGAATTAGATCTTACCAAATCTGAAATTTCCTTTCTTGATCTTGAAATCACAAATCTAGCTTTCCATTGTTGACTTTTCAAACTCTCCAAAACTACCAAGATATGTGGGTCCACCTTGAAAGATGTCATACCCTTGATCTCTCTCAAATTTCACCAATGTAGGTCCCATTCTTGATTTCTCCTACACAATTTAAAACAAATGGATTTAAGAATAATTTTATGTAAGAAATTTAAATGGACAATGCATGGGACCCTACTTGATGCACCGAAAATAATTGGCTTTCCAAAAATAAGTCTCCAAAAATGGCAGTTTTCATGAGTTTATGCAAAAAGTGTGATTTTTTAGCAAATTATGCATGAATTCATTACAATGGATCAAAAATGCATAAAATCATGATTTGTCACTAAACAAAGATCTTTAATATCAATAAGCCCTTAAAATGATCCCAAATGTGTGTGTAAATGTGCACTTTTCAGGACTCATCAATTGTTCCATGATCGCACAAGGTACCAAGACAATTTCTATTCTAAATAAAGAGCTTGAATAATAGTGTAGGTGACACCTTCCGCGAGGGGGCAGAAGTTCTGCCTCCAAGGTAGATGAAGCCATTTTTAGCTGGACAAGGCTACAAGGAGTAGTGTATTATGGTCACATATGATGCCTCCAATAGTTGTCAGTTGATCAACTCCCAAATAGATCCATCAAAATTAAGTTTAACATATTGGTTTGGGGGTGGGGTCCATTTGTTGGTTGTAGAAAAATATGATGAACAACGATTCATTCAAATCTCAACACTCAACATGAACCACCATAATTAGAGACCTATTCCAACCAATGTCCACATCCAACATCAAAACTATTACAACACATCCAACATTGAAGCCATGACAACCTATGGACACATTCCAATATGAAAACTATATGAAAACTATTACAACCAATGTCTACATCCAAGATTGAAACCATGACAACCAATGGCCACATTGCAACATCATAACTACCCTTCTATGCTTTCCTCTTTTATCTGCAACATATCAAATGGACAAATAAGAATATATCATATGATGAAAACTCAAAGGTATATCATCCACCATTTCAACTTGACATCAAAGGAGCAAATTCTTTGAAGTTAAGTGATAGTTTTAAAAAGCTGTTTTTTTATTTGTAAAGAGTTGGATTCTCATCTAATTTTCCCTATACTTTGAGGCATCTTCCTCCATCTTTTCTTTGTATATAATGTATTTTCTCCTATTCCATCCACATTTCTTCGACAATATCTAATCTCTCAATCAATAACTATAATATATTTTTAACGAAAGAAATAGAAAAGTCTCAAATTTTTTTCACATAAACTCCAGTATTCTAATAATAAAAACAAAAAAGACTTCTGAGATGAATGAAATGGTGCTGGATGATGATTCCACAACCAGATTGTATCGGTGGCAGAGCACTTGACAGCGAGGCGAGTCCATATCATAGTAGCTTAGTAGTGATAAAATGGAGATACAAATGTAATTTCATACTCACCCACTGTGTGATTACTGTTGAATTGGGCACATTGTAAATAATGTGATTGAATCTCGTAAAACATCATTATCTTTAAAAAAAAAAAAATAGATCTTTTGTACAATGGTGGCTACCTTTTTTTTACATCCAAAGAATCCATTTGGATATATTCTCTTACTAGTATCTACAAGTGCAGTCCAGCACTGTGGGGCAGAACAATGTAAGCAGGTTTGATGCAGAATAATGTCCGCAGTGGAGATTGTTTGGTCATCTTATTAGTTGAAACAATCCAGAGAACTGTTTTACAACCCCGACCCCGACCCCCCTCCCCCAACCCCTCCAAAAAAAAAAAAACCATAGAGCTAGTCAATTATCGTGGGACATGTTTATAAGGGATAAATTAAAGCTAGTTTTCAAATCTGCTTTTCCTTCCTCCATTTGGATATTACGATGTTTGCTTAGCCACGGGAGGAGTAAATGTAAATTAAAGCCAAGATGTGACATATTCTATGGTTTAGGAATTTTAATAGTGTTGGCTAATTCATGGGTGTGACAAAACTCTGGGTCATTTGAGTTGTGTATTTCTATTTATTTTAAAATGAACTGTAGTTGAGTCGTCGGAAAATTTGAAGCGAAGTTTGAAGAGTTTTGGAGTGAAAGAGCCAAATTCCAGAACATTAACTTGCTATAGTGAACGGGGTCGGAGCACTCGGGATGGTAGAGGAGCTTGTTATAGCGAGCGTCGTTAGGTCGCCCAGTTTGATCCGGACTCTTAGTTCCAATTTGAGTTGAGTTAGAATTCTTATTGGATCATGTTTAGAAAACTCTTGGACGATTTTTGGGCTATATACAGGGTGCTCCTCTCGACTTTAAGACACACATCAATTACTTATCTCATTGTTATGAGGTGGGAAAACCCTATGAGAGATTCTTTGTTTCTCTAGAGTTATCATTGAAAGGTTGGGCTGAAGATTTGCTCTAGAAGGTTTGATACTTCTACTTCTTTGAAGAAGATTTGTGCATCTTGGTTCTCAAGGTGTTATTGGATAATCAAGCATAGGGACTGATGCGTGGCGAGTAGTCGTGGCAACGATGAGTTATGCAAGAACAATTGCAGTCTTTAGGCCGACGTACTGACTGAGATTAGAGGGTTGTGAGTATATCTTGTAACAATTCAATAATGATTAGCTTTTCTAATCGTGGTTTTTCTCCTTAGATAGGGTTTTCAAGTTAAAATCGTCTCTACATTCCTGTAGTGATTGTTTGGTAAATAGTTTTGCTAGTTCTATCTTATTTGGTTTATTACTTCTATTGTGCATTGATTTGTGGAACTAATAGCCATTTCGGTAAGTCTTTCACTATCTTTACTATGCTTGCATAAAAAAGTAGTACCATGCTTTACTAAAAGCTACTTCTTTTTACCTAAAAAAATATAGTAAAGTCAATATAAACAACATTTTTTACCTCTCTCTCTCACACACACACACACACACACACATGACTACATACTTCTCTCACATCACTACATACTTCATCTTGTCTTATTTTACCCCACCTTTATTATAATGTGGCATTTTACTTTACCACATATGAAAACAAATCATCCGATATCCAAGCTCTAGGATTAAATGGAAGTCAGACTAACCGGAAGAAATCTTCTTAGCTTGGATTGGTATTATTCTGATACGACAAAATCATTCTATTATATCAAATATATTTATTCGATCCCATAAATACCTTATGTCAGAATCAAGAAATATATAGATAAAGTCTTTACGATTATCTTCTTTATTGCTTGTGTCTAATATTGAGGCTGAATGCTATCACCTATACTAAGAAATCAAAAGGAGAACGGCTCCTTACATGAGTAGTAAGGAGGGGCAATTCTCACTTGGCTGTCAAGGGTTAAAACCCTATGTATGCTATCTCTTTCCGCTTGTTTGGGCTCCTTTCGTACTTATGTGGACTTGTCAGGCTCCTATCCCACTTGAGTGGGTGGTCTTCCATGTGGGTGTGTCACTTTTACGTTCCGGCCGCTTTGGCTGGCGTACTAAAAAAAAGAAAGAAACCAAAAGAAATCTAAATAAACTAAAAAACAGGGGGAAAAGTGAGCTTGATAGGGTTCAATACTTCTTCTTCTTCTTTTCTTTTTGCTGAAACTGAAGCTTTATATTAAAAGGGACTTGATTACAGAGTTGATTTTGAACAGTCTAGTGTTCTTTACAATTTGATACGAAAAGATATTTAGCAGCAATTCGACCAAAAGATAAAGGATTGTCTTCATTCTTCATACTGCTCCAAATGGTGTTGCTCATGAAGTTGTGGTGCGTGACTCCCTCTGCACTTCCTGCATACACATCTCAAGTAAGTAAATATTCCATATATAGATTGGTAAGGAGGAATGGAACACCATTTCAACCGGGGGACCTAGTTTAGCGAGATCGTCTGCCACCAAGTTAGTTGATCTGTGAATGAGAGTTGACTTCCACCGATGCAAATCATCAAGCGTGGCTTGAAGTTTTCTCCACACATTCATTAGGTGCCATGGGTATCCGTCCGACGAATTTAGAGAGTTCCATATAATGAAGGAGTCTCATTCGATGATGACGTCTGTAATACCTTGATCGATGCACATTTGTATGCCCTTGAGGAAAACCTGTAATTCTGCCTCCAGGGGGAACGAGCGACAATAACACATGCAAAGGCCTGAATTAGTTGGCCATGCTCGTTGCGAAGGATCCCCCCAATGCCGGCCGTACCATTGGCGTGGACAAAGGACCCATCGATGTTTAATTTATGGACTGCATGGGGGGTGGTGTTCAATTTGCCGGGGGCATTAGTCTGTTGTAGGCTGATATGAACCGGTATCGGTCCATACCGCGACAATATTTTGCCGCAATATCGAGTCAGGCAAAATATTGGCCAATCTCGGCCGATATGGTCAAAATATCAATTTAATCGATATCTCGGCCGATATTTCGATCTTTTAAAAATATCGGTCGAGATGGAGTAATGGTAAAAAACTCTAATTTTTTTGTAACTTTTTTCCCTATTTTTCCATTTTCTTTTCCTCTTCCCTCATCTCCTTAGGGCAACCATGTCTCCATAGCTCATTCTTTTACATATTTCCAAATTCCAACACTATTTCTTGAAGAAATCATTTTATTTAGTAAGAGAAAATCAACTAAACTCCCTTATTTTTACTATTATGTGTTTTTTATTTTTTATTTTTAGATAAAGTATAGAAATGAATGAAAAGATCATTGGCATGTCATTTTTGGGTTTGTGTTGTGTTGTTCACTTAGATCTACACACTTTCATGCTAGATCTACTTATAAACATGATTTTGGGTGTAGAAAATTGATTTTTTTTTTAAATCTTCTACTTTAAAAAAAAATTTGTTGGAGTATTTATGGTACTAAATAGTAAATATTAATAGCTTATTAATAGTGTATAGATAATTATTATGTTATTTTTATTTTCTTATATTTTACACTAATAAATTGATCATGAGCATCAATAATGGTTGCATTATATGAAATACTGGAAAAGGTAGTGAATTGCGACAAAGACAGGACTCATAACTTAAGGTAACTGAAACTTTGATTTATTGTTGTTACTAATGGGAAAAAAATATTGTTTTTCAGCATTTTTTAATATTCTGGATTTTTTGGATATTTTTGGGAATTTTTTTGGATTAAAAACAATTCACACAGAGACGACCGCGACGGACCGATATCCACGACCGATACCGATATCATATCGATTTTTCGGCCCGGCCGATATTGCGACTGAGACCAAAATTTTAAATCATACTCTGTTGTTTTGATCGTGAAGGAACCTATGGGCCATTCGCCATTCCTGGACGGCCTGGAGGGTTTTCCTTAAGTTGGAAGGGGAATGAAGAGGTTGAGACTTGAATATCTTTGCATTCCTGAATATCTTTGCATTCCTCAGCTTTCCAGGTATGCCTCCAGGTCCATGTGATGATTTGCAGAATATCCTTATGCTGGTTCCAGGACCATGGGGTGATCGATTCAGTAGGAAGAGTTCAATACTTCAACTGGACAGTCTGGGACTCAAGTACTTGGGCCTTTTTATGCCGTGGATCTCAGGACAGCCAGAGCGGCCAGATTACACAACAGTTGTTTTGTCAATTTGTAGGATGTTTTTGTGTTTTTTTGTTTCGGCGTCTCGTACGCTGGCTGGTTTTTTTTTTTTTCCTTTTCCTTTTCCTTTGTGTGTACACCTTTTGTTTGTTATTACAAGATGCCTAATTTTCAGGAAAGTAGGACAAAAAAATTAGGGTCAAGTTTGGCAGACTGAGAAATAAGGAGGAGGTCTTCGATTTTAGTGGTTTGGATTAAGAGATAGGCCCTGCTCATGAGTTTCTTTGGATGGCCAATAGAATCTCGAAGACCCTTAGCCTTAATTTATGTACTGGTTGAGAAGCTTAGGTGACCTCTTAACTTTATAAAGCTATGAAAAAATCAGAATCCTCTATGGTCTACCTCAGAAAAGGCCATCTCCATGATTCCATTAATGGGGCCAGCCTATTGGCACTGATCTTAATTTCACTCATTCAAATTTGGGCCCACAATTATATTTGTATCAGTTTAAATCACATCATTAACTATAATGCAAAAGCCCAAGCCTATTTTTCGCAATGAATATATAGATACCGATGCATGCCATAAGTAGTTAAAAATGAAGTACAAAGGTGAATATATAAAATTCTACCCTTCAATAGAAAAGAAATCAAGGATGATGAGAAACAAATACTCTGCTATCACCCTCATAATTTAATACCTAAGAAAGTAAAGGTCTCAACTATATCTTCACCATATTTCCTTCCCACCTCATGATGCCCTTAACCGCTTCTTCATAACAGCCCATTTGAACATGGATTCATATGTAATTTAATGCAAATATACATAGCCCAAATGACTATGCGTGTTTCATGTATGATCAATACAATGGTCTCTAACTCCTATTGGAGAGTGATTTGTGGCATTTGCCTCCATTAATACAAAGATAGAGTGCGGTTCTAACTTATAAGTAGCTCAATTGGCCTAGGTCTACGATTTGCAACCAAATATTGTAGGTTTAAAAATACACTACCATACTGAGGCTACATATGGGAGTTTACCCGACTTTTCACTGGGTTCGGAGGGATTAGTCCAGCCTAAAGGATTGAAAATCCTTCAATAAAAAAGAAAGAAAAAAGAAAAAAAGGATAAAAAGAGTAGTTTAGATATCATAAGTAGGCCTCTTTGATGAATTGATAGGTCTTATAGGATCTGGATTCAGCAATGGTATCTGTACGTTGCCGAATGCTGATATTTGACAAAAAAGTCTCCCTCTCCAACTTCACCTTGTAGAGCCATTCCCACGTGAACACGTGCAGCATGTGGCAGCCATCAAAGTCAAGAAAATTTTAGTTGGTGTAGGTAAAGAAAAAACAAAAAACAAACCATATACAAGCAAATGTATGAACTGGTTTCTTTACTAAAATGAAAAGTAGCCTATGACTTTACAAACCAACCAAAATGAGCACTGATAGAATCTGCCAAGTGAGAATGTTATTAGTAGAGTAGAAGTTAATGAAGTGCCTTATACATGTATGTGTTCGTTTGTTCATTGACAAAATTTAAAGATTGAAGGAGTAGAAAAATGTAGCCATCATGGTTGGTGGGACGCAAGACCAGCCAGGATTCCGAAAAGAAATCTGAAAGGTGGGTGGGTGGCTCATGTGGGGCCCACTGGCTGCACCATTTAAGCTGGAGCTTGGATTTGAGTACTAGCCATGTCTCATTGAGGGGGGATTCGGTGTGTCGCGGCGGCCACCTGAATCCGTACGTGAAACCATATAAGATACAACATTATAGCGTGCAGTTAAGAGGAACACACTTGAATTATACTGAAAGGACACTCAATTGATAATGTAATGCGGTATAATGGTTGATAAAACATAATCTACAACTGATTATGCTTAGAATACACGTTACTATATGGTATAAAGATTACATCAAGTCTTTTCGTTAAGCAACATTTTATAAGTAGCATGGGATCAGAATGATAATGAGGGTTAGCGTTCTTTTTTTCCTCTCCTTTACTTTAAATTCCATCTGTGGCATTACATAATGGCCTCTTCAAAGCAAAGTTCCATGGTGGCCCTCTCAAGGAGTTTTTTTATAAGAGGGTAGTTGATCTCTAGAAAGTATGGTTTTTGAGGTTTTTTATTTTTAATCACACTAATATTTTAAATTATGTGTTGTACAAAATTAATA
Source organism: Cinnamomum chago (assembly GCA_038049695.1). Classification (NCBI taxonomy): domain Eukaryota; kingdom Viridiplantae; phylum Streptophyta; class Magnoliopsida; order Laurales; family Lauraceae; genus Cinnamomum; species Cinnamomum chago. The sequence goes on along the minus strand of CP142454.1, from coordinate 10,418,704 downwards.
AGTTAGAAGGTTCAACTTAAACCCTTTTGAGATGTTGGGTTTGGATAAAGCTGGATAGCATTGGTGCATTTAAGGGGGTTGATGAGTTAAGCTAACTCATTTATTAACCAACTTAAAAATAGTGAATCGGAACCGGTCCGAATGTTTGGAAGGGAAAAAAAAAAGGAAACGGAGGTCCTGTTTGCGCCAATAAGGAGGTGCCATATGAGAGAGGGGTTGTCAAATCATCTACCTCCCATCTCCTTTGATGAATAAAAAAAATATTTTTCCCCCATGTGACATCTCTTGATTGGTCCAAAGGGAGATCAGAATAAAAAAACAATCAACTCAAAACATCTATTTTCGGGTTGAGTTGACGGGCCAGTTCATGAAATGCCAGGTCAGTCTTGAGCTAAGTTGAAGCCGCAAGCTTGAGCCGAAAAAGCTGACCTATAAGAAGAAGTTTGGTAGTTGAATACGTCTGTCTTCCTGTGTTATTGGTAGTAGGTTAATCAAGGGACAGCTCTTTTAAATAAAAACTTGATGGTCGAAATTACGACAGTGACCTTATTGTTACAACAAGAACTTAAAATTCATCAAATAAATAGGGCAAGATAAGTCTCCTCCTACTCCCCAAGTATATATATAAAAAATTTGCATGATTCCTTTGAGGATTATACTCAATGAATCTCCTTCTCTTCTATTTTTCGATGATAGAATATGATTGGCATAAACCTTTTTTTTTTTTTCTAAAATGTGTTTATTTGAATGCAATATATAGAAATTGAATCCATAGGTTCGCGGTCAAATACATGGGTGTTTAAGGGTTGGGGTAGCCTGCTTTGGGTTAGGCTTTGGCCTTGCGTTTAAGCACTCGGGTTTGGATTTGATCCAATTTTTTTTCTTATTTTTGGGTTGGACTTGGATCAAATGAAAGTTGAAGCTAGCCCTACCTAAATAAGTAATGTATGTAGTCTAGTGACTTATGTATCTAGACAAGTGCATAGAAAGCCCAACAAGTGATGGAAATTTCGGCCTAACCCACCCAATCGACTAAATAAGTGGGCTCTGGCCTGGCTTGTGTAATGTCAGATAGGGTCGGGCCAATCACTTAAAGCCCGGATGTGTCTGGCTTGGTTGGGATACAAGCTTATTTTTATAAAATTAGGTCAGGCTTGAATATGCCTCAGCCCACTATAACCCATGAAAACCCCTAGTCATATGAGCTTCCCCGTTAACAATAAGATGAATGGTGGAAGATGTAAGACCGTGATCTAGATGCAACCCCCAAATTACTTATATTTGAATTACTAGGGTAGTGGCTTGCTATTCATTTCCCACTTTTTCCTGAATCATTTTCAATTTCAATTAGAAGAAAGATATAATTGGACGATCATTTTTGAAAATTTACCTTTGTTTTCTCAATCCTACCTATGTTTAGAAATAGAAGTCCTACAATTGCCATGTAATGCAATTCTAATATTAGGGTTATAAACGGGTCGGTTCCAGTCCGGGTCCATGGTGAACCCAGAACCGTTAAGGAGAAGGTGAAACTGGATCCGAACTCGGAACCATTTCGGAACCAGTTTCTTAGCTCCAGAATTGGAACCAGATCCATATATGGGATGAGTCCGGATTTAGGTCCGGATCTAAGTAGAGACGAAATTAAAAAAACATAGTTTGTAAGAGAGATTTTCAAGAATTGAGGTAATATGTCGGGTTTCGGGTTCGAACCAATGTGGAATCAGACCCGGATCCATTTACGTATTGGGGCCTAAATAAGGACGCAGGCCCGATTTTAATGAATTGAAACCTCCGAATAATCTGAGAATCGAAAATCCATTTATATCTCTATCTAATATCCTATTCATCAAAAACTTCAATTCTATACGTAGGGCTGTGGGCACAAAAACCCTGCAACATGTCCTGGTCTTAAAACAGGAAAGAGCAGGAAAGAGCTCTTACATTTTCTTTTATCCTGTGTCGAGTGATTTGGGGTCTCTTTGACTTTGGCCCAGCAACAAAGATCTCATATTTCAATTCCTGGCAAATTTTCTACCTTCTAAGGGCCATTCTGCAATATTGCGTAAGTAGAGGGAGACTTCTCACATCTTAAAATCCACTCCCTACCAACTCCGTCGCCTCTTTCCCACCAACTTTCTTTTATGATTCTCTCTGCACGTCACCAATATCCTAATAACATAGTCCCAATGTCCCATTAACCAAAATATCAAAGTCATTAGACAATAATGCATCACAAGAATGTCCTGCGTGACTAGCTAAAACCGTAGGCTCCTTTTAAGACCTTTTGGGGATTCAAGTTGGAGGTAAGATGGTCGTTCGGCGTGTTTCGATGGATGGTGAATTGAAGTAAAGTAAACTAGAGTCTCCGTTATTGAAACAAGAAAAGACCACCTATCATATTAAAAATACATAAATTCAAAATTCTTTTATGTAACGAATAGTTCTACCCATGATAGATGGGTTGCCATATGATCGTTTGCACTCAATTGCCAACAGATGGATGAGTCCTAGAAAAGAATGAATTTATGCGTAACTCAGTTAATTCAAATGCATGAAGTACCAATTGAGTGCAAATTGTCTTAGGTTGGTCCTGTGTCGGTTACTGCAGTAGTAGTTCAATGTCAAAGAAGGCAAGTTCCTTCTTTTAAAGAGCTGATGTATATTTGAAATTCTTTAATGGGCTATGCTCACACAAGCTGCAGCTGACCTTATTACAAGCTGGAGCATGTGAGGCCCAGGTGAGGCCCAAAGGGTGCTTATGAGGCTCCAGCTTGTAATAAGGTAGGCTGCAGCTTGTGTGAGCATATCCCTTCTTTAATTCCTTCAAAGGCTTGGTTTGAGTACTTGCACTTTTATTGTAATGTGTTTCATTTAGAAAAGAGAAAGTCCACTTGAACTTACTGGGGGGACCGAGCCAGGAGGACCACAGGATCCCAGGGCCTGGGATCCTGTGGTCCTCAGGGTTCGGTCTCCCAGTCGGTCCACATAGCACCCCTGTTTAGAAAAGCAAAAGTTAGTAGTGATGAGTGGTTAATTTTATTGCATACAAATCACAACTTTTGCCTCTTTGTTGGTGCCTATATAATTTCTCATTGCTACTATTTTGCTCCAGCTATAAAAAAGTTATGAAAAGGAGGGTAAATATGTATATATTCTTAGTCTTGGTGCCTTTCCCTCTATAAAATGCTGATATATATTCTGAACTATTAAGGTGGATTGATGGCTTACTATATATCAATTCCTTCCATAAATAATTTGGAATTTATTTATTTTCTAAGTGACCAATCTACAGTACAAGCACTTGTTGACTTCATAGAGTCAAGTGGTCATACTAAAGAGTTTGGATCCTCCTGGTGTGTCACTCAGGAAATTTTTTTAGTGGAAAGTGTGGATCTTCATGGCGGGGCCTATCTATTGATAATTCGAGTCACACAAAATGAATGTCCTCCTCAAATGTCTTCATTAAAAGTCCGTTTCACCATGTAAATGGATATATAAGCAGCAACATAATTATAGGATAAATACCACAGTGGAAATAACTTTTATTGGAATAAAACTTAAGGTAGGGCATATTGCTTTGGATCTAAACTTTTTATCGGCCTTAACATGCATAAGTGATGGAATGTAAATTATTACACAAATCAATGAGATAGCCATAGTTGGATTGACTAAGTCTTGAACACGCGATCATCTTCCTTTCCGTTTCTTTTTTCCTACAGGAAAAGACCTCACTTGTGAAATCCAATGATCAATCTAAGGGTTGCTTGTCCCATTGCAATTGACTATGAGAATTTATACACAAAGAATTTGATGGTGTTATGTCGATAAACTACATAGACCTTTTAAAGGTGGGATCCACCCTTTGCTTAACCAGACTGATGTACCATAACACACAATGCAAAAAATGTTGTATTGTAGTACTGCCCTAAAATTTAGAGACATGTGAATTACTGTACACAACTGAGAATTCATTTTGAGCGGCTTGAATTCTAAATAGCTATTTCCGTTTCTCGTGCTCAAAGAAGCCTAAGTGAATCACACAAAAGAGAGTTTATATTCCTGTTTCTTTGAAACTCAAAGATACTTTTTCATCCAAATAAGATTTGCCAACTGTATAAAATCTCATGCTATCTAATGCAACTTCTTTAATTGAAAAAAAAAATCCGTAAAATATCTCATGCATGTTAATGCACCCTTTCACTTGCATTCAAACAATTAAGTGAGATGGTGCATTAGCTAGCATGAAATTTTATACATGGACAAATCTTGATTGGAGGCTCCCTAATAATATGTTGAAAGTTTTTTATTTGAAGGCCTAAATGGGGTCCATTTAACAGTGATGTGTGAGATATGCATCTGTGTGGGTCCCATCAGATCAATAGCCCGCTCTAAACTCCTTGCATGCCGTGCGATCTACAATATTCAGTGTTCCTTCGACCTACTACTTTGGGAAAAATGATAAAAAAAAATAAAATACCTTCCGCAGTCTCAGTCCTCACTTCTCATCCACCAGACCTCTTCTGTATAAATAGGCCACCGATCCCACCTCATTTCTTCGTGCCTATCTCATCTTCTTCCTCTTCTCTTTCTCGATCGACAGAAGCCGTCAGAAAGTATCCGTTCTTCCTCTAAAACGGTACGCGCTTATCCGATATTCCGCCCGTTTTCGCATCAGAGATTCAAGAGAGCAGCTTGTCTTCGTATTCTAGTTTTTTTACGTATCTCCGTTTTCCAAAGCCTTCTCGTAATCTCTGCTCTTTTCCGCTTTTCTGGCCTTTTGCTTGTGATTTGAGTGGAGTTCATAAGATCTAGACATCTATCTGCTTCTTTTCGTATTTTCTCGTCTTTCTCCGACTTCGAGTGTGATTTTCACTGAGATTTGTCGGTGAGAATGCTGTTTCTTTCATTCCTGCTTTAGATTTGGTTTGGCTTCGCATTTGATAACAGATCTAGAGTGTTTTTTTTCATAAATCAATTTGCTTTTGCGTGTGATCATCAGTCGTAGAGATTTGATTGCATGTGATTATTTGCTCTTTTTCTGTTTTTTTCTTCCTTCGTGATTTGTTGAAGTAGATCAGATCTGTGCCTTGTTTTTCGTATTTTCTTCGTGCTTCTCTGACTTTTGAGTAAGATTTTCACTGAAATCTTTGACGAGAAAGCTGCTTCCTTCTTCAGATTTGTTTTTCGGTTGTTCTTTTTCATCTGATGGCAGATTTAGAGTCCTTTTGATGTCACTATCTGCTGTTATTGCTGTTTTTCTTGTAGTTTTGGATTTCTCTTGTGATTTTCGGAGTTAGAGTTCTGATTTTTGCTGATTTCGATCTCTCCTTCATTTCCCTTGATGTTACCCTGTTTTTTCCTTTTTTCAGTTGGAATCTATTGCCATTTGGCTGTGTCTTTGTCGATCCGCTCTTATGAGTATAAGATCTAGGATTACAGAGTAATCTGATATTCTGATTCCTAGATCTGGCTTTGAATCTGAGAATTGGATTAGGGGTTCTGATGATGAACTTCTTAAATAAAGTGATTAGATCTGCATGCTTTTACCGATAACAGAACTCATGTCACTTTCAAAATCTGTTCATATAGCTTGATTTGATCGTTATGTTCCTTTTTTAATATGCCAATGCCTAGATTTCATCATGCTGAAGTTACCAGATCTACCTTGTGTTACACTCTGTTTTGATTTTCCTTCCGTTGTGTTTGGGAATGATCATTTTATCTTCATTTCCTTGACAGATCACTGATTTTGTTGCTAGTTTCAATGCATTATTGGGATAAGGAAAGACAGGAAAACCTTGCAAACCTATGGTTTCCTTAACGTATCATGTTTTAACTGTCAAAACTCAGCGCGACTGTACTCTGTACAAGTTTCCTTGAACAATTTGGATAGAATCCTGCTCCAATGCTCATGATAAATGCTTATGTAACATTAGCATTGACTGCATATATATGCACACTTAGAGATGAATATGCATGCATGTATAGCTTCTTAATTTCACAAAATTAGTTGATCTGAAACCTAGCTGAGAAATGGGCTGTTTTCGATGTCAATCTACGTTTACAAAAGTTGTTACAAAGGCCGGTTATAAGACTTAAGAAATTTTCCACTTGACATATTTATCCTTTACAAGTTAATTCTCAATTTGCAGCTATGAGCCCAATCTGATTTTGTTAATATTTAATCACAATGAGGAAACAAGTGCTGAATGTAGCAGTGACAATTATTAGATGGGTTCGCGAAGCCAAATTTTGTATTCCTTCTCTTTTTTGTAACAAAAGCTTGGATTTTTTTTTAGCTGCTAATTCGTAAATATCTTATTTATAGAAAGAAAATTAGAATGAATGGAAGTAAATATTTTCAGGATCAGATGGAATTTGGTAATATAACCTGATGAGTCTAAAGAGTTTGCCTTCAAATAGTTGAAATGGGTCTTCCTATGTCAAACTTCAAATGATTGTTGACCTGGCTGACTTGTTGAGAAACAGTTGGGGATTATTTGTAATTTGGGGTCGTTAGGTATATTTGAAATTTTGAGAGTAAGTTTTCTAAATTAGGATTAGTTTAATTTTGAGTTATTTTACGCTAGAATTGTGATGGTATAATGGGTCTTCCTATGTCAAACTTCAAATGATTGTTGACCTGGCTGACTTGTTGAGAAACAGTTGGGGATTATTTGTAATTTGGGGTCGTTAGGTATATTTGAAATTTTGAGAGTAAGTTTTCTAAATTAGGATTAGTTTAATTTTGAGTTATTTTACGCTAGAGTTGTGATGGGATTAGGACTAGATTTCGTATTATAAGGTTTCCTAGTTTGAGTTAATGTCTTTGGTTGTAATCTATATATAATCTTTAGCTATTCTCAACAATAACACATCAAACAATTCTATCAACATGTAGCACTAGAATTTCAACTTGACTATGGTTTTAAGAGATCCTGATATGTGCTATTTGCTTGAATCAGCATAATGGCATCCCACATTGTTGGGTACCCTCGCATGGGTCCAAAGAGAGAGCTCAAATTTGCATTGGAATCCTTTTGGGATGGGAAGAGCAGCGCTGATGATTTACAGAAAGTTGCTGCGGATCTCAGGTCTTCTATCTGGAAACAGATGGCCAACGCTGGGATCAAGTTCATCCCCAGCAACACCTTTTCCTTCTACGACCAAGTGCTTGATACAACAGCTATGCTTGGTGCTGTTCCTCCTCGATATGGTTGGACTGGTGGAGAGATTGGCTTTGACATATATTTCTCCATGGCCAGGGGAAATGCCACTCTACCTGCTATGGAAATGACAAAGTGGTTTGACACCAACTAGTAAGCAACAAAACTCCATCCACTCAGTCATAACACTTGGTTATATACCTTTTTGCAATAGCTTGTTGATGCCAATTAGTTCTATTGTTTGCATTTGAAAATGGATGATCTCGGTCTAGGAGTCCTTATGACTTCAATGCACTTTAGTGGAGGATGTATTGTACCAACATGCATTTCCATCTAATTGAGGATTCAGTGAACCGAGGATCATCTACTACTTGCAGATTCAGTGAACCGAGGATCATCTAATTTATCTTTTTCACTGGTTTTCAAGTCATTCCTTTATTATTAATAGCTTTGCTCTTTGATGCAGCCATTTTATTGTCCCTGAGCTTGGACCAGACATGAAGTTCTCTTATGCTTCTCACAAGGCCGTGAATGAATACAAAGAAGCGAAGGCAGTATGTATTGTCGTTACTAGAAAATATTTAAGGCAAATTTAACGTTTTATCTTTTTGTAAATTGTTATTTCTGACTGCAACTCTATCTTATAGAGTTTGCCTATTATTATTGGAAGGAACAACGATGTTCTAACCTTATTTGACTTGTTAAAAGATGGAGATGTCATTGAATTCATGCAATGACAGCTTAAAGATATTAAGTGAATTTCAGAAGTTATATGATTTTCAATAAATATGGTATACATAATTCACAAAAAGCTACTTGTCTCATTTCCTTCTTCCCTCTTCTTGCAGCTTGGTGTTGATACCGTTCCCATCCTTATTGGCCCTGTTTCATACCTGTTGATGTCAAAACCCGCAAAGGGCGTCGAGAAATCTTTTTCTGTTCTCTCTTTGCTAGGGAGTATTCTTCCAATTTACAAGTGAGAATCTAAAGAATACTATGCGACATTGCTTGTTTATGTATATACTTTCGTCTCACGTACTTATTATAAATAATTCTAACTGTGGCCAGGGAAGTTGTTGCTGAACTGAAAGCAGCTGGTGCTTCGTGGATTCAGTTTGATGAGCCTACCCTTGTGTTGGATCTCGATGCTAACCTACTGCAAGCATTTACACAGGCTTACTCAGAGCTAGAATCATCTTTGTCTGGTTTGAATGTTCTGATTGAGACTTACTTCGGTGACGTCCCTGCTGAGGCATACAAGTAAGTTAGATCTCCATTTTTTTAGAAACTCGATGCCAACCTTATTCAATAAATACTGTGACATTGGAAGTGTGGAAGTATCCTATATATCAATTATGCATCCACTTACATGTTTGTTTATCGGTGTCTTAGGACTCTAACTACTTTGAAGGGTGTCACTGGCTTTGGTTTCGACCTGGTGCGTGGAACAAAGACCCTTGGCTTGATCAAAAGTGCTGGATTCCCTTCAGGCAAATTCCTCTTTGCTGGAGTCGTTGATGGAAGGAACATCTGGGCAAATGATCTAGCTGCTTCTCTCACTACTCTGGAGGCTCTTGAGGTCATTGTAGGCAAAGGTATCTATCTGCTCTCACATCCTTAGCTGTGTCTTTTAATGTTGAATTGGGGAAGCATTGAACTAGGAAAATATGCTAATACCATCTGTTTCCTTTATTTTCTGTAGACAAGCTTGTGGTCTCTACCTCCTGCTCGCTCCTCCACACTGCAGTGGATCTGGTAAATGAGACAAAGCTTGATTCTGAAATCAAGTCATGGCTGGCATTTGCTGCTCAGAAAGTAGTTGAAGTTAATGCCTTGGGAAAAGCATTGGTTGGGCAGAAAGATGAGGTATGATCTTTTAAAATCACATTACATTACATTTTCAGCATCTTTTCATTTGTTCTCAGATTTTTTTAATTGTTCGAAATTGGAAGGCAAAAAAAGAATTTAGATAGGATTTTACACACAAAACCAGTGTTGAATCTTGGAGTTCAACTTCTCTGTTCCATGAATTAGTTGCATTGTTTTTTATTTTCTATAAATAGAATTAGGGCTTTTGTCATGTTCTGAAACATAACCAACTTGACTTATTCCAAGCACGATTAAAGTTTGTTTCCATTTTTTTTAAAAAGGTTTTTCTCATGGCGGTTGTGCAGGCATTCTTCTCGGCCAATGCTTCAGCTCAGGCTTCTAGGAAATCCTCTCCTAGGGTGAACAATGAGGCCGTCCAGAAAGCTGTATGTAACTCAACGGATGTACCTTAATTACATGGAAGTTACGATTAAGTTTTTTTTTTGGGGCTGGAAGGAACTATTATCGATCAATACAATGACACTTTTGTTTGCACAGGCTGCTGCTTTGAAGGGATCTGACCATCGGCGAGCTACCAATGTCAGTGCAAGGTTGGATGCACAGCAGAAGAAGCTCAACCTTCCAATTCTTCCAACCACCACCATTGGGTCTTTCCCTCAGACAATGGATCTCAGGAGAGTGCGCCGTGAATACAAGGCAAATAAGTGGGTGGTCCTTAACAACCTGTGTTTGAAATGTCTATCTGATGTCTATTCAAAGAAAAAAGGATTATTTCTAATGCCTTTCATGTTCACACCTTTTTTTTTTTTGGTCGCTGAATCTTACTGTAGGATTTCTGAAGAGGTATATGTAAAGGCCATCAAAGAGGAAATCAACAAGGTTGTCAAACTTCAAGAAGAGCTCGACATCGATGTCCTGGTCCATGGAGAGCCTGAGGTGAGCTTTCTTAAGTGTCCCTGTGAAATATCAGTGCAGCTATATTACCAGATGTTTGAATGCACTGAGTCTCAATGTAATATTTCTCCACAGAGGAATGACATGGTGGAGTACTTTGGGGAGCAATTGCAGGGCTTTGCCTTCACAGTCAATGGGTGGGTGCAATCTTATGGTTCCCGCTGTGTCAAGCCACCCATCATTTATGGTGATGTCAGTCGTCCCAAGGCCATGACAGTCTTCTGGTCCTCAATGGCTCAGAGCATGACCCCACGCCCAATGAAGGGAATGCTGACGGGTCCTGTCACCATCCTCAACTGGTCATTTGTCAGGAATGATCAACCCAGGTGAGAATTCACTGCTCACAGTCACAACACTGTAACTACATTTATCATTCTGTTTTAGACATATAATTGATGTCCCTTGGAATGTATTTGACATGAATCTTGATTACTGCCAGATTTGAGACGTGCTATCAGATTGCATTGGCTATTAAGGATGAAGTTGAGGATCTCGAAGCTGCCGGCATCCAGGTATGCATCTTTTTTACACACATTGTTTTAGTAATGAAAGGACGTCCCTCACATTTATTTGTTATCTGCAGGTTATTCAAATTGATGAGGCTGCTCTGAGAGAGGGTTTGCCCTTGCGGAAGTCTGAGCAAGCATTCTACTTGGACTGGGCTGTCCATTCCTTCCGAATCACCAACTGTGGTGTTAAAGACACAACCCAGGTCACATCCAGTTTTCTTGCAAATCTCTCCTTGTGCTTTAAAAAACTAAATGCAAGAAGAAAAAAAAGAATGAGATGACATCTTTTTAGTGATAAAAATGTTCTAGAGTATTTGGAATATCACGGTCCATATTCTTCAAAACCTCTCTGATAGTTTTCTTACCTGGTGGGTCGTCAAGACTCAAAACAGTTAACTGTGTCATGTTGTCCAGAAAATCCAGTAAACTATTTTCAGTGTTTTATTGTACACTTATAAATTCACAATTACTATAATGGAAAATGTGTAACATCCAAGATATGTATTCATAAAAATTACAGATTAATTCTATGACTTGAATGAAAGAAATAGAAATTAATGGTAGCAGAGTAACAATTAATTGAAATATCAAATACATCATCAGGCTCCTCCCATTACACTTCTATGCAGAAATTTTGCTCATATTTATTCCACTTAAGTTTCAATTGAAAATAATTTGAATATATGGAGAAGTTTCTATGACATTATTTCTAAAATTCTTACCCCTATTGCTCCTGCTCAATTGTTGGACAACATCATTCCTGCCTTTTACATTAAATATTTGCAAGATGCAATCATTCTACATTCTTCTAGAAACATATGGATCCTATGACTGCTCTTATATATTGATATATTTACCATGAGGATATGGTGTTTCCTAATAAAGGGAAAAAAGAAATTGTGTATACCATTGATTCTTCAAACTACCCTGTCTTACCCCATTTTTATCATGTGTTCAACAATACAGCCTCAAATAACACTTTGTTCCACCAAGACCAGTTCTTATTACATTGCCAAGGAACATTATCACTATCTTTTCACTACACCCATTTATGAAAAAAAAAAAGAAAGACTTTTTCACTACATCAACATTCCTATAGAATTAATTTCATAGCTTTACCTTTGGAATTCTATTGCATTATTAATTTGCAAAAATCTCAGCTTTTGACCATTCTAATTGGAAAAAAGACATCAGTTTCTGTAAAATTCAACTCTATTAAATGGTACCTATGTCCTCTTGTCAGTAGAAGTAATCCCTTTATCCTTTCTGTGTTTTGTTTGGCTAATTCTAGCCATGTTTTTTGCAGCAGTAATTGTAGTATTGTTCATTTGCTTCCATTCACCGATTATTCTAGATGTATTTTGGTAGTAATAATTGGACAAGTCATCATTTCATTACATTCACAGACTATTCTAGTTGTATTTTGGTAATAGTAAAATCAGAAATACAACCCCATTCCACTTACAGATTATTGCAATCACTTCATCCTTGTGAGCAGTGCCTAATCCATATTAATCTGTTTGAAATTATTGTTTTTTTTTTTTGGTAGAGTTTGAAATGACAATTCATAAGCTGTTTGTGGCTATTTTTCGTGTACAGATCCACACCCACATGTGCTACTCCAACTTCAATGACATCATTCACTCAATCATTGACATGGATGCTGATGTGATTACCATTGAGAATTCCCGCTCGGACGAGAAGCTACTCTCAGTCTTCCGTGAGGGTGTGAAGTATGGTGCTGGCATTGGCCCAGGCGTGTACGACATCCACTCCCCACGTATTCCATCAACAGAAGAGATTGCTGACCGCGTCAACAAGATGCTTGCCGTTCTTGAGACCAACATCCTCTGGGTTAACCCTGACTGTGGGCTCAAGACTCGCAAGTACGGTGAAGTCAAGCCTGCCCTTACCAACATGGTTGCAGCCGCTAAGCTCTTGCGCACCGAGCTTGCCAGCGCCAAGTGAACACACCACCCACATCCCAATTCTATCCCTTCGATGTTTATGATTTTTACTTGAAAGAGGAAGTCCTGTTGTCTCTAATAACTTTTGGGTTCATATCATGATTTGGGTGTTACTTAGGCTTTAAATTTTTGGTTTTCTTGGTGTCCTGAGAGGACAATGTCGTTTCCTCTGTTACTGTGAGGAATGAAATCCGGAAGAAAATTTCTATTACTATTGATACTGTCTTTTATTTAGTTTTCGATCATTTTTAGTTTTGATGACAGCGGCGGCAGAAGAGAATCTGTTGCTCCATTTTAAGGAAAAAGAAAAGAAAATGGCTGAATGATAGAAATAATCAAATGATATTTGGGTACTATGTCAGATCAATCATCACATGGAATGGCCCGCCTTTAGTTATTCATCTAGTATGGCTGTAGTTTTCATGAGGAATGTAGCAAAGGCTCGTTTATAAGACAGCCGTAGCCGAATGATTATTGGTTTGCAAGAGACTGCCTATAAGTAAGAACAATGTCAGTCCCGTTTCCAGAAGCAGCGGGGCCAGATTTTTCTTCTGCCCCAGCTCTGCTGACTGCACCCGGGTGCTTGCCAGAAGTGGTAATGGATAGTGGAGCTCCCTAGAGCTGTTTTATTCATCTGGTCTTTGTAGGAGGATTATGGAATATAAAGGTTAAGCATTGAAGTCACAGTTATGATCTAAGTATTTTGAAGAAGTAAACGAAGCTGATTCCATTTTTTACCGTCTATCATGGGAGTTTATGACATGGATTAGGCTTTGTTTTTTTTCTTTTTTCTTTTTTCTACCAAGCGGTGGGGCTGGGACTCACGAGAGAGTTTGCATACACACTGGAAATCAGCTCACTCAAGTGGGAAGAGGTGAATACCTGGGGTTCGAACTCTAGGCAATCAGGTAAGAACTATGGTAATGAGCCGTTTTTATATGGATTAGGCATTTGAATTTCATGTTTGTGTGTTAGACATCTTAATATTGAGGCCGTTGAATGATCAGTATGAATATAACTTAAGTCGTGTAAGCCTTCGAAACCTATATGCATTTATGTGAATGAGATCATCCTAAAACTGGATCCTCGGCTCCAAACATAAACAGATTCATTTCCAAATCCATATACTACGAATCCTGTGTGCATAGATTTGAAACTAGCTTTAAAAATTTTTCTCTACTCAAAAATAGGTTTTATACCTCTTTCATTCGGCGTCTCACATGGAATACTCATCTGCAACCTTATAATCAGACACACACATACACACTTCTGTTTAATCCAATTGTCATGGCTGTTGGGGCTATAATTATGTTAGCCTTTCACAATGACAAACTTTGGTACAACTCAACAACTAGGGATGGGAGTGGACTCCAAATTACCTGGTTATTGATAGTCGACTCTAGGTTTAGTGTAGTAACATAAATATTTGAATACCCATGTATAACAGATAGAATATATAAATGGTTATTATAAGTATTATACATTTAATATCAGATTAATGTTATAATGTATAAATATAATACAATACTAGTTATTGCTTTGAGTCTAGCCTAAAGTTGGGGCTAGGTCAAGTTAGGTTTCTGCCAGCCGGGGTTCGATCGGCCCTATACATCAGGTTCATGTCAAGTAAAGTTGGGCGAAATACTATTTCAGTCCAGGTCCAACTTGGACCATATGCAAACCTGCCATATTTACATCCATATCAACAACACGGCCAATCCTGCTGGTTAGAGACATACTAACATTTCCCTCCATCAATAACCTTATCAGTAGGGGTTTTTATGGGCCGGTCTGAGTCACAACCAGGCCCCGTTCGACTCCTAAAATATTTGCCAGTCTCCAGCCCAAGCCCGACTCTGGTCATAAATACCTGGCCTGAGCTGGCCCATCTCAGAATGAGTTAAAGGCCCAAGTATGGCCCGCCTGGTTAATGGGGCCGTGGCCCAATTAAAAGAGTGAATGCCCGGTTTTGTGAGCTGGTCGACCTACCAAACTAGCCTCATGTCATAACTGAAGAGCTTTTCTTTTTTTGCTAATAAGGAAGAACATAGATTAAAGCGAAAAAGTACATAAAGAAGAGTAGCGGAAGTAACAGGGATGTCTATTTCCTACTTGTGTTATATTAACGTGGCTACCGGTGGTCATGTGATGGGTATGCCTGAGATGTGGAAGGAGAGAGGAACATGGGTGGGTTCTGCATTTTAGAAATTGGAATAAAAATCTTATTTACTTCCACAGGTGGTTGAGAGATGGTGGCTGGCCTTATGAATGTAATCAATGGACGAGATGATAAACAACAGGTGGGGCCTTCTCTCTCTCACTCACACACAAGAGTTCAGAGTTCAGTTTGAAACACAGGTAAAGACAGGTAGAGTTGGGTTTTTTCTCATGTTTGGGTAACCTCCTCCTTGGGAAATCCTGTCTGATTTTTTTTTTATTTCGAGGAAAATTCATGTTTGGGTGAAGAGAAGAAAATTAATAAAAGAGTATTTATCGAATCCTTTCAACTCATCAAAAATCCTTCTTTCCACTGATTCTTCGGCCACCACATCTCCATCGAATTTTGCAAATCCAGACAAAGAAGTGCTTTGAGTTATAAGGAGTGACTTTGGGTATTTCCCAAATCTGGAACGCGGTGACACCTCCCCTCATAAATTTTCAGAGAGTAACGTGATTTTAGGGGAATGAAGGAATCCTCTGAATATATTATTTTTCTTTGTTTTCTTTTTTTTTGGCCGAGTAAGCCCATTGGCTAGGAGAGGAGAGTTTAAACCACCCTGTCAGGGATCAATCCCTCAAAGGGGATATGGGAGTGGGTGTTTCCATCCAAAGCAACACCTTGTGATTCCCCATGATTCTTCTTTTATTTACCAAAGCGTGCCATTCTTACCTTTTAAAGAAGGAATTCCCTGGGCATGTTTGTGTAACACTTTTCCGTGGAAAAGTTTACGGTTTTCCGCGGAAAACCCATTTTTCCGCGGAAAACCCATTTTTCCGACGTTTGGTGCGGAACAATTCCGCGGAAATGTTTTCCTGCCTCGTCAGCATTTTCCTTGATAATTGTGGAAATGAGTTTCCCATGGGGGGTATGGAAAATGGTTTTCCTCGAAAAACTTCTCCATCTTTTCCTCACTTTTGTCCATTTCAACCCAAAAACCCTATAACTCTTTCATTTTTTATTTCTTTATATAAATTATTATTTAATATTAAAAAATAATATACATGTTATGTTATTTTCTTCAAAAACTTATATCACCAAATAAGAAATTTTGATTTTCTATAAGGAATCCACAGCCGCACCAAACAACATCTGCACCAATTCAATGAGGAAACTCTTTTTGCACCAAACATGAATTTCTAAATTCTACGGAAATCCTTTTCCGAGGTTTTCATTTCTAAGGAATTTGCTGACGTGGCAATTTCCTCTTTCCGCGGAAACGGTGTGCACACAAACGTGCCCTAATTATCCCTCATTTTTTGGCCAGGTCAAGCTTTGGGTTCTCTACCACTTAACCCAAGCCCGACTCATATATTATATGGGCCCAAGTCTCAAATGCAGGCCTGGCCTGATCAGTAGGACTTAAGGCCCAAGCCCCACCTTAATTGGGCTGATTTCGGGTCGAGCTTGGGCTGGCCCAATCCACGAGCACCCATACTTATCACCATGAGTACTATTTTTCTAACACTGCAAGAAATCCTTGATTCCAAAATCATGAATACATTTCGTTCCATGGAAAAAAAAAATGAAATCTCAATTTTTTCCAGTAGAAACTCAAATAAGCTTGAATTTCCATACAATATGATTGAGAAGATTATTGCAGAGAAGGGAGTAAAGTCTATCTTACCCACCACAAAAGCTAGCTATTGAAGTGGTGATATTTCCCATGCGGGATTTGTGGAGTCAGTTTTATCCTGAGTGTTTTTTAGCGGGCCTGCTAGATTTCACTCTCTCCCACCCAGAAGGGAGGGGTCCTCGGCTCTAATACCATTAGTAACACCACCATAAAAGCTAGTTAATGAAATGGAGGTAACTATAGGAACTTAAGCATAGGCTCTGTACTTGAATGTTTTTAATGTGAGACTTGTGAAGTCCCTTTTATTCTAGGTGTTCTTTGGCGGGTGATGGACATACCAAATTTTAACAAGATCTGCCACCTTGGCCCAAGCTGTTGGATCTCACATAAAGGGATTTAAAGAAAAGATTTCCTGAATTTGTTAAAAAAAGATCGAGGAGAGCAACGGAACAGAATGGGAGGGATCGTTGTAGTCTTTTGATGGTTACAACAAACTTACAGAAGGAAGTGCGTGTTTTGGACAGGGCCGGTTCTGAATTTTTCAGGGCGCAGGGCAAGAGTAAAAATTAGGTATATATATATTTATATATGGGGAGGTTTCAAGTGCATCCATCCCTCACCATAGGGTGAGGGACACTTCCATAATTGGGCATTTTCAAGTACAAAAGTTACTTTTCAAGTACATAGGGTGAGGTACACATCCTTGTCTTCATGTGCAAAAATGGGAAGTGTCTCTCACCCTATGGTGAGGGATAGATGCACTTGAAACTTCCCCTATATATATATATATATATATATATATATATAGAGAGAGAGAGAGAGCAAGGCTCTCTTAAGCTCAAGCTTAGGAAAAAAATTCGTAAGCTCATGCTTGTGGGGCCCACCTTTGGTCCATCCAAATGGACCAAACACATGACCTCCCTAAATTACACATGTCCACCAACTTTCGATCAGATTCGAATTTACTGGACCATTGGATCGACTATGTATCAATCCAAAAGGACCGTTGACCGTTAAAGTTTTGGGCCCATATGGAGATAATAGAAATCGCATTTGTGGTTGATTTTTTGTAGAGAGGAAGTTCCAATGGAGTCCTTGAAATCCCCCTCACCCCCATCCCCATGTGGGTCCCCAGGTGTGCCCCACCACACACTTGAGCTTACCTTATCCTAAACTTGAGCTTAGGAGAACTGGCCAAACTTAGTGATGGCCTCATTCATTTTTCAACCAATATCTAACCTGTCAAAATTAACTAAGAGGGAATCCCTCACTTGAATATCACCCTAAAAACTTATTGATGGTCTTTTTCCAGTGGAATCGTTTACTTTTAGAAAGTCTAAAAAATATTATGTAGGTCCAGATCCATCAGTGGCCCCACCCTTAGAATAGATTTAATAATTTTAGGGTGATCGAACAGTTGGCCCATTGATGATTGAAAGCGCATGTAAAGGACTAAAGGGATTGGACCGCTAGAAAGTGTTCTCTAACATTTGTCTGACTTCAATGGGCTGAATTTAGGCTCCACCTGAATTCAAGTCTAAAAATCCAACTCTGAAATAGATTCTTTACTTAAAGTCCCATTGTTTTTTCGTTCACTGGGCTTTTACCGTCAAACTCTAGGAAGTGGAACATTTTATTAAGTGTGATTTTTCATGTCTTTTGGATAAAGATTGCAATTAAAGTCATGACAGTACGTTGTGCAAGTGCAATCATCTATTGTAAGTCTATAATATTAAAAAAATAAATGGAGAGAGAGACTGAGACATGTAAAGGCCCTTTACATTATCCATTCTGTTACAAAAATTAAAAAAGAAAATAAAAAAGTATGTGGTCGGAGGGAGGATGAGTCAGTGATGGAGACAGCTGATGGGATGGGATTTTGGGAGCTCAATAAGCTCATGTCCCAGTCTCCCAGGAACCCTGAGAGTTGTGTAAAGGGAAGAAAAAACATCAAAAATGCATACCTGCCTTCTAGCTAAAGCAGTAGAGCATTCAGCAGTTCCTCTTCTCGACGCCTCCATATTGCAGTGGCGGCATTTGTAGATGGGCAATTAGGAAGAGACTTCTGGAGTGCGAGACTGTAGTCTGAACAAATCCTCTTAGATTGAAGGGATCAAAGAAGAATACAAAGGAGAAGATGTAGAGGAAAAAAAGGTGCAAACGTGAAGATTTTCAGAACTTGCTATTGGGTTTCCTTTTTTTTTTAATGGCAACTACAAGGAAAGTGGCTTTGATATTTTTTAGACGTGAAAAAATAGCAATTACTTCTCTTTTGTAATGTGAAAAGATGCAGTTGGAGCCTTATTATTTTGGAGACAAAAGGACTGCCGTTTGCATTTTTCTTTTTGGAATTTGAAAGATGCTAGTTGGTTTAATTGGAGTCTAAATTTTTAGGATTAAAATAGATGCAGTTGCGATTTTATGACCTTTTTGGGCCCCCCTAAAAATGGGCCCGGGGCGAGCGCACTTACAGCCCCTTAGCAGGGCCGGCACTGGTTTTGGAATGGAAAGGGGAAATTGTATTTGAGTGCAGAAGAAGAGCAGTAGGAGAGAGGTGCTGCCATGGATGAGGTGATTGTTAGTCTTTTTTTAGATATGACACTAATACCGTCCCGCCTAAGTGTTTGAAACCTAGGACCTGTTTATTTACATTAAAACATAAAAAATTCTGGTGAAATGAACTCTATCAAAGGATTATTAAATAATTAGGGGTGAAGGATTTGATGTGGAGAAGTAGATAAGAGTCATAAGACCATTACTTTCATGTGTATTTAATTACTAGGGTGGTTGTTGGATATTTATTTTCCATCTTCTCCTAGATTCTACTTTCTTAAAAGGAAATGCTATTTGATGATCTTTTTGAAATTTATCTTTGATTTTCATTTTTAACCACCTATGGCATGAATCCTATGGATCAAATTTTATCTGATGCAAACAAATATGAACAAATAAATAGTGCAAACAATACTTTATATGTGGCATGTCCACTTCATGTCAAACTTTAGTGCTTACGTTTTTAAAGATGTGGTTGTGTAATGTAGTGGAGTGATTTTCTCTTCACTACAAGAAATATAGTTTTAGCATCAAACTTATAGCGGCAGCCGACCAAAAGCACCGCTAGAAGTCACTTATAGCGGCGGCCCCCGTGACCGCCGTATCAGTTATGCTCGCGGCCATATTGTATTCAGCCCTGCTACACGGATCGGTCCACCCCAGTCGGGCCGTTTAGATTTTTTCTATTGTATTATAGCAGTTTTTCTTGTAGTGCTTCTGCAACAACGCAAATTCTACCCTTGTGTGTCAAATAAGCATTTTCCACTAGCAAGGAAAAATGGGCGCTTTTCGAGACTTCTCCTCAATGAAACGAAGTTGCACTAAGCATGAGAAAGAGGTGGAGCGTAGAAAATTAGCTTCTCTTCTAATCCTTTTTCATAAAATTGCCATTGCACAAACATGTTCTAAGTGTTTTAGAGTGAGTTTTAGGGAGGGGTTAACAAAATTTATAAAACCTACATTCTCCTTAGTTATATGTTTAATGGCGCTTTAGTCAATAATCCATTCAAACAGGGGCATATCAACAATTAGAACTTTGGAAAAGGCATTGATAGAAGGTGAACTATTTCTTACCCTTTCTTTTATTAAGGCACTGTTTTGCCCAATGTCCAAACTTTCAATAGTCAGTACACACACAAAGAGGACTACCGAGTTTGTCACTCCTTCGCTGCTACCGTGGCTGTAGTCTATTCCCTGTCCTAAGTGCTATAGGATTCCAGTAAGCAAGTTTGTGATCCTGACATGATCAGTAACGGAGTATCCTGGAGGCATTATATAATGACCAAATTCTTTTTCCATTCTTCTAACCCTCACCTCTGACTTCACCACATATTTATGTGCCAAAGCATTTCACAACTCTTTTAACATACCTTTCTAACAAAAAAAAAGAAAAGAAAAACTCTTTTAACAGTAAATCTCACAAATGGGCTTCAGTTGGTTATGTAGACTAGACAAAAATAAATAAATAAATAAATAAAAAATAAAAAATAAAAAAAAATCTCAGGCAGTTCTATTATGTTTGTGCAAAGCCAAGTTGAATCACTTGCTTCTTGGGTCTCATAAAGGAATTGGGCTGGTTGGAAATTTCTGATATGATATATGAGGTCTTGTTCCTTGGGCATTTTAAATACTCTATTCGATACAATAATTTAGAATTTCAAACCACATGAAAATACACTTTTAACCTTATAAAATTTCAAAATTTCAGCATTCCAAATGCTAGAAGGGGTTGAGCATTTGAAATTCATGCTAGAAGGGGTTGAGCATTTGAAATTCAACTTTTGGGGATAGCATTTGGAATTCTTAGAATTCCCCCAAATAAGAATTCTCATAATTCTTCCAAACAAATAGGTCCTAAGTCTATCATATGCAATAGATCTTCCACTAGGAGGACTGTTATATTTTTCCGCCAGTCATCATAATTGAGGCCGTTTAATTTTTCAACCTTCAACAAATCCATGACAACTAATATCGAAGACATCTTACATTAATTAAGGAAAATGCCGTTATGAATTTCTCCCTAATACTTCATATAAATTTGTGTCCAGCTCACATAAGTAGTCCTTACAAGATTTACTTGAATTTACGGGGCAAATCCCCATAGGACCCCATAGTCTTATCAAGACCTCGTATCATATTAGACACGGGAGAGGTCCTCATGTGGCATTTTTTTTTTTTTTTGTCGTTTTGTGATATGGTTGATATCGACCGTTATGTAATTGTCTTATTTGCTGAACACAATAGAATGATCGATATCAACCATATAGCAAAATAACAAGAAAAAAGACGAATTTAGGTTTTCTCTTTTGGTTGCTGCAAGGGCGAGAGAGATGATTTTTGCCCATTTGTAGATGTCAAGAGGGGTGAGAGTGGAGAGATTGAGGAAACGGGGATTTCAAGGGAAGAGAAGAAATAGATTTTGAGGGATTTGGTTGGTGGGGTTTGAGGAGAAGGAGGAGAAGAATCGGAATATGAGCATTTGAGTGGAGGGCAGTGATGAGTTATCGTTGTTTTTGTCGATGTTGTGTTGGTTGGTGGTGCATAACGAAGGTGTTTGATGAAATGCCTGAGAGAATTTTCTTCCATTGAACTTTTTGAAAGAGAGAGAATGTGCTTGTTTTGTGTGTGGGGTGATGTCTTGAATGGGGAGAGAGAAGAAGATTGACATGTTGAGGCAATCTTCCCTCCTCGTCCTCTGAGGGAGAAAAACCATATTCGTCTCTTTTTTTTTTGTTATTTCGCGATATGGTCGATATCGACTATTCTGCTGTGTTTGGCAAATAAGACAATTATATGTTGAAGAAAATATGATTGACATAATGGTTGATATCAACCATATTGCAAAACGAAAAAAAATGAAGAAGAAACATGGCACATGAGGACCTCTCCTGTATCCAATGTGATACGGGGTTTTGGTAGGACGTATGGGGTCCTACAGGGATTTGTCTCGTAAATTCCTCTAAAATCTATGATATTAAAATAATTCTAACATTAATGATTTAGCCCAAAAATTTCACTTACCCGATTGAGCGTAGCCAGACAATCAAAGTGAAGAACCTCTAATATGAGGTTATTTAATAGCACTACTAAGTAGATAATGGCCTTCATTGAGTTTAACAAGACAGCAATACTATAAAAATAAAATCTGCCACAATATAAATGAAAGCATTTAGTGGCTACTGGTTAGCAAGTGCATTCTTAGATGACATCTATGATCTATACACGGAGAGAAATGTTACATCTTCAACACGAATGAGGATCCTAAGAGGGATTTGACCTACGATGGTCATGGTGGATCAATCAGTGTTATCGTGAGCAACCCCTGTCTTGGACAGAGGTAGGCTGCTCGTGTGCATAGCAGGTGATGACATGGTAGACCGTGATTGGTCCACCCACAACCACTCTAGAGTAAAGCCTCATCAAATCCGGACTCATTCAAACACCTATCAAATATGCTTTTTAGTTTTCAATTGTCGTTTGATATCGAGTTTCTGCTGGGTTTCTATAATAATAGAAGCCAATGAGAGCCATTGATCATGGCCATTGATTGAAAGCAATAAAGTATGAGCCTATTGATGATCCAATTTGATACGGCTGTTAGGTTTGATTTTTTTTGCTGAAAGGTAAATATATTTAAAAAAGAAAAGGGCAAACGCCCCCAAAAGAAGGAATACAAGCTCATAAAAGAGCCAAAGAGATTAAGAAAGACAAAAAAAAAAAAAAACGCTAGAAAAAGCTTATGTACATATATGTTGATGGCTCTCAGACTAAGCAATTGGGAAGAACGGATGGACAGAAGGGCCAAGATCAGAAGCTTGAAACCCACTAAAGAATTTCTAAATACGCTCCGGGAAAAAGACTTTCAATCTGCTTGGAGGGATGAATTTGTTGTCGAAGGTTGACTGATTTCTAGAATACCATATTGAGGAGATGTGGTGGAAGAATATTGAACCTGCTGTTTTTCTTCCAATAAATATCATCTCTACCATGAGGAATGGTCGTCCAGATGGACCCTCACAATTTAGATGCTTCGGTGATCATCGCATCAACATCAATCGATCGAGTGGTCCATGATCGATCGCATTGTATATAGGTGGGCTTTGAAGCTTTGATGGAGTGGATGGAAGCCTCGCGGCCCTCACTTGCACACACATCACACAATTCCCACCAGCAGTTAAACCTGGAGGTCAAGGACCACCTTGTGGGTCAAATAACCTTGTCTCCCAGGTCAAGGAGACCTTACTTGGGGCTTAAGCTTCCACAGTGGGTCGGATTTGGGCCTAATAACACAAGTTCAGGCCTGTTTGTCATCATTTCGGAAATGTTTCTTTCGGAAACGAATGAAGAAAAATATGTTTTGCAGGCATATACTCATCATCTTTGCACATGTATAACATTTCTCACTCTTGCATGTCTCTCTAGATTTTTCTTGAGGTTTTTCTCTGTAGCTTATCTTTAGAGGTAGCTTTTTTTTTTTCCCTTCCCAAGAAATTTAATTTTCCTAGACCTTCTATGTGATAGGGGACATGACAAAACTGCCCAAACATTATTTTTTCGAGGCATCACCATTTCTTGGTTTTTATTTTTGCCCCTGGATATTTCATAAGACTGCTTTACAAAGACAACCCAGGGGCAAGTGGTGAGCTTAAGCTGTTTCACATTTTGCATTTTTATTGGCTGATTGGTGGGTTATTGACCAATCCTAAAACAGGGTTGCAATTATAAATTATTCTCCGCTACTACCTCTGCTTGAAAAAATAAAGATGTTAACCGAGTATCGTATCCATTGGGACAAAAAGGCTAAGTTGTGTTGTTTTCTAAATTCCTAAACTAATCTTACTGGAAAACAAAGTTCTGATTATTAAACTAATCCTATTATAAAGCAAAGTATTGGGTTGATGGGTTTGCAATTTCTAAATTAACAAATTGAAAGACAAGTTTTTGATCTAATTAGAGAAGAGTCAACAAATAAAGGATGTGGATGTAAATCAGGGCATAACATATTTCTATGACATAGATTATCCTAAATCTAACAAGCACATTCATTCAAGCATCATTATATGACTTAGTACTCAAATCTACAAGATTAAAATACCAAAGAAAGAAATATTGCATTCATAAAATCCATTCAATGGATTAACATCTTGTCATATAATCAAAAGCGTTTAAAATAAACCATAAACCTATACATCACCATAAACAAAAGGTTAGGGCTTCATCGCAACCCAAAGATGAGGAATTAGTTACGCATGGAAGTTGATTGACGAAGAATCTCTAAAACCTTCTTCAGACCTTCTCCCAAAGTGTGTATATCCCCAAAAACGAGTTTGTGCTCTTATTTATAAGTTTTGGGATGAAAAAGGTCTTTAATTCGTGCAGGAGATGGATTCCCGTAAGGTCCGGGCCCACTGGTCATCACAGCGGACTTCGCGCTGTCATATCTCCCTCGATATAGCTTCGATTTATACAATCTTAGACTCCACGGATATCTACTCGAAAAGAGCTTTCCAACGGTATGTAGATTTCACGAATCCGACACTCGAGTTGAAAGTTATGACCATTTCAAATTACTGCCTCTGAAAATTCCGAGAATAATGGTGCAATTAGGAGACCTTCCATGTTGGCATGCTATGGGGTGAGTGGGACCCATGTTGGACATCCAAGGCATGTTTGGACTCTTGCTTTGCTTTCTTATTTGAGTCTCTTCCCATATTTGACAGCTTTCTTACTTGCAACTTCGGTTTGTCATGCTTTGTGAGATTTCTTCCATTTTAGCTCTGAATTTCGCTCCTTGCATTTGTAATACCTATAAACAATAAAATAACAAAATTAAGCTAATTAATCTCTTTCGACGGTATAACCAAGTCCTCATTAAGGGGCCTAAAATGTATCTTTTAGGCTCTCATCACACCCCCCCAACTTACACTTTGCTAGACCTCGAGCAAAACTAAAACAAAAAGAAAACTAACTAAGGCCACTTTCGTAGGGAGCACGGCTGCACTTAGCTTGTGCAGCAAGCCTTTAAACCTCTAAGTTCCCCCTAGAGGACGAGTTATAGTCTCGTGAGGGTTTGCAGTGAATCTACCCACAAAATTCCTAAAACATAAAAGAAAAACAGGGAAAATTTTCCGCCAAGGTATCGACGAACACCGGATATTCCTGATCTTTGGGGTTTTCCATACACACTCAAACGTGGTTCACCAATCCTATCTTTTGGTCAGAAATCCTCAAAATCATGCTGGAAAAATTGATCGTGCACGGTGAAAATTGTGTACATATAGAGGCATGAAAGCATAAAACGATTCACTAACAATTTCCGTGAAAACACATTTTTTTTTTTTTCAAAATGCTGGGCCACCGAACCTTAGTAAAAGTTAACATGATTCCTCTCAAGGCATTTGTGGTGGCTTTCACACTATTGTTTTTCAAAGGACATGACAACGTTATTTTGATTTTTTTTCTTTTTTTTAAAAAAAAAAATGACTGTGCAATACCTAGGTCCCTTAAGCTTTCTAATTAACCCATGTAACGAGCATTCAGCCAATGACTCCTAAGACAGATGTCCTTAGGGCATTAGGTATGGCAATACCCCCATGAGCTTATTGGCTCGAGTTAAAAAGGCTACGAACCCAAACTAGTCACAACTTTTTATTTTATTTTATAAAACGGTCCCTAACAATAGGTAGCCCTTTCCATATGCCCGACTTCAGTATGACCGAGGGTCAGCTTTCCATCATAATTGCTCTGAAGTTTTCACTGGTATGGAAATCATAGCTTCACATTTCAAATTTTCTATATAATACGTGTCAAGTGAAAGATCAATAATTCAACAATTTCTCAAAAACTCTTTCCTAAAACAAGATAGTGAACCATTTCTCTCTTTTTCCTCACAAAAAGTTCCAAAAACAGGGTATCTTCGTTTCATAAAAACCCGGTTAGAAATCTCCCGAAAGACTACCAAAAACTAGCAAAAGCTTTTTTTTTTATTTCTAGAGTCCAGACGCCCAGGTGGGGCGTCCGGACGCCCCATTCCAGAGAGGGCGCTGTTAAAAAAAATTCTGGGCGTCCAGACGCCCCAATCCAGAGAGCATCCTGTTTTTTTAAAAATCCGGGCGTCCAGACGCCGGAGAATTTTTTTTTTTTTTTTTAAGAAACCAAAGGAAAAGACTACAAGTAAAGAGAACTAAAAACCGCTAAAAACTACCCCTAGACTACTCCAAAGGTTAATACCCCACCCCTCAACTTAACCTAACATTGTCCCCAATGTTAAAAACAAAATAAAAGATAAAGGACAAGGAAAGTAAAGGAAAATGAGGGATATCACCTGGGTACCGCTTAACAAGAAGTGGAAGGGAGGAAAACAGG
Organism: Cinnamomum chago; assembly: GCA_038049695.1. NCBI lineage: Eukaryota > Viridiplantae > Streptophyta > Magnoliopsida > Laurales > Lauraceae > Cinnamomum > Cinnamomum chago. The sequence goes on along the minus strand of CP142454.1, from coordinate 10,392,563 downwards.
GAGGACGCCCCCCAACTCAGACCAAAGTACCTGCGGAATGTTAGCGGCAAGCACAATAAACAGAGACAAAGGAAACCTAAGAAGAACAAACCAAACTTGCAAAAAAACATGACTCAACACTTCCTTTATGTCTACCTCCTCCAGGTTAGGAACTAAAAATCTCTGCATATCTCGAGAAAGTGTAAAATCAGCAATGCAAGGGGGACAAGATATGCAAATGGAGGAATCAATATCTTTCAACTCGGCAATTGAACATCCGAGTGCACTCTTGTGCATTTCCAACACATCCAAAATTTGAGCTTCCTGACCGTCAGACAGATCAGGAGCAATGACAGCTGACAAAGTATCCTCAGGGTGAAGAGTGTTTTCTACAATCTCATCAACAACATTGACTACAAAGCAGTCATCTTGGTCTGTAGGTTGATGAGAGGCCCTAAAAGCATTCAGCCTCACTTTCATATTCCCGAAGGAAACATCCATAACTCCGGTTCGACAATTAATGTTCGCATTGGCCGTGGCCAAAAAGGGCCGTCCAAGAATGACAGTAGTGTGCTTCCGTGAATTTTGCACTGGTTCAGTGTCAAGGACGATGAAATCGAAAGGGAAAAAGAACTTGTCGACCTTGACCAGAACATCCTCAATTATTCCCCGGGGCACCCTAACAGACCTATCAGCAAGTTGTAAGGTAACCAGAGTGAGCTTTAAGTTCCCTAGCCCAATCTGCTCATACATCGAGTAAGGCAAGAGATTGACACTCGCTCTCAGATCCAATAATGCATGATCAATAACGTGACTCCCAATTGTGCAGGTAATGGTGGGAGTGCCAGGATCTTTCAGCTTGGGAGGAGTGTCATTATGGAGAATTGAGCTCATGTGCTCGGTAAGTAAAACCTTCTTTGGCACATGAGATTTTGATTTGCGTTTTTGAGTGCACAAATCTTTCAGAAATTTAGCATAAGAAGGAACCTGCTTGATAGCATCCAGCAAAGGTAGGTTAATCTTTACTTGCTTAAACACCTCCAACATTTCATCCATGGTTGCTTTCTTTTTACTAAAGGGAGAGGGTGTGTCAAGACAAGTGGGAAAAGGGGCTTTAGGCACATATGGGGGTGCCTCGTTTCCCTTAGAAACTATGTCAGCCCGAGAGCTCTTGGGATTGGCTGTGGGCTTTTTCACATCTTGCTTAGGCTCCTCTGGCCTAGTCTCAACCTCACGCCCATTCCGTAATGTAACAATCATTTTCGCTTGCTCATGATAAGTATCATTATGTTGCGAGCCACTACCCACATCAAAAGAATTCTTAGGGTTAACCGTGGGTTGGCTAGGCAAGCGTCCCTCCTCTTTTTTGTGAAGAGCATTAGCTATTTGCCCGATCTGGACCTCTAGCTTAGCTATGGATTGAGAGTGGGAATGGACCAGCTGAGTGGTTGCTTTGAGCTCTTTGAGCTCTTGCAACACTGTCTCCTCAAATGATGGAGTTCTTTGAGGTGGTTGAGGGTTGGGTTGCTGGTAGGATTGTTGGGAATAGGCCGCAGGATTGTATTGAAAATTTGGCCCATTTCCCAGTTGAGAGAATGAAGTGCCTTGACCGGGCGACTTCCATGAAAAGTTGGGGTGATTGCGCCATCCCGGGCTAAAAGTATTCGAAAATGGATCATTACCCGGTTTGGAGAACTCCTGTGCAGCATTCACTTGCTCTTGCACAAACTCAGGAAATTGGGGTGCTGCAGGACAATTGCTCACAAAATGAGCGGGACTAGAGCACAAAGCACAACCACCGGGTGGGGATTGGAGAGTTTGACCCACAGATAATAGCTTATCCAATTTTTGGGTCAAGGCAGCCACTTGAGTGGTGAGTTCATTAGATGGTTGAATTTCAAACACACCTCTAGGTTTTTGTAAATTAGAGGCTGCCGGCCTCTCTAATTTAGCAGTGGAAGCATGGTGCTGAAAGGTTTCACTCATGTTCTCAAAAAGCTCTCATGCCTCATCCTCATTTTTTAGAATAATTGATCCCCCACTGGCGGTGATTACCATGTTTCGTCATTCAGGAGACAACCCATCATAAAAGAACTGAACCAATTGCCACTTGGCAATTTGGTGATGAAGACATTTTCTAATGAGATCCTTGAATCTATCTCATGCCTCATGAAATTGTTCATTATCAGTTTGGACAAAGGATGTGATAGATCTCCTGTACTGATTTGTTTTACCCACAGAGAAATATTTATCTAAGAATTTTTGTTGTAGTTGGGCCCAAGAAGTGATGGAGTTTGCAGGTAAGGTACTCAGCCAATACTTGGCTTTGTCCTTCAATGAAAACGGAAAGAGAAACATTTTTAAGGCCTCATTACTGAAATTGTTTATCCGCACTTTAGAGCAAATAACCAAGAACTCATCAATATGATCGTATGGGTCCTCATTGTTCAAGCCATAGAAAGAAGGAATAAGATTGATTGTGCTAGGCTTGATTTCATATTGAGCTGCCTGTACAGTTGGCAGCTGAATACACGATGGTGACGCGTATTCCGAAGGAGTATAGTGCTCCTTCAAGGGTTGGAGAGGTGGAGGAGGGGGTGTACCGGGTGGGGTCTCCTCTTTTTCCTCTGCCATTGGTAAAGTTGTGTGTGAGGAATTAGCAGAGTGTTTAGATGATCTAACCTTCCTAAGGACTCGCTCTAAATTCTGGTCTATAGAAACCAAGTATGGATGACAAGAGCGACGACCAAGCATGCACACACAAAAATTTACTGCAATTATATGAAAAGAATCAGAAAGTCTAGGCTTACAGTGCCCTTGGGAGGAGATGAGAGATTTCTTTTTGAGTAAAACTTTGTCCTTTGCGAACTCTCTTGGATCCCTGCACAAATTCTAAGATTCTGTGTTAAAATCAATGCCCTGCAGTAAGGATAGTAAACAATGTGAATAAAAAAAAAGCTGAAAAAAAAATAATAATAAAAAAAAAACTAAACTAATATTAGAATTAAAAGAAATAAACAACCGTGCTAATTGTCCCCGCCAACGGCGCCAAAATTATGACCAATCCTAAAACAGGGTTGCAATTATAAATTATTCTCCGCTACTACCTCTGCTTGAAAAAGCAAAGATGTTAACCGAGTATCGTATCCACTGGGACAAAAAGGCTAAGTTGTGTTGTTTCCTAAATTCCTAAACTAATCATACTGTAAAACAAAGTTCTGATTATTAAACTAATCCTATTAGAAAGCAAAGTATTGGGTTGATGGGTTTGCAATTTCTAAATTAACAAATTGAAAGACAAGTTTCTGATCTAATTAGAGAAAAGATCTAAGGGCACGAATCCACTCTAACCTCGCACAATGGCAAGTATAGGCCTAGGGTTTTACTGTCAACGCTACAAAGACTCATCTTGGTTACAAACCTTCAGAGTCAACAAATAAAGGATGTGGATGTAAATCAGGGCATAACCTATTTCTATGGCATAGATTATCCTAAATCTAACAAGCACATTCATTCAAGCATCATTATATGACTTAGTACTCAAATCTACAAGATTAAAATACCAAAGAAAGAAATATTGCATTCATAAAATTCATTCAATGGATTAACATCTTGTCATATAATCAAAAGCGTTTAAAATAAACCCTAAACCTATACATCACCATAAACAAAAGGTTAGGGCTTCATCGCAACCCAAAGATGAGGAATTAGTTATGCATGGAAGATGATTGGCGAAGAATCTCTAATGAAATCGCCATGGCTACGCTTCTAGAAGCTCCAAAACCTTCTAATGACCTTCTCCCAAAGTGTGTATATCCCCAAAAACGAGTTTGTGCTCTTATTTATAAGTTTTGGGGTGAAAAAGGTCTTTAATTCGTGCAGGAGATGGATTCCCGTCGGGTCCGGGCCCACTGGTCATCACAGCGAACTTCGTGCGGTCATATCTCCCTCGATATAGCTCCGATTTATACAATCTTAGACTCCACGGATATCTACTCGAAAAGAGCTTTCCAACGGTATGTAGATTTCACGAATCCAACACTCGAGTTGAAAGTTATGACCATTTCAAGTTGCTGCCTCTGAAAATTCCGAGAATAATGATGCAATTAGGAGACCTTCCATGTTGGCATGCTATGGGGTGAGTGGGACCCATGTTGGACATCCAAGGCATGTTTGGACTCTTGCTTTGCTTTCTTATTTGAGTCTCTTCCCATATTTGGCAGCTTTCTTACTTGCAACTCCGGTTTGTCATGCTTTGTGAGATTTCTTCCATTTTAACTCTGAATTTCGCTCCTTGCATTTGTAATGCCTACAAACAATAAAATAACAAAATTAAGCTAATTAATATCTTTCGACGGTATAACCAAGTCCTCATTAAGGGGCCTAAAATGTATCTTTTAGGCTCTCATCAGTTATGGTGGAGGAACTTGTGAGTTTGGAAAGGGGGTTGCTGTTTCTTCAGGTCTTCTCTTTAGTGCGATTCTTATCGATATGATTCTTCAATACGTTTAGCAACATTTTCTGTTTTTGCATTTTTCTTCCATCTAGGAAGTCTTGCTAGGATTATCTTTGTATTTTTGTTGATAATCTTGGCTGTATAATTAAGGTGTTCTTTTGCCACATTTTCTTGTAATTCTTCCCAACCTCTTCCAGCCCTCAGAACATGAATTTTGCTCTCTTCTCTCTCCTGTTTGTGACTCCAAGTTGGCAATGTAGCACAAAAAGAAAAAAAAAAAAAAAAAGAAAGGGAAAGAAGAGAAAAGACTGGAGAATTGTCCCGGGGGCTTTAGTTCAGCTGGATGAGGATACAATACAAAGTAAAGAAAAAGATGTTCGGAGAATCTCTTTGGAGAAAGTGCACCGATGGTTGTCAAATGAATGTATGTGCAGAAAGCTCTCTTGGACGGTCATCTAACCCTTATATCCCGCAAGCTTGCAGTTACTATAACGCACAATGGACTGGGGCAGTGCTAGAGTATCAAATCACTGTACTTTCTGTTATTTAAACCACTATGTAAATTTTCTAGTCAGAGTTGTTCCTTCCCTTGCATCGATTTGTTAATTAACCGAGGAAGGACAGCTTAGGTTCAAGGATCCAAACAGCTAAAGCACAGGTCAGCTACGGGGAACAAGAATAAAAATCAAGGAAATGGGATGCTTCGAGAAAGGAAGATTTTGATAGTTTTGTCATTTCTCATAATATAAAGAAGGTTTAAGGAAAAACTAGAGTTTTTGAGAGAACAAGAGAAAAGCTATTTCTATTGTCCTAGGGAAAAACCTCATTTTTCTTTTTTTTTTGCAAAATGCCCGTTAAACATGTTTTTCATCATTTATTTTCGGAATAAAATATTCTGAGAATGATGTCACACGGTGGCTTCCGATCATGGACTCTTTCTCTTCCGGCTTACAGTGAAGGAGCAAAAGCTTCTTCTCATTTTAAGCAAACAAGGCTACGCAAATTTCCAAAATCCTGCACTTTTCCGCATCAGAGCTTCAATAGAGAGCGATCTTCATGTTCTCGTTGATTTTACGTATCTGCCTTTTTCCGAGGTCTTCTCATCATCTCTGCTGTTTACAACTCTTCTGGACTTTCGCTTGTAATTGATTGGAGTTCATAAGATCTAAACATCTACGGCCTGTTTCTTGTATTTTCCTCGTCTTTCTCCGACTTGGACGGTGGTTCTCATTGAAGTTAGTCGGTGAGAATTCATGTTTTTCTTTCCTTCCTCCTGCTTTAGATTCGGTTCCGCTTTCACATGTGATAATTTTTTCGATTTCGATTTCAATTTCACTTCTTTTTGGCTTTTTTGTTTGCCCGTGATTTGATGGAGTATATCGGATCTGTTCCTTGTTTTTTATATAATGTTTCTCTGACTTTGAGTGAGATTTCCGCTGAAATCTTTGGTGAGAAAGCTGCTTCCTGCTTTCAGATTTGATTTCAGTGGGGCTTTCTCTCTCTCTCTCTCTCTCTCTCTCTCTGTGATCTGATGTCCTTTCTGCTGTTACAGCTGTTTTTCTTGTTGTTTTCTGTTTCTGACTGTGATTTTCTGACAGAGAGATTTGATTTGTGCTAATTTTAGATTTCTTCTTCTTTTCTGGACGTTGCCCTGTTCTGTTTTTATGTTTTGCAATTGGAATCTATTGCCATTAGGCTGTCTCTTTGTGGATCTGCTCTTCTGAGCATAAGATCTAGGATTACATAATAATCTGATCTTCTGATCCCTATATCTCGCTTTGGATCTGAGAAGTGGATTAGGGTTTAAATACTGCTTTTGAATGTCCGATTATGGATAATGGAACCTTTTAAATACAATGATTAGATCTGTTTGCCTTTACTGATGTAAGTCTGGAAAGGAACGGATCCCCTGTTTGGTCCAAATAGGGCAGGGGGTGACACGTGAGCTTGTCTGTCACCCCCTCTGATTGGTCCAAACAGGGGATCCGGTGCCGTCTGAAAAAGGCAAACTCATTTCACCTTCAAAATCTGTCCATATACTAGATCTGTTTATGTCGCCTTTAATATGCCATTACTAGATCTACCATGTGTTCATGGGCTCTGTAGTATTGAAATGAGCATTACTCATTTATACTCTATGCTTTCATTTTCATTCCTTTGTATTTTTCTTATAGTCATTTTATCTTCAATAGAAGAAATTTAAACTTTGAGAGTGAGTTTTTAAAATTAGGATTAGTTTAAATTTAAGTTATTTTATGCTAGAGTTGGTACTTGTAAGAAATACTGGGCCGCTCTGGTGTCCTCTTGTCCCCTCATCTCTCTACTGCTCTTTAGAAGCATCAGTATCTCAATATCTCATGTCTCTTGGTCCCCTCACCTCTCTTCCTATCTCCCAACGTTTAGAAGCCTCACCAAATTGACATTTTGTTAGGAATTTTATTGTTTTGGCGGGGTCCATTTGAGTTGTAATTTTCTATTTTATTTTAAAATGAACTGTAGTCAAGTCGCCGAAAAATCTGAAGCAAAGACTAGAGAGTTTTGGAGTATAAGAGCCAAAATCCAGAACACTCATTTGCTACAGCGAAGCTACAATTTGCTAGAGCGAACGCGGGACAAAGATGGGGTTCGCTATAGCGAGCGTGGTCGGTTTGCCCAGTTCGATCAGAATTCTGATTAGGGGTGCACAAAAAACCCTCTAAACCGCTAAACCGATCCGGACAAATCTGAATCGCGTGGTAGATCGATTCGGATTTCCTTCAAACTATTCGGTTTGATTCGGTTTCTGGTGTGGTTAAACTGTTCAAACCGAATCAAACCAATGATATAAATATATATATTTTTTATAAAATATATAAAGGAATATGAAAAATTACTTGAAGACTCGAACCCTCACTCCGTTACTTGAAGTCCAACATCTCTGACCAATTGAATTGCCACTTTTTTGCGAAAATAAAATAAAAAAACTATAACCGAACTGAACCGACGGTTCGGTTTGAGCACATGAGTGGTTCGGTTCAGTTTAGGAAGATAGAAAACCGATGGGTTTGGTTTGGTTGATGGTTTTCCTCTAAACCGATTCAAACAGCCCATGTGCACCCCTAATTCTAATTTAGAGTTTGAATCTGATTTCAATTCTGATTGGAATATTATTAGAAGACTCTTGCACATCAATTAATTCTATTAAGATGTTGTCCTAAAATGTCTGCTTGACTTTGGTTTTATAAGATCCTGATATGTTCTTCCATTTTCTTTAATCAGCATAATGGCATCCCACATTGTTGGATACCCTCGCATGGGTCCAAAGAGAGAGCTCAAGTTTGCATTGGAATCGTTTTGGGATGGGAAGAGCAGCGCTGATGATTTACAGAAAGTTGCTGCAGATCTCAGGTCTTCTAACTGGAAACAGATGGCCGACGCTGGGATCAAGTTCATCCCCAGCAACACCTTTTCCTTCTACGACCAAGTGCTTGATACAACAGCTATGCTTGGTGCTGTTCCTCCTCGATATGGTTGGACTGGTGGAGAGATTGGCTTTGGCATATATTTCTCCATGGCCAGGGGAAATCCCACTCTACCTGCTATGGAAATGACAAAGTGGTTTGACACCAACTAGTAAGCAACCAAACTCCATCCACTCAGTCATAACACTTGGTTATGTACCTTTTTGGAATAGCTTGTTGATGCCAATTAGTTCTATTGTTTGCATTTGAAAATGGATGATCTCGGTCTAGGAGTCCTTATGACTTCAATGCAATTTAGTGGAGGATGTATTGTACCAACATGCATTTCCATCTAATTGAGGATTCAGTGAACCAAGGATCATCTACTACTTGCAGATTCAGTGAACCGAGGATCATCTAATTTATCTTTTTCACTGGTTTTCAAGTCATTCCTTTATTATTAATAGCTTTGCTCTTTGATGCAGCCATTTTATTGTCCCTGAGCTTGGACCAGACATGAAGTTCTCTTATGCTTCTCACAAGGCCGTGAATGAATACAAAGAAGCGAAGGCAGTATGTATTGTCGTTACTAGAAAATATTTAAGGCAAATTTAAAGTTTTATCTTTTTGTAAATTGTTATTTCTGATTGCAACTCTATCTTATAGAGTTTGCCTAATATTATTGGAAGGAACAACGATGTTCTAACCATATTTGACTTGTTAAAAGATGGAGATGTCATTGAATTCATGCCAATGACGAAGCTTAAAGATATTAAGTGAATTTCAGAAGTTATATGATTTTCAATAAATATGGTATACATAATTCACAAAAAGCTACTTGTCTCATTTCCTTCTTCCCTCTTCTTGCAGCTTGGTGTTGATACCGTTCCTGTCCTTATTGGCCCTGTTTCATACCTGTTGATGGCAAAACCCGCAAAGGGCGTTGAGAAATCCTTTTCTGTTCTCTCTTTGCTAGGGAGTATTCTTCCAATTTACAAGTGAGAATCTAAAGCATACTATGCGACATTCCTTGTTTATGTATATACTTTTGTCTCACGTACTTATTATACATAATTCTAACCGTGGCCAGGGAAGTTGCTGCTGAACTGAAAGCAGCTGGTGCTTCGTGGATTCAGTTTGATGAGCCTACCCTTGTGTTGGATCTCGATGCTAACCTACTGCAAGCATTTACACAGGCTTACTCAGAGCTAGAATCATCCTTGTCTGGTTTGAATGTTCTGATTGAGACTTACTTCGGCGACGTCCCTGCTGAGGCATACAAGTAAGTTAGATCTCCATTTTTTAGAAACTCAATGCCAACCTTATTCAATAAATACTGTGACATTGGAAGTGTGGAAGTATCCTATATATCAATTATGCATCCACTTACATGTTTGTTTATCGGTGTCTTAGGACTCTAACTACTTTGAAGGGTGTCACTGGCTTTGGTTTTGACCTGGTGCGTGGAACAAAGACCCTCGGCTTGATCAAAAGTGCTGGATTCCCTTCAGACAAATTCCTCTTTGCTGGAGTTGTTGATGGAAGGAGCATCTGGGCGAATGATCTAGCTGCTTCTCTCGCCACTCTGGAGGCTCTTGAGGTCATTGTAGGCAAAGGTATCTATCTGCTCTCACATCCTTAGCTGTGTCTTTTAATGTTGAATTGGGGAAGCATTGAACTGGGAAAATATGCTAATACCATCTGTTTCCTTTATTTTCTGTAGACAAGCTTGTGGTCTCTACCTCCTGCTCGCTCCTCCACACTGCAGTGGATCTGGTAAATGAGACAAAGCTTGATTCTGAAATCAAGTCATGGCTGGCATTTGCTGCTCAGAAAGTAGTTGAAGTTAATGCCTTGGCAAAAGCATTGGTTGGGCAGAAAGATGAGGTATGATCTTTTAAAATCACATTACATTACATTTTCAGCGTCTTTTCATTTGTTCTCGGATTTTTTTTAGTTGTTTGAAATTAGAAGGGAAAAAAACATTTAGATAGGATTTTACTCAGAAAACCAGTGTTGAATCTTGGAGTTCAACTGCTCTGATCCATGAATTAGTTGCATTGTTTTTTTATTTTCTATAAATAGAATTAGGGCTTTTGTCATTTTCTGAAACTTAACCAACTTGACCTATTCCGAGCACGATTAAAGTTTATTTCCATTTTTTTTAAAAAGGTTTTTCCCATAGTGGTTGATTGTTTGCAGGCATTCTTCTCGGCCAATGCTGCAGCTCAAGCTTCTAGGAAATCCTCTCCTAGGGTGAACAATGAGGCCGTCCAGGAAGCTGTATGTAACTCAACAGATGTACCTTAATTACATGGAAGTTACGATTAAGTTTTTTTTTTTTTTTTTGGGCTGGAAGGAACTATTATCAATCAATACAATTGACACTTTTGTTTGCACAGGCTGCTGCTTTGAAGGGATCTGACCATCGGCGAGCTACCAATGTCAGTGCAAGGTTGGAAGCACAGCAGAAGAAGCTCAACCTTCCAATTCTTCCAACCACCACCATTGGGTCTTTCCCTCAGACAATGGATCTCAGGAGAGTGCGCCGTGAATTCAAGGCAAATAAGTGGGTGGTCCTTAACAACCTGTGTTTGAAATGTCTTTCTGATGTCTATTCAAAGAAAAAAGGATTCTTTCTAATGCCTTTCATGTTCACACCTTTTTTTTTTGGTCGCTGAATCGTACTGCAGGATTTCTGAAGAGGTTTATGTAAAGGCCATCAAAGAGGAAATCAACAAGGTTGTCAAACTTCAAGAAGAGCTCGACATCGATGTCTTGGTCCATGGAGAGCCTGAGGTGAGCTTTTCTTAAGTGTCCATGTGAAATATCAGTGCAGCTATGTTACCAGATGTTTGAATGCACTGAGTCTCAATGTAATATTTCTCCACAGAGGAACGACATGGTGGAGTACTTTGGGGAGCAATTGCAGGGCTTTGCCTTCACAGTCAATGGGTGGGTGCAATCTTATGGTTCCCGCTGTGTCAAGCCACCCATCATTTATGGTGATGTCAGTCGTCCCAAGGCCATGACAGTCTTCTGGTCCTCAATGGCTCAGAGCATGACCCCACGCCCAATGAAGGGAATGCTGACGGGTCCTGTCACCATCCTCAACTGGTCATTTGTCAGGAATGATCAACCCAGGTGAGAATTCACTGCTCACAGTCACAACACTGTAACTACATTTATCATTCTGTTTTAGACTTATAATTGATGTCCCTTGGAATGTATTTGACATGAATCTTGATTACTGCCAGATTTGAGACGTGCTATCAAATTGCATTGGCTATTAAGGATGAAGTTGAGGATCTCGAAGCTGCCGGCATCCAGGTATGCATCTTTTTTACACACATTGTTTTAGTAATGAAAGGACGTCCCTCACATTTATTTGTTATCTGCAGGTTATTCAAATTGATGAAGCTGCTCTGAGGGAGGGTTTGCCCTTGCGGAAGTCTGAGCAAGCATTCTACTTGGACTGGGCTGTCCATTCCTTCTGAATCACCAACTGTGGTGTTAAAAACACAACCCAGGTCACATCCAGTTTTCTTGCAAATCTCTCCTTGTGCTTTAAAAAGTTAAAGCGAGAGATAAAAAAAGAAAGAAATGACGTCTTTTTAGTGAAGAAAATGTTCTATAGTATTTGTAATAATTGTTAGGATAGGTACCCAGGCTCTACCGTTTGAACCCAATCCTAGATAGGATGATCTTATCAGTTCTGTAAGATAAGATTTCCGTATATGTCGAAGTTATCATCACAATCTGCTGAGTTATTATCTGAGCACCATCTATAGCTCAGACCTGGCCTCTGGCTTTGTGGATTTGTGCCTCTATGTAGACCTGTCGATTTATAAATCAGTGTGTCTACACTTCGTCTGCTACTATTCCTACACAATCATAACAATGAGAACTAATATATGATGATTACACAATCATAACATTGTCCGTATGCTTCAAAGCCTCTCTGATAATTTTCTTACCTGGTGGGTCGACAAGACTCAAAACAGTTAACTGTGTCATGTTGTCCAGAAAATCCAGTAAACTATTTTCAATGTTTTATTGTAGACTTATAAATTCACAATTACTTTAATGGAAAGTGTGTAAAATCCAAGATATGTATTCCTAAAAAATACAGATTAATTCTATGACTTGAATGAAAGAAATAGAAATTAATGCTAGCAAAGTAACAATTAATTGAAATATCAAATGCATCAAGCAATCAAAAGAAGAAGAAGAAGAAATACAGCAGGCTCCTCCTATTACACTTCTATGCAGAAATTTTGCTCATATTTATTCCACTAAAGTTTCAATTGAAAATAATTTGAATATATGGAGAAGCTTCTATGACTTTATTTCCAAAATTCTTGCCCCTATTGCTCCTGCTCAATTGTTGGACAACATCATTCCTGCCTTTTGCATTAAATATTTGCAAGATTCAGTCATTCTACATTCTTCTATAAACATATGGATCCTATGACTGCTCTTATTTATTGATATATTTACCATGAGGATATGATGTTTCCTAATAAAGGGAAAAAAGAAATTGTGTATACCATTGATTCTCCAACTACCCTGTCTTACCCCATTTTTATCATGTGTTCAACAATACAGCCTCAAATAACACTTTGTTCCACTGAGACCAGTTCTTATTACATTGCCAAGGAACATTATCACTGTATCTTTTTCACTACACCCATTTAAAAAGAAGACGACTTTTTCACTACATCAACATTCCTATAGAATTAATTTCATAGCTTTACCTTTGGAATTCTATTGCATTATTAATTTCCAAAAATCTCAGCTCTTGACCATTCAAATTGGAAAAAAAGACATCAGTTTCTGTAAAATTCAACTCTATTAAATGGTACCTATGTCCTCTTGTCAGTAGAAGTAATCCCTTTATCCTATCTGTGTTTTCATGTTTTGGCAACAGTAATTGTAGTATTGTTCATTTGCTTCCATTCACCTATTATTCTAGATGTATTTTGGTAGTAATAATTGGACAAGTCATCATTTCATTACATTCAGACTATTCTAGTTGTATTTCGGTAATAGTAATTGCAGAAATAAAACTCCATTGCACTTACAGATTATTGCAATCAATTCATCCTTGTGAGCCGTGCCTAATTCATATTAATCTGTTTGAAATGACCCCCCCTTTTTTTTTGGGTAGAGTTTGAAATGACAATTAATAAGCTGTTTGTGGCTATTTTTCTTGTACAGATCCACACCCACATGTGCTACTCCAACTTCAATGACATCATTCACTCAATCATTGACATGGATGCTGATGTGATTACCATTGAGAATTCCCGCTCGGACGAGAAGCTACTCTCAGTCTTCCGTGAGGGAGTGAAGTATGGTGCTGGCATTGGCCCAGGCGTGTACGACATCCACTCCCCACGTATTCCATCAGCAGAAGAGATTGCTGACCGCATCAACAAGATGCTTGCCGTTCTTGAGACCAACATCCTCTGGGTTAACCCTGACTGTGGGCTCAAGACTCGCAAGTACAGTGAAGTCAAGCCTGCCCTTACCAACATGGTTGCAGCCACTAAGCTCTTGCGCACCGAGCTTGCCAGCGCCAAGTGAACACACCACCCACATCCCAATTCTATCCCTTCGATGTTTATGATTTTTACTTGAAAGAGGAAGTCCTGTTGTCTCTAATAACTTTTGGGTTCATATCATGATTTGGGTGTTACTTAGGCTTTAGATTTTGGCTTTCTTGGTGTCCTGAGAGGACAATGTTGTTTCCTCTGTTACTGTGAGCAATGAAATCCGGAAAAAAAAATTGCTATTACTATTGATACCGTCTTCAATTTAGTTTTTGATCGTTTTTAGTTTTGATGACAGCAGCGGCAGAAGAGAATCTATTGCTCCATATTTTTAGGGAAAAACAAAAGAAAATGGCTGAATGATAGAAATAATCAAATGATATTTGGGTACTATATGTCAGATCAATCATCACATGGAATGGCCCACCTTTAGTTATTCATCTAGTATGGCTGCAGTTTTCATGAGGAGTGCAGCAAAGGCTCGTCTATTAGACAACCGTAGCCAAATGATAATTGGTTTGCAAGAGAACTGCCTAAGTAAGAACAATGCCAGTCCCCTTTGCAAAAGAAACGCCCACTGGATGACAACGATTCCTATTATCCATTCAAATTACTTGACTCAGTGCCGTTCAAAGGCGAGCCGAATCTTAGAACAATTTTGTCTACCTAGTTTTTGACTTAATGTCTTCTATTTCTTATACTTGCATTCAATGAGCAAAGGAACCCTCCAAAGCTGGTTGTTTCGACCTGGTGCGTGGAACAAAGACCCTCGGCTTGATAAAAAGTGCTGGATTCCATTCAGACAAATTCCTCTTTGCTGGAGTTGTTGATGGAAGGAACATCTGGGTGAATGATCTAGCTGCTTCTCTCGCCACTCTGGAGGCTCTTGAGGTCATTGTAGGCAAAGGTATCTATCTGCTCTCACATCCTTAGCTGTGTCTTTTAATGTTGAATTGGGGAAGCATTGAACTGGGAAAATATGCTAATACCATCTGTTTCCTTTATTTTCTGTAGACAAGCTTGTGGTCTCTACCTCCTGCTCGCTCCTCCACACTGCAGTGGATCTGGTAAATGAGACAAAGCTTGATTCTGAAATCAAGTCATGGCTGGCATTTGCTGCTCAGAAAGTAGTTGAAGTTAATGCCTTGGAAAAAGCATTGGTTGGGCAGAAAGATGAGGTATGATCTTTTAAAATCACATTACATTACATTTTCAGCGTCTTTTCATTTGTTCTCGGATTTTTTTTAGTTGTTTGAAATTAGAAGGGAAAAAAACATTTAGATAGGATTTTACTCAGAAAACCAGTGTTGAATCTTGGAGTTCAACTGCTCTGATCCATGAGTTAGTTGCATTGTTTTTTTATTTTCTATAAATAGAATTAGGGCTTTTGTCATTTTCTGAAACTTAACCAACTTGACCTATTCCGAGCACGATTAAAGTTTATTTCCATTTTTTTTAAAAAGGTTTTTCCCATAGTGGTTGATTGTTTGCAGGCATTCTTCTCGGCCAATGCTGCAGCTCAAGCTTCTAGGAAATCCTCTCCTAGGGTGAACAATGAGGCCGTCCAGAAAGCTGTATGTAACTCAACAGATGTACCTTAATTACATGGAAGTTACGATTAAGTTTTTTTTTTTGGGCTGGAAGGAACTATTATCAATCAATACAATGACACTTTTGTTTGCACAGGCTGCTGCTTTGAAGGGATCTGACCATCGGCGAGCTACCAATGTCAGTGCAAGGTTGGAAGCACAGCAGAAGAAGCTCAACCTTCCAATTCTTCCAACCACCACCATTGGGTCTTTCCCTCAGACAATGGATCTCAGGAGAGTGCGCCGTGAATTCAAGGCAAATAAGTGAGTGGTCCTTAACAACCTGTGTTTGAAATGTCTTTCTGATGTCTATTCAAAGAAAAAAGGATTCTTTCTAATGCCTTTCATGTTCACACCTTTTTTTTTTTTTGGGTCGCTGAATCATACTGCAGGATTTCTGAAGAGGTATATGTAAAGGCCATCAAAGAGGAAATTAAGAAGGTTGTCAAACTTCAAGAAGAGCTCGACCTCGATGTCCTGGTCCATGGAGAGCCTGAGGTGAGCTTTTCTTATCATTGTAGCTTTGTAACCAGATGTTTGAATGCACTGAGTCTCAATGTAATATTTCTCCACAGAGGAACGACATGGTGGAGTACTTTGGGGAGCAATTGCAGGGCTTTGCCTTCACAGTCAATGGGTGGGTGCAATCTTATGGTTCCCACTGTGTCAAGCCACCCATCATTTATGGTGATGTCAGTCGTCCCAAGGCCATGACAGTCTTCTGGTCCTCAATGGCTCAGAGCATGACCCCACGCCCAATGAAGGGAATGCTGACGGGTCCTGTCACCATCCTCAACTGGTCATTTGTCAGGAATGATCAACCCAGGTGAGAATTCACTGCTCACAGTCACAACACTGTAACTACATTTATCATTCTGTTTTAGACTTATAATTGATGTCCCTTGGAATGTATTTGACATGAATCTTGATTACTGCCAGATTTGAGACGTGCTATCAAATTGCATTGGCTATTAAGGATGAAGTTGAGGATCTCGAAGCTGCCGGCATCCAGGTATGCATCTTTTTTACACACATTGTTTTAGTAATGAAAGGACGTCCCTCACATTTATTTGTTATCTGCAGGTTATTCAAATTGATGAAGCTGCTCTGAGGGAGGGTTTGCCCTTGCGGAAGTCTGAGCAAGCATTCTACTTGGACTGGGCTGTCCATTCCTTCCGAATCACCAACTGTGGTGTTAATGACACAACCCAGGTCACATACAGTTTTCTTGCAAATCTCTCCTTGTGCTTTAAAAAACTAAATGCAAGAAGAAAAAAAAGAATGAGATGACATATTTTTAGTGATAAAAATGTTCTTGAGTATTTTGTAATAACATGGTCCATATTCTAAAAAACCTCTCCGATAGTTTTCTTACCTGGTGGGTCGAAAAGACTCAAAATAGTTAACTGTGTCATGTTGTCCAGAAAATCCAGTAAACTATTTTCAATGTTTTGTTGTAGACTTGTAAGTTCACAATTACTATAATGGATAATGTGTAAAATCCAAGATATGTATTCCTAAAAAATACAGATTAATTCTATGACTTGAATGAAAGAAATAGAAATTAATGCTAGCAAAGTAACAATTAATTGAAATATCAAATACATTAAGCAATCAACAGAAGAAGAAGAAGAAGAAGAAGAAGAAGAAGAAGAAGAAGAAATACATCAGGCTCCTCCTAGTACACTTCTATGCAGAAATTTTGCTCATATTTATTCCACTAAAGTTTCAATTGAAAATAATTTGAATATATGGAGAAGCTTCTATGACATTATTTCTAAAATTCTTGCCCCTATTGCTCCTGCTCAATTGTTGGACAACATCATTCCTGCCTTTTGCATTAAATATTTGCAAGATGCAGTCATTCTACATTCTTCTACAAACATATGGATCCTATGATTGCTCTTATATATTGATATACTTACCATGAGGATATATGATGTTTCCTAATAAAGGGAAAAAAGAAATTGTGTGTACCGTTGATTCTCCAACTACCCTGTCTTACCCCATTTTTATCATGTGTTCAACAATACAGCCTCAAATAACACTTTGTTCCACCAAGACCAGTTCTTATTACATTGCCAAGGAACATAATCACTGTATCTTTTTCACTACACCTACTTTAAATGAAGACGACTTTTCACTACATCAACGTTCCTATAGAATTAATTTCATAGCTTTACCTTTGGATTTCTATTGCATTATTAAATTCCAAATATCTCAGCTCTTGACCATTCAAATTGGAAAAAAGACATCAGTTTCTGTAAAATTCAACTCTATTAAATGGTACCTATGTCCTCTTTTCAGTAGAAGTAATCCCTTTATCCTATCTGTGTTTTGTTTGGCTAATTCTAGCCATGTTTTGGCAGCAGTAATTGTAGTATTGTTCATTTGCTTCCATTCACCTATTATTCTAGATGTATTTTGGTAGTAATAATTGGACAAGTCATCATTTCATTACATTCAGACTATTCTAGTTGTATTTCGGTAATAGTAATTGCAGAAATAAAACTCCATTGCACTTACAGATTATTGCAATCACTTCATCCTTGTGAGCAGTGCCTAATTCATATTAATCTGTTTGAAATGACCCCTTGTTTCTTTGGGTAAAGTTTGAAATGACAATTCATAAGCTGTTTGTGGCTATTTTTCTTGTACAGATCCACACCCACATGTGCTAGTCCAACTTCAATGACATCATTCACTCAATCATTGACATGGATGCTGATGTGATTACCATTGAGAATTCCCGCTGGGACGAGAAGCTACTCTCAGTCTTCCGCGAGGGAGTGAAGTATGGTGCTGGCATTGGCCCAGGAGCGTACGACATCCACTCCCCACGTATTCCATCAACAGGAGATTGCTGACCGCATCAACAAGATGCTTGCCGTTCTTGAGACCAACATCCTCTGGGTTAACCCTGACTGTGGGCTCAAGACTCACAAGTACGGTGAAGTCAAGCCTGCCCTTACCAACATGGTTGCTGCTGCCAAACTCTTACGCACTGAGCTTGCCAGTGCCAAGTGAACACACCACCCACATCTCAATTCTATCCCTTCGATGTTTATGATTTTTACTTGAAAGAGGAAGTCCTGTTGTCTCTAATAGCTTTTGGGTTCATATCATGATTTGGGTGTTACTTAGGCTTTAGATTTTTGGCTTTCTTGGTGTCCTGAGAGGACAATGTTGTTTCCTCTGTTACTGTGAGCAATGAAATCCGGAAAAAAAAAAATTGCTATTACTATTGATACCGTCTTCAATTTAGTTTTTGATCGTTTTTAGTTTTGATGACAGCAGCGGCAGAAGAGAATCTGTTGCTCCCTATTTTTAGGGAAAAAGAAAAGAAAATGGCTGAATGATAGAAATAATCAAATGATATTTGGGTACTATATGTCAAATCAATCATCACATGGAATGGCCCGCCTTTCAATAATCTATTTGTTCATCTAGTATGGCTGTAGTTTTCATGAGGAATGCAGCAAAGGCTCGTCTATTAGACAACCGTAGCCAAATGATAATTGGTTTGCAAGAGAACTGCCTAAGTAAGAACAATGCCAGGCCCCTTTGCAAAAGAAACGCCCACTGGATGACAACGATTCCTATTATCCATTCAAATTACTTGACTCAGTGCCATTCAAAGGCGAGCCGAATCTTAGAACAATTTTGTCTACCTAGTCCTTCACTTAATGTCTTATATTTCTTATACTTGTATTCAACGAGGAAACAGACCCACCAAAGCATTTCTCTAGTCCCTATTGCATTAAGCCGGCGATCCATTAAATTACCTAGTTTTGATGCTTCTTTAGCACAGACGAATGCTATATAAGCAGGCCCTTTGGGCTCACATTCTACCCATCCTTAACTGGCTCATTGGACTCTGATGGCTCCAAACAGAATGCAGGCCATCTTCTCTTTTGCTGCTGCCATCCTCGTCCTTCTTCCTGCAATTGCTTACTCAACAGATTATATTGTTGGTGATCAGGAGGGCTGGACCATCGGCTTTGATTACTCGGAGTGGGCCAAGGATAAGAAATTCCATGTCGGCGATACCCTAAGTAAGTAATGATACCTTTGATTTCACAATTTGATTCTGCTACAGGCTGGTGATATTTATGAGCACATTTTGGGTGACTCCTTTTTTATTGCGTGTTTAAGAGGCTGGGCTATCTTGGCCAGACCACAGTCCAACCCACTTGGGCCGGAATTCGGATGTATTTTGGTGCTTGTGGGCTGGACTGGACCTATTTTCTGGTCTGGTAATTAATTGGACTGGCTCTGACGCAACGTATACATAGGCCAGACCGTTGGCTGAGTACTGACCCAGCGTAACAGATTTAGCACAGGGGCAGTATAATTATGTAGTTTGAAAGCGACTGGGCCAAGGCCTAACTTCCAGGGCACCTGAGTGTAAATTAAGCTTAACTAAAAGGGTTGTCCTTGGACAAGCTGAGGCCTGTCTTAACCAGGGCCATCCATGAGCACTGGCTGCTTTTCTACAAAGAAAATAACTGGGAGAACTACAGAATAAAAGCACTGTTTTTTTTTTTTTTTTTTTGGTTTGGGAGGTTTGGGTTCTAAATTAATCAAAGGGTTCTTTACAGTTATTAATCTGTGATACAGATACAACCCTAGTTTTTAAGCAAATGTGCACTGATCTGTGGTATCTTGATGGGGAATGTCCCAAGAATTTCATCATGACTACTTAGATGGATTAATAATGCTTTGAAGCAAGAATCTTCCAAGACCCCAACCTTGAAGAAGTTTCCATGCTTTGGTGAAATCATCTACCATCATTTCTTGTTTGTGGATGCCAACAGCTTTCATCTACACGGAGGGAAATCACAACGTCATCAAAGTCGACGGGAAGGGCTTCGCCAACTGCGCAACGTCACCAAATTCTGGTATCCTAACCAGAGGCCAAGACAAAATAACCTTAACCACCCCCGGCAACAAATGGTACATCTGTGGAGTAACCGGTCACTACGACTCCGGCCAGAAGTTGAAGATGACTGTGTTGCCGAAATCCATGCAATGGGGCGCATTCTCACCGGCACCGGCCCCAGAACCAGCGGAGCCAGATTTTTCTTGGGCCCCAGCACCGGTGGCTACACCCGGGTACTTGCCGGAAGCGGCGACGGATAGTTATGATCTAAGTATTTTGAAGAAGTTAATTTAGTTGGGTTATTGTGTTGGGTAATTTATATTTTGCCCCTCTTTGATGGGAGTTTATGGTCTACGGATTTGGCATTTTAATTTCTATTAATAGATGACCATGTTGTTTTTTTGGTAAGTAATACATGACAGTGTTTGAGCCTCATAAAATCATATCTCTCTCTCTCTCTCTCTCTCTCTCTCTCTCTCATGTAGACTGGGTGGATCCCACGCAGAACAATGATGGATTTGGACTGGATCCATCCTAGAATTATCTCTCTCTCTCTCTCTCTCATGTAGACTGGGTGGATCCCACGCAGAACAATGATGGATTTGGACTGGATCCATCCTAGAATTAGTAAAACTGGATAAAAGTTCTTCAAAATAATCTTTTAAATATATATATATATATGAGTTGGGCTATTGAATGATATACATTAAAGTTAAGTTAAATTCGCAAATATGAACATAACTCAAGGTATTTTGCCCTGAAAACCTTCATATATTTGTGTGAATGAGATCGTCCTGAACCCATATCCTCGGTTTAAAGCATACTCGAATCCAACTCCAAACCCCAATGTAACCAATTCCAAACCTGTTATGAACCTTATGTGCATGGATTTGAATCTAACTCCAGAATTTTTTTGAATTAAAAAATATGTTTTATATTCGCTTCATTTGAAATCGGAGACTTTGAATACTCATAATTGAATACCCATTTGCAATTCTATTAAATCACACGCACATATATGTACTTATGTATATAACCAATTATATCGTGGTTGTTTGGGCTATGCTTAAGTCACCTTTCACAATGCATAACTTCAGGGCAACTCAACGACTAGAGATGGGAGTCGCCTCCAAATTACTAGTTATTGATAGTCGACTCTAGGTCTAGTGTAGTAAGATCCATATTTGAATGCCCATGTATGACTTATATGTGTAATACATAATAATATAACATAATGCGAGTGCTTTGAGTCTAGCTTAGAGTTGGGTCTTGGTCTAATTAGGTCTCAATCTCCCTAATTTCTCGAGACACTGCTTGATTGTATGCATATTAAAATACATATGAATTTATGATGAAATGAACTCTAAGTAAGTGTTATTAAATAGGCGAACAGTGAATGATGTAAGATGTAAATGTTGATAGGACCTTCACTTTCCTGTGGACTTAATTATTAGGGCAATGATCATGTATTCATTTTCCATCTTCTTTCCGATTCTACTTCTAGAAAAGTACATGTTATTTGACACTCTTTTTTGGAAACTGATCACCTTTGATCTTGATTTTTAAATACTTATGGTATAAGACCTATGTATTCAGTTTCTATCTATTCTAATGCAAACAAAAACACGTTAGGACTTATTAAATAACACAAATAAGACCCTAAGTGGTACGTTCATTTGCCAAATTGTCATGCTTTAGTGCTTATGATCTTTAGGACGTGGTTGTGTTAATTAGTAGCAGAGCGTATTTCCTCTTCCACGACAATGGATATTCTACCATCCTTTGTCAAGTAGGCATTTCTAAAATATATAGCGAGGAAAAATAGGTGTTGTTTGGGACTTTTCTTCAATGAAACAAAGCCGAGTCGGGATTCTTTGTTTCGTTGTAGGGAGATGCTGTTTAATCCTATCAACATTCATCGGCCGTTTAAAATCTCTTTTTTTTTTTCTTTTTTCATTCCAAAGAAGCAATTGAGAGAGAGTATTAGCTTACATGAGATTTTATATAGCTGGTGAATATTGATAGGATGAAACAATATTTCCCTATTTCAACAAAACAGAGGATCCATACTCAACAAAACTGCACCGAACGTGAGTGAAAGGTGGAGAATAGAAAATTGGGTTGTCTTCCGCTCCTTTCTCATAGAATTGCCATTGCACAAAAGCTCCTTAATTTGTTTAGAGCGACTTGTATGGTTGCTTATGGGTCAAGTCATTTTGAGCTCATTTTGCATTGGGTCTGAATTGGGCTTTCTTTATGGTACATGAGCTGTACTCAAGCCTATATCTTGGACAAATTATTTTACAGGTCAGGTCAGGGCCCAAATATGCTTAAAAGCACAGCCCGGCCTGAATTGTTTAGTAAAAAAGGGTGCATATACATTGTGAACTGGCTGATCTTTGACTTAAATCCTTTGGCCCATGGCTAAATCCATGCTCGATTATTAGGCATGAAGACTAACCGGGATGGACTTGGATAAACTATAACTCGGCTCGGCCTGCCCATGAACACCCCTAGTGAGCTCATTAACAAGTCTGATAACTAAATCGACCCATTCAACACCTGATAAAAGGGAGATTTATTAATTAGCTATATATCTACAAATGCATTAGACCCATTAAATGGACAAAACGTATAATAGGGTAGTATCTATTTCAACCATTTATTTGGTAGGCTTAGATTGGGTAGCTAACAGTATCTAATGGATCTAATTTTGATAAATGGCAGACAAACCCCCCCATATATCTAGAGGATCAATGAGACCCACAAATACTTCCATGTGTTATCTTTTTAGTATTGGCAGAGAGAACACTCCAACAAATGTTGAGGAGAAACTAGACTCCAGAATTATTCAAATTGAAGAATAATCCTCCTTCCCTTCTTACTGTGGGTTGGAGTAATATTCGTATGATCTAAGGTTCGGTTTAAATGTAGATAAAAAGATCGGTGGAGATTCCCCGCTAGGTAAAGAAACGAGGAGAAGATACTAGAGGCAAAGAATCCCTTTGTGGAGAACTATCACTTTTCTCATGTGGTGACTCGCTATTGTGTGTGGATTGAGTATTTGTTCTTGTAATGAGAGGATTTCACACTATGTGAACTTTTGTTTACATGATAGAGGAATCTTGCATTTTAACCCCCACTGAAGGAAAAAAAAAAAAACCTGATGACTTTTAGCAGCGAACATGATTGATTGGATTAGACGACAGAAAATCTCCGCCACGAATACTCATCTTTTGGCAATGGATAGTTTTTCCCGCCACTATATGAGGTGCATTTTCTTAAACCGTCTGTAAGGAAGGAAAAAGGACACTTATTTTGGCGGGAAAAAAGTTCAGCAGCAAAAGGGATCACTTTCAGTGGTGGAAAAAAAAAACTACCACTAAAAGTCAAGTTTCTCACATAGAAAATTGAAATTCTCTTTATCGGGGAAAATTAATTTATCTTTTTTTTTTTTTTTTTTTTCAGATAGAAATGTGTTTCACCAAATAATAGAATTGTGGGCTGCATGGAAAATTACTTTACCTCTTTTATCTCAAAATTCTCACATTAAACAAACACACCCTCAATGAAGAAAACTATATAAGAGAAAACCACTAAAAACATTTTTAGAATAAATAACTATCAAATAATTAAGTATATGAATATTGTACGTATGTCACTATTCCATGATCAGCCAAACTCAAAAATGGTTGTAATAAGAAGCACCTTCCACTGCTCAACGAGTTCTTATCAAATTTTGAACTCAACTTCTGACATTTTTTAAATTTTCGGTGGCTACCTCTCCAAGATTGATGTTCTTGTTATATTATAGACAATTAAAATACTGAAACCCATTAGGTTAGACAAGATCGATGTGATTAGGCTCGAATATTTAGCCATACAAAGTCAAAATTCCGCGAAGTAAATATGCAATGTCAAACAATAATTTTGTGATATTGCAATAATTTGGGTAAGTTTTGTCTTTTTCTACAGTGCACTAATAGTACAAAGTATAGCTGGGGAATATTTTTATTCTTAGTTAGGGAAACGGCATTTCAGACTATGGCTGACCATAAATCAAAAGCCCTATGATTATGAACGAAGACCTACTAAAGTTAGGACCTTAATTTGCTCTGGTCCAAGATGCAGACCCTTCAGAACGGACCCTCCAAAGCAGTTTCATGACACGCAATATCTAGGCCTTGTTGCAGGCTGGCGATCCATTAAAATAACATAGCTGTGATGCTTCCAAAGCATGGGAGAATGCTATATAAGCAGGTCATATGGGCTCACATTCTTCCCATCCTCAACTGGCTCATTGGACTCTCATGGCGCCCATCAGAATGTGGGCCTTCTTCTCCGTTGCTGCTGCCATCCTTGTCATTCTTCCTGCAATTGCTTATGCAACGGATTATATCGTCGGCGATAATTACGGCTGGACCACCGGTTTCGATTACTCGAAGTGGGCCAAGGACAAGAAATTCCGTGTAGGCGATTCCCTGAGTAAGTTATATATGGTGCCTCTGATTCATAATTTGATTTTGTGACAGGCTGATGATATTTATGGGCACATATTGGGTGATGTAGGCTGGGCTAGATCGACCTGAATCCAACCCACTTGGGCAGGAATTGGCTTGTATTTTTATGCATGTTGGCTAGTCTGGGCCTATTTTGTGGCCTGATAAGTGATTTGTTTGGCTGTTGAGCCCACATATATATAGAATCTTATAAAGGCCAGACAGTAGGCTGACCTAGTAGCACATAATTAACACGGGAATGTATTTTAAAAGTGGACTGGCAAAGGCCTAACTTTCAGCACCCATGAGTCTAAATTAGGTTGACTGCAAGGGTTGTCCTGAGCCCTGGCTTAACCCTGGCCATGAACACTTCGACCCAAAAAACATAGTTGGGAGAACTGCAGAATAAAAACAATGTCAGTATTTTAACCTTTCACCCAGAGTCATTAGAAAAGTCTCATTAGTTTCTTCTCAAAGAATCAAGGATTTTAACTTTTAAACCCCATCTCCCCCAAGGCAACAATTTATACTTGATTATTATTTACATTTCCAGTGAAGCCTGTGAAGCTATGGTGGTTTTGCAATCCTTTCTATCATAACACTTGCCAATATTTTTATTGATATATAGTTACAGGTGAAGAAAGGGCCCACCCAAAATGATATATGACTTTAAATTATTTAGTTATACTTGCCTTTGTTTTTGTAAGGATGATCTTGTCTGTTAGAATAGAATAAAAAATAAAAATAAAAACACATAAAAACTAATGTTTAGAAAGTTTTTTAAACATTGTTTTTGTAAGGATGATCTTGTCTGTTAAACATCCACTGAGGGGCTTTCTTATTCAACATTGCATGCTTTCTTGTGTTGATACAACAGTTTTCATTTACTCGGAGGGATATCACAACGTCGCCAAAGTCGACGGCAAGAGCTTCGCCGGCTGCGCAGTGCCACCAAATGCCACCGTCCTAGCCAGTGGCGATGACCAAATAACCTTAACTACTACGGGCAACAAATGGTACGTCTGTGGAGTTAGTGGTCACTGTGAAGCCGGCCAGAAGTTGAAGATCACGGTCTTGCCAAAATCCATGATAGGCGGCGCACCCTCACCGACCCCAGAGGTAGCGGCGGCGGGTGTTTCTTGGGCCCCTGTGCCTACAATGCCACCATCTCCAGCAATGCCGCCGGTGGCGCGGGGGTTCCCATTGGCACCGACACCGGTGGAAACACCAGGATCTATGCCAGGAGAAGAAGAAGGAGAGGCATTACAATTAATGCCGACAATGCCACCGGCGCCGGCATTGCCACCAGCAATGCCGCCGACGTTCCCATGGGCACCGACACCGGTGGAAACACCAGGATCTATGCCAGGAGAAGAAGAAGGAGAGGCATTACAATTAATACCTACAATGCCACCAGTCATATTGGTGCCAGCGGAGCCGGTATGGCCGCCAGCAATGCCGCCGGTGGGGCCAGGGTTCCCATGGGCACCGACACCGGTGGAAACACCAGGATCTATGCCAGGAGAAGAAGGAGGAGAGGCATTACAATTAATACCGACACTGCCACCAGGCACATGGGTGCCCCCGGAGCCGGTATCGCCGCCAACAATGCCGCCGGTGGCGTGAGGTCCCTGGAGCTCTTGAGGTTTTAATTATCTAGTCTTTCTCAGAGAATTATGGGACTTGAAGGTGATGCTGATGCAATGCAGTTTATGATACAAGTATGATCAATAAGAGATTTTAGTTGAGTTATGATATTCTCTTGGATTATAATGTTTACACTTTGTAATTTCACGGGTTGAATGCTCTATGGATTAGGCATTTGAATTTCTAATAAATGACATTGGTGACTACCTTAAAAATTAAAATCATCTCTCTCTCTTTCTCCAATTTTTGGCCAATGTGATGGTTTTTGGGGCTATAATTATAGATTAGTCTTTCTAGGGGTGCTCATGGACTGGGCCAGCCCGGGGTGATCCTGGCCCAGCCTGCTTTGGGTGGGCCTTTACTGTTTAGTTTTTGGGGTGGGCTTAGATTAAGTTATAGAGAGCCCAAAGCCTGGCCTGGGTGATGAGTACATGCAATATATATAGTGTATTTTATCCAAACAATTGATAGGAAGCCCCGATTGAGCCCGGCCCAATTGACTAAATGGGTGTGAGTTTTATGGCCCGTGTTGGGATTAATATATTTAAAGCTGGGCCAGGCCTAGATATGCCTTATCCCGGCCTGGCCCGACGATGAACACCCCTAATCTTTCACAATGCAAAACTTTATTGTCGAGTAGGACTATCAAAGAGCCGGGCCGGGCCAAGCCTGGGGTTTTCCAAGCCCTGCCCTGAATATACGCAGGCCTTGATCCTGCCAGATAATATTGAATCTGTTAAATCATGACCGTCCAATTAATCCTCTGAGTTTACATTTGACTAGAACTTCAACAAGAGGGGAGGGTGAGACCTAATCTGCAGTGGATGCGGACTCTTTTCTTTGACCCAGGGCGGGCTCCTCAATCAACGTTGTTTGCCGGCATCTAAGGGGAAAGAGGCCATTGATATTACACGAGGCTAGATCTCTTGGCATCAGATTTAGACAAAGTTTGGAGACAAGTGAGATCATTAATAAGTCTGATAACTAAATTGATCCATTAGCCACCCAATAAAAGAGTGATTTATGGATTATCTATCTACAGATGCCATTAGACAATTGCAGACATCTTATGTATGATAATTCAATGAATGAAATGTAGTAAAAGGGTAGTTTCTATTTTAACCATTTGTTTGATCATCTTAGATCATGTGGCTAGCAACATCTAATGGATTTAATTTTGATGAATGACCGATAGACAAACTCCCATATATCTAGTGAGGCCCAATGAAACCCACAAATATTGTCTTATGTTCTCTTTTCAGCATTGGTAGAGAGAACACACTCACAAATCTTGTGGAGAAACTTGACTCCAGAATTATTCATATTGAAGCATCATCCTCCTTT
This sequence comes from Cinnamomum chago, assembly GCA_038049695.1. Classification (NCBI taxonomy): domain Eukaryota; kingdom Viridiplantae; phylum Streptophyta; class Magnoliopsida; order Laurales; family Lauraceae; genus Cinnamomum; species Cinnamomum chago. The sequence continues at coordinate 10,365,172 of CP142454.1, read as the reverse complement.
TTATTAGGTTGGATTGATATTTATAAGATAAAAGGGCCAATTCAGATGTAGAGAAAAAGACAAATGGGATTCCCCCAATAAATGGGGTAAATAAGGAGAACGCTAAAGGTGAATTTCTTAAGAAATATATTTCACTTTTATCATGTAGTGATTGATCACCATTGTATTTGGAAAATTGGGAAGTGCTTATTTGTGCAATGATAGTATTTCGTGCTCTTGCTTTCATGCGAGAGAGGAATTCTGCATTATATCCCCTTATATAAGAAATTGATATACTCTATATTATGAAAAATCAATTTATATTGGAACGTTGTACTATGAAGCAAAGTTGTTCCTCTCCATCTTGAAATTCTCTAGTTGGACAAACTACCATTGAATGAAGAAAACTACTTAGAGGAAAACCAGTTAAGAACATTTAAATTTTTGGACAAACAACTAAATATCAAATAGTTAAATGTTGAATTGTATTAACAAAAAGTTTGAAGTTCACTCAAGAGTAAGGTATTTTCTCCACCCCTTAAAAGAAGAAAATCTTTTCTCCTACATTTTGAAAAACTAGTTAAGAAGAAAATCACTTTTCTCACTAAATATAGATTAATTAAGAAAAAACTTATCCCATTTCCGGAAAAACCTCACTCCCTTTTTCTATGGATGCAAATGCAAACCATGGCAAGAAGTCCAGTAATGTACAAGCAATCCTGTGTATCACAAATTAATTTTCACCCCCCTTCTCTATTTTTGTTATGGTGCACCAACTTTGATGAGTCCAACTAAGTAAATTCGTCCGACTTGAGTCCCATGTGGAACTCGATCTTCACAACTATATAGAGCCATCCATGCATTGGACATGCAAAAAATTCTTCAAATCATTGATCTGGACCATAATCAAATTCAGACTACTCTGTCATTGGTCCCCTTGCAAAATCATAATGCTAGACAATCCTAATCGTCCATACATAATCAAGACAGTTTAGAGACCCAGAGGAAAGAAACCTCTGCTGGCCTGGTTAACCTTTTCTGATGAGCTGTTCACGTGCTGTATTGGAATATTTCTTTTAGAAAAGCTGTGATGTGATGTGAGCCATCCATTTTGCAAGGAAAATACATTTGACAAGAAAACAGACAATGCATTGGGTGTCAAAACCAAGGTCAAGTATCCTTGTACATGTACCCCCAAAACCAAGGTCAAGTATCCTTGTACATGTAATTTGACGTTGTCCTTGTTGACAGTATACAAACAACTGTAAAAGCAAAGTTAGGACTTAGGACCTATTCTCTTGTCCATCATGCAGAAAAGGATGTAAATGGGCTAGGTCTGGTCAGGCTTTCATGGTGGATACAGGTCATGGCTCATACTCATTCATTTTGTTTTCTATGTTTGTTTTTTTCCCTGGACTGAACACCGTCCAATGTTTAGGGCCTGGTCCCAAATTTGATAGTCCTGAGTGTGGGCCCGATTCAAAAGGCGAGTACATTGTTATTTTTATTAATTTTAATCTCAATGGGTTTAACAGATGGACTTGAGTCCAGAAAATGCTCCATACCCAGATTTTTCAGGTGGGATCCTTAGGTTAGTTTGGTGGGGTGCACAAAAAAATCCGTTGATCCGTAAAACCCATCCAATCCGATCCCCGGATTTTTAATCAATCCGAAGGTAAACGGATTAGTAACGGATTGAAAATCTTGTAATATGTTAGCAGCGGATTGGTGATAGATTTCACCTTTAATCCGTGAATTCAATCTGATTCGATCCGTTGACATTAAATATAAATTAAAAAAATTTAAGGGATCTAAATATAAGTTAAGATGACTAAATATAAAATAAGAAAAAAAAATTAAGGGATCAAATATGAAAATTTTTACAACATGTTTGATATCTTTTTTTAATATTAAATTGACGGATTAATCTAATCCAATTCGATCTAGTCCTCCACAGATCGGATCGGATCGGTTTTTAATAGCCATAGATTGGTGACGGATTCAAAATCCATCAATCTGTAGGTAACGGATTGGTGACGGATTCGGCCCAATCCACACCAACCCAATCTGTGTATGCCCCTTATAATTGAGGTCCATTGACATCCCTCGTCCGAACTTAGGCTAGGCCGGACGGAATAAATAGATCTTAGTGGTTGATGCAGGGGTGTATATGGGCTAAATTTGGGAAAGAAACCCTCAAATGGGAATAGTTTAGGGCCCAGTAAGGATTTCAGAGCCCAAATAAGAGTCCATGTCTGACACGGACACTGGGACTCGGATCTGAGCCTGCTTAACTATGGTCCGATTGGTCTAAAAAACCCATGCCTGAGTCCCATTGACCCGAATGGTGTAAAGACGGGCAAGTCATACCGAGTCACTCAAACTACAAATTAATATTAGCCTAGTTTCAAAATTAAGTGAAACTTCTCCATCAAACTACAAATTAATATTAGCCTAGTGTCAAAATTAAGTGAAACTTCTCCATTTGATTTTAAGCGATGAGAATATATGTTGAGGTTAACATCCATCCTCGCTATTGAACAGTCATAATTGTAGTTGAGTCATCACCATAAAACCATTATTGTGTTGTTCTCATCATCAATTGGTTTTACGATAAGTTGTAGCTCAATAGGATGTAAGATGCTACAGGTGGTATCAAAACTTTGTAGGTTGGGTGTTCGAATAGCGGATCCACACTCACTTTTGAGCGATCATAATTGTGGTCAATCAATGGGGTATAAATCCTGCAATATATTTTTTTTCATGTTTCCTTGGCATGGAAAACCAAAGTCTTAATTTCCTTTAACCCTTACTTGTTTAGGCCGCCCTACGTTCCAACTATTGCTTCTTTGTTTCGTGGCGAAAAGGACTATGTAAAGACCGTTTGCTATTAAGCAATACATGCTACTCATCTTTGCATACAGCAATACTTGCCATTTGTCAAAGAATTTCTTTGCAATGTTGTAAAGACCTTGGGTCTATAAATGTAAAGATCAATACACAATACAACTCAATCGATTCTCACATTATTTTGCCTTTCACACTGTCATCCTTGTTTCAACCATCTTCAATCTAGAATTAGTTTATCAAGAGAATTAGTTCCAATGGCTTCCAAGCAGATATACGGTGTCCTTGCAATCATCTTGACCGTCCTTCCAGCTGTCTCTTTGGCCAAGGAATTTATGGTAGGAGATGAAAAGGGTTGGACCGTTAAGTTTGATTATCAAGCTTGGGCAGCTGACAAGGATTTCCGGGTTGGAGATAAACTTGGTAAATTAGGCCGCTAACCCGCAATCTTATTATTATTATTATTGTTGTTGGTGGTGGTGGTGTGTTGTACAATTTTTTATGCACCAACTTTTCTAATATTTTCCCTACGTGCATGGGTCACAAATGTTTCTTCCTGTGATTTCCTTTGACTTAATACATGGGATTATCACTTCCAAAGTTTTACTTTAGTAGGGTGATCGATGACTGATGAGAGAGCAATCATTTTCTACCCATAGGGAGATTATTTGATGGCCTGAAAGTCATAGAGTACTCATCAGGATTTTTCACTCGAAATTTTACAATCTTTTTGCATTCCCACCGAGTTCCTTCACAAAGCAGTTCTTTCTAAGAAATCTAACACTGATATGTGGGAGAATGGAAATGGCAAGCATACAAAATTTGCAATACGAAAAATACATTGACATGTTGTGATATGTTGATATCTTAGGCTCCCTTAAATTTACAATGTTATTATGATAATATGGCGATTTCCGCTGGCTTCGCTGCACAACTCACCCTCTGATCGTGATATATATATATATATATATATCTCCCTTACATTACATTGTAATTTAATTTTAATTACTGAAATCAGATATTTTCCACATTGTTGCTTCTGATATTAGTCTCTCATTAATTTGTTTCCCCCCAACTGTACCTAAACATTTTTTATTTTTTATTTTTTATTTTTTATTTTTTGCAGTTTTCAACTATCCTGTGGGAAGTCACAATGTCTTCAAAGTAAATGGTACGGCCTTCCAGGATTGCATTGTGCCACCAGCAAATGAGTCTCTGGTTACAGGAAATGATGTTATTCCACTTTTGACCCCTGGTAGGAAATGGTATATCTGTGGAATAGGCAAGCACTGTGTGGATGGAGGGCAGAAGCTTGCTATTACAGTGGAGGCAGCTGTGGAAGGTCCATCTCTACCTCCCACTACACCTAGTAAAGAAGCAGGAGCTCCCACAACCAACTCATCGAATGGGGTTCTGGCATCTGGGTACCATGCACTTTTGGCTGCCATAGCTTTGCTTGCTATGGTGGTCATGGTTTGACCATGTTGGGTCTTCTTCTGAATATGGGAGAGACAGGGTCTTTTCATCAAATGGTTTCATATTGGATTAATTGGTTATGTAGTTTTTTGAAACTATTAAAAAAAAAAATTTCAGTTAGATTGTGTTGGATTGAATTTAATGATATAATTAATCTTCTTGTTCATAGATGTGTGTTAAGAGAGTTGAAACTGATGAGTAGATGTATTTTCAATCACACTCAAATCCAAAGGCTATTAGAATTATTTATAAACAATAAGAAAATGAAGTTGCTAAAGATAAGATAGAATACAGAAATGTAGGTGATGGAAGATTAGGATAAATGAGACTCGGTCAAGACAGCTGAGACATTAGCTGATGTGTCTTTAACACGCCCTCGCAAGCGCGACTGGCCATCAAGGACAGTAAGCTTGCTACGTAGAAGAGAAAATCTGGAAGCACTGAGAGGCTTAGTAAAGATGTCTGCAACCTGATCATTAGTGGATGCATAGCGAACATCAAGTTGACGCTTGGATATAAGATCACGCGTGAAATGAACATCGACTTCCACATGTTTGGTTCTGCAATGAAAAATCGGATTGATTGAAAGGTACGTAGCTCCCAAGTTGTCACACCAGACTGTGGGTGGCTGACGCAAAGAGAAACCCAACTCACGAAGAAGGAAAGAACCCAAACGAGTTCACAGGAGACAATGACAACGCCCCTGTATTCGGCCTCAGTACTAGAGCGAGCAACAGTTGCTTGTTTCTTAGAACTCCAACTAACAGGATTTGAGCCTAAGTAAACTGCATAGCCACTAGTAGATTTACGGTCATCAGGGCAGCCTGCCTAGGCTGCATCTGTGTAACCATGAAGTTGTAGAGGGCCAGCAGCACGGAGGAAAATGCCATAAGTGATACTGTGTTTCAAATAGTGTAGGATACGCTTGACAGCAGACCAATGATCTTTAGTGGGCGAATGCATAAATTGAGATACCTTGTTAACACTGAAAGAGATATCAGGCCGAGTGAAGGAGAGGTACTGCAGTGCACCAACAGTGCTACGATATTGAGAAGCTTCAGACAAAGATGGAGAGCCTGAGAAGCGAGATAAGGCAGTGCTAGTAGCCATGGGACTTGAAGCGGGCTTAGCTCCATCCATATGGGTCTTCAATAGCAAATCACGAATATATTTGGCCTGGGACAAGAAAAGTCCAGATGAAAGACGTGTAGCCTCAATGCCAAGAAAGAAGTGGAGGGACCCAAGATCTTTGATAGCAAATTCCTTGCCAAATTCTTGTAAAAGAGAGTCCACTTGCTGAGAATTAGAGCCTGTAATGATAATATCATCGACATAGATAAGAAGAATAATAATAGACTTTGCAGTGAGCTTGAAGAAAATGGAAGTATCGGTTTTGGAATTGGTAAAGCCATGCTGAAGAAGAAAGCAACTGAGCCTGTGATACCATGCTCTTGGTGCCTGTTTGAGGCCATACAACGCCTTGTGCAAGTGACAAATATGAGTGGGGTAATTTGGATCAACAAAGCCAGGAGGTTGAGACATATACACCTCCTCATGAAGAAAGCCATTCAAGAAAGCATTATGCACATCAAGTTGGCGCAGAGGCCATTTAAAAGTAACAGCAAGACTGAGAATAAGGCGAACCGTAGTTGGCTTGATGACTGAGCTAAAAGTCTCCTTATAATCCACACCTTGTTGTTGATGAAAGCCCTTTCCTACGAGATGCGCTTTATAGCGTGCAATAGAGCCATCGGCGTTGCTCTTGATGCGAAACACCCATTTACAACCAAGAATATTAACATTGAACTTGGGTGGAATAAGCTGCCACGTTCTGTTACGAAGCAAAGCATTAAATTCCTTGGTCATTGCAGCTCGCCAGTGTGGGTGCTTGGATGCTTGAGTGTAACAGGTAGGCTCAATATCCGAACATTCAGCTAAGAGAGCACGAAGAAGCGGATAGCGAGTTGTAATGAACCCATCAAACTCCTTTGGTGTTCTTGTGTTATCTCTGGTGCGAGTAATCATGGAGTGAGATGGTAATGGCTTGACAACAGATGGTGACAGAGGTATAGATGAGGTGGTGGGGTTTTCTACTGCAGGCTCTGGTTGAGGCTCTAAAGGTATCTTATGTATAGGTGAAGACACATATGGGTTTTCAGGTGGGGCTTGAGATGTGTGAGAACTAGCAGGCATTAAATCTGAAGGAGCCAGAGCACTCTGACATGGAGTTGGGCTAGATGGTGGGACAGTAGATGGATCAGGCAGTGGTAACATGGATGTGATGAAGACCGAATTGGATGATTTTGGGACATGTGGTGAAGTTTTTTGGGAAGCAGCAAAAGGGAAGTCTCGCTCATTGGAAACCACATCACGAGATATATAAGTGCGACCGGTAGCAAGATGAAGGCATTTGTAGCCTTTGTGAGAAGAAGAATAGCCTGAGAATGCACAACGAACGGCACGGGGTTGTAATTTGTTGGCATTGTAAGGCTTGAGATTGGGGTAACATGCACAACCAAACACACGCATAAAGGAGTAATCAGGCAATTTTTTATGCAATTTTTTATAAGAAGAGGAATTGGCCAAGATAGGGGTGGGCATTCTATTAATTAAATAAGCAGCTGTTTCAAAGGCCTCAACCCAAAATTTGGTAGGGATGGAGGCCTGAGATAGGAACGTTAAACCTGTCTCAACCAAATGACGATGCTTGCGTTCAGCAAGACCATTCTGAGCATGGGTATGAGGACAGGAAAAACGATGGGCAATACCATGAAGGTTGAGAAAAGGCTTAAATTTTTTGTATTCACCACCGCCATCAGTTTGCAACGCTTTAATTGGGTAGCCAAAAAACTTTTCAACATGTGCTTTAAATGAAATAAAAATAGACAACGCGTATGATTTACGATGTAGAGGAAACAACCAAACAAAGTGACTAAAATTATCAGTAAAGTGAATATAATAGCGGTGCCCATTTATTCCATTTAGCGGCGGATAAAAACCGCCGCTATATGTATGAAAACTGCCGCTAATACCTTTTGCAGCGGAAATTTTTCCGCCGCAACTTTTGTCGTAGAAAATCCCATCGCAGATTGTATTTGCAGCGGAATAGGGGTTGCTGCAAAAAAATTATCAATAGCGGCGGTTGTAAACCGCCACTAATTAACATCACAAACTGCTGCTACAAGTTAGCAGCAGACATTACAAACTGCTGTTGTATCTTGTAGCAGCACACACCACAAACTGCCGCTGTAACTTATAGCACCACACTTCACAAACTGCTGCTGAAAATGTGAGAGATGTTCCCCATTAATTCATCTGAACCATTGATTAAAAGGCCTCAAAGTTTGACACCGGTTGCGTTTGAACATATGTTTTTATCTTTGTTTCTTTAGATAAGTTGTATCCATTCAACTAAAAGGGTTGGATGGTTAAGGGAGAAAGTAGTCAAGAGAAAATTAAGCCTAAACAATGAATTGCTAGGATCTTCCAATCTGAGAGCTTTTTATAATATCCTCACTTGGTATAATCTATTGCAGCAACTGTTGAACATCAAACCATGGGTCCTAGGTGCATGGAAGAAAGAACCTGTTATTCCTCCATAATACGATGGTTTTTAATCAGTTCAAGTATTCAAATTGTCACCTGTAATCAAAATGGCACCCAGATGATGCAATACTGTCATACCCGTCCCAGTACACTAATTTAAATTCTGGGTATCCTAGCAGGCAACTGTAATTCAATTGTGGAAAGCAATAAAACTACCACTATAAGAAATTTAGGCTGTTGCGACGAAATTTGATGACAATTTCTTTTTTTTGTCTTAAAAGAACACCCAAAGGGGACGAAATATAAATTTTGTCGTCTGTTTTCATTTTTTTCAAAAGTATAGGAGACGAAAACAAAATTTCGTCTACAAAAATATGGCGCCAACTTGTTTTGTGTTGGCGCCAATTATTTTAGCTTATTAGAGACGAAAATTGTTGTCACAAAATATAAATTTTTTTTTTGTGACGGACGTATTTCGTCACCAATAAGGATAAGTTATGGAAGACGAACATATTTCGTCATCAAAATAAGGCGCCAATTTCATTTGCTTTGGCGCGGATTATTTTAGCTCATTGGAGACGAACATTTTTGTCACAAAATATAATTTATTTTTGTGACGAACTTAATTCGTCACTAATAAGGATAAGTTATGGAAGACGAAAATATTTCGTCACTAGAATAAGGTGCCAATTTCATTTGCGGGCGCGAATTATTTTAGCTCATTGGAGACGAAATTTTTTGTCACAAAATATAATTTGTTTTTGCGACGAACGTAATTCGTCACCAATAAAGATAAGTTATAGACAACGAACATATTTCGTCACCAAAATAAGATGCCAATTTCATTTGCTTTGGCGCGAATTATTTTAGCTCATTGGAGACGAAATTTTTTGTGGGGGAGAATGTGAGATCTTGGTCCGGGCGATACCCTTAACAACTAGGCGCAGCGTGTCAATCACGGGCTTCAAACGGCGAGTCTACGATAGCCCGCATCGGAAATATCCAAGTCCTGACCATGGGCTTATAAGTTAAACTCCGTATTAACTTAGCATGAGGCTTTTTAAAATCGTGCGGCTCCGGAAATCGTAAGAACTCCAAAGTTAAGCGTGCTCGGGCGGGAGCAGTACTAGGATGGGTGACCTCCTGGGAAGTCCTCGCACATACACGTGGGCCAAAGCGGACAATTTCATTCTAAGTTGGGCGGGGTTGTGACAGTTGGTATCAGAGCCGAGGACGGCTCTATTTCTAGTGGGGGAGAATGTGAGATCTTGGTCCGGGCGGTACTCTTAACCACGGGGCGTAGCGTGTCAACCACGGACTTCAAACGATGAGTCTCCGTTAGCCCGCATTGGAAATATCCAAGTCTTGACCATGACTTATAAGTTAAACCGCGTATTAACTTAGCATGAAGTCTTCTAAAATTGTGCGGCTCCAAAAATTGTAAGAACTCCGAAGTTAAGTGTGCTCGGGCGGGAGCAGTACTACGATGGGTGACCTGAGGGAAGTCTATGAGTTGGGTGGGGTAAATGCGACAAAATTTTTTCGTCTCTATTTCTTATATTTATGACAAAATATTTTTGTCTCTAATTTCTTCCTTTAATGACAAAATATTTTATCACTAATTACTTACAAGTATGTTTCCAACATAGTGTATTGGAGACGAAAAAAAAATCGTCACAAATTTATCTTTTTCAATGACGAATTTTCTTTTCGTCTCCAATACCTTTTAGCGACAAGGCTTTTGGCAACGAAACGGGTGACGAAAAATTTTCGTCTCAATTAGTTTCGGTGACGAAATTGTACATTTTGGGACAAATTTGTGTCGTCCTTAAACCCCAAATTTCTTGTAGTGTACCACTGGCCACTAAAAGCTTGAAAAAATATCCATGTCTTTAAGAAAACATTTGACAGAAGACGATCATCTGAAGATCTGGTTCCTCCCGTTTTCATGAAGTGAGCGTGAATCCCATCGATAAGGATGAGTAGTAAAAAAAATAAGGAAATGACAGGCATGGCCTACTTACAACTTGTGACGCCCCGGAGTCCCACATCGACTATAGAGAGGAAAGTGAATGGGGTTATATGTAAAGTTTACACCCTTACCTTGTATAAGGCCTTTTAAAACCGTGCGGCCCCGGAAAACATAAAAACTCCGAAGTTAAGCGTGCTCGGGCGGGAGCAGTACTAGGATGGGTGACCTCCTAGGAAGTCCTCGCGCGTGCACGCGGGCCAAAGCGAACAATATCATGCATGTGTGAAGGGTGGGGTGTTACACAACTCGCTTCTCCCCCAGCATCTGGAGCCCAGGAAGTATGCTCTTTATTTGCGGGCTCAGTTGCTCCTCGTTGAATATGAAGCCAAGGTCCCTGAACCCCTTCAGCTCCTCAAGTTCCAGCTCAAAGAAGCTCTTGCTGTTTCTCATCTTATCTAGTCTTCGCCTTGGGTGTTTTCTTGATTGAGGCAGCAAATTAAAAATTGGGCTCATACTTGTAGAAGGTTGCAATTCTGACCGACTCCTTCCAATGATGTCCAAGGTTGATTTTAGCAATCTCTCTCATTCCTTCTTCATGTCAGTGTCAGCTTCAGACTGCCAAACAAGAATGATCTTTGTACATAAAACCGCAAAACATGAATTCACAGGATAGAGAATAATAGTTTTACCTTGAATTGATGTATTGAATTTGCAGTAGAAGCAATGTCTGATTCGGTGCTGTTCTCTTCTGAAACTGCAGCAGATAGAAAGAAACCTAAAAAACTAGAACCTTTCTTCTAAGAAAAATTTAAAACGCATGCAGAAAGGGATGAAAATTGGAGAAGCAGAGGCCCTTGTAATGTGAATACCTTCACTCTCTTTAGAAGATCAAATCCTGTCATCTCTGGCATACAGTAGTATGTGATGATCATGTTTACTTTCGGTTTCTACAACAACCAAAGAAAAATTGTTCTAATGAAAACACAATTTCAACAGTTGATAAAAAGAAGATCCACTTTTAACATATGGATGACTCTGTCGTTAATAAAAATGCAAACTTACAGAGCTGGAAAGAGAATCCCAAAAAATGTATGATACAAAAGAAAAAAAATTGAGACCATAACAATACAAGAAAACAGAAAGAAAGTACAGAGAATGCCAGGAAAATGAGAAGCAATAACAAACATGTCCATGAATCAATGACCCATAAAAAAAAAAAACCATGCATCACAAAAATGTTACAAAGAAACACAGTTGAAAAAAAGAGAGAGAAGTGAAAAACACCAACAGCAAAATGACAAATGTCTATACACTGTAGAAATACCTTAGAAGAAGCTTCATTTCCCACACCCAACCACTCCAACGCTCTCTTCCCGCTCTCCACCGTTGTCACTTAACAGCAACTGGGACAAGCTCTGATCGCTCCACTGGCAACTTAAGCCACACACCTTTCTTTCCCTGCCAAGAAACCTTCAAAAGTGAGAAACCAACATTCCATAGCATACTTAATGGTAATGTCTAAGCTAAAGAAACAAGATATGCAAAAATTACCTTTAACCTCTAATGATACAGAGAGGTCCGAAGTGCAGCAGTGAAAGCATTTGTATTTAATGGTAACCTTTCGGGATTAATTAGAAGTCCCTCATACTCATATTCATAAGCATCAAGAACACAACTTTCTCTGGTTGATGAGCTTGGATATGTGCCATTTATTTTGTTAATCCTAAATGTTTCAGTTCCCAGCAACATCATGAACCTTCATTGTGCATCATCATTTAGGAAAGTGATCGCAGATCTTTCTGTCATCTTTTTTTGGCAGTAAAATAATTTCTTTAAAAGGAGAAAAAAGTTGAGACACTTCCATAGTTATGTATTGTACATGTAACGCTTGAATGAGTCAATGTGTACAGCACAAGAATGAGCATGAGTTTCAGTCAGCTCCTGCTTGAAGTTGGAAGATACCAGAGACTAGTTTTTCCATTCTGATTTTCATTTGCTGTTGTACAGGTGTTTGTCCGAGACTTTGTACCAAGTGCTCTGGCTTTTCTGATGAACGGTGAGCCAGAAATAGTTAAACATTTTCTACTGAAGACTCTCTACGTTCAACGCTGGGAGAAACGAATAGACCGTTTTAAGCTTGGGGAAGGTGCCATGCCGGCCAGTTTCAAAGTGCTTCATGATCCTGTTCGTAAAACAGACACTTTGATCGCAGATTTTGGTGAAAGTGCAATTGGGAGGGATGCTCCTGTTGATTCAGGATTTTGGTGGATTATTCTTTTAAGATGTAAATAACATTGGGTTTTCTTTGTATTAATTGAACTGGTTGCGTGTATAGCCAAGTATATAATGCAGAGTTCCTTGTGAACAAGTATATAATTGAAGTTTTATTTGTGAACAAGTTAGTAGAGAAGGATCTAATATGAGAAAATATTTGGGTGCATTTGGTCTATTGTTTCTTATTTTTTGGGTGTTTTTGTGTATTTGGTAAACATTTTTGCGCTAAATGCGGCTAATAATTGCAAAAAAAAAAAAAAAAAAAAAACTGCTTTTACCAGCAGCCACCTGAGCGCCGCTAAAAGCAGTATTTTTTAAAAAAAGGTTATACTTTTTCCGGCGGTCAGGCATACAGCGACAACCTTTATAGCTTTTACCGGCGGCCACCTAACAGTAAAATTTAGCGGGGGCCACAAAAACGCCATTAAGATTTTTACCCACTCTATCTATACCCTCGCTAAGCGACGGCCACTGGGGCCGCCGCTAAATCTTTTACCAGTGGCCAATATCACTTTTACCGGCGGCCGCCGGCCCCCGCTATAAGCAATTTTTCTTGTAGTGAATAAAATTGTGGGCTGCATGAAAAATTACTTTACCTCTTTTATCTCAAAATTCTCACATTAAACAAACACACCCTCAATGAAGAAAACTATATAAGAGAAAACCACTAAAAACATTTTTAGAATAAATAACTATCAAATAATAAAGTATATGAATATTGTACGTATGTCACTATTCCATGATCAGCCAAACTCAAAAATGGTTGTAATAAGAAGCACCTTCCACTGCTCAACGAGTTCTTATCAAATTTTGAACTCAACTTCTGACATTTTTTAAATTTTCGGTGGCTACCTCTCCAAGATTGATGTTCTTGTTATATTATAGACAATTAAAATACTGAAACCCATTAGGTTAGACAAGATCGATGTGATTAGGCTCGAATATTTAGCCATACAAAGTCAAAATTCCGCGAAGTAAATATGCAATGTCAAACAATAATTTTGTGATATTGCAATAATTTGGGTAAGTTTTGTCTTTTTCTACAGTGCACTAATAGTACAAAGTATAGCTGGGGAATATTTTTATTCTTAGTTAGGGAAACGGCATTTCAGACTATGGCTGACCATAAATCAAAAGCCCTAGCTATGAACGAAGACCTACTAAAGTTAGGACCTTAATTTGCTCTGGTCCAAGATGCAGACCCTTCAGAACGGACCCTCCAAAGCAGTTTCATGACACGCAATATCTAGGCCTTGTTGCATTAGGCCGGCGATCCATTAAAATAACATAGCTGTGATGCTTCCAAAGCATGGGAGAATGCTATATAAGCAAGTCATATGGGCTCACATTCTCATCCTCAACTGGCTCATTGGACTCTCATGGCGCCCATCAGAATGTGGGCCTTCTTCTCCGTTGCTGCTGCCATCCTTGTCATTCTTCCTGCAATTGCTTATGCAACGGATTATATCGTCGGCGATAATTACGGCTGGACCACCGGTTTCGATTACTCGAAGTGGGCCGAGGACAAGAAATTCCGTGTAGGCGATTCCCTGAGTAAGTTATATATGGTGCCTCTGATTCATAATTTGATTTTGTGACAGGCTGATGATATTTATGGGCACATATTGGGTGATGTAGGCTGGGCTAGATCGACCTGAATCCAACCCACTTGGGCAGGAATTGGCTTGTATTTTTATGCATGTTGGCTAGTCTGGGCCTATTTTGTGGCCTGATAAGTGATTTGTTTGGCTGTTGAGCCCACATATATATAGAATCTTATAAAGGCCAGACAGTAGGCTGACCTAGTAGCACATAATTAACACGGGAATGTATTTTAAAAGTGGACTGGCCAAGGCCTAACTTTCAGCACCCATGAGTCTAAATTAGGTTGACTGCAAGGGTTGTCCTGAGCCCTGGCTTAACCCTGGCCATGAACACTTCGACCCAAAAAACATAGTTGGGAGAACTGCAGAATAAAAACAATGTCAGTATTTTAACCTTTCACCCAGAGTCATTAGAAAAGTCTCATTAGTTTCTTCTCAAAGAATCAAGGATTTTAACTTTTAAACCCCATCTCCCCCAAGGCAACAATTTATACTTGATTATTATTTACATTTCCAGTGAAGCCTGTGAAGCTATGGTGGTTTTGCAATCCTTTCTATCATAACACTTGCCAATATTTTTATTGATATATAGTTACAGGTGAAGAAAGGGCCCACCCAAAATGATATATGACTTTAAATTATTTAGTTATACTTGCCTTTGTTTTTGTAAGGATGATCTTGTCTGTTAGAATAGAATAAAAAATAAAAATAAAAACACATAAAAACTAATGTTTAGAAAGTTTTTTAAACATTGTTTTTGTAAGGATGATCTTGTCTGTTAAACATCCACTGAGGGGCTTTCTTATTCAACATTGCATGCTTTCTTGTGTTGATACAACAGTTTTCATTTACTCGGAGGGATATCACAACGTCGCCAAAGTCGACGGCAAGAGCTTCGCCGGCTGCGCAGTGCCACCAAATGCCACCGTCCTAGCCAGTGGCGATGACCAAATAACCTTAACTACTACGGGCAACAAATGGTACGTCTGTGGAGTTAGTGGTCACTGTGAAGCCGGCCAGAAGTTGAAGATCACGGTCTTGCCAAAATCCATGATAGGCGGCGCACCCTCACCGACCCCAGAGGTAGCGGCGGCGGGTGTTTCTTGGGCCCCTGTGCCTACAATGCCACCATCTCCAGCAATGCCGCCGGTGGCGCGGGGGTTCCCATTGGCACCGACACCGGTGGAAACACCAGGATCTATGCCAGGAGAAGAAGAAGGAGAGGCATTACAATTAATGCCGACAATGCCACCGGCGCCGGCATTGCCACCAGCAATGCCGCCGACGTTCCCATGGGCACCGACACCGGTGGAAACACCAGGATCTATGCCAGGAGAAGAAGAAGGAGAGGCATTACAATTAATACCTACAATGCCACCAGTCATATTGGTGCCAGCGGAGCCGGTATGGCCGCCAGCAATGCCGCCGGTGGGGCCAGGGTTCCCATGGGCACCGACACCGGTGGAAACACCAGGATCTATGCCAGGAGAAGAAGGAGGAGAGGCATTACAATTAATACCGACACTGCCACCAGGCACATGGGTGCCCCCGGAGCCGGTATCGCCGCCAACAATGCCGCCGGTGGCGGGAGGTCCCTGGAGCTCTTGAGGTTTTAATTATCTAGTCTTTCTCAGAGAATTATGGGACTTGAAGGTGATGCTGATGCAATGCAGTTTATGATACAAGTATGATCAATAAGAGATTTTAGTTGAGTTATGATATTCTCTTGGATTATAATGTTTACACTTTGTAATTTCACGGGTTGAATGCTCTATGGATTAGGCATTTGAATTTCTAATAAATGACATTGGTGACTACCTTAAAAATTAAAATCATCTCTCTCTCTTTCTCCAATTTTTGGCCAATGTGATGGTTTTTGGGGCTATAATTATAGATTAGTCTTTCTAGGGGTGCTCATGGACTAGGCCAGCCCGGGGTGATCCTGGCCCAGCCTGCTTTGGGTGGGCCTTTACTGTTTAGTTTTTGGGGTGGGCTTAGATTAAGTTATAGAGAGCCCAAAGCCTGGCCTGGGTGATGAGTACAAGCAATATATATAGTGTATTTTATCCAAACAATTGATAGGAAGCCCCGATTGAGCCCGGCCCAATTGACTAAATGGGTGTGAGTTTTATGGCCCGTGTTGGGATTAATATATTTAAAGCTGGGCCAGGCCTAGATATGCCTTATCCCGGCCTGGCCCGACGATGAACACCCCTAATCTTTCACAATGCAAAACTTTATTGTCGAGTAGGACTATCAAAGAGCCGGGCCGGGCCAAGCCTGGGGTTTTCCAAGCCCTGCCCTGAATATACGCAGGCCTTAATCCTGCCAGATAATATTGAATCTGTTAAATCATGACCGTCCAATTAATCCTCTGAGTTTACATTTGACTAGAACTTCAACAAGAGGGGAGGGTGAGACCTAATCTGCAGTGGATGCGGACTCTTTTCTTTGACCCAGGGCGGGCTCCTCAATCAACGTTGTTTGCCGGCATCTAAGGGGAAAGAGGCCATTGATATTACACGAGGCTAGATCTCTTGGCATCAGATTTAGACAAAGTTTGGAGACAAGTGAGATCATTAATAAGTCTGATAACTAAATTGATCCATTAGCCACCCAATAAAAGAGTGATTTATGGATTATCTATCTACAGATGCCATTAGACAATTGCAGACATCTTATGTATGATAATTCAATGAATGAAATGTAGTAAAAGGGTAGTTTCTATTTTAACCATTTGTTTGATCATCTTAGATCATGTGGCTAGCAACATCTAATGGATTTAATTTTGATGAATGACCGATAGACAAACTCCCATATATCTAGTGAGGCCCAATGAAACCCACAAATATTGTCTTATGTTCTCTTTTCAGCATTGGTAGAGAGAACACACTCACAAATCTTGTGGAGAAACTTGACTCCAGAATTATTCATATTGAAGCATCATCCTCCTTTTTATTAGGTTGGATTGATATTTATAAGATAAAAGGGCCAATTCAGATGTAGAGAAAAAGACAAATGGGGATTCCCCCAATAAATGGGGTAAATAAGGAAAACGCTAAAGGTGAATTTCTTAAGAAATATATTTCACTTTTATCATGTAGTGATTGATCACCATTGTATTTGGAAAATTGGCAAGTACTTATTTGTGCAATGATAATATTTCGTGCTCTTACTTTCATGCGAGAGAGGAATTCTGCATTATATCCCCTTATATAAGAAATTGATATACTCTATATTATGAAAAATCAATTTATATTGGGACGTTGTACTATAAAGCAAAGTTGTTCCTCTCCATCTTGAAATTCTCTAGTTGGACAAACTACCATTGAATGAAGAAAACTGGAAAACCAGTTAAGAACATTTAAATTTTTGGACAAATAACTAAATATCAAATAGTTAAATGTTGAATTGTATTAACAAAAAGTTTGAAGTTCACTCAAGAGTAAGGTATTTTCTCCACCCCTTAAAAGAAGAAAATCTTTTCTCCTACATTTTGAAAAAATAGTTAAGAAGAAAATCACTTTTCTCACTAAATATAGATTAATTAAGATAAAACTTATCCCATTTCCGAAAAAACCTCACTCCCTTTTTCTATGCATGCAAATGCAAACCATGGCAAGAAGTCCAGTAATGTACAAGCAATCCTGTGTATCACAAATTAATTTTCATCCCCCTTCTCTATTTTTGTTATGGTCAACTTTGATGAGTCCAACTAAGTAAATTTGTCCGACTTGAGTCCCATGTGGAACTCGATCTTCACAACTATATAGAGCCATCCATGCATTGGACATGCAAAAATTCTTCAAATCATTGATATGGACCATAAACAAATTCAGACTACTCTGTCATTGGTCACCTTGCAAAATCATAATGCTAGACAATCCTAATCGTCCATACATAATCAAGACATTTTAGAGACCCAGAGGAAAGAAACCTCTGCTGGCCTGGTTAACCTTCTCTGATGAGCTGTCCACGTGCTGTATTTGGAATATTTCTTTTAGAAAAGCTGTGATGTGATGTGAGCCATCCATTTTGCAAGGAAAATACATTTGACAAGAAAACAGACAATGCATTGGGTTGGGTGTCAAAACCAAGGTCAAGTATCCTTGTACATGTAATTTGACGTTGTCCTTGTTGACAGTATACAAACAACTGTAAAAGCAAAGTTAGGACTTAGGACCTATTCTCTTGTCCATCATGCAGAAAAGGATGTAAATGGGGTAGGTCTGGTCAGGCTTTCATGGTGGATACAGGCCATGGCTCATACTCATTCATTTTGTTTTCTATGTTTTTTTTTTCCCTGGACTGAACACCGTCCAATGTTTAGGGCCTGGGCCCAAATTTGATAGTCCTGAGTGTGGGCCCAATTCAAAAGGCGAGTACATTGTTATTTTTATTAATTTTAATCTCAATGGGTTTAACAGATGGACTTGAGTCCAGAAAAGGCTCCATACCCAGATTTTTCAGGTGGGATCCGTAGGGCCCGTTTGGATGTATGATGAATTGAAGTATGGTGAGTTGAAACATCAAATCAATAGAGAATAAAATATAAGATGTTATGATGATATTTTATTTTTAATTATTTGGTATAGAATCTTTTTTACTTTTTGTATAGAAAAATGGAGTTTTTTTATCTTTTAGTAGAAAAATGAAATTGTTTTTTTGACTTTTTTTGAAAAAGATGGAGGGAATGTTGAAATTGTGTACTTTTGATATGACCCTTGTCAATTCTTGTCTGGATTCACTTCACTTCACTTTAACTTAGTTAAGTGCACAAAAAATCCATTGATCCGTAGAACCCATCCGATACGATCCTCGGATTTTTAACCGATCCGAAGGTAAACGGATTAGTGACGGATTGAAAATCTTGTAATATGTTAGCAGCGGATTGGTGATAGATTTCACCTTTAATCGCGGATTCAATCCGATCCGATCCGTTGACATTAAATATAAATTAAAAAAATTTAAGGGATCTAAATATAAGTTAAGATGACTAAATATAAAATAAGAAAAAAAAATTAAGGGATCAAATATGAAAATTTTTACAACATGTTTGATATCTTTTTTTAATATTAAATTGACGGATTAATCTAATCCAATTCGATCTAGTCCTCCACAGATCGGATCGGATCGGTTTTTAATAGCCATAGATTGGTGACGGATTCAAAATCCATCAATCTGTAGGTAACGGATTGGTGACGGATTCGGCCCAATCCACACCAACCCAATCTGTGTATGCCCCTTATAATTGAGGTCCATTGACATCCCTCGTCCGAACTTAGGCTAGGCCGGACGGAATAAATAGATCTTAGTGGTTGATGCAGGGGTGTATATGGGCTAAATTTGGGAAAGAAACCCTCAAATGGGAATAGTTTAGGGCCCAGTAAGGATTTCAGAGCCCAAATAAGAGTCCATGTCTGACACGGACACTGGGACTCGGATCTGAGCCTGCTTAACTATGGTCCGATTGGTCTAAAAAACCCATGCCTGAGTCCCATTGACCCGAATGGTGTAAAGTCGGGCAAGTCATACCGAGTCACTCAAACTACAAATTAATATTAGCCTAGTTTCAAAATTAAGTGAAACTTCTCCATCAAACTACAAATTAATATTAGCCTAGTGTCAAAATTAAGTGAAACTTCTCCATTTGATTTTAAGCGATGAGAATATATGTTGAGGTTAACATCCATCCTCGCTATTGAACAGTCATAATTGTAGTTGAGTCATCACCATAAAACCATTATTGTGTTGTTCTCATCATCAATTGGTTTTACGATAAGTTGTAGCTCAATAGGATGTAAGATGCTACAGGTGGTATCAAAACTTTGTAGGTTGGGTGTTCGAATAGCGGATCCACACTCACTTTTGAGCGATCATAATTGTGGTCAATCAATGGGGTATAAATCCTGCAATATATTTTTTTTCATGTTTCCTTGGCATGGAAAACCAAAGTCTTAATTTCCTTTAACCCTTACTTGTTTAGGCCGCCCTACGTTCCAACTATTGCTTCTTTGTTTCGTGGCGAAAAGGACTATGTAAAGACCGTTTGCTATTAAGCAATACATGCTACTCATCTTTGCATACAGCAATACTTGCCATTTGTCAAAGAATTTCTTTGCAATGTTGTAAAGACCTTGGGTCTATAAATGTAAAGATCAATACACAATACAACTCAATCGATTCTCACATTATTTTGCCTTTCACACTGTCATCCTTGTTTCAACCATCTTCAATCTAGAATTAGTTTATCAAGAGAATTAGTTCCAATGGCTTCCAAGCAGATATACGGTGTCCTTGCAATCATCTTGACCGTCCTTCCAGCTGTCTCTTTGGCCAAGGAATTTATGGTAGGAGATGAAAAGGGTTGGACCGTTAAGTTTGATTATCAAGCTTGGGCAGCTGACAAGGATTTCCGGGTTGGAGATAAACTTGGTAAATTAGGCCGCTAACCCGCAATCTTATTATTATTATTATTGTTGTTGGTGGTGGTGGTGTGTTGTACAATTTTTTATGCACCAACTTTTCTAATATTTTCCCTACGTGCATGGGTCACAAATGTTTCTTCCTGTGATTTCCTTTGACTTAATACATGGGATTATCACTTCCAAAGTTTTACTTTAGTAGGGTGATCGATGACTGATGAGAGAGCAATCATTTTCTACCCATAGGGAGATTATTTGATGGCCTGAAAGTCATAGAGTACTCATCAGGATTTTTCACTCGAAATTTTACAATCTTTTTGCATTCCCACCGAGTTCCTTCACAAAGCAGTTCTTTCTAAGAAATCTAACACTGATATGTGGGAGAATGGAAATGGCAAGCATACAAAATTTGCAATACGAAAAATACATTGACATGTTGTGATATGTTGATATCTTAGGCTCCCTTAAATTTACAATGTTATTATGATAATATGGCGATTTGCGCTGGCTTCGCTCCACAACTCACCCTCTGATCGTGATATATATATCCCTTACATTACATTGTAATTTAATTTTAATTACTGAAATCAGATATTTTTCCACATTGTTGCTTCTGATATTAGTCTCTCATTAATTTGTTTATCCCCAACTGTACCTAAACATTTTTTATTTTTTTTGCAGTTTTCAACTATCCTGTGGGAAGTCACAATGTCTTCAA
The DNA here is from genome assembly GCA_038049695.1 of Cinnamomum chago. Classification (NCBI taxonomy): domain Eukaryota; kingdom Viridiplantae; phylum Streptophyta; class Magnoliopsida; order Laurales; family Lauraceae; genus Cinnamomum; species Cinnamomum chago. The sequence continues at coordinate 10,344,331 of CP142454.1, read as the reverse complement.
AGTAAATGGTACGGCCTTCCAGGATTGCATTGTGCCACCAGCAAATGAGTCTCTGGTTACAGGAAATGATGTTATTCCACTTTTGACCCCGGGTAGGAAATGGTATATCTGTGGAATAGGCAAGCACTGTGTGGATGGAGGGCAGAAGCTTGCTATTACAGTGGAGGCTGCTGTGGAAGGTCCATCTCTACCTCCCACACCTAGTAAAGAAGCAGGAGCTCCCACAACCAACTCAGCGAATGGGGTTCTGGCATCTGGGTACCATGCACTTTTGGCTGCCATAGCTTTGCTTGCTATGGTGGTCATGGTTTGACCATGTCGGGTCTTCTTCTAAATATGGGAGAGACAGGGTCCTTTCATCAAATGGTTTCATATTGGATTAATTGGTTATGTAGTTTTTTGGAACTATTAAAAAAAAAATTCAGTTAGATTGTGTTGGATTGAATTTAATGATATAATTAATCTTCTTGTTCATATATGTGTGTTAAGAGAGAGTCCGCGAAGCTTGTATCATATTTTCTTTTCGATAGTCTATAGAGCTTGAATTATATTGGCCTTCGAGCACTAATTTAAACTCTATATACATAAATACATAAAAGAGACACTCCTTTAATGAATATAATATGTTGCCTTCTCGGCTTCTTCCTTAAATGTGTGAGAAGAACAAAATTAATGAGTATATTATATTTATAAATGAATATTGATCACAGCGTAAAGGCCATTCGGTAGATATTTTGGAATTTATATCAAATTATATCATATAAAATTAGAATATAGATTGGTATGTCCATCCGTAATGATCTTAGTAAGATAAGTGTCGACTCATTTGGATATACCTTGAGTTAACCATTCTAATTTAAGAGGATCATGTGATCTTTTTTATTGTCTGAATGGGCTGGCTGCTGCACTCAACATGTGTCTGGGGGCCAGCCCAGGACTGGCTGATGGCCTCGGCTCAGGTCAGAGCTTAGGGCTGGACTCAAATCGATCACTTCTAATAATAGTTTGGCCCTTGAGAAGAGAAATGCCTGAGAACATCGTACGACGACGAAGGTTTGGAAAAGTGAGCTTTGACCCCAAAAAGATTTTTGGGACTTGCCATACATAGTGTAGAAAGTCAGTTTATTCACTGTCATCGCCAATGGGATGATGACGACTATTGATTTAGTAAGTACCTAAGAAATTAGCTTAACAGGTCAGATTAAGACTCAAGCCCAATGTTGTTGGATCAGGCTTAAGTTGACTATGATCAAAATTGGATCCAGCTCATTGACATCGAATCCCTATAAAGTAAGAGATGGCAATTCCTAGCCAGGCGCACCAATCTGACTTTAATCCTACCTTCTAATTCTACTTTTAGGTTCATTTCATACCTGATTAATAAATAAATTAGGTTTCAATTGAAGTCATACATACTACTCAACCTCCCAGGGAGAAGACTCAGTGTACGTTAACCCTCCAATCAAACCCCTAAATTTTGGATTCTTATTTACATTTTGCAGCCAGTTAACAAGTTTGGCTTGGTCCCACACTCATTACCTTAAGAGGTCAACTCAACCTTAATCTGACTTGGCTTGACCCATTTCTGGCCCTACATTTACTATGTCTTTCTAAACTTCTTGGTGCTAGGCCTGTTTGGATAGGCAAAAAAATAAAGTAGAGTGAAGTTAAATGGGTCATAACAGTTTAAACTTTCAACTCTATCCCGTTTGAATGAGTCTTGGCCCGATAGATAAAGTAATGTTATGAGTCACATGTACTTCATTTCACTTCAACTCTAAATACTTTAATTTCTTTGAATAAAAGTGTATTCTAATCAAAACCTTAACTTCAAAATAAGTATCCAAATGGAGTGAAATGAAATACTCTAATCTAACTTCAACCTACTTCTCTTCACTCCATTTCACATATGAAATCCATTTCATTTTACTCTACTCCTCATTTATCCGAGCAGACCCAAAAGAAATATTATACATATCAGACAAATGGTTTCAAATTGTTGAATAGGGAAAAGAAAAACACTCTTGAATTGAAGAAGAGGAATTCAGTTTTTACATCATTAATTATTTGATAAATACAAGCATTCAGTGATTAGAATGAAATGATCAGATGAAAACACAACAATTGGGTGTTCAGTTTTAAAATTTCTTTGGGGATCTAAAACTTACATACCACATATAAATTCCAAATGCCACCACCACCAAAAAAGCCACAACCAAATTCTCCATCAATTGCCTTGACCGATCATCTAACCCCAAAACCAATCCTCCTCCATGTTCCTTCACCACTCCACCATCACCTGCACTTTCCCTTGATCCATGCACCATTTTTCCTTTATCTTTGCTCTTCATCTTATTAACCACATTTGCATCATCAGTGGACTCACTCCTTTGTTTATTGGCCCCAACAGCTGTAGTCCCTTTGTCACCGTTGCCGCCCCCGCCCGGCCGGCCACCTGTGAAGTGAGTGTCATTGTGATTGTCAATGGAATCCGGCATCTGATCACCTGTCTTTTGGCCCACTGGAAATTCTTCGACTGGTGAAGCTTCATAGATATCTTCCCCAGTGATTGATTTCGGAAATACCACATAAAGTATCCCATCTTCAAACTTTGCTTGGATGTCTGCGGGGTTACATTTCTCCGGGACAAGGACTTCCTTGCGGAAGCGCCTCCATTTGTTGCCTAGCACCGGGGATTCTCCGGAGATGTTAAGAATGCCGGAACTGTCCAGTTGAAGTCTCAGATGTTCCCTCTTAAATCCTAGTGAAGGCATGGAATATATATCAAATTTGATCAATGTTGTTAGAGAGAGAATAGTTCTAAATAGAGATGAGTTGAAATGCAGGTACAAGATAATAATGCAACTAGGTTGGTTCCAACCCAAATCCAACTGACCCAACCCATTATTGGTTAGGTTGGTTAGGCTGTTCTGGTTCAACTCTGACTCAGATCAGAAAATACCAGCCCAAATGGAATTCAGGTCGGGCTAGAGTTGAAATCTCAGGCAACCTAACTCAATCTCAGCCTTCAACCAAAAAATTAAAATTCCACCTCAACCATAACTTACAAGTACACACAAATACTAAGTGCAGGTTTTAGATCTTGTTTAGGGGGCAACTTGGGTGGGCCCTACGAGAACTTGACTGGGCCCCATGGGCCCTGATTTAAATCATGCGAGTAGAGCTGATCTGTGATCATGATTTACCTGGAAGATCAACCATAAAAATGTGGGATCCTCCCTCTCTTGCCCAATCCACCAAGGGCTCGAAATCTTCATATGAGCGTGCCATTCTCTCCCTGCTGAAATGGAACTGACTAATTGATTTCTTGCAATAATGATTTGTTTAGACGACAAGGATTAAACAAACTCCCTAATGAATGATGAGAAAAGCTACTCTTTGCATTGGCTTATATACACGCATTGCATTGATGGGGTACTGCACCGTAATCCCCCAACTTTTTTTTTTTCATAAAAAAGGAAATGCCATTGGGGTTTGCTTCCAAAGGGAAATATACCCTTCTGGTTTCTTGGGAAGTGAGTTGTTTTATAGATTGGATTATCCTTTGCTGTTGTTGGGTGGGAGAGAGATCACCTCTTGCATGGGTAATGTTGATTCTCTTTATTCCTTTTATACTTCTTTACGAGGGTTGTGTTGGACTTTGGACTTTAGAGTGTCTTGTTGGTTCTCCTTGATAAATAAATAAATATATAGAGAGAGAGATGATTATGCTGGTGCTGCATACCATCCAATCTGAACTGTCCGTCCCTGGGCCACACACACACATATATATATATATATGGAAAGGCAAATAGATTGACTAATGAGTGGTTTGGAACCTTTCGATTGGTGAACTCACTTCCGTTTCTCACCCAACTACCTAGGACTTTATCATTCACAAACATTTGGGTCGCACCCCGCAAGATAACACTTAGATCAAGTGAAGATGTTAAATAATAAAATTGAATTTTTTAAAATAATATTTAAGGGATTTCTCAAATCACGCGGGTTGCACCCATGAAATAACACTTGGTACTGTCCCTGGGTGTACATATATAACATTAACTGATATAGACGTCACAGTGAAGCAGAGTTGGCCTTTGTTTTTTGTTATTTTTTTTGTAATTGTTTATATCTGAAATCTTCATAAATTTCACATAAAAAGTTAAAACAAGAAATCATAAGTACCTCATACATCATTAATGATATAATCATTTTGTTAGTCTCAACTTTGCCTATATAAATCTCACCTTTTCTTGATCTAATACACTTATATTACATTCCCCTTTTCTCCAATCTAGTGGCACTCACCAAAATCTCATTCCTAATATGAAAAATTAGAATTATCATGTGTAAGCACATACGATGTGCATTATGCATCTCAAGCTAGCTAGCACTTGATATCACTCAAAACTAAAAATCAATTATTGATAATTTCCTTCCAATATGATTTTTTTTTCCATGCAATCTTTTGTAATTTTATTTTTTATCTAATACTTGACTATCCTTGTATCTTCCTTTTTAGCAAAGACAAAATAAGAGATAATACATTATGTTTTCTTTGATCTTCTTCTTAGTAGCTTATTTCAGTGTCTTATTTTATTTTTCTCAATTTCTCCCATACCTGTGTTATTGAATTAAAGTCAAAATTATAAATGGATATTTCAGCCTGAATTCAGATGCAGCCAGTCTGATACAAATCCATGCCCAGATCCACATCTATGGTGGGCCATTTTGCACATTCAGTCCAGCTGACCGTGGTCATTAATATGAGCTCTATGATCAGGTGATCTAAAATGCTATTCTGCTGCCACACATTCATATGGGACATCCCAGAAAATCTCCAACTAGATCGATCCAGTTCTTCTATGAACGACCCAAAAAAAAAAAAAATCTTGTCATGGTCAATAGAATGCCAAAAGATCCACTAAATTCAGCATCTATATTTTTGAGTTCAATCTTGTATTCTCATATACTATTCCAGTTTAGCTCCAAAACTACAACAATCAAATAAAGAGAACATTAAAAATAGCTAGAACAAGAACTTTGGTTACACCATGACCAACATTGCTATATGTTGGACATCCAGATTTCTTATTCTTCTTCACCGGCTAGTGATTTGAACTTATGCAGGTGACCAAGATATGAATTAGGCTCCGAAAGGCGATGGTGCAGGTGCAGGTGAGATCGATTGCACCGAGATAGCGAGCTTTTGGCCGCCGACCTCACAAGGCTTTCCTACTCCACAGATGTACCACTTCAGGCCCGGCGTCAAAAGGGTAACTGTATCATTTCCACTAATAAGAGCCTCACTTGGAGGTGGCTTTATGCACTCCTGGAATGCCGTCCCATTCACTTTGAAGACGTTGTGAACACCCACAGGATAGTGAAAAACTGCAAATTGGATTCAAAGTTAGAAATTTTGCACTGAAAGAATATTGAGAAATTTTGGATGTGATCATGAAGTTTCTGGTAGAGATGAAAATCCAACCTACGAATCAGGATAGTACTGCCACAATCCAATATGGACTGATACTCCCATGATGAGGCCCAACACATCCAATCATCCACCATCATGCAATACCTATGCAAGTTTAAAAAAAAAAAAAAAAAGAAGAAGCAATGGTGCGATAAATTACCAAGTTTATCACCGACCCGAAAATCTTTATCCGCGGCCCAGAGTTTATAATCAAAGTTAATGGTCCACCCATGTTCATCTCCGACCACAAATACCTTAGCCAAAGTGATCGCCGGAAGGACGGCCATGATCATGGCAAGGATGGCATACACTTGCTTAGAAGCCATTAAGAGCTTATTTCTATGCACTTGTTGGTATAATTGAAACTGTATTTGATTTATAGCCGTCAGAGCCCAAGGGTTCTATTTATAGAGTTTGATTTTGGGAATGACACAGAGATCTCATGAGGCAAAATAGTAATAGTATAGCCAGCAACCTGCCGGCCGGCATAAGAGGGCATATAGAAAGAGTTACCCAAGCCGGTTTGGTTTGCCTGAGCCTGGTAATTCTTTCCTTTGGGTAAACGACCAAGTCTGGTTCTTAAGGAAGTCCGAACCTATACCTTCATTTTATTCCAAATTTTGGACTAACTGGGGAGTAGTAGGGATGCAAATCATGCAGGTTGGGTCAAATATTCAGCCAACCCAAGTCCGACCTGTATAGCATGTATGTAAACCCAAATGAAACCCGAACACACATAACCGAAACCTGGTCTGGGTTCAAAATTCTAAAACGGAGTCCAAATAGGGTTGGGTTGGGTTGAGCCATGTCAGTTCAGTTATCAAAATTGTATGGTCTATACTATAATAATATTTATATGTACGTATATCAGTATACTATATGGTATTTGTGTGTGTACAAATCAAGGTACCCAGGTTGCATTAAGGTAGCTAATGTTCAAGCCTTAGCACACACATGTACAAACTCCATTTCGGTTATAATCTCCGGGCCCAAACCCAAACCAAAACTAAAATCACCTATTGCAAATTGAGATTTTATTTGGGTCTGGTCAGCCAATCAGGTGGATTCGGGTTTGGCCCATCCCATAGTTGTAACCATGCTGGGACTGTTCAATTAGATGGCACTCATTGATTGCAATGAGTAACAAGAGTGTCCATACCTGTGAATCATAAAAATCTGGCATTCAGTAGCACCAACTATCAAGTAATGGACCTTGTTTTGCTGTGTGTATGATGAAAAAGAGTAATGGATTGGACCGGCTGGGGTACCTTACCTCTTCTAAGTACCACCACATCAAAGTTAGAACATAGGATTAAGAACTCGATCTGAGTTGCCTGACTTGGCAACTAAGTAGAGCGGATTTAATGGATCTGATCTGTTGAGTTAATTCGGCTCAGGGCCTTTGAACCGGGCTGTTCGGATTGCTCAGTCAAAATTAGACCTCAGGACCCAACATATACGTATAAACTTTGTATATATGCACGCTTCAATTGTTACTAGCATGAAGCCCCCCTCGATGCACAGGTTAAGTCTCGTTTGACATTAATAATGTATTAAAATTAATATCCCTTTCATGTAAATCTAACAAAATAATTAAAAAATTCAAATCAACCCAAAAATATGAAAACCAAACATTTCTTCCTTTCATCTACATCAGCATACATGTTTCATCTTAAAAATAAAGAATTCATATGCAATTCTGCTCATTTTGAATACTATATCAAAACTTTGAAGATAGCTTTAATTTACAGAGTTGGAAGGTATCCCTTTGAATTGGGTCACATCCACACAAATGGGCTCAAGAGACACATTTTATTGAAAAGGCACATATGTAACCCAACAGAAACATTTTATTAAAAAGGCCAATATTATATATTTTTAAAAGGACACGTTTACAAATGGACCCCAAGAAGCTGATATGGCTTCTCCTAAGGCCAGAATTGTCGTTCACATGTTAAGTCCTGAATAATATATTACAACTAGTATCCCATTCTTATAAATCAATTTATAACAAACCAATTAAAAAGATCAAATCAACCAAAAGATTATGAAAACCAAACCTTTCATCGCTTAATCCACGCCAGCATACACAAAATAAAGGATTCATATGCATTTATGCTCATTTAGAATACTAAATAAAAACTTTAAAAATAACCTTAATTTATAGAGCTGGAAGGCATTCCTTTGAATTGAGTTACATCCACACAACTGGGCCCTAAGAGACATTTTATTGAAAATGCACATATTTTGTGTTTTTGAAAGGACACATCCACAAATGGGCCTAAGAAGCTGATGTGGCTTCTCCTAAGGTCAAAATTGAAGGGGTTTTTTTTTTTTTCCAACCAACATTCAGCTTTAAAGAGAAATAATGTTTACCGAGCAAAGTTTTCTCATGCGATCCGAAGTTAAAAAAGCAGGAGCATCATTAAACTGAGACACGACACTAAAGAGGCGGATTCCATCAATAAACTAAGACTCCGGTCATGATCACATCACCCAACCATATGTAGGAACATCTGTGGGTGAAAACTACCATTCCTCTAAAATTTAGAGGATTTTACTAGAAAAATCACCTTGCATGCGGACTACACTAAAATGGCCCTTTTAGTTTATTCGTACTTCCATAATTTTTATTGTAAAAACAGATTAGAGGGGAGGGTCATCTTTTAAAACGAGAAAAACCCTAGTTTTCCCCTTATCTTCCCCTTCCTCTCTTCCCCATTTGGGTTTTTAAAAGAAAAAACCGTAGTCTTCCCCATTTGGGTTTGGGGAAGAGAGGAGGAGGGAGATAAGGTTGTTGGGTTTAGAGAAAGAGGAGGAAGATAAGGGGAAAACTAAAATTTCTCCCTTTTTAAAGAACCCAAGAGAGGGTTGATAGGCAATTGTAAATCCTTGCGGCTTTGGGGCAGAGGAAATCCTTGTTAGGGAGGATTTTTAAGTCCAACCCACCCCAATAGCTATAGGATTTGAAAATCCTAATCCTTTGTGAGGAATCATCAAATCTACAAGTGAGGAATTCTTGTGATTATTCCTCACCTGTGACCAAACATGCACTTATGGTTGGTTATGGTTGAGTTGAAAGAATGCTAAAGGGTTGGAACCAGTTTACACTAGTGGCAGTGAGTGGGTGGGCTCTAAGCTGCTATCTCAGTCCAGCACTGGGCCCCGGCAGTGCTCGATTGCATCATTAGACATTGCCCCATGACCCTAGCTGCATCCCCCTCGCGCAGGTAAAAGACAAGGCATAAATGAACCCAATGCGTATATAGAACGGTAGTATTGTTAGGTGTCATAAACTGGTGCTTTAGTGTGAATGGCGTTTTAACTCTAAATCTAAACTCATTGTAACAAATGGTTCTGAATCAATGTGAGCCATCTTCACCATAGATGGTGTTATGTCTCTACAAACAATTAAAAAATGTAACAGATCTTCAACGAGGTGATTAAACTGAGACCCTATATCAGAATTCGAGTTGGTATTGAGAGCCATGTTAGCACTCTTGGGGGGCATTTGCAGCAGGTCAAATCAACATGCATAACAAGCAGAGCGATGACAACAAAGCTGTGTGTACATCTGGAAACATAACTATCAAAAGATTTGAGATTTTTTTCAATTGATTCAAACATCCAACCAATAACCCATGAAATAGAAAAGAAAAGGCCACAAAAAAGAATAAATAAATCATAGACAAAAAGAAAAACATTTCAGGATCAAAACTGTTGCAGCTTTCCCACATTCACTATCTGCTGCGTTATCTTCGTCATCTTCTCTTCTTTTTTTATGCAAAAATAGAAAAACATTTAAGAATAAAAACTGTTGCAGCTTTCCCCCATTCACTATTTGCTGTTTTGTTGTATTCCTTTTTCTTTCTTTTTTTTTTCGAGTGAAGTCACTCCATGGGTGGAGGTGACAATGATTCAGTATTCTAACCAGGTTCAGGGAGTGAAGTCACTCCATGGGTGGAGGTGATGATGATTCGGTATTCTAACCAGGTTCGGGCGGAGATCAGTCTCTGTATCTGAGCAGATAGATACATATAAGCTAGACGGGCAAAGTACCACAAAATATGAAAGAAATCCGAACTGAAACTGTAATAGCTTGGTAGAAATATAATAACTGACATCTGTGGTAAAGGCCGCGTCAATATGGATATGGAGCTGCTCCTTGCCTCAACTGTAAAACATGATCCAGAAAACTAAATGTAAAGAGGATTTTGATAGTGAAAGTTCTCCTATAGCACAATATTAGGATGAAATGACTGTCCAACAAACACATAAGATGAAATTAGCTTTGGATGGGGATGCTCAAAGGGACTGACGGGACCGGTCAATCTCCTGTAGAAGGTTCCGTTGGAACAATTATTTATTTCACGTACCTCTTTAAAAAAAAGACAAGTAGATCTCACAAAACCAAGTGGGACGAGGCTTTGATGATGATCAATATCAATAATGTAGGTCAAGGATTTGGCTTTATGAGTTCTACTTCTCCATCCCTAATTAGCTTGCTTATATGGCACTGGATACAAGCTAAATGCTAAAGAAATAGCTCTAACACATCCAAGGAAACTTCCTTCTGGGTTTTTTACACATTTGTATCTTTTGCAGTACAAGCCACACCCAAGTTTGACACTAATACCCAATTAGATAATTAATGATGATGTATAGAGCAGATACCTGAGATGCATTGGCATGGCTGGTACTCCCATAAGGTGTGCCTGATGTACCAAGAGAGTAATATTCATGTCATAGTCCAAGATTTTCAGAAGTTCAGTGTCAAAGAGAAGCTATAGTGGAAGAACAAATAATACACCTGCTGCATAGCCAGCACCTGGTTCCCAGTAATATGGCAGAGACATCCAGGCATACCATGAGACAATGTGCTGCAACTGAAACAACCATAACATAAATTGCATTGGATACAAATCAACGGAAATTAATAAAACAAACGATTGCGTTAAAAAAGAAATAATAAAACACTCGAAACTCGAAAGAGGATGGAACCTTGAGGTTGCAACAGGAAAATAATTGTCAATACGAGCAAGAGGATACCCCTTGGATCCAAATAAATCACATTATCCCCTTAGGCCCTTATAGTATCCAATGCCTAAGTGAGACCATTTAAAGACGAGATTTCCAGAAAGTGCAATTAATCACATACAGGTACAAGCACTTTGAAATTTCCAAAGCAGCAAATGGACGCTTTCCTCCGGGTAAGGTAAGGTGTGTGCATGGTCCTGGAACTCTGTAATGCTGCGGGCTAGGAAACATCCTGATTGAGTAATGTATGCCATGTGTGGCTAGGCAAACTCCCAGCCAAGTAACGAATTCCCTCACTGGAGTTGCCCAACCAAGGCGGCCAAGCCACGCTGTTGAATTGCCCAGTTAAGTGCATAGGTCAGACTAGCTGCAGACTAGATATAACGGCACAAGGAAAGTGCCCACCTCACATGCCCAAATGGCTCCATCACAGTCTTAGGGCACCCCCACTGTGCTTGCCAATACCATTTGATAGTGCCTTAGATAACAAGTCACAATACAAATATCCCGATCATTACTCTCAGTCAAAATTAGGCCATGTGTGGAAACTAGCACATAAGGGAATACTCATATTTAATCCTCATCACATTATAGATCAGTCACAAACAGGAAATCAATTCATCACAAGGAGTAAAACCTTCAAATATATTAAAAAAAATTAAAAAAAAATATTTGAACAGAGTATGATCAAGTTATGACGTCAACAAGTTCCTGATGAAATAGGATTAAGGCCATAAGGAATGTGGAGCAACGAAAACAAAACATGGTTCTGCCCTGATGTCACGACCCAAAATCTGAGATATCTCCCAAATTCCATGCCACGAAATTTCTTTCACGCACACATTCGTCAAATTATTGCAGTGGAATTGCATTCATGATAAATAAAGCTTAACAAAAAACTTTATTTAATTAAAGATAAATCAAAGTCTAAACAATACTAAAAATAAATGGCCAAATGCCTTATTACATTACTTGAAATCAAACTAATCTCGACCTAATCAAATCTGGCTTGATGCACTCATGTAGATATCCTGGGTCCAGCTAGAAGGTTATCTTGGTATCTGAAAAACATAAATTAAATGCTAATGAACTAACACTCAGCAGATAACCAATCTACACATGTCAAGCAAGGAATACATGCAAGCATACAACATAAAACATATAAATTACACGGTTGCATGATGCATAGATTACAGGTCATGTAGAATATCACAATGTCAGAGTATTACACACGTGGCATCGGAAGTCGAATACACAAGCCATAGCATGCAACAGATAGCAAAGATCAGAAGTTCAGATAATTCAGAAAATTTAGGAACTCAGAAATATAACTTAGAAAGGAATGTGCAATATTATTTACCTTGCACTCAGTCGTGGTGCGAGCGCACACACATCATTATGGTATTATCAACCCCGCAACAAAGATCGTGGCAGAGCCCGCAATGTATATCATAACTCAGCATCTCAAGTATGTATGCTAGCATATCATAGACACTGGTACCAGGTACAAGCACATAACATGCACACAACACATCATATCGTAATTGGAGCATTATGAAAAGAGCTTGGGTTGAGTGTGATCCATACAACTCATATGAAACAGAATGGTCTTACACTACTCAAGCATCCCCAAGCAACGGTCACTGACCCATGAAAAATAGCTTGGTCTACAAGCAACTAGGGCCTAGGGGTCCTCTAGACAACATGGTTAAGCCACAATTAGTATTAACTAACCCAACTGGCCGCCCCTTGTATGATTTAAACCTGGAATCTACTTATTAATTATAATTATTGTGTGTATATATGTCCAAGTGTGTGGGACCATACATGTACATAAATAGTCCAATTAAATCTCATTAATGTCTTAATCGATTCTCGGTTAACTAACCTTAGGGGTGGGACCACACACGTCTATTAAAATTCCACAACTTTTTAGAGAAATACAGATTTGCCCTTGTATTAGGCCAAAATTACAAAACTGCCCCTGGGCCCACATGCTGGAAACCAAATCACGTTCAAATGGTAGGGACACATTAGATAAGATTATGTCTCAAGAAAAGGACTAGTAATCATAATTAACTCACAAAAATTGCAACTAAGTCCGCATGGAAAGCATAATTTACAAATTAGTCAAGATATTATGTGCTCATGTAATGCATGACATGTTGTGATGCACAAAACTAATCTAATTGCTTCTAATCATCAAATTGGGGCCAAGAATCAAGGTAACCCTAGCAATTCAATATCATATGGGTTTGGGTCCTCACAGACTCCATTAGATGCAGGTCTGTCCCTTGTCAGACAATAATCGGAATCATTTAAGGCAGATATGGAGCTTTAAATGGTGCCCCCACCTGATTAATGGCTTGTATTACTGAAAGGCAGGCTACACCCATTCCATTGCAAAATTTGTGCAATTTCGCGAAATATGCCCTTCTTCACCACAACTGTAGCATAAAAAAGGCAATGGTGCACTCTCCTCCACATGTGGCTTTGTGCATCCCTACATTAGCAGAATCCATAAGCTCTGATAAAAATGTTGGGCAACTCTTTAAGGGCATGCTTGGAAACAAGCATGGATTCCATGGCTTGCGGAATCCAGTGTCCTTTTTCCTTGGACATTTGGACATCTGCAGTTCTTTTGGGTCCAATAGAGGAGGGCCGGGGCTAGATATTCCACGGAAAAAGTCAATAAATCTTACCCCTTCCCTTTGGATGTTAAAATCCTAAAAATCACAGTTTACTTTCATAACTTTTTCCCAGAAAATTTCTCCTTCAAACAACAGATGGCATATATCCATGGAAAACTTGGGTTTCTCCGCAGAAATGTTGCCTCGCAAACATGCCCTTACTGATCGAGTGGTGAATGGGACAGGACTTACTATACCGGTATGGCCTAACTGACCACAGTTGTAACAAGAAATTTCTCTAGGACCTGTATCTATAATATTGAGACAACAAAGATGGCCAAAACTTTTGCAAACGTAACACTGAATCCTCTGCACAAGCAAAAAAGAAACAGTTAGGAAACAAGAACTAGATCCACTAAATATTAACTGTTCAAGGTTCTATTTAAAAAGATTTCACATGCCTTCATATCATCAGGTGGATAATCATTTATACATAGTGACATGTCATGTCCTGCATCTCCACACCGTAGACACATTTCAAAATCCTGAGAACCATTTAGGTGTTTCTTGCGGCAATCTTTGTCCAAGTGACCTCTTTGGTTGCAGTTATGGCAATATTTCGCCTGTGAGACATCAGCGACATAACTAAACTCAAAAGGATATCAACCGGATGAAACAACAAATTGAATTATTTCCCCACCCAAAGTTCAATCACCAAGTGGATAGGAGTAAATCCGATGCAAGAAACAAAAATGTGAACGAAGCATCAATTATGATCAGTACAAGTAAATTGTAGACATTTGCAGGATCTATTAGATTTTTTAGTTTTTATAAAGATGACATAATTGATTAAAAATCTGCACTGGAAAAAAATGGAGCTTCTCACTGAGCAAGCCAGCGGTTTCCACAAAATCATAGCAGCAATTTGTGCCTCTTTAATTCCACTATGGCATGGAAATGGTGTAAAAAAAAAAACCATTCTCAACCTCGAAGTAGGTCTTCAGCTAACAGATCCACCTTCAAATTGAGAAAACTAACCATTGACTGGGCCCATCCTTAAGTAGTTTTCAGTGTTGACTGGAGAGGGCCCAGGGAAAATGAAATTGACACAGCTGAAAATTGAGTCAGCATAGCCAAATTCAGAAGTGAAATTGGAAGTGGGTGATGTCTACCTTTGGGCACCGATTGCCAGCGTGCCCAAACTTTCCGCAAACAAAACACCATTTCTTCCGCTGCTTCCTTGAGCAATCTTTTGTTGTGTGGCCTTCCAAGCCACAACTATAGCAAGTTTCCCAATAGTAATCGGAAGGATTGAAATGCCTAGGCATATGCTGAAAGGAAAAAAAAAAGAGCAAAGGATAATAAGCCATTGGTTTACAAGCAATTTCAGTTCTGTAAACTCTATTCATATAGCAAGTTGAAGAAATTTGACAATTGACATACTAGAAGTTTCTGTAGCGCAGGATTTTCTGGTGTTCCAGTAGTGTCCTTGTCTGCAGTCTCGACTTTTATCGAAGGTACTCCCACCTTTACAAAATTGTCTGATATACCACTTGCTTTTATGTCCAATGTTTCAACAGTCGCCGGATGGTTTTCTGCCATTGTAGGATTTTCTGATATCCTGACCACTTGTGTTTCTGAAGGTTTCTCTGCTTTCATAGCATTTTTCAATACCCCAATTACTTTGGCATTAGCAGTGGGAACAGTTTTTGAAGGCCCATCTGCCCTCACAACATCAACCTGCAGGCATGATTTTAGAAAAGCATGTTGAAAGATTATCAACATTAGATGAGTAATAAAATAAGAACTTTCACGTTCCTTCAAACAATCTGATAGTAGGTGTGGGTTCCTTTGAAATGATCCATAAATCAGTTCATTTTATTCTTCTTTCTTTCTTCTTTTTTTTTAGAACTCAGGAATTTCATCCCCCCACCATGGATGACCAGCAAAAAAAATCACTCTTCCATCAAATATTCCAATTGGCATCAAACAATGTTGGCTTCTTCCTAATACGCATCAACTACATTTCACTTCAAGGTTCTAACCATCCATTAGCCCCCAATATCTCAAATGGGATGAATTCAGAACACAAAGTTACCGGAATTAAAGACTAGCAATTCATCCAACACTTACATACTCTACAACATAATGAAAGATTTAGAACTATTACCTCAACTGCGGCCAATTCTTCTTCCTCCTTTTTCTTCTCTGGTGGGAGCTGAGGGACAGTTCCAACTTGCTTGACGACCTTCCTCTTCACAATCTTCTTGACAATCTTTTTCACAATCTTTTTCACAATCTTCTTCCTTTTGATCTTTTTTGTGGTTTTAGGGGCAATTTCAGATGCCATGGATGGATTTGGGGCACTTGCAGTAGTTTCATGCGCCATCTTGGTTTCGGAAGGGGCGCTACCTCGGTTTCCAATCTCAATCGAATGGTTAGGGTTTGGGTTTCCTTGTTTGACTGGAAATTGGGGTTTCTCTTCCTTTTCATCTTTTGGGGTGGTTTTGGAGGTCGGAGATGGACCTGGGGCACTGTCAGTGGTTTTCGGCGCTATCTTGGTTTCAGCAATGGCGTTGTCTCGGGATCCAATCTCAATTGATTGGTTAGGGTTAGGGATTTGTTCTTTGATTGGAAATTGGGGTTTCTCTTCTTTTTCTTCTTCCTCCTTTTTCTTCTCTGGTGGGAGTTCAGGAGCGGTTCCAACTCGATCAGGAGCGACTTTCCTCTTGACAATCTTCTTCACAATCTTCTTCTTTATGATCTTTTTGGTGGTTTTAGGTGCGGTTGTGGAGGTCGTAGATGGATTTGGGGCACTTGCGGTGGTTTCCGGCGCTATCTCGGTGGTTTTGACAGAGCAAGTTTGGGTATCTGTCTGTGGAGAATTGGCTAATGCAGAGCTAGTTTTTGGGGAGGGGAAGGTGGTATTGGAAGTAGTTTTGGAGGCTGTGGGGGTGGTTTTGTGAGTGGTTTTTGAGGGTATAGTGCCGGTTACGGTGGTGGCTTTGGATGATGCTTCTTTCACGATATTTTTGTTGAGTGCAGTAGATTTTGCATCCATGGTTTTGAAATTTGGAGGGTTTATGATAGAGAGAGAGAGAGAGAGAGATATAGAGTGATAGATAGAGAGGAGCTACAGCCTACAGGGTCTAGGATTTAGAGAGGGAGAGAGTTTTGATCCGTTTGACCTGGATTTTGATTTCATTTTTGACCTTATATTTTGATTTCATTAAAAGTGGGGGATACACTAGATTCACATTTTGACCTTATATTTTGATTTCATTGATTATATCTTCATCCGAAAGATGAATATATACCATTGATAGTTTTTTTTAGGGTAACACGCATACAATACAAACTAAAAATTAAGAATGCATGCAAAAAAAATTGATAAGTGTATAATACAGTTAAGGATGTAAATGGATCCTCGATTCTCCGAAGGTTCCGACCCGTTAAAAACTGGGTCTAAGTCTTTATTTAAGCTCCGATAAGTAAATGGTTCCGGATCCGGTTCCACCTTAGTTTGGACCCGTGAACTGTAGACCCAACATATTCTCTCAATTTTCTAAAATATCTCCTAAAAGTCACTTTTTTTAATATCATTCTCTACCTAGATCCGGACCTGAATTCAGATCCGTCCCATATATGATTTTGATACCGGTTCCGAAACCAAGAAACCAGTTCCTAAATGGTTCCAGATCCAGATCTGGTTTCACCTTCTCCTTAATGGTTCTGGTTGTAGACCCAAACCGGAACCGACCCGTTTACAACTCTAAAAACGGCCATGTTTTAATCAACTTATTAAATGACTCAAAAGAATAAACTAACATAAAATAACATTTAAGAATGAAAAAGGGCTGTCCGTTTCATAAAATTGAGTTCCTAATAATTCTAAAATATATATTCAGAAAAGGGGCTAAAATTGAAGAATCAAAAGTTAAGATGTATAAATGGTCATGAAATAATCTCTATTCAATGAAAAAACAAATTAAAGGAAGATGAAAAATATGTACTTACTACTTAGCCACCATCTTAATACACCAAATTGAGCATCTACGTCTCCATCTCTCTAATAATCATTTGTTATATACTTCACCCCTTATGATGAATTATTAGGAATATGATTCCAAGCAAAAACGTAGGTCAAGACTCAAGAGAGAAAACTATAAAATACACAAACCTTGCGTATGGAATAATATTCAAGCTTAATGAGAAATGCTTAAGTGAGAGACGGCTTGATGGCCCCACCTAGGGCCCCATTAAACATAGATGGAAAGAGTTATCTTCGATGGGGCCAGCTATGAAGTTTCATGTCAATGCAATGCCTCTAACCTCTTGATCTATGGCCTACAAGTATAATGACTTAAATTAAAATATACATATATAGGAGGGTATTCAAGTGAGGGATTCTCTCACTATGTATGGTGAGACACTTCCTTTTTAGGAAGGTTTTAAGTACAAAGGGTGCTCCTTTCAAGTACAAAAACCCTTTTGTACTTGAAACCTCCCCAAAAAGGAGAGTCTCTCACCACACATGGTGAGGGAATCCATCACTTAAATATTTTCCATATATATATATATGACTCTCAATCCAACAATTCAAATCGGTGATAAGTGGGCTCTAGGATGTTGTCATTCACAGTAAAACAACAAAGCTATGGCCAAATGGACTGGATTGTTGGACGGATGCAAATGTCTCTATAGCAAAAAGCATCGCTTCTCACCCAATGTGGAAAAAAAAGACCCCTAACAGAGGACAAGGTGAAAACTTATTCGGGCTGCGCGATGGACAACAAAAGAATTATACTTAAGTGCGGATCATAAGTAGGCAAAACAACATGATCTATGATACGAAGTATAATTCTCCACTGCAAATCCTTCTCCCACCTCATGAACATTAATTCCTCTGTATTCAATTCTCATGCAAACGAACAGACCCTGTATCCAATAAAATCATGTTTGCCAAAACGATTGAAGCGATTGTAACTTGATTCAAATGCATAGTATAGCCATGCACTCGCTCTACAAAGATCTAAACATGCCCTTTCTTATTGAAACTCACCTAGGTATCTGCAGGAAAAGAAAATCAAAATCATTTCAGGGTCATCCTTTTGGTTTCTCTCTATCCCTTTTCCCCCTTCTCAATTCATGGGCTGTTAGATGATGGGAATTTTCTGTCAGAGTTGCTTAGGAAAAAAAAAACACGCGCGCCATTTCTAATGCTTAAATGAATTCCCATATATCCCATAAAAGCTATTGACGCGATTGTGCTGCAATACCATCAATTTCTACCCTTTTCCATATAAAACGATTTTCCGTGGTGTTAGAAAAAAAAAGTTCAATCTTTTCCTCTTTCCATGAAAAAAAGCGCTGCATCAAACAAACAAAAAATTGAAAGCTTTCTGTGCTACCTACGAATTCTTGCACTGCACAAACGTGTCATAAAGAAAATATAGCACTTTTTTACAACATATAGCGAGTGTAATTTAGTAAAAATGTATGGAACTCCAATCACTACAGTATAGAGGGAATACTTACGAAAGAAATAGAGGAGAAAAGCGTTTTTTAATGGCTCGTGTCATGTGAGAAGCCACTTAAAAGAGAAAAGTTTGTTTTCCTGCACACTAGACAAATCTGTCGACAAAGCGGGGTTGAAGGATTTCAATCTAACATGGCCCAGCTAAGTATCAAAACCAGATACATCAAACAAATCAAAGTGTTCAAAAGAAAATTTATAGCCACATCAAACCAGCAGGCATTTAAAAACTGATGTCCTGTGACAGCAGCATTTGCATTTATTTTCTCGCTCTTCTCTTGTTATCTATCAAAGTAATATAAATACGAATACAACCCATCATTTTTCAAAGCCCATCTCTATCACAACCCAAAACAGCTTCTCCACAAATACTTCTCAGTCAAGTTGTTCAAGTGTAGACATTGGGATTCCTGCAAAAAATACTCAAGGAGTTTATTTGTTTCTCCAACTAATTGTACAGAAGTGGAATAGCTGTAGCAAACTATAGCAAGTGCATTTGAAAATGCCATCTCTGTGGCCTGTGGGTGTAATAAATAGAGGAGACCATGTTACAACCAGATATCATGTCCAGCAGCTATTAGAACCTTTAAACAAAGAGCATGAAAAACAAAGATGAAAGCACAAAATTTAGAACAAAATTGCAATTTGCAAGGCCAAATCAAGAGTTGAAGACTCATTTGCACATATTAATAAAAAGGAATTCGCGTAAACTTAATGAAACACGGGTGGTTTCGCTTCCTTGTGCCTACTGGGCATATTGTTTCTCCTACTCTGCAAATGATAGCTTTTCCCTGTGGTATTTGCACCTAAATTAGCAAGCTCCTTTTGGTTGTGTCAATTGCATCCTTGAAGACCTGGCTTAGTTTTTCCCTGTGGTATTTGCAGCTGAATTAGCAAGTTCCTTTTGGTTGTGTCAATTACATCCTTGAAGACCTGGTTGCTGATGCCCTAGTTGTGCATTGAGACTTCAGAGGGAAGAAAACCCAAGTGCCAGCTTCATGAAAAGAGAAGTGGAGAATAGACGAGAAGAGGTTACTAGACTTTTCTGCAAGGGCCCATGTTCTATCATTTGGAGATATAAAACAATGTTTCCTTCCCGAGTAAGCTGTAGATAACATTCTAATGGGTTTTTTTTTTTCAAAGAAAAGAGTCTTTCCCTAGAATTTTAACTTGCCAAAGATGCTAATCACATGAAAAAAAATTTCAGCACAAAACTTCCTGAAACATAACCTTCTCTAGATTTATCTTGCATTGCCAAAGTACACCTTTAAGAAAGGTGATATATTCTGCTTCAAAGGGAGAATTATCAGAGATTTCCACTTCTAGACTGCGGGGCTCCTCCTGATTTGAAGAATCCTTTTATTACAAATGAAATATTTCTTTAATTTCAGGATTTCGTTATCAGACGACTTAGACAACGAAAACAACAACAACAATTTCACCTTGAATCAAAGAAACCCTCAAATATAGAAACCATTAATTCAAACATAACTTAAGCAAAGCAAGTTTCTGCTTGGTTGGTTATATTTCAAAATAAATATCATACTAAGATGGCCAATCATTGGTGTGAATTTTGAATGTCCATTGCAGCACTGATTTGTGTTTTGCTGATTTTCATTGACAGAAGTGATGATGATTGATTACTCCTCCATGCAATGATGGTCACATCTATCAAGAACAGCATCTGAAACCATACTAGAAAGAAAGATCTTAATGGCTCATTTACATCAGACCTAATCAACTCAAGTTTCACCAACCAAAGACTAGGCATTGCAATCACAATGTCTGATCTTAGAAGTTCAAGCCAGAATTTCATCATTTAAGTTTCAGATCTAACTTACTTCCTTGGTCACAGAAATGCAATCATTGATCAAGATGGTCAATGAAAATAAAAGATCAAAGATTTAATCATCGAAACCATACAAGATCTAATTAGGACTTACTCCACAATCCAGTAGTTAATTCCAGTTCATCTCCCAATCAGTGCAACACGATCCTTCTGAATGGCTTGTGAAAGATTCAGGTCAAAAAGTTCACATCGGATTGGCATTTCCATTTCGTAGAAAGGATTTTTCAGGACATAATCCGTATACAGCTCATAGATTACTTTAAGAAGTCCTTCCATGTGCTGTGAACCAGGCTCGCAGACGACAAAAAACTTTGTTCCTACAAAGAACAAAAATCAATATCTGAAACATGTATTTGGTAGAGTTTCACACATTTATATAAACCCCCTAAAAAAGTAATAAATGCAGTGATCTGGGACATCACCCATAGATCCCTAATATGAGGATCACTTTCCCCATGGCCAACTGTTAACAAGATTGTCCCGCCATGACTGGGAGTGTGATGAGTTTCACTTGTATAAGTGATAATCACTGTCAGATTGAAGCAGAACAATTGAAAAGATTAACTCATCTAATAACATCATCTGAACTGTTTTAACTTCCAGTCCGCCATAGACTATCATTTACTCAAAGTGATATCAACATGTCCCCAGTCATTGGGGGAGAATATATCTTAAGGTAGAGGTTGAGAAAAGAAGGTGCTCATAATGAAGATTCCACAGTAGAGCATCACTTTGTGGGGTATCTGGATGCAGTGGATCAAGTCTCATGAATAACAACAATAGAATGTTAAAAGTGACATTTATCAAATGTTACTACTCAGTACTTACTCCTATTTTCAGAAGATAGTGGTAATAGCAAATCTACGCACTAAGCTAAAAATAAATATACAGTAGAATGTTTTAAGTACCATTGATAAATTAAGAAAACTAGCTACTATTATCCTGAATCAGTTCAGTAATGGTAGGCTGAACCTGAAAGACATCTGTTTCCTAAGGAAGGCATAACTGGAAGAGCTATTCAGGCCCCATGCAGAAAGGTTGCTAACTTTAGAGATGGGACTCTCAAATTAACAAAGGCACTAAGCAGATGTCTTGAAGAGGGCACTGGGCGCAAATTTCATAACCAATCCAACTCTTATTAATATTTATTTTGCTGCCAAGTCAGTAATTGCATGTAAATGTTCAGATGCCAGTGAAACTATTACTATAACCATGCTTACTAAGGTAGTTAATTGGAGAGTAGAGACTGAAAGGCTACATTAGAGTGACCTCAAGTACACATACGTCCAACCAAATAAAAATAGTATAGCTTTTAGGTGCTAACAGCATCTTGCCTCCAGGAAAACATGAGGATCCTTCCATTAGAAAGCATCTTGACAGGTAATATTTAGCAAACACCACAAGATATGATGCTTAGACTCCTCCTTGTCTCTTTTTGTTCTCCCCTTTGTAGCGGGATTTTTTGAGTCAGTATATTTCTCTTATACTGTACAGTTCTTTGAGCAATACAATACATCGTCATCGTTTTCAAAAAAAATAATAATAATAATAATTGTTGCTTAGACAGATATAACATTATTCTAAATGAGGATGACTCCAATCCAAGATATTCTTTTTTTGTCAGAACATGTGTAAAAACAAATTGACAATGGTTGGAATGAATGCCTGCTTATACCTATGCCTGCCAATCAACTTGTACAGAACTAGACAACTTCACTAATTAAAAAAACATTTTTATGAATGAGTAAATGCCTGTTACCAAATTCATTCATCATGGACTTCAGTACAAGTTCTGACAACCAAGGATTTATAACTACCATAAAACTAATGTTCTCATTAGGGGTGTAAATGAGACAAGCTTGGCTAAGCTCAAGCCTGAGCTAGATTACTCAATACACAAGTCAAGCTCAAGACGAGGTTGAAGAATCAAGCTTGAGTTCAATTATAAGTGAGCTGTGCTTGAGCTTCAGCTAGGGATCGGATTGTCTTTAGCTAAGGATCGGTTTATGTAAATTAACGAGCTGAGCTTAGGCTCATATAAAATGTCAACTTAATCAACTTGAGCTCAAGCTCAAATGAGCCCTTGATTGAGTCATGCTCAAGTCGAGCCGAGTTGAACAGGCCCAACTTGAGCTTGGCTCATGAACTGATCAATCTGAGCTCAAGCCAAGCTCGATCTGAATCGCGAGCTGGCCCAGCTTGTCTCATTGAGAGCCCAAGTTCTCATCATGCAACGTGGAGCTTGGCCCAACATGTCTCCCCACAGGGAAAACCTAACACAAGTGAGGAATCATGACAAGCAATTCGATGATGAAATCTCAACATTCCTGGTGACTAACTGAAAGACAGGCTGAGTTTGGAGTTCTGTACCATTTGCCAATGCCCTAATTTGATTCAGATCCAACAAAGACCCTTCCATTATTGACAGGGGAAAGAAATCCAACAAAAATTACTATTAAACTCATAAGATTAGCCAATGCACAAGCACCCAAATGTGAATGGGCTAATGTAGTAATTTCCCACTTCATAAATTCATCAATGGTGCCCAAAGAGTCCATGGAAACTATGAAGAACCACTTTTTTTTACAATTCTCAAGTTACTACAATAAGAATTTGATACGTGTCCCATCCAATAGGGCATAGGAAAACACGCAACAGTAAGAAAGCACATTACATTTGAACAACAATTTATGGTCATGCAGGTATACAAGTTTGCAAAACCAATTCATTTTACAATCAACTGGGGTGCACATGATTAGATCAACAATCAAACCTATGAATAAATGGGTGCATCATGGTTGTGCATGTGATCTAAAATCATCACATGAAATCTGAAACACCTGCTCCTTGAAAACCAAATGATCAAATGCTGATATGGTTAATTATATATGTAGTATCAACTCCCATAGTAAACACCTCTTCATGATCACATAATCGTCCAAATACTCATACGCTTCAGATTTTTTCCAATAATGCAAACAACAAAACAAAAGCATGCATTTGAGTACAAGTAAAGAACATATAAATGAAATTTATCTCAGAACTATGTGATTTTAATCACTGCTTGGTAACAATCAAGTAAACTATCTTAAAAACTACCTGTCAGGGACTGAAAGCAGTGCAGATCGAAGGTATCAGCCTCCAGGGCTTCAATGCCAGCACAACCAACAATCGGAGACAGTTGTTGAGAAATTGCATGCATTGAATGCCATAAGCTCGCCAGCCGCAAACTGTCATTTGTATCCATCCGGCCCGCTGACCCATAATCCTATATAAAATTTAAGAAACAAACAAGCAAGCAAAAACAAGGAATTCTATTTTACAAAAATGAAGGTATGATCAACTGTATGAATTGATGAACCGGTTGCATATGGACATGAATTCATGGAGTATTAATAGTCTAATTTAGATACACATATCCATTTGTTCCAACAAGAAGGAAGTTTCAAATTGATCCAACCACTTGAACTCCTTTTCAGAAAAGAGAATAAAAATATTCTAACAATTGAGCAGTAACATGCAAAACCGGCTGTGACAACCTCTCAAAACAAAATGGATTAAATCATGAATCAAAATCACTCTACAGAATCAGCAAACAGAAACAAACAAATTCATGTTCAATGATCATTTCAACCAACTGGTGAGAACCATCTGATCTATCGCTAAGAAATGGACATTAGTAATACAAGGAAAAAAAAACAAAACAAAACAAAACTCACTTGTTCCCAATCATCCTTAAAGTGATTTTTGTGTCATGACTTATGGATTGCACAGTGGGAGGAGATGAGGATAAATGGCCTTCATTCGTTTAGCTATTCAGTTAAACTAATGGATTATAATTGGAGCATACAGCAGCAGTCATTTCACCAGCCATGCGTCTTTTTATTTATTTATTTTTTTCAACAGATTTACACCTTTCATGGAGATTTTTTGATGCAGTGAATAATGGACTCAGGTTGTTCACCTTCAAGAACTAACACTTGGGCAATAATCATCTCAACCATCAGATCTTTGGTTAAGAAAACATACAACATTATAGGAATATATATATATATATATATCAACATTAACTTGCCCGAAAGTCGTTATCATCTTATTGGTGTAATTTGTGTGCAGTGATCCACGGACAGTGGAAATGACCAAGTAGGTGGTCCAGAATCAATGACGTAAATATCTGACTACCCAAGCGCAATCCAGCGTTTTACCATGCCTGCCTATAATACATAAAATGCTAAACAACAGTAGATTATAAAAATGCATGGACTTGATGAAATTTATATTATGAAAAAAAGGAAACAAAAAAAATTAAAAGAAAGAATAAAGAATGCCAACATTCACTCGCTTGAAATCATAAAGCTATGTGATTCAGCATTCAATCATTTCTCACTACAAAAACACACGTGCATATTTTAAAAATGCAAAATAACAGCAGAAAACAAGTAGGAATTTTGCATAAATCTCACAGAAGATTGAAATATATCACCTTGTAGAAAATCAGACCACCGGATTTGTTGATGATAAAGAGACTATAAATTGCAGCCATGGAGAATATGCCTTGAAGAATCTGACAAAGAATAAATGTTGTTTCAATCGAAAGAAAAATAATTACAATGGAAAAAACCCACAAATGAAAAGATGCGGATACATTTGGCTACTTGATATTAGAAACAAAGAAAAATCTCTTCTTATTGGAATACTAAATGTGGAAAAATTAAATTGTAAGAAAAGAAATTCTCTGGTCGTGAAATACAAGTGCCAAAAAGGGTATGAAACCAAGTAAACCGTAATTTTCTTTCTCCAATTTGAGGGAAAAAATAATGTGATTTTCAGGGTTTGTAAGTAAAAGGCGAAATTGTAGAGAAGTGGGATACTTGAAAATCGTTGAAAATCGACTTGTAAGGTTTGACTCAAAACGGGCCTTGTAGAGTGAACAAATATGATCGTGGTAGCAGGTGGCGTGTGTAGTGGGTGAGACACCATGAGGCCTGCCTGTTGAATTTTTTTTTTATCGGTAACAGTAAAATTCATTAAAGAAAAAGATCACAACTTATGAAATAGAATACATAAAGAACCGCCTATTGAATATTTGAGCAGCTAAAAAATAAATGGCCTCTTAATATATGGTATATCTCCAAATTTCACTCCAATAGAAGTTAGTTGTGGTCCCACCATAAGATTGACAATGATAGAAAAAATGATTAAACAAGTTTTGAAACCAAGACCAGTCCAATGCAGAGCATGCTTCTAACATAAGAGGTGTGTAACACTTTTACACTTCTTTATGTGCATCAATTTTTATACGAAATTGGCCTCATTTACGCACAATTTTCCACACCACACAAACAAACGTGATCATACGTAAATGTTAGCCATGTGCATCATTTATATATGTAAATGAATGCAAACAAAGGACCCCTCAAGTTTAATGGTCATAGATAGGATGATTTTGTATTACCCCTAGGTCTCATTTAGTTGGTCCAATCCCCCACCTTCCCATGATTGGCATGGCCCCATAAAGCAATGCCCGCGCAACAGGTGCTCATTGAATTTTGCCAATTGATTTAAATTTGTAATTTAACTGCCTTGAGATAGCATAACCATTAACTACATAAACAAAGAGTATATCTGTTATCAATGTTTCTATCGCTTATTAAAACACCATTTTGACAATTTTCCTCTCTTGTGCCCTTGACTTCTTCTTTTTTCCCGCCGGGGGGGGGGGGGGGGGGGGGGGGGGGGGCGGAGGGGCGAGGCGGCGCAGGTATAACATATCAGATTGGAATCCATAGGACATGCAACCATTATATCCTGTAATTCTAATGACATGGTACTTTCACTTTAACATCAATTTGACAAATTTCAATAAGTTCATACTCAGAGAGGAACCGAAAATCAAACAAACACCCAGCTTGTTATATGACTGTAACGAAAAATATAACAACTCGAATCTAATAACGTAAAATGAGATCAACATCACTCAACATTGAAAATGAGCCATCCAAACCGATAGCCCTAAAACCCCTAATTCCAAATCCAGGAAACTAAAACCCCTAACTGCAATTCCATTGAAATGTACTGCATTTTCAGAAAGATGGAACCCTAAAACCACTAAAAGCGGGCGAGAGAGAGAGAGAGAGCATACCTTGTGATTCGGGAAGGCGTTGAGGAGGGGACAAGGAAGAAGAACGAGAGAGGGAAAGAGAGAGAGAGAGTCACATTTGCTTGCGTAAATGGTGTTGGGAAGGACGGAGAGATTTTCATTCTACTCTCATCAAAGTCCCGATCCCACGCGCGCCCCCACACCGTCAGGCCTGGCCCACCAATCCGTTGGAAGGGCAGAAGAAAGATTTTGACGGGCCAAGTTCCGTCTATAATTTTAGGCCATCGGATCATTTAATTCTTTGATCCATTGACCACAATTTCAATGGTTAGTTTTTTATTATTATTATTATTATTTTTTAATATTTTTTTGCTATCGGAGGGTTCCAATCCTTTGGGCGAGACTAATCCTTCCAAGGCCTAAAAGGAAGCCGGATAAACTCCCTTGTAGCCCGGTGTGATAGTACAGTTTCGAATCTATAACCTTCGGGTGCAAACCGTAGTTCTACGCCAACTGAGTCACCCCTTAGGATTAATTTCAATGGTTAATTCAATTTGCAAAAGAATGATATAAACATTCTAAGGATTTTAAAATATATATCTACAAAAATCTTATTTCCAGTTTAAAATAGGAAAATATTCAAACCGCATGTGAGTTTAAGGCAATTAAATCAAGGGTCATGATAATTTGGTTACGTTTATAAACTTACATTTGAGTGGGCCCATGAACGGAGTGCATATAAGCTCCATGCAGTCTGCTTTGGGAGAACAACCCCTCCCATGTTTCTCAAGGAGTTTTCATCTCATCCACCCATAGTATGCTTTCGGACTTTCATACATATAATACAAATAATACGCTATGCAAAATCTTTTTAGGGCATTTGCCTTGACTGATAACATCATTTATTTAGAGTTACAGAAGAGAACATTCATGGAGGAAATATTTAAAAAGATTTAGAACAACTCTGCAGATTTCCCCCTTTTTAGAATAACACACACAAAATAGTGAGCAATAACAGATTTAGAAAAAATGGGGAAGAAAAAACAATAGAAGAAGAGGAAGAGACTGTGTAGTGTGTACACGGTGTGTCTAGGCTCCTGGGCTTTGCTGGACGGACAACGGAGAGGAGGGAGAGGGAGACCGAGAGGCGAGATGAAAGATGAGGAAGGTAGCTTAGGGTTTTGTTTGGCAGAAATGGGGAAAACGATCCAAGGTAGCTTAGTGTTTTTTTTTTTTCTTTCATGTGGCCCCTCTTCAGTTTTTTTTTTCCTTTTCAATATCCTCAAAAACTATTTCGGCCAAAATCTAAATTTTGTAAATTTCGGTGGATTTCTACCATTTCTGCCATTTCAAGTTGAGACCGATATTTAAAATGAAAAATTTTAAGTGTCATTTTGTTTCGGCCTCACGACCAAAATAAAATATATCGGCAATTTTGGCCAAAACGACACGAATTTGAAAACTATGCTGTCACCAATCAACAATATAATGGTCCCTTAAGAAGGAAAAGGTGGTGAGAAATGAGAGAAAAAAAAGAGAGAGGGGCAATATTATAAACTAAATTACATGAATAATCAAAGATGAGTAGGACCCACAAGATACTAATCAATGACATTTTGCAACACCAGCGAGAAAGTGGGGTCTGAATGTTGAAAACCACCAGCAATTGCTGATTCTAGCCAAAAAGTAGTGGATAGGAGAGATGATGAGTCAACTCCAAGATCTTAGCTGATTCACTCATTTCATTTCAATCGAGGGTGGAATTGGGAAAGAGAGATTGAGATTGGCCAACAAAAACACAAAGCAAAAGTGCCTGCCAGGACACAACCTGTCTTGTAGCTCCAGGGTTCATATACTTCACAAATACTCTTTTTTTTTTTCTCTAACACATCTAGCCCACTAATGGGTGCAACATGAGGACTTTATTTATGTTAAGGGATTTTTTCGGTGCGGTCACCTAAATTCATCGATAACTTTTACTTATTATCAAATTATATAATTCTAACTATACGTTTTTTGTACCATCCGTACCTCTGCACAGCCAAAAGTTACTTTTTCATTTGCGATTACAAATTATTCACTTGTGATATTGCAATTTATATTATAATATCGCATAAAGTTTTACGTTAAAAGTCAACAAATGCATTTCTGTTTATAATTTCATTCCGTTATGTAGCTTTCGTCTTTTGCTTTGGTTCATTGCTTCCTTTCTTTGCAAGTGAATCCCTTCTTTTTCCATGAATGGCATTGAGTCTCCTGCTATTTCTTTCTCCACTATCATTGTCGAATCCATCAAAGCAGTATTCATTCTCTGTTTCCTACCATGTATGTATCTCCTTTTTATTTATTGTGTTATTTTTTTATTCTTTTGTGTCTTTTGAAGGTAGCTATGGGACTAAGTAATCCCACATGTAGAAATATTTGAAACATTTTGTATAAATATTAGTAGTGACCTTATGGGGGACTTGTAAAGCCTCATTTTTTTTTTATGAACATCCACGTTGAAAATGTGGGCATTCAGCCTTATATTTTCTGACAGTCTACTGAATTCCAATTACATTTGAACATCCGTTTGTTGATATATTAAAAAAAAAAATCATGTTGTTCTCATATCATGAATTACCACTTCAGGTTTTGGACTGGACATCCAGTTGCAAAAAATAATGTGGGATGTCTTGTTGATCCCGCCCTGTGGTGGGTCCCAGAACAAACTCGCTAAAAGAGAGAAGGAAGAAGGATTACCAAATTCTACTAAGGGTGACTGCAACAACACCAAGCTCATGAACGCCCAGATTGTGAAACAATGGAGGCCAAAATCCCTCGTCGAAGGAGGCAGTGGAGACCATGCTTATTCGTCGACATCGAACGGGTGCTGAGGGCCTTGCATATTTGCAAATAGGTTGGTGAGGGAGGAGAAGAGTGAAATCGGTCGAGGGAGCGAGTTATACTAGGTGAAAAATGAGGAAAAGTCAAAACAAGGAGAGATAAAAGGATGAAAATGGCTTTTTGAGTTGTGATATCACAATATAAATTGCACAAAATTTGTTGTGATATAGTAAAAGAAAAAGTAACTTTTGGCTATGTAGATGCACTGACGGTATGGAGAACGTGTAGCAAAATTTGTCTAGTTTGGTAACAAGGGGGAGTTATCGATGACTTTGGGTGACTGCATAGAAAAAATCCCTTGTATTAATATTGTTTTGCTTTGGGATGCTTTGTGGAGTTGTTTTGGATCTTAAGCTTCAATGGTAATGTAACAATTATGGTATTTTTTTCCAAAACAAGGTGATATAATGGAATATTCTAATTTCAATTATAACGCGGTATTCCGAAATATAAGCAAAGTTGAAAATGTTGTGAGAAGATCATGATTATCAAAATGGAAAAACTAGTAGAAGTTATATAAGACCAATTTTTTAGCTTTTACTTCTTTTTTTTTTTCAATTGTTTAGATATAGTTTAATTTTTGTGACATTTTTCTGATAATTTATTAAGCAAACCCAAAAGTTAAAAACATCCCAACATGAACGGAAAAACTTGGCTAGAATGATATTTTCGACACTATTATAGCCCACTTATTC
This sequence comes from Cinnamomum chago, assembly GCA_038049695.1. Lineage (NCBI taxonomy): Eukaryota > Viridiplantae > Streptophyta > Magnoliopsida > Laurales > Lauraceae > Cinnamomum > Cinnamomum chago. The sequence continues at coordinate 10,314,119 of CP142454.1, read as the reverse complement.
TCTCAAGCTGATATTTTTATTCTGAGAAATCTATATATAACCAACTATCTTTTGAAACAACCACTACTTCTTACATAAAACCACCTACATTTGTTAAAAATATCAGCCAGCCACCTTAACCTGTAGACAAAGATTGAAACAAACTTTGACTAATTCCAATGAGCTTTTGTTGAAAATCAATTAAAGATGGCAAAGCTACCCTCCAAAATGTACCCTGGGTTAAATATAACCATGAGAATAAAGAAGTGTGAAAATAACATGGTAACTCAACTTAATTTAGGGACAAGATTGAACTTTGGTACTTTCTTCCGAGTTATTCAGACTGGCCAAAACAGAAGTTTACTGTAACAAAGTTAAATTTTTTTGAGCCGCATGGAATAGTCTTATTGCATTAAAGACCCGGAGGATACCCATGTCATAATAAAAACTACTTTTTATCTTTACAATGATATGTCAGCTGGAACCTATTGAGTCAGAAATGTCTAATTCATGTGCAGTGTAGTTGACTGATATTGTCGAGGAAGTACAGGTATTTGCATGCAAAATCCAAAAGCAGACGTAGTAGTTTGTAAATACGACAAATTCAGGAGGCTATTTGTAAATGCCCCTTTATTTTAAATTTCCTCTCTCTCTCTCTGTTGGCAGGTCTTGGGGTGCTTATATCATGCTTAGCTTGGAGCGGTGGCCCTCCTTTAATGGGCCTTTTATCCATATAAAATTCCAACCAATAAGGCCTGTTTCCTCTCTCCCATGCTATCCTAGTTTTCTTTGATATTTTCACTGGTCTTTGGCCAGAGATAGCCTGTAAAAGCTAACACTAACTCCCATAAAAGAAAAAGGCCAGAAAAGCTTGAGAAGAAGACAACATCGCCAGCCTTCCATTATTTTACAGGCCAAATGACCTGTCTATCAGTTTTATGTGTTTTTCTAGGTTTCTATTGCTTCACCTCCTTATGTGACCTCACCTCAAAAAACCCACTTCACATTACATGGAAGGAGGACTTCACACCTTCTTTCTTTGATTGCCTTGATTGATAAATCATGAGAAAGAGATGAAGGACAGTGGGTGTTCGGAAGGAAGTCTGGTCCAAGATCATTGCGTGTCAATCTATTTCAGCTTCTTCTGCTTCATACTTTCATGGACTGATCTCGGACCAGGCTTCATTCCCCACACCATACTTTCCATCAGAGCAAATCCAGGTGAGTTGCAATAGCTATTAATTGCACTTTGTTCATCAGGTTTCTTGACCTCCAAATAAATGAAGTGATAGCCAAGTGTTGTAAGTGGTTTACCAAATCCCCTCAGGAAAATCTAGTAACATAGCTTTTCCTAGAATTTACATGTCATTTTTCCTCCCGTTTGTTTAAATCTTTTGTGGGTTATCTACGAATGATTTGCTTTTATGATCATTTCCTAACTGATGGAGCAATAACCTAATTATTATTTTGATCTTCTATATGAGGTGGAACTGTATGTACTTTTCTAATTCAGCATAAGTTATTTGATCCCATGTAGAAACTCAACTATATCCATCATCTTCTTAGTCCGATCCCATCAATCCAAGTAATAACAGTAGTATAAATTAAACAAACATGTTTTCTTATATGTCTGCATCTTCTAGGCTTTTTTTTTTTCCTTTGTCTGGTTCAAAGATTCAGTAGTTATGAGCAGGGGTTTGGATATTCATACTTAATGGGAGATAGTTTCCATGACTTCATCATCATCTCCCTCTTCCTATATGCCCTTGGAGAAGTTTAGGGTTTTCGGTTTTCGCCTTGAAGTAGGTGACCAAAGCGTTTCTGGTGTCTTGATCCCACACAAGAAATCGATATATATATATATATATATTCATTTCCTTCCTATTTGAAGTGTGTAATTGAGGTCCATGAGATAATGCAGTCACATATCTTCATCTTTCTTAGTAGTCTTGCCTCCTGTAGTTGTATTTGTTCTATCTGAGAGACGGGTGAGTATGGACTAAACTTAGTTTTATAATATATTTAGGTTTGGTGAAGTTTGCTTTTTGTTTATCTGGTAAACGGTAGTTCGGGACTCTTTAAGACTATACTGCCTTTATATCTTAACAAATGATCTTGTCTCCATGCAGAAAAAAGAGTTTTCTTCCATAAAGTCTACAACTGAGCGCATCGTAGCAACAGTGGTCTTTAAATTGTTTGATGATGTGCAGATGCTATTTTTTGAGTCCATACTAGGAGCTTTATATATAGTTTTCTACTGGCAGCTCTTTTTAGTAGGTCATGTGTATAGGAAAATGCAACAGAATGCCTTTAATGGCTAATATTAAATTTAATGTAAACAATTTCTTATTTGTTTCTTGGAAGTTGTCATGATTCTACATTGTCGAATTTCATGATTCCATGTATGTTAATAGAAAGTGGTTTAATTGAAACCGAAAAAAAAAAAGAGTTGAAAACTTGTTTTCAAAATGATGAATGAACACTGTGTAACCCATTGGATTAATATCCACTTATGAGAAAACATTGCATGAGATTGTGCTTTTTTATTTTTATTTTGGTAAAAGTGTGAGAATTGTGTTAGTAACTCATATGATATAATGCACGGATACTTTAAAATGGACAATATATCGTATGTCATGTCCTATACTTCACTTTTTATGCATAAAATCTATGTCCTTGCCAAATCTATGATTTGTCCCTGTCGTATCTTATTTGAATGTCCCATTCCGGATTCTACCTCCACCGTAGTGATAAGGATTTATTGGATAATGGATGAGATTCACAATCTGACCCACAATTACATATTGACCAATCATGATCAGATCAAGGGACTAAAATCCCAAAAAAAAAAAAATTTAATAAAAGAAATAATGTGTGTGCAGGGGGGTTTGGGGCCTGACCTAGTTGCGCCGGATCCATTAATGTGGGCCAATTAACCAAATCAGTCTCCAAAATAGGCCTGGCGGCTCATACCAGGCCTTCAGAATAGGCCCACAGAACAGCAAGCCCAAAAGGGGCCTGCGCACAACCACTAGGGAAACCAGGGTACTTTTGAATTGTGATGGATTTGAAAACTTCTTTGTAGATGGATTTGATGATGGAATGTGAAACCTCTTGAACCTTTCAGCACCAATGGACCTGGTTCAGCCTGTCTCATGCGTATATACCGGCAACCCAAAGTGTCGGAGGAAGAACCATCTTACCCGAATTCCGGAAAGAAAAAAATCCACTCGGGGCTGCTCTTCTGCTTACAAGCTTCTAAATGAAGAACCAAGGGGGAGCAAGAGATGGAAAAAAGATTCATGCTCTTGAACTGGGTTGAAGATGTGAATTGGTGGCAGTGACGGTGCTAAAGGGAGTAGCTTTGTTAGTATGCCTGTGAGAAATAGGGTTAACTCGTGTTTACGTACACTATACATGCATGGAGTAAAATTTTTCCTTTAGTCAAATACTGATATGCAGCAGTTTTGATCTCTTGATAAATATTCTTGGGGTGACGTTAATAGGTTGTCAGTCATGAAATTGGAGATGCTGATTTAAGGAAGATTAATATGTCAAATTCCCCATATTCTTCTAGAAGTCGAGTGAGGAGAGCTTGTGTAGTCTAGCTTTAAATGGCCTACTTTGAGAATTCCCACTTTGAAAGGCTGTGTAACTTGATGGCCCAAAACCATAAACCTGCACCAGTTTCATCCCACCGCCAAAACTTATTCACCCCTTAAATAAAAGTTCAAAATCGACTCCCCCAGGCTTGTGAGACTCATTCCACACAAGAGCTTGGATCATCTGAGGCTCGAGCTTACGATCAGTTCATGAGGCTCCACAGTATTGACATTCTAAAGCACCTATTTTACTACTTTTACTATATTGTACTCCACTATTTTGCTAATCCACTAGTAGTTGACGTGGAGAGCACCTCCCTTTCAAATAAACAACACGAAACAAAAGGGATCAAGAGAGGGCCACCTTCCTTCCACAGTGTCGAACTCCTATGGAGCCCACTTGAATGGGGCCCACAGTGCCCAAAATCATATCACGAGTTGAATTGTTGCAACCCGGCACTAAAGGCATGAGGAGCCAGTTACTGCCCAGTCTCCATTAACTTGTGGGGTTCCTACGGTTGAGTACCACAGAATCCCATCTTTTACATTGCACCAGATTTCTTTTTGGGAATCAGAATCTTGCCTTTGGTCATTTCATCACACATGGGTTTCATCGGAATTCATTAATGGCCATTATTGCTCAAGACACTTCAACAAGATAATCACAGACATCCAATTTGATGACATTTTGAATCAAGAGTTTGCATTCATTCTCTTCAGTGACCTACTTTGCGCGAATTCAATGATCAAGACACCGGTCAATCCAACCCTTCGACGCTCACTGGGCTCCTCAAATCAAGGGCTGGGATGACCCAATCAAGCTTGTTTCTGCCCAAAATCTTATCTATTATCAAGTCTGGCAAGCAAAAAGAACTTAATTGTTAAGATAGAGAGGATCCGGATCTGTTTCATTTGTTATATAATTCAACTTCTAAACGGACTTTCCTCTTTCCCATTGTTCTATCTTCTATCTTCTAATTGCTTTTTGGATGCCTCTAGTACTGTGACGTCCAATTTCAGACTAGTCCTGAAGAACTGGAAGCGTTCAGATAGATGTGTCCACTTTGGTGTGACACAAAGTTGAAGATCTTTCACTTGGTCGAGGTTTGGAGAAGGGTGTCTAATAAAGCATGTGCGAAGAAGACTCTATTTGCTGGTGATTGGAGTTTGAGAAATATCTTCCATGGTCAAAGACAAGTTTTAGAGTTCATAAAGAAGAAATAGCTTCCAATATTTGTAGTGTGTAACACCATTTGTAATTTTATTCAATTCAGACAATGTTAGACGTTCTCTCAGAGTTTATAAGAATTCTATCTGTATAATTCAATTAAATCCAAATTCTGTCTAGAGAATTCAGTAAATACATCTCTGTTTCAGAATTTCAACTCAGTCAACATGAATTCTTTTTTTAGAGTCCACAATGCAATGAATCCGAATTCTATTTAAGAATTTTGGATTGCAACCAATCTGAATTTTGTGGATTTTATTTTCAAAAAAAAAAAATTTGAATAATTTGAATTTACACCCTATTCCCTATTATGCTGGACATGCCAGGGTGTGTCCCACATGACCACACATCATATCATATCTAAGTTGCAGGCTTACCAATATTCAGCTAGTAGCCCATAGCTATCAGCAAGAGCTATGCACACAAGATGATAACTTTGGAAATAGTGTGACCCAAAGTAAAGTTGAAATGTAAACATCATGGAAACCAAACTAAAACGCAATATGAACCTCATATTGTTTGGGTTTTGGACCCACCAAATAACTGATACATTCAAGTTGAGTGCAGAAGAGTTACCAGGAAGCAAACAGACTGGAGGAGATTAAAATCTCTAGGAAAAGACAAAAGAAAAAGATAATAGCCTTATTTTTTAAATTTGAATAGCTTTAAATACACATGTACCCTGGATGAATGACAGAAATGTTATATCAGCTTAATCTCCTTGATTACATACATAAATACAAATTAAAAGACAAAAGTCACAGTATTTGGCCATGGGCTAATAACCCAGAGCATGGCCAGAGAGCTCAATACCATACAACCAGCAAAAGGGTTCACAAATAAGCTTATGGTGAAGTTACTTATATCAACAGCTTCAAAAAAAAAATAACAGAGCTTTAAAGAGGATTCATCTGAAAGATAAAGAGACAGGAGACTGAGTCTTGTACAATTTGCTCAGCACCAGTGTGTGAGAACTCAACAGTTCATCAGGTTGCTCCTACAATAGCTGTGACCTGCCTGAAAATGAGGACAGTGGGATAATCCTAAATGATGGATTTGAGGATAAATATGTGCCTGATATTTTGACCAGCAGCACATGTATGATGAAAAATCTTTTTAAAGTTGGGGTACTCTGACTTGCCTTATATTTTGAGTACATCACATCCATGCGGTGGAACTTAGCTGATGACTGGCTGGGCTCTACTACAGACACAGTCGTGGTTGTGCTCTGAATATGGCATGTCAAATTGTCAATTTAGGTTGTGTGAAATGTGAATGGCCAGTTCCAACGTATTAGCTGGGTGAATCTATTTTATGTTTGGGCATGTGCTATCCATGATCAGGATATCAGTTTGAACCACCAAACCATTACTTGGGGGTCAAGGATCATATATTATATCCCTCAGGTAAAAGCACTAGGTAAACATGCCTTTTTAAATCTGAACCTGCTTTGCAGCTCAGTGGCACTGAAGACCTCTGCAAATAGAAATAGAGAGGATCAGATAGAGCTGCAGGTTAGAACTGGGAAAAGAACTGAAATTGATTGAAAGGAAGAATAACATATTCATGAACCTCATTGCTCCAGTAAATTATTGTAAGATTTGGGCACTTAAGAAATATTCATAAACAGCAAGATTTCTTTCTCTCTTTGACCTTTTCTGGCGAGATCCTTGTGGAAATATGCAGGCAAATGTGTTTTTATTTCGTATCATCCAGCAACCGGAGCAGGAATAACATGGATCATCTTAGAACTTCTCTTTTATTTCTTAAACTACTTTAAGACATACATCATGATATATCCGTCGATATAAGAGAAAATTAAAACTGAAACTAATAGCTAAGTACTTTCAATGATACCATGCAGGAATAAAAAAATAATATTAATGATATCTTTTCTGATAAAATGAGAAGTATATAAAATACTAAAAAAGGATTTTTTGTGGGTGTCACAATGGAAGGAACGACAGTAGTATGCATAAACTGTATGGCGGTAACAGCTAGTGGCTGCTTTCCAACCCCTGGTGAGGGTCATGAACAAGTTCACAATCTCGGATAGTACAGGGGCCAAAAATAGTGATATTGCCATACGCAAGGATTGTATGCAGCAGCAAATCAGGAACAACAAAAAATAAAATAATAAATAAAGCACGGAATAGTTCTGTTAGTTTTAGGTGATAAGACAACAAGTGTTGTAATTTATGTGGATCAGTCTGGGTATTAATTGTGTTATAGAACGACAATATGAGTACAACCTATGCACAATATGCATAAACATGCACAACTTTCTCTCCCTCCTGAAGCACAATATGCATACACATGCACAACTCTCTCTGGAATATATACATGATAAGAGAACATGGTATACCTTATCATTGAATCCTCATGATCACAATTTAATTCACTGTAAAGATACATTTGTGCATCAAGAAAAGTAAGTACAACCAACAATCATTGCCAGAGCTGATTGTTTGGTTCAGCTTTGGGTGCCAAAAAAGAAGAGCAGAAGCCTGCATAGTATAGTTTTTGCTTTCTGCAGTGGCCCACACCCGGCACAGAACTCTTGGTGTTGAAGCCACTATCGGATCCACCCAAAAGGAAGTCTGGGGTTACACCCTACACTGTAAGGAAATAATGGTTAAACTGTGCATAGAAACTTACAAGGTCCTGAATCTGCACGATTTTGACAGCGTATGTACTTTCCAACATCAATCAAAGCACTTGAATCCTTAGCCACACAACTCAATCCTGTGTTGGTAACCTCCTAACCTGTAATAATGATCGTCTTGACTCTTGACAATGAACTAGCCTCTGAAAATCCATGCTCGAAGCACTTAACGGAAAAATGTGAACTTGGACATTCTCGACCGACCGCTTACCTCAGGCACTTCCCCGGATCACTGGTGTACCAACTGCCCGTCCCTATATTTGATTTCTCCCTCTCCAGTTGTGGGCTTTGCCAATGTCATCATGATGTGCGTGATCATAGATATACCAACTACCCCTCACCCTATATTTCCTGGAAATCATGACCACTCTTCCTTCATATTGGATCCTTCTCCATTTGTGAATTTTATCTTAGTCATCATCAAGTGTAGATCTATAACCCAAGAGTTCTCTGCCTTCCTCTGAAAATATCTGGGCAGGTTGACAATACACCCATCCACCTACCAGACTACACAAGCTTTTCAGTTTGCATTTTACAACCCAGTGAAATGAAAAATAAAGATAAGAAAAGCATGTAAACAACATAGGAATTGTACAATGTTCAATAGAGCAGCTCGGCCCATCAGGCTGGAATGTGGGGCCTCAACTTGATTGTTTCATGGTGGATGAAGTATACCCCAAAAATCTCCCCCATAGAATGATCCTAACCATCTGACTGGGACTCCACTAGATGCAGGTTTGTCCCTTGTCAGACAATAATGAGAATCATTTGGTAGCAGATACGGAGCTGGTGCCTCTGCCTGATTAATAGCTTATATTACTAAAAGGCAGGCTACACCTGTTCCATTGCAGATTTTGTACAACCTGTCAACCTCGCAAAAGATGCCCATCTTCTCCGCATCTGTAGCATAAAGTAGGCAATGCTGCACTCCTCTCCCCATGTGGCTTTGTGCAACCCTACATTAGCAGACTCCATAAGCTCTGATAAACTCATAAAAGCATTGGGCAACTCTTTAAGGGCACGTTTGGAAACAAACACGGAGTCCATTGCTTGCAGAATCCAGTATATTTTTTCCAAGGACATTTGGGTGTTGATTCCATACCTACGGAATCTGCAATTCTTTTGGGTGCAATATAGGAGAGAAGAGGGCCAGGCTTCATTTTTTCCATGGAAAAAGTCACTAAATCTTACCCCCTTAGTTTTGGATTTGAAATCCTCAAAATCACAGTTTATTTTCATTACTTTTTTGCAATAAAAATTTTGCGTCAAACATCAAATTAGAACACATCCATGGAAAATTTTGGTTTTTCTGCTGAAATGTTGCCACACAAACATGCCCTTACTGATCAGGAGGTGTATGAGACTGGGACTTACTATACCGGTATGGCCTGACTGACCGCAGTTGTAACAAGAAATTTCTCTAGGACCTGTGTCTATAATATTTTGACAACAAAGATGGCCAAAACTCTTGCAAACGTAACACTGAATCCTCTGCCCAAACAAAAAAGAAACAGTTAGGAAACAAGAACTAGATCCACTATATATTAACTGTTCTGAGGTTCCATTCAATGCCATTTAGAAATAAGATAATGAAAGAGACATAAAAAAAATTTCTAAAAGATTTCACATGCCTTCATATCATCAGGTGGATAATCGTTTATACATAATGACATGTCATGTCCTGCATCCCCACACCGTAGACACATTTTAAAATCCTGAGAATCATTTAGGTGTTCCTTGGGGCAATCTTTCTTCAAGTGTCCTCTTCTTTTACAACTATAGCAATGTTTCCCCTGACAGAAATCAACCACACATAACTGATGCTTGTAAAAAGGATATCAACCAGATAAGAACACATTTACTAGCTTTCCCCACCCAAAAGTTCAATCATCGAGTGCATGGGAGCAAGTCCAGGGCAAGAAAAAACGTGAACAAAAACATCAATTAACAAAAGTACAAGTAAATTGTAGACACTTGCAAGAACTTGTAGGTTGTTTACTTTTTAGAAAGATGACAAAGTTGATCAAATATAAACTTTGGAAAAATGGAGTTTCTCACTGAGCAAACCGGTGGTTTCCAAACAATTTTGGCAGCAATCTGTCCCTCTTTATTTCCACTATGGGCATGGAAAATTGGAAATGGTTCAAAAACATTGTCTCAAGAAGTAGGCCTTCAGCTAACAGTTCCCACCTTAAAAGTGAGAAAACAGACCATTGACTAGGGCCATCCTTTATATAGTTATCAGTGTTGACAGGAAAGGGACCAGGGCAAATGAAGTTGACATAGCTGAAGTCTGAGTCGACGTAACCAAATTCAGAAGTGAACTTGCAAGCGGGTGATGTCTACCTGTATGCAACAATTGCCAGTGTGCCCAAACTTCGCGCAAATGTAGCATGGTTTCTTCCGCTTCTTCCTTGAACAATCATTTGCTGTGTGGCCTTTCATGCCACAACAGTAGCAAGTTTCCCAATGGTAATCGAGAGGATCAAAATACCTAGGGCTACGCTGAAAGAAAAAACCAGGAAAGGAAAATAAGCCATTGTCTCACGAGCATTTCAGTTCTGTAAATTCTATTTCACATTGCAAGTTGAAGCAATTTGACATACTAGAAGCTTCCGTAGCACGGCATTTTCTGATGTTCCAATAGTGTCCTTGTCTGCATTCTTGACTTTTACTGAAGGCTTTCCTGCCTTTACAATATAGTCTGATATACCAGTTGCTTTCATGTCCATTGTTTCAACAGTCACCAAATAGTTTTCTGCCATGGTAGCATTTTCTGATATCCTGACCAATTGTGTTTCTGAAGGTTTCTCTGCTTTCATACCATCTCCCAATACCCCAATTTCTTTGGCATCAACAGTTGTAACAGTTTCTGAAGGCCTTTCTTCTCTCATGACATCAACCTGCAGGCAGGAAAACGGCCTGAGTAATTCATTAGAGGACAAAAACCACGACCACATCATTCTAACAAAGGAAATTAAGGAGACAGTGACCATGAAAATATGAACATAAAATCCAATATAAAGGATGTGTGCATTGTTACAGTGGATCCCGACAGAACAATGACTCATAACATCTAAACAATGGGCCAAGATTGTACAGTATAGCCCAATTATCATCAGAACCTTATGATTTGTCACATACACAGTACTTAAATTCAAAAGCCAATTAATCCCTTAGATCCCATATCATGCAAAAATGGTGTTCTCCTGCTATAGCAAAACAAATGCAATAAAAGAAAAGGAGAAGCTTCTTGAGTTCTATTCTTTTTATTTCACTATACCTAATCTACCCTAACTACTCTTTCACCTTAAGAGAGCAAACAGTCAATTCAGAGGATGGCAATGTGTCAGGTTAAAGGGGCAATCCGCCTCAACCTGCTCCTATTAAGGGCGGGTTTGGTTTTCCAGGGGCATAGTGTTTTGTGGACTAAACCCAAGTTGGCTTCGTGGTCAGGGTTAGTTTAAATGTTTTACTAAAAAAGTGTATAAAAACCATTTGTACCCTGGTAATGAGCAATTGAGATAACCTTGAGGTAAACGGTTTGATTCTCCCTTCACTCACATAAATGATATATCTAAATGACAATTTTTAAGATTTTGAGGGGAGAAGAAACAAAAGAAGTATCCCCAATCAAACTAAACCCAGCCAATAACCATCACGAGGCAGGTTTGGATCCGTCACATGGTGGGGCACGTCTGGATGAGGTAACTGTGAGTCCAGCAGGGTTCGGGTTTATCCCGACCAGTACCAAACCTGCCCCACTGCCATCCCTATTCTATTATCATTGTTCCAACCAGGCCTTGATCATTAGGAGGACTTTGATAACCATTATCAACTGTGCTAGGCAAGTGGATGAAGCTTCTGAATCATTCAATCAAGCAATCCACGTGAAGAAATGTGGTGTTGTTGTAACCCAGAGAGAGAGAGAGAGTCGTCTTACAACTCTCTCCGCCTCAATCTTTTTCTTCGTCTTCTTCTTTGATTTTTTCTTCTTCTTATTCACATCTGCTGCCGCAGACAATGCATCTCTGCGTTCCCTCCGATTCGAGACAAATTCAACTTCATCTGAAGATGAAGACGATAGATCAATAAATGCGGCTGATAGGAAGCTCTTGTTCTCAAATTCCTCCAAATCTTCCTCATTCTTCCATGTAGATGTTCCAGTAGCATCATTGTCCATGGCCTTGATCTTTTCCAAAAGCTCTTTTGTCTTCACAAAACTGTCCAGCATACCAGTTTCCATGTCAGCGGTTGTAACTGTTTCTGAAGACTCCTTTGCTGAAATAGCACTTTCCAATATCCCATCTGCTTCTGTATCAACAGTTGTTATTGTTTCTGAAGGTTCTTCTCTCCTCATGAAATCAACCTGCCAACAGGAGAAATGGTGAGTCAAATTACCCATTAAAAAAACAATTAAATCACAACCTCATTATCCTGACATGCCAAATTAAGGAGATAATTTTATGCTAATAAAATGTGTGGATGAAGATAAATCTAATCTCAAGGATTACAGGATGCCAACATTTAGAATCATGTCAGATCAATGGTCTGAAGCATTGAGCCCCAATCACAGATCAGGATGCTACTGCCACTTTTGCATGTATGATCGTCAGGGCTGGCATAATCCCTCATAGATCCATTATTATATATGAAAGAGACTGATTCTAATTGAGAAATCAGCTCCAATTAATTTTGACCTGCTTAAATTTTTTTAAACTCTTTTCATCTCTTAACAAATGTAATGTTTCTGCAATTAGTTTTCTAACTTCACCTCTCTAATCCCTTCACTTTCCCCCTCCGTTACCAAATCTGTCACTCCTCAAGCCATTTTGAAGATTTGTTACATTTCTCTTCTTCCATCTCTCTCTATTTTCGGTTTTTATTTTGATTTAATCTACAGTTCATACGCTCATGGATAACAACTGCTCATGTAATTCAGATATTGCTTTTCTTCATTTCTAGGGATCTATTGCTCTCTCTCCTCATATTTTATTTTGGTTTATATGCATCTGATACCTGCTCATCCATTTCAGTCATGTGCTTATGCTTATCTTCATTTCCAGGTATGCAAGGTAACAACTTGACGAGTGTCTATCTTCCTAGCATGGCCATATCTTCATTTCCAGATATACAAGGTAACAACTTGATGAGTGTCTTCCTAGAGTGGCCATTTTGAAAATGATATGGATGTAGTTTAACCCATGAAAGACAGATCTCCACAAATCTGTTGAGAAGCAAGCGATGAAGAAAATCCTTGAAAACCTTAGATGTGAGTTCTATAGAGACGATAGAAATTTTTTTGCGAGAAGGTGTTGGTGGCTTTAATGCAGATAAAGGCCCTCTATGAAGAGGTTTCTCAAAACCCCACACGAGATGCAATCTTCACGCTACATGTCTGAGATTTAAAAAGTTGTGGATGGAAAATTCCAATGAAAGAGTCTCATATTTTCATTGCTTTCTCTGTTTCTTTTTCTTTTTTTTTCCAACTCCATGTTGATGTTTTTTGCATTGAGCCAGTTCTGGAAAATGTTAAAATCAATTCTTGAGTAATTTCAATATTTATACATCGATTGCAAATGGATTTATGTATTACCATGTAATGACAAATAGTTTCTTTACTATTGTGAAATATTTTTGATGATGTGTTCAGGCATCATTCCTCTCCCTAGATCTACATGCTCTACCTGTACAACTTGAGAAAGTAGATGTTTCAGAGAGGCTCCTTCTTGGAAGTGATCTATTAACGAAGAAATGGTATGATTTGGTGACTTCCTCCAACAACTACCACAAAGCTGCCTACAAAATGTCATTTAAATCCATAAATATGCTATTTTGGTTATCTGTAATGTTATTTTCTTTGATTTTCTGCTTATTTTTTTCTCTTTTTATCTCCTTCCATGTCTAGCCCCCAGGTCTCTTTCTCTAAACAGTCTTTGTTCTCTTGCTCTTACCAGTTTGCTAATAGATAGTGTATATAGAGAGTGTGACGAGAAAGAAAACACAACTTGCGACTTGCAAGATCTATCTTCAGCTTAGTAAGATTGGTATCGTCGATGTATTTTTTATTTCTATGAGAGAAAGTTGGGTGATGGAATTTATACTGATACTTTTCTTTCGCATGTGGTTTGATTATTTTATTATGGTAAAATTTGGGCCTATCTGAAAATGAGTTTTGTACATCTATTGTGATATGATACTAAGTTTGAATCATAATAACTACGTATACTTTACAAGGCAACTTGCTTTACAACTAGCAAATCCCCTATGAAATACTCACATTAGAGATTTCATCACATCAACAGAAGAGAAGATCGAGCAAAATCTCTCTCAATCAAGATAACATCTTCTATTATTTAATTTGTATAAAAAAGTCTATATTTCATATCTTAGTTTGTGCTTGTTTTAAGGCGCTTGATGGTTCTTCGATGAATAAACTATAAAGTCAATATCAGTCCTGCAATTGTTTTAATGCGCTTGATTGGTTTTGAGAATTCTCAGTTCTTCCGATCTTTGATGTATCCGCTTTCATCAAAGTCAATTCCTGAGTAAGTTAGAGTCTCAAGTTTTTTAATGATCCTCCGATCTAAGATGATTAGAGCTCGGTTGGGTTGGTGGGATGAATAATGGAGTGGGCATGAAATTTAGAAGATGGGTAATTGTGATGGTATTTTGATGGTCATAGTAATGTGTATATTAATGGAAAACTGAAGTAGTAATCAATAAAGATCAATTCTATTTTTTTATTCACTTGATATTTGTAAGCTGTCTTTTAATAGGTCAATACATACAATGCTTGATTAGTGATGATCGTTGGTGATTTCTTTTATTAGGTCAATACTGATCAGTGGTGATTTCGGAATTGTGGGGTAGGATTTTAATCATGGATTATTCTGTGAGGTTTCTAACAGCAATCCATCGCCTACATTTCTTGTAGATATATCTTCTTTCAACATTCTTTTAGATTTTTATCCTTTTTCTGATGTATGATTTTTTCGATAAGATCATTGGTGTTTGAAGGGCTTCCTTTTCTAGCCAATTAAATGATTGCTTTTCTTTTTTAGTACAGGGATTTATTATAAGGAAAGACCTGGATCTTTGAATTTAATTTTACTAATGTTTCAAATTTCTTTACTTAATGTTTGTTGTAAGCTTTTTTTTGTCTTTCCATGCTTGATGCTTGATTTTAGTTGTGATTTCATTTTTATTTGCTCGATTCTCAATATACTATGTAGGCACGAAATAAAATATCATACAAATACTTCATCGCACAAGCCCAAAACCTATGTTGTGTAAGTTCATTTAGCGCGTATTAGGGTAGAATCTCACTTTTTATTAATGCCTGATTGAATATCTTTAGTTAATTTTTCTGATTGGTTTGGTTGATGTTTATCTTGAAAAATGCTATGGGTTAGGGTACAAATAAGAGTCAGAACTCGATTTTGCGATGTTGATAAATATTCAAGACGGAGCATTTATACATGTTATTGTGATTTATTTTTCTTTTTCATGGTGGAAATGACTGATTTTCCCCTCTCCTTTCAATGCAAGACAGGTGAGCTTCAAAAACATTGATTCCAAGTAGTTGTTATATAATATTTGTTTAATCTATATTACTTCAATCCTATTCTTTATTTGTTAAATGCATCGGCAATTGCAAAGACCATGCTCATATATTTATTTAGTTACTATTTTTTAAAATTTATATTGTGTTAAATCAATTGTGAAGTAATGGGGGTTAATTTAAATTTATTTTTTAGAAAACAAACAAAGCAGCTATTAGAAATATGCGTACGTAGTTCACCAGAACCGATCAAGGAAAAAATTAAAAAAATATATGAAAATGTGACGGGCATACTCAAATGATCCTTATGATTTCAAAAAAATACTGAAGTGAAACTAAACAAATTAAAGTGATCTCGTTTTGAAATTAACCAATTATATACTTTTGTTGTTGTTATAGTGATTTTAAAAATTATTATTTTAGATTTTCTTTTAGTTTCTAATATTATGAATTATATAGCCCGTGCTAAGCACAGGCATATTTTGCTAGTATATTATTATGTAATTTAAAACAATGAGACGGTGGATGAGAGTGTGACACATGACCTTTTAGGCGTAGTATGATAATTTTTATAAGTTAATCACCATTTATTAGCTTTCTTCTCTAGATCAAGAAAGGATACCTGATACCATTCTTTTACATTACAAGTAATACCTGAAAATTTATGCTACATCGAGGAGATTAAATGTAGTGGGAAGGGAGAAATGAGTTGTGAAGTTGAGTTTCTATAGAATTTGAGTGCTGATTAGAAGAGAGAGAAAATAATGGCTGACACGGATTACTAGCACGTCAAGATGATTCCTTATGGTTGAATAGATTCATCGCGGGTGGGTTATGGAAGAAATCTAGATAGGAAACGTTTGCCATTGAGCCCAGTGGAAGGGTTTTAGTTTTATTTGTTATTTTACAAAATTATGGGGACTTTGGTCATTTGTAAACATTTTGGAAAGTTCTTTCAGGTCAAAGGCTACATAATTTTTTGGACAGACTTGAGGATGTGATTGACCATTGATTACCAGTTATATTTTAATTTCTTTCTTCATTATTTTTTATAGTTTTGGAATTGTTTTGTACACTTTTTTACATTTCACCATTTTAAAATTTTAAATCTTTTTTTTTCAAAACTTATTTTTGAAATAATAAAAAGACCCATTTCTCATCGCGATATACCATAATCAAAATTAATAATTTTATTTGTTGTTCATCTATTATGTTTCCTTTTCTGTTGTTTCCACACTTATTTTTATTCATCTTGTCTTCTGCATTGCACAGACTTCTTGCCAGTAAAGTTCTAATTCAAGAATAAAAGCCAATTCATTCCCTTGAGATCCCATCTCCCACAAACATGCAAATTTTTGGAAAACTCTTAGACTAAAAGAACAAAAAGAGGAGCACATTGAGAAGCTTCCAATCATTCAATCGCAGCAATTCACATGTAGAAACGCAACAACTATGACTTAAACAAAAAGAAAAGATCAGCAGAAGTAATTGTCTTACATCTCTCTCTTCCTCAATCCTCCTTTTCTTCTTCTTCATCACCTCTGCTGCCTCTCCACCATTCCTCTGATCTTCCATGAATTCCATTTCATCCGATGATGAATACAACAGATCAATAACCACAGCGGATGATGGAAAGCCCTTATTCTCAAATTCTCCCAAAACCTCCTCATTTTTCACTGGCGCGGCATTATTCGATTTTCCAATCGCATCCATCTCTAACATCTCAATCTTTTCCAAAGGTTCTTCTGCCTTTACAGTATTGTCGAAAATACCAGTTGCATCCTTATCCATTGCTTTAACAATGACCAAATGGTCTTCTGCCCTAGTAGCATTTTCTGATACGCCAGTAGCTTCTGTATAAGCGGTTGCAACAGTTTCTAAAGGCTTTTCTGCCCTCACAACATCAACCTGCAAGCAAACAGGATAAAGATTGCAATCACTACACAAGAGAAATCTCAATCCTTCTACATCAACAATTGATATCAAATTCGAGAAGCTAATCAGAGAATCACGAATATGAGCAAATCTAGCTAAGATGCCACTGTTGTCAGCGAGCCCTATCAGATCAATGGTTTGAAACATCAGACAGTGCGCCACATTAGTACGCTATAGTCCGTATGATGATCAGAAAGTACTGAGATTCAAAAACCAAATCCAATCATCCGCTTCAGATCCGTTTTCTCCCACATGCAAATCACTTGGATCGATGGTCAAAACAAGATTAAAAAAAAAAACACACACACTTGCAAGTACTGTTTTTTAACTGACAAACCAAAAAAACATAAACTTTTTGAAAGAAAAGAGTAGGAAATGAACTGAATCGTCTTACGATTCTCTCTTGTTCGATTTTCTTCTTCTTCGATCTTTTCCTCTTCTTCTTGTTCTTCACCTCTACCTCTGCTTCCACAGCCATTTCCACTGCTCGGATCCTTCGATCTGCGATGAAATCGACTTCATCCGATGAAAGATCGATAACCACACTCGATCGGAAGCTCTTTCTCTCGAATTCCCCCAAATCCTCCTTGTTTTCGTCCTCGTCGTCACTGGCGCTGAGAAAAAACACGGATTTTGTCTGTTCGTCCTCGCATCCATTCGCCATTGATGTTTGGAAATCGAAGATTTGCAAAGCTCTTAAACTGAGAGAGAGAGAGAGAGAGAAGACGAAACCCTACGGTAAATCTAGCAGTAGAGAGAGAGAGAGTTAACTGTTTTTAAGATTTTGCACGGCATGGAATGGAACGGTCAATTTAAAGTTTTCGACCGTATGGAATGGTCCAGATATGAGAGCCGTTGGATCGTGCTGCGATGCCTTTGACAATAAGATCCGACGGCCTTCCTTTTATTAATTACTAATTGTCTATGTGTGAAAGAGGGGCGAGGGGATCAAGGCCGTTGATCATAGAAGCCCAAATTGTGACACTCTTGTTGGGTCTGAGCCAATCTTCTTCTTGTCCAAAGAAAATATCTACTTCATACAACTTGAAGAATTTTAGTTCAAAGTTCCAAAAGGCAATGATCAACAACAGCTAACAAATTTCATTTTATCATCAAACAACGCTTACAAATACATTACTTTATTGAACATGGAATCCAACAAAATAGCCAAATCACATGAGGTACGAATCATATATTACTATAACCCAATTGCATACTTCAATCTTCATGCCAAACCATGCTGAGGAGAAGATGAAGATGATGTTGCAGTGTCAGCATCAGCAACTACCCCAGTTCCTACCTTCTTGTACTTGTACCAATTAGCCCAATAGAGGTAGTTGAAGAAGTTGAGGAAGTTCAGGACGGCCAACAGCCAGTAGAACAGATCCAAGTGATTCACATTGATATTATTCCCATACAGCCAACCTTTACTGGCTGTGGAGTTCTTTGTTGCTGCATTCACAACATCAACCAGAGCAGAACTCAAGAAATACCCCAATGACATGGAGCACCAAGAGAATGCAGTCCCCAAAGATTGAAATCGCTTCGGAGCTTGGCTATAAAAGAATTCCAACAGCCCCACAAAGGTGAATAGATCTGCAATCCCAAATATAAAGAACTGGAAGCTTAAATAGAACACACTCATGGGCAGAGGATTTTTGCTAGGATCCACCACAACTAGATTGTTTTCTTCTGCTACATTCTTGCGTTTGATTTCTACAATTGCAGCAGCAGCCATGGAGAGAGTGGAGAGGACTAACCCGACCCCGACTCGTTGGAGATGGGTTATACCGGTCTCGATCCCAGTTAGCCTCCGAGCCATGGGCACGAAGACCCGGTCATAGACGGGTGTGAGGATGACTATAAAAGTCATGGGAATGATGGGAAGTGAAGCTGGTGCAATCTCTAGTGTGCCCAATTTCTTGTCCATAGTCATCCCTTGCTGGACAGAGAAGGTTTGGAGTTGAGCTAGGGATGTGTTCATGAGCACTGTGCACGCAAAGATTGGGACCATCCTCAATAGGAGCTTCACTTCTTCCACTTGGGTCACTGTGCAGAGTCTTGGCTCGACCGAGTTGGGACCTACTAGTGACTCTTTGTGGTGAGGGATCATCGCGGCTTTGTCTAAGAACTTGAATTGGTGTGTATGAGCGAGCTTTTCCATTTCATCCTCATTTTCTTCATATAAAGCAGCATTGTTGTTTTCCTTTGAGAAGTTGCGATTCCCGAAGGCGGCGATGAATACTTGGATGATTTTGGTGAAGGGGCTTCCGGTGGGGATTCGGTTGCGATACTTCTTGTAGCCCAAGGCTATCACAAGGAGGCCTAAGAGGATGGAAGAGGAGGAGATGGTGAGGGCGATGTCCCACCCCTTGTGGTCTTGGAGCCAGACAAGGAATATGACGCCGAATGAAGAGCCAACACAGAGACTGAAGAGGTAGAAGTTGAAGAATGAGGAGATGAGCTTCCGTTCTTTGGGATCCTTGTCATCGAATTGATCTGCACCCAAGGTGGGCAAGGTCGCCTTTAAGCCCCCCGACCCCAAAGCTATGAGATAGAGGCCCATAAACAGAATGGACGACTTTCGACCGCTTGCGTGCGGGCAGCTGGCTGTTGGATCAATAATATTGCAGAAGGGCATTTGAAGTGACTTAGTATGAGCTTGAATTGCAAGCAGCATGAAGCCCTGGCCATTCACATCAGGGAGGAAACATTATTTCCATTTCAAAACATTGTAAAGCAAATGCAACCTATTGCATGCTACTGGGAGGTCTTTCCACCAGAACATGTGCATTCACAGTGGGAAGGAAGCATTGTTTTCATTTTGAAAAATGGCGAAGCAGATGCTGCAACCTATTGCATGGTACAGGGAGGTCTTCCACCACAAATATATAGATAATAGTCAGCAATTCTAGCTTCACATAACCAACTTTTCAGGCGTTTCTTTTCCTTTTTTTTTTTTTTTTTTTTTTTCAATTTACATATTTGAAATCCATCTTTAATCAATCCCATATGTGTACACAGTAGACACCCTATTCCTCTTGAATTGGTATTTATCCCCATATCTCACAGTAGCATTTCAGACACTGTTCACCATTAAATTTTACCACTTTTTTTTAATCGTAAGTTCTATCACAACAAATAGGTATGGTATAAGGATGTAAAACTAAACAGTGATAATTTGATCAGCCTGAAATCTTATTTTCTTTTCATTGAAATTGGACATTTTATCTATGCAGAAATGCCCAGGTACCCCTTCAACACACACACACACAGAGAGAGAGAGAGAGAGAGGGCTCTTACTAGAAATTCAACAATTCCAAAGAGGAGTAGAGTTTTTGATCTAGTTAGGTAAGCATCAGAGATGAAGGCTCCCACCAAAGAAAGGAGGAAGGTTGTTCCCATGTAGTTGGTGAGAATGTTTGCAGAGTCTGAAATGCTGTAATGCATGTGTCCAAAAAAATAGGTCACCAAGTTCACTGACGTCCCCAGGTTCGCCATGTTTTCAACAGCCGACATCACTTCATTCATTACATTGAAAACAAACATTTATTAAAGGAGTCCTCATATGAAAGAAAGTACTAGAGAAGGAGGAGGAGGAGAATAATTATAAGCAGAAGCAGATAGCATGCACCAGAAAATGGTGTTTCACGTACCAAAGACAAAAATGGTAGCCTTAATCCCTCCATGCTGCATCTTATTTGCAGGGCGTCCCTTATAATCAACAAAACCATCTACGGTGTTGGACACTGCCCCAGCTTCACTTCCTTTTGAAATTTCCAAACCATTGGTTTTTTCATAATTGAAAGCCCCAACTTCCTTTCCTTCAGAAATTTCCATGGTATTGATTTTCTCCTGAGAAAAGCGAAAATTAGCCACATGACCATCATCTCATTATGCATCAAACAATATAATTTATAATTTCTTATTTTGATTTTGACATTAATCTGAAGTGAACAAAATAAAAAAGGATCATGTACTAGTGAATGAAAACTACCATTGTCTGGAACCGAAGGAAACCTCTATGACTTGGTATTGACCTTGGGTGAAGAAACCTTCAATTATTTATGCTTCTGAGCAATTGGGTTGCAAACTTTGTGGAGATGTTTCCATATTTATATGGAAGGTCGTCTAGTTCACAGTTGCATTGTTACTTGTGAGGAAGTTGGACATGCTTAGTGTGAGATGCCTTTTGGTTGGTTGGTGGGAGTTGAGGTTTTTGATCTGGTTTTTTGTTTTCATTCGGTTATGCGTCTGTTTGTAACTTGTGTAAGTGTTTCATAAATCATAATCAATTTGTTATACTCTTGTGATTATATATTGGGTTGATATATTTATAAGATTTCCATGGCCCAATTGTCTTATCTTTTTGAAAAACAATGTTTTGTCTTTCGTACGTACACCACTTAAATATCCCAATATCACAGTACACAAACTCTAATAAAGATTCTCATTTACAGAAGGGTCCTTTCAATCTTTATTCTGACTAAATTCATGCGTATAAATTATGGCTGATGCGTTTGGATGAACAAAACTACACAAAGTCACGGGTTGGGATGGCATTGAGCTGGTTTTAAAGACTTTTAGATAAATTTACCGTAATTTTCATAAAAGGAACTCCTCTCAATTTATACACAAAAGATAATTCAAATTCAAAATCAAACTATAACTCTTATCATAATCCTAACAATTCTCTAACAACTGAATATTCTCTAACATCTCCCCTGAATCACATGATCATTTCCTTGAAATGATCTGTGATTGTTGAGATTAAAAATTAAACCCAACATATAAATGACATATATTTTGCAATCATATCTTCTTCTTCTTGGGGATTACCATTCGTCTATTGATCTATCTCTATTGTAACCCGTTCATCTTGAGTTTGTCGGTGCCGATAGTCCACTAGATCAGATCTGACACAATCCCTTGCAAAAGTTTTGAAGATTGTAAGCCTTGAGGTGAAAGGATGGCTAGATGAGAGAAGATGTTGGTTTTCTTTATTGAAATAAAAAAAAAATTTGATGGTGAGGGGGGGCATTCGTGCATACATTCCCTTGCGCACGAATCCCATGGACGTGTGCAGCCCTCCCCTCTCTTCCTTTTGTTTTTTTTTTCTTAAGTGTGATGATGTCATCACTTAGAGACATAAGCTTTCTTCTTCCTCGTGAGTTTTACATTGCTAAGGGAACGCAACGGTATCAGAGCCTAGTAGGTCAGGTGTTCGAGTCACGAGACGTGCGTTTTGAAAGTTCGCGGCGGGTATGTCGTTGAGGGAGGGATTGTTGAGGTCAACGTCCACCGCATATGTCGTTGAGGGAGGGATTGTTGAGGTTAACGTCCACCATCGCTCCTGAGCAGTCATAATTGTGGTCGAGCCCTTGTGCCGTTTTCTATCCCCAATTGGTTTTGGGATAAGTGGTAACTCAACTTTTAGATAAATTCATCGCAAGTTTCATGAGAGAAACTCCTCTCAATTTATATACAAAACATATTTCAAATTCAAAATCAAACTAACTCTTATCCTAATCCTAACAATCCTCTACCAACTGAATATTCTCTAACAGGTTTTGGTACGGGTCAAGATAAACACGAATCCGCCTGACCCATACCTGCCATGCCATATCTCCAACCTTACTCACAATGAGTTTATTTTACCAGGATTACTTGGATCACTAGTCATAGTGTGCAATTCATGGTTCGTGAATTGCAATTTGCTTCATGTCAATGATCTTAGTTTGCTAGAGGTTATAAGATGAGACAACTCATAGTTGTGGATCACCTAACATTCTTTTAATCTTCAAGTGAGCTTTGTTCTAGATCAAGATTTCAGGCCATTAATACGATGGGCCTGCAAGTTCCAAATTCTAATACGATTTGCAATCCAAGTATTAAATAGTGAAAAAATGGATTAGAGTTGTAGTGGATAAAGACTTTCAGTCCATTGGCAATTGAACCCTGCACCAAAAATAACGCAGGCCATCTGAAGTTGCAATTGAAAGAGAATCAACTGAATTTTTGTTCTCAAGTTGTCCCCCGTCAGGAGGGACTCAGCCTAGACTCAAAGGATGTGCAAGCACTGACATGGGGCCATTATTCACCCTACGTGAATTTGAACCCGGGACATGCAATACCATCACAAGTTGTTAACTAATACACCCAAAATGCCTAAATATTAAAGGTACAATAAATTAACCACTTAACAGTTGTGTCTCAAATTACTATCCCGCGTAGCAATCTAGGTAAACTTTGTCCCAAACCTACTTTGACTCACACTAACCATTTTCTTTACCTATTTTGACTTATATCTATTTTATGATATGCGATATCAAACTTACCTAATGGGCTCACTTTTGGTCATGTTTAATACCATCTATCATTTTTTAATTTTTGAAATATTGAATTATATAAAATATTACATGTGTGTGTTTCTATATCTAGAACTGAGGGGGTATAAAGCTGCAAATTTAGTAATCTCATAGTTTTTAACTCTACAAACCCATGCTACCACCACGTTGCCACCAAACTCACCTATAATATGAGCGGTTGGGGCAAGTCACTTATTTAAACGCCCGCTTGTAGACGCTCTAATCCAATTGACAGAAAGGCTGGGGAACGTAAAAATTCAAGATTCCCTGAATTATAGGCGCTTATTGGTTTGGTCATTGTAACAAGAAAACTCATGAGTTATAATTTATTGTGAAATGGGCCGCAAGTAGACCCGAAAAATGTTAAACAGGTCATTTTCTATGTTGGTAGCCCAACTCATTTGTTAGGTTCGGGATGTTAACCTATAAATGGTTTTTCTTTTTTATCTATAAGTAAAAAACTTAAAAGATTTTCTATACGTTCGGTGCCTTATTGTAATTTAACTTGATCGTACTATGTTGTCAATCTCATCCTAACCAATTTAATTAATAGAGTTTAATTGATTTGGTGTCATTAACGTACGAATGCATTGTAATCGAGATGCCCATGGTTGGCCTTTAATTTCCTTATCAAGAGATTTATACCCAACCTTAGCAGAGTATGGCTGAGATGTACCCAATTTAATTACACATCATCATCATCTCATACATAGGGCCCTGCTTATTTGATTAATATAATATAAGAGACCAATTAAAATAAAATGGCTAAAATATCTTGAATGCTCTAAATAGTTAATTTTATGATGCTTTGTTGGGTTCTTCTGGCAAGTTTGTGACTTCGTCTCACATGAATTCAGTTGGCCTAAGACCACAGTTTGCACCCAAAAGTTGTAGGTTCAAAATTGTACTGCCACATTAGGGCTACAGGGAATTAGTCCAGCCCAAATAGTTGAGAACCGGGAGCAAAATCTTCATTTGATCCCTCTTGTTTGAAAATGAGAATTTTATTTGATGATGAAAACGTACAGTAACATGCCATGAGCATGCCGTTGCTCTCTCTCTCTCTCTCTCTCTCTTTTTTTTTTTTTTTTGAAGACTTGGCAGTAGCAGCTATTACATGGGAACTGTATAACACATGCTAAGAACTTTTCATTGGCCTAATTTAGAGATGATTTGGACCATTCAAGATGAAAAGTCCGAATCACCTATCGTACGCTCACCATGAGTGGACCAATTTTTGGTGAGCCACATCAGCTGCAAAATAACGTACAGCTGCTCCAAAATTCTTCCATCTCTACTTACACGTGATTTACAACTTGGAAAATCTCATGAAACCAGCAGCATTAATGAAATTCACTGAAGCACTGTTAGAAGCTTTTGCACATTTGATTGGGATGTCTATGGTCTTCAAAGATCCTTAGAACTCGGCTGCCCTTTATATCAAGCTACCTGTAATCCTAATTAGATGCAACTCTAAGCACTTGTGGTCGTCGTGACAGGAGCAAAACAAAGTGCCACTCAAATTTATCCAAATGCAGAGAAGGGTTGACCATTGGTCTTGACTCTTCGGTAAAGTTCTAAAATGTTTCAACTTTCTCAACTTTTTTTGATCTCCCTGCTCTTACTATAGCCTTTCTAATCTTCTCTCTTGTATTCTTATTTTATCTTTCTTTTTTCACAACCAATGGGTTAGAGACGAGTCCCTAGTTCTCTCATTTATGTGTGAAAGAGAGAGGCGAGGTGATCAAGGCCATTGATTTCAGAAGCCTAAATTGTAAACCACTTGGCTGGATTATAGAACTTGTTGGATTTGATCCAACAGTCAAGTCCAAAGAAAAAAAAAGTTCACTTCAGACATCTTAAGAATCAGCTCAGAGTTCCGAAAGGCATGGACAGACAATAGCTCACATGTCTCTTTTATCATCAAATAATGCTTACAAATGCATTACTTTATTGAACATACAATTCATTAAAATACCCAACCCATATATTACTATAACCCAATTGCATAATTCAATCTTCATGCCAAACCATGCTGAGGAGAAGATGAAGATGATGTTGCATTGTCAGCATCAGCGACTACCCCAGTTCCTACCTTCTTGTACTTGTACCAATTAGCCCAATATAGGTAGTTGAAGAAGTTGAGGAAGTTCAGGACGGCCAACAGCCAGTAGAACAGATCCAAGTGATTCACATTGATGTTATTCCCATACAGCCAACCTTTACTGGCTGTGGAGTTCTTTGTTGCTGCATTCACAACATCAACCAGAGCAGAACTCAAGAAATACCCCAATGACATGGAGCACCAAGAGAATGCAGTCCCCAAAGATTGAAATCGCTTCGGAGCTTGGCTATAAAAGAATTCCAACAGCCCCACAAAGGTGAATAGATCTGCAATCCCAAATATAAAGAACTGGAAGCTCAAATAGAACACACTCATGGGCAGAGGATTTTTGCTAGGATCCACCACAACTAGATTGTTTTCTTCTGCTACATTCTTGCGTTTGATTTCTACAATTGCAGCAGCAGCCATGGAGAGAGTGGAGAGGACTAACCCGACCCCGACTCGTTGGAGATGGGTTATACCGGTCTCGATCCCAGTTAGCCTCCGAGCCATGGGCACGAAGACCCGGTCATAGACAGGCGTGAGGATGACTATGAAAGTCATGGGAATGATGGGAAGTGAAGCTGGTGCAATCTCTAGTGTGCCCAATTTCTTGTCCATAGTCATCCCTTGCTGGACAGAAAAGGTTTGGAGTTGAGCTAGGGATGTGTTCATGAGCACTGTGCATGCAAAGATTGGGACCATCCTCAATAGGAGCTTCACTTCTTCCACTTGGGTCACTGTGCAGAGTCTTGGCTCGACCGAGTTGGGACCTACTAGTGATTCTTTGTGATGAGGGATCATCGCGGCTTTGTCTAAGAACTTGAATTGGTGTGTATGAGCGAGCTTTTCCATTTCATCCTCATTTTCCTCATATAAAGCAGCATTGTTGTTTTCCTTTGAGAAGTTGCGATTCCTGAAGGCGGCGATGAATACTTGGATGATTTTGGTGAAGGGGCTTCCGGTGGGGATTCGGTTGCGATACTTCTTGTAGCCCAAGGCTATCACAAGGAGGCCTAAGAGGATGGAAGAGGAGGAGATGGTGAGGGCGATGTCCCACCCCTTGTGGTCTTGGAGCCAGACAAGGAATATGACGCCGAATGAAGAGCCAACACAGAGACTGAAGAGGTAGAAGTTGAAGAATGAGGAGATGAGCTTCCGTTCTTTGGGATCCTTGTCATCGAATTGATCTGCACCCAAGGTGGGCAAGGTCGCCTTTAAGCCCCCCGACCCCAAAGCTATGAGATAGAGGCCCATAAACAGAATGGACGACTTTAGACCGCTTGCGTGCGGGCAGCTGGCTGTTGGATCAATAATATTGCAGAATGGCATTTGAAGTGACTTAGTATGAGCTTGAATTGCAAGCAGCATGAAGCCCTGGCCATTCACATCAGGGAGGAAACATTATTTCCATTTCAAAACATTGTAAAGCAAATGCAACCTATTGCATGCTACTGGGAGGTCTTTCCACCAGAACATGTGCATTCACAGTGGGAAGGAAGCATTGTTTTCATTTTGAAAAATGGCGAAGCAGATGCTGCAACCTATTGCATGGTACAGGGAGGTCTTCCACCACAAATATATAGATAATAGTCAGCAATTCTAGCTTCACATAACCAACTTTTCAGGCGTTTCTTTTCCTTTTTTTTTTTTTTTTTTTTTTTCAATTTACATATTTGAAATCCATCTTTAATCAATCCCATATGTGTACACAGTAGACACCCTATTCCTCTTGAATTGGTATTTATCCCCATATCTCACAGTAGCATTTCAGACACTGTTCACCATTAAATTTTACCACTTTTTTTTAATCGTAAGTTCTATCACAACAAATAGGTATGGTATAAGGATGTAAAACTAAACAGTGATAATTTGATCAGCCTGAAATCTTATTTTCTTTTCATTGAAATTGGACATTTTATCTATGCAGAAATGCCCAGGTACCCCTTCAAGACACACACACACACACACAGAGAGAGAGAGGGCTCTTACTAGAAATTCAACAATTCCAAAGAGGAGTAGAGTTTTTGATCTAGTTAGGTAAGCATCAGAGATGAAGGCTCCCACCAACGAAAGGAGGAAGGTTGTTCCCATGTAGTTGGTGAGAATGTTTGCAGAGTCTGAAATGCTGTAATGCATGTGTCCAAAAAAATAGGTCACCAAGTTCACTGACGTCCCCAGGTTCGCCATGTTTTCAACAGCCGACATCACTTCATTCATTACATTGAAAACAAACATTTATTAAAGGAGTCCTCATATGAAAGAAAGTACTAGAGAAGAATAATAAGCAGAAGCAGATTGATAGCAGCACCAGAAAATGGTGTTTCAAGGCCCAAAACTGGGCATTAGCTCAGACCTGTAAGAAGATAAAGAAAGGATTCACAGTGCACGTACCAAAGACAAAAATTGTTGCCTTAATCCCTCCATGCTGGATCTTATTTGCAGGGCGTCCCTTATAATCAACAAAACCATCTACGGTGTTGGACACTGCCCCTGCTTCACTTCCTTTTGAAATTTCCAGACCTTTGGTTTTTTCATAATTGTAGGCCCCAACTTCCTTTCCTTCAGAAATTTCCATGGTGTTGATTTTCTCCTGAGAGAAGCAAAAATCAGCCACATGATTATCATCTCATTGTGCATCAAAAAATGTAATTTCTAATTTTTTAATTTGGTTTTGACATTAATCTAAAGGGAAAGAAATAAAAAGAAAAAGAAAAAAAAAGGATCATGTACTAGTGAATGAAAACTACCATTGCTTGAACCAGAGGTTTGATATTAAACTTTGGGTTAAGAATCCTTCAACTATATGCTTCTAAGCAATTGGGTTTCAAACTTAGTGGAAATGTTTCCATATTTATATGGAAGGTTAGACAGTTGCATACATTGTGTTTTGTAGGACCTGTGAGGAACTGGACATGGTAGTGTGAGATTCCTTTTGGTTGGTTTGTGGTAGGTGGGGTTTTTCATCTGGGTTTTTGTTTTCATTGGCTTATTCGTCTGTTTTTAACTTGTGTTAGTGTTTCATAAATCATAATCAGTTTAACATTAAAAAAATGAATCACAAGGCATTACCATAAAAGCTTAGATAGTATCAGTAGCATCTGGATCAATCTCAGGCCTAACCCAACCGTTGGGACTTGGAAGACAGTATAAGCTTACATTTGAGGTTGTCAATGGTTGAGCCGTTCAGGTGATACTTTTCTGTTTTAAGGGTCGCCCATCGATGATTGACTTGAGCGTAGACTTCTAGTCACTATAAGTAGTTGGGTTGACGCCGGTATGCTTCATCAAGTAAGATACCGGAGTAGTTCACTTGGCGTAAGACTACGGTTTGTATCCAGATGTTGTAGGTTTAAAATTATACTACCACACCGAGCTACTCGGAGTTTACCCGGCTTCCTTCTAGGTCCAGTGGGATTAGTCTAGCGCTCAAAGGATTGGAAACTCTTTAATAACAAAAAAAAAAAAAAAAAAGTAAGACGACCAAGCTCGGTAAAGACCATCTAATAATTGCTAGGTTTTTTTTTTTTTTTTTCCTTTTATGCACTCTCCTTCTGGTTGTATAGTGAAAAAGAGAATTCAAGTCTACTGAATTAGAGGCGTCCAATCTTTTACCATAAAATAAAAATGGCAAGTTATAATGTATTGTCAAGTGGGTTGCGACCAAACCCAAAAAAGAGTTGGGTCACAGTTTAGATCCGGCAATAGGATGGCCCATTTCTTGCCCAATTTATGTGAGTTTTGGGATATTGTTAGTCAAGAAATATTTTCTTCTTTAAAAAGAATAAATTAAATGGTTTTCTATGCTGATGTGTCTTTTAGTAATTTTGCTTGATGGCACTATGTTGTCAATCTCATTCCAACCAATCTTATTTAATAGAGTTTAATTGATTTGGTGTCATTGATGAATGCATGGTAATCGAGATGCCCATGGTTGGCCTTTTCCTTATGAAGAAATTTATTCCTCACCAGAGTACGGCTGAGATGGACCCAACTTAATCACACATCAATACATCATCAACCTCACGTATATAGGCCCTGCTTAATCGTATGGGTAGTTCAATTGACCTAGGACCACAGTTTGCACCCGGAGGTTACAGGTTCGAAACTGCACTACCATGTTTGGGCTACTGAAGAGTTTACCAGGCTTCCCTTTGGGCCCGGAGGGATTAGTCCAGCCCAAGGGGTTAGGAACCGGTAGCAAAATTAAACAAAAAAAAAGGGTATAGGCCTGCTTATTTGATTAATATAACTTAAACGAGCAATTAAAATAAAATGGCTAAAATACCTTGAATGCTCTAAATTCTGAAATTTAAGGTGCCTTTTCCCCTTCTATTGTTCTCAATTAATATGACGATATATATTAGTCCCACTGGACTAAAATCTAGGCCAGTGTATTCAGTGGGGAAGGAGTGTACCTTTGGATTGAGTTTCATGCAATTATGCTATTCCTTTTATGCTTGTGAGAATGAAAGATCTGATTAGATCGGCAGCATTGAATTGATTCCCCATTTACATGCCCTCCTTATTTGACAACATCAAATGTTGGATTTAAGTGAATTAGCCTCCTGAATCAAATGAGAAAATTTGTACTACCCCACTTTGTACCATCGACGTGCATTATGTGATGGTCAGACCAATGTCATGAGAATGAGGCCTCTTTTGGGTTGGACTTCTTCAGTAAATCTTTGTAGTTACAAGATTTGGCCCATTTGATTTTATTTTTTTTGCTTTTTTTTTTTTTTTTTTTTTTTTTTGGCTGTCGGAGGGTTCCCAACCCTTTGGGCTGGACTAATCCCTCCGGGCCCAGAGGGAAGCCGGGTAAATCCCCTGTAGCCCTAGTGTGGTAGCGGAGTTTCGAACCCACAACCTCCGGGAGCAAACCGTGGTCCTAGGCCAACTAAGCTACCCCTTGAGATGCCCGTGGTCTTCTTAGACCTTAGAACTCAATTGCCCTTTATAAGTAAATAAATGAATGTATCACTCAAGTTTATCCAAATGCAAGACGGTCATTTTTGTATGAACTAGGGCCACTCAGGTCATTTTTAGATGAACTGGAAGCACCATGTTCATATATGTAAATGTTGAATGAGGCTACAAGAAAAAAACGCAACTATCGATTATTTCATTCTATTTTATGTTGATTGGAAATGGAACAGCCTTACGACTTTATTTGGACACTCACTAAGCTTTACCGCTGCTGGAATCGGTGGTAAAGTCGCATCTTCCAGTTTTCCTCCTCTCTGAGAGGAGGAAATCTGGAATCTGCATATATACCGCGGATACATACGACGAAAATCTTAAAAACCGATTTTTTAACCTTATTTCCCTTCTTTTACTTTATTGTGGGTCACGGGTCGGGGCTTAGTTCACAAAATGGTCGATGGACATGTGTGAATAACAATTGGATGAAATAATATCAAATCACAACAAACACATAATAAATCGTAAATTTATTTTACGCTTGAAGTGAAGTAAATGGTGAATATGAAAGAGAACAAAATTTTGGATGTAGTAGAATCAAAAGGTGAGAGAACCACATTTTTATTTCTTCTCTTAAGAAGGAGAGTGTTTTCTTTGTTTGTAGGTGAGCTCATGGATTGGGCTTTGGGTATGGGGTTTAGTTATTAATAAATGGGCCGTGCTCGGGTTATTTATTTATTTATTTGCACTTAGTGCTTGAGAGCTGGAATCCCCGTTCGGCCAAAATATATATAGATATATTTATGAGGGTGGGAGGGAGCACTAATGCGATGACTCAAACCCATGACCTCTCACAGTTGAGCTGGCGTACGACTAGGGATGTAAATGGGTCCCCGATTCTCCGATTACCCGGAGCTTCCGACCCGTTAAAACCGGGTCTGGGTCCTTAATCATGCCCCGATAAGTAAATGGGTCTGAGTCCGGTTCCACCTTGGTTCGGACCCGTGAACCCGATACCCAACATATTACCTCAATTTTCTAAAATCTCTTTGAAAAATCATATTTTTTGTAATATCATTCTCTACCTAGACCCGGACCTGGATCAAGACCCGTCTCATATATTGTTCCGGTTCCGGTTCCGGAGCCACATATGTGAAAAATTTTGGGATTTACAAATAAATTAATTTTAAATCTTAATTCAATGGTTTTATGAAGCAAAATCATAAAATAACGAGAGTTGTTCCTATATTTTATTTTATTTTTGACAAAACTACCATAGTTGGCGATATTACTTTCATTGCAAAAAAAAAAAAAAAAACTATGTGTTGCTTCATATTTCTCTATCTAGTGATGGAAAGTTTGTTAAAACTATTGCATTTTGCGTCCTGATTGTCTTATTTAGGTGATCTTGGTAATTTTCCTCAGGTGCATGGGTCCGATGCTTGATTTTCACTCATTTCTCACGCGCTTAATAAAATATATTCTCCTGACATTTTAGGGTGTGAATTTGGAGTAATATGCGTTTGACTCGATTTAGTTAGTGGCTTTGAGTGCCACTCCTATTGGAGGTAGGTTCGGTGGATTTCTCTGGTTCAGGCGGTCATGGATTTATGGGCTCATATTCGATTTGGGTTCGCCTCAGATTTTAGGTTTTGAGGTACCTACCCTATATGTTTATTTATATTTATTTCTACAGCAAAATCAAGTGTCAGTAGGGTACTAAAGTATTGAAAATGACAGGGAGGTTGTATGCTCTGTTGCCCCCCGGAGCTGCATCTTTTCCCCCAAAATTTTAACTAACTCCGACCTGACCCACACTCATGGAGGCAGGTTCGGCAATTCAGTCAAATGACCCATTACAAGGCGGGTCGGGTTTGGATTACTTGTGGGTTAGGCGGCCCGCAATTCTTACCAAACTGCCACTACACTATCCGAAGAAACGAAAACCCCTTTATTTTCCCTCCTAAAGTAAATAAATACTAGCCTAATAACTCCACTGTCAAATAAATAATTATATATTTTTTTCATAGGGCAAATTGCATAAAAAAGAAATGGAGAATTTGGAGTAGAAGGGAATAATTACATAAATGAACAACTGAAACATGAAAAAAAAAAGAAGTAGGTAATTGCATGGATAGTGGAGAGAGAATGTGGAAGCATAACTGTCGGTCAAAATTAAAATTAAAAGACTTTAGCTCAATATTATTGAGTTAAATTTTTTTTACGGGTCTATAAATGTGAAAGAAAAAAAGTAGGACATTGTCAAGATTTGATGACCAATATTC
This sequence comes from Cinnamomum chago, assembly GCA_038049695.1. Classification (NCBI taxonomy): domain Eukaryota; kingdom Viridiplantae; phylum Streptophyta; class Magnoliopsida; order Laurales; family Lauraceae; genus Cinnamomum; species Cinnamomum chago. The sequence goes on along the minus strand of CP142454.1, from coordinate 10,281,466 downwards.
ATCCATCAAGTGCATGCACATCTACATTTAATATTATAACTCGATTCAGGCACACTTTCCAGGTCGAATCCGGGTATGGAGACATCAGACAAGTCTTTCAAGTTGGTATAGATATTTGCTACCCCTAAGATATATGTAATCTATTTTAATAATAAAAAAAAGAAAAAAAAGAAACACCTTAAGAGCAGAGGATTTGAATTTGAACTTAAATTTAAATTCTGCCCCTCAATAAGCTCATGAACCAAACTCTAGGGTTTGATTTCAAACCTGACATATTCACATATAGAATGAGACAGGAGCGGTTACATGAATACCATAAGGCCTAAGGACCTTAATTGGAAAATTTCTGGTATGAGCCCAATACTTGGATACTTTGTAATTCAACTCTAGATTTTGGGCCCATTGTATGTACCCAAGTAAACTCTGCATTTGGGTCCATGATTTACACAGTCGAAGGCCCGAAAAATATACAATGTGCGACCAAATATCATATATGGTTTTTTTTATATGTAATAACTAAGTACATTAAGTTTCTACCAAAAAAAAAAAAAAAAAAACTAAGTATATTAAGTGTATTTTATAAGACTATATAAGAAATTGGGCGACGGTCATGCCCTTTTCAATGGGCATTGTTGGGTATGAGCTTTTGATATAGATTCAGGTATTATATGGGCTTTTCAAACTATACTGAGTAGGGTAGGGGACCCATCGCTATGGGCCTATTTATTTAGAATAATTGTGAGAATTTCAAATGCTGGACTCTCCTCTAGCATTTAGAATGCTGAGATTTTGGAAATTCGTAACTTTAAAAGTGCATTTTCATGTGGTATGGAAATTTGAATTATTGCATCAAATAAAGTATTTAACGTGTTTAGCGGACAGACGTCACGTTATGCCAAAAACTTCCAACAAACCCAATTCCTTACTTAGAATAACTCCACCCACTTTTAGCCCCATTCGCATCATAGGAGATACCTATTCCATACGGATGAGTCCTTGCTATTAAAATATTCATCTACACAAGAAGAAACTTCCGTGGTAAAAAGGTGAAGAATGGCTTCCTTTGCCTCACAGCTATCTAGTCCTTGCGATTATATTTGGAGTGAAGTGGGGCCACACGATGACCCACACGTCATCTTGTGGCCCAATAATGAAGATGCACACTTTATACGATTGGTAGCCTTGATGAATCCTTTGTCTCTCTATAGAATTCTTAGAAATAATAGAACTCCATGGTAGGGCATACTTATTGAAAATCTAAGCCACACTTATTGTGAATGGTGTGTCTCTAGAATTTTAGTTCAATAGAAATTGGCCCCACCATAAAATTCATTATAATATACGAATAACTGGATTAATAAAATTTTATAAATTATAATTACTTATTCATCTTACGATCAATTTTACGATAGGGTCAACTTTATTAGAGTAAATATATGACGACATCTCATTTTGGGAGGGTTTGATTATCTATAGGTTGGCCCCACTGAAGAGTTCAACTCCTTAGTTCAGAATTCTTGACATACTTATTTTTGTAGTCGTAAAGTAAAGTAATGGGAAAGCAAGTCTAGAGTCACTTTTTTTAACTCTCCCGCATTTGGAATGTATAAAGAGAATGGCATAGTAAAATTTCAGTGATCATAAACTCTATTTTTACTTCACCAATTGCATCATAACACTAAGCTAATACGTGGTAATGCAAACTTTATACGAAAAGAAAATGCCCATTTTACCTCTCTCTCACACGCTTTATTTTTTTATTTTTTTTTGGCTAACGGAGGTTCCCAACCCTTAGGGCGGGCCCCAAGAGAAGCCGGGTAAAACTCTTGTGGCCCCCATGTGGGGGGGCACGAGTGGACTCAACACTCGGTTCCTAAAGAGGAGGGAACATGTGTTCGATACCATGACCTCTAACTCCTAAAGAGAGAGCAACCGTGGTCCCGACAACTCGTCCAAAGCCTTAGGGCTAGTTTGACACTTTACTAATACAATAAAAGTCAAGTAAAACCTCCATTTTTCAAACTAAATGTCACATCAAATGCACTTTATTCAAAACTCCCTCCATCTTTTTTATACAAAAAGTCAAAAAGCAACTACATTTATCCACTAAAATAAAATAAAAAACTCCACTTTTCCATATAAAAAGTAAAAAAGATTCAATAACAAACAACTAAAAATAAAATACCATCATAATCCACTTATATTTTATTTTTTCTTTAAAATCAACTTTACTTCACTTGACTCAATTAGTAGAGTTACTAAACTGGCCATTAGAGTTATACACTTTACTTTATCTCATATAAAATCAAGACAAACATTATTTCATTACAAACTTCAATTCACTTATCATTAATATAAATTTTAACCACTTATGTGAACAAATATGCTCCAAAAATTCAATTCACCAGGAAAGAAGATTTGAGGTTAGTGTGTACTGCAATTGTTTTGACGGGCAACGATCCGAAATTGTGAGGTAAGTGCCACTTCACAGCGACCCTAGATGGGGCAGTACGGGAATTGCTTTACTACATGCCCCTTTCCATACGCTTGACCGATGCATTTCCAATTACCGACTATGATCTTCAACGAGCATATTTATAATTCCTCCTCCTGTTTCATACCTCTAAAGTGCAAGTGTTTTACAATTAATTAGTTAAAGTAAAGTAAAATGAATCAAGAAAAGAAATGACATTGGGTCGTATTATTATAGTATTTTATATTTTATTCTCTCTTAATTTAACGCTTTACCTCATTGTACTTTCAATTCATCATATATTCAAACAGGCCCAAAGGACAACTTAGTTCGCTTAGGACCACGATTTGATTTCAGAAATTGCAGGTTCGAAACTGCATTACCATACTGAAGGAGGAGAGTTTACCCGATTTGCCTTTGGGCAGAGGAATTATTTCTGCTCAAAAATTGAATCCTCCTATAAAATAAATTTTTTTTTTTCCTGAAAATACACAAACACGCCCATCCAAACCGCCAAACACGCCCAAAACCTAACCAAGAACGACTACAATACCATCCTTGCGATTTCCTTCGATGACCATTCAGTTTCAACGAGACTGAATCGCAGCCGTGCAATTAGTCCATCTAATCCGTGATGGGATCCGCTATACAGACGGTTTGGATCGACACACGTAGGGGCCAATTACACCGTCAGATGAGTCGCGAAATCACATCCCATTTAGTTCGTCTTCTTCATCCCCTGTTAGAAAAAAAAACCCTGGGCCATTTCACTTGCAATCTTTTCGTCTGTGTACCCTCTCACCAGAGAGAGAGAGAGCTCTTTCTTCCTTCTCTCTCTTCATTTTCTTCTGAATACCGTTCTTCAGATTCGTCGATCGGACGACTGTCCTTTCTCCATCCATGACTATGATGACTCCTCCACCGTTGGATGTATTAATCAGAATCCCCCTTTTCTTCTTCTTTCTGATTCTATTACATATTCCTGTCTCTTTCTCGCTCTTCTTTCCTGAATCTGATTTTGTTCGCTCTCTCTTTTTTTTTTTTTTTTCTCTCTTTTCGCTATTCATCTCTGCTTTGTCTTATTTCTTCTGTCTCTCTTTTTGTTTGTTAGTTTGGTTTTCTAGGGTTTTGATTTTCCAAGGAATCGACTTCAATTCCAATACTTGTAGGGTTCTGATTCCATCGCTAGGACACGGTATTTCTGGATCTGAAATCCGATTCATTCTCTGTTTTCGCAGCAGGAGGACGAGGAGATGCTCGTGCCGCATTCTGATTTCGCAACAGAGGGACCGCAGCCGATGGAAGGTACTCGAATTCGATTTTTTGTTTCTGCTTTTGATTCGAATCATGCTGCCATTAGATCAAAACAAGAACTTTTGTTTTTGCGGTTTTTTTTTTCTTCTGGTGAAAGTCACCATCTTTTCGCAATTAGGGTTTTGAATTCTGTTTTGAAATGTGTTTTTTTTTTTTTTTTTTTGTGCCCATTTCTTGCTCAGTAGCGCCGCAGACGGAAGCTGCAAGTACGGTGGAGAATCAGCCAGTGGAGGATCCGCCATCGTCAAGATTCACGTGGACGATTGAGAACTTCTCGAGGCTGAACACCAAGAAGCACTACTCAGATGTCTTCTTCGTTGGCGGCTATAAATGGTGGGTTGGCCAGTGCACCGGACTGTTCTTGGGTTTTTGATGCAACTGGTGTGAAATCTAAGGTCTGTTAGATTTGCCCGTTTCTGTATTAACTGCATTGTTTTTGGGCAGGCGAGTGCTGATTTTCCCAAAGGGAAACAACGTGGACCACTTGTCCATGTACTTGGACGTAGCAGATTCTGCGAGTTTACCATATGGATGGAGTAGATATGCACAGTTCAGCTTGGGTGTGATTAATCAGATCCACAATAAGTACACTGTAAGAAAAGGTATCATTTTTGGCTCTCTGCACATGTTTCTCTATGCATTCATATCTGTCTATAGAAGTATGCATTTGATTAGTTGATAATGTTGGGAAGTCCTGCTCCAATTTCCAGGTTCCACTCTGAGTGAGTTAATGCATTTGGAATTGGAACAAACTGTGATTAATGTGCTGACGTGCTGTGATATATGGATACTTCAAAATGGGAAATGTGTCTGGTACTTAACTTTTTATATGTAAAATCCATCCCCATACCAAATCCATGGCATGTCCCAGATATATCCATGCCATGCCTAGGCATCATAGCTTACGTGGCTTTGTTCCATACCATATTGTATAGATTTCATTTATAATTTTGTTTAAATCTGTATGTGTATGAACTTTTTTGAAGAATATGATGTCATCCTGTGATTTCTACTTGTATGGGATACTTTATTAGGATTGTGGCATGAAGTTACAACTGTCCTATTAGTTGCTTTGTTTGTTTTTGTGCACATGTGTGGGAATTTGCATGCACACACTAATTTGTACTAGTTGGAGAAATTCCAGCTTCAGTTTAGAGTTAGCTAGTGATTCCAGTTTATACTTCTTGCTGAGTATGATCCAACACATTTGTAATGTTGTGATCAGTATGTTATTTGTTTGGTTGTAGCTTGGCTAGTGTTGTTTAACAGTTGTTGCTTATCACAAACATTGTTTTATTTCTTTAGTTGCCAGAAGAGGTTCTACTTTTCTGTTATTAAGATTGTATGTAGTTTGGTGTAACTGCCACATGTTTGCCCCTGTGACTCTATATCAATATGGTTTGTAATATATATATATATATATATATGGGCGGAGATTGTTGTTGCACTGAATTTTATTCACAGGGGAGATTTGAGCACTATGATACTGGGACATGCATTCACGAGTTGGGCTTTGATCATTCATTTTTTTCAAGTATTCTTATTATTGTTTGTTTGTTTTTTTTTTTTGTTGTTGTTGTTGTTGTTATTATAATTTATGCATTGTGCAGACACGCAGCACCAATTCAATGCCCGGGAGAGTGATTGGGGTTTCACATCATTCATGCCTCTAAGCGAACTCTACGATCCATCTCGAGGGTATCTTGTGAATGATACATGTGTTGTTGAAGCTGAGGTTGCCGTCCGTAGGGTTGTTGATTATTGGACGTATGACTCAAAAAAGGAAACGGGTTATGTTGGTCTTAAGAACCAAGGGGCAACCTGTTACATGAACTCTCTTCTTCAGACTCTGTACCATATTCCCTACTTTAGAAAGGTTCATATTTGGCATGGATTTTCTTTTATAGTTTAATACATAGTTACCTAACTTGCTCTATGAGGTCACGGATTGCGAATCAATTCATTCAAATAATTCGCAGTTCAGATTCGTTCAGTTCGGACTTAAAAATTCCCAGGGTTTGCAGCAGTTCGCAACAGTTTAGCAGCATTGCTTTTTTCCCTCAATGTTTTGCCTTGCTTAAGCTTCCTCTACTCTTTCATTGAAGAAGACTACAAAAATTAAGATTTTATTGTCTCTCCCTCTTCAATCAATTTTCAATTTGATAAGACAAGCTTCTCTGTCTTTCATGGAAGAAAATAATGACAAGATAATATTTTAGGGTCATTGCTTTGGTTCAATGGTTAAAGTCTCGGGTGCCATGCGTGATAACTGATAACGCAGGTTCGAGACCTGCGAGCAGCCACTTTGTGCAAAACTACCAAAGGTTAGGTTTGTCTCTAGTCTGGAACCTCATAGGACCCAGCTTTGGCGGGACCACACTGGGTGATGACCTTTTTACCCTTCCTCTTTTCCTCTTGATTCAATCAATATACTATCTAACAAACTCAAGTAGCCGCTTGGTATTTACTCTTTTGGGGGTTATATCCATTGAGCAATAAAGATTAAGCAAGTATTATTTTTTTCTTTTTGAAATGTGCTCTCTAACTGAATTTTTTTTTATTGTTCACTCTTTTTTTTAATGGAAAATGTTTTCATCTTTGAGTATATAGATTTAAAGAATTACTTCCTTCCTCTAGTAGACCATGTATGATAAGTCTGCAGTGAGAATGAAAATTGGGGAGCTACATGGCTCGCCCATCGGCCCAATTGTATAAATCTTTCAGTTGGGCCTGCCTATGTAATCTTAAACCACTCAAAGCCATTTTATTCCTTGGAATAACTCTAGGATAAATTTAAATCCTATGAAAAAACATAATTAGGTTGATCACAGATAGAAAAAAAAGAGACATTAAATAAATGTCGAATCACGTGATTTCTGTGTCATCAATGTAGCATTTAGCATATCTTTGATTGGACTGATTTTCAGGTCCAACTTTAATACAAGGTGCGGAATGATTTTTAGTGGTTTGGGTTTTTGAGGGTGGGCCTCGCTTATGAATTTTATAGTGTGTAGATGGCATGTCTTGAAGGGATTTGGACTGAGACAACATCTCATTGATCACAAATTAAAGTAGAGGTAACTAAAAAAAGATGCCAAGCCCTTGTGGGCCCCAGCTAATTTCTTGACAACCAGAAGTTCAAAGATGGATGAATTTGGATGGGGATGAAGGCTATAAGCCCCATATCAGTACAATCAAATTATCCTGAGCATCAATTTAAGGCCCTCAAGCTCAAATGTCGTGCAAATATATTGCAAAGTAATCTAACTGTAACAGTAGGATCATTGTTAAGTTTAGGAATTGTGCTAATGTAATACCCTAATAGGTGTATGAGTGTATGAAGGGATTGGATTGATCTTAGGCTGTCCACTTACAGAAAAACCTAATAGGATCTAATGAATTTATGATACCCAACACACAAAAAATTATGCGGGTGTAATCAATCAGGTAGGACATTCTCTAGTAATTAATGCAAAGTCAAACTATTATCTGAATTAGTTCATTGTATTCATTGAACCTGAACTAAGAATTGGGTGAATCTAGCAGCAAATTGAATGAACCAATGCTAACAGATTTTCGAATGAGTATTGAACTCCGGACTGCGAACTCAAATTTGAATATATCGAATTGCAAACTGGGTAACTATGGTTCAGTATACTTCTTTTTGAACTTTATTTAAAGGAGAACCCTTCTGTTAATTGTGTATTCCAGGCTGTTTACCATATGCCTACAACTGAGAATGACATGCCATCTGGAAGTATTCCTCTAGCTCTGCAGAGCTTGTTTTACAAGCTCCAGTACAGTGATAATAGTGTCGCTACGAAAGAATTGACCAAATCATTTGGATGGGACACATATGATTCTTTCATGCAACATGATGTTCAAGAACTTAATAGAGTTCTCTCTGAAAAGCTGGAAGATAAGATGAAGGTACAATATTCACATTTGTGAACAATTTTTTTCTTAGCTATTTAAATAATAATGCTTTTGCCTTTCAACAAAAAAATAAATAAATCATAATGATTTTCTTATCTTATTTCATGACCTCAGGGAACAGTTGTGGAAGGTACCATACAGCAGTTATTTGAAGGACACCACATGAATTACATTGAGTGCATCAATGTAGACTATAAGTCCACAAGGAAGGAGTCATTTTATGGTATCTATTTATGGTTCAATATTTTATTGCTACAAACTGTAGTTTGTATCATTTTATATATGTATATTAAGAGTATGCTTATTGTTTGGCAGACCTTCAGCTTGACGTGAAAGGTTGTAGGGATGTTTATGCTTCTTTTGATAAGTACGTGGAAGTCGAACGTCTTGAAGGTGACAACAAGTATCATGCAGAACAGCATGGATTACAGGTCAGTTAATTATACATTTATACTTCATGTTCATGTTGCCTAGGGTCGGGCTATTGTATCCTAAGTTCTTGATATGGATGCACATATTTGAATCTGACATTTGCACCAGCTGTGTGGTTTGGCAAGTGAAAAGGAGAGATTCTTGGATTCAGTTCAAGATTTAAATTAATCTCAATAAACAACCATTTTAACTAACTGGAAATGCAAAAAGGAAGCTGACCCTCGGCAGTGCAAGACTACATTGGTGACTTGATAGGTGATATGCAATAGTAATAATTATCTAAAAAATAATGTTGGTTGTTATACTGAAATAATAAAGCAGCGCTCAATTATCTAATTTTCTTATCAAATGGAAAAAAAAAAAAAACCACTAATGGTAATGTGCTATCATGAAACTGTGTTTGTTCTTATATGAGAAGAATCCAGTTGCATTCTGCAGGATCCAACAGGGGATTCTATTTCTGTACATTTTCAGAATTATATTTCGAAAAATCTTTGTAACATAGATCTTGACTTGCACTAGTTCATGTTAGGTTTCAGCAAGGTAATATCTTTAGATGGGCTTGGCAAGGGGGAAATTGTGGGGGGATGGGGTTCTCTAGAGAGCTTCTTTTTTTATTTTCTGATTCCAAATCTGAATGCTGTCCCTCTTTTTCATCTTTTTTTTTTTTCATGCAATGCTGTGCAATGGTAGAATTTTTTTTTTCGTTCATCCAGTTGTAATTGCCTTGAAAGTTTTTGACTGTTTCAGGATGCTAAGAAAGGTGTATTGTTCATTGATTTCCCTCCTGTTTTGCAACTTCAACTAAAACGGTTTGAATACGATTTTATGAGGGACACTATGGTAAAGGTCAGTATTTAAATCCCTGTCTGCATTTTTAAACAGATGGTGTTTTGTGTTTGTTCATGATTGATGGTGATGCTTAACCATTGCAGTAGTTATTATTATTCTTATAAATGGTCTAGTACCATTCATGAAGGGTTGTGTGATGGGAAGGTCTTGTATTCTTCAATGCGTTTGAAGTGAACTTTCAGCATGATTGGATATTAATATGCTCCTGTTGTGGGTACTTCAAAATGGAAGTAAAACCAAAACTTCTAACCATCCGTTTTGGTGTCCCTTCAAATGATGTCTTTAACCATCCAATTAAGGTGTAATTTCAGCCACTTCTCATTGATGATGGGACCTTCTCAGGTGGGAACCACACTTGTGGCCAGTTGAATTGTGGTGGCTGGGTCAATAAGCTATTATTGTTATTATTATTATTATGACGACGATGGTGGTGTGGTGGTGATGGTGACGGTGATGATGACGATATTTAAATAGCCATTGGCTATTCTCAATTAAATAGATCAAAGAATTGAGTCTAGATGTAGGCATGTAGGCCTAAACTTTCAACTTGGTTTTAGAGCTAGGTTTAGGGTTAGGTTTTTTCCCTCTCTCATCTTTTCTTCAAGTTTGATTAGCCCAAGAGTCTTCAACCTTCAATAGCGTTGTCTTTATTAGGAAATTCTTTCTTCCCCTTGGAAAATCCTAAAATACTTGAAGGATTTTTCTACTCTCACCAAGGTGACAACAAAACCCACATTCTCAAAGGGTAAGAGCAACGTTCTGTTACTCTAGACAGCAGGTCTCTGGGCTTTCATAAGAGCTGAGAGTTGACAGAGTTAAAGCTTAGGAGATCTGATGGTTACATTACTGTCACTAATTGTTGTTTGATGGAGAAACTGTGTTTTGCTGCTTTGCTTTCACTTGTTTTGGTTTACTCTGGGATCGGATTGGATAGTGACATTTAGTTAAATTTCTGTCTACTAATTTAATCATTTATAATATATGCTTTATCCCTTGAAGTTGGACTTTTTAATATCTGGATGTCCTTTCCTTCATGTAGATAAATGACCGTTATGAGTTCCCTTTGCAACTTGACCTTGATAGAGAAAATGGAAAGTATCTTTCTCCGGATGCAGATAGGAGAGTTCGCAATCTTTATACTCTACACAGGTAGTTTTTTTTTTCCCCTTAAAGTGCTTGTTTTTTGAGTTGATTGATGGTTTATTTAGCATTGGATGACGTGGCATGATTATGTTCATGCAATGGCATAAATGGCTTATGGTATACTTCTCTAAACAATCAATTGACCTTTTTGTTTAATATTTAGCTACACATTTTTTCTAGGATCACTTTCATTTCTTATATGATAATGTTGTACCATGAAGACAAGCTAGACAAGTTATTGAGCTTCTTCTCATATCTGACCATAGATTATGTGCTTGATAGGGCTACATTTAGCTAATACTGTTTATAGTGTCAAACATGCTTGTGCCTAATTATGCCATTTATCATGGATACACATCATATGTTTTCTTTCTTTTATTGGTTCTTTCTGAACCTGAATTTATTTGTAAGCCACTGGAAGTTCTTTCAAGTTGTGAGTCCTAAAATTTTGTTTTCCCTCTCTTTTCTTGTCGTGAGAAGATGTTAAGAGAGTCTTTTTTGGTTCCTCTTGTACTGATTTTGGAATGTCAAATCTCCATTTTCTTGGAGATCTAAAGATTCAAAGATCAGAAGTAATGAATCAAATCTATGATGAGAAGTAATGAATCAAATCTATGCGGCCTTTGCTCATTATAGATTAAAATGCATGTGGTTTACATCCATAAGGCAACTTCAAGATTTTATGGGGCTCTAGGGTGCAACTCAGTTTGAGTTGGCCCTAGTACCATAGAGGATGATCAACTGATTCAAGTCACCTGGGTCCGAGTTTTAGAACCTTGTTATGGACAGTTTGTTTTGTGAAGCTGATGATCCTGCTTAGACTGGTGAAAGAGGGTGTTTTACAACTCTTTTTTTCTTTTTTTCATAATGTTTAATTTATTTTCCTTGTATCTCTGGGCTCAGTCTTAAAATGAATTTCATTTACCATTTCATAAAAATGGAAAAAAAATCTTTTAACATTTTATCTCAGTGCGATCTGTCGCAATTTTCCAATTGGTTGCATTCGATAATGAGTTCATGTTGTGTTAATAACATGTTATGGTTGCTTGCTCTTAATACTATGAATATGCATCTATTATGTGACATGACTTCCTGAGGGTCAAACAGAATCACTGATTCTCACTCTGGAATGGGAGTATGGAGAAGATCTTCATTGCCTTTCCTCGAAGTCTTTTCCATATTTTTTTTAATGTCAGATTTTGATAGAGAATAAAGTTTTTTTTTTTTTTCATAAATAAATTTAATTAATATACCCTTCTGTTTTTCAGTGTTCTTGTTCACAGTGTCTTCATTGCCTCTCCTTGAAGTCTTTTCCATATTTTTTTAATGTCAGATTTTGATAGAGAACAAAGCTTTTTTTAAAAATAAATTTAATTAATATACCCTTGTTCTGCTTTTCAGTGTTCTTGTTCACAGTGGTGGTGTGCACGGTGGACATTATTATGCCTTTATCAGGCCAACTCTCTCTGATCAGTGGTATGTTATTTGCATGTTAATTGCATTCAGGCTTAGTAAATTCTTCTGGTGTCTTGTTCTTGCATAAGACTGTTGTGAACTGCGTAAACATAGACGGACGTAGATATTTCCTTACATACTGTATCAGACTGGTTTTCAGTCTGTTTTTGCATCGGACTGTTATTTGCATGCTGATGCCTTTATAAAGGTTAATATAATGTGTGCTTTTTGTTAATAATTGTGCACTTAAGAACAAATAACTTCTCTGTTGCATTACCATTTTAGTTGTTTCAGGCATATGTATTTTGATAGCTGTGGATGTTATTTTGTCACAGTATAGTTTTACACTTTTTGTATCACTGGGACATTGTGTGCCTCAAATTGAGTTTATGGATAGATGCAATAAGGCATCATTGATGACTATGGCAATTATGATTGTGTTTTAGGTTTAAGTTTGACGATGAGAGGGTCACTAAAGAAGATATGAAGAGGGCCCTAGAGGAGCAGTACGGTGGTGAAGAAGAGGTGAGAATTCTGCTACCTTGAATTCTTGGGATTGCCACTTATTTCTTTCTTTTTGCTTATTTATTTCCACTCTCGTTTAATATATCCTGCTTCTTGTCTCTTGCTTATATCCAACAGTTACCACAGACAAATCCGGGTTTCAATAACACTCCATTTAAGTTCACAAAATATTCAAATGCATATATGCTTGTGTATATTCGTGAAAGTGACAAGGAGAAAATAATCTGTAATGTAGACGAGAAGGACATTGCTGAACACCTTAGGGTAAGGTGCTTTTTGTACATTGCCGTGTTTAACTTTTCCGTATGGTAATGTTGACGCTGAGAACATGTGAATTTTTTTTCCAGATAAGGTTGAAGAAGGAACAGGAAGAAAAGGAACACAAGAAGAAGGAAAAAGCAGAGGCGCATTTATACACCATAATTAAGGTTTTCATTTTCTACCTTCCTTTTGATAAAAAAAAGAAGAAAAAATAATCAGCCCTTTTTTTATGCCCCTCCAATTCTATTAGTGGGCTCTATTAGTAAAAATATTTTTTACTAATTGTTTCATCATGTTTAGGTTGCTCGAAATGAGGATCTTGCAGAACAGATTGGAAGGGAAATATATTTTGATCTTGTTGATCATGACAAAGTTCGCAGTTTTCGTATTCAGAAGCAAATGCCTTTTAACCTTTTCAAGGTAAGGTATTTCTTTTTTGTCTCCCCCTTCCCCCTCTTCCGAACAAAATTTGGATTTTATGAAGTGATGTAAATCCAAGATGCAATGGAGTTTTGTTATACAGTAAAGGACAAATATGCACAAAAGCAAATAAATAGAAATCCCGAGGGTAGCTCAGTTGGCAATTCTTATTACTCCTTAACCTTCTAAAGGGTTAATACATTGTGGAAAGAGGGGAGGATGAACGGGTGTGGATTGCCTTAAAAGATGGATGCTTCTCAGTATCTTCTTTCTTCTCGGCTTTGTCTAGCATAATGAGGGAGAGAAATGCAGTGAGCAGCATTTGGTAGATTAAGGCTCTTCCAAGAGTCATAATCTTTGGGTGGATGGCCCTTCGAAAAAGAATTCTTACAATGGATAACCTAAGGAGGAGGGGAAGGATAGTGGTCAATGGCTGCCCCATGTGTTATCTCAGTTTATTTGGAGATCGGTTGTTGAGTGGTTTGACTGCTGCGGGGTCTTTCCAAAGTCCCTCCCATATCTTTTACAGGCTTGGAAGGCTCCAATTGGGGCTCCTAGAGGAAAGGAAATGTGGAGATTGTCCTTTCTTGCAGTCCTTTGGACAATCTGGAAGGAAAGAAATTCTAGATGCTTTGAATGGGTTGGAACCAGTGAAGGGTGCTTGGTGGAGAAAACTAAGTTTTTAGTCGCTATGTGGGTGTCCATCAGCTCATCATTCAAAGGATACTCTTCAGATCAGACAATGCAGCATTGGAAGGAGCTATCATTTTCTTTTGCAGGGCCCATGTAATTTTGTCATGGGGGCCTCTCCCTTTCTTTTCTGTTTTCCTGTGTTCCTGTTTTATCTTGTTAGTATTCATCTCTTGTACTGCTTGCTTCTTTAATGAAAGTAATTATTAAAAAAAAAGTCATTTTTGTCCTCACCAGTTTAATCAGTTTTCAGTTGTGCAATCTGAGGATTTTCCTAATTTTTGTTTCCAGTTTGGATTGAACTGATCTCAACATGCACATCTATTAACACCGAGGAATTTTTTTTGTTAGATATAATGGCAATTATATTCACAAAGACAGTGCTATAGAGCATCAGGACCAATCCATGAAGATTATGATTGATGGAGGAAAAAGGGCGACAAGCACAACATATGTAAAATAATATAATTTTGATGACAGAATCTTGTTTGCTATGAAAGGACCAGCTCTAGATATTCCAGATTTGGCAGAACTATCTGCCACCAAATTGAATTCTCCAAGGTTTGATGAAATGAAAAGGAAATCTAGGGCATGTTTCATGGAAATCATTCGTATTGTCAGGATTAATTGGTTTCTATAATTATTATTACAACCGTCACTTCTAGTATTAGAGTTTATGCCTTTTCGCCCCCTTACAATGTGATGGTTTCTAGTTATAGAGTTTATGCCTTTTTTTTGTACCCTTCAATCTCTGATGGTTTTCTAATCGTTGAATGGCTCACAGGAGGAGGTGGCTAAAGAATTCGGTGTACCAGTGCAATGTCAGCGTTTTTGGCTATGGGCTAAGCGCCAAAATCATACATATCGTCCCAATAGGCCATTGACTCATCAAGAGGAAGCGCAGTCGGTAAATGCTTTTATATATATAAAAAATTCCTTTTCTTAATTTTCATGTTCTTTACATATATATTTCTTTGCTCTAAAAGTTGTCAAATTAGAGATGGCTTTAAAAACCAGCGGAATCTGGGTCTAGCCAACCTCCCCCGCCCCGCAATGAATCTCCTTTCTACAGAAAGGAGTTTGAGTTCGACACATCTTTTCTTCCTATTTTCTCATTGGAAAAACCTTTGGGAGGCTTTTGGGGATCTTCTCATCTACCACTGCTTAGTAAATGTGCATGATCTAACTTGTTTCTATCAGAAAAAAAACAGTATTATCAACTGTGCAGTGCATGCTTTGGGACACTTTTGTTGTTCTTTTGCTTCCTTTGGGATACAAATTTTGTTACTATCAGAAAAAAGTTAAAAAAAATACAGGCTTGTGTAATCTAAATGCCCATAATAGTCCACCAGAATTTATTTGGATTTCTGAAAACTGGAAATACATAAATTGGGGCTTCTAACTCTCGCGCTCTTCTCACACAACCATGTCCCTACCAGCTGAGCCACTGCCGAGGGATGAATTTCTGATGCACATTATCGCAGTCTGTTTTAAAAAAAATGCTCTTTATGTTATTATGTAGGAACTAGGAAGTGACCTTATTGAAAGTAAAGACCTATTTTGTTTTATTTGTTACTTAAAGAAACAAGAGGTTTGAGGTGTTTCCTCCATGAAAACCTTACTCTCTATTTTGGTCAGAGAGAACCCATTTTTGCAACCATCTCCACTCGCTATGATTCGGTGAGCAGTTTCTTAAAACCTACCATTGTAGATTGTCACCTCTCATAAGCTTCTTAGCAAAATTTTCCATGTGGCAGTGTTTAAAATATTGATTTCTCATTATTTATCTAGCCGTGTCCATATAGATCCGGCAAGATAGATAAGTTGACTCCAATATTTTCTCCATTCTGTCATATCTTTTCGGTTTTTATTTCCTATTTTTTGGGTGATGGTGTGTCGGTATATCCCTCTTGTGCTGTTGAGCTCTTATTACTTATAGTTACCATTCTGAGAAAGATTTTTGCAGCATGGAAATGATATGTAGTATGATTTGATACTATTAGTAAGATATGTTTTTAGAGACACTTATTATTCTCTACAAATTGAAACTTTTTTTAATCATGATACTAGCAATGCATTTACATGTGATGCTTAACAATGGAGGTGCTAAGATCTTGTGTAGAAATGTCAAGATTTCGCTGTTGTGGTTGATGCCAACAACAGCTGGATTGATATTCTTTTACCGAAAAGAAGAAGAAGAAAAAACGGATGGATTGATATTATTGGAAGCTGCTGACATAATAATCCAATTGAATCTGATATGTTGTGCGTATTATGGTATTAATGTTGGTATGTATTGCTCGGCAAATTATTAGAAAAAAAAAACATTAGCTAATAACTATACATATGATAAATATTGATATTTTTTTACAGAGTATTGGTTGGCAGTTTTATTCGGCAGACGATGTTGTGTGGACTTACTGTGGGGAAAATTCACCTTATGCAGTCCAGCTCGTGGGGACCTGGATGCATACTATTTCTGGGATTGGAGAATGGAAAAGTCTCATCCTTGATAAAGAGTCAGACAGAAAACCAGCTCCATCAGATTATCTCATCCCTTAATTTAAAGCCTTAATAGTTAATGGTCTTTTAAATTTTAAAAGGCCTTTGTGATCCAATCTAACAGTGAGTACAGGCCTGATGGGTGTCAAAATTAGGCCTTGGTCCAGATCAGGATTTTTTTTTTGGGGGTGGGTGGGAGGGGGAGGGGTTACTGAATGTGAAGGCGGTAAACTAATCAAAGTTGCCAAATGTGGATTTGATACTCCTATCCCTGGAATCTATGGCCAGGAAATCTCTGTTGTTTTTCCCCCATTTTTCCTTTTTCTTTCTTGGATCTTGATTTGAATATTTTTGGAAGTGATGAGTTTTAACAATTCTTATAGTCATAGTGATTATCCCTTAATGCTTATTAAAAGAGAAAAAGCAATCCCCAATAAAATGGCTTATCACTTCGTGCTGATATTTATGCTAAGTTGCATTTCAGGTTGGACAACTGAGGGAGGTATCTAACAAGGCCCACAATGCAGAACTAAAGTTGTTCTTGGAAGTTGAGCTTGGATCGGTAACAGTTGATTTCCAATTTAATGCTACCTCACTTTTCATTACGGCAGTGTTTTGGCCTCTTTGGATCAGTCATGAGTGCAGAACATTTTATTTTTTTGCAGATTTAATATATTAGTGTAAAATAGAATATTGTAATATTAAAATCGTATAATATTTTTGCTGCATGGCAGTTTTTCAAGCATCAAATTTTAAATTTAGTTGTTTGGCAGGCGCTTATATATATATATATATATTAGAGCAGGGTTCTTTATTATATTTATCACCTATATACACTTTATTTGTGCATAGTTCATTGCTTCAAATCCATTGAAGGGTACCTTTGAAATTCTAAATTCTTATTAAGAAAAATTTCACCCTAGTTAGTTCTCTGCCCCCGCCATAAGATTGATTATGTGTAAAAAGTAATTGAAATAAGAAAAAAAAATCCATATCACATGCTTTACATGTTATCAATCTAATGGTGGGAATCACTTTGATTGAAGTAAAACTTTTCTCGATAATATAAAAAGTGGGACATCATCATCACTATCACCATCATCGATTCATTACCACCACCACCACCGTAATGATTGCAGTCATTGCCATGATCATCGTGGCCATCATGACCATCACCATCTTCATCGTCACCACTACCACCACAATCATCACCGCCATCGTCACCAACACCACACCACCATCACTGTCACCATCATCATCATAATCACCACCACCACTACTACGAACACCATCATAATTACTATTGTGATCACAGTTCACCCACCCCCACCACCATCAGCGCACTTTCTTTAGGAAGAGAAGAGATGGAGGAATTCTTCTTCTTTTTAACCTTTCTTTAAAGCCTTGTTTGAGAGATGTTTATATTATAGAAAGTTTTTGGAGGGGAGCTGTATAAAAAGAATTTCGACTTTTTGAAAGAAAAGAATCTTTTCTTCTTAGTTTTCTTGGATTGCTAAATACTACAAGTTTTTAAAGTTTAGAAAATTAAAAAAGAAATTCTTATGTTTGTGCATCCAAACAGGCCCTTTATTCCTGGATTTTAATTTTATATAGATCTAAAGAAACATATTGCCAGATTTCTATATTATATATACAAAATTAAATCCAGTAAACATACTGTCAATGCTGTCTGGTCTGCAATGTTCCTCATTTCATAGTCATGATTGTGCAGGACCTCCGGCCTCTTCCTCCACCTGATAAGACAAAAGAAGATATACTACTCTTCTTTAAGCTTTATGATCCAGAAAGAGAAGAGCTACGGTATATATTGATTTCTTCTATTAGCATTGATTTGCTTAGGACATAATTTACAGTGAACGGTTTTTTACCATCTGTTGGTCTCAGATATCTGGGGAGACTTTTTGTTAAAGGTGTGGGTAAGCCATCAGAAATTCTAACCAAGTTAAATGAAATGGCTGGCTTCGCTCCTAATGAAGAAATTGAACTCTATGAGGTAAATCTTTATCTATTTTGTAATTTCTATCAGGTGGCAGTTTTTCATCGGACTTTTCTTTTTTCAGAATTTTAACTGTAGCTTCAGTGTTTCACGCAAAACATTATGAAATTTTCCTCGGTTCTCATAGAAAGAAAAGGTTTTCAGTATTTTATTTCGGTGATGACCAGGAAATTAAGTTTGAGCCAAGTGTGATGTGCGAACACATTGACAAGAAGCTAACATTTCGAGCTAGCCAGGTACGTAATTCATATATGCCATTAGCATTCTGCTTGTGTCATAATTCAATTCATGATTGATGATTCGAGTTAAAAAATGCGTGATTTTCTTGTTTGTGTGCGTGCATGTGCAGCTTGAAGACGGGGACATCATTTGCTTTCAGAAATCTCTTCCTGCTGAACCTACTAGCTACTGTCGCTATCCAAATGTACCTTCATTTTTGGAATATGTGCATAATCGACAGGTAGTACTTTCTAAAAAAATTCAAGCTGTGTGCATTGCATTTCTTGCTCTGTATGTTTTTAGAATTAACTAAAAATGATATATAAGAAGAAAAAATACACAGTGCATAGCTGTCTCATCAAGTTGATGATGTTGCATATGGAATCCCATAAAGCTGAATAACTTTTCAAACATGGGTATACCATTTACAGCCAACATCCTCCCTTTTGGCATTCGATTTAGTCAACATTTTATTGGCCTTCTCAGTAGGTTCTTCCAGAATGTGGCTAAAAGTACTGCTCGTATCCTTTGACAAGGTTCTGCATTCGTTGAGGAGTTGTCATTTTCATCCTTGATTACACTTAACCCCCACATGTCTGTGGAACCAAATTTAGCTACCAGTCTATTTGTATCCTTGATTACTCTCTCCAAGCCACATGTGTGGAGCCAAATCTAGATAATCAGCACAGAAACAGAGGCAAGAATTCATGGTTCATCATTGCATAAATGATGCTGACAAGGCTCGATAAGCACTCCATGGCCAAAATTCATGGCTGAAGAGGAATGATGAGAAAATACTTCAAATTTATTGTATCTTTCAAATTGTGGTGTCCCTATAAAATATCCATTTTTAGTTCCTCATATGTATTAAGGGGAACAAACTCCCAAGTCTACATCCCCATACAATTTCTTTTTTAATGCTTGGTCTGTCTCAATAATTTCCTTATGTAATAAAAATTGATCGCGAATCTTAAAGTTAAGTTATTTAGAGCCTGAGATACGAAACCCCCGATGGGTTTAGGGCCTGTGATCCCAAACCTGCCCCATGACGGGTGCTGGTTGGGTCAGGTCAGGTTTTGTAGTGGTTGGTTTATGTTGTTTTAAAAAAAAATTCTTGTAACTCTTAGAATTTGATTTCACGAGTCATGACCGTTAGTAGTTTGTCACTGCTAACTGCCACTTGTGGTGATTAATATTTCTATCTAAAACTTACTACTGAGTTATATATAAATGAATAGAAAGATGGTGGGGCAGGTTGGGCACAGCCAAAAGCTGAACCTGACCAACCTACTGTCAAACCCAACCCTAAGAGCAGGTCGGCGTGGATCCTATTTAAATCTGACCCGTTGCTGTCCCTACTGATGAGTACTGTTCTAAGTCACATGAGTTGGAATGTCTGTATTTAATCTTACTCTGACAAGCTGCCCAATTAGACAAATCTGATAGAATTAGAATTCATGGATTTGGAATTGGAGGTGTAATTGGATTAAGATTAATGTTGGATCCATTGTGAATCTGGGACCTGATAATGAATTCTGGTTCTGGGTCCAGAATCCCCACCTCATAGGCTAGACTAATCATTAATCAAAGCCAGTTCTGTGGACCAGAATCTAGACTAGATCTGATTATTAGCTGGAGCACCATACCAATATTTTCAGATCAGACCATTTGGGTAACTGGGTATGCATAGGTCCATTGCTGTCCAAAGCAGTCGATTTCATTTCGGCTATAACGTATTCTGAAATGAAACAAAGTCATGACGCATTGGTAAGACAAAACAGGCTGAAATGGTCCAATATTTCCAAAACATGCCGAACAGGCCTGTTCATTCAAGGTTTGCAGTATTTTGATTTTTTTTTCTTTTTCCCAACGTGCCCATAAATTAACAGAAAATTGGTATAAAAAAAATTCATATTACCACCTTTCCTCACCAAAATAAAATGAAACACTCATAACATGCAGGTTTTGTGCAAAAGCATGTGCTCATATACACTTTTAAGGTTAAAAGCCTTCTTCCCTTATGGTCAATACCTTACTCTCAAGTGTGGAAGACTTTATTTTGGTAATTTAGTATTACAACTTGACATGAACATATTTACGAGGATAATTGAGTTTTTCAAATGTATTTTATGTGCTACTTTAACTTTTTACTATTTTTCAGTTTTTTTTTTTTTAATTCTAGAAGTTTCTCCATATCTTCTGGAAAAGGAAGATCGAATTGTTCAATTTCAGAAGCAAACTGAAACGACCCCTGAAATGAGATTGACCAACAACCACTATGTTTCCTCCCCCTATCAACCACTGTTTCCACCCCTTACCATTTTTTTATATGAAATAAGCTCATATTTGTAAAGAAAAATGATGTTAAGACACAATGCCAATATAAAATATCTTACAAATCTTTAGCTAAATAATCAAGCAATTAACATTTTGATATTTTATTTAGATTTAAACAGAAGAAAATCAATGAATGGTTTGTATGCTGGTTGAAAGTATGTTTCAAATGGAAGTTTCCATGATTATTGGTGCCAATGTGCATCATTAGCACATTTGAAAGAATCCATTTAACATCATTATTGTGGCATATGTCAATTTATGCGGAAAACCAAACCGTAATTAAAACCTTGGGTGTGATGATAGTTTTAGGGGTGGGTAACTGGTAAGATGGACTCGAACAGTTGGAGTTCTTTTGTTTATGCTAACCAATGAAGAGGCTTCTTTTCTGCTGTTTCTTTCTTTTTTAGAATGAATCAATATCTGATGGTGTCCGTTCTTTTCATGAAACTCTACTAGATACATCGTTTTTATGTAAATCCATGTACATCGATGTCTGTCATTTCATGCTGTTTCTACATGGCAGAGGGAAGCATTCTGCTTGTCATTTGTGAATCTACATGATTTATACTTCATTTGTTTTCCTGTATACTTTTTTTTCTGTTTTATGTGGTGAAGTTCTAGTTTATGATACCTGAAATTTATCTTGGGAATGGTCATTGACATTATTATTCTGAAAAAAAAGATGCTCATCAAACAATGTTGCATATACGATATAAGTAATAAGATACGTAATCAAATAGATTTACTATGTATCATTCTGGGATCTGATCCCATTACGTTTGATCTCTTAAGTATCTCCTTTGATCACCTTTTTTAGTACATGCATCTAAAATCTTAGTATCTTCTTGTTTTGAGCAATAGGTTGTACATTTCCGATCTTTGGAGAGACCTAAGGAGGACGACTTCTGTTTAGAGCTGTAAGTATTTCAGAAGAAGGAAAAAAAAAAAGAAAAAGATGAAAAACTATTTTTACACTGCGTATATCTCTTCATATACTCTGATTGTGTTTTCTTCATTTCCTGGTATGTGATCTGGAAGGTCAAAGCTTTTCAATTATGATCAAGTCGTTGATAGAGTTGCTCGCCAACTTGGTGTTAATGACCCAACAAAAATTAGGCTTACTTCTCACAACTGTTATTCTCAGCAACCTAAACCCCAGCCCATCAAGTACAGGGGTGTAGATCATCTGTCAGACATGCTGGTCCACTACAACCAGGTTGTATAACAAATTTTTTTTAGTTGTACATGATCTTTGTACAATTCAGTTTAGCATCATTTTAATTATGTCATATTGGGTGTTTTTTTTTTTTTTTTGTGCACAAAGGTGGTAAATAGCAAGGTTTGATATTTTGCTATCGCTCAATATGCAATATTGGAATGTTCAGCTCAGTTTCTATATTCATATTTAGCTTTCTGATACTCAGCTTTGAGCTGATTATTTTACTATTGGAATTGTCAAAGGCATGGACCATGCAGTATTCTGTGTTTCACCTGAACATCACCTTAAGCTACTCTTTTAGAGTATTGCTGTAGTATCAATAATTTGTTGTGTAACAACTGGAGAGTCCTAATGGATTTTTTTTTCTGTAGCAGACTTCTGACAGTTTATGTCGTGTAACAACTGGAGAGTCCTAATGGATTTTTTTTCTGTGGCAGACTTCCGACATTTTATATTATGAAGTGTTGGACATACCTTTACCAGAATTGCAAGGTTTAAAAACCCTGAAAGTTGCTTTCCACTCCTCGAAGGATGAAGTGAGTTCACAGATTGTTGACCATGTTACTCATTTGGTGTTTTTTAAATTAACTTTCTATTCTGTTGTCTCCAGATTACCATCCACAGTATTAGATTGCCTAAACAAAGCACTGTTGGGGATGTGATCAATGACTTGAAAACAAAGGTTACTTGCATTTGTCTGTTTTGCTGTTTTATGTTTTCCTTTTCATCATCATTGCTGAAACACTACCACCACCACCAACAACAACAATATAATAAAAACACTAATAGTAATCATATTTTTTTGACCTGGTGAGTCAACCAGGAACTCGGCAAAGTCAATTCAGCATGTTTGTATATTGGGTGATTGGTTTGGCTGAACTTGGTTTGGATTAGTTGAAACATGGTCAACTCAATGATTTTACTTGATTCATCCTATTTTAGCTGAGTTGGCCTGGTTGTCTTGAGGCATTTCTATCTTTTCATATTAAAAAGCATGTCATCAACGTCATTGCTATGTTTTTGCCAATAACAACAAAAACTATACTTGGCCAATATGTTTATATATGACTAGTTGCTGGTATGCTAAGTGCATGATTTAGCCATTATGTTATGCTTGCAAAATTCACTCAAACAACACTTAATTACGTGTTGTGTATGATTTTTGGAATAGGTTGAGCTCTCTCATCCTAATGCGGAACTTCGCCTCCTTGAGGTTTTTTATCACAAGATTTACAAGGTACGCTTATGGCCTTCTTTTTCTTTCTCCTAATTTTTGCTTGTGTATGCTTTTGCATTTGTAGGGTTTAAAACACAGTTGCTGGTTGAAAAATGACAAGCCAGTATACCATTATATTGGTTGTAATTGCCTTTTTGCTTTGAACCGCTAGAAAAGTTAAAAGTGGCGTAACAGCCCTAAATTGGACAATTTTCTACCTTATTGGTAGTTAAAGCAGTTATAACTGTAGATATTGGTTTGAGGTCAATGTAAAATGGAGGTCTACTTCGAATCATTATATCCAAATAGAGTTAATGCTTACCATGGAAATCAGTACATAGTGGGCATTATGTGCTGATTTTTCTCTTTTTCAAAGCAGTTTGATTTGTTTGTTAAAGTTCAGAATATTGTTCAAAATTTCAAAGCAGTTGCAGCTTGTCTGCATGTCTTGTTTTAACTTGGGGTCGTTTGTCTCAACTTAATCCTCTTCCCAGCTTGCCCCTTGGGTGACCTGAAATTTATGTCTTGAAATTCGAAGGGCAGTTTATATCTGGTAGTATTGACTTCATGTTAATCAATAACTTGCAGATATTTCCATCTAATGAGAAGATTGAGAACATAAATGATCAGTACTGGACTTTGCGTGCGGAGGAGGTAAGTCATCTCTTGTCTATCTCTTCTTTGGGTGTCTCTGTTTGACAGGAATGTGCTCTGAGCGTTATGGTGCACTTTTTCCCATTTGGAAGAGTGATTCATTTTGCATCCTTGTGTCTGGATTTTGGTTGCCTGGTTTAGTTTTGATTGTTCAGCTATTGTGAGCTGTGGTTAATTGGACTTTTAATTGCCCTTATGGGAAATCTTATATCTCCCAATTTCACTTAGTAATACCCTGTGCTCTTGAAGCACTGTTGGAATCCATTAAAACAGCATAGCAAAAATGAAAGAGGAAATGAACACCCCAATTAGTGCCTCTTTTAAAATTTTCATAAAACTAATGAAAATCATGAAGAAGGATAGGAAAATGCAAAGGTTTTGCGTTATTTCTGTTGGACGATCCTTTAATCACAATGTTGATGTTGTAGCTTATGCACCCTAAAAACAATGTACTCACCAATATTATTCCTTATAGATAGATCAATCTATGGCTTTCACTTCATACATGATGTCTTTTCACAATAAACATTGGTCGTTGCTACCACATCAGTTGTGTTTGCTAATGAGAGCCACGAGGCCTACAACAAATTGCCAACGCAGGGTCTCTCTTCTCAATTTATGCACATTTGAGGTCCTACAAATTTCATTTTCAAATGAATGACAGGATTCGTGTAAAGGAATTTTCAAACTTGGGTTGGACTTCAATGGACTTTGAATAATTTGTTGATAGAATTTATATCAAATTATCCGATTAGTGGACCATATGATTCATAACAATGTGATAGCTCTAGATAATATGAAGTGTGTTAAATCTTTGAGTGTGTGGTTAAGCTTGTACCTTTTTTCTCTGCCACAGATCCCAGAGGAAGAAAAAAACCTGGGTCCTCAAGATCGCTTGATTCATGTTTATCATTTTACCAAAGATACAGCTCAAAATCAGATGGTAAATTTAGCATGAAATTTATTATGTATGTTTCTACTGTCAGCTACGACACATACTCGTTACTTGTTTAGAGTACTTAGCATTTTGGTTACTAAACTTCAAGTGCCATCCGACTCTAACAGCAGGTCCAGAACTTTGGAGAACCCTTCTTCTTGATCATCCACGAAGGTGAGACTCTAGCTGAGGTTAAAGTGCGTATTCAGAAGAAATTGCAGGTTCCAGATGAGGAATTCTCCAAGGTATTTGTTCTCTTCCAAACCCTTTTTTATGATGTTCATACATAATGGCTAGGTCGCAGAACCAATGTTTGAAATCTTCGACAAGCCTAATGAGAAAACCCTTACTAGAGTTTTATTGGAATTTATTTATTTTTATACCACTGGGCCTTTGGTCAATGAGAAGGTGGATAAGCTTGGAAGGGCTGTCGTTCATAGGACTCATTGCTCCATTGTATTAGGTTTTTCCTTCATAAATATCTAGTGTTCCCATCGATTGCCTTTGTAGATGGTTTGTAATTCTTGTACCTTTTGAATAGGTGTGCTCATGAAAGGGCGCAGCCCACTTTTGGCCGAGTTCAGGCCTTGTGTTTTAGTACTCTGGTCAGGCTTGGTCTAAATTTGCGCACATTTAATGTTTGGTCAAGGCTTGGATTAAGTGACAGAAAACCCAAAGCCCGGCCCCACCATGATAAGTATTGCTTGTAGTTTAGTGTCTGAGTTGCCCAAACAAGTGATAGAATAGAATGCATGGTCCAACATGGACCAATTGACTAAATGGGCAAGCTCAGCCTGACATGTTTGAGGCAGGCCAGGCACTTCAGACTCATGTCGGGCTTGGGCCGGATGCAGGCTGGTGTTTCTGAAGTTGGGCCTGATTTGGATATGCCTCAATCCAGCCCAACAGCCCATGAGCGGACTTTTGAAGTCCCCAACATGCCGATGGTGCTTTTATTCATGCCAGTTATTTTCCAGCAAGATTTTTCTCTTTGAATATTCAACCATCTCTATTTTCAATAGAAAATTGTAATGAGAAAATTTTTCCTTAGGTGTAGTATGAATATGGAGAAAACTACAAATTTGAACTGGGGATAGTTTTTCTCCTCTTCTCTGCATTCAAACAGACAGACCTAAGGCTTTGTCCTTAAAGGAATTTGTCAATTAGTCACCTGGTGCAGTATATCCATATGATCCACATAACTGACTCTAATATATCTAATTCCATTAGCTTAAACAGATGTAATCTAATAATTACCACATTAATAATCGCCTGTGAAATAAAGAATGGGCCACCAGTACCTGAAACAGTTGCATGCAATGCCTAATAAGCTCTACCTGTAAAGTTACATTCTTGTGTTTTCCTGGAATAAAACCCATTTGGTCAAGTTTTAATGCTGGTATGCTTGGTCAGTGGAAATTTGCATTCCTGTCACTGGGTCGCCCCGAATACCTTCAGGACTCTGACATCGTGTCCAGTCGTTTTCAGGTACATGCAGGTTTATCTTTCTTGCATTTTTTTTTTTCTTTTCAACTATCATTCAGGTTAGTTCTTGACCTTTCTTTTTTTCCTCATCTTCCCACAGAGAAGAGATGTTTATGGAGCTTGGGAACAATATCTCGGGTTGGAACACTCAGACACTGCTCCAAAAAGGGCTTATACTACTAATCAGGTAAGTTCCATCTATTCTAGTAAAAAAGCGTTTTCCCCTGTTTTGGTCATAGCAAATGATTTCTTTTGTACTGATAGGAGGTGTGCCTCAATGGACCAGTTATTTGACCTTTACTAGTACAAGCTTTAGCAAAATTTTGATGTCAATTGATTAGGACAATTGTATTAGGAGTCCTCTTTTAGGGGTTTGCCTATTCTTGATCATTCCTTTTCATATTTTCCGCATGCTCGTGGAGTCTTGAATATATTGGCCGATGTGTTAAGGCAGTTCCCTTTTGTTGGATGTTGGTACCCACAACACCAAAATGGAATTGACGACTATACTTGGGTTTTATGTGGATTACTCCGCTTTTTATCTCAAAATCGAATGCTATGTTTCTAGTTGCATTTTCCTCTGATAAAAAAAATCATTCAGATTCTTAATTGATTGTTGATTCTGAATTCTGATTAATTATCTCGAAGGGGTTTCCTTAGATATTTTTTTGCTGATTCTGATTTTGCTGAAAATATATATTTTTCACCTGTCCTATTCTTGTCCTTTTCTAAATGCTAGTTATAGATTGTGACTTCCCCGATCATGTCTCTTTTGCAGAACCGCCTCACATTTGAGAAGCCAGTGAAAATCTACAACTAGGAAAATGACTACTTACCACCACAAAGGCATTGACTGCACCCAATGCCTTGATCTCAGCCGCTAGAGCCATTCGTAGTGTGGAAAGAAAAACCAAACAAGTCCCAAGATGAATCATAGAAGCTTTGAGGCGGTTGCAAGGTTTGGTTATTGATTTTGTTGCTATGTATTCTTTCTAGTGTTGGGTGAGAGGAGAACGGAATTGAATGCGCGTGCGTATGTCATTTTATTGAAGACAGCAGCCCCGCTTTCGAGCTTTTCTTCTGTTTTTCAGTGACGGCCCCTTTGGTTTGGTGAGAGGCACTCACCTTCATCTTCATTTCCAATGTAATTTTAGTACATAAGAAGATTTTGGACTGGGGGATGTATACAGGGTATAGAGTAGTTGGATATTGTTGACCTTTTCCCTTTTTTCAAATTTATTTTCATTGTCTTCTGTTTCTTTTAGCTGTATTTAGGGGCCTGTATATTGTTTGGTGCTACTGGGGTTCCATAATGCTAGGGTTTGTTATTGTGTAAAAGGAGCAACTACTCTATAGCCAGCTAATATAGGGTTATAGGCTTCAGGCCTCTTTTCTTCCAATTGTGTTATTCAGGTCGATTGAAAAAGTGCCAGATACTTGCAATGCCTTTCTTTCCAGTGCAATACATATGTGCATTCACTACACATGCATTTGTTGATTAAGCAATACAATACGAATTGATTTGCCAAACAATACAATGGAAATCTTGAGAGAGAGAGAGAGAGAGAGAGACTCCATGGCGGTGCTCAACTATTTAAGATCTGAACTGCTTAAAAGTATATGCCCTCCCCTTTCTACGAGATGTGGCCAGCTTCTTCGAGACTTGACTTTGGTGTTAAAAATTTGGTTGTGTCATGGACAAGAGGAGGGTTGTCATTTTATGGATTAGATTTTATATAGTTGGGGCCCACTCGAGTTCTACCTGTATCATTCAATCTCATGACTCATGAGAGCCCCCGAGTTTCCGCTGTTGATTCCTCTGAAAAGGGGAATTGAGTTTTGGAAAGTAGACTTGAATATGTCTTCTGTTTTGATTTTATGCTATGAAATTTCTATATATGTTATTATTTTGAGATTGGGCATGAGAATGGTGATTTGGGCCTCTGAATTTTGGAGATTTGCAAGTTGGTGTTTTGAAGATTTCTGGGAATTGTTGTGGACTAGTGATTAGGAATTATTAACAAAATGGATTGTGGACAATCATGGAATTTTGAGGTATATATGAAGTCAACGCCCTTGATCCTAATGTAAGTAATGCACTTGATTTTGGTTAGTATTAAGTGTATTGGTTGACTTGTGGAGTATCATTTACACTTCTTTTTTTTCTTTTTCTTTTTTATTTAAAGTTGGACTATTGGTTAGGTCAAGGTGCGTCGCTTTAAACTTGAAGCTGCAAGAATCAATCCATTAGCATGTGTGCGCTACAAAGTGCCAATACCATTCACCATGAGTGTGTTGGAAGACACTGGTCGAATTTTTATTTTTATTTTTAAACATTTCCTTTTTCACTTTATTATCTGAAATGGCAAGGATTTGGCCCCGGCCGTTGCTGTTTAATGCCAAGTTCCTTTGCCGTGTTCCCGTGTATGAACAATCCTTTTTCCTTAAAGGTAGCGATTCTTTTTTGTTTTTCTCCTCTCTTTTATTAAGAGTGGTGTTTCTGTATATAGATGATTGGTCAGTCACTGTGTGCCGACTTCCAGCACAAGACATTTTAGATTGCATTCAGTCTGTTTCCAGTCTAGTTGTAATGAAGCCCTGAAACTTGATAAAAGCTGGGCCAAAAATTAAGTATTTCTCATATATCTAATTTGTGTAAATGAGCTGAAGTTAGACTAAAAATTTCAAAAGAGGAACCGATTCATACTGACTGTTGGGCTCCAATTCCAAAAGAACCACCATCCAATGTCTACTGTTGCATTGTCAATTTGTACATCTACATTCGATCTCCTATTCATTCATTAGGATAGGATTCATATCTACGTTTTAGTTTTTATCTTATTGTCGCATTCAGCTCGAAACGTTTGAATGAAGAGCTATTGCTTTGGTTGGGGATTGACTGGCCACGAAATGGGGCAGTACTGTCTCGTGAATTGTGACCAATAATTGAAAAAAAAAAAAAATCACCACCTTCTAGTGTCTTGTGAATTGTGTGATCATTGACTTATGCTTGAATCTAGAACTGAAACTCAAAGATCGAATCAGGCAGGCGGGATATCGGTACTCGCCTGTATCTCAGTGGATAGAGCGTCTTTTTCACTTCTTCATTTTTCTAATTACTAATTAACTCGGTCATTATAAGCCCCATCCCATCTAGTAACTGCTGGGACTGGCTATTACCTTTCTCAATGGAGGGGTGCTACAGACCCCGGGTGGGAGCCCGGGCTCCCAGTGTCGGGGTCCGTAGACTTTCACTTCTCAATCAATGTATCAACTCATAATGGTTTGGCATGCTTCTACAGTCAACTGCTCTTTTATCCAATTATTAAAACCAGCAGATGTTAAAAAACAGTACAACAAATAAAAGGAAAAAAAAATTGGAGTAACCAAACCAGAGCATTAGAGGAACCATTCGGAGCAATTCAAAAGAAGGGACCAAAACAAAGCATGGAAGGAACATCTCAATTCAATTGAATGATGGGACCATCTACAAAGATACCACACCAGAGAGCATGGAAGGAACCTCTGAAGTCTCAACGCAATTCAACAAAGGAGATGAACATTCAACACTGAGCCCACCAACAATAGGCCAACATTAGATGTGTCTAAGCCAACAGTATGGAAAAAAGTGTTCAATCCTAACCATTCTTCTAAAGGATTTTTTCATTTCTGAAAATTCACTGCCAAGGAAACATCAACCTTCATCCATTTTTATTTTTATTTTTTTTTAGACAGAGGACTGATAAAGCATTAAGATTTCCCAATAATATGTGAGTTTCGGGTTAGTGTCCATTCCAGTAATTTAGGATTGTCCATCAATAGCAATTCCAGTACAGTAGAGAATTTGTTAAAACTGAATATATTAGATAAAATTGAAAGAAAGAACACGACATGTTAAGCTATCTGCTGCTAGAAAGCACAGTTGGGGGGATATTTGGGTCTTTTTTGGATGAGGAGAAAAGGTGTTTTGGGGGGAAGGTCCACAGTCCAATGGTTTCTCCATCCAAACACGAATTTGAGATTTGAATGTAGGAAACTAACATCCTTCAATTTACAAAATACAGAAGGAACCACATTCTTTTTTTTTCAAAAATTTGAAAAAAAAAAGCATATATTTATATACATGTTATGTTCAATTTCCTTTTGTCCTTGTCATTTTCTCCTAAGTGAGTTCTCCTCTGAGAGCAATGGCAGCCCTTTGGATGGCCCGAGCAACCCTCCATATCTCGTGTTGAATCTCTGACCGCCCTTCATTCTTTGCCCTTTTCACTGCATTGGACATGGCATCTGCTATTCCTGGAAAGACCCTAAGCTTGCTTTCATAGTCAATTGGAGGCCCGTATACCTGTCCATTATTTCATCATCATCATCATCATCATTATCAAAGCCTAATCTGAGGTTGGCTAAAAGAATTATACTCAAACTCCGCAATTAGGAAAGGAAAAAAAAATAGAGTTGAACACTGAAAAGGTTGGCAAGGAATTGCAAACAAGAACATAAGGCCTCTCTCTCTCTCTCTCTCTCTCTCTCTCTCTCTCTCTCTCTCTCTCTCTCTCTCTCTCTCTCACTGTGAGTGCGTAAGAATGAGATTCTCCCTACCTAGTAGATTGTGATACCCCTCTAACCAGCTAAGGACACACCTATTGCAGCTCTCCATGGATTACTCATCCATTGAGGCCATTGATGGGCTGGAGATGGTGTCCGTACCCTATCCAATGGTCACTGCCAGGCCACTTTTCAATGTAAAGGTTCAAACCAAACTGCAGTGGGAACTGGGAAGAGTTTCACACTGGATTATTCTTTTAAATCATAAGAAGTGACCCATCTTTACGACTGTGAAACTTACTGCAGCATGGATGGTGATGTCCTTATATTCTTACCAGATGCTTGAACCACTGCCTCCCTTCCAAGCCCTCTCTTTCCAAGAAGCCTCTCTCTGCAAGCATTAGGCGGTCATTAAATGTCCTTCTCCTCAGCTCCAATTCCAATACATTCTCTCCCTCTCTTAGTTTCTGTCATTATATGTGATGCATCAAAATCAAATCATAAGACATAAAAGAGAGGAAATTTACACACTTACTGTGCATAGAATTACTTAAATCACCTTTGCTTCCTCATTGACTTCAGTAGATGCAGATATGAGCTCTTGAATGGCTGTGTTCATGGGATCCAAAGATATGCTAGTGTCCAATAAGATACACAATGCCTTCATATGTTCCTACAAGAAAATGAAAAAAAGAAAAAAAAAAGAAAAAAGAAAAAAAGAAAGAAGACTGCATCAATGGTCCTAGCAAAACAAACCAGTTAAAAATTTGTAAAAAGCTCATAATTTTATTTTAACAGTTTAAAGTGAATGAACGGTCCTAGGAAAATGATGGAACCAAGGTCCACGCAAAACAAAAGATGAGAAGAAGAGAAGCAAAAAGTGTTATTCCAAAACAATATCTATGAGAGACCCTCTGAGCCTCTTCTATTGTTAAACCATTGGCTAATTCATTCGCTTTGGATTGACAAAGGAGACCTAAAAGTTTAGACACGATGCTCTCATTTCACTGAAGATAGGAAAGAAAAAAATCCCCCAATGTTCCCCTTCACCTGCAAGATGCCCAAAGAAGTGACATATGAACAGAATCAAACCTTCTTCAAGGGCTCCCTTTAAATCTCCATTTGCATCCATCTTCTTAAGGGGTACAAAGAGAGACAGCACTGCTTTCCCCAGCAATATAACATGGTTACTTAGTTCCACTGCCCTGGGCCTCGGATTACCCATCAGTCTACCACAAAAATTGAGATTTAACACCATAATTGAACTTAACTTCTTTTTTTCTTATTTATTTATTTTATGACGAGAGCATCTCCGTGGTATTTTTACCTGAGCAGGACTATTCCTACTAGCGTACGCAACACACGGGCACCAGATAAGTCGAGCAGGACTCAAAACACAAGGAGCAAACCCACAACTTATGCCAGTGAACCACCACCCAGGCGGGTAATTGAAGTTAATTTCAAATTCATTTTTGCAGTTTTGCCTTGTCAACCTTGAGTTTACAATACACTGTTTTTGTTCAGTTGCTTAAAACTCACCTAACTGTACCCCTCTACTCTACAGTTATAAGCTTCAATAGATTTAACAGGCAAAACCATGAAATGTACAAGAAGAGGTTACGGCAATTTAGATTTACTCAATTATGTTAGAGGCACTTTTTTTTTTTTTTGGCTAAGATGGGACAGTGGTACAGAACTTGTGAAGCTACCTACCCACCCTAAGATGGGACAGTGGTACAGAACTTGTGAAGCTACCTACCCACCTGTGTGAGATGAGATGGCCCTTTCCACTCAACCATCTCATGTTTCTCTATGTTAAAGGCATTTAATCGCATCAGCATCCTCAGAAAAGAATTAGAGTAATTGGAACAAATCGTTTGTTGGGGTGACTGCATCCATTTCTAGGCGTAATCGAGGAAACTTGAGTGATGCAACTACCATAATTTTAGAGTAAAAGACTCCCATAATTTTCAGCTAAAATTAAATGTTAAATAATCCTTCAAGTTGCTTGTCTGATAAGAGTAGGGTACAGTTCCTGTACCTGCAATTGAGCTCCATAAGAAAGATAGTTGAAAGGTAAGATTGCGTCATCAACCAGGCGGAGGGCTAAAAGCCCCCAAATTTCTGTAACTGGGGCCATAACAACCAAATTTGGTTTCATCAGACTGACATTACAACGACTTCATGCTGAATATCTAATTTTTAAAGTACATGACAGTGAGCATTTAGACAAATTTTTTTTCAGGAAATGTTGCCAGATTTTTTTTTTTTAGATATTTAAAAGAAAATCTCCAGCAAGAATAGGATACCTGCCATATGACGTCGGAACAATGGATCTCCGTATTTCTTCATCCAGTCATAGGAGTCAAAAGCAGTATGATAGACTGGATAATCTGAACAGAGACATAGATTCATTTATTTATTGAAGGAAATAACAAGTCTAACTTCATTTTCCCGATTAGAAGATGATATTACTAGTTAAAGACATGAAATTAATTATTTTCCATCATGTGAACATAAGCAATCATGGCTCAGAAGATAAACTAGTAAAAATAACTAATCATATTGTCCCTTAATAGAAATTATGCAGCGGACAGTCATAGTTTCATATCAACTTCAGCAAAAGTACCTCGAGTAAGCATCTTTAAACTTGTCTCTGAACTTATTTTGTGGAAAATTTTCTCATAAATGTTAATCTTTTCCTTAGTACAAACAAAGTATGGATGGGTGGGATAGGGCTGCTGTTGAGGGTGATTCATTCCATGCATTTCAATGGCATACTGTGCATTATGAGTTCCCATGGGATTGGGATGATTTCAATCAATTGTGCACAATGAATGCTTCTACAGTTCCCAAGTTCTTCAATATGCTAATCAGGACAGACAGATTAGCAAGGGATGGGACAAGG
This sequence comes from Cinnamomum chago, assembly GCA_038049695.1. Taxonomy (NCBI): domain Eukaryota; kingdom Viridiplantae; phylum Streptophyta; class Magnoliopsida; order Laurales; family Lauraceae; genus Cinnamomum; species Cinnamomum chago. Next base: position 10,247,926 of record CP142454.1, on the reverse strand, counting down.
GCCCAACCTTATTTTAAAATGTCTGATTTTTCGCTTTTTATTCTCTGTTTTCCTATAAATGCCACCTTTCTCCCAAAGCAAAATAAAAAATAAAAAATAAAAAGTTAACCTTTTCCATAGTACAAATCAATGGAAGGAACCCCGGCATGCTGCACAAATGCAGCAAAATCTGAATCCACTTCACTGAGCCTTCCAATCTGCAAAGCAACCAGTTTGGAATTGTTATGATAGACTGAGATGGAAGACCAAAACATGCAAGTAGCACCTTAAGATAATTTTTGAACTTCAAAACACCAGAGTTGAGGAAGGGCATATTTTATATTTATATATATATATATGGGAGATGCTCCTATGAGAGCACCTCTCACCTCACTATGAGAGATAGGGGTGGGGGCCCTCACATTTAAGTTGCTGGCATTGGATATGGATGTGAGGGCCCCCACTCAATCTCTCATAGTAAGGTGAGAGATGTTCTCATAGGAGCACCTCCTTATATATATCTGAAGCCGTTCCGTGAGGGGATGGCTCATCGCTTACGAGTGCCGCCCGTTCAAGTGCTGCGGAAGCACTCGGCCGGACTCCGCCCACTCTGTGCGGCCGACCTCATCCGTCGGGATCCAAGTGTAGGGAGGGAGACCAAGGGGACTCATGAGCCCTATAGACCCTTCACGGCGGGGGCCGAGGTTGGAGTGCCCGGCTCGCCCTATGTTGGTCCCGCGGCGCTAAGTGCGGGGCGGATGGTTCGCCGTGGGCCTCGGGATCTAGCAGTACGATGGCATGCGGGTGGCCGATCCCCCGCCTCAGTCGCCCGACGGCGAGCTGGCCACCGCACCGAGGCCGACGGAGCGATTGGGGCTCATTGGATATGGATGTGAGGACCCCTTATATATATATATATATATATATATATAGAGAGAGAGAGAGAGAGAGGAGCAAATGCCTAAAATCAATTGGGAAATGAGGGAAATGAGATTGATCCGGCCCAAAATGGTCACATCAATTCGATCGATCAAATGGGGACCTCAGGCCACCTTACCAAGGGCATGATCAGCTAAAAGGGGCAAAGTCTAGAATTGGATAGTCGAAATGGGCTCAAACTCAAGTCCACAATTAATTGTTAATGGCTTGATTTAAAAGAGGGATCAGGCCAGATGTTAACTGGCCCATTTGGATCAAGCCCAAATATTCCATTTTGGGCCTGATCAACTAAAAGGGGCAAAGTCTAGAATTGGACAGTCGAAATGGGCTCACACTCAAGTCCACAATTAATTGTGAATGGCTTGATTTAAAAGAGGGATCAAGCCAGATGCTAACTGGCCCATTTGGATCAGCCCAAATATTCAAAACAGGCCTGAGTAAGCCCAGTAGTCTCCAACCAAAAAAAAAGCCCAGTAGTCCCAAAAGATACGGGCAGCAACTTGCTGGATTTGAACTCATCGAATCCAAAGTCACCTGTACCAACCAATGACATAGACTCAGTTGAATTTGAGTAAAACTGGTGAACTCTTCAGTGACTTGGCCTGGTAAAACTTGGAGCATGCTGAATGCTCTCTGACTGTGCCATATAATACATATGCTGAATGCTCTCTGATTGTGACATAAAATACACATTGGTATAAACTACAAAGAACTATTTGGGAAAGAAACTACAAACAAGAAAGCAATTCCTAAACTACTCAACACTTAGAATAGTAATGGACTGACATTGAGGTCACCACACTTGATTCTAGCCTGACTTGGACATATAAAAGACATTCACATACACTAAAAGGAACTAAAGAAACTCATAACTACTCTTACACTTTGAATATTAACAGACTTACATTGATCCCTCCATCTGCAACCCAAGATTGATAAACAGTTATGCCCTCCTTATCTGGATCCTTAACCTGAAATAATACCAACCTCTATCAATCATAAAAATATTAAATCTCATAATATGTTCTTCAAAAGTGTACTTGAATAAGACATTTAAGATGCGTGATCAAGGATTTCTTGCTTACATAGAGATAACCAACAGAATCCTATATTTACATAAACTGAGTCTACTTTTGTCTCCTAAAAAAGAAACCTGAATAATTTATGTCAATTGTGCACATTTCTATGGAATATGTTCCATAAAGAAAGGAAAGCCTCTGCCATAAGAGATACTCAGTAATAACTCTATCACCAAAGGCTATAAAAACACCCTTGCCTTCTTTTCCACACCCTTTCCCACTAGCTAGACTTCTAGTCGCAAACATATCAGATCTAAAATAAACCAGAAGAGCAATGTTACATTGTTTTACCTTCTTTGTAACTTCAACAAGGATGGTATCTAGTTGAGGAGTAGCTCTTGCAAAGAAACCAGGCCCTTGAACTGCACAGTCAACATTAAGGTAGGCAACACCTTTAGAGCCCAAGTTCTCAAGATTCTGCTCTACCCACTCAGTCGATCCAATCTAAAACAAAAAACACATCAATTACCATCCATCGATCTCCATGTGTGTGCGCGCATGGGCATATCTGTATTTTTTTAAATTATAAATAAAGTTATTAATAAAAAAAATTACAAGCACATGATCAAACATTACACATATTATCTGTGAGAGAAGCACCATCCTTAGGCAGTGTATCAGCCAACTCATTGGCTTCTCTAAAAGCATGCTTAAACACTAAAGTAACTACAGAGGAGATAAACTGGATTTCTTCAACCCTTTTAAAAGGTAAAATTCTATCCTTCTATTAACACAAAACTGTAAGTTGTGAAGCAGGTGAGGCAAATTTAGGATTGCTGATGGGATTGACAATGACTACTATAAACTACCTACCATCCCAAATTCTTCTGCATCCCAGCTACACAGAACAATGGTCCTTCTTGGTTTCCACCCCAAGCTCAATAGAATGCCATATCGCCGAGCAATGTCAAGAAGAGCAGCAGTTCCACTGTTTGGGTCAACAGCACCATATGTCCATGCGTCTCTATGGTTGCCAAGGAGAACATATCGATCTGGCTCTTCCAACCCTCTTATGATAGCAAATACGTTCTGGATTGTTGCAATCTTTTTCTCTTCCTTCAACCAAAAAATAGAAGCTGAAATAAAAATCTTAACTTCATTAGGAACACAACAATTTATTTTGGTGTTCAAATGGTCGAACTCTCCAAGCTTGAACCCTGTTGATCCACCAGTGAAGCCCAACTACCAAATTGAAGCCACTCAAAAGCATTGCACCTTGTAAGTGATGATTCTCAGATTTTCAATCCCAGCAGGCCTAGGCCCAGGCTCCCCCAACAACCCAAAACCAACCCGCAAGTGGCGCACGTTAGAACATACACAGCTCCATCGCTAACGTGCGCCAGCCGCCCCCCATCACCAGTGTGTATAGTAATGAAATGGCAAGTGTCTCCCTTCCCACTAACATGCGCCAAAAGCAACTTTGCAAAAATAGAAAATAAAAGCTAACCTTGTACGTGAAGTTGACCAGTGTGGGACCCACACCGACCCCTGCAATGTGCTCCCTGAGGGCGTGATCGTCGACATCCATCCATTGCTTTGGCAATCGTGGCCCACCTAGCGATCTCAGGATCACGCGGGCATTCTCAGTTGAGATGGGCATGGACGGAATCTTCGGGAATCTCCGCCCAACACCGCCGTCCTCCGCCGAGAGCCTCTCCCCTCCGTCCACCGCGGCCCACCCGGGCGTCTGCGGGTCACCCAACCCTCCCATCACAGTCCCCCTCTCGATCCCCTTCCCTCCGTCCCCGGCGTACAATAGCACCGCCACAGCCCCCTCCTCCTCCGCCCTCCGCACCACCCCTCCCCTCGAAGCCCCGCCCCTCCTCGCCACCGCCACGCACCCGCTCGCGTTCACCCCCATCGCCCCCAGCGCACGATAGTCCTCCCCACTCCCGTAGTTCACGAAGACCGCCCGCGCCGCCACCGTCCCCGACGGAGAGTACGCGTGGTACGGCGGCACCACCGGCCCCGTCTCGCCGGCCTCGAGTAGAGGCAGCTCCTTGGAGATGCCGTTGCTATAATGCACGGAGAGGGAGGCGTGCGTGGGATAAGAGAGGAGAGCTTTGTATTCGGAGACGTGGGTTTTGAGGCCGGATGCTTGGAGTTGGGAGAGGACGTAGTGGGCGGTGTTCTGGGCGGCTGGGGTGCCGGCGACGTGGGGTTGGCGAGTGAGGAAGCGGAGGAAGGATGAGAGGGTGGCGTTGTTGGAGGAGTTGAGGAAGATTTGTTGGAAGAGGAGGGGGTTTTTGGAATTATGGGAGAGGGGTTGGAGAGGGTGGGCGACGGGGTGGTGGTGGAGAGTATGGTAGGCCGCGAGACACATGACGATAATGAAGGGGATGATGCAGAGGAAGGAAGGTCTCAGTGCCATTTGCACAGAGAGAAAGAGGAGGAGAAGAAGAAGGGGGGAGAGAGTGAGAGAAAGCTTTTGCAGAGGGAAGAGGAAGCTGCAGCAGAAGCGCACGGTGGCTTTTGTAAAAGGAAGAGCAAGTGGGGGAGTATGGGAATTGGGAATATACCTGTTCTCCTTTCCTTGTTTTAATTAACCGGTCCAAACGAACTCCACAGTATATAATTTATTCAAATCCAAACCATTCAAAATCCACGAGTACAGTAAATCCAAACAAGAATTGATAATGGATAAATAAAAAACACATAATTTTAAAATTTCTTTAGAATTTAAAAAAAATTAAAAAATCTACCTTCTTTCTTCACTAAAAAAACAAAAAACTCAGTTTTTTTATACAGAAAATAAATAAAATTTCAAACAAAACAACTAAAAACAAAGCACTATCATAACACTTTATATTTTATTTTCTCTTGATTTAATACTTCACCTCACCGTATTTCAATTCACCATACATCCAAACAGGCCCTCAGGATATATAGGATATCTTATTTTTATGTTAATCAGAATATATTCCACCCTTGAATTGACTGTTTATGAAAAATATGAACAATAATATAATGCTTTCAAGTTTCTCATCAAGTTGTCATTCTAATGTCGAAATTAATTTAGATTAATGTAAGATTTAAGGATAGCTCTATAACTGTATGGTATTTATTTTTAAACTTTTCAGATTTCAATAGCTGGTGTCAGCTGAAGTTTTTCTCCTTTTAACTTAGTATTTGTGAACGTTAAAGTGGCAGGCTAAATCAAAGAACATCAGCTTATCCCAGTGGTAAGGAGCACAAGTTTCACTAGGGTGGGCAAGAATTGTACATTGGGTTGGGAGGAAATGATTTAAAATCTTGGTCTCGGTCGCGGTATTGGCTAGGCCGAAAAACCGATATGATATGAGTATCAGTTGCGAATATCGGTCCGTCGCAGTCATTTAGATGTGAATCTTTTTTTAATAAAAAAAAATTCACAAAAATATCGAAAAAATCCAGAATATTAGAAAATGCTGGAAAACGATATATTTTTTCCATTAGTAACAATAATAAGTCAAAATCTCGGTCACTTTAAGTTATGAGTTCTGTCTGTGTCGCCGTTTGCCGTCTTCTCCAGTATTTTATATAATGTAACCATTATTGATGCTCATGATCAATTTACTAGTATAAAATATAAGAAAATAAAGATAACATATCAAGAATCATTTAATACTAACTCAATTATCAAAATAAGTTGTGAAATCCAAGACCATGAAGATAAAATATTAAAATCCGAAACATGATAGTGAGATAAATCAATCAAAAAACACTTGGACATCAAAAGGTTTATGGTTTACCTGAAATTAGGGCAGACTAGAGAGATAAAGACTGATGAACATGACAGCCTAATTCCAAGTGGAGTGTTGCCCACACTTGATATCATCATCATTTATTCGGTATGGATTGTTAAAGAATACATAATAGTTAAAATAAGGGAGTGTGTTGATTTTCTTACCAAAATAAAATGATTTTTTTCAAGAAATAGTGTTAGAAATATGCAAGAAAATCAGTTAAGGAGGAAGGTTGCTCTAAGGAGATGAGTGGAGATGAAGAATGAGGGAAAAAATGAAAAATTTAGGATTTTTTTCCATTATTTTATTTTGGTCGATATTTTGACCGAGATGGACCGTTATATCGATTAAACCGATATTTTTAAAATATTGCTCGAGATGGACCGATATTTTGACAATATTTTGGTCTGCGATACCGAGACCGATATATCACCAAAATATCGGACCGGTATGGGCCGATACCGGTTCATATCGGCCGATATGAATTGGTATTGACTGATATTTAATATACTTGGGACCCACTCGACTGAAAGGAAAAAGAAAATCACTAGAGGATCCCGATTCTTTATTAAGCAGCAGCAAATTAGGCAAAAGAAACTTTTGGTGCGTTTTATTTTGGAAAGGTGCTTGGCAAAGCCATGCTTTCCTCGTTTGTCGTAGCATGCTTAACGCTTTACTCGTTCCCCACGCTTGGAGTTAAAAGGCATGCATTGCACAGGTTGACCACTGTAAGGCGCAAAACCTTACATCAAAAGGAAACAATTCATCTCCTCTGCTTAATCAGATACATAGATGTCAACATTTGATGAGGCTGTTATACATGATTAAAATTTTGTACCAAAAAGTGGTATCCGCGTAACAAGATCATTTCTATAGTTTTCGTAACTATGGTATAATTCTGGGTGTGTGCGATTGAGATGTAACAAGTGGCGGTTCTAAAAATTCGAGTCAATGGAGTCAACAAAAGACTTATCATCTGCAAATCGAATAAATTTATTTTTCCCTTCATCAACATTTGTCATATACTTTCGATAATTCGACAAGTATAGTATAAAATTCTTAAATAATCTATTTTCGATAATTCGACAAAGATAATATTGAATTCTAAAAAAAAAAGAAATTTTAATACATTGTTACTAATAGTTCTTAATCCAAAAGAATAATCCAAATACATAAACTCATACAACTGTTCTCAACAGGTTTTTATGTGTTGAAATCTTTGCATAATAAATTCATTATCAACACTAGCAACCACATATTTTTCAATATATGTAACCAAATAATCATTCATCAATTGATCTCCTATTCGGTTACGCAACCTGTTATTTAGATACTTCATTACTAAAAAAACTCTTTCTACCATGGCAGTTTCTGCTGGTAAAATCAACGCCAATTTTAAAAGCAAATAAACCAATTAGTATATGATATCCTTCTTTGTCTCCATTAATTTTCTAGCAACGAGTTCTAAAAACTTGTTGTTATAGTGTATATCAGTTTAATTTTTGGTAGACAGTTGACCCATTAACTTAGATGGTGGGTATTTTATAATGACTTTTGTTCACTACCACATTAATAACGAAAAAAATGTAAAGTTAGTTAATGTGGGGTGAAACTCTTAAATTGAGTGAGGTCAAAAGCTTCATATAAATTTAATTCATAAAATAATTTTTTTTTAAATGCTTTTTCAAATCTCAGTGGGGTCAATTGACCCCACCGTAATATATGTGGAGCCGCCCATGGATGTAGCGGGCTATAAAGAGAATTTATGAGATAAAACGTTTTTATAATATCAACGTTGTCAAATAGGGAAAGCAAGTTATAAATGCTAGCCGTTGAAATAATGAAATGTAACACATGCCTCTAACATGATACTTTATTACCTGACAAAGGGCTGCAACAACACTCCCAATTATTTCCAAAAAAAAAATCTCAATTTATGCTTTAAGCCCAAAATAATTAAGAAGTTATCTGCTACAATCAATATTGATTTTGGTCGTAAAGTCAGATCGGCTAACTCTAGCGCATGTGCGTTAGCTAAAGTAAATGAGTTGCTTTAATTCTGTTACTTGGAGTGGAGAATGGTATAATGCTTTTGTATATATTCCTTTTTTATTTGGATTTCCTCTTTCTTCTTTTTAACAAAAGTTATAAAGGTTCCAAAATAAAAATGTTGTGCTTAGAAGATGCGGTTTCTTTTCCCTCACTGAGACGATGCTCAAAGGCCAAGTTGCCTAAAAGCTCTAACGGCACGTGGTGCGCAGGCCTACCTGAGAGATTGGTTCACATCACAGGGCACCAATGCATCGGGTTGGGTCGGAATCCGATTCAGGTTGGGTTGACCATTGTAAGTAATACCTTCCGGTTCAACTGCAATGTTTAAGATCTAAGATTTCACTACTCAACCCAGACTTCACTGATCCAAGGACCTGGACCTAGGCCCAGACTGGAATACATGTATGTGTGTATCGTGTAAACACTAGTATAAATATCTTTTGTGGGGTTTGAATATTGTGGTCATTTTTTTTTTTTCCTTTCAATTGGAGGGTTCTAATCCTTTGGGTTAGACTAATCCCTCTAGGTAGGGATGTAAATGGGTACCCGATTCTTCGATTACCCGGAGGTTTCGACCTGTTAAAAACCAAGTCTGGGTCCCAGTTCCACCTTGGTTCAGACCCGTGGTTTCGATACCCGATATATTATCTTAATTTTAGAGAATTACTCCTAAAAACTATGCTTTTTTAATATCATTCACTACCTAAACTCGGACCCGGATCCAGATCCATCCCATATATGGTTCTGGTTTCGGTTCCGGAGCCAAGAAACTGGTTCCGAAACGGTTTCGGGTCCAGATCTAATTCCACCTTCTCCTTAACGGTTCCGATTCCTGGTCCATGGTGGACCCGGACCGGAACCGACCCGTTTACAACCCTACCTCTGGTCAGAAAGAAGTCGGGTAAACTCCCATGTAACCTCAGTGTGGTAGTGCAATTTCGAACCTACAACCTCCTAGTTCAACTTGTGGTCCTATGCCAACTGAGCTACCCTTGATGTTAAAAATATTGTGGTCATCAAGTATGTGAAGATTATATACAAGGAGACCCAAATTTCACAAGTCATGTTTCTAAATCTTCGACCCATATTCGGATTTTGGGTAGACCTTAGTAGGTATTCTATGACCTACGATCTTCATCCAGTTAAATAGAATACTAGCACAATAATCCCTGCTAATCACAAGCATGACCCATGTGGGTATGGTCTGCACCATCTAATTACTTTTATAAATTTTTTATGAATAAATATAAATAAATATTATGTGGTGCAGTGGTTAGATTTATTTATTTAAAAGAAGTCGAATGGTCCTGTTTTATCCGATAAAAATTAAAATAAAAACCCTAGACTTAAATATATTATAATAGATTATGCCATGTAAGTCCTAAAAAATCTTGCTCTTCCAAGAGCCCATCTAAAACACAAATTGCTCAAAGTCAAACTCCAATTTGGGATCCATTTGGTAGATTGACCAAATCTAAGCATGTAGTTTCAATAAAAAAAATAAAATAAAGAAAGAATGCCCCTCTAACTCAAACGGTCTAAAAATTTGAATCGACGATATCCTCAAACTTTCCCCACCGTTCGATCCTCCATTCCAAAACATTTTCAAAACAGAAACTCCCTCCTCTCTCTCTCTCTCTCTCTCTCTCTCTCTCTCTGCATTTCATCTTCGTTTCGCTCTCGCTCTCAGACCTTTTTCTTCTTCGTCTTCTTCTTCTTCTTCTTGAGATCTGATCTTGAAAGAAAATGCCGACGTTTTCTGAGGCAGCAAGCGCTCTCCGTAGCAGATTTGGGTTTCAAGAGCATTCAGATGCGGAATCCGTTCGGAGTTCTCCTGCTCTTTTCAAATCGGCATCTAAAGATAGTCTCCTCCAGTCTTCCCTAGCCCCAGCGGCGCCGATTGGAAGCAATGCAGAGAGAGACGATCGAGAGATCTCTGGAGGATCATCGAATCAGAGCTTCGAATTGCAGGAAGATCCTTCTTTCTGGAAGGATCACAACGTTCAGGTCGTTTTTCATTTCTATATCGTGCATTCATTTCCTCTCAATGACCTGGTCAGATGATTAGGTCTGTTAGGGTTTATCATTCATTTTGAGATGTTAGGGTTTTAGTGGGTGGAATTGCCAAGAATCAGTTTTTAGCATCGGGTATTGCTTTCTGTTAGCTCCGATTTGATTAGAGTGTCTGCTGTTGACTTTGTGGTTGGGATCCATTCGTGTATTTTGCCTATTGAAGGAGGGATTTGGCGTTGTAAACTGTGTTTTGCTATTTCATTGAGGATTTATTGGGGATTTGGCACTAAAATTATCAGCAAACTGATTCGTAATGCAGCGAGGCTGCGATACTCTCTCTCTCAGAAAAAAACTTAGGGTTTCTCACATAAGGGTCTTTGTGTCCAATATGCAGGTTGTCATCCGAATTCGTCCTCTCAGCAGTTCTGAAATATCCCTCCAAGGGTACAACAGATGTGTTAGACAGGATAGTTGTCAAACAATTACTTGGACTGGTCACCCAGAGTCTCGCTTCACTTTTGATATTGTTGCAGATGAGAATGTCACCCAGGTAATTCAGTTTTCTAATCTATACTGTTCATGTTAATGTTTGTGGGATGTAGAAGTACTGACTGATTTCAATTATTTAACAGGAGAAGCTTTTCAAAGTGGCTGGTTTAGCAATGGTTGAAAATTGTGTGGGAGGCTACAACAGTTGCATGTTCGCATATGGCCAGGTGAACAAAGCATTTTGATTACGTTATTTGGCTGATACCTTTATAGGATGTTATTGACTAGCTGTTATTCAAAACCAAGGCTAAATATTTGACTCATGAAACCCTTTTACTCTTTTAACATACGTGTAAGGGTAGAGTAGGGGATGATCTTGATTATTTTTGTGGATAATTTAGGGGAACAAAGCATTTTGGTGAATTTCCCGTTCTATAACACCTTGGAGGCATTTTTAGTTCAAGCATTCATTTGCCTTTCTAACCATTTTTTATTTTGGAACATGACATTACAAAACAGAGAGAAGTTTCACACAGAATTTGATGGTTTTCTCTTTATATTTATATTTGTGACAAAACATATATTATTTTGTGTAGACTGGTAGCGGAAAGACCCACACAATGTTGGGGGACATTGAGGGAGGCACACGCAGACACAGTGTTAATTGTGGAATGACTCCTCGAGTGTTTGAACACTTATTCTCAAGGATTCAGAAGGTAACTTTTTTGTCGTTTTACAGGAAGAACACTTCTAATTATTTTAAATCATTGACATTCTTTAGAGATAATTTGGTCAGACAAATCTCCATGCTTTCTGAGTAATTAAGATGTTTAGAAGGTTCTAGGAAAATAAAGCATTCAACAGGTATTTCCTTATGCAATGCAGCAACAGTATTGTCATAATCATTCTTTACAAAAGGGATAAGGAAATAGTTTGGAGAAGAATGTTGTACTGGACCTCTTTTCCAGGTTATAGTGGCAAATGTTTTTTTTTTCCCTTTGTACAGTGGCTATTATTGTTTTCAAATATCATGTACAAAGAATGAGTCAAAAGTAAGTTTCATGTATGGTCAATCCTCTATTGGCACATGGTGGCTTGGCTCTTTGGCATCATTCCCACTGCCCAGTGCAATGGTCAAAGACCCAAAACCATGAAAAACGAAATGACCAAAATGAAGTTAACCTGCATTTTTTTTCTCAAAAAATATACAGATTTATTGCTCTTGATGAGACATTAAATGATTTATTTTTCACTAAAGAGATTAAGTTAAAGTTATTTTGTTGAGGTAAAGCACTGCAAATGTTTAGTATTCAATGGTAAATCTAGAAGACAAGTCACAAAAGTCACCACAAGGTTTGCAGTGTCAAAATAAATGACCGAGGCTCGCTACGAGAAAGTTTGTGTGTTTCTTTTTTTCCCTTTTACAGTTTCACTAAACTATTTTCATTAGAAAAGAAACTTAAATTTGTTGAAAACTCCATGAGTGGTGAAATTTTTTGAAATATGTTTTCTTTTAACTTTGCATTCGAACACGTGCTCACATGCTTTTGAAAGCTTTTTGCCTCGTCATATTTTATTTAATTTTTTTTCTTTAATCTTCTCATTCTTAACCTTAAGTTGGTTTATGGATTGTGTTGTGGCAGGAGAAAGAGTCGCGCAGAGATGAGAAGTTGAGATTTACTTGTAAATGCTCTTTTCTGGAAATATACAATGAACAGATTCTAGATCTCTTAGATCCTTCCTCAACAAATCTGCAGGTAATAGACCACAACTTTTTGATCATTCACTGTTCCATCATCCATGAGTCTACATTCCCTTGACATGACCTCTCTCTCTCCAATTTATTTAACAAAGCTGTGAGCACATCCCCTTTTGTGTTTGAATTGTTTTTTGATTGAATTGTCTTGTTTTCTATAAATCTAACTTGAAGAAATTATAAAATATAGTGCTGGCACTTTACATTTCTTAATGATGAAAGGTTCTGGTTTGGAGTTGCAGATTAGAGAAGATGCAAAGAAAGGTGTTTATGTGGAAAATCTCAGAGAGTTAGAGGTCTCAAGTGCTCGAGATGTCATTCAACAACTTGTCCAGGTATTTCATTGCTTTTCCAAAATTGCCCATTGTTGGGGATTTAATTAGGGCAAACACGCACGAACAATCACAACCACAAGCAATCCACACGAGACACAGATTTATGTGGTTCGGCAATTGCCTACGTCCACGGGGCTATGAGGATTTCACTATGTAGGAATTGGGCAACTCGTTACAAAGATTCCAAACCCTCTAACACTTAGCCTACTCTCTCCCCATAAGTCTCAATCTTTCTCTCACATCTGCCCCAACGTTGTTGGTTTGGAACCACGGGAGAGAGAGCTCTCACCTCTCTTACTCAGTGTCTAGAGTTTCCGATCACATCAATATATAATCTCTGCTTTCTTGACCCCCAAGAAAGCCCCGGTACAATGGACCACTCTGGTAAACCCAAAATACAAGGCATAAACCCAACAATCATCATAGGTTTCTGATCGGAGAATCAGTTCCTTTCTGGATGGCGTCGATGATTGCTTGGGCTTCTTATTTTTCAGTTCTGAATCTTTAACTATACAACGAAATTGTAATTGATATAGCATGTGGTGAGACTTGCGAGTCATGCAAATTAATTTTGTTTCAAGTTGATGCTCTGTGATAGTTCTATAATCAGATGAATATAGTTTATATGGTACTGTTATCCATTCCAGTTACTGATCATTTTCCTCATTTGTGGTGGATAATGTCAGTATTCTTGTTGACCCTTGAATTAGAGACGAATTTGTGAATGAATTCTTTTCAGGGAGCAGCGAATAGAAAAGTGGCATCCACCAACATGAACCGTGCAAGCAGTCGATCTCACAGTGTTTTTACTTGTGTCATCGAGAGTAAGGTGTGTTTTTGGATATCTTAGCCAATTAAATAATTATTTATTATTTGAGCATCAGGAGTTGAGTGGTTATACTTTAATGCCTAATTTTACTTGTTATAGAACTTTTTAGAATGATTTTATTGAGTTTCCATTGGCAGTGGGAGTCCCAAGGTGTAACTCATCACAGGTTCTCTCGACTAAATCTTGTTGATTTGGCTGGCTCAGAGAGGTATGATTTTATCATTTGACTAAGAGATATGTAGGTTGTCATAGGAGAACTTTAGCCCAAGCTCATTTAGAAATTTCTCTGATAATGTTATTGATCTTAACCATAATAAGTATACATGAACATATGTATTTTAGTTGACAATTGAAAAGAACATCTATTAGTTTTTAACTCAAACATTTTGTTAATAACCATGATAAATATGTTAAACACAGGCAAAAGAGCTCTGGTGCTGAAGGAGAACGTCTTAAGGAAGCCACTAACATCAACAAATCTCTTTCAACATTGGGGTTTGTCTTATATTCACTCACTTTTAGTCGTTTTGAGTAATTTTTTTATTTATATTTTTTCTTTAGTCACATAGTTCATTCCTTGAGGTGACATTTTATTAGTTATGCAGACTTGTCATTATGAATCTTGTGAATATTTCCAATGGAAAGTCACAACATGTTCCTTATCGGGATTCAAAGCTTACATTTCTACTTCAGGTAGATATTTTTATAATTCCTATTATTTTATATTTCTGGTCCTTCGCTCTTTATTACAAATCACAAGTTAAAGCTATGTGAGAGCCAGGTTTCTCACATAGCTTCTGAGAGATATCCGGCATTTGGCATGATACTTTACAGTATGCTCTTGTGTTCAGTTTGTACTAATGGGGACTGGGGTCCATGCTTCAGATATTTAAATTATTATGATTTACAGTGCCATTGATTGGTCCTGCTCCAAAAACACCCTAGATTGAGATAATCCTATTGCTTTTATCGGTGGTCAACGAACAGATGGTTAAGAAAGAAAATACAACAAGGTCCATTTCTAAGAGCAAAAAGGCCGAAGACAATGGCGGTGATCTTACAGTCTTGGAGGTTTTTGTGCATGGACCATAAAAATGGTGTCCACCAGTCCATAGTTTATACTTTATCTGAAAGATGGGCCCTACTTGTACAAAATGACAACCCAAGACATTCTCAAACTGGGCCTCATTAATTTCCTTTGTAATATTTGAAAACTTGCAATTCAAAACACCTGCAAGAGGGGTATTCTTGACTCCTAGCTAGAGGCTCAAATCTGTTGCTTTGATTTATTTATTTATTTGATTGGTAACTGCAAATTATATTAAAATGAAATCAAGGTACAAAGAAGTTCGACAAAAGGAACTCCTCATGTTGCTTTGATTTTTTCTCAATGGCTTTGCATTATCATATGGTTCCTTCGGCTTCCCATGTCTAAACCAACTTGTAATTTGATAAGTAGTAGCATAATTGGGAATTTCTTCTAATTATGTCTCTCTTCTTCTCAGGACTCACTGGGAGGGAACTCCAAAACAACTATAATTGCAAATATAAGCCCATCTAATTGGTAAATAACTCAGTATGATCTTTTCCTTCTTGCTGCTAGTACTTGTCATCAATGTCTGAGATAGATACAAGTATGATAGCTACTTACTGTTCTCACTCTTCATAGGCTTGATTTAACTTCTACTCAACTGATTGGTGTGTGATAATTTCTTTGGCTTCCTGCAGCTGTGCTCTGGAAACACTAAGCACACTGAAATTTGCACAGCGTGCCAAGTTCATACGCAACAATGTATGCCAGTTTTGCTTTGTTATTTTCAATGTTCTTGAATTTATTTCCGTTCTTGTTTATATTCTCTGGAATTATGTCCGCTATACATACTTCTCTGTAATTTGTTTCTAGGCAATCATAAATGAAGATGCTTCTGGGGATGTCCTCAACATGCGCATTCAGATTCAGCAGCTGAAGGTATTACACTACTTTGGTATAAATAGTCTTTTCTTCTTTGAAAGTATAGGCATATAAAGTTACTGAAGTACTGTAATTGGTCAAATTTCTTTGTCTCAGTAAAAAAAATTAAAAACTGCAAGCTTTCTTCCAACATTTATGAAATAAGTGTTTGATCCTTTTAATTCACAGTTCCAATGACTACGGCATTTTGTTTTGGTCAACCATTCAAGGTTTTTCAGATACTTTGCTTGCCTCAATGAACTAACTATTATTGCTTTTAGATTTGTTTACTATTTACTAAAACACCTCTTAGTTTAGAAGAAACGACATTACTTACCAATCTCATCAGAACTTAGAACTTAAAATTGTCACTGAATGGATTTTTCGACTTTTGTGAACTTACACCTTGTAATTGGATTTCTTTGTCTTTGAACTTCGATAGTTACTGAGTTTTGCTTATCTTAAAAGTTCAAGAAGGTTTCCAAAACCAAAGATTATGGTACTGAGTGGGTTTAGGCTGTAGAGTTTAGTTGAGTTATTTTTTCAATGTATGAGCCACTCTTGTGTAGTTTGAGTCTTTTCTATCCTACATTTGGAAGGTCTCACCATGCTTTTCATGGTACAGAAAGAAGTAAATCGTCTACGGGGTTTAGTCAATGGAGGGGCTGAAAACCAGGAAAATGATAGCTGGACCGTAGGCTTTCCAGGCTCTCCAGGCTCATTCAAATGGGATGGAGGTCTGGGGTCGTTTAGCCCACTTACATCTGAGAAAAGATCATCCAAGGTATGTATCACTCTTCAAAACCTTATATGGTGTTTGTTCAGTACATCAGTAGTCGATGCCAATTGGAATCAGAAATTTATTTTAATCTAATGGTTAATATTGGATACTCATGGGCATGCTTCCAACCTTAATTGATTTGTTTGTGTTTGCAGAGAAAAGATTTTGATGCTGCTCTTGTTGGAGCTTTCAGGAGGGAACAAGATAAAGAAATTGCACTGAAGGCATTAACTACTGAGAATGAGGCTGCAATGCAGCTGGTAGGGTGAACTCGCATTTTTTTTTGTTAGTTTAAGGAAAATGTCCTTATCACTCCTGAACTCTACAGAAACTCTTTTTATCTAGAAAAAAGTATAGTAAGTGAATTTCTGTGTCTACTTATTGAAACTTTTTAGTTTGTATACTTTTATGGCCACCATATGAAGAATTGAGAGCATACAACTGTTATATCCAGATGCTTCAAAATACACAATGCATCCATTTTGCTATGCGTCATCTGCGCATCATAGGCATTTACAGTTCCTAGATCTGGCCTTTAATTTTTAAGAAAAAGATGCTTAAAATGAAGATAGTTTTGTGGTCCTTGCAATTTTTGTCAACTAATGGAAAGGTGCTCTACCAAAAAGAAAAGGTTATGGAGCCTAGTTTGCTCTCTTTGGAACTAACAGAAGCAAGTTCAAGATGCATGCCGAGGGGAGCTTGCATTTAAATATAGAAGATGGTCATGTATACTTCCAATATGAAGAGAATACCATTTTCTTCATCTCATTGAAAATCTTTGTTGCTTTCCTGGAAAAAAAATATTCTTGTTAAAGTGGTTGAGTGCTTTTGACCTCTCTTATATTGTTGGAGGGTTAGGGAATTCTAGGAGCATATTTAGTGGGTGGAAGTAATTACTTACATTTTTGTTGAATTGATATGGTGTTTCCTATGCTTCCTTTTTCTTGTAATTTGAACCCTATACACTCTGAAAATATTACCAAATATTCAACTTTTGAAATATTCTTTTTGTCATTAGGCTAAGCAAAGGGAAGAAGAGATTCAAAGTTTGAAAATGAGACTTCGGTTTCGTGAGGCAGGGATAAAGAGGTTGGAGGCAGTTGCTTCTAGCAAGATCTCTGCTGAGAAGCATCTTCTAGAAGAAAGGAGTGAGCTTCTCAAGGAGATAGAGGTTCTTCGTACCCAGGTGGATCGCAACCAAGAAGTAACTAGATTTGCAATGGAAAATCTGCGGTTAAAAGAAGAACTTAGAAGGCAAGACTTTTCTTACATTTGCTTAGGATTTTGAATCCTTAATTCCTCAAGCATTTCTAGAGTTTTATTTATTTATGTATCTTTTACATTGAGATTTACGATGAGTTCAACCAGTTTATTTCTGGCATATGTTTCTGGAAAGTCAATTTATTGTCAATGATGATTCATTCTTTGTGATTCAGATTGCAGTCATTTTATGAGGATGGTGAACGGGAGATGATGACTGAACAGATAAAGATACTGCAAAATAAGGTGCCAGCTGATTTCACTTTCAGATTACTGTTGTTTTGCCACTTTTATGCTCACAATGCTTTGCTTGTCTTGTAATTTGCAGTTGTTGGAAGCATTAGACTGGAAACTTATGCATGAGAACAAGGTGCTTCAGGTTATCCTTGTGTAGTTTGAAGATCAAATCATTTTTATTGGTTCATTTTTTTTTTTTTTTTTGCTTATTTTTCTGAACACGGTGCTTCAGGTTATCCTTGTGTAGTTTGAAGATCAAATCATTTTTATTGGTGCATTTTTTTTTTTTTTTTATTTTTGCTTATTTTTCTGACCTTTTTTTTTTTTACACTTCTATGTTGTAGAGTGGAAGTTCAGATTCAGGGATGCTTCACAGCGAAGATAATCTACTGGTTTCCAATCAGGTAAGATGATTCCTTTCTTGTTCTGCACTCTTTTGTTTCACTTTTTTCTTTCTGTAGCCTTTAGACTCTTGTCTTATCAATCCCATTCATTGTATAACAAGTCCAATATTTTAGAGAAGAGAAGAAGGGAAACTGAAATGTTAATCTCAAATTGCAAAACCACTAAAGTCAGAAGTTATTGTGTCTCTTGGTCATTCCTGCTATTTCACCTCACTGTTTAACTAATTTGTCTTCAAGAAAAAACATTTAGCAGTTCCAGTTGGAAACCTTATTTACCTACGTAATAGTTAAACTTAGAAGAGCAGTCATCACGGAAAAGACCTATTTACTGCATCATTATATTTAAAAATCATTAACCATAAGCAGAACTCAAGATACCATTATATATCATCATCAATCATCTTATCCTTATCCCATCAATCAAACTGGAGCTGGCTCAAAGAGTTATATGCATCATTGTAGAAAAAAGCCATGTCAATATATGTGTGTGTGTATATATATATATATGTATGTATAAATATATGTATATGTATGTGTATATATGTATATATATATATATATATATGGGAGATGCTCCTATGAGACATATTTCTCACCTTATATGAGAGATAGGGGTGGGGGCCTCACATTTAAGTTGTTGGCATTGGATATGGATGTGAGGGCCCCCACCCCATCTCTCATAGGAGCATCTCCCTATAATATTTATAGGGAGATGCTCCTATGAGATATGCTCTCACCTTACTATGAGAGATAGGGTGGGGGCCCTCACATTTAAGTTGTTGGCATTGGATATGGATGTGAGGGCCCCCACCCTATCTCTCATAATAAGGTGAGAGCATCTCTCACGGGAGCATCTCCCGTGTGTGTGTATATATGTGTGTGTATGTATGTATATATAATTTCCACTAGGTGTGTAAAAGCATGGTTCCTCTATGTGCCTCTGTGCATGATAATCAGGATCTTTGTAGTAGACATGTATTTTCTGGATTTGTCTGTATTAAACTATCTAGGTTCTCAAAAGTATACTTATAGACTGTGTAAGCATAACTGAAGAAATAAAGGCATGTTTGGTGATTATGAATCATAGAAATAAGGAATCATACTTCCCTTTGCAGTTACATTTTTTCTATTTAGAATGATAATGATAAAGCATTTTGTTATGTAACACAGGGTTTGTCATCCTCTTGGGATTCTTCCATCAATGAAGAGAATGAATTCCTACGTCTTCAGGTAGTTTTGCTTCTGCAGTGAAGAGATTGACATGTTTATAGATTTTATTTCTTTCTATCACAAACTTATATATACATGATATATATTACAGGCTATTCAGAACCAAAAGGAAGTTGAGGCATTGCGTAGAAACTTGAACTTCTGCCTTGAAGCCAAAGAAAAACTAGAGCGGTAATCATTAGTTTTGATTACTATGATGGTCCTGAGATTTTTTTATTTGAAAATTAAGTGGAATAAAAAAAATTGATGAGTTAAGAACTGGTGTGATTTGATGAACGAGGATTTAATTTGCATTAATTGAGTTTATGAAGCTAATCCAGTTTTTCAGTTTAATAAATAGGGAAATGGGTAGTTATGGGATTTATCATTAATATATAACAAATTTCATAATGAGTTAAGAATGATGATATTCCTTGCAATTTTTTTCTAAAAGAAAAGAAAAATTGAGGATGCCTCAGTGGAGTGAAATATTAATGTTTCAATGAAGATAGTGATGTCCATCAACATTTTGGTACTTTTTAATATTGGAGACTCTGGTTTTGCTGCTATTTTTCACTTACGGTCTTAAAAATCATGCAGGCGTGTGGATGAGTTGATTTCAGAACTGGAAGAAGAGAGAAAATCTTCCTGTGCCAGGAAAGAATTATCCCAGCAACAACAAATCAATGATTCCCCTTGTGTGAGGACAGTTGACACACCTGTGGATGCTCCAAATGATCCATTGGAACTCAAAGCAATGGTAGATGCAATTGCGGTTGCGAGCCAAAGAGAAGCAGAAGCACATGAAACAGCCATCATTTTGGCTAAAGAGAATGAAGAACTGCACTTGAAACTCAAAGTTCTCTTCGAAGATAACAATAAACTTATTGAACTGTATGAAGGTGTTTCTGCAGAAGGCAGCAATAAAGCCCAAAATGGTCTCCAAGCAGAGAATGTTGAAGATATTGTAGACACTAACAATGAAATGATAGATTTAGAGACAAAAAATGTTGAGTATCTTGAGCGGCAACTTCATGAAATGCATGAAGAGAATGATAAACTGATGGGTTTATATGAGAAAGCCATGCAGGAGAGGGATGAATATAGAAGAATGCTTCTTTCTGGCGAAATCAAATATGCTGAAGTGGAAGAAGAATTTAACTGTCCAGAAAAGCTTGTCAAAGCAGGTGAAAGAGTCTTCAGTGAAGAATGCAATGAAGATATTGAGTTAGTTGAAGTATCTTCTAGATCCGGGGAAGATAAGATAGAAGGGGAGTTGGATTTGTCAGGTTCTAGTGAGATTGAGACAAACAGACCAGATGGATTTGAGATCATGCATGCATCTTCTGAAGATCTTGTTCTAGATGGAGAGAAGGGAAATGCTATTGCTGATTGCAATAATTTGAACGGAGTACCAAAGCCTAATGTAAAAGTACCCGAAGAAGAGTTGTATTTTGCCAGAATGAAGCTGGATTTGCTGCAAGATAAGCTTGCAAATGCGGCAAAAGCTGTGAGTTTTTTTGGATTACTTGAGAAATCAAACATAGCAATAGAGAGGCTTTTGAGAGAAATTGAAGATGTGGAGAACAGTGTTCAAGTCAAGCAGCAAGAGATTGTAGCCCTCCGGCTCCTTTCTTCTGAAATGCAGGAAAGAAAAGACATTGTGGATAACAAGCTATTAGCTCTGAAATCATCTGTAGCAAGTTTCAGTTGTTCAGTTAACCATTGGGAGCAACGAGAGAGGCGGGCAGCAGAAAGGGTGGATGTCTCCTCTCACTTTGTGGAGAAGAAAAAAGAGGAACTAAGGGGTCTTCATGTCCATAAAGAAGAAACAGATGCAGCTCTTGCAAAGGCTCAACATTCTGAAATGACAATACGAAAAGATATTGAATTGCTGGTAACAAAGCTTGACGATGCAGAAAACCAAAGAAAAGCTGAAAAGATTCTCTTAGAGATCAATAACGTGGACAAAACTGGCATTCCAAATGAAAGAAGTTGGAATTTCAGTAAAGCTGGTGAGTTGCTCAGGTCTGAGGAAGAGAGAACTAAGTTAACAGCTGAAATCAAGCAGTCACGAGAGAAGGTTGCCACTTTGCGGAGGGAAATCAAAGATTTGAAGCAGAGGTCGGAAGCATTACATACAAAAATTCATATAGTCAATGAAGAACTAGCAAAGGGTTTGCGCTCATTGGAGGAGGCTGAGGTTGGGCTGGAGAAGGTCATTCAAGAAAAAGAGACACTTTTTGAGATGACAGAGGAAGGGAGGACAGAGGCGGAGAAAATGATATTTGAATACCATCAATGCATTTTCGAGATGGATTTGAAGAAGGAAGAAATGAAAATGTGTGAGGAAGAACTCTGTCCAGCACTGCAAAGCTTAGAATGGTTAAAAGCTGCTAAAATGGCGGCAAGCCAAAAGAAGAACAGGGTGTTGGAGGACAACAGACATATTTTCACACTTTTGGATTTGGATGACTGTTCATGCCCATTGTCTGTTTCTGACAAGGTTTTAGAAGAGCTTGGATTTCTGACTGCTTTTTTGGATTCTTAGAAATGATATTTGGCAGTGTTTCAAAGAAAAAAAAAAGTTGGTTTCTTGGTTTTGCTCTGTACATGAAATGAATGTATGCTATTCCATTCAGTATTTAATCAGAAAAGGCATTGGAAGAGAGATGTGTTTTTCAACTGCAATACCCAAATACCGCAAAATGGGTAAAATATCTTATATGATACTTCACTTTTTTATGTCCCTACTGTATTCAGGGGTGGACCCAAGTGTTTGAGAAACCCCTTGAGATAAACTTCTTCACTTGACCATGTACCCCACCACCCGTGAGAATGAAAATCTTGAATCTACCACTAGCTGTATTCATGCCATATCTGGGCATCATAGGTTTTTGGTACTCACAAGACACCATGAAAGTGGAATGCCTAGACTGTAAAACTTATTTTTCATATATTTTGCAATCAAGTACTTTTGAGGACAGTATACAAGATCTGGACCATTCATCTGGTGGTTGACATCATATATGGGCCGTGACCTGGTTGATTTTTAATGAACCCTGCAAAATCTTTTATTATATCTCAGTGCTGCCCTGACACTATAAAACCCTTAGAAAAAGATGCGTCCATGTTCAAATCCCATCCTTGTTATATAAAATTAACACCCTCACTCTTGCTTGTTTCTTCCGCACAATATATTCAAGTAAAAAGAGAGATCCAAGTCAGCTTCCATCAATCCTTTGAGCTTATACAAGCATCACATAATCATCTATCAACGATTTGAACTATTGGCCTGATCTATTTTATACATGCAATTTGAGGTGGATGTGCACATCAGTAGGATTCACCGTACTTGCTATAATTATTTGTTAGTCCATTCCTGTATTTTTATCTGGGAGTTGAGCTCATGATAAATTAAAATGGAGAAATAAAATTCATGTAGCTGACCCATCAACTAGACAAGACTTTGATGACGATGGTGGTGGTGATGATGATGAGTCCATTCCTATACATTTTTCAGTAGGAAAAAGTGAAAATGGTTGTCACAGTCCCATCCCACCAGCACAATATTGTCCGAGGCCCATGCTGCAATAGGCGGGGGTCCAAACTTATAGCTAGGATCCGGGCGCCTCGCACATCCGATGTGGGATTGGGGTGTTACATCCTCCCCCACTCGGACAGGAGCCGTTCCCGGCTTTGATACCATTTTGTCACAGACATGTCCCATCAGCACGATATTGTCCGCTTTGGGCCTTTGGGCCGCACGGTTTGTTTATGGGTTGGCCCGCAGGCATCCCAAAAGGTCTCATGTTGCAATAGGCGGGGGTTCAAACTTTTAACCAGAATCCGGGCGCCTCGCACATTCGATGTGGGATTGGTGTGTTACATCTGTTTAGAGCATATGCGTTTAACTTCCAGTTAGAGCTGGATTGAATTGACTTAGTAGAAGTTCGCGAACAACGAGAACTTTCGTGTGATTTTGTACATGACATATAATAAGAATGTACTCGACACCGGTGTGTGGAAAGAAATCTTCATGAACTCGATCTTGAATACGACTAGTGTTAAGACCAATTTGCACAAGAGATGACAGAGACAATTGGAACAAGCAAAAGAACTATACAGGCAAGCAAGGGGTGTTGATGGTAGAGTTGCACAGTGGAAAAGGTGAAAAATATTATTCGGTTCAGACAGAAGACAAGTGTCACCTCATTGTATTAAACGTTCGAGATTCACCACAGAGTCAGAGATCAGCCGCAGATCGAGATTATTACCAGGTCAAGCAATAGTACAAGATGTGCTTCATGAATCGAGATAGTGAAGATACGTTCCATAACCATCTCTCATCATCTAGTATGAGTTCTCGACGATCAAGACAAACACAAACTATGAGGATAATTGTTGCATGTGATCAACGTCAAAGACAAATGTCGTATGACCAGATCATAAGAAGACACAAAGCGGCTCATAGCATTCGAGTTTAGAGGCGGCGACGTAAGAAATCGATTTACAGGCGTTCAGAAGCACTCTCTAAGCTTATTTGTTGTAGGTAACATTTAAAGGACCAAATGTCCTAAGGGGGGAGGAATGTTAGACCCTGACCCCGCCTAAGTAGGTTTAGTACCTAATAATTATTTTGAATGATTTTATGATGGATTTAGGTAGATTAGTGGGGTTTTGATAAGTTAAGTAGAACTATGACCTTTTTATTTAATTTTGAGGAGTGCATGTGTGTATAATTTTGTAGGCTTTCATGTGCATTACATCAAGCCTCTTCCCTACATTAAATCTCATGATTTGGATTAAGACCATTTGAACTTAATTGAACCCAAACCAACCCATTTCCAAGCCCAAAACAATCACAAAGCCTTTTGCCCAAATTTCATTCAAGAAAATGGACTTGCATGCAAAGTCCAATCAAATGCCCACTCTTAAAACCCACTCATCCCACTCAACCGAGCCCCATTTTCCTTCTCAGCTGAAACCTCCCTGCTCCCTCTCTGTTTCCATGTTTTCCTTCCAATCCTTCTCTACAACAAGACCTACGGCGGTGCCTGCTAGACTAGTCATCACCTCGCATATTCAGTCCTTCAAGCTTCCTCTCATTCCAACCCATTTCCAAGCCCAAAACAATCACAAAGGCTTTTGCCCAAATTTCATTCAAGAAAATGGACTTGCATGCAAAGTCCAATCAAATGCCCACTCTTAAAACCCACTCATCCCACTCAACCGAACCCCATTTTCCTTCTCAGCTGAAACCTCCCTGCTCCCTCTCTGTCTCCATGTTTTCCTTCCAATCCTTCTCTACAACAAGACCTAAGGCTGTGCCTGCTAGACTAGTCATCACCTCGCATATTCACTCCTTCAAGCTTCCTCTCATTCCATCTCATGTTCAACCTCTCTATTGGGTAAGTTATATCTCTCTACATATCCACCTTGTTTTGATTTGTGATTTGTAGATAGTATTTGAGCATGCATGTGAATGATAGCCTGTTGATGATATTTGCCATTGTAGAATTGTACCTTCTTCTTCCATTGCATCACCACCACCTTCACCCTCTTCATCACTTCATCTTCTTCATTGGTAAGAAACCCTCGAACAAATGTTTCATTCTACTTATACATGACTGTAGGAACCCAACTTCATTACATGCATGTTCATATAATTCATCTTTTGCATTTCACCATTGTAGGAGCTAGCCAATTTTGTGGGTTTTACTTGATTTGAGTCTAAGAAGAGAATTAGAGTGGAAAGCACCAAAAGAGGCAAGTAAATGAGCAATTATAGATATATGCATGCTAATGATTCATGAAAGTTATAATATCTTGTATGTTAATTTCAGCATTGTTCCTTTAAATTAGATGGATAATGTTAAGTGGGTTCTTTTGAATGGATTAACAAAGAATGAATTGGATATGTGGAAAAGAAATGGACCATAGGAGCAAATGGTGGTCATTTCATGTTCTTAGGAATGTTGTAGAAGTTTGGATAGATGGGGGTTGATAAACAATGTAAAACAGAATTTTTACAAGTTCTGTTAAGAAAATTTTACCTAGAATTGGGCCAGCGGGATTGAGCCCGCTCGAGTGGATCGGCCCATTAGGCCCAACAATGCCAATTTTGAATGGCCATAACTTTTGACCTATATGTCCGATTTTTGAGTTCCATATATCGTTGGAAAGCTCTTGAAACGTAGAAACCAATGGTACACATCTCCTAGTGATTAGAGATTGGGAGATGAAGTTGATATGGGGACAATTAAATCGGGCCCTATCTATTACACCCCGACCCAAATTAATCTTAATTAGTGCTAATTAAAGATGATTTAGCTAAATTAATTGTGTTTAATTATTAATTATGATAAATAGTGTTAAGTAACCCTTAGAGACTGAATCAAGTGAGTCTTGAGCTTTGGATAGGTGAGTGGTGTAGAGTTGACTCAGTTGGGTAGAGTCAAGGACTTTTCCGTAATTATAAATTTTTGCATTTTGCATTATTTTCACGTTATCTTAGCATCAACGCGTGTAGTTTGATGATCACATCGATTTTTGTATTAAACTTTACCTCATTTGACCAACCATTGAACTAGTGGACCTCCATTTGACTCAAATTGGAAAAATATAACTTTAGTGGGCTTTTTTACAAAAAGGTGCATTCTTATCCCTTTTATAAACTACTTTACCCTTTACTTTTCATTTCTTTTCATTCCTTTCTCTCTACTTTCTTCTTCTTCTTCATTTCTTCTCTTCTTTCCTTACTTCTTAATCATCAAGAAATATTGGCATTTGCACTTGGAAGTTAGGAGAAGAACCAACTTCATCTTCTTCATCTTCCTCTCTTTATTGTTAACAAGAAAACACCCCCATCATCTTCCATTCTCTTCAAATTCGGACTTCCTTGTTGAGGTATGAGTCAAAACTCTTTTGTTGATGTATTTGAGTTGCAATTGAGTCAAGAAACTCTTGATTAGTCATACACACATGTTTATTTCCTTTTTCATGTATATTTGTGTCTAGGGTTTGGAATTTTGGGGATTTAGGGTTCTTTAAGCCAAGAGTGTAGAAGAAGTTTTAGAAAGCTACATTGAGGCAAGTATAAGCATAAAATTGGAGTTACATGTTGTTTACTTCTATTGATTCAAATGAAATCATTTCTTAATGATTATAAACTTTTTAATGAATGAATAGGTTGTTTAGTTTATGATTTTTGTTGATAAATGGATGGAATGATTATATGTTGTAAATGGGAGCAAGGAGGCTTTATTATTATAGGTTGGATGTGAGAAGAAGTGTGGAAATGGAAGGGAAGAGAGAGAGCTTCAGATTGGTAAAAATGCACATTTCAGAAGCACGGCCGCAGGTCAGGCGGTCACCTGGTGGCTAGCTGCTTGACCCCGGGCGGCCGACCGACCTAAAGTCGATTAGATTAACAGCAAATGAAATTTTCTTGCAATTGGGCTGTCACTAGGCGGTTACATGGCGGTTAACCGCATGCCGCCTGGTCATCGCCAGCTAACCGACCTCTCTGGATTTTTTTTTTTTTTTTTTTAACATTTTAAAAGCCCTCTTAGAGTTATGAATTGATACCCCAACCTCTTAGTTGCCTAATTAAAACCCTAGGAACTTAAGTAGCACTAAAAATCAGGACTTTATCACCATCCCATGGATGTTAATTTAGTGAACCTTTTATTAAAATGTGACACTAAGTAGAAGTTCTCTAAATGTATATCGAATTGGATGGTGAAGAAACAATAGAGGATTAGACTAGATTGGCTAGTAAATCCCTTGGTTTCTTAAATTATTGCATTTCATATTGAAGTACGCATTTATTTTTGTATATAAATCACAACTAGTAGATTTATTGCATTATCAACATTCTTTGAGGTCCAATCTTACAATTATTCCGTAAATCTTCAAGTATATTGTATATCGATTCTGTATTTATTGGAAATGTGGATTGAGTAAGTATATTGTGATTTGTGATCAGCATTTGATTTGATTATAGACACTTGAAATACAAACTCACTCAAATCCACTTATTATTTCAATTACTATTGATTCGATTGAGTCGGCACTACTTAGCTTCGACCTTGTGATACCGGACGGGGTTTGAACTTGATTTAGTTATTAGAGACTACTGCAGTAAGTCATCTAGAGCATCGGAACTCCAGAACCGGATAGCTAGTTAGCCTTTGGCCGGGCAGTTGGTGCCATCCCAACTAGATTTGCTTTCTTTTGAGATGATGAGCTTAAAGTAGTAGCCAAATTAGTATATTTTCTTGTTAATTGATTCACCAGCATAATTATTCGATGTTTGCACAATCTGCATAGTTGATACTTATCACTGACCTCTATTGATTTAAATGTCTTTAATTCAACTTGCAACATTATGAAATTCCTTATTATTGCCTATACTTGCTAAATCGTCGTATTGAGATACTACATTTGGTGTCACAGACGTAGGTGCAGTTTTCGGTCCTGAAGAGGCCCCGGAGGGTGAGGATGTTACCCAAGAGGTACCTCCATGATTAGAAGAGTGGTTAGAACAAGGGTCAGCTTAGATTCTAATTCCCTCGGAGTGCGTGTTGCATTTTGGAGATATCATAGTTCGTGTGACTAGCCCCTTTTTGTGTGAGTCACATGTAGTTCTTTTGGAGTATACTTTTGGTAGAGGATGTATAGGGTTCTTTCATTAATTCCTCTTTTGTAAACAAATGTTTATACTTGTATAATTCTTTTGTAGTAAACTTGAATATTTAATTGGACCGAATGAGAAATGATACTTTCTGTTAATGAATTATAATTTCCGCTATGTTTAAATGTTTTTCATATATTTGGTGAGCTAGACTCACATGTGGAATAACTGTTTTTCTCTCTTTCGTGTGTTGTATTTGGCTCAAGAATGGTACAGCATTACGAGAGTACGTGTGCCACACCTCAGGGATTACCCTAGGCCAAGGTGATTCGGGACCGAGATGTGACACTATCTCTTTGGGAAAAAGATACTTTAATCCTAGTTTGGACCCTAGATTTGGAACCCATGGACTAAAACCTTAATAATCAATCCCTGATGATGATTGTGACGCAAACACTAAACCAATAAGGTTTCAGGTTGAGAAAGGAGTGACCTTGTAGGTCCCTAGACACGGAACCCTTAACCAATAACTAAGTCCAATGGAAATTGTAACACATGCGAAATCTTGGGTTGAGATTATCTCATGTGCCTATCCGTTTGTCTAACACCTTCCCATGGGTGTTGGTTTAGGGATTTTGGTGTATCACGCACACACACAAAATGACACCAATAAAATGTAGCACGTGCATCGAATTACCTAAAAACTACACCAAAATGGATGGTTAGAGACGACGGATAGTTAGATTAGGTTTGGCTAGCAAATATCCTTGATTCTATTAATCTATTTGCATTTTCATATTGAGATTGATTTATTTATTGCCGTCAAATATTCGGTTACTTGTTATATGCATTATTCGTATTATTCCACAAATTGTACTACAATTGCCTTATAAATATTATCGTACATTGATGTGATATTAGAACGGGGTAAGCATATGATTTGAAATTATGGTTTGGAAATAAATGAATTTGATTAGAAATGATTCGGTTAGAAAAGTTTTACTCTAGTCTAATTATTATTCGATTCGAATGGTTCAGCACTACTTAGTTTCGACCTTGTGATACCCGACGAGGTTACAACTTGGTTCAGTTATTTGAGACTAATGCAGTATGTCATTTGAAGTACCAGAACTCCATAACCGGGTAGCCAGTCAGCCTTTTGCCGGAATACTGGTGACATCCCAACTAGATTCGCTCTCTATTGGAGATGATGAGCAAATGTAGTAGCCAACTAGAAAGTGAGTATTTGATTATTGATTAGATAAAGCATGATTTATTCATAATGCACAATGTGCGTAGTTGACATTTATTTGATCTCTTTAATCTATTCGTTTTTAAATTCAAAATTTGAATAATATGTGTTGAATCTTAATTGCTCATATATATTGTTGAATCGTCGTATTCATGGTGCTACACTTGGTGTCGCAGGGAACCAGGATACCGAAGAGAATAGCTAATAACCCTTTAGACTAGAGATTTGATCGGTAAGGTTTATGGTTAGTTTTCACCGCCGGAGTACGTACAAGTGTGGTAATTTATGACTGGAGATTAGATAGTTAATCTTACACTTAGTTTAAGTATGCATTGAAGGTTTAAACTATTAGCTTTGTTAAGACTAATTGTTATGTAACAGTTTGGTTAATGGACTATTCGTGGCTTTTTTATTATTAATATTATACATGCTTCCGCAGATAAATGTTCATTGATAGGTGTCAGTGAGTAATCCTCACACGTGAAATGTGAAATTTTCTCCTTCGTAAATTCGGACTTAGTCTAGAACAGGTGCGAGTTCACGGGAATATGCGTGTCACACTTCGGGGATTACCATAGGCCAGGGTGATTTGGGACCGGGATGTGACAATGGTTTTCTCGTAGCAACTATTTTTTGACACCCCCTCTTCTCTAATATGATTGGATTTATTCTACAAGGAAATGAGTGGACAAGCATATGCTTGCTTCAACCAATCAAGCTCTAATCCCCCGCTTAGGATATTTCACCACCCCTTTGAGTAAGAAGTTTCTTCTTAGAAAATCCTTTTCTAGAGGAAACTGCCAAATTGAAAGTTCACAACTAACCGACACTACAAGAAAATATACATTAAGTGTCGAAGTTACACCGGCGGCCGTTCAAGATGTGACGCTATAAGACATTAACGCTAAAATTATACAGGCCCCGGTTGTTTGTAGTGCGCTGGACTCTAATATCGCTCTCTCCCTCATCAATCCCTCTCTCGCCCTCTCCTGCTCACGCTCTCTCCTCTCGACGCCGAAAATACCTGTCTTCCTCATCGATCCCTCTCTCTTTCTATCGTCACTCTCACTCTCTCTCTCTGCTCCGGAGGAGACAAAGGTCTCTTCGTATTCTTCCTCATCAACTCCCAGAAGGTACGACTTTTTCTCACTTCCCTCTCTGATTCTTCCCTTCTGATCTCGATTCTCGACTTCTTGATGGTTTCTGGATCATTTTCGTCTCCAGGAGCTCGATCGACATTGATCTAGGGTTTCTCATCTCAGTCACGCCATCTTTTTTTGTTGTTTTTGCTTTGAAATTGGTTGGGATTTAGTGATTCTTGTTATCTGCTTCTGTTTTTTATCTTACCTTTCGCAGATCCTGTGAAAGACGTTGTTTTCATCTTGTAAAATGGTTGAGATTTAGTGATTTTTGGGGAATCTGATGCTTTTACTGTGTTTTATCGATCGGTTGAAATTGGATCGGTTGTTGTTGTTGTTATTGTTCTTTTGTAGCTTCTGCAATCGAATGATGCGAACGAGGCGGGGGCTCTGTTACCCTAAGATATGTAGAAAGAGAGAGGATGAGATGGTGATTTCGAAGGAGAAGAGGCGGAGGAGGAAGGATTTATGCGAAGGAGGAGTTGAGATTCTCCGCCGGAAGAAGATGAGGCCGGCGCCGGAGAGCGCCGGAAGATTAGATTTTTTTGACGGATTGCCGGATGATCTCGTCGTCTGCATCCTCTGCAAGCTTAGCTCCTCTGCTGGATCTCCGTCGGATTTCACCAATGTTCTTATTACGTAATTACGCTCTCTTCTTCTATCTATTCGATTCTGGATTTTTTTTCTTTCCAGCTTTTGAGTTTAGATCTTGAGCTAGCGTTTTTGATCGAATTAGTTTTGATTCGATGGGCGTGTTTGGATCTGAATATTGAAAGAAAAGAAGCTGATTTGATTTGTTTTTTAGTTTCTGTTTTTTTTTGGAACAGATGCAAGAGACTCAATGGATTAGGTTTGCATCCACTCGTGTTAGGGAAGGTTTCTCCAAAAGCTCTTGCTGTAAGAGCGAAGAAATGGTCCGAATCTGCTCATCGATTCTTGAAACTCTGTACTGAAGCCGGCAACATCATGGTCAGTTCCTCTCTTTCCCTCTCTTCAATTCATGAAAAATTCGTCACGAAACCGCAAATCTTTTTCGTATGACAAAAACAGAAAATCCATTTAATTTCTCATGTTCCAGTCATCTGTCATGATCTCTTTTAACAGAAGCATTTTCCTGGTAAATTATATATACAAGTCTCAATCTTTCAATATAAAAAGAAAGCAAAAGAAATTAAAAAAAGATTGATTCTTTCTAGATAGCTGATTGAATAATGAGGGTTGAATAGTTGAATTGCTTTCTGTGGGTCGTCAGTTTTGACATTGAAATGCTGGAAAGAAGAGAAACGTAAAAAAATAACGACTTTTCTAAATCTGGATTTCTGTAATCTCTTCTTACTGGGTGTGTATATTTTTATTGTATAAAAGGAGGTGTTGGGTTCTTTTAGTTTTCCATTGCATTCCATTTATTGAAGCAGGAACACCATCAAACATCACCCACAGCTTCTACTACTTCTTCTTTGCAGAGAAAGGTTTTGTTGTTGAGCTGCTGCAGAGGAGGAGAGAGAAAGATAAGGATTTTATTGGAGAGCACGTTGAAGGAGATAAGGGCCGGGGCTTCTGTCCTCGACATGGACCCCAAATCCACCGTTGGTGGAGGTGTTGAGGACATGTACGGAGAGGATCGAGCCACGGAGGATCAACTCGTCACCCCATGGTCGATCTCGATCGCTAGGTGAGGAAGATCCATGGTTGTCGTTTTTTTCAACTCTATTTTTAGCTTAATTCTTACTTGTTAGTATTTTTTTCTTTCCTTAATTCTACTTCATGAAATCGTCTGTTGTTTATGTTTCAACTTTTTTTTTCATAGAAGATAAGTATCTCTTTCGTTTACCTTTGTTTTATTCTTTCTTTCTTTTTGAGATTTGGGTTTTTGTTCTTAGGGGTTTAGGGTTTATGATTTATTTTATTAAATTGTTTTTTAGATCTTCAAGTGATCTAGTCATATTTTGATGTTTAGGAGAAAAGAATAGTTTTTTTTTTTTTTTTTCTCAAGCTTTATGAGTTAATTTATATATTGACTTGCTAATTTTGCTTGGATTTCTTAGATCCAGCAAGACATTTTTCCTATTCCTGTGTTTGCTAATTTCGGAAGAATTGATTCATTTGTCTCACCCCCTCAGTTGTCTTTATGACTTTACCTCTCTTTCATCATCTTTTTTTTTTTGGGTTTTGTTAAAGGTAATGAATTCTGTGACATGGACTGTGTATGTGGAAATTTATTTCTGCCCAGATGACTGTTAGAGGCCATCTTTTTCTTCCCAGAATTCTGATCACTATCTCTTGGATCTTACTAAATTGGCTAATGAAGTATGGAACTATTCATGGGTCACACAATTAGTTGATGCTGTTGTCAGCTGCATTTCAAATTTCACTTCAACTAAACCTCAGTGGAATTCTAGTTTTGGATACCATTTGGATGGTGCCCTCATGTTGCCATTTAGGGGGTGTCAATGGAAAAAGGCTGCCAAAATCGGGCGCCTTGTTTGAGCTGTTTGGTGCAGCGATGAAACGGCTGGTGAATCGCTGTTTGAGCCTCATGATATGTTGGATTGGTGCTTTCTTGGGTATACCCTCAGATGGATGGGGTTTGGTGATAAATGTTGGTGGTGGATGAGGATATTTTGACTTTTTTCTTGGTGATGGATAAGGATGTTGAATGGATCTTCAAATCTTCTTCTTCTTCTTCATTTCTTCTTTTCATTTTTTTTCCCCTGAATGGTGGCTCTTTAAAAGTACTTGAGGGTCGAGGCAAGGAGATCCTCTACATTCCCTTTTGTTTGTCATGTTGTATTAGTTATGAGTCGGCTTTTTATTAGGGCGAAAACAATGGGACTGCTATCTGGTTTCTCTATTAAAAACTACATCATAGAGATTTCTCAATAGAAGTTTGCTGATGATTTCATAGTTCAGTTGGATCCAAACTAGACAGAAGTGGAAAATCTAAGGTGTATCTTGAGGTGGTTTGGCTTGGTGTCTGGGCTTAAGGTAATTTTTAACGATAGTGAACTTCTGGGGTGCAAATGAGTCTCTCTAAATTAATCTCTGGCAGCTGTATTTGAGTGTCTTTTCAGTAACCTCCCTTCTACTTGTCTTCCCTGTATTGTTCATTTCTACTTGTGTCTTTTCAGTAAGCTCCCTTCTACTTGGGTCTTTTATTGTGCATTGATAAACCATCTATATAAATTCTTGTCAGACATGTAGAAGAGGCTTTCTCTGTTGAGAAGTCATTACCTTTCGTTTGGGGGGTTATTTAACCTTTTTAAAGAATCCTACTTGCACATGTTTTCGTTCCATTTTTTAGACCGGGCTATTCATGATGGGGTTATCAATCTTATCAGTGTCTAGGACCAATCATTTCATTTATCTCTTATGATTTATATCCATTTCTGATGGTTGAAATGTCTCAGTTATATTACGATTTACGTCCATTTCCTTTGTAATCCTGTAATTGTTTTCCATTTCGTTCAACTTCTAAGGGATACTTAATTATTTGTGAAAGCTGATATGCACCAGTAGATTCTGTGATTGTGATATATATATATATATATAGCTTTGTTTTTGGTTTCTTGGGTGTATTTGTGTATTTGGTAGATATTTTTGTGCTTCATGTGGCTAATATGTACAAGAAAACGGCCATCAAATGTGATTTTCTTATGTGCTAGAAGATCATGTGATTTTATATGATTGAATGTGATACTAATTTGTGTCCTGATTCCTACTATGCCTTTGATTGCTTAACAGGTTTTCACGTCTTACTTGATCATGTAAGAGCACCCACTGGAATAGCACAACACTCATCTCCTGAGGTGCTCTTTATTTTAATATACAAATGCTTTAATCTCACCTCCATCATTTCCTGTGTATGAACTAGTCCAGGTCGAGCAAACAGAGAAGTCTCTTTAGGAAAATCCTTTTTTTTTTTTCTCTTTTTGAGAAGGGCATCACATATAGGAAATTGGGGACTGTCAGGTTTCCATACAGGCTTTGGGCATTTCTTTTAAAGGTAATATCTAGATGCGTAAACAATTCGGTTTCTGTAATTGAAAATCACCTTACTGTTTTTGGGAGCCACATGCACAGGCATTCCAAAGAGACAAGATGAGAAAAATAGAAATATCTCATCAAAGATTAGCATGGTATGTTATGACTTGTTATCCTAAGATGATCTTTTGGACAAACAGATGAGATGCATATTATGTTGGTGTGGATGCTACTATGAACAACTGACACCATTTATTTGATGATGGTACTTACCTGCCTTTTTTTATGTATCATCAGATAATAGTATGTAGTAATCATATGAATATTCAAGATGAAGTCAACCAAGTTGTTATCCATGAGCTAATCCATGCGTATGATGACTGCCGGGCTGCAAATTTGGACTGGGCTAATTGTGCCCATCATGCTTGCAGCGAGGTAATTTGGATTCTTTTCATATAGTATGTGCTCTGATGGTTCCTAAACTCTGATTTATTCTAGCTGGTTTTTTGTTTTCTATATCAACTTTACATAACTTGTGTTTAGTAAGCATTCTTGTGTTTTCTTGATTATATAAAATGCATGCTATTTACAGTTGAGCACAAGCAGAGAAGGTTATAATTAAAAGAAAACAAAGGGAGACATCTTCTCTATGCCATTCAACGAACAAAGGTATTATTATTTATGAAGGGGAAAAGCACTTATAACTCTACAATCCTAGCAAAGTCCTTGCTTGCCGCCCATCAGTTTTTTGGAAAAAAACTTTTTCTCTATGAAAGGTTACCAATATTGAAAAAGGCCTTGCATTTTATCCTCAATGAAAAATCAGTAGCACTAAAAAGGAAATAGATTGAATTGGGTATTTTAGATGAGAATTTGTACAATTCCGTGGAAGAAGAAAAATATTCAAGGAATCAAATTAATGGTGGACAAATGAAAGTCATTTGGATGTTTTCTGGGTAAATGTTGGGCACCATTGCTTTTATTTTTATGGATTAGAATATACATCTTTCAATTGCTTTCTTTCATTTTGCTTATATATCAATACATACATAATGATGTTATATTGCTTTAACGCACTATAATGCTTTGCAGGATCTGTAAATGACATGCTATGCGATTTTTTCCATTTTGGTGCTGTGTCAGTTATAGTTTCTTCTGTCTGCCATTTTCTCCTTGGCACCAACTTCATTTCCAACATAACTTCAGCTGAAATAAATGACTGTTGGTTTCAGTTTTCTGTCCATTACATTGGCAAATTGAAAAGGAATGAGGAAGGAGACCTTTTAAATTCCGCCTAGGTATACTAATTATTTGCTTGTTGTTGAATCCAATTTTGTCTTCTTTTAAATGGTCATAGGTTTGAATAAGAGCAATGGTATTGTTTAATACAGGGGTAGGACAAGTTATAAAAGGATGGGATGTTGGACTTGCTGGTACTATCTATGACACATGATTCCAAGATGAATTTATATTTTCTGGATGCTTTCCACTTTTTGTACTATTATGTATTTTTGTAATTTAGTGTGCGTCTGTTATCAGGTATGCGAGTTGGTGACAAAAGATAAATCTTTACATATTTTAGACTCATACATGTATTGAAAGATGAAAGTTTCATGTGATTATCACAAGAGAACAAATGTTCCAGCCCTTTCTCTTTTTTTTTTTCTTCTCTATTTTGAAACTGTTTCCTGAGTCATGTATCTAAGAAAGTCATGTATCTAAAAAACATGGCTTCACATGATTAGGTATGGACAAACTTGAAAATATAGTATAAAATATTGTCACCAACTATTAGAACCCATGTCTTCAATTGAATGATAAATTAGAGGTATGACTATAGTTGTAGAGGTTTAGTAGTTGCCACTTTCTTATATTTTTAGCTCACCTGGACCTCCACCTGGAAGATTGAGCCTTTCCTCAGTTACTGGAAGCATTCATCTGTTGGACCACATTTGCTTCCATATGACTAGTTACATACTTACATCAACACTCTGTCTAGTTCCAACCTTCCATTTTAAGATATTGGTGGATTCTGCAGTATTGTCCGACTTAGTAGTTAATTTTTCTTGGGCACTTCATGCTTGTGACCCATCATTTAGTAAGCATTTTTTTTAATTGTTGTGACTGTATTACTGTACCCTGCATGGAGAGGATCGGCATCAGTGTGCAATGTGTTAATTGACTCTTTCTTCAGCAGTTGGCAGTTGAGATCTCTGTTCTCTTTTTATATTATTTGTGCTTTTGCTATTATCACAATTACCAGACTAATCTTTATTTTTGGATTCTTATATTGAGAAATATTACATTAGAAAATGAAGGTTTGATGGCTTTTGGTCAGGTGCATTTGGGAGATACCCCACATAATTTAACTGAAGCAGACTATGAGATGTTAGCTCGCAAGACAGAGGGGTTTTCAGGTTCAGATATAGCTGTTTGTGTAAGTGGCATCATCTCTTGGATGTTGTCAACATTGCTGGAGGATAGCAAGCAGCCATTCCTATAGTAATGCTGTGAGATAATGACTGGTGCATATTTTTCTGTGGCAGGTTAAGGATGTTCTTTCTGAACCTGTTCGCAAAACTCAAGATGCCATGTTCTTCATAAAGACATCTAATGGCATGTGGATGCCGTGTGGACCAAAACAACAAGGAGCTGTTCAGACCACTATGCAAGCGCTTGCAGCAGAAGGCCTTGCCTCATAGGTATATGGGAAATTCAATACTTGACGAATAAACCTTGCCTTATGAGTCCACTGGTTATATTTACTAGCTACACATTAATAGAAAATCCATTTAATATATCATATAAATTCTAAACATTAATAGAAGATTTTGAAAATACATATGTATTTTCAAGATAATCAGTTTTCTTTCTAGGGTTCATTTTGTTTAATGAAAATAATTAGGTATATTGTTTGTGTTTTTAGAATTGTACCACATAATAGATGTGGCTATAGGAAAGCTTGAAAACACAATTTTGAGTGAGAACTTGGAAGGTCGAATTCATGGGCTTTATTTTTTAAAGGTAACAGAACCTTTGAGCTGGCTACTGGCTTTTGTAAATAGGAAACTGTGGATGATGCCTCGCATATGTAGCTCTCGAGTTACTATATTTATCCCATAAATGCAAATAGCAATTATTGATTTGCTTTCTCATGCATGCATATTATAGAGTTCCTCTCTCATCCTCATGAAACTTTCAAAACTTGCATTAGATGTGTCACAATTAGGTGTTTAGGACACAATGCGATTAGAGATAATGAGGTATCATCAAATTATGTGCTGTCTTATAACTAATACAAGGCATACCAAGGACATGACTTAATGGAATTTACCACGGATGCCTGCAACAGGTTCTACCACCGCCAATCACAAGGACAGATTTTGATAAAGTGCTTGCAAGACAGAGGCCAACAGTTAGCAAATCCGACCTTGAAGTACATGAAAGATTCACCAGGGAATTTGGAGAGGAAGGTTGATGGAATAAAGAATTGGAGATACTGTAATTGTATTTGTGTTATTCTTCTGATTGAAATCTGTTTACAGTGTAAGTTTCAACAACAGTGGATGTAAGTTTTTCATAAGAAGGGTATCTATTATGAGATCAGAAGATAGTCTTTTCTTCTAGCAATATGTTGGAAATAAATAATACCTATGCTTGCTAATAGATAGAAAGTTTGGCATTCTAAATTTAGTTATTGATATTGCAAAATGAATTTAAATTGTTGCCTTCATGCCGCTTGTTTATATGCATATGTGACACACAGTACCTGCACCTGCAATGGTCCATTCATATCCACAGAACATAATAGTAGTGGACTTTTTCACTTGGCCAATGACTACTATGTTGTAATAGCATTCTTGAGACATGAAATTCTCATTTTATGGGTTTTTTTTGGATTTTTATATATTTTAAAAAGTCTCAATAAGAGTACCAATACATGAAAGGCGTCCATGGTGGATGTGGATAATATTTGTAGCAAAAAAAAAAAAAATTACTGCTTTTACCGGCGGCCGCCTGACCGCCGGTAAAAGCAGTATTTTTTTATACAACATTTAACTTTTACCGGCGGCCAGGCATCTACAGCGGCAGTTTTTGACTTTTACCGGCGGCCAACTGACCGCCGCTAAAAGGTGGCCGTCGCTAAATCTTTTACCGGCGGCCGCCGGCCCCCGCTATAAGCAGTTTTTCTTCAACCATGATGTGATTCTTATGTTTCCTAATCCATCTTTTCTTTTGCCCTTTATGCCACATGATTTGAACCCATTCACTCTTATACACACCCACGTCCCTATTCACTTTGTCGTGGCTGGGACTGTTTTAAATCTATCTTGACGATAGTGTTATCATTAATGTGTGATTATAAATCTTAAAATGCTATTTCACTTGTTTAATCGGTGGTGTTCACCATTCAATTATAAACCATCAATTTGATGACACAGATTGCATGGTGGGTCATTTGAATTATTTTACAGTAATTACAGGTGTGATGTGTTGGTTGCCGGTTGGCAAGCTCTCTTGATGGCTGTCCCCACCGGTGAATGATCAAACCAATGGAGCTGACCCAGCGTTTGTGCTTTGTCTTTTTTGTTTTTTTTTTTTTTGCTGTCGGAGGGTTTCCAACTTTTTGGGTTGGACTAATCCCTCTGGGCTCAGAGAAAAGTCGGATAAGCTCCACTATAGCCCCAATGTGATAGTGCAGTTTTGAACCTACAACCTTCGAGTGCAGATCATGATCCTAAATTGAGTTTGTGCTTGTGATCACATGTATGAAACTAGGAATACATCACTTGCATATGTACGTCCTTGCCTCTTTTTATGAAGGAGGTCTCAGGAAAATAGGGGAGAATGGCTGTAAAGCTCATCTATCTGGGGTGCTTCACTGCTTTGTCCTATTGATATGCTAATAGCCGACTCCTTTGGTATGCTTGGTAGGCAACAAAAGACTATGATGTGAGGTACTAAAGTTACAGCTAGCAATTGGGGCTTAAAATATGAGTGTGTGTGAGAGAGTATTGTGTGTTTTGTACTTTAAAATATAAATACATGGGAATGTGACTATACAAAAGTGTGGGTAGCACAGCAAAGTAGATGATTTTTGTTATTTAGTGGCTTGAAAAGGTTAATCTTTGACTTTATTTTGAAAAAGGAGAAATTTTGATTTTTTTTATTTTTACACGACCCCTTCGTCTTTCCACGTCTTTTGATTCGAGACTCCACTTCTCTTCACTTTTCAAGTGAATTATCAAAATAAGCCAACTGTGTATGTGAATACGTGCTTTCCATGGAAATGGTTCTGAATGATGCCTGAAAACATGGTGTCATTTGTTTGGTTCAATGATTACATTTTTTTTTCTTCACATGTGAGGATCCGCATTTCTCACCTCCCCCCATCGAAATATAAATTTCATAGAAATGCAATTTCCTCTTTCACGGCTCATGTCCATTTGTGCACCCTGTTTCTACGAAAACGGAAGCCCTTCCCGCTCTGCTCACATTTCTCTAATTCGGTGTGGTCCATTTCAACGCATATAACAAACAAAAATCAATATACTTTTCCCTGGAAGTAGATTACTTATTTATGATATTAGAGTACTGACCAGAGAGTGACGAGGTTTCGAGTAATCTCTACAACTCCTTAGAAATACATTGGTCCCTTTTGTTTGGTGTCATGTGAGGTTTTTCTACCTAATTGATTCAACGCTTTGTGGTGAATCTTTATTTTTACTCTTGTTTAGTCCTCATTAAAGAAAGTTAGAATTAGAAAGAAGTTCCATAATCTAAAACAAGTAAATTAGGCTTTGCTAATTCCTTAACGAGGCTTTTGCTTTCTCGGGGTAAAAAGAAAAACACATCAAATGGTCTCAAGTTTCCCCAAAATGAATATCTGTAAGAAGAAATCTTCCATAGTGGAGAAGGTAAACATCAAGGAAAACTTTATGACTTAGGACCAGTGTCTTTTGAAAAAGAGAAAGGCTTACGCAAACTGAATGTGACTTTGGCCCCATATGTTGGTGTTTTATGCAAATCCAAAGCATATCATTATCTTGTGTTCCTTTTCCCAAGTGGGCCTTATAGTTTTTTACCATCCTGCTTTATAGGATGGATATGAAAACCTGATGGCTTTTCAATGGGCTTGTTTCAGTAGACAGAATAAAATCTTAAGTAAAACAGAAGTGGAAATGAAAAGGGCATTTTACCCATTAGGTGGACCATTGAAATTGCAGACAAGTAGGGGGCAAGGGGACCAGGAAATGAAATGGACCAATATGAAAATAAAAGCATTTACATGTTTTTATTATTATTTATAAATCAGTTCTTCTTTTGTTCCTTTGGGTTTTAATGGATCATATTTCTTCAAAAAATAACAATAATAAATATTTGTTCCTTTGAGAGTATAATTTATTATTTTTCTGTATTTCTTTATTATTTTTAATTATTTAAAAATTAACTTATTGTCTATGACATTTTTCCAACGGCATCCCAAGAAAATCCCAAATATGAAAATACCACCTTTTTTGGACAATAATATCAAGAAAAACAAATTTGTGAAAACGGTGGCAACATCATAATTAATACCCACCAATGATTAGACTCTCATATTTCAAATGGCATGGGCATTGCCTTTAGACTTTTAGAGTGATTATGATCCAAAACCTACACTTATCACATTGATTAGGCAATCTTAGTCCTTCAATTGCAATTTGTTTTAATCTAGCATTTAGGTACCTTCTCTCACAGCTGCCTATTAATTTGATATAAATAAAATCCATGGCACCCATTTAAGCAGAATAGTTGCTGCAGCCACTAATTACCCAAGGTGGCCAAGCCACTATTGTACAATTGGCAGACAGCCTGCGTGGTCCACTTTGTCTGCCTATGATCAACTGACCCAGACACTCTTCTCTAAATTGACACTTACCTGACTTTTTATCACCATTGGATTGATCCCGTGTAGACAGAAAAAAAAGGCATTTCTGTAGAGGCTAAGAAGTGTTCAAAATTTTTACCTCTCCATCTTCCCTTTCAACTGTGTGACAATTCACAATTACTCATGGCTATTCATGAAAATTCTTAATTCATAATGTTACAATGTTTGATCGAAGGGATTGGATTCAAGAAAAGTGGTTCCCATTGTCACGTTCATGAGTTTATTGAATGTGGCCCAATTACTCATTTTTTCTCCATTAGTCCAACTAGGAATTAAGATTAGTATATAAAACACCATTAGCTAATTTACCACCATAAATGTGATTATTGCTTATTATAAATGAGAATTTGGTTCGCATTTTGGTTTTCTATCTCATAAATTTATGTGGACTTTTGTGGGAAAGTTGTTTTGAATCTAATCAATCAATTCTCTCTCTTTCTCTCTCTCTCTCAACAATTGTTAGTTTATATCTACATAAAAACCATTATCTTAGATCGTGAATCTTGGCTTTATGGTGAACCATATGACGTGAGAAATGATTTTGTCTTTAGGGGATAGAATATTAGTTGAATATAAGCCCGTACAATAATATTTTTAATGTCAAAATTGTATTATGTTCCCCACGTACGCCGGGGCGGAATCAGGAATTTTATTTAGGGGGCCAAAGAATAAAACTTTAAATAAAATTACAAATTTTAGTAATAAAATATAAAATAAGTAGGTTTTTTAAGTTTTGCTTGGCATTCTATTCATTGAACAGAAACCATCGTTTATTGTTTCATTTATATATATAAAACTAGGATCCACATTTAAAATCTAAATTGTTCAAAAGCACAGTTACATTAGTTTTTATTTCCATTGAAGAATTCCCTTCAATTAGATTTGTTCTCACATAGATAATCATATGAAACATAACTTTTTTATATTTATTTACGATAGATAAACTTTGATTACATTAAAATTTTATGTAATAGTGGAAAAAATGAGGTGATTTTGAGTGGGTTAGATTTCAAGTATAAGCCCTGATGACTGAATTACAAAATGATGTATGGTGCATTAGTACATCTAACATATGCAAATATATACTAAAAAAAAAAAAAAAAAAAAAAAAGAAATTCTCAAGATGGGGTTCGGGGTCGAACTTCCTTTCTTATACATATAACTTTTAAGGTACAATTTGAAGTTTCATTATTTAAAGGCACAAAGAAAATTAATGACACTATCTTATATCTAAAATCTAAACCATTCAAAAGCAAAATACCAGTAGTTTTTATCTCTTTAAAATAAGTATCTTCAATCCAATTTATTTTGACATGGATAATAACAATTAAAACATATATTTCTTTATCCATGATTGATAAAACTCTCAGTGAGTCAAAACTTAATGTAATAATAGGATAGAAATATAAATTGATTTTGAGCGTATTAGATTTTAATATGAGCCACAAATATTGAAAATATATAGTAACCTATAGTGTAATAGTACATCCACCCAATGTAAATAAATAAATTATGTAAAAAGAGAAATGGGTTCCTTTCTTCCTCACGTGAGTCATGCAACTGACAAGTTATTCTAAAGTCTCCAATAAGAAGCCCAAAGCACTGCTCTCTCCTCTGCCTTTCTTCATCACAAGATTTAGGGGTGGCAAATATAGATAGATTGGATTGAGAAATTTCTTCTCCATTCTCCATCAAGTCTTTTTTATGTATTCTCCTTTCCCTCGTTTCTTTTCCTATCCTTCTTTAATTTTAAGTTTTCCCCAAAATCAGTAATGTTTTTTGTTTTCATTTTGTGATACTCAAAATTAGACTTAAATAATTCTAGATGGGGTGGGGGGGACATTGTGTTTATTGAGATATATTGAACGAAAGAACTTTTCTGGAAGAGTCTGGACACCCTCGTTGGGGGGGGGGGGGGGGCGCATTGTGTTTATTGAGATATATTGAACGAAAGAACTTTTCTCGAAGAGTCTGGACACCCTCGTTAGAATTTCTTTTTTATTAAAAATATCAGTTCCAAAGGGACCCACCTAAACACATTCCAATAACAGAGGTAGAGTGATGAGAGAAGTAAGGGTTGGCAAAACATCACTCTCTAATCTATTATCCTAGACCTCATTTTAGCCTTCCGGGTCTTAAATTCTATTGTTTTAACGTTTCAATTGAACTGTCCACTGTAAATGGTAGTTGGTTAAATGCACCTCTAGAACTACTGAGTTTCTACCAACTGTGTTCCATTTTAGGCAGGCACAGAAAAGCAAATTCCAACCCCTTATAAGTCCATTTGTTTCTTATAATTTAATTCCTAAAACTTCTAAGACCTACACTTCTAACACCAAATAGAGGTGGAGATTAAAAAAAGAGATCATAAAATTTTTTCCCTTCCAATGAAAAATGGATAGTAGGAGATGGGACAATTGTCAAAAGGTCCTATGTACATCTCCACCTTTTCTGAAAAACGAATACTTAGACCTCTGCTACTTCGTTTTTAGAAAAGTTTGCAAAACAGTGTTTATGCGAATTTGTTAATTTACACTGTTTGTGAAGCTTTTCTTGCGAGAAGACTGATGGAAAAGGTTTTTTTCTTTTTTGTCAAAATAAAAATCTCAAATTTCTGTTTCATTTTTGCAAAAGAATACAATTAACGCAAATCAGTTTAAAATTTTCCGCATTTTCCAAATGGGATTGTTGCACCAGAATCACGAAAAAAAAAAAAAACTGATATGGAAAATCAAAGCATTTCTTATACGATCACCAAAAACATGTCACTACAACTAAATTGAGTGAAAAAAGTAGAGCTTATAAAACTAACCCCAATAATAAGATACATTGGTTCCTTGACCAATGACCAGAGTGATAATGAATCGATGACCCCAATCAATTCTCCACAAAATCCTCTAAAATATGAGATTTCATAATAGCAGTTTGATTGTGACATTACTGGATCACCCATGTTCTATATGTGGGACCCTCTCCAAATAGATGGCCCACCTCAAAAGGCAACCCAATCGACCCAATGTCTTTTCCATTGTCTCAGGTAAACGTTTGACCTGGCACCTCACAAAACGTGGGCGGGCACTTCGATTTAGGAGTGTGCCAGATTTACGTCGTAATGTTTCTGAGAGAAGGAACAAAAACGTCTCCTTCTCCGATCGTTCACCTTCCTTCCCCAACCCACATAGAAACCGCCTCAAAGGGCCTCTTCATTTGATTGAATATTGATTACTCAAATGAGCTCAAAGCAGGTCCTTTGGTCAAAAGGGCTAAATTTCTTAGGTAATTCAAATTCTAAGTAGGTAAAGGTCCCTTCTATCCATTGTTTTAGTCCTTCATTGAACCCTTTTTTTTATTATAAATTCCTATAAAACTTTTAATACCCAAGGATAGTATTTTTTTTTTCTGCCAATGGAAGGTTCTCAATCTTTTGGGCGAGACTAATCCCTCTGGACCTAAAGAGAAGGGTAAAACCCATGCGAACCCCCAGATGATAGCACCCTCTATTAGCAAAAAAATAAAAAAAAAGAATAAAAAATAAAAAAATACTACCCTTAGATAGAAAAGTTTTCACCCGGATGGTAAGATATAATGGAGTTAATGGTTATTATAACCTCATTTAACATGATGAACTCTAACTTCCACTTGATCAATTCTCCTCGAGCACTCCTAAATCCCAGATAATAGGTATTCCATTGTAACTATATAAATAAACACAATGAAAAATAAGCTTGATGAAATTTTAACGAAAAAAGAATTAAAAAATTTAGGATCTTACCGAAGTAGCTAAAACCGAAGAGTATAAAAACATAAAATTGATTATGTAGTAAATTTAATTCTTATATCCTTTGCCCGTCACTTATTTAATATTCTTCCTTGAAACTCATTTTATCATGAATTCCCCAATTAAATTTAAAAAGAACAAATGTGACTAAAAATA
Source organism: Cinnamomum chago (assembly GCA_038049695.1). Lineage (NCBI taxonomy): Eukaryota > Viridiplantae > Streptophyta > Magnoliopsida > Laurales > Lauraceae > Cinnamomum > Cinnamomum chago. The sequence continues at coordinate 10,203,013 of CP142454.1, read as the reverse complement.
ATAAATCCTAAAGAAAATATTAGGATTATCCATGTTTTATATGCGGGGCCCACAAAAAAAAAAAAAAAACCAACCGAGCTAAATTCCAGTACTTTGAGGAAAATTTGACCTGGCGCATCACAAAGATAAGAGACAGACAACATGGGAGGGCTGGGGGCACTTGAATTTAGGCTTGGTGACAGACATTACGTAGGATTCTGATTACTATATCTAATAATACTACGTCACATACGCCCGCCCTCTCTACCGTTGTCTCCAACAAACAAAAACCTCTCCTTTTCCGGTCCCTCGTTTCTCCCCCCTCCCAAAAAAACCGCCATTTCTCTTCCTCTCTCTCTCTTTCCTCCTTTCTCTTTCTCCTTCTCTCTCTCTTCCTTTCGAGCCCTAATTCGAAAATCTAGGGTTTGAAACCCCTCAATCTTCTCTCCCGCTCTCTCTCTCTCAAACGCCGTTCCTGCCAATTCCTCCTGCCGAGGAGAGAAGGTCGGGGAGAACGATCAGGACTGCCTGTTTGCAGAGCCCTAGATTCGAATTTACCTCCGTTTCCTCTTTAATTCGACCCCCGTTTCGTCATCTCCTTGGAGATCTTCCATCTCCCCGCAAGAACCTCAATCCTCTTTGTTTTTAGCTGCCGGCAGCTTCGATTTCTTCTCCTGCGGTCTCGAGATTCCAGGTTTGGCGCTTTTCTCCTATCAGTTTGATTTTTTTTGTTTTTTTCTGATGTGTGATGTGAAACGAAATGATTGTGGGTTGTTTGAATTTAAATGTTTAGTGATACAAGGCGGGATGGAAATTTTAGGGAAGAATCTGATAGCTCTCTTTTTTTGGAATGGGAAGGATTCTGTCTTTCTTTATATAGGAGGTTATGATTTGGATCTGTTGTTGATAGATACTTAGACTGAAAATTTTGTTGGATTTTTCCCCCTTTTGGTCTGTCATACCGCTGATCGAGATCTTACTGAGGAATTTAAGAAATGTCTAGGGTTTCTGATTGATTTTCATATCGACTATTCACTGAAAATATTTGGTTTCTGTTCTTTATTCGTCTTCTTGTTATTATTATTATTATTTTTTTATTTTTTTTATCATTGTTGGAACTTTTTGAGTATATTTTGCAGAGGAATCTGAGAGATTTTGATGGAATACATAGATTTTCCAATGTCTCTGATTTTCTGTTTGATTCCTGTTGCTTCATTTCGCTTGTTTAACAGATTTTCTTCAGCTGAAAAGCTTGATTTGTTGTTAATATCTGGAGGGAAGGTTGGAGAGCTTCACAGCAAACTAATTTCTTATCAGGGTTGGTTCCGTTTGAAGCCCTTGGTCATTTATGGATTCGGTATCGTCAGCTTCTTTGAAAGATTTGATCAAATGCTGCAGTTGTAACTGTAGTTGTTCAACATGGAATCGCTCCGTGAAAAGGAAACTTGATCTGGTCTCTGATGACCATGATTGCCCAGCTCCTTTCTCACCGTCAGTGGCCCGTGTTGAGATTGAGAATGAATGTGTTGCATTGCGAGAGCTGCTCGCCCGGCAGCAGCAAACGATACAGGAGCTCAATGCTGAACTGGAAGAGGAGCGGAATGCATCGGCGTCAGCCACAACCGAGGCAATGTCGATGATACTGAAGCTGCAGAGGGAGAAGGCCGAGGCCCAAATGGAGGCACGCCAATACAAACGATTCGCAGAGGAGAAGATGGCACATGACCAGCAGGAGCTGCTTGCATTTGAAGATCTGTTGTATAAGAGGGATCAGGTTATCCAATCTTTGAATTTTGAGGTTCAAGCATACAAGCATAGGTTGATGAGTTTTGGGTACAGTGAGGCCGAGGCAGATGCCATGCTCGCAGGCGCAGGTGTGGATGCTAGCCCACGCGAGCATGTCCATACCCAGAGTGTGGAAGAGGATGTTGAGGCACAGGTTGACACCCCACAATTTGTTGACTACCCACCTTTGAAATGCAATCTGAATGAACCTCTGGATTCTCCAAATCTAAGTGAAAGCTCGCCTTTCCATATAGACAAGTTTGCATTTGGGGAAACGCCTCATGCTCGGGAGCAATTGCAAGAGTTGGACGATAGGATCAATCAGTTGGAGCGAACACCCACGCACAATCTAATGGATGGAGAACATCCCAGTACAAGGCACTTTGTCGAAAAGGTGGGAGTTGGACAGTCGCCCAGGCGGCCTAGGCATCCTACTAGGTTCTCCACAGACAGTTTTGGTCGATCTTCCAGCTTGGCTAATGAGACAGGTAAGGACTGGAGCACAATGGGAACCCCAAAAACATTTCGAATTGGCAGCATTAAGAAGAAGGAAGACTTCTCAAATATGGAGAACTACTGTTCTTCAAGAAATGCGGATAACGCATCAGATCTCAGAGATGACACGTCTGATAGAATATGTATCATTGACTCCGTCAATGTTCATTCCTGCGGCCCAACTGAAACCAAGGCGAGTGTTAGGATCTGCAAAGATGATGTTACTACACCAAGGGAGTCATTGGCGAGGGTTGATACAGAGGAAACGGATGTTAACGAGCTCTACATGAGGCTCGAGGCGCTTGAGGCTGAGAGGGATTCAATGAGGCAGGAATTTGTCTCAATGAAAACTGACCAAGCACGGTTGATATTTATGAAGGCAATAGCTCATCATATGTCTCAGAAAATGTCAGAGAGGGAAAGCGTGCCTGTGGAGAAGCCTTCTCCGGTTGGAAGCTCTTCATCTTCATATTCATCTTCATCTACATCTGCACTGAAGGTAATATTTAGGCTGCTGCTGTTAATAATCAAGTTGATTCTAATACGATACCACATTGCATGTTCCAGTTTGTGTTCTTTGGTTTCTCAATGCATTTTCTGTTTCTTTTTTCTTACTGATTTGTCTCTCTTAAGTTGGCATCCCTTTTGTTGCTGACCCCATGTCTTTGTACTTTGCTTCTCCCATTTTCATGCTCTCAATCATCTATTAAACTCACAGTTTTAATTCCGTGAAAAAGGGGGAAAAAAGGGAAAAAATATAAAAAACCCAGACTGACATAGAGAGGTCATACAGCTGCCTGTTAATTTATTTTCTGAAACCATCAGGGGACCAGATTATTAGATTTATTTTAATTCTGCTCTGACTCTAGAAATTTTATTTTGGCTGTGCTATATTTTTCATTATTTCGTCTGGGCTTTGCTATTGCATAGTACTTGAGATGTATACAGCTTACCATTGCTGTAGAGTTATTGATTCCTTTTCTCCCTTTTGTAGTATTTCTTTAGTTGTTGGACCAGGGAGAGTAAGGTTTACTGTTGTTTTGAAGTTTAGTATATAACCTTCTGTGGGATGACTAAAGCCAGCCCTTACTATTGTACAGGGCACATTTGTCATTGGACCATTTGCTTGCTGGGTTTGTTAAAGTGAACATTGGTTTGGGGATAAAAAAGCATCCAATTACCTGGCCACTTCAATGCTACCAAAATTTGTTGCATCATACTGGCATTATCTGTGAAATATATAGCATTTTGCAGTTTGCTAATTGTTTCTTATTGCTCTCTTTCCTGATTTCTCCATTCCAGTGGGTTAAATCACTTGTTTCATGGAGAAGGAGAGCACGTCCAAGCAAGTAAGTGACCCCGCATTGTTATATATTCATGATGTTCCATTACATGTATGCATAGAGCTCATCAATGGTAATGCTGTTTTTAAAAAACTGCTTTCAGGTATACGTTCGGGCAATCAGACAACAATGTGGGCTTACTATCACTTCTAGATCAGAAACCTCATGTAAGGCAATGGAGATGTCTGACAAGAACGTCTGCGACCCAAGCATGATCTCTAAGACCCAATGCTCATCCTTGTAAATCATCAATTGGAAACTGGTCACCATCTTAAATATAAAAAATTGCATTCTTTTTCCACGATTTCAACCGAAATCTCTATTGTGTTGAGCATACTGTTATGTTTATTGCTCCGGTTTCAAGTTTCTTTTACAGGATTTTTCTCCAAAAGCAAGGATAAGTGTATATACGGGTTCTCATTTGATTTGTAGAGATGTAAATTGAGGTTCGCTTGTGGGTCTTGTGTATATTTTTGTTTGTGTATGCCTCCCAATTGAACTTGCTCGCTCCATTTTTTACCATTTACCTGCAGATCTCGTTCACGCTTCATTTTTCTATATTCCTAAATGATGATTGTGGGATTGAATCAGGTTATTCTCACCATCGAATGATTAAGAGTAATGTGTTAATCATTAGCAAATAAAATGTATTCTTCGGGTTCTTCCCTGGTTCTCTGCATTATAGTGCATTTTGTTTTTTTCTCAATTATCCTCCATCAGGGTAACTGGAACACATTTCAAAATGACAAAGCTGAAATGTAATGATCTTAGAGAGGTGTTTGTATAGAGTCTTGCCATTTTTATGTTTAGTTTGCATCTAAAGTAATTATCAGGTTTGCTGTTTGGTTATTTGCAGTTCCTAGTTGGTGGATTCCTGGTGCAAAATTCCAGCTGTGGCTTGTTTTTCCTATTTTGGTGTGTTTATAAGACATAAGTTCGCACACTGATTTTGGCAAATCAATTCATGCGAACTGCAAATTGGTCTTTCAACGATAAGCACCAACTTTACCACCCAAGTGATGGTCAAGGGTCCATTTTCTAAATGAGATCAAGGAAGCTAGTTTTGGGATCCTATATAAAGCACATTTTGTCTGATCCTATATAAAGCACATTTTACCTTTCTATATTAACCAATGTGGCACTAAAAAGGGTATTTCCAAGTCAAGTGGGTATTCCAAGATGAAATGGCTTTTTTTTGCAAGTTTTGAGAAGAGATTTTTATTTCAAAAATTTTCCTTGAAAAAAAAAATGTAAGATTTGAAAATTTTTGAAACCATTTTTCATAAAACAAAATTTTGAGAAGAGGTTTTTATTCCAAAACCTTGAAGAAAAGGTGTTAAACCATCTACTCTAGGTAAGCTTCTCGATGTTCATAGAGTGCTTGGGAGGCTGCAATTTTTTAGCCTGTGTGGAAAGCTGCATTGCTTTGAATGATATTCTATGTTGTTGATCAATTGGAATCCCCTCTCATGTCGCAATATCATACTGCATTGCCACTATTGGAATAGTTCTGGACTCAGCTGCTAGAATAAAGATTGTTATTGGATTTTTGTACCTAGCTGCTAGATTGTTTCATCCTCGTACTAGTGACTAGGATCTTTTCAACTTGGGTTTGTTGCACATCAGGACAAGGCTTTTGATATTGAATAAAGATGATGACAACATCAACATGCTTTTGATATTTTTCACTAGGGTCATGTCATGCAACCAGACCAGTCCATCTCAGGAATTCTCTCCTGTGGGAGCTGTACAGTTTTTTAGGCTCCCTTATTTGTGGATGGAAGGATTAAAAATGTTCCCTAGTGCAAAAATAGCTCTCCACAAACATTACCAAAAAGGAGTGGAGAGGAGAAAATCTTTTTTAATTTTTCTAGAGAAAACCTTCTTACGTTTTTTGGATTAGAAGCCTCTTTTTTTTTTTTTTTTTTTTTCTAGAGTACATAATAATTATCCTCTTAATTAACTTTCCTAAAAAACTAGAGAAATGAATCAATCTTAAGAAAAAGTTAAAGAAAATAGCCATTTTTAGTGAAATTGAATTTTTATTATTAATAATTAATAATAGTTTTTAGAGGATTTTACCTGAAAAACCCCCTTAAAGTTGTTATAAACTCAAAACATCCTCAAAATCTAATATAGAACATAGTGGTTCCCGAGGACCTGTTTAGTTTTTTTTTTTTTTTTTTTTCACTTTTTTCTCTGAGCGGGGATATCCCCGTTCCCTTTTCCTTTAAACATCCCAAAACCCTTTTCCCATTTTTCATTCTTCTCCCTTCTAGTGATTTCGACCTTCACTCTCTTCATTGCTCCCAGAACTTGTTCAGACATTGGCATAACGCGTTTTGGATTTGAGATCTCCTAAATGCCTACCAGAAGGACGTTTATACTCTATCGTCTTCTCAATCTTCGTTTTTCAACTGAGACGTCTTTGACAAACAACACTCAAATAGACAGGGATATCCCCGCCCAATTCAAACATCTCTGATGGATAACACTCCGGTAGGCGGGGATATCCTCGCTCAATTGAGAAGTGTCAGACAGATAACACTTGGGTATGCAGGGATATCCCTACCTACAATACTGTCATGGGCAGGGATATCCCTACACAATTCCACTGCGTGAGAATGCATATTACTGCTCAGAACAATGTCATTGGCAGGGATATCCCCATCCACAAGACAATGGATGCATGTATATCCATGTTCAGTTTAGAAGTGAAATGAGTCTCCACAACTCAGGAAGACATGTGAAACCTTTCACACAATTAGACATGTACATTTACCAGCAAGTTTCCTGCCAATCACATTTAATATTATTCTAAAATAGTCTAGGTATTGAATTACTAACCGTCTATACAAATACAATTGTCTATGACTAGAAACCTTATGTACATCCAACTTGACAAAAGTCATGCAAACTAACCATACAAAAAACAAATGGTGAATCACACGATTTTTACAAGATCTAAGCCCTTTTGAATATGTAGGAGCTTAGCACCCAGGTTCTTTTGAATATCTCTATAACTATTTTGACAGTCATTTACATTGTCTTGGTAGGGATGTCTATCTTTTCTTTGAAGGTCTAGACGAAAGGGTCATTCCAACCATACGCAACAAAATTTTGGGTGGGGCAATCAACCTGGGGAGTATCAACATAGTAGATTAATTTTTTTCCAAGATTTAATCAACTTTAGGGAATTTTGTATGAAGATAGCAAAATGCACACTTACAAATTCATTGTAAGTAGTTAGAGAATATCACTTGTTGAGCTATTATAAAACTCTCATTTTGCCTCATAAGGGTAACCGATCAGCAAATTGAAATGATCGATGCGATGCTTCAAAGATACTAATATTTTATTATCCCTCATACCCATCACATTTGTACCATTCAGACCAAAAGCAAGGGGTTCCGTTTTGCAGTGTCTTTCCTTCTAAATACTCTGCATGATTCAGTAAGATATGTTAAATTCTTTTGACTCATTTGTAGTTCATAAATAGTTATCATATACAATTAGCTTATAGCCCAATGCTAGATGAAACAAGGTTGTTTTTGTCCAAAGCCAAAATTTTAACTGAAATATTTCGGAAGGTAAACCATTTTAGATATGTAATTGAAATGAAGCATTTTTGTTGAAATGAAATCATGACAACATTGACCACATATGGCCTTTGCAGAAAAACCTACCCTTTAGTTCTCTTAGTTTCTATACTTTATGTGAATTTTCATTGCCCTAAATAGTCATTCATCAAATATATTAGAAACAATGAGATTTGTGGTGATTCCAAAGACAAGAAAAAATCCCAGAAGTTGGGAAGTGAATATCAATGCACTTTTCCATTTTTTCTAATCTATAATCTTTTCACTTTTCAAAATGAATAACCATTTAGAATCCATTCATACAAATTCCATGGAAGCCTTATCCTACTTATCACGGATTAACTTTATGGGTTTATTTTTCCACTTATCCTACTTATCACTGATTAACTTTATGGGTTTATTTTTCCACTTATTCCACCAATTCCATTCATCCATTAAGAGGCATGGGCTCTCAACCTCCACGATCTTGCATGCCACTTTACAATACTTCATTCCTCATTTCTCATCCTTATCCCAGTCCACTTCAACTCTTCATATAGAGGATCGTTTTCAGTCTTTTTGCAAGTCGAACATTTAATAAAAGGGAAAAACCCTGCAAAAAACAGGGGCAAAAGAGAGTTGTAGCCATTTCCAAAAGGCCCTATTTCACATTTGGTACACATAGGGTTTCATGACATGAAAATGAAATATTTCATTCAACAATTAAGATAATCTTTTGGCCTTTTAAATGTAATATAAACTACAAAATCTACTCTATCAAAAAAAATTTGTGCAACGATTTCATTTATAAAGCATGGGTTGAATTACAACTATGAAAGGGGAATAACAAATCTATTGTGCAATCAAGTGAAAATTACAAAATCACAATGCATGCATGCTTTTATTATTGCTTACCTTCATGTAGAGATGCGATATCATATCAATAGGAGGTTGGGGAATGAGAGAAAAATGAAAAACCAACTTATATCATAGCTTGGGCAACGATGATGAATAAGATGATCGATAGTGTATAAACGCTCCTCTGCCAGGCTTTCAAGAGTTCTTATATCCAAAACGTGTTCTACTGGTGTTTGGACAAGCTCTGAGACCACCGTAGTAGGAGAAAATCGGAATCGTTAGAAGGGAGAAGAAGAGGAAAAAAAAAAGGGAAAGGGGAAAATGGATTTTGGGATGTTTTAAAGGAAAAGGGAGCGGAGATATCCCCACTGAGAGAAAAAAAGTAAAAGATATACCAAGCAGGGCTCCACTGTGGTCTTTACAGGACATTGAAAACGTTTCGAGTTTATAACAACTTTAAGAGGATTTTTCATGTTAAATCCTCTAGTTTTTATTCTATAAAATGCTTCAAAATGATGATATTCTATGTACAAGCGTGGAACCCCCAATTTCGCCCATGCCCAGATAGCACGCTTATGATTCTCTCCTCGTCTCAACGGGCCCTTAAACATCACAATATATATAGATCTCTTACCAAAAAAAAAAAAAAAATCACATTAGATAAAAATTACATTACAATATAAAACAAATTAAAGAGTCAAAATTGAACCATAACATTTCTAACTCTACAAATTCAGTGCTTAAAAATGTAATGAAGATACAAAGAGAATCAATCCCCCCACCCCCCCTAAGCTTGTGGATGTTAGGTTTGCTTCTATTATATTTTCCTTCCAAAACTTGGATCTTGGTAATCAGGAGCGTCAAAGATTTTATCAAAACCATAAAAATCAGGATACGCGTTAGGAGATGGAAAAAATGAAACAGAAGAAGGTGTTGGAAAAGGACCAAAAGGAGGCCCAGAAGAGTACATCTCATCACAAACAAGAAACGTATGATCATCTACCTCAACATTCCTCTCTGGTTCAAGCTCTCCTTCTATCTTTTTATCAACCTTTATTTTGGAGTTGCACCCAACACTGCCTCTCATGCAAGGCAAAGCTGACGATGGTAATGACGATGAAGAGCAGCCGGTGAGTCGCTGCACCGTGTTCATAAAATCCCGAGCTTCGACTTGAAAAACCTCCGGTGGCTTCACGTGGATGATCACCGGAGGAGGCCCATGGTGATCCGGGTCAACAACACGTTGTTTCTTGATCTTACTTGAATTCTTACCTACCTTGAGGGTTGGAGGTTTTGGCCCTTGAACGCCTCTTGTTGGAGGAGAGAGCTTCTTAGTATCTTCTTTGGAATAACTCATAGAGAATTTTAGATATATCAATGGTTTTGCTTTAGCTAGCCCCTTAAAAGATCAGTTGTATAAACTGGGACTTCTCTTGTAGAAATCTAGAGCTCTTAGTCCCCCCTACATATGTATAATGATCAGTATAATATAAACAAGAGAGAAAACTAATCAACCATTAGTTGAGAGAGAGAGAGAGAGAGAGAAGAAGCGTGGGAATTAAAAAGTCAAGAGAAGTTCGTTGGTCTTTTGAAGAACTCAAGGTTGGAGGTCTTGAGCTGTCTCAGATCGTTGGAGAAAGTTCCGAGATTTTTATACCTGTCTAATCCCATTTGTAAAGACTTTTGTAAAAGACTGTAGACTGCGGGCAATGAAGGGTGCATGGAAAGATCATGTCAAAGTCAATGTAAATATCAACGAAGGAAGAAAAAAAGGAAGGAAAGAATAGTTGTTACATTTAATTTAGGGGGGCCTTGATTTTGAATTTTCAACGCATCCAACAGCATCATAGAAGTGGACAATTCCATAACTAGGCACTTATGAGACGATCAACCCATCCAATCAAAAACTTCCTATAGTACGATCAAACCATCTAGATGGTTTTCCATCATCTTACGCCAATCATTAAGGCTATTTAGACATATTGAGGGACCGAACCGTGGCCCGTTCCCCCAAGACTTCCGTTGGATCCCACGGTTCGGTCTCTAAGACATCCGTTGGATCCAAGAGAGGTCTGGGATCCAACAAATGTCCTAGGGGACCGAGCCACAGTTTGGTCTCCCAATATGTCCAAGTAGCACCCCTCTAGGCCAATTAAGCTATGCAAAGAGGATGTATGGTTTCATGCCTGACTGGGATTTTTTACAAAGAAATGTGGGAAGTCAAACCCCAAATTGGATTCATGCCTAATGTACACGAACAGGACTGATCTACAATAGATTTAAAAGTTTCACTAAAAAAACTAATGACCCATTTTTTATAGCAGTGTTCATGGGCCGGGCTGGCTCGGGATCCAGCCAAGCCCAGATGTTAAACAACAGGCCTGAGTCTGGGCCAAGCCTTTCTCTGGCTAAAAGTACCTAGCTAGTCTTAGCCCAGGTGATCCAACTTGTTGCTCACCTGGTTAGGATATTGTTTGTGTATGATAGAATCTGTATTCAACTCCTTTCTTCCACCAAAATAAACTTTTTTTTTTTTTTTTTTTACTTAAAAAGTGTCCCTCATTCAGGCAGGGCGTTCTAGCACTTAATCAGAGCCAGGCCCAGAGTTTATATCTAGGCCCGGCCCAATCCGGCTGGCCCGATCCACGAGCACCCTTAATTTTTGAAAAATATATGACATGATATGATATCGATTCCCTGAGCTCTTTCTATGAATACGACAAAGCTTATTGATTAGTCTTAATTAAATTTTCTTATATAGATTATCATATATCATAAATATAATACAATGGGCTAAATGGGTATTCAGGTATGGACCTGATTGAACCTGGACCTACATCCAATAATTAACTGGACCCAAAGACTTGGACCTGTTTATCAATTGAGCCTAGAAAATAGATTGTGCCCATGTTTTCTTGTATTGGGTCGTTAACTAATTGAGTAATCAGGGTCCATTAACATCCTTAGGCTAGAGCCTAGAATCCTGAGTCTGCCGCATTAATTTAGATTAGGTGTTGTGGGATCTGGACTGTCTAATCCGTCCGTCCAGTTACAAAATAAAATCACGACCCTCTAGATGAGTGGATGATTTGGCACTAGATGCAATCCTTACTGTCAGCTACTCCTTTTCTTTTGGCACAATTTTGAAAATATGTCACGATCCGAGCTTGAGATCAGAGTCATTAGGGCTAAACCCCGGGTTGCGATGATAATCATACTTACTCCCGTAAACCCGAATTAACCGAAGTTAAAACAAAGTCTACAAGGGATCTTGCATGCGTACCTGTCAATGTACAGTTGTGCGGAAATATACAGACATATATTTATTGATAACCAATTAAAACCTAATCCAGTTCTTTACTGTGACCTGTAAAGTTCAATAAACAAGATTTCAACTCTCATTAAGGCAACCACTGCATATTCAAAATACAATGCAGGGGACCTCATTTACAGGACTCAAAATGAATATACAAAAGATTTCTCAAAAGTATCCAAAATAACTCTAGGTTTCCGCTCTCAGCTCATGTCCATTCGATTAAACCTCCTGGAGGTATCGGATGGGCCTCCTCCGCTGACGGTGCGGTCTCTGAGGGACCGGTACGGGCAACTGGGCCTGTAATATCATCAGTAATACTGTGAACACGACAGTTCAACAAGATATACATATATCTATGACATGTTATAATTCCTGACAATTTATTGCGTAACAGTTCTAAACAATCAAAAGTATGCAATCCTTGTGCAATAGTAAACACAAGTAACAATGACAATAACATTGGCAACTACAATAGTCTTGGTTTCAACTCAATTTAGTTCTTCCCAAAGGAAGCAGTTCATATTTGTTCATTTAGTACATTAAGCATTTATTAATGACTTATCAATAGGACTCGTCGGTCCAATATATGACTTTTCAGCCAATGACCTTTCGATCCAATAAGGTGGGATCTCCCAGTGTCTTGATCAGAGATCACTGGTGTCACCACGGAGCTCCGGAACGCCCCCAAATCCATCTACTGCAGTAGGATTATTCATGTCATTGTTACCTTTCGTAACTATTCATTCATTAATTCAGTCAGTTTGATTCCATAAAGAGTGTAGGAAACCACTATGTAGTGCCGGACGCATCAGTAATTTACATCAATCCTATTCCAATTCTAAACCAATCCCAAGTCTAAACCAATCCTCTAACCAACCATTGAGTGCAACTTTGGTTATCAGTGCAATTATTACTGTAGATGACATTACTTAGTTGATTATGCATTAAGATAACCCCAGTTAACACCTATGGAGGTTTAAATACGGTTAACATTAATCTCTATGCTTAGACTTTTAATCCAGGAAATTCGGACGTTAAATTACACTTTCCCGACATTTCTCAGTTGGCCAGGTCGACCTAGCCTAGGCTCGGTCGACCTGCAGTTGTAAGCAACAATTGCATGAACAGTAAATTGGTCAGGTTCCTGTGAACCTGACCCTGTGTGCCCGGTTTACCAGCCACACTGCGGAAACAGAACACAGTGTTCTGTAACTGCAGTGCAGTGAATGGTTTTCAATCCATTATTTTCCTTCTTTCTTGCACCTCCGATGAACCTGATAGACCATTAATGTATGGAAATAACAAGTTTATACAACTTCTAATCACACACCTAATCAAACCATCAATTCCTTAATCCATTTCATTAAATGAACAACCTAATTATCATGGTTTCTCAAGTCTACCACATCCATTAAACTATTCACATCTAAATCTTCATGCAATTCAATGAAACCACTATAACAAGCATAAGCATATATATTACTTGCCTTGTTGGAAGTTTCTTCTTTGGTTAGCTTGGATTTGGAATGGAATTCTTCCACTTGAACCTTTAATTCCAAGCAACTCTAAGAAAAGGATCAAGAAGATGAGGAAGATGAACTCCTCTTCACTTCAATCACTTCGACTCACCCTCAATGAAGAAGAAATGGAAGAAAGAAAAAGAAAAGCATGAAAACCAAATGTGCCTAGGGTTTGAATGAGATGAATGAAGCTCTTAGGTTATATAAGCTTCATTGTTGCACTTAGGCCCATTAACTCTCTCTTAATTACAATTCGAGTCAAACGAAAGGTCTTTTGATCCAATAGTCGTCGAATACTTCAAGTCTTTTACGAAATTCGTCGTACTCGTCAAGATACGTATGTTGGTATCAAGAGTTTCCGTATTCGACAAAATACGCAAAGATTCGTATTTACGAATAAGTCCTCAGTTTGGTTTGTTTGAACTTCCTTTATACTTAATCCATTTCATAACCTTACTTACTATTTCATTAAACCTAACTTATTCAGTTTAGGCTAATTCCATTCCTTTTGGCCATAATTCATCATTAGTTCAAGTAAACACGATTAGTTAGCCTTAATCGAGATTAATCAGAGTTAATCTTGATTAACTCGGGATGGGGCCTAACAAAATAGCAAGCATTGATCTAATAGCACAGTTTATGAAGCATCTCCTTTCCACAAAAACAACCGGCAAGGATTAATCCTCGACCATACATCCAGATCTATTGTTTTATAGAAACAGGGAGATTCTGTTTTCATCCAATCTACATTTGCCATTAATACAAAATCTTACTCTTGATTTTTTTCATTTCAAAGAAGCAATTTAGATGGTACATTAGCTGGAGTAAGATTTTGTATCTGTGGAGAATGTGGATTGGATGAAAACTACGAAATAGGAGATCCGAACTCGTTAGAGTATCTTCCTGTTGTATAATGATTTTGCCCTTTTTTTCTTTTTATGTTGAATGTTATCTGCAAATGTGTCTCACTCTTAAAGGGGAGATTTGTTTGTCAATGATCACTGGATTGAATTGTCTAATTAGTGTGATCAAAATTAAAATTGTACAACCTTGTAATAAGATATGAAGGGAGGTGGATGTACTATTCTTATCCTTTTTTTTTTCTTTTTCTTTTCTTTTTCTTCTACAGACATCAAGCTTGAATTTGTCATGTATCTTTTATGGTTTTACCCCTTTTTGGAGTTTTTTTCTTTTTCTTTATCTTTTCGTTTGTTTGGGAGAATATAAGGTTGTGTAGTGTTGTAGATCATTTATGTGTTCATTTCCTTTTGTTCTCATTCAAGAAACCTATTAACTATAAAATACCTCTTGAGATGCATGGCATGTCATGCAAAGAATTAATACTAACAACAAGAGGACGTTTTTGTTTTCTTTTTCTTAAAGGTAAGAATTTGATTTAAAAAGGAGAGAAAGAAATAGGCACATGCCCCCCAAATGGAGAGAGCAAAAAAAAAGAGAGAGAGAAAGTTAAAACAACGGAAAGATTAAAAGGTGAGATGGATGGGCGCTTGGAAAGGTCTTTTTACTAATAAAGATCGTGCAAAAAATAAGCTCCATTATATCATCCTAGCCCTTGATTTAACAACTTTAAATGCCTCATAGACGTTTGGACCAAATTCATTTGGGGCCAATTTCCGCTTTACCTCCCCAATTAATAGGAGCATTCTTTCATTGCAGCTTTACCCCTGTAATAAAGAGGGGCATTTCTATCAGAAGTGTACCTCATGCAATTAAACTTCCTAATCCATTCCAAACCCCTCTGGTGGTAAGAATCATGGTTCAAAAAATCCGAGATGAACTGGTCTCGGCCGAGACCGAGCCGATATCTCGCTGAGATATCGGTCTCGGCCCATATTCACCAAAATCTCGGCCATCTCAGCCGAGATATTCAATATATCGGGATTTTATTCATCTCGGCCGATATATCGGCCGAGATGAATATAAAGCATTCAAACCCTAATTTTTTATTCTTCTTCTCCCATCTTCATCTTCTTCTCCTCTCTTCTCAAAGCCCCTACTAGCCATAGCAGCAGCCACCTTCTCACTTCCATATTTCCAAATCTCACTTATATTTTTTGAAGAAAATATTATCTAAGGTAAGAGGAAATCAACTTAAAGCATATTATGTGTTTTTTTTTTTTTATAGATGAAGCATAGAGGTTTGTCACTTACTCACTTGTGTAATTGAGTTATTTTCTTCATTTAGTAGTTAGATCTATATACTTTCATGCTAGATCTACTCATACACATGATTTTGAACTTTTTTTTCAAATTTTTTTATTTTCGGATTTTTTAATATTTGAATTATAATATATCATGTTTTGGGGATTTCATCATAAATATGTTGTTTTAATGATTCATGATCATTGTATGGTGTGTAAATGATAGATCTACATACTTTTATATTAGATTTATATATTTAGGATTTTGAAAATGATTTTATTAATTTTTGTTTTCCAAAAAATAATTTTTGTTACTTGTTAGGATATTTGTGAAACCAAAGGCTTATTAATAGTGTGTAGATGATAGATCTACATCTACTCATAGTCATAAACATGATTTAGATTTTTATTTTAATTATTTTATTTTCGGATTTTTTAATATTTGAATTATAATATATCATTTTTTGGGGATTTCATCATAAATATGTTGTTTTAGTGATTAATGATCATTGTATGATGTGTAAATGATTGATCTACATACTTTCATGTTAGATCTATATATTTAGGATTTTGAAAATGATTTTATTAAAAAAAAAATTCAAAAATTAATTGTTGTTACTTGTTAGGATATTTGTGAAACCAAAGGCTTATTAATAGTGTGTAGATGATAGATCTACATCTACTCATAGTCATAAACATGATTTAGATTTTTATTTTAATTATTTTATTTTCGGATTTTTTAATATTTGAATTATGATATATCATTTTTTGGGGATTTCATCATAAATATGTTGTTTTAATGATTCATGATCATTGTATGGTGTGTAAATGATAGATTTACATACTTTTATATTAGATCTATATATTTAGGATTTTGAAAATGATTTTATTAATTTTTGTTTTCCAAAAATTAATTGTTGTTACTTGTTAGGATATTTGTGAAACCAAAGGCTTATTAATAGTGTGTAGATGATAGATCTACATCTACTCTTAGTCATAAACATGATTTAGATTTTTATTTTAATTATTTTATTTTCGGATTTTTTAATATTTGAATTATAATATATCATTTTTTGGGGATTTCATCATAAATATGTTGTTTTAATGATTCATGATCATTGTATAATGTGTAAATGATTGATCTACATACTTTTATGCTATATCTATATATTTAGGATTTTTGAAAATAATTTTATTAAATCTTGACTTTTCTTAAAAATAATTGTTCTTAAGAGTATTAGTGTATTACTATTGCATGAATTTCTTATTTTATAGGAACAAGATGGTGCGTTCAATAGATCCGGCATAGAACCATGGTGAACCAGTTGGAAGCAAAAGTAGAGTGAAATGTAATTATTGTGGAAGAGTGTTCAATGGCGGGATTACTCGATTGAAACAACATTTGGGGCATGTAACAGGACAGGTGATAAAATGTCATAAAGTGCCACAAATGTAACTGCTGAAATGAAGGAGCTCCTAAATGCATCAGCAAAAAAAAAAGAGTTACAACAAAAAAGAAGAACTGAGGAATTTGATGCATGTAGAGAAGAAGTATTCGATTCCTCCGATGATGATGACGATGAAGACCCGGAAATGAGGACGGCTAGGAGAGAAAGTGTTAGGTCACTTCAGGAGGAGGAAGAGAGAAGAAGAATGCAATATGAAGCAGCCTCTAGAGGTAGCCAATATGAGCAGGGTGGGTCATCCGAACCTGGGGGAGTAAGTTTGCGTCGGGCATTTAGTCAAAAACGACCCCGTCGAGATCCAGACATTGAGGAGATTGAAAAAACTCCTAAACGTGCACCTCAGCAAGTGGGGCCAACTGACCCATATTCTTATAGAAAACCAACATCAAAGCAGCCCAGCATTATGAAAGCATTAACGGGCAGGCTTGGTAAAGCAAGAGAACATCTAGTGAGAGCCGCTGGAAAGTTTTTTTTGGACGGAGGCATTCCTCCCAACAAGGCATCATCTCCTTATTTCACCACCATGTTAGATGCAGCTGCAGAACATGGTCCAGGTATAAAGGCACCTACCCCTTATGAGATTGGGCATGTATGTGTTGAGAAAGAGTATGAAGAGTTGCAGGCTTGAGTGCAAACTTTCAAATGGGCATGGAAGGAAAGAGGTTGTACACTAATGTGCGATGGGTGGACGACCATCACACACCGTCATCTCTTGAATTTTCTAGTCTACTCGTCTATGGGCACGGTGTTTATCAAATCAGTTGCATACAGACAACCATGAATTATTACGGCCTGGCATCACTAGATTTGCCACCCACTTCATTGCTATCGAAAGTGTTTACAAGTATAGAGAAGGACTTCTCCGATTGATAAAATCAAATGAATTCATGAATTCAAAATGGGGAAAAAGGCCAAGTCCCATTACTGTTGAAGTATGTAAAACAATTGAGTCCAACAAGTTTTGGCCTCATGTGAAGGGTGTTTTAAATGTTTTTGAACCCCTAATAAAGGTTCTTCGATTGGTTGATGGCGATGATAAGCCAACAATGGGCTTCTTACATGAGGCAATGAAAAGATCAAAGCTGGCTATTCAAGGAGATTGTAGATATGACAAAAAGTTTTAGAAGATCATCGACGATCGATGGGGACGACAATTAAAACATGATTTACACATTGCCGGTAAGTGAAGAATATCCTTTAACACTTGAATTGTTGTATTTAACTCTCCATTCTCTCCTCAGTCCTCAATCCTCACTACATTAATTTATCAATGACTAAAATTCATTGGTTTTACTGTTACATGATACTTCTTTAATCCCCAATTTACGGATGGACACATATCTAATGAAATCCGTTTGGGACTAAAAAATGTAATTGAAAGATCGGCAGAGAGTACAGATGAAGCAATTTGGGCTACTAATCAGGTAGGAATGTGGGATAATTAAGGAAAAAAGTATATAACATTGTAATTTCTCTAATTTATTTTTCTACGTTAATATCTTCAGATTGACATATACAATGTACGGGCCGGAAGCTTTGGAACGACGACTGCACGGAGAGCTGTGACACAGACCTATCCTGGTATTGATTGTAATGTCATCTCTATATTATTTAAGGACTTATTATTTTTTTATTGACTCTAATATCATTTCTATTTTTTTTTCAGCTGAATGGTGGTTGAATTATGGAGAGAGTGCTCATGCACTAAGGACGATTGCTATTAAAGTCCTTAGTCAAACTACATCGTCTTCCAATTGTGAAAGAAACTGGAGCACATTCTCATTTATCCACACAAGACCAAGAAATAGATTGACAATGCAAAAGCTAAATAAATTGGTCTACATTCACTACAACCTCAAACTCCGGAGTAGAAATAGAAGGAGAAGACAGTTTGAGGATCACCGGGATTATTTCTGTCCAATTAATTTGGACTATATCTTTTCAGAAGAGGATACTGTGTTAGGTCAATGGTTGGAGGAACAAGAAGAACCGGTGTTAGACCAAGACCCAGAGTTTGAGCAGTTGATAGAGGATTTGACTGGGGAAAGGCCTGAGCCAGTGAGGGCTGCAGAAAGGATAAAAGAAATAAACTTGACAATGCAGCAGATGCGTGCACCTAATACAAGTGAGCCAAGGGGAAAGGAGGTGGATGAAGAGAGTGAGTCAAGTATTTCTACTTCTTCATCATCAGCAGGAATTCCACCTGACTCTCCCGGGGATGAGGGTCATTATAGAGATGATGAGCCTGTCACTTATGAGACAGTTGAGCATTTTCCTCATGCTACTGAGTTAGATCCTTCGCGTGGCTATGTCAGACATGTTGGACAGACTGAGGCAGGGGGTAGTAGTAGCGCCGGCGCCGCTACTCATGGTCATCATGGAAGTTATGTTGGCCAAGGTGCCATGTATGGACAACATGTGGATTATGTTGTCCAACAAGGTGCCATGTATGGACAGCATGAGAGTTATTCATATGACCCTAATTGGGTACCCCCTTCACCAACACCGATTATTTCTATCGAACAGATGTTAATTGAACAAGGGAGGCTTCCCCCACCAATTTCTCGACGACCTGCTATTTATGCCCCTCATAACTATTTCATACCATTTGATTACAACCAGCCATCTCAATCCACAGACACAAGGGATCAAGATAGTTCATCATCTTATCAAGAACAATCTGAATATGGTTATGGATATGATAGTGCTAGTGCTGCACAGCAGTATGGAGCATATCTTTTTAGCCAATACTGAAGAAATGATGATGATGATGATATCGAGCCAGG
The DNA here is from genome assembly GCA_038049695.1 of Cinnamomum chago. NCBI lineage: Eukaryota > Viridiplantae > Streptophyta > Magnoliopsida > Laurales > Lauraceae > Cinnamomum > Cinnamomum chago. The sequence goes on along the minus strand of CP142454.1, from coordinate 10,183,725 downwards.
GCGACACTCCACTTGGTATTAGGCTGTCAATTTGTCATACACTCATACTCATCAGTCTCTCTCTAGTCTTTACTAGTACTCTCCACTAGTCCCCTCTAATTTCAGGTAAACCATGAACATTTTGATGCCCAAGTGCTTTATGATTTATCTATCTCAGTCACTAACTCACTATCTCATTCACTAATCTTCAGGGTCTTGAATTTCACAACTTTATTTGATGATTAAGTTAGTATTAAACGATGATTGATATGTTATCTTTATCTTCTTATATTTGACACTAATGAATTGATCATGAGCAGAGCATCAATAATGTTTGCATTATATGAAATACTGGAAAAAAGACAATGAACTGCGAGTCTGCGACACAGACAAGACTCATAACTTAAGGTGACCGAGATTTTGATTTATTGTTGTTACTAATGGAAACAAATATAGTTTTCCAGCATTTTCTAATATTCTGAATTTTTTGGATATTTTTGCGAATTTTTTTGGATTAAAAAAAAAATTCACACCGCGATGACCGCGACGGATAGATATTCGCGACCGATACCGATATCATATCGGTTTTTCGGCCCGGCCGATACCGCGACCGAGACCAAGATTTTAAACCATGGTAAGAATCCAGACCTTGAAACTAATATTTTATTCTTTTTATACCAGAACTATCATTTAAAATGGAAATTTGTCCTAATTCAATCATAATAGCATATCCCAACCTAAAACATTGCATACACCTGAAATTTTAAATAATCCAATAAATTATAACAATATCCTAATTAATTATTTTAGAACAAAAGGAAATTGTGGGCGAAAGAATCACTAAAAAATTGATCCAAATAAAATTAAACAAAAAGTCTACTTGGACAAACTTTTTGGCCAGAATTTTGGCCAACCCATATGGTTTCCATTGAATATCACTATGATATTCAATGGAAACCATATGGGTTGGCCAAAATTCTGGCCAAAAAGTTTGTCCAAGTAGCATTACTCAAAATTAAATATTGATTCCTTTATATTAGCCAAACATGATATATGATGAATCATCCCCGTTATAAATCCGCACTAGCCCGATTATTCGGCACCAAAAATTCCTCGGAAGAGAATATTCCTCTCATGTCTTGCCGATAAAATGAATATAAAAAACACGAATCTAACTAGGCTCACCAGCAATATAGCATGAATAGTTATCGACATGGAATGGGGATGGCCCACATACGGCTTCTATAAAATGTCTTAGCCCTAGTTGCAAAACCACAAAGTTTAATGCCTTTGATTCCGTGCAAGTCCAGGATACGCATACTCGATTGGATTAATTATTAGTTGGACTCCAATAAAATAACACACAAGGTTGCGATAGAGATTGTAAAATAAAATAGCACACAAGGTTACGCCAGAGATGGTAAAAACTCTTATTTCTCAAATAGAAGTATTTCAAAGATATGCCCCGAGCTGTTTTTTTTGATAAAACAGAATTTCCTGAAAGAGCGAAACTTCATTAGCGAAGTCTACGTAATGAAAATTATAACCGGTCAAAATGAATGCCCTTATCGTATATGGAATGTCTCCAAATTTTACTCTAATAAGAATTGACATATTAAATATGATAGATAACATTAATAGTGTATCAAATTATATTATTCACGTATTAATTATATGATAAAATTCTGATGAATAACTTAGTTGGCCTAGAATCACTCGGTTTGCACTCGAATGTTATGGGTTCGAAACTGAACTAATATACTAGGGCCATAGGGGAATTTTATCCGACTTTCTCTCCTAGGCCCTGTAGGGATCATTCTGACCCAAAGAGCTTAGAACATGTATTATTAAAAAAAATATATATTAATTATAAGATCAATTTAAAGGTGGACCAAACTTGATGACATGGAATCTTCAAATTTTGGGGTTTATATAACACAACAACAAAGAGTATGAATCACCTATCGCAAATATTACACTTTTACCATGAGTGGACCAATAACAGTCCGTCGCGTCATCCAAAAATTTATGTGATTTTCTTTCACTTTTTTAAACTTCAAAATAACCTAAATTTTTGGATGATGTGGATTATTGGTCCACTCATGGTGAAAGTGTAACTAATACGATAGGTGAGTGTAACGAATACGATGGGTGATGTGTACTCCAATACAAAATCACAAGAGTTCAATTTCAAGATTAACAAGGTCAAGGGTAGTTTGGTAATCCGCCGTGTATATGCCTTTCTTCCATCTGCTTTCCTCTTTCTACTTCTATGGCCGCCTGAAAAGACCCAAATTGTTTTAAATGCTCAGATGCTTCGATTTTCTACCGATCATCCTAAAGGCTCTTTTTCCATTGATTCAATTACCTGATCTGGGTTCGTTGTTGATTTGTTGGAGACCCCTTTTTTTTCCGTTCTTCTTCTTCTTGAATTTGTGTTCGAAATCTACCTTTTTTTAAAAAAATTAGGGGATTGAGAGAATGCAAAACGGCATGATGTTTAATCCAGAGATGATGAAATTGGCCCAAGAACAATTGAGTAAGATGTCCCCGGGTGATCTAGCCAAGATGCAAGAACAGGTTAGATTTTTTTTTTTTTTTCATTTTACGTTCGTCTCTTTTCTCTTGTTCTAGATTGATGTAGAAATTATGGGTTTTGTTTGTTTGGTTGTTGCTGATATGAATTTGGTTTGGTTTTTGTGGAATTGGGAGATGGGTATCGAAAACGGTGTGATCTTTCATCATTGAAATTGGGGATGGGATTGTATAATATTGCTATCGTTTCTATTCCCTTTTTCCTGTTTGATTTGGGTTTGTATTGAATTGAGCATTAATACCCAGAATCTCGCTGAGATCTAGATCAAATTTGAGATCAAGGGTTTCAACTTCTCAATTTTATTTCTAGGATGATATCTAGAAAAGAAGAGATTTTGGTGCATTCCTCTTTGTTGTTACGTATTTGTTAAATTTGGTGTTTTTTTGGGGTAGAAGATTTGAAGGTGAAAACGCATAATAAAACTTACAATTTGTTTAATTAAAGTGAATGGTTATCGGTTAATTGAAGTCCTCTAATGCTCATTATAAAATAAAAAATAAAAAAATCTATGTTTAGCATTACACTATATATGTTATAATATTTGCTATAAGCTAGTAGCTTGATTTGAAGTCAAGATTATTATTCATCAGCTCGTTTTGGTCAAGCTTGATTCGGTTTGCGTTGATTAATGTTAAAGCCAAGTGAGAAATTTCTTGAAGAAGCATCTGTTTCATGCCATTGTGTCTCGTACATTGTCATTAGGTGAAATGGCTAAAAAGGTCAAGCTAAGGAAATTAAAAGCATCCTAACCAACTCAAAGTTTTCAATGAAGGCATTGAAGTGAACAAAGTAAATATGAGATTGGCAAGATTTGGGGCCTAAGTTTGGAGGCATGGCTTGAGGTTTCATGCATGGACAAGTACCTGATCTTGGTATTCATGATTTCCTCAGAAATCTAAAAAGGAAGCACTATCAACATTTTGAACTATCTGTTAAGTAGGGCTGGGACAGGACTAGCTGGATTGCCTATTCTTCTCAAGAATAGGCAATCCAAAGATCCTAACCAACTCAAAATTTTCTATGAAAGCATTGAAGTGAACAAAGTAAATATGAGATTAGCTAGATTTGGGGCCTAAGTTTGCAGGCGTGGCTTGAGGTTTCATGCATGGACAAGGACCTGATCTTGGTATTCATGATTTCCTCAGAAATCTAAATTGTTGAAAAAGGAAGCACTATCAACATTTTGAACTATCTGTTAAGTAGGGCTGGGACAGAACTAGCACCCATACTGGATTGCCTATTCTTCTCAAGAACAGATTCACTGGTGGCCAGCAAAATAGATTGTTGTAAAAAGAAAGAAGGCCAATATTCACATGGATTTGAATCATTGGATCATCCACACCTGCATGCTTTTTGCAAGACAACCTCCGCATTTGAAACTCAACCACATGGATGGTTTGGTTTTTTCTGCCCTCATATCCTAATGCTACTAACAACAGTATCAGTTATACTGCTTAGAGATAACTTGAGGTTCTTTCATAATACATGCATTTAAATTTTTTTTTTATTATCTGTGCATGCATACATATATGTGCTTTCATATTTAAGTTTGCATTGCCACTGATGGTGATTTTTGGTTTCTTGGTTGGTTTTCTGCCTGAAGAGAAATTGAGACTTCCAAATGCATGCATATGATCCACTCTCACATGAATTGCCATTACTCTTTGGTACCAATTTGTTAGAAAATAATGGTTTCTTGTTAATAACAATATGAGTCATTTGTCAGTTTCCGGATGTCCCTAATATTTTTTTAGCTGCATTTTCAGATGATGTCCAATCCTGAATTGATAAAAATGGCCACAGAAAGCATGAAGAGTTTGAGCCCTGAAGACATGCGAAATGCTGCAGAGCAGCTAAAGTATGCTCGGCCTGAGGATATGATTGAGATTAGTGAGAAGATGGCTAAATCCACACCAGAAGAAATTGCAGCTATGCGTACCCGTGCTGATGCCCATTTCACATATGAACTGAAAGGAGCTGAGATGCTTAAGCAGCAGGTTTGATTATTATGTTTTACATTGGGTGGAAATGCAACTCTCACAATTCCTGCCCTTTTCTTTTGCCCCAGTCAGCATCCAAGATCATGTCATTATTTATTTATTATTATATTACTGCCAAGAACAACTTTCTGGTCCTCATGTTGCAGCAAATGTACAGTTTGTTAATTTGTTACTTTGTTACTTTGTTGTGTGTTCAATTCCATACATTCTAGATCATGGATCCGATGGGCCTCACATGGATGATGTTGCAAAAATGTCCCAGATAGGCCCTGCCATGGATGGATGCATGATTTCACATTTTGTTCGTTTCTCATATATAGGCATGCAGTACCCCTTTGATGTTAACATTTTGGTTCCTTCAACTGTTTATGGCAACCTGTCTGGTGCTTTTTAGAGTTAATGTATTTGTAGGTTGGTAGGGATACCTTTCTATTTCTCTGTTTGGAATAATTAACTGTCTCCTAATGGTAGGGACTAAGCATATTCATTCCGATATACAAGTTTGATTGAGTAGGTTTGATAATACGTTTTGACAATCATATAAAACACCACTACTTTTTTTTGGTTGTAAACTTCTTTCATGGGTGATGGCTGATGAGTCCTTTGTCTTGTCAGAGTAATAATCTTCCAAGCCAGTGTAGGTGTGTGTCTATATAACTTCAATGATGGTTTGATGAATCTCTGTTTTTTTTTTTTGCTTGTGCGTGTCTTGGCAGGGTAATAGTCTTCATAGCCAAGGAAAGTATGGAGAGGCTGCACAGAAATATTTGCTTGTACGTTCTCTCTCTCTCTCTATATATATATATCTGTGTTTGTACATGCGTGCGTGCGTGTGGTGTGATTGATCATAGCTGGGCCCATGTGGGTTTTCCGATATGCATCTCGCTAGAAAATTCACACATACACACGTATATATGTGTATATATATCATGAATTTAGTTTTAATTGAATATTCTGTTTCTTGAATTCTTGTCATATGTAGGTAAAGAAAAACCTGAAAAGTGTACCGGTCTCCAAAAGCCGAATGCTCCAGTTGGCATGTTCTCTTAATTTGATGTCATGTTACTTGAAAACAAAGCAATATGAGGACTGCATAAAAGAAGGTTCAGAGGTATGGAATGAAACTCCTAGTCTCTTCTTATCTTGCAATTTTATTACGATTAAAGCCAATGTAATAGGTCATGGACTCATGATCAACCTAAAACAGTTCAATTTCTTAGAGAGAGTTGCCAGAGTTGATGTAATACCGTCTACTCAGCCACATCAGTGAAACCTCTGGGGAAAAAAAAGGGCAGGAAGAATTATTAAAAAATGAAGAGCCGTTGGGGTTAGGTTTAGTGATGCAGTTCAACATGCCATAATGGGACTGTTTCAATATTCAAATTGCATCAGAAAACGCCAGCAGTTTAAAGTTGAACTGCATTTAGATCCCACCCTGTCCTTTCATATATATGGAACTCGATTCTTTCCAATTTTGATTGCGCGTGGGTTCTCCCTAAATCTATTTCTGACTTATGACAGTTGGAGGTTTGGGTTTCTTCGGTTAAAGGGAGACTTTTGTGGTGTTCAACATTGAATTCCACCTTGTCATTTAGATCCCACAAATTCTTAAGAGGCATCATCAATCATTAGATAAACTCTTAAAAATGGAAGCACTTAAAAATGGAAAAAGAAATGAAAGAAGAACTTAATAATATATGCCATTCGGCTGTGGTTATTCTCGCCCAAACAAATTGAATGAATTGTAATATTTGATAAAGCAAGTATTGTAAGATTCACACCTGAATCCTAATATTTACCTTTAAATGAGATTCTTTACATAGATGCAAATCTTTTTCCTTGGGCTTCAAGGTTCGAATCGTTGGATTTTGACAACAATGGACAGGGCCACAATGGATCCCAAGACCTCTAGGGGCAGATAAAAAGCACCCAAAGATCCCACTAGATAAAGACTTAACGATGTATTTTTAATATTTTTTGAACAGTAAAATTTTATTTAAAAAAGGAAGGGAGAAAAAAAAAACATTTGGAAAAACAAAACTCAAACCAAACCAAACAACTAAACATTGAAAGAAAGATTAAACCGAAGAACTCCTTCTGTTGCAAGACAATCCGCCACATGTCATTCACTTTACACCGAATATGAGAAAAAGAGACTCCTAAATAAGAAGCAATATCTTGGACCTCCGTAACTAAATCTGCCAATCGCCAAGGATTAAAAGACTTTCCACATTGCCACTGAATATCAAAGAACGAATCAGCTTCAATAATAGCTTTGTAACCTCCCAACTTATGCAGCTCATGACAACCAATTAGCATAGCATAAACTTCAGCACCATTTGAATCCAATGAACTCATAGGACCAATTTTTTTTTAAGAATCTCGAATAACACCTCCTATTCCTCCCATATCAGAGAATCCCACCTGATTTTATGCACAACATTGGCATGCCATCTTCTCTTTAAAATTGTTGCCCAAGATCTATTAAATGCTTCCAATGAAACTTCTTCAAATTCAACCTTCCTACTTGCCCATTCCAAAACATTCCAAACAATAGACTGAACAATCTCATCTACTGTCCTGTTTTTATTTTTGAAAACTTTGCTGTTCCTCTCCAACCAAATCTTCCACATTCCGGCATAAAGAGACAAATCACCACAGAATTCAACCACGAACCAAATAACCTTGATACTTCCATTGTTGAAAAAATTCTTTAACATCACAAGGCATAACCCAGCTCGTGTTAACATATTAATAATAGAAGCCCACACCTTATGCGCAAAATTGCAATGAATCAATAGATGATTTGCTGATTCCTCATCACTAAGACACAACAGGCATCCATTACATTAATAAAATTCTTCCTTCTCAATTGATCCATGGTAAGAACTTTTTGCAAACTCGCCACCCAACAGAAAATCAAAATCCTTGGAGAAACATAAGAATCCCAAAATCACCTCCAATTGACCATTTGATGAACATCATCATAAGTCAAAACATTGTAATAACACTTAACCGAAACAGACCATTAGCATCAAGCTTCCAAATTCTTTTATCTCTTCTCCCTTCAGAAATATAAAGTGTTTCCAGCAAACAGAGCATTCTTACTATATCCAAAATTTCATGATCATGGAAATGATGACGAAATCGAAAATCCCAAACAATAGACCCACCCATATATTAAATACTTTTTGCTATCAAAACCTGTTGTCTCATATCCAAAGCATAAAGAAATGGAAATTGACTCTTCAAACTAGTCTGCCCACACCATTCATCCTGCCAAAACTGAATCTGCTGCCCATCATGAACCCTATACCGAATCCACTTGTCAAAGTAACTCTTATTAGAAAGAATAGACTTCCAAAAAATCAATGCCTTCAAGTTCTGAACCGGAACATCCCACCCATCCCTTCCCAACTTCTACTTATTAATAAGAATTTGCTTCCATAAGCCCTGGACTGAGTCACCTTCTCTCTACAACCACGTGTCAGGTACAGCGTTATTCATCTTTTCAATTGAACAAATTCCCAACCCACCTTGAGAAATAGGTTTACAAACAATGTCCCATCTAACCAAATGATATCTCCTTTTTTCAACAGTATCATTTCAAAGGAAATCACGTTGAAATTTCTTGATTTGCTGCACCTCATTTTTAGGACATTTGAAACGAGACAGAAAGCATATAGGAATACTTGAGAGAACAGACTTGATATGTGTAACACGACCATCTGTCAATAGGATAGACCCTAAACTTTATACTATATTCTAATTATTAATTATTACTATAATACATACTTTTTCTAATCATGAGACCGATCCAGCTCCAGCTTATTTTGGACAGGATTCTGGCTATGCTTTCTAGCTAATTAATTAGGACTAGGTTAGATCTATGACTGCTTAAAGGTCTGATGAGGATGCCTGTGTGGTTTGACTTGTTTAAACTTTAAACACTAACAGGTCAGGTACTCTGCTATAGGACCCTTAGCTAGCAGGTTAACTGGCTGTGCCTTGCCGAGTCTTTATCCCAGATTGGCCCAATTGTGACACTTTTGGTTAGCAGGTCATGTAGCACCCATAGTAGAAACATTTATTTATGGATATCCTCTTGGAATCTGCCCATTTTCTGAAGCTTAAGTTCAAAATTCCAACTATGAATGAAGCCACTGGCGCTTGTACACCATCAAAAGCTTGAAATTCTGGCCTGTATATGTTCCTTGTTTGTAACTGTCTTTCATTTCAGATAGTACCTTTCCTATCATTTCAGGTCTTGGAATATGAACCGAAGAATGTCAAAGCGCTTTATCGCAGAGGCCAGGCATATAAAGAATTAGGATGCCTAGAGGTGAGTTATTGTCTCAGTTGCATTTATAAACCACACACTATCTGATGGTATGTTTTACTTGTGTTTTCTAATTAAATTTCTACAACTGATTGTGGATCAGGCTGCTGTTGCTGACTTGGGTAAGGCGAATTCAGTTTCCCCTGATGATGAAACTATTGCCGATGCATTAAGGTATTGACTTGATTAATATGATGTTTATTTGTTTTCTTAATCCAAAAGAGTGGCGTTGAATTTTGTTCTGATATGACAATGTGAGTGATGAAGATCTTTAATGAATGCAGAGAAGCCAGTGAACAACTCTCAAGAGCAGGTGGATCTCCAAACCTGTCTCAAGGTCTGCTTTGATTCTTCAGTTTTAGCAGTTTAATATTGCTTGCATTACATGTATTTGATCGAGAGATGTGTTGTGATGTGGGGTTTGTTTAATCTAAGCTTTTCATCTTGTAGAACTATTTGGATGGACCAAGGGTCTACTATTTGAGGATCCTAGCCATCTGATTTTCACTTGCGGTTTGCATATGGAAAATTATGGCTGATGGTTCACTTGTAACTAGAGGAAAATGGAATGGTAGCAATTTTTTGTCTCTTAGAAGTTTTTGATAGACTTTTTATGCCTTTGCCATCCATAGGAATAACTGTTGAGGAAATTACAGAGGAAGACATCCAGCCTATGCCGTCTGAATTCAGTAATACCTTGCCCACTGAATATTCAGTGAGACAGCCACAGGATATTGGAGAATACTCTGAGAGTCAAGGTGGGTCTGATACTCAAGGTCCTTCCTCCAGTTCCAAGTGTTTGCAGGGACAAAAGGACAACTCAGAAGCTGCCAGGTGTGTGTTCTTAGGGCTCTCTCTCTCTCTCTCTCTCAATTTTCTGTTTAAAATAATAAAACTTGGCATTTGGAAATGTAAAATTTTGTTATGTGTACTTCAAGAAAAAAACTTGGAAAAAAATTATATTTTTCAATCTGATAGCGGGAATCCATCATGTGAAGCTTTGATGGACAAGCATGATCCGGTTGGACAATCCTGGTTGAGTTGTTTTTTTTTTTTTTGAAGTTTTTAAACACTGTTGGACACATCTTTTCATATTTGTATATATATATATATATTTTGAAGATGGATAATATATTTTTATCCATTAAAGAGCACAGAAATACATCAAAATAATAAATAAATGAATAAAATGAACATCATACAGAACAATTGGTGCAAGATGCGCCATCTATAAACAAAGTATTAGGTAATTGGCTATCCCATTGGCTTCATGAAAAGTATTGTGAAAAACATATTTGACCTTGAATCGACTTTTCTCAATCTAATCAACTAGATCCCCACAGAAACACATGACCAGAAGTAGCTCATTGACTAGTAGAAACTGAATCACCTTGAGAATTGCATTGATATCAGCTTTTTGTAGCTCTTTTCAGTCAGCAACAGAGCTTTAACTTCCTTATCTTTAGAATCACAAACAATTACTGGAAACAGGAGGGGCAGCCATGCACTTATTTCAAGAACAAAATAAATATTAAGAATTTTTTCCTCAATTCTTTCCTAGCCAAGATGTAACCTTCCACTTCATATCACCTACCGCTGCTTCTAATGATTTGCATGGATTACATTTACATTTCTATTTAAAGCTATAGAAAATTTATCATCCATGTCTACAGATATATTTACCATTGATTGCAGATATATTTTGATCATTTATCTGCTCTTGTAGGATTTTAAGATCTACAAAGGAATTCAAAACACTTTGTTTGTCACCAATAAATGGACTTCATCAAATACATTTAAGTCGTCATCATCATCAAAGCCTTGTCCCAACTATGTTGGGGTCGGCTACATATATTTTGTTTCTCCATTTTGATAGATCTCAAAGCCTTGTCCCAGCTATGTTGGGGTCGGCTACACGAATTATGTTTCTCCATTTCTGTACAGCCCTTCCTTGTGTTTTTGTAGGGGCTTTTTTTGGATAGTATAGTCTCTTATACTGTACAGTCTTTGTGCAATGAAAAGTCACCTTTTTCAAAAAAAAAATTCTTCTGTTTCTCCATTTTGATTGATCCTGAGCCAAATCCTCGAATAGGTTAATTGTGCAACATGTGAACGGTCTCCCGAAAATTAAACCTCAAGAATGACATGTAGTGTATACCATGGGAATATTGCAAGGTGGACTAAACCTCAAGAATGGCATGTAGTGTATACCATGGGAATATGCAAGGTGGAAGCTACAAAACTTTTATGAGCTATAATTATGCTTACCCCCTTGGTAGTATTATGATGCTACAATAATATGCTACTATTTTTTGAGTTTTTCGAGATTTATTCTTTTTATTTTCTACTATTTAGATACCTGTGGAAACTGCAAAACTTTTCTGAGCTATATGCTCACCCCTTGGTAGTGTTCTGATGGTACAATAATGCAATTCTATTTGTCAAGTCGAATTTTTCAAGTACTATTCTTTTTATTTGCAACTATGTAGATACTTGCATATCCTATATTAATAAAAATTAATGCAATTCTCTTGTAGAAATCAGGCCTCCTGTACCTGTCATCAAGTGTCATCAATGTAGCTTTACATGAGGTGAACCCCTTCATGTAAAAGTCCCAGCTCAACCTGATGCATGGTTTGGATCATGCACATGCACTAGGTTGCTTGTGTAGATACAGAACTAGCAATCATCTCAGTGAGACATCATACAATTTTGTAGCATTTCTTTGTCAGTGTGCTGGTTTTCAAGTTGCAGTGTGTTTGCAACCTAGAAGTATTCATATCTGTGATTCAAATAGCCTGCGACTGTATGCATGTGTAGTCATCAACTCTAGCATGGGATGGTAGTTGTTATGTGCTAGAGTAGCTTTTTTATAATTGCGGCTATGTTGTTCCATCGCTGACTTAATTTTAACTAAATCAACCTCAAAACTGCATGTTCCAGCTTTCATAATTTCATTTCAAATGCTGATCCTGAGGCTTTGGCTGCTTTAAGTGCTGGAGGAATGTCACCTGACATGGTTAAGGCAGCCTCAGATATGATTAGTGGTATGTCACCAGAAGAGATTCAGAGGATGCTTGAAATGGCTTCTTCTTTGGATGGGAAAATTCCTGCATCAACAGGTGATGGCCACAATTCTACTGCCAGATTGCAGACCATGGGGATGTCACCTGACATGATTAAGACCGCATCAGATACGATCCGCAAGATGTCTCCGGAAGAGCTTAAGAAGATGTTTGATATGGCCGCTTCTATGAATGGAAAGGACTTGCCTTTTTCCATGCCACCAGATTTTAACAGTCAGGCATCACAAACTGGGTCACTAACAGGAACTCATGCATTGGGAACTTCACGAGTTCCATCCACCACTGAGAGCTCTGATTTAGGTGATCATAGTTACCCTGGATTATTCCAGGACTCATTGACCAGTTTGTCTTCCAAGAACCCTTCGACTTCAGCAGCTAGTTTGCAAGAACAAATGAGAAATCAAATGAAAGATCCAGCCATGCGGCAGGTACGTTGGATCCTTACAAAGCTTCAGATTCCCATCGGATAATCTTTTCTTTTTGTGTGTTTCTGTTGTGGGGGATTTGGGAGGGTAGGTGGTTGCAATGTACAAGGTCTGATCACACCATTTGCTTGGAAACTCCACGTGGACCTGGCATTCTGGTGATCTGAATCATTCCTACGATGGTGGGGACTATTGTGGATGCAATTATCTATTTGGAAATCATACAGACCATAAGGCGTGGGTTTGCTCCCCACATCTTGTGTTCGAAACCCACCCTAGATTTGGGTGTCAAAGGGTCGGGCCTATTGTTGTCCTTACCCTACCCTCAATATATGCAGGGCTAGGCCAGGCCTTGGTGAGCCAAAGCCCTCAACGGCCTGCACTACTTAGGCCCTTACCCTACCCTCAAGGGCCAGGGCTCAGGGCCTCAAAACAAGAAAACCATTAATTTTTTCCAACCTGCTATCAAGTAAACAAAGTGTTGTCTCGTATAACCTCTATTACAAAGGAATCACTAAGAAAACACTTGAAGAATAGAAGTTGTCTTTAAAAACTCTCTTTTATCGGACAAAATCATTCATGCTTTGGTGACTTGGGTTACGTGCTTTTTTTTTTTGTCAAAGAAGATAAATGGTTAAAAAGTTTGCTCTATCTCACACTTTTCACAAAAAAAACTCACGTACCAAATCATTCCCGCAAAGTCTTATTTTTGATAAATTTAAACCATTTACATTCACCTGTCTTTTATGAATTGATTGTACTTTCAATTTAACACTGGTAAAGTAGTGTTGGGTTTCAATCACAAAAATAAATGTACTTAAAAATCACTGTTATTTTAGACTTTAAAATTGCGAGTTAGAATTATTTAATTAAAAGGATATTTGGATCATCCCATATCCTTGAAGTTTCTTGCACATACAAACTACCTTTATGAATTGGTTGGAATGCCAAGTCACTCTATAGAGGAAAAGGTATATCCTTATTATCAGGAGTACACCCTCTTTTATACTAGCAAGAATATATAAAGCCATTATAAAAGAATCTAAATGAGAAACAATAAAACTAGAAGAAATGGATAGAAAGCAACCGTGCAGCACATGTTGCTTATGCATTAAGTATAATACATAAATTAGTTAAGTAAATAGAGAAGAAATGAACCAAGTATGTGTGTATTGGTTTTTAGGGCATTTCGTAATGGGTATGAGGCTGTGAAATTACCTTCATATCCCCATCTTATTACTGCTAAGTGACTCTTTTTTTAATGGTACTGCTAAGTGACTGTTATAAGGGCATTTTAATATGAATTTACATATATAAATATGGGAGATGCTCCTATGAGAGCATCTCTCACCTTACCACGAGAGAGAGGGTGGGAGGGCCCTTATATCCATATCCAATGCCAACAACTTAAATGTTAGAGCCCCAATCATATCTCTCATAGTAAGGTGAGAGATGCTCTCATAGGAGTATCTCCCTATAAATATATATTATATAAAATCAAAAAGCAGGAGGGCTAGGGCCACAACCGGGCCTTGCTAGTCCTGTCCAAGCTTGGCCCTCAAATTCCAGGGCCCACAAAAAATTGTCCGAGCCAGTCCCTACGGCTTTTCCTTAGAAACAAAAGCCCTCATTTTAAGGGCTTTTTGAGGGTCAGGCCAAGCCGGGCCCCTTTGTCTCAAAGCCAAATTGACAGGCATAGGTCCACGATCTCAGGGATACAAAAAAAAAAAAAAAAAAAATCTATTATTAATTGTTCGGTGTTGGGCATAATTATCTATTTGCAAGACACTGATGTGAGGAATGGACACAGATATCCGTCAAACATTGATACACTGATCATTGAAAAAACTTGCAACAACAGTATGCCCATATTATATACTTTTATGCATCACCTTGTTGGGCTCACCTGAATGCTGCTAATCATGGTCAATGATCAAAATAGCGGTTGCGGTAAGCTTAGTGGCTAGTGGCCAAAACGGTAGGTAGCGGCGTAGCAGTATGAGTTTTTTAAGTGGTCAAAAGAATTCAAATTGTGTGCGGCAAGCCAATCTTCATTTTTTTTTTTAGTGATTTGGAACCATATAAGGGTAGTGAGGTAGTGACAACTTTAGTAAAAACCATTGAGGAGACGAAATAGGAAAAACAATGTTTTAAATTAAAACTGCTTAGCTTTTACTAGGTTTTAGACCGTAGTGCTGTTATTTTTAAAATTGCGTATCGGTCTCAGCCACTACGGCCAAAAATATGGCCACTACTCTACGTAGCGGCCGCTATTTCGAACCATGATCATGGCAGGTAGGTGTTAGTCTATGGTTGGATCAAGAATTCCCCAAAGAACCTGCTTAATCAAAATCATTGTAATTGTCAAGTTTAAGGCCCCAAACATCAACGCTGAAAACATCAGAAAGTGAGTCGTTTAAATCCAATGGTGAGTAACAGCTTCATGAGTGTCAATTTGGGGTGGGTGCCAATTCTCATTGCATGTGCTAGGGGTGTACTAATCATGGGTGGACTCCCAAGGTGATGCATATAGCTTTCTTGTGGGTGGGCGTGTCAAGGGAAAACTGCCAAAAATGTAGACCCCACTTTTGTTCTGTACAGTGATTCTAAGGTCATTTACAAATCCAAAACTAATGGGAAAAATCGTTCCAAACCCTCGCACTTATTCCTTTGGCGAATTGGTCATTATCCTAATATGACGCATTGTCAACTCTTATATGATTGGAGTTTATTTGGCCAAACCGCTGATCATAGTAAAACTGCACTTTTAATACCAGTTTTCCTCATGGCTGTAAAATCACAAGTAGGATCATCTGATTGGAGGTTATTTGGCCAACCCCTAATCCACATCACACCCTTCCCATCCCCTGCTGTATGGTTGTCATGTGATGTGCTGCATGCCTGCTTCCAGGTGAGCCTCACTGAGCTGCAGTAAAATGAAAAACTGGGTTTTCTTATGACAACCCTTTGCATTACGTGTATATTTCTTATTACAAGTATCCTGGTGTGGTGTTTGATATGGATATTTGTATTGATATGGAAAAATGTTTTCACGAAAATGCAGTATTCTTGTTTCATAACAAGCCACCAGTTGGATTGCTAAAATAATCTAAATAAGGTAGAATTAGGGCATTGGGTAGCCAATTAAATGAATTGGATAATTTGGATTGCAATGTATTTGACGGTTGAACAAAAAAAATGCATTCTTTCCACTGAGCATCATATGGTACCTACTTTTTCTGTATTTACTATTTTGAGATAGTTTTGGCGGTTTCCTCAATTTCTGATGTAAGCTGTTTTGCAGATGTTTTCATCTATGATTAATAATATGAGCCCAGACGTGATGGCGAACATGAGTGAACAATTCGGAGTTAAACTTTCAAGGGAAGAGGCGGCAAAAGCTCAACAGGCAATGTCATCAATATCACCTGAAGACTTGGACAGAATGGTACTTGTTGCTAACCTTTAGCACCTTTAGCATGTGTCGCGTAACATCTATGTTTTGAAGATCCTATTTATATAATTAAACAAATGATTCTCAACCTATGAAACATGCCTTGTAATTTCTGGTCTTGATATGAGCGAGGCTCATGGTTCATTTAGCCAGAGTGTTGATCTGTTGGGCCTCCCTGTGGTTAAATGATGTCCCAGCAATCTGTCAGATCGGGTAATCTCAAGTCCTGACCCCCTCCAATACATGGGCCTTGAAATAAGATACAATTTAGAAAGAAACACAAAAATGGCCTCCAACAATAGAGGGTTGAGGCAATGTCCGGCGGCTAGGATCTATTATTAATCCAGTTTTTTTTTTTATTGTCTATCTAAAATGGAGGCAGGCCTGTCATTCATTTATGAGCCCCATTATGAAAGTACAAACCTAGGTATCATCTATGATACACAGATACATCAAATTTGGCAACCCATCGTGTCGTATCGTATCTGATACTTAATTTTTTAGTGTGTCCTTGGCCTATCTGGGCATCGTAGTGAATCATGGTTGCCCTTTGCATATCAATGGTTGAGGACTGTATAATAGGAGAAAGATTGTGATTTGAGTTGCATAAACTTCATGTATGTATATACCTTCACCAAGTTCTGTTTCCTTCAGATGCGTTGGGCTGACAGGATCCAAAAAGGGATTGATGGTGCAAGGAAGACGAAGAACTGGCTCTTGGGAAGACCTGGCATGATTCTTGCAATATGCATGCTTATCTTAGCCATAATTCTTCAACGGCTGGGCTTCATCGGTGGCTAGACTTTTACTTCTCTCATGGGCATGTAAGCTCTCTCTAGAGCCTGGACTAACAGATCTTCATGTCAGTGACAGGTGTTGTGCCCTGATTGGTGAATTAACATGACGTTGAGGCCCCCACAAATGCTTGAATGCAACCAGATGACAACAACGTTAGTTTTTAATGTTTTGGAATGAACCTGAATGGTGATTCAAACAAGGGACATGAAGTTGTTAGCAGTGGGTGAAGATACCCATTTATGTCTTATTTCTTTTGGGTTTGCTTTTATTTCTCGTCTCCCTTGTTGACGTAGAAAAATGTTGTTGGACACTGTTTATAACTTCTTTCATTCATTCAAAGGTTTAAGCTTAATGTTTTTGTGAATGAGAAAGGCATTGAATATGAATTTTCAACTGCCACAAGAGCTCTATAACATGATTATCTTTTACCATTAATAATAACTCCGATTTGATATGTGCTAACAACAACAATGCACAGTCTAGTGTGGGCTCCATTGCAGATGGCCATGTTGATCCTAATTTGTGGCTCTTAAGTAGGTGTGGCAATGGTTAGCATTTGACCTGTGAGTAGGTCTCGATTTCAGACCTGATCAGTTCTGTTGTAGACTTCTCTGGACTGGTGCGAACATATTGGTGATCTAGTGAAGGGTATTGTGCTCTTAGTAATGGACGCTGTACACTTGTAGGACAAGGTGCTTGGTAGTTTGATGGATCACCTACTCAGAACAAATGGGACCAAACATCTGATAAGCATGACTCCTGTAATGTTTATGCATCAACAGTTGTGGTCCATGAATTTGACAAGAGTCGAGTTGTTGGATCGTTTTAAGTGTGGTTGTGACAACAATGTTAAAACTTACTCAAATTAACTCATATTATAAATGGGCAGAAGGTGGTAGCAAGTGACCCATCCAGATAAGCGGATTGAGCCATCTGCCATAATCAGATGGATCAACGTCCGTCATTTGATCCCTAAGGGCATGTTTGTGTAACAATGGTTTTCTGCGGAAAATCCATTTTTCAGGCATTTGGTGTGAAACAATTTTACGGAAATGCTTTCCTGCATTATCAGTATTTTTCTTGATAATTGTGAAAATGGATTTACTTGGAAAACTTGCCATTTTTCTCACTCTTGTCCATTTCAACCCAAAGCTTTACAATTCTTTCATTTTTTTTTTAAATAAATTATTATTTGATGTTTAATAAATAATATACATGTTTTGTTATTTTTCTTGAAAAAAAATTATTTCACCAAATAAGAAAATTTGATTTTCTATAAAGAATCTACAACTGTACCAAACAAAATTTGCACCGATTCAATAAGAATTTTTTTTTTTTTTTTTTGCACCAAACATTATTTTCTAAATTTTACAAAAATCATTTTTCGAGGTTCCCATTTCTATGGAATATGTTGACGTGACAATTTTTCCTTTTCGCGAAAAGGGTGTGTACACAAACGTACCATAAGAATATGAATACTATAGCCTAAAGGTTTAACTTTCTTATTTCATATTAACAAATTCTTGTAAAAGACCAATTTAGCATTCAGTACAGGTGGGTTTGGGAGTTCAAACTGCCCAGATCGCCAAAAAAGAAAAAAAAATCTAGGGTGGTCATCAGCTGAATAATTTCTACCTACCATTACCAACTACAGATAGGACGTTCAACCGTTCAGACCTTTTTCTTTCACCCATTCCTTCTCGTCTAAGGATGTTCCATTTGTTCTTGATGAAACAGTGCTGGAGATCTTTTCAGTGCCTTGCGTTTGGTCCTTTTGGACACATTCTTCGTATAAGAAGTGATTTTTATGCTTCTACTGTTATTTGCTGTGTCAGCTTTATACATATTTTCACTAATCTGTTGATTTGTTTCCTTCATTCCCTTTTGGATTCTCATTTACAAAGGAGAGATGGGAAGTGTAAATGTGTGCGACTCCAGTTCAATATCTCAAGTCTAACTCCTGCTATAGATGATTTGTAGAGAGAGGCCCACACTGCTATTTCCAGACCTTTAAAAAAAAAAAAAAAGAATGCCTCCTCTTGTATTGACGCACAAGTTTCACTCCAATCAATGTTGGATCCATTGTTTGATTTATCACACGTTTAGCAGTTGAGCAACTGGCATTTGTTTTTCATTCTCTTTTGGGAAACCTTAAGGCCCCATTTGGATTTAGAGAAAAGAATGGAGGAGAAAATGTTTTCTCCAGTAAAATTCATTTTTCCAATGTTGAGATAAAAGATTTTCACCCCAAAGGGGTGAAGGGAAAAAAACTTTTCTCTAAAGAAATTGGTTTTTTTTTAATAATAATTTGCATTTAACTATTTAATAGGGAGTTTTTATTTATGAAATGCTTTTAAATGGTTTTCTCTTATATAGTTCTCTATTTGAATCCAAACACAAACACAATGGAAAGTCACTATTAGAGAAAAGCAGTCATTTTCTCGTCATTTGATTTTATTACATTTGATTTTATTACATTCAAATGGCCCCTAAAAGAGTTCCTTTTTTTCCTTTTTGGCCTCTAAATATAACTGTATAACCTGCCCTTCATAAAAGCAATACTTCCTGCTGTGAATAGAGTATTAAACCCCACAACTTTTCACTTCAAATCTTTCCATGTGTACTCTACTCCACTACATATGAGCTCTAGCTTAATTAAAAATATTTATAAAGTAATTATAAATGAAGTGAGGTGGCTACCCATTTATCCCAATTGGTTGTCATCCCTAGTCAACCAAGCACAAATCTAGTCTATTAATTAGATTAAGGGCCTATTTCTTTATCAAAATTTCTAATTGGGATTAATGATGAAAAACAGTGATGTGCTCGTTGTCCCTTTAGGATTTCTCAATGATATGTTCTTTTGTTGGAATTAAGGATTTCGACCACCTGAAAAGTCAAAAGTAAGCTTTGTAATTCTCAAAATCTTAATCTCCTTGGCTCTTGATCTTCAAGTGGAGATGAAGATTCTGAAATTCCACTCAAGAGATAGCTTTGGGAGAATTTATAATTTCTCTTGACAAAAATTATTGAATTTTCTATTAAAAAAAAAAAGCAAGCCCTAAGGGCCCGTTTGGTAATTTACTTTTAAAATAAAGTGGAGTGAAGTGAAATGAAAAGAATGAATAAAATATAAGTAAGTTATGATGATATTTTGTTTTTAGTTGTTTGGAATGGAATATTTTTGACTTTTTGTATGGGGAAATGTAGATTTTTTGTCTTTTAGTGAGTAAATGTAGTTGCTTTTTGACTTTTTTTGGAAAAGATGGAGAGAATTTTTGTAAAAGGTGTTTTTGATGGGATGTTTAACTTAACTTGACTTTATTAGTAAATTTACCAAACGGGCCCTAAAAGGGAATATATTATGACACCACGGAACAAAAGGGAGACAAGAATATGAGTAGCTTTGAGTTAGCCATAAAGATAGCTTCTAGTAGGGCAAAAGGGGGAGGTACAAACACAAATATTTAACCACCTAATGTCGGATACTTGATTTTTATTTGAGCTATCCTTTTGCAGCCATCATCAAAGAGTGAGTCTATGAAAGGGTCAATTTGAATGAATAAAGCATGGGCACCTCATTCATGAAGCAGATTATTATTGAATCTACCTTAACTCATGACACACAATTCTCATATTTTTTTACGGTATAATGTGGTCTAAGGCTTCAAGATATGAGAAGAATAATCCTAATTAGACTCTGTGTGACTGAGTTGCAGGGCATGTTTGGTAACAGGCAAGGAATTCATAGGTATGATGATTCTTCACTACCACTGGAATAAGAATTCCTAGTTGGGGGTTTATATAGTTGATGATTTTACATTGATATTGATGTGTATCGATGCATATAGCTGAGAAAAATAGAATTAGGTGTGCAAATTCACTTAAGTGAGGATCTTCAAATCTTATGGGGGGTGGTCGAATATGAAAATCCTAACAAATAATAATTTTCATTTGTCCAAATTCTCATGAATTTACAATTATCAAACATAGATTTACCACAACTTTAGATAAGCTAAAAATCTTTTTCCTAAAGATTTCGTTGCCAAACATGCCCTTACTATTATATATATATATATATATATATATATATATATGTGTGTGTGTGCAAGCATAATGTGAAATGACTAGTGGATGGAGATTTCCTACAGATATTAAAAGATTTGAAGATCATGATTCTTTGATCTTTGTCCTAAACCAAAGAAGAAAGAAAACCTTCATGAAATGAGGGGGGTAAGTGGTTATGATTATGATTCAAGTGAGATTTAATGCTCTGACATTCATGTAGTTTGGAAATTGATTTTATTGTTCTGAATTAGAAAATGTGGGGCCCACCATCATGAAATGGGTGGGGGTAAGTAGCAAATTATCTAGATAGATGACTCCAACGATATTGGTGATAGTGGTATTCCACTAACTATCCAGCTCTCTTTCCTGTCAAGATATATTCATTATATCATATTTCTTAAATTCTTAATACAACTAATTGCAACAAAAGGACTTTAAGATTAAGCCGAGATTAAAATTTTGAAATTTTTGTGAAAAGAAACTTTAAGTTTGAGAAAAATAATGGAGGACTCTAAGACTTCATAAGGACAGTAGAGGGATTTCATTCCTCAATAAAATCGAATAACTTGATATTTCAAGATATCACGGAATATATTTGACATACAAATTTCAGTGGAATAACCAGACATTCTATAATATCATGGGATGGAATGAAGACAAATTTATCCAAGAAAGAAGAAAAAAAAAATTGGAGGGGAGCCCTTTGTCTTATGAAGTGCTTGGGCACTATGTTATTTTTCCCCTACTTTAGTAAAAACCCCTTAAATTTTTTAAGAAAGATAATATATTGTTTTTGCCAAATTCGTGGCCTGTGTTTATGAATTGATTGCCATTGTTAAGATGATCATCATCATCATTGTCGATTTGTCGTGGTCTCAATAAAACTAGACAACTTCCCAAATGCATCATTAATTGAGAAGATCATGAGATAGACTGTATATGAGGGTGATGGGAGGAGAACATTTCTCATTTGAGAATAACTTTTTATTTATTTTTTAATGTACCCGATGTGATCTATCATTTATAAACTTATTTGATATATATATATATATAAAATCTTTTTCAAAGTTATTTTTATTCTCAATGATATTCTTTCAAATAAATCAATAAATATTCACCATTTTAAAAATATCATGATTCTTGCGGAGGTTTTCTTCCAAACTACATTTTTGACAAGAAATGATCCAATGTACTTGGTATATCTTGGCTTTGGGCTCAACTTTACTCAATC
Source organism: Cinnamomum chago (assembly GCA_038049695.1). NCBI lineage: Eukaryota > Viridiplantae > Streptophyta > Magnoliopsida > Laurales > Lauraceae > Cinnamomum > Cinnamomum chago. Next base: position 10,161,749 of record CP142454.1, on the reverse strand, counting down.
CTAACCATTGGATAAATTTTATACCTAGTAATTAGCTACACTCATAAATATCACGTTCATCAAAGTGATATTCACCATTGTATTTTTTTTTTTATAACACAGGTTTTCAGTCCTTTGGTGTAGAATAATTCCTGTGGGATCAAGAGAGAAAGTCAGGTAAAATTTCTCTTTTACCTCAGTGTGGTAGTGCAGTTTCGAACCCACTATCTTCAAATGCAAACTATGGTTTTAAGCCAAATGAGCTATCCTTCAGGATTTACTATTGTATTACTCATATGGGAGTTGGTAAAGTGGTATAAGACATAGGATTGCTCCCTTCTTTTGTGTTTGAAACCCATATCAAATTTACGAGAGGTGCACGTTTTCGTGGGTTTAGCAGCAACCACCGTTGGGGATTAGTTTTGTTGGGAATAAAAAAAAAAAAATTGTAGGATAGCGATACCCATTTCATTAAAAAAGAAAAGAAAGAGTTTATTAAGAGAAGTTATGGATGAAAAAATGATCATCACACTGGTGAGCTGATCCAAATCAAATCCATCGGTGAACATCATTCAAAATGAGTGCGACGTTCGAGCAGCTCACTTATTTCATTTCAATCCAACATCCCAGATTTAAACCCACAAAAGTGGGCCCCACAAAGGAGATCTGTCGGGATCGTTCTTCTTCATTTGAAAAAAAATAAAAAATCTCCTTCCGCTTTTGCCCTAGAATCCTACTTTTAATCCCTTTTCTTCAAAAACCCTTCGCGCTAAGAAATCCTCATCCAAAAGACAAGGAAAGAAAACGAGATAGAAACAAACAAAAGTAGACGATCAATTTCTCTCCGATTTTGTTTCCCAGCAAAGCTTTCTTCTGGAGATCGATCGGTAACAAAGCTGAATTAGGGTTTCTTCTGTGAATTGAGTTGATAGGGCGATATGAATTAGGGCTTCTTTGTTTGTTCATTTATTGGGATGGTGTTTTGTTTTTTAGGGTTTTAGTATCAATGCTTTTGTTTTTCTTCTTAAAGGTGATTTTTTTTTGGGGGTAGTTCCTTCTTAGAAAAGGGGGAAAAGATGAGATTTTGGATTGTTGAGTTGATTTATCTGCATTTTGTTGAGTTTGTTTCTGCTTCTTGTGGCAATTGATCTGTCGTTTCATTTTGTTTGTTTTCTATTTATCTCTCATTGCTATCATCTATTCATCTGTTGTTGTTGTTGTTGTTGATGATGATGATCTATCGGCATTCATTGTAGTTATGTTCCTTTGATTTTTATTTTATTGAAATGAGGGTATAGGAATTATGCCAGTACCTGCATTTTGCGCCCACCGTCTCAGATGAATCGCCCCAAGTCCCTAAAACGCCCATCTTGATCACGATTTCTTCTCCCTCCTTCGCTTGATGGCTGTAACAGCCCCTTCCTCCGCCACCGTGCATACCAGCCACCCGCCATCCTTGGAGCTGTGGGCACTACCATTAGGGAGACCCAGGAAGGATTGTTCCTCGGAACCATCACCGCTGCTGATTGGCAGTCCGGCAGGTTCTGGAACATCAATGATGCATTGCGGCCGAGTAAAGTGCCGCATTTGAAGGGCAATGAGGCGGCGGCTTGGATGGGAGCGGTGGTGCCATGGTGGTTTGAGGGAAGCCTAATTCCCAAAAGCCCAGATATACAAATTGTGTCCAAGTTAACCCTGATCTGACTTGGTTTGGATGAGTTTGAGTCAATTCGCCCGAGTCGATTCAAACTCTGCTGCTGAGTTATAATACCATCGTTTGCTTAGAGGAATCTGATTAGAGAATGATTCTGCATCTCTCTAGTGTGGCTTAATGTGCAGTGCGACTTAGTTTTGGTGGGAGAATGCCCATGCATATAGTGAAATGATTCCTACTGTATTATTGATGCCCATCAGATGATGGTATATTGAAAATGGTAAATGATCCTGCTATAGAGGCGAACTCAAGGTCAGTGCTTCGAGGGCAATGGAACCTTTGATCTTGACAGTGTGGAACTGTGGACTTGTTTGAACATATTAGGATTTACTTGAGTGAGTTGGCACGCTTTATGGAATATTGGCAATCACATTCATATGCCCATTGATTTTGAGTTTCTTCAAGTGTTGGATGATGGATTCTCTATTGCTTGTGAAGGTTATGTTGATTTTTTTTTATGTCATCAAGTTTTCCTTTGGCAATTTGATGTTCAATTTTTTTTTTTTTTTTTGGCAGCATTTATATGCTTGATTTTAACATACCCTTGATTCCTAGCTTTCTTGAATTGATAAACCTCTAGGTTTTATCTTCAAAAAAAATGTTGGACGGCCAAACAGTTGTTGGGTGGAATTTTCATTTTTATTTTTATGAAATCCAGGAGTTATCTTCTACCATTTGTAGCTTATCGTAATGAGGTTAGATCGGCCAGCTCTATGGACAGAGAGTAGAGAGAGTGTCACCTTAGGTGGGTGTTATTCTGTTATTGGGCTTTGGGTGCGGTACAACGCTTTTGTACCCTTTTGTTTTCTGACTCTTTTGCTTTGTAATTTGCTCTCCGAGGATGGGAATGTTGTGTGTGTAGAGAGAGAGTGTTATGATATGTTTTCCAGCATTGAATTTTCATTAGGATAAATGGAAGTCAATTGCTGGTTGCATGTAATTTTAGGATTTGAACTTCTATTCCATGTATGAATTGGCTCTGTGTCAAGAAATTGCAGGGTGTTTTTGTATTACCCTTTTTTTTTTTTTTTTTTTTCACTTTGATGTTTTTATCTTACTTTTTGCTTCTTTTGAATACAATGCTTTTACTGATTGAAAAACCTTTTCTGTTTCATTTGTTTAAGAGTATTGAGCGCTTAGATTTATTTCTTGCTGAAGCACGGTTATTATGTTTTTGTACAGGATTAAATGCATTAAGATGATTCAGTTTACTGTGGTTTTAATCAGCTTGAGTAACAGGGATGTGTGTGAAAGTCTCAACTCTCACGACAGTAGTTCTCTCTGCAGCCTGTTTATTACCATGTGACTCATATTAAACAGAGAGGGAAACAAGAAACGGCTATATTCTGCAATTTAATTGCACATATGGAGGAATCAAGGTCGTTGACAGTGGATGCTGATATGGCTACTCTACGGTTACGCGAACAGGTTAAGGTACCACATGGAAGGAATCCTGTTATACGTCCAAACAGCGATATAGATGGACTACTGGAGTGCCCTATGTGTCAGAATTCGATGTATCCACCAATTCAGCAGGTTCAGTTCAATTTTGAGTTCTTAGTTTTTGTCTTAATGCTGCTGTTTGATTCTATTTACAATTTTCTAGGCTAATATTATGTCTAGCATTCAATAAATTCTCGGTGCTTCGTAATTTTAATATGCCTTTTATTTCCATTTTTGTTTTTGTTTGATTTGAAATATTGTAAAGGATGTAGCAATTGCATCAGTAGAGTGGTGTCATCACTGAGAATATAAACAAAAAGTGCTGGATTCCTCTTTTATTTATTCAATTATATATTTATTTTGAATGGTGATGCTGGATCCCTTTTAGCAATTTAACATTTATAATTGCTTATAAATTATAATTGTATATGTTTGAAAAAAGGGAAAACATATATTTTTAAGCATATTGAGAGATTATATTAGAAAATTTGTTATTGACTGCAGTGAAATTGAAATGGAACTGGAAATGTACATTAGGATCAAAATTGATTTAGGATGTTTGACTTACAACTTGCAGATGCTGGATAATATACATTTATGATTGCGCGAACATAATCAACAGGATATGCAGATGTATTTTGCAAATATATTGTTAAATTAAAAAAATAATATGCATGAAGTGGTTTTTATATGGCATTGCATATATGATAATTACATGCATTGTTAAATAATAATATATTATGGACTTCAGCATTGTGCATTTTATATAAAATAATTAACTTGATTTTTTTTTGCTAAATTGCAAAAGAATTTCATTAAGGAAAAGGGTTTAGAAAAAGAAAAAAAACCCAAAAGGATACAAGCCAAATAGGCCCAAAATAATATCACTGCTAAACAATAGAGAAGAGAAAGAGAAGGAGCAAAGACAAATCAAAAGGTCATTCTTCGATGCTGAGAGAGCTATAGAAGCTTCTTAAGATATGACTGGAGGAGATTCCCTTCATCCTCTTTAGAGAGAATGATATGTCCACCATGACAGAATTAAGGATTTGCGAGGGAGCTAGTTTGATATTGGAGAAGAACCATGTGCATTCCGCCATGATAGAATTAACTTGATTTGTACTACATATGCATTTTATTATTGTTTTGGAGTAAAGCTCATTATGGTCGGACTATCTTGTCTTGGCTAAGTTTTAGAGTAATAAAATATGAACCTTTCTTAAACCATGATTTAGTTTGTTGATCCTCTTTCTCTAATGCTGCAGTGTCCAAGTGGGCATACCCTGTGCTTTGAGTGCAAATCCCAAGTCAATAACAAGTGCCCAAGCTGCAGAAAGGAAATGGGCCATATAAGATGTCTAGCACTTGAAAAACTTGCTGTTTCTCTTCAGCTACCTTGCAAGTATCATCCCCTTGGGTGTGAGGAGATGTTCCCTTATTATAGCAAGCTGAAGCATGAGGCACAGTGTATTTTTAGGCCATATTGCTGCCCCCATCCAGGCTCAGATTGCTTGGTCACAGGAGACATTGAGACTCTGTTGTTGCATCTGAGAGTGCATCATAAGGTTGATCTCCAAACAGGCTGCACTTTCAATCATCGTTATGTGAAGCAGGATCCATGTTCAGTAGACAATGTGTCATGGACACTAACTGTGAGTTCTGCTCACCTTCTACCTTATTTTTTTTTAAATGGATATTGAACATTTATTAATATGAGGAATTGTGGAATGGAAGATTAAAGGGAACAGAGTTGCCCAAACTGCTAGTATACGGGCAACTGCTTGTGTGAGTGGATTGGCTCCAATTAGTATTGTAAATGACTTTCTATCCCTGTTTCATTTGTCAACATATCTATATACACGACCAACAATAACAATGTGAAACTTTGTTTTCGTTAAAGATGGACTTTTCCTTATTTGTTGGTGATGGCGTGAACTTGTTGCTGGTTGCCCCCTCTGTGTTATCAAGACTGATCTTCTAGTGCTTGGCACAAGGGTAAGTCACACCCTCCATAATGGATCTTGGGGTTATGGGCTTGAGCCAGTGCATGTGGGTCATGCTTGTCACTCATTATAGGCAGCACATAAAAAAAGGGAAAAGAAGACTGTCAATTTAAAAAAAGTGACTTAATTTTGTTTGCCCTTGCATAAACTTAGAAAATCCCGAGAGCACTCCAAAGCACATAAATTAATTAATAATTAAACTTACTATAAGGTTAACTAGAATAGTTACAGAACTTCTTTTTTTCTTTGGGTGAAACATCCAGGCAGGCATGCCCGTACACCTACTACACAACGTTCTGCATCCTTTATCTAGATTCGGTGATGGATGGTAACATGGGAAAATTCCTCTGATGTTGGGGATCCTAACTGTTCATCATCTGTACATGGATGAGTTGGAGCAGATGACCATCATTGACAGATATCAACAAATGCAGGAATGATGAGGATTTCTGACCCCAAGAGGGAGAAGACGGGGATAAATGGTTATTAAGGTCTTTTTAAATGTAACTTTAGATGGGACATGGAGAATGGCTTGCATTTCCTCATGGTGGTATGAAATGGGTGAGCCTCCCTGGCATACCTATTTCTTTTCTTCTTGTTTGTGGTGCGTTCAGTAATCTAAATCTGATTTTCTGCTTGCATACATGTTTTTTTTTTTTTTTTTTTCATTTGTCTGCTACATCCATTAATCTTTCTGGTTTTTTTTTTTTCTCTCTCAGCTCTTCAACTGCTTTGGGCACTATTTCTGCCTCCATTTTGAAGCTTTCCGGATGGGAACTGGGCCTATCTACATGGCTTTCCTCCGCTTCATGGGTGAGGAGTCTGAGGCAAAAAAATTTGCATACTGTCTTGAGGTTGGTGGAGATGGCCGGAAGCTGACATGGCAAGGTGTGCCCAGGAGCATCAGGGTCCATCACCACATTGTTCGTGATAGCTATGATGGTCTCATAGTCCCGAGAAGCTTGGCCTTGTATTTTTCCGGGGGTGATGGAAAAGAACTGAGGTTGAGGGTCACTGGCAGGATATGGAAGGAGCTCTGAAAGAGGTACAATGAATAGCGTCATGATTCCAACTGCAAACATCTACCTCCATTGGAATCATCTTTGCCCTTAATCCATCATCCAGCAATTCTTACAATGTTGGTGATATTCATCTTCCTTTTTGAAGTGAACATGATTTCTGTATAGTCAAACTTTCTCTTACATTTATGACGGGGGGGTTTTCATTTTTTACAGTTTGGCTGATATCAGAAAGGAATCACGGTATTAGTTCAGCATTGTGTATCATGGATGAATGTTTCTACTGTAATTGCATGTCTGAAACTCTGCTTGGGCTAAATTTAGTTTTGCTCGGCCGGACATTTACACCATTTGGGGAACCATGAATACCCCCTGTAGGAGTTCTATCTGTTGGAACCCTGAAATTTCAGTTAAAAAATCTTTGAATTGTTCGTTCGCAAACAAATTGCCAAGTAACTTTTCATGTGCTTTTTTTTTTCGGTTGGGGGTACCACAACCTAGTGGGTTGGGGCCTTAGAGAGCCCACAAAAGTGGGAAAGGAAGCCCACACCGTGGGAAAACCCGGGGGGGGGGGGGGGGGGGGGGGGCGCACAACCTGGTGGGCTGGGACCTAAGAGAGCCAACAAAAGTGGAAGAGGAAGCCCACACTGGGAAAAACCGGGGGGGGGGGGGGGGGGGGCGGGCGCACAACCTGGTGGGCTGGGACCTAAGAGAGCCAACAAAAGTGGAAGAGGAAGCCCACACTGGGAAAAACCGGGGGGGGGGGGGGGGGGGGGGGGGGGGGGGGGGGGCACAACCTGGTGGGCTGGGACCTAAGAGAGCCAACAAAAGTGGAAGAGGAAGCCCACACTGGGAAAAACCGGGGGGGGGGGCCCACAACCTGGTGGGCTGGGACCTAAGAGAGCCAACAAAAGTGGAAGAGGAAGCCCACACTGGGAAAAACCGGGGGGGGGGGGGGGGGGGGGGGCCCACAACCTGGTGGGCTGGGACCTAAGAGAGCCAACAAAAGTGGAAGAGGAAGCCCACACAATGGATGGAGAGGCCACACAAGTAGGAAACATAGCTGACACAACCTGGTGGGCTGGGACCTAAGAGAGCCAACAAAAGTGGAAGAGGAAGCCCACACAATGGAAGGAGAGGCCACACAAGTGGGAAACATAGCTGACACATGTGGGAAGAGTGGCATGCCCAAGGTCTATACCTGGGCAGGCGGGACTCCCAACTAAGCAACCCCTTGTTGTCCAGCGCTGGCCTTTAAGCTCTGGTTATGACTTATAATGGTCTTTCCACTGTGATGAAACGCAAGTGTGCATATAGAATTGGGGGGTAGGGATGGCAGTGGACCGGGGAAAAACGGGTATTCATCCAAACCCGCCCCGTTTGGACCGGGGATGGACTATACGTATTGGACGGTGGATGTATACGGGGATACCCGTATAAACCCGTGCGGGGATGGAGGTGGGGATGGACTTACCCATACCCGCCCCGCCCCGCCCCGTCCCCGTTACCCACTAAATAAATATATATATATATATATAAATACTCTTTTTAGTCTTTTAGCCCTAATTTATTTGCTCCTTCAGCCGCCCACCTCTTTTGCAAATTAACCTGGGCTGTTGTGTAATGAAAGAAGAAAGGTTTGCTGCATCACTTTTGCTATTATGGGTTTTTTTAGGAATTTATTTCAAAATTAATTTATGTAGTGTACCTATGGTGTTATGACATTTAGTGATTTAGGTGCTGTTGTTTTTCATAGGAATGTATGTATCAGGTGTTCGTGGCAACAGTGATTGGTTTGATTTCGCTGTTATGTATATGATTTTTTAGGAGTAGTTCTCTATTGATGTTCGTGTACTGAAAGTGTCATAATATTTCTCATACCCTTGATTCAGGTGTAATCTCCTGTTGCAAGGAAGCTGGGAGAAGGCTAGAAAAAAAAAAAAAAAAAGGCTTAGGCTTAGGCGGGTACGGGGGAAGTGGGGACGGGGACGGGGATTATAAATTTACCCGCGGACGGGGATGGGGATGAAAATTATACCCGTTAGCGGGGGTGGACCGGGGATGGACGAAGATTTTTTAAGCGGGTACGGGGATGGAGACCATGCCCCCCCGCCCCCGCTTCGGTCCATTGACATCCCTATTGGGGGGACTTTTAACAGTGATGTGGCAGTCTTGCATTTGCTCGAGGTACCTGTGGTTTATTATTTTTTCTGTTTTGGGGTGCTAATTTAAGGAACCAGTGGCACATGTTCCATTCCGGATCTGGAGGACTGAGAGAACTTCCAGATTCGGTGACGGTATATAGTTTAAACATCATGTTTGCACCTTACTTTGGTATTTATAGAAGATTTCACTCTAATTAAAATTATGCGGACTGGGTTGATCAAGTCTAAAACAGGCTATTTAGTATTTATAGAAGATTTCACTTCAATCAAAATGATGCCGACCGGCATATTGATCAAGTCTAAAACAGGTTATTTAAAGTAAAAAAGCAAAAGTCAAAGTCGGATGTTTTACACTTCCGCAGTGTGATAATGAGCATGATGATCATAGTAACTTTTTTCTTGAGGACAGAAGGTGGGACAGTGATTTTAAGCAATTCAAATTTTAAAAGTTTGCTTGCATGAGTTATTCATAGCTTTGGAATCAAAGAATTCTTCAGGTCCCGCTTTCAGAGAATCCAAACCTACTTTGGAATGTCTGAAGCATTCATTTTATGGGACTAACAATGCGTGGATCACAATTCAATACTTATGCTGATTGGATAATCCTAACGATAGAAATTATCAGGCGTGCACCTTTTTCTTGGGTGGGTGATTTGGTGCGAACCAGATGGTGGAGTCCACCTGATGGTCCATATAAATGAACCACACACGGACCTCTCCAAAATTACACCGGATCCTTAGGTTGCACTCATCCTAATAGACTGTGAACACTTTTTCAAGGTGGGACACTTGTGGGCTATTGATCAAGGTGTTAAAAATGATCATGTGAGCCTTGAACGTTACAAGTATGGCTGACCCAGATTTTCCAATCCCCTATTCCACCCTAAGTTGAGGTGCACAGGGGTAACCCCTCATCCTAAGGTACGTTCAATACATTTTATCTTTTCTATACAAGGATTGCCAACAATGCAGCCAAGGGCGATTCAAACCAAGAAGAAATAAATAAACAGCGAAAAAATTATATATATATATATATATATGGATAATATTCAAGTGAGGGATTCCTCATCTTGTGGTGAGGGATACTTTTCTTTTTTAAAAGTTTCAAGTGGGACAATCCCTTTTGAGATTCTATCACCATGTACTTGATTTGAAACTTCTTAAAAAAGAGTGTTCCTGCCGCCGATATTTATAGGAGGATATTCAAGTGAGGAATTCTCATACCATGGAGTGAGGGACACTCCCCATTTGGAGTATTTTCAAGTACAATTGAAAAGGAAAGTGTCCCTAGGGTGAGGAAGTCACTCACTTGAATATTTCTCACATATACATAGAGTAACAAAAGAGAAGCCAAAACCGTTCCAATACATTGTTAGCTGTTACAGATCAAGAAATGCGTCCTGATAAAAAACAGCGAGAGATAAAGAGATCCATCGGGCGATTTTATTAACCTGTCAACATAGAGAACACCTGAAGGGGTCACATCTCGGATGTACGTGTTTCAGAAAATTGATCTCTTTTGCCTGCTTCCGAGACTCAACCATCTTATGTACTTGTAGGTTTAGGTGGTGAGATAGAAGATAGGATGCAGAATGAAATAGAGGAGTTTGAAGAAGGTGCATGAGAAAGAGATGAGGACGATACCGTATACGATCCGAAGCGCCATTTCACTTGAGAGAGAGAGAGAGAGATCGGGAATCGATAAGAAGAAGCAGCAGCAGAAGAAGAAATGTTTGTTGGTTTTTGGATGTGAAGGAAGGTTACACTTTTAGTGGGGGATTGAGTTGGATCTACCCGGATGTGGAGGTTGACAATTATTGCTTACGTGCCACGTGGAAAATGATGACTGGGTATGATAGAGATGTGTTGGACCCATGGAATGGGCATCCTGTAGAGGAAGTCTACGAGGAATCCTTTGGGCCACAAAAAAACAAGAGGTCCTCCTTCCAAATGGATCCATCTAAATGGAATTTTGTTTTTGTTCTCTCTCTCTCTCTCTTGCAAAAAAAGACTAATAGTCCAACCATACAAAAAATTACTTGATAGTTCAATTTTTTTAATTTTCGACCAAATTACATTTAAGAAAGTCGAATTACTTATCTCGAGTTAAAAATAAATACACAATTTTGTGCTCTTACACTTTAAAGACCTAAAATTATAGTCTAAGATCATTTAAAATCCAAGCCTTTCCATTGCCGTGTCTTCCTTGTTCATCATTCATTGAAGTAGGCCCCACTAATTTAAAAAGATTAACAGACAAGTCACAAGTGTTACACAATCAAACCAAAGACTTTTTTTATTCAAATCAAATTGTATTTTAAAAGTCAACTAGTGTCTGGTATATTAAGAAAAAGGGAGCCTATGCCCAATTTTTTTTTTTTATAGATTCCATAGTCTCCAGACTTGATTGGGGTGGGAGTAGTTGAAACCATCTAGAAGGATGGGCACAGTTGGTATGGTTTTAATAATACTTTGGGTTTGTAGTTTGATAATATTCAAGTTATCCAAGCAGACATGAATCTTATGAAATGATCAAAATACCCTCATTGCCCATCCTTACCTGACCCATCTCAACTCCTCCAACTGAACTGGGCCCTGAACACACACTTTTTCATTTTTTTTTTTCTGAAGTCTCTACCAGTCAGATCTTGATTCCTTTCATACGTATCAAGCCATCCTTGCCATTCCATTGAATCAATTTTTTTTTAACTATTCAAACTCTTATTTCCATGGCCCACCCATTTGGCGACCCAACAGCACTTGGTGGCTCCATGCACAATAAATTCTTCTGCAGAGATTGGTCTAGGGCTCTGTTTCATGCTGTTATTGTGACTGCCCAACTTATTGTCTTATAAAAGTAGACCACCGTTTATATAAATAAGAATTGGTTAACCACGCGACCTGCACCTTGTAATTGAAATAAATCCTCACTTCATTATATTAGATTTTCTACTACTCACAGAAAGATGTCTTCATTGCAATATGATAGGAGAGACTTTCAAGAACACCCAATCCTGGAGTTTAAGTTTTTGCTGAGCATGGCTAGCTACCCCACCATGTAATAGAGGTTTTCCAAAATTAGCTAATGCACTGAACATGACTAGATGAAAGTGACCATTGGGTCCGTTTGTTTGCTTGAAATTAAATTTCTAAAAATCTTTAGAAGTGAATTTCTGAAACTGTCTAAAATTGAAGGAATAAAGTGAACATTAAAAAATTGTTATCAAGTAGTTTCTCCTTGAACGGAAAATGGATTAACAGGAGATGAAAACTGAATGACCCTTATATCTTCAATTTTTATCCACCTTTTCAGAACTACATTCCTTTCAATATCTAAGATGATCCCTCAACGTCCATTGGTTTAATTTATTTTTATAAATAGGTAACCCACCAAGCCTTCCTGGTTCAGGAGATTGCAGGGGTGTCTATGGCGTCTCCCCTTAAATTAGTAACTGGCCCCTAAATACCCCTAAATTAAATCATGAGGATGTCTATATGTGGGAAAGTTTTTTAAAACAATCTCTTTTTTCTTTTTTTTAAACTAAATGGCCCCTAAATGAAGATTATTGGGTTCGCCCTTAGGTGTCAGGTATCCAATTTTCATTTTCAATAGCATCTGAAACACACCATTCTCTTATGAATTATATTAAAGAAATGGTTTTTTTTTTTTTTTGTAGTTGAGATCTGTTAAACCCAGTCAACTCTGCAAGTTAACTCAGTCAACTCGTTCCAATCCCGAGTCAAAGATGTCAAGGCCAGAGTAGTCATTTTCCGAGTCAGTTGATGGGCTGGTTTGTTCGGGAGTTTGGTTAAGGAGCAGTGATTTAGACTCTTCTTATCCATGTTTGGATGTCCCAAGAAAGTCAATTCCACAAGAGCTATTTCTTCAACGGTCCAAAACGCCTCCCTTTGCCCTATAAACAACGGTTTCTTACATTTCCCATAGTTGAATTATGGCGGTTTCTTTTCTGTGTCTTTGAAGTAGATTTTGATCCAAAAAAGAAGATGGCGAGCTCTAACGAAGTTGGACTCATGGCTGTCGTCGCTGCAGTTTCAGGAAGCGTCGTTCTCGTTGCAATGCAAGCTCACAAGCGACTCGTGTCCGAGTTCTTGAAGAAGTTTGAATTTGAATTGGGTGTGTATTTTCTTCTCCTTCTTCTGTTTAATGAATTGGGTTTTGAATTTGGCATGAGTTTTTTTGGTTTGATACTAAAATTGTCTCTGTATCTTCTTCTTTTTCTCAGATTTGGGCAATGAGTTTCTTGTTTGAATTTGGATTGGGTTTCTATCTTCTTCTTCTTCTTCTGTTTAATGAATTGGGTGTTGAATCTGGCAATGGGTCTTTGTTTAAAAATAAATTTGGCCTTGTATCTTCTTCTTTTTCTTTGATTTTGCCAATAAGTTTATTGTTTGAATTTGAATTGGGTGTGTATCTTCTCCTTCTATATTTTTAATGAAATAGTTTTCATTTTGACAATGAGTTTTTCTTGTGGAATTTGAATTGGCTGTATATCTTCATCTTCTTCTTCTTCTTAGTGAATTGGGTCTTGAATTTATCAATGAGTTTTAGTTTAATACTAAAATTGACTCTGTATCTTCTTCTTTTTCTTTGCGTTTAGCAATAAGTTTTTTGGTATGACTTTTTTAAATAAAAAAAAAAAATTTGTGTGTGTATCTTATCCTTTTATCCTTTTAATGAACTGGGGTTTCCATTTTGGCAATGGGTCTTGTTATTTGAATTTGAATTGGTGTATATCTCTTCCTTTTCTTTTCTGGTTTGGATTTTTGCAATGAGATTTTGGTTTGAATCAAAGTTGGGTGTTTAGCTTTTGAAACTCGTACTTCGATTTTGTGATTTCTTTAAGTGGGTGTCTTTGTTTTTATATTGACCATTTGTTCTTGTTGTAATATGAACTAACAGGAGTTGGCAAAGATCATCCCAAGAAGAAGGTTAGATTCTCTGAAGATGTATTGGAGCCATCGGCAAATAACAAAGAATACAGACAGAGGCCTTGCAAAATTGCAGCAAACATCAATCCGATTCCTACAAACACCAACTTTACAGAGGTGGATTTCAGTAGAGAAAATGGATATGATATGCCGCTTAATCGACTTGCTCTGTATAAAGGAATTATTGAATATCGCATGCTTAAGGGACGTGTATTATACTATTGATTTTGAAAAGGAAAGAAGAAGAGAAGTTGCAGAAGTTACAAGGAAATTTTGCTGAATGTAAATTTTGTGTTTTTTTTTTTTTTTTTCCCTTCATTTTAAGCATCTTACTGTTGAACCTGCAATTCTAAATTTTAATGTATTGAACACACCTGTCTCTTGCTTGATTGTAAGGACCTTATGTAATATACTGATTTTGGAATTAAGAATAAAGGGTGATATTAAAATAGTTTTGAAGTTTTTAGATGAATTTGTTGTATATATTATATTTGTTTGCATAGAATATATAGAAATTCATGGTCAGATGAGGTTCATGGAAAGATTTTTATAGAGGTGAAGGGGGTAATTTATAAGGTAGTAATGTCAACGTACCTTGACTTTTCTATAATTTATATTATTAGGGTGATGGTTAGGTGTTAATTTCTCATCTTCCCCTAATTCAACCATCATCAATTTTCCATCATCAATTTTCCATCAAACTGGACTTGCTGATATGGCCAATTCTATCACACACTTTCCTGATCTTGGATGAATCATGAACCAAATTCATCATTACTTCTCATATGAAATCCACACTCATTTTAAATAGAATTCTCATTCTCACAAATCTAACCCTTCTAGGCTTCTCTCTAAATTTAGCCACCATGTCACTGTAAATGGCCCCATAGTTACTCCACTCTCATTGTATCTGAAGTGCCTCTCCAATGACCTAATCACCACCAAAACTCAAGAAAATCATAACCCTATGACTTGATTTTTTACCTAAGTTCATCCCTAATTAAGCTCTCATCAAATCCATTCCAAACGTAAATTAACACTACCTATACCGTAAACCCCTCATTATCCATGAAATAGAAATGGAAAAAACAACCTAACAATTTTTTCTCCTTGAGTGAGTGCCTTGTTGTCTCCCTACTAATCATATTTACTATACATGTGACTCTTTCAATTTACACACTTTTTTTTCATTTATCATTTTGTTGGCCTGACCTAGTAGATAAGGGGGAGTACCTAAATCTACTAACGTAGGGTCTTGAATTTTTTTAGCTAGTCATTCATCATAAAACCTTAATGCTTTAGTAGAGGGAGCATAAGTATTTTTTTAATACTCCTCTAGTGGAGTTCACTCCTTAACACTTTCCCCTCAGGTGGAACCTGGTCGGCACACTTTTGGTGGGACGTAATTTTATTTATTTATTTATTTATACTGAATTGTTCTTTTTGGAATTCGAACTCGCGATCGATTGACTCTAATACCATCTTAAATTTCTCTAACTAGTCATTCTTACCCAAACCTCGAAGCTTTAGTAAAAACAGCTTAAATACTTATTTTTAATACTCCTCCTTGGGTGGAGTCTATTCCATACCATAGAGATCAATTACTCGGCAGTACGGTGAGAGAAGGAGTCTAATCACTCCTATCCACATAGACGCTCTTTATTCTCATTTACACAGACTTACTTGCACTTGGTTTCTGGTGATTCAAACCGACTGGTAAGATTGCCAAAATTGTCCTTTTTGCAGGGGCACACTGTTGATGGAATGAGCCTACAAATCCATCTATTCCTCTCTTTTTTTTTTTCAAGAGGTAAGAATCCGTCCTCTGTCACATCCAGTACGTCTGGCAAAAAAACTGGATTACTCAATTTCTTCCTTTTATGGTCCATATACAGAGAAATGGCATGGACCATCAACAGAATTCTTGGAAGATGGGTATCCAAGTGCTGATCTGCTAAATTAATTAAGAATCCTGATCACCCTACACATGTGGACCAAGTAGGCAATACAGAGAGGAAAAAAATACGCTTGTCTTAAATCCTTGACTAAAATTTCTACTGTAAAGCACCCACAATGCATGAAACAAAAGCCTGTATTTGTGTTCTAGGTATGGGAACTGTTAAGACCTTTGACTAAGAAATAGTTTTTCTTTGATGTGGTTTTAAGAGGTTATACCTTTTATGTTGAATCCATTGTCAATTATGTCAACCAATGAGCCTCATTGTCAAAGATTTCATCACATTTGACCCATATACATCATCCTGATAGTGATGTATAACTTACCATCATTATAAATTTCATCGAAACTACGAAGGTGTTTTAAGTTTCTCTCTTAGTTTCATTTGTTGATGATAGTGATGTATAACTTACCATCATTATAAATTTCATCGAAACTACGAAGGTGTTTTAAGTTTCTCTCTTAGTTTCATTTGTTGACAGCCAATGTTTGCATGTAGTGACTCTAAAAAGGAGATTTGAGTACAGTTATTGTATTTAGGAGAATGTGCACGCTTCAGTTCTCCCTTTGCTCGTAGACTCCCTTTAAAAGAACTAAGGCTAGAAGATGACTTTGTCTGAGGAAGAGAGAGAAAAAAAAGGTCGGATCCTCCATGAGTCCCACTTTGGAACTTCGGTCGTTGCTTGTTATGATTTTAGTCATTAGATTGAAAAAGCAGGAGGACAAAGAAGACGATGAAAAGAGTGTGCTCCAGAGATGGTGCTCATTTGAGGATTCTATCTATATTTGTGTGTGAGTTTGTAATTCTATCATTTATCATACTCAATACTTCTGTAAGTGCAAAAAATATACTCACAAGTTTAGAGAGGTGTCTCAAGGGACTTATCCAAAAGATCAGAAATAGAACTGCTTGGACTATGGACCTGAAAGGGGAGAAGAAACAGTCAGAGGACCCTGGCTGTGGGCAGCGCAGGGCTCTCCAATGCTCAAGTTAGTGCAGGGAGACTGATCAGAGAAGAAAGAGCATAGTGTAGTTGCATGCATGAGAATATGCGTACCTCTTTCTGGGTTGTGGAACCCCTTATATGTGAGTCTTGGGAGACATCAGTCAGTGGGCTGATATGACTGCGAGGGATCCATTAGCCCATAGAGCATTAATGAGGATCCATCATAGCCCACATTGCATTAAATGGGAGTCCGATCAACTCATGCTGCATTTAATGCCAGTCACATTGGGCTAGATCCTGCCTTGGCCTGTTGGCGGCTAAGGTCCCATCGGACCTTTCCTAGGGCCCTGCCTAGATACGGCCGCAGCCATTGGATATGATTATCAGAAACGTGGTGGGAATGGACGGCCTGGATTTTATCCGTCCCATCATTGCGTCTCCGTCTTGCCACGTAACCAAGTGTCGCCCGTGGCGAAACAAACCCATCTCGGGCAGCCGCTTCCATCCCGGCAGTAGCCGAGATGCACGTCGCTTTCAGCGAGTACGGCAGAGGTGGCGCTGGTCAAGGCCAGTACTTAGGGACTTATGCCGAGGCGCGTGCATCCGGGACGAGTACAGACTTGCACTCGTTGCTGATTTCGTGCATTTAGGAACTGGTCCACACAACTTCTTTTTCATTTTCCCATTTTTTTCCTCTTAATTCACATCTTGTAGCCTTATTTTTAACCATCACCTTAAAAGATGAGGTTCAGGTCCATTACTCAAGCCTAAAAGCTCAGGTTCAATCCAAATTTGATTAGGATCGATTTGGGTTTACTCCAATAACTTTGTCCACATCCATAACATAAAAGTTTGAAAAGGATATTGTTTAAAGAAAGTACCAATTAGTGGAAGATAAATACCTAACATGAGCATTAAGAAAGGCCCATTTAAATGAGCATCATCAGTGGAGCACCCAAATCCATACTAATCTAATGGATTGAACCTTATCTTATGGTTGAGTATGTTGGGAAAGTTACATGCCACGTTGCCCATGTAATGGGTTTGACAGGATTTTATATACATGTTTGGTCCTTCCACCTATAAGTTTAAGTTTTTTTTATTGGTACATGATATTAGATATGATTCATCCATGTGTCAGTCAACATGGCAGGCCAGTCCATAAAAGTTATTTGACTTACACGTGAGGGGGAGTGTTGGGAAAATCCCAGATCACCCAAGTAATGAGTTTGACAACAAGGTCTTCCACGCATAAGCTTATTGCGGAGTAATGAGCCTAAGCATAATCTTTCTAGGTGAAGGTTGAAAATATGGCTATTGAATATGAGGAGGGAAAAAAAAAAAGAAAGAAAAAGAAAAAGATGTGTTCACTATGCCTCAGTATGAGAAATGATAGAAATACAAACACATATGCAAATATAGATAGAATCCTCAAATGAGCCCTAACTCTCAAGCACACTCTTTTTATCACCCAACCCCCAAAATCCAATTCACACAATTCCAAATTTGACAATAATCTAACTATATATTACTAACAGTTGGATTTTAAACCAAAAATATGATAGGATTCTAAAATCACTAAACCTGAGCGTCATTGATCAAAGGGATAGAAAAATCCTACAGGGTTGATATTTTAATCCCCATAGCACAGATCTTTCAATTCCTCACCTCCCCATGATTGGCATGGCTCCAGATGGCCCCGCAATGGGTACTCATGAGAGGTGCACACTTGGCAATGGGTGGATCCATTCCAATTCTGCAATTCAAAAACGAGGTCAATTTTCAAATCTCCAATAAGGGCGTACCAGGACAAGATGATTATTGATAACAAGGGAGCACTGGGCCAGCGGTTCCTCATTGTTTTTCATACAAGCCCACTAGCCCAGTGTAATCTATTGAATGCTCTACTAAATGGCTTTCTGAAACAACATCATGAGAGCCAATATGTCTGCAGAATACTTGTTGCATAGAGATTTAAAATTGCATCTGGACTTAGCCAGCTAGGGCCCATTGCGAGTCCATTTCCCTCTAATTATATGCTGGATTGAGGACTGGGCACTTTATTGGTGGAAGGGTGATTATAGATTTTCAATCTCCATTATCCACAAAGTCGAGACCCTTTAAATTAAAGGAGGCCATAAAAAGTCTGCACAATCCTACAGGAGAAAATCCGAATGAGGACTCATGACTTTCTTGATGCACCGGCTGGATCAATGTTTTGTCCATCCCAATACCACACTAGATGTCATGTAAGACACAAACAGTAGACCCAATAAGTAATAATCAGTGTCACAAATATTATATTTAGGAAATTATTCTCAACAGAACAATGTTGTAGTATTTTACATTTTGGGTTTTCTCATATATAATGTTATTGGGAAAATGTCACAAAAAAGTATTTTTATTTAAATAAGAAATATAGATAAAACGTAAATACTAACAAGTTGGTTAATAGTTTTGCTGCTTTCATTATTTTATTTTTAATAAACAGAAAAACCTTCCCTAATTTACTATGTGAAACTTTTAATTTTGTCACTTTTTTTGGAATTTTTATGATTTTATTGCCTTATTTGAGAATCAGTATTTTTATGACTATACTTTTCAAATAACACCGGATTTAGTGACTTTTTTAATAAGTAAATGGTTAGACTTGTAAAATGACTATTGGCCCAGCTTAGATGTATGGTGCCGTGACATCTCCGAAGAGAGAGGTGGAACCAGAAAATATGCCTTGGAGGGGTCACTACAAAAATATAAAATTTCTTGGCAGGGCCAATATGATTTTTTTTTTTTAAGTTTACTTTGTTGAGATGCAGTAATTTATCTCTCCCATAGTCCCATAGGCTATATAGCTGTATTTAAAATCAATATAATAATGTTTTACAATAACCCCTTTTATTTAGTTGTTTAAGTCATTTTCTTTCTAGGATTAAAAGCAAGTCTTTTTCAAATGATAGAAACGTTTGATCTTCCTCCCATTAATATTTCTGGACAATTATAAAACAGTCCAAATGCGTTGGCACGGGTGGGTCCCAGTCACCGGTGGCAGACCACTCTTAAAAAAATCCTACAAATCCTGAAAATTAAATTATTTTTTAACACATTTACCCCTTCCCCGATATTTCTTTTACATAAGGCCGCCCTAGTTGAAGTTTTTGGGTCGACCCTTGCCAGCCGATGATATATAGGGACACTCCTCGTTTACTTTGCTTTCAAATTTTATAATCATAGATTTTCTCCTGATGTTGAAATTTGAGAGATCGTGCAATGATGCAATCCAATATAGCTAGATATTTCCGGTACATCCAAGGGAGGAAAGTTTAAGGAGATCTTCCATAGTTGGAGAGATCTTGTGGAAAATCTAAGGAAGAAGAAGCTTTAGAAGATTTTGACAGCCAATTTCTACGTTGTTATCATTAGGTTGTACATTATTTACTAAAGGGTTGGTACAAGACAAAGACTCTTGTCACTTGATTTTACCTTAATCAAAATTTAGTCTCATGTTGTCATGTACGTCTGCATTAAAATATAAAAAAATTGAATACATAGAGTGGTTAAAATAAAAATTAAAAATAAACTGAGCTTTAGGCCATATAATTTAATATTTAATTTTTAAAATTCACTTTTAATCTTTATTTTAATGACCTTATCTAGTTAATTCCTATGTATTACAAACGGGTCTAGAATTTGTGACAGACTAATCACAACCAACCAAATTTTAGGTAGAGAATGTACAGCATGTCCTATCTGAAAAGTGAATGCGGGATTAGGGTGTCCTATCATTTCAATCATTCAAGTGCTGAACCATTCTCTCTAATATTTAATAGTCATGAATTGAAGTCATCATCACTTAGCTTTCGTAGTTTTGTTTAATCTTCTTGTGTTAATTAAGCTACGCGGCTTTGATTGGATAAGCTTTGGATGATGATGACATGATTTAAATATTGACAATTTTATATACTACAGATGGGTCGGGCAAAAATAGACAGCAATATCACCACACTCCCATCATATAGAAGATACCGCACTGATTATCTTTACTTGTACTCTTGTAGACGTGTATAAGACTAAGGGCTTGTTTGTCAAATCTTATCTTTACGAAACAGATCTGTATGATATAGATCTATTTCAAATGGAGCGGTTTGAAATTGATGTTTTACAAATAGACTGTTTGGTAAGAAATAAATATTTTAAAAATAGACTGTTTGGTAAGACACATATAAAAATAGATTTAATGGTATGGGCATTTTGCAAATATCTCAAACTTCATGAAAGATCAATGGTTGAAAATTGAACATGAAGCCTTTTTATGCCTTCTGAAGATCCTCAATGGTTTGGATCATAATTTTGTGGCATGGAATTTAAAGAAAAAAAAAAACAGATAGTAGAATAATCACGTGGAAGTCACTGCTCTTGACTGGGCATATCAAACGGCTGTCCACTTGTCACCAATATCTTGAGATCTACATTGAATTAGGGGTTCAAATTTGAACTCAAAGTTCTGTTCCTAGTTTCAAAGAGAATCAATGGGTCGGATTGTGATTGGGGGACCCCACAAAAGTACAAAACTAGTGATCTAAGGGTGTATGATGTTTTCCGAATATATCGAGATTTGAGATGAATCAACGGTTAAATTTTGAATAAATAGCCGTTTTAGGTATTCTTAATATTTCAGATGGTTTGGATCATAGTTTTGGGACCGATAAATTAACAAAAAAAGAGACAAACGGATAGTTAAAAAATGACGTTGAAATCACCGTAGCAAGTCCTCTCTGTCCGCTGCAGACGACATTGTCTGTTTGAAATGGGATGGAATTCTAGGCTTCGAGAAACAGAGGTAAAGAGTCTTTTTGCATTTTGAAATGGAGGAAGGAAAAATCATGCCAAACACCCTAAATCCGGTTTCAATCAGTTTTAAGTTATTAAGAGCCTGAAAATAGAGTTGTCAAACGGGCACTAAGAGTAATACCATCAGAAGTATCTCATGGGTTATATAGGTTGGAATCAGATGATTGAGTATGCTCCATAGTTATTAATTTCGTGAAATGACCGAAATTTCTCGTTTCGGCCAAGTGGTTGAAATGAAATTTCACTCAAAATTTTTCGGTTTGAATTTCGGTCAATCTCGATTTCGGCCGAAATGATATTTTACATAATTAATTTATTTTACATTTTTTTACACATATACCTTGTGTTTCTTATATTTTCCCAAAATGTAATTCTAAAAAATTACTAGAATGGATTAAATCTATATTTATTGCTTTTTTATTTTTTTACATGATATATATGTATGTATATATATTATGTTAAATTTTTTTTCCGAAATATAATTTTGAAAAGTTTCGCCGAATTTTTGAATCGGCCGAAGCTTTTCATTTTATATGCCAAAGCGAAATAGAGTTCGAAACGATATTGACAATTATACTATGCTCACATGACTTTACAAATGATTCAAACATCTCAACCACTGGAGGATTTTATCCTGTGCACTGCACATCCATGTCATTTATATGTGATCCAATGAAATTCAATGGGTCTTGCCTTTGGTGACTGTCTGGATGTGTGCTGACATAAACAGGAGAAAACTTTCCCTCATCCATCACGGATTGATGATCTAAGTGCCACTTGAAGGAAGTTCAGTGTGGTTGGGCGTGGGCCATAGGGGTTTACCTTATTAAGCACCAAGTTGAAGGATTTTGATCACATTGTTAGGACTGTTTCATGAAAGTGTGTTGGCTTTTGATAGGTCGTTTGTTGGGGACCACCATATGAGTGGCCTGTGTTGGAGAATAGTTGGGACAAGTACTGGTGTTGGACTTGTGGCTATCACATCCTTGTATACCATTGGCCTTTGGAATATAGGATTCTGTGGTAACTTGCTATAGGAGATTATTTGCACGTGGACTATTCATTGTTTGATTGGAGCATCAAGTAAAACTCAAGAATGTTTACCCAAAAACCCAAAAAAAAAATAAAAAAATGTGACTTCTAGGAAGTGTAGGCATGTCCCATGAAAAATATGCAATATCCACAAGTTTATTGCTCTCCGGGTTCTGCCTGGCTGATGCTATGATTCAAAGAATTTTTCAATGAACATTGTAAAACACTTCGAATAACCATTATCAAGTAGTTTTTTGCTTCTTTAACAACCGGAATTGGAATTGGTGCTTTGTTCCTCACAAGAATATTCAAATATTTTGTTTGTACCCAAGTGTCATTAGAAAGCGCCTTTTTTTTTCTGTATTAGATACTGGTCTTAGAGTAAATACTTACACTTGCAGTCCTAGCAATTGAACCTGAGGCATGCGTTGGAGCTAAGATTCCATCACCACTCAACAATTAGTGTGTTAGCATTATTAAAATTGCATGCTTGTTTTTCCTTTACAATTGATAGGAATTCATTATCAAATGAGCTTTATGGAGAATTATTTGAAAGTTGAGCGGTGAAGGAAGTAATGCAATGATGTTTATGGGTCCTTGACTTTCTTAAAATTTATCAATAAATTCTATATATTTTGATTCCATGCAAACAATACGTGCTAATTCAATAATGAATTGCTCTGTGTTCCAATTCATGCAAGCAAATGAGCCCACACTGACACTAAATTCATATGCATTATAGTTATGTGCAGACAAATAGAATCGTTTGTATTATTTGCTCCTTATTTATTCCAATTACATGCATAACATATAGGCCCATATTAAAAACTAATTCATATGTATCACAATTTTATGCAAACAAACAAGTCTATTTGAATTGCTTAATTCCAATGATTTCCAATTCCATGCAAATAAATAAGCCCATTTAAATTAATTACTTCACATCTAATCCATTTTCATGTGAATAAATAGGTCCATTTGATATTAGATTTCTATATATTTCAATTCCTTGCAAATAAATGGGCTTATCTGTTAATAAATCCCTCTACTATTCCAATTCCATAAGAACAAATAGGTCAATTTTGATTCATTATTTCCTACATATTTCAATTTCATGCGAACAAATAGATCACTTCAATTCAATCACATCCATTGAATCCCACTATTAAATCTACGTTCCTACAATGCTTTGTTACTTTTTTAACCTAATAAATATAGTTTTGCCATTGGCCAACTCAGTAGCCTGTTTGTGGATTGATTACACTTGTTCTTGTACGTAGGAGAATACTTATCCAAATTAGATACATATTCTTTACTTATATGATGTTTTAACATTTTATTTTTTACATTGACTTGCTCATCAGGAGTGATACTATCATATGTTTTATCAAGGTTCAAATACCACTCAATTGTAAATTTATCGACTTTTTTTTTAGAGGAAGTTTCTAGTGCATCCATCCATCATCCTATAGTGAAGTATACTTTCATAAATAAAAAATTTTAAATATAAAAGAAGAATTCATGTGAAAAAGGAAAGCATCCATCAATCATCCTATGATATGGGTTGGATTCACATTTTCCTTTTATGCTTTGGCACGTTAAAATATGTTTTTAGCAAAAAGAAGACCTAAGATATTTTAACAACTGGGCTCCGGGTGAAAAGTCTCACCAGTTACTCACATGTTTCTCACATGGTCACATGAGCAGGTCATTGCGTCTAGAACAACGGATGCACGTCGTTAAAGCTGGCAATTTCGCGTGATGGGACTCGCCCCGGCCTCCCGGCGCCTGCGTATCGTATCAGTGCAGTCATAGACTCGGAGAAAACGTGACGAAGGACACGCGGCATATTATAGTCGACTGGATTATATCATCAGGTCACTCGACCAAAGGCTGCTGCTGCCAGCTCAGCTTTAAACACACATTTTCTTTCTCGCTCTCTCTCCAGAACGTTTCCCACACGTATTCCTGTCCGTTTCTCCGTCGCGTATAGATCGAACGACCAACATCGATCCATTTCAGCCGCATACTTTTTGTATGTATGCATTGAGAGATAGATTTTTATTCATTAACCTTTCAGAAATTGTGTGGCCTGCCTGATTGATAATGACAGGTCAAGCTGTTTGAAAAAAAAACATTTAAGTTCTCATTGCAAATCTTAATCCCAGATCGTGTGAGAGTTTGGATGAAATTAAATACAGTGTTTAGAAGTTTGAATGGACGGCTTTAAGAGCACACTTATTAATGGTAAGGATTATGGAATCTATGACAAAGTTTCAAACATGGAGTTCTCGATTTGCAGTTATATGTCGTAATCGATGCACATCGAAACGTCTCGATTTGCAGATATATGTCGTAATCGATGCACATCAAAACGTATGGATGGGAAAAAACTTGTATAGGAGCATAAATCTATAAGAAGGCGGAGTTTTTAAATTAATGTAAAGTGGTTCTACATAGAGTTGCATATGGGTGGTTCGGATCGGTTTAACACTAAAACCAACAACCAAACCAAATATGTTGGTTTTTTAATTAACCGATCTGATCCAACCGATGGAGAGGGCTTAAACCAAACCGAACTGAACCCAACGGTTCGGTTTGGTTCGGTCGATTAAACTGTTGTTTTTTATTTTATTTTTATTACAAATCAAACATTGAAAATTTGAAATAATGATACCTCGTCCTTTGTATTTATTCCAATATTTAGTGCAAACATAAAAATCCAACGTTCCAGACTGGACTAAACGCATATAAAAAATGATTTTACTCCAAAGAGAGAGTTTGGACTAAATGCAAGCGCACAAAAAAAAAATAATAATAACCAGCTTGCAAACATTCATTCCACATGATACCATTTTGAATTACAATAGAATAATAGTTCATGTCAAGAAAAGTCACACACAAACGAAATCTGTATCAGAACCCACTGCATTTTTCAGAAATGAAGGTTTCTTAATACATTAGTTTGGTGAGACCAAAACCAACCATAAGAAGGCTGGGCTCTACTGGCTTTTCTAGCATTCTCAAGAGTGCAACATTCTGATAAAAACTTCATTGAAACGAAATAGGAATTACGATGGAATGAAAACACCTTGTACGATAATCCCTCAATCTACAATGAAGTATAAAAAAACATTTGAAAGATTAGAGGAGATGCACTGAGGCAATGTTGATGGTTGAGTTCATGTGAGAATGTAATTGTAGAATGTAACTTTGAAAGTAGTAAAAAATGAAATCCTAAGGCTAAAATAGTAAAGAAGTAATAATTAAGTTACTGCATACGGTCGGTTCGGTTTAAGCGGTCAACCATGGGCTCAAATTGATAACCGATTGATGTAAGCGATTTTTATGATTTTCAAACCGTTAACCGAACCGAGCTACTATAAATCGATCCAAACCGTCCGGTTCGATTGGTTTAGTTCGGTTTTACGGTGATACCAGATTTTTTGTGCAGCCCTAGTCGTACCAACATAGCCTAAGAAGGGAGTTGAGCCGGTAGGTACACATATGAAACTAGCAGTGCCCCCTTGTTGCATTTCATAGAAATTGACACCATGGTTGAAAAAATCGGCCGATATCAGTTCCTATCGGCCGATATGAATCGATATCGGCCGATATCTCATTGAGATATCGGTCTCGGTAAAAATCGTCAAAATCTCGGCCGAGATTTTGGTCATCTCGGTGGAACCGATATCTCGGCTAATATTTTCAAAATATCGGCCGAGATATGTCAAAAATGGTGAAAATCCTAATTTTTTTATTTTTCTCCTCTCATCTCATATCCTTACTACCCATAGCAGCAGCCACACTCTATCACACATCTCTCTAGCATATTTTCAAATCACACTTCTATTTTTTTAAAGAAAATATTATCTAAGGTAAGAGAAAATCAACTTAAAGCATTTTATTATGTGTTTTTTTTTTTATAGATGAAGCATAGAGGTTTGTTACTTGTGTTGTTTTCTTCATTTAAAAATTAGATCTACATATTTTCATGCTAGATCTACTCATACACATGATTTTGAACTTTTTTTTCAAATTTTTTTTTCAGAATTTTTAATATTTGAATTATAATATATCATTTTTTTTGGATTTCATCATAAATATGTTCTTTTAATGATTCATGATCATTGTATGGTATGTAAATAATTGATTTACATACTTTTATGTTAGATCTATATATTTAGAATTTTGAAAATGATTTTATTAATTTTTGTTTTCCAAAAAATAATTGTTGTTACTTGTTAGGACATTTGTGATACCAAAGACTTTTAATGGCTTATTAATAGTGCGTAGATGATAGATCTACATCTACTCGAGCCAGGGCGATACTCCACTTGGTATTAGGCTGTCAATCTATCATACACTCATACAGTCATACTCATCAGTCTCTCTCTAGTCTCTACTCTCCACTAGTCCCCTCTAATTTCATGTAAACCATGAATATTTTGATGTCCAAGTGCTTTATGATTTATCTATCTCAGTCATTAATTTTCAGGGTCTTGAATTTTACAACTTTATTTGATGAATAAGTTAGTATTAAATGATGATTGGTATGTTATTTTTATTTTCTTATATTTTACATTAATAAATTGATCATGAGTATCGATAATGTTTGCATTATATGAAATACTGGAAAAGACAGTGAACTGCGACACAGACATGACTCATAACTTAAGGTGATAGATATTTTGATTTATTTCTGTTATTAATAAAAATAAATATTATTTTCCAGCATTTTCTAATATTCTGCATTTTTTTTGGATATTTTTATGATTTTTTTTAGATTAAAAAAATTTTCATACCGCGATAACCGCGACAGACTGATATCCGCGACCGATACCGATATAATATCAATTTTTTGGCCTAACCGATACCGCGACTGAAACCGAAATTTTGAATCACAATTAGCACAATTGAAGGGGTTGTGCACCATAGAAAAAATTGGCTCAATTAAAAGGATCTAGCCTGAACGGCCGTCATGTATTCTTGATTTCTTGACCCAATGACAGCAGTTTTTATAATTGTGTGGTATACGCAATCTACCCTATGAGGCTCAAATAAACGATCAGGTGAGAAATGGACGGTCAGGATAGAGAGTCTGATTGCAAGTACACTCTCGGATTACGGAGGCCAGAGGACAGCAGTGTCACAGCACTCTTTTATGCATTATCTGTATCCCTCTCTTTTTTAATTAATATTCACCTGCTCAGAGAATCGTGCTTCAGAAAATCTCTCTGTCTCTCTCCTATTATAAATACCCGTTTCTCTCACTCTTTCTGCGTTTCCCTAGGGTTTCTTTTTGCTTCTCCTTGATCTTTGCCTGGTCTCCTCGTTTTCCGACCCAAGAAGAAAAGAAGAAATCGAAGAAAGCGTCAAAACCTATCTTTTCGGCGACGGATTAGTCGGAGCCAGAAGCTTTGGTTGTTTATTAGGGAGAAAAACCACAAGAAACTCTGCCCTTCTTCTCCAGGGCGGCCGATCGGTGCCTTGGCGGCCGGAAATGGAGCTTTTCCGGTCGGAAACGGCCGTCTCCTGAGCGGACTTCCTGATCCAACGGTCGGGATCTCCGAATCTGTTTCTCTCTTGCCGTAGGATCGTTCCCGGCGGGAAAAGAGGCTGTTCGGAGATTTCTTGAGAGCGTTTTGATTTTGATACTCCTTGCGTTAATCGAAGCTTCTTGTGTGAAATCCAAGGGTTATCTTGCAGAAATCGGCGATTCTTACTGCTGGGATTGGGGATTTTGTTCATGATCCTGATTTCTAGGCCATTTCGTTAACCAAAGGACTTCAGAGGAGCCGAAGAAGGAAGGTAACGGGAATGGAAAAGGAGATTTCTTGGAAACCAAAGCAAACGGTGGATTCTGATCAAGTTTTCTGGTTTTCTCTGCCAAACAGGCCGTTCTGAATCGCCATTTCCAACGTTTTCCCTCTTTCAGAAAACCAGACTTCTCGTCAAGTGAATAGCGGTTTTACCGTATAATTCTAGCGCTGTTATACCACTTCCCTTGCATCTTCTATCTCCTTCCTAAGATCGCAGTAACGGATCCCGTTACAGTTTCACGGGAGAAATCTCCGTTACGCTCGCTTTCTCCCCGGCACAATGGTACCGGCAACGTATCGGCTTTGATTAACAGGATTTTCACTTGCAATCGCCGATCCGACGGTCCTCGTTCCCCTCCCTCGACGGGAGCCGTCCGTTCGGATCGGACGGCTGATAGGATGCGGAGCCAGATCGTCCTCCGCAAGCGATCAATGCCGTTGCAGAGTCGGAGGATCGTGACGAAGGAGGAGAATTCAACGTCGTCAATCAAATCGACGCCATCGACTCCTTCGAGGAAGGCGCGGTGCGCCGAGATGGCCGGCGGCACGGCTGCGGAGTGCGCCGCCGTATGCTGTTGCTGCCCTTGCGGCCTCCTCAGCCTCATCGTTCTTGCTGTCGTCCGTCTGCCTGCGGGACTTTGCCGGAAAGCCATCCAGAAGGAGCGCCGGAAGAAAAAGAAGAAAAAGACGATGATGTTATGCAGCTTGCAGCAGCCGAAAGGCTACGATGATGCAGAGCTCCAGATGGACGAAATGGAACAAAGGGAAATATCGCACATTATTTCGCCCGGTAGATGGCCCGATAAATCGCCCTCGGCTGTGGTTTCGGAAATGGAGAAGGACATGTGGACAAAGCTGTATGGGACTGGCTTTTGGAGGAATCCTTCCGAGAAGGAGAGCATTAACGGTGAAAACGGTCAGATCCTGGGGTAATTTCTGTGACTGCCACTCTTTTTCTCAGACCGTATGTCTTGTCGCTGTTTTGTATCCTTTCTTCGGGTTCTCTTCATTGTTGCAGATTTTACCATGTACAGGCAAACTGCTCTTGTTTTAATGACAACTATCATTAATTGGTCTTTGTATCGGCTGCATATGCATATTAAAAAAATGAAAGAGAGATATATTTGTAAGGTTTATCAGTTTATGTTATGCATATGCATATAGGTGTTTTTTTATTTGGATATTTCATGTTTGACTTGTTGACTTTGTCTTTGTTCCAAAGTTTATGATATCTTTCATTATCAATGTGTAGAAAGTTATTGTACTTTTGTTGCCGCACGAACACTGTGGCGTGATTTTTTAACTCTCTTGTTTGGAGATAGCTCGAATTGCTAGGAACTGGCGGAGTAGTTTATACATTTTTAAAGAGTGCTGGTCCCATTCTTTTAAACAGTGGTGTCACCAAAATTTGACCAACACTGCTGAGCCAATTAGCCAAAGCCCATTGCAGGTGTGCCCTGTGTTGAGCCCACATGTTGAGGTGAGCCCACATCTTGGTACATTGGAATATTGGATCATTCTTTGAATTATGGTGTTTGTCTAAAAGGGAGAGAAATCTTTTTTGCTTCTTACTTCTTACCTGTTTTACATTTACTGGATATAACTATATTTTGGAGAAAACCTTCTTAAATGGCAGATGTTACTATTGAAAAAGAAGAACAATCAGTTTCACGATAAAACCAATGCTTTTTTTCCCCCATTTTGGGAAGAAGCCAAATTCTCCTAATCAGGAGAAAACACATGGTGAAAGTGAAAAGTGGTGGTGATTATATACTGTATGTAGCAATTGAAAAGGGGGAGGAACATTTTTATGTTTAGATTTTTCATTTATCACTCGTCTCTTTTCTTCCATTTGACATTTACAAAATAGAACTATTTTTACGAGAAAACCTATCTTAAAGGACACTTTGCTACTTTCAGGAAAGAAAAAAAAAATCCATTTTTAAGCTGTAAAACCAATGCTATCTTCCTCCCTATTATGTGCAGTATTAAATGGGTGATTAAGTCTTGGTGGTGAGATTCATTTCCCTTCCTTTTGAACATATCCAAATTCTCCCTAGGTTGAAGAAAGGGGGTAGATCAGAGTTTTCTTCCTACTGGATGCTTTTAATTATTGCTTTTTTCCCTTCATAAACTATAGTAAAATATAGAAAATGGTAAAGTAGGCTTCTGTTGTGAATAAAAAGGCTTGTAATTTGGAGCCTCATGGGGCTGTGTTATTTAAGCTTGTATTTTCCACCTTTCTGTTGTATGTCAAAAAGAATTCCACCCTTTTTCCCAAAAGTTGTGAATTGTTTCAAGTCAAACAACACAATCAATTACACAACGAAGATGCATCTTGCTAGACAGCCAATTATCTTAGGCTATAGTGGGTATTCTTAACTCAAAGATCTGCCTGCCTCAGTGCCTCACACGGAGTGAATAAGGCTCCAGTGATGATGCTGAGTGGTCCAGTGGAGGCACATTAATGTAAATCTTGGGTACATTCACACATGTATGTCAGTCCAAAAACCATCCAAATCAAGAATCTCATCGTAGATTCATTACTGTCCATAAGGGTAGCATCGATTGGAAACCAGGACTACACTGAATAGAGGAAATTTATTGCTGCATAGGGAATTTTTAGGAACATACAAATTCAAGGAATTTCAGGAACAGTTGTCTTATTGAATGGTAGAGATCTAGTTAAGCTATAAAAATCTCTAGCAGTTGATGGGTCGCTTGCTGTTGCAGCCGCTGGAGCTGCATATCACAAAAGTCTTGTACTTCCTGTCGATTATCAGAGAAGGAACAATCAGTTGTCATTGTCATTACCTCAATGTACTAGATTTCAAGTAGCCACAACTTATTTTTCCAGAACTCAAATCCCAGCTATTTCTATGTCTAGAAATAAATTTATAGCTTATAATTTTTTGGTAATTCATCTTATAATTGTATTTCAGAACAACGTCTATATAACAGAAATTCTTTGGTTTCTGAGATATGACATGAAATATGGATTTGGAACAAGAGATTTTGAGATGTTGGGTATCATGTTGCGGGCATGAAACTTTTCAAGTTTCAACCAGCCATAGGGTTTCTAAGAAGATTGATCTTGTATTCGAGAGGGTTGGATCTTTGTGAACTATGTTCCAATTTTGTTCAGACTCCTTGTATTTAATTCAAAAATCTGGTTTGTGTTGGTGTGTTCTTTATGTGTGCATTGCCAACGCTATTATGTGTACAATTATATATATTTCAAGTGAGGAAAAAAGAAGAAACTCCTCCACTGCCAGCATCTGATTTAACTCTAAACAGTAAGATCCTCCTTCTACAACGTGCCTAGTCATTGTCATCATCATTATTAATATGAGCCATAAGCCATCCATCAATCTAGAGTTGGCTTTAGGAATTATTACCTTAAATATTGGAACGAGAAGGTGAGCTCTCTCTTTACCCCCTACACATGCCCATGTCAATAAGGTCAGAAGTTTGGAACAATTCATTCATTTGGCTTTAATGAATGTGTTTTTGTTAACATCTATAAAGAATGGATTCATATCAATTCCAGGATTTGACGACTATGAACAATTGTTAGAATTAAAAGTCGCTCCCATTTGCTCATGCAATTTTTATGTATATTAACTGCGACATTTTACTTACTAAGTAACGATCTAGTCTAATCAACCAGTTGTAGTAAAATATATGGGTTAAAATGAACTTGATCTTTGATTTTTATTCTTGAATGAATCTGTGATTATATTTTTGAGTTCTAAGTGGGTGATTATCTGATTTTATTGCGTGATTTTCTTTGAACCCCATTTTGCAATCTCTCTTTTTTTTTCCCTAGGATGTGATTCTCTTCCTCGCCATTTTATGTTGTTGTTGTTGTTATTTTTGAAATGTGACTTCCAATAGTATCTCTTAGGTAAGTTTGCATGCTCTCTCTCTCTCTCTCTCCCCACGCGCATGTGTAGGTAATGGGTCTGCATTGAAGGTGAATCACCGATTTTCTCAAAAGGATGAAACTGCATTTCTTAACAGGAAAATGTTGTGGAATGCATTAATTTTAAACTAAGCTTTATTTCATTGTACTCTTTAACAGCATATTGCGTGGAAATTAGTAATTTTGAAATAAGCTTTTTTTCATAATACTGCATTATCCTAATTTAGTGCCTTGCATCACTTATCTATGAAGGAAATTTTACCATGGTAAATCCTGCACCATGATTGCAAGAATCAACAGTCAGGAAATTTGGATGGATGCAAAACTACATAATATAGATATTTTTGGCGTGGTCTAAGGAACGGTGATCTTCATGAGTAGATAATTTTTGTATGTCGTATTTATAACATGATTTCAAGAAAAGAACAGGGATCTTCCTGCATAGCAACATTACAGGTGAAATTGTGTTATATTGATCACGGCATTTCAAGGTTTGTTTCTCGGTAATCTGATTTTACGTCAGACAAACTTTAATATCATTATACGTCTCTCATTGCATGGTAGGGAGAGTTTTGCGGCTTAGGTAGCGTTTGGTTCGCTGTAATGAAGGTCGGAATGGAATGGTCATTCCAGTATTTGGTTCGCCAAAAAGTAGCGGAATGACCATTACCTCCGGAATCCGATTCCTTTATGTGAGGGAATCACCATTCCATTGGAGATGGGAAGGAATGACCATTCCATTCCTTCTCCACTTTTTGTTGAGATCAAAATACCCTTGTTTGACATTTATCTCTATTATAAAAGAGGCAATGTTGCATAGTTTTTCCACTACACCACTGTGGGGCCCACCCAAAATATTATAATAATATAATATCTATACCCTAATAATCTATCTATCTCATACAAACTTTTTAACTACACCATTGTGGGGCTCACCCCCAAATATTATAATATAATATAATAATATATTATTTTGAGAAATTACAAACTTTTTCACTACACCATTGTGGGGCCCACCCCCAACTTTTTCACAAACAATGTAATGTGACTGGAGAATCTAATAAGGGTATTTTGGTCAATTTTATGTAAACTTGATTCCATTTCGAGCATCATTCCAGCCTACCAAACGCAGGAATAGGAATCAGAATTCTATTACTGAGTTGATTCCTCAGCGTACCAAACGCTGGAATGGAAATGACTATTCCTACCTCATTCCATTCCAAACTCATTCCGGTCTCCATTCCATTCCTGCCTACAACTATTCCAGCGAACCAAACGCTATCTTAGATCCTTGCCGAATTGGATTCAGTTTTACGTGGCCATGGGTGTACTGCAGCTGACTGCATGCCATCAAATTTTGAAAGAACTAGTGATGTAAGATCTGGTCCTGGGGATAATTCCATCTTGGACAGTGGTCTCCGAGCAGTCAAGTGTTTATTTTTTCCTCTGTCTTTTTATCTGTCACTTGGGTTTCATGCTTTTGTTTTAGGTGTGTAGATTTAATCATGAGCATTCCATGGAAAGTTATCAAATCTTACATAAAAAGATGATTTCTATGAGTTTGAGGTTAATCTTCTTTTAATACTATTAGTGCAGCACTTCCATCTCCTCTAACATGCTCTGATTAATTTTTTGAATTTAGGACCACATATTTGACAGCTGAATAAATGGCTGATATTGATTGAATGGTCATGGATTTGTTCTATATGGCATCAGCCAAACAAGATGGTGACGAACTTTTTCCTTGAGGCTGGTCCCATTGATTTTTCAAAGATGAGAGTCAGCTATTTTTTCTAGTTCTCCTTGGCAGAAAAAGAAAATGTCCTATGGCATACAATGGGTGTTTAATTTTTTACCAAAAAATCAGATCCCTTGGAATATTTTTGGTGTGGCATATACCGATTACCGGAATCCCTGTACAACCATTTTTAACCTTAAGCATGTTATCAAAATTACTATTGCAGTCATTACTGTTTAAAATTAAGGATTTGATGATGATGACACTTTACAGCCATTATATGGTGATCGTGTAACATAGAATGCTTTGGAACTTAACAGGGCAGCCAATTGTGCTAAACTCTCCTCCCTCGGAGAATCCTAAGTTAATTGTTTGCCTCCAAATGAATGCAGAGATGTTCACTGTGGTTTCTAAAACACAGCTTTGAACACTAGAAGTGCAGTGCCAGAGCTAATACTTAGTGATGGGCTCATTTAACCTTATTTACTTTAATTTAGACCAACTGACCTATCTTTCGGAGTTATTTATTGAGGTTATGAATTTTAAAATGGAGATTTTAGATGGCCTGTAACTTTTTTTATGATTTGATTTACTTTCAAATGATAAGTTATTCATTTTTCATCTGCCCCTTTAAAATCATCTTTCATTACAGGGGGTGATTATTTGATGAAAAATTTTAGATCTTTACTTTAATTTATTTATTTTGTAATTTTAGCGGCTTTTATGAATATTTTTCCACAAAAGGGAGCCAAAAACTTCTGAACTCTACAGCCTACAGGTGTATTGAATGATATAGGCTAGAGTTTAGGTTTTCAGCCTCGAGAAAAACAGAAATAGACACTGGGCACCCAGGTAGGAAAAGGGCAAAACTAGACTAGAGTACAAATTTAGACTGCACACTAACCCATTCCTATAACTGCAACTGTACATTGGAATTTGAAAAGAAGCACCAGACGCTTTACCCCTGCAGCTTTGAAAGTGTGGGTTTTGCACACTGATAGTGCTGATTAGGTCTGGCGTGGTAATCTAGCAGTTCTAGGTGTTTCAAATCTCCACTGCCAGCTTAGGGGCAAATTAGCCACAAGATCGGTGCAATCTCAAGATAAGTAGTCAAATTTTAGTCATTAACTGGGGGAAATGAATATGAAGATGAAGTTATGGAGATTACGTGAACAAAAGTTTTTCATTTCATGATGCAACTCGTGGAAAATGGATGCATTTGTATGGTAGGACGCGCAGCCAAATTGAGATGATTTTTTTTTTTTTTATCCAAAACCATATCCATAACCATACATTTTCATGACACTATCCTTCCACATTTTGACATCCATCCATGTGGATTCCGTGACAATACATTTTCATCAAACTACCCTCCCATATAATTGACATACATCCCCCTGTTGTTCGCTCCACCAGGGGGCTTAATGTTTTACCTAGCAGAATGCAACCCTGTATATGTTATAAGAGTGGGTTGGATTAAACATTGGTGGGCACTGTACAGATTGGATCATATCATTTTCTAATGCAGTGATTTATTTTTCTTTCAGACAATGTCATTTTGTTTTTATTACTTTCAATCAAAGAATATTGTAACCATCATCACAAATTATTGTTCCCAGTTGTGGAACGACACTGTTTGAATTGAAATATAGTACTATGATTCCGTTGATAGTACACACTTTGAGAGACCCATGCAATGCAACTTAATTGAGATGTCCCATCACCACAGGAGAGGCCCATTGCTAGGCTGGAACAGCGTTCCATCGTTCCTATCTTTTTAGAATCGGTCCGGTCTTACGTACCGCCTTGGGACCAACCATCCAGTGTGTGTCGATCTTATCTTCAATCGCCTAAAATCCACCTTGGTCAAACAATCCTGACCATCTGGATCATTTTTGGGGACTTCTGTTGAAATCAGCTGTAAAATTGGTAAAAACAAGTCTAGAGAATCAATCCATGGGCCAGTATCGTCCGATCACTGCGACTTTTGGGCTGTGATCCATCCACTTTGGGACCTACAGAAAAGACAATGTCAGGGTCGGACCTACATGTCTTAAGTCCTCCCTCCAAAATTCAAAACAGCCCATTAGGGCTTTAAATGAAGTTTGCCTAGCCCCCACTTAAAATTACCCACAGCCCCCATATTTCTTTTCCTCTATCAAAGACCCTCAAGTCGGCTAACCCTCTATCCTGATATTGGCGCACCCCCGCTATTCATCTATTAGGCATGTATCCATCTCTATATTAAAAAAAGAAAAAGAAGCATAGAATTCAATGAGTTATTAGATATTTTGGACTTAATTATGAGAGCTTTCTTTAGGTTTTGGGAATTGACATGAATAAGATTACAATCATTTGTTTGGTCCCCTCATTGTATAATCATAAGATTGCAATGGTAGAATTAGTTCAGAATCGTAGTTTGGAATTAGGGATCATTGAACACTTTATTATGCTTCTTAAATTGTCATTTTAGCTTTTCATGGTGTAAATGAATACATTCAATGGTTTAACTGTATTTGGATTATTTGGATGCATTTCACAAGTTCTCAAAATCTATTAAAGTTTAAAAGATATGAAATTGAGTGTATTGATGATCATTATTAATCTAAGAATGTTAATAATTTGGATAAAAAAATTATGACCCGCAGATGATTCGCAAATTGCCATAATCATTATGCACTTGGAATATGGGTTTTGAATAACGAATCTTAAAATAGTTGTACAAATGCCATATATTTTGATGATAGAATGTTGAGAATTTTTTTGATAAATGACGGTAGAAGTCTTGTGTACAAAAAAAGCTCTTATAGTTTTATGAAGCAAAACCGGTATTCCCTCCGGTTTTTTCTTTTTTTAACTAGTGACAATGTCATCATTTAATATCAAGATTGACGGATAATATCGTCGTTCTTTTCACTGATCATCGTAAGGCTCTCAAATAAAAATTCTGGATCAGCCACCGGATGATGTATATAGCTCCTGAGTTCTGCCTATGTGTCTTTGATAGTACAGATTTCTTCTTAGAAATGAGAAATCTAATGTAATCTGAGAAGACCAGAGTAGTCTACATGGACTGCTGGAGACTACTAGGGTCAGCAGATCAAGCTCACTTTGCACTTTGGCAGAGAAACCATGTACATAAGTGGGGCCCACCTGATGTATGGCTCCTGGACAGGAGGAGTTGGACAAAAGACTATAAATGTTCTGGCACATATGGTCGAGCCCAAAGCGAGTCTGTCGTTTTCTTCATATGCTCCCCATGATCTCTCTGCAACTATGTAATATGTAAGCAGGGTGTGGGCCCCACTTCCCAGATTACAGATGAATTTGAGGTGCCCCCACCCCAGAAAAAAAAAATTCCATAGGAGGAATGCTGCATGGTGCCACAAAATTTTCAATTCGAGCTCTAAAGAAAAAACTATTTATCTTCTTTTGCTTTTCTACAATATGAAAAATGTAACATTTTATTCCTCTCAACAAATAGATGTGCTTCCTTACACTCACAAGCCCTCACGACACATTTGTTTAGCGACAAGAAGAGTTGGTTCAAAGCTGGTATTTTCTTTCTTTACCATGTTTAGATGATAAAGTGGTGTGTTAAAATAAAGTTTGGTGGCCAGTTAATCTTTTTACACACCTAACTTCAAGTTACTTTTTTTAACCTTATAAAGTATGGTTTAGTGTAGGTGAAGTTCTTCCGCATTACTTCGCTATATACTTTATCACACATTTACATTATGTGATACGTGCAATTACTTTATCACACATGTAAAAATATATGTAATTCATTAACTTTTAACTTTTAGAAAGTCTAGATTCTTGGAGGCTTTGACTTAGTGAGATCCTGAATTAAAAATTATTGGAACCTCATAGTGGAGCCCACTCGTTGACAATATGCGCTGCTCAACCAATGCTCTCCAAGTGTATGGGCAATACCTACATTTTACTCTAATAGGTGTTGGGCCCACCATATAATTGACTATTTAATAAATAAAAATAATGAGAGGGATGGATTTGTTTGATAAGTGAGATTCGTGACTGAAGTTAATTTTGTTTTGGAATTTTTAGTTTCTGTGACACTGAAGTTCTTAGTTTGGCAAAGAAAACTTTAAAAGGAATTAGAATTTGCTATAGTAAAATTATTGAATAGTCAAAATGCTCCAAATTCTAAAATTTCAAATGCTTCATTTTTTAAGATTGAAACTTGAGAAATTCAAATACCAGAGTCTTTAGCTAAGTATTTGAAGGGTCTTAAAGTTCTCTGGATAAGTATTCTTCAAATCAACATGGAAATATTTGGTTGAACCAAATTATATTGTGCATCTTTTAAGTCCAGAACCACCCCATTTGTAAATATATATAATCCATGCTGTATTCAGGGCCGGTTTTGAATTTTTCAGGGCCCAGGACAAGAGTAAAAGTTAGGCCTCTTCAGCCATCATATATGATAATATCATTGGTGGGCCCCACTGATGTGAAAAATTGGCAATGGGTTGATGATGCCCAAGTATAATTATTTGAAAAAAAAAAAGAAGAAAGAGAACTCAGACCAGAATTTAAGCATCATATATGGGGAATAAAAAATAATTGGTGGGCCCCACTAACAGATGAGAAGAACGGGTGAAGGGTTGAAGGCTTGATGATCTGTTTGTAAAAAAAAAAAAGCCCCAAATCATCCTAACGCTAGACCAGATTCGCCCAGAATTTCAGCCATCAAATATAAAATATCATTGGTGAGCCCCACTGATGGATGCTCAAATAAGTGATGCAATAAGCACTCTCAGATGATTTGATGATGGGTCTATTGATGCCTAGGACGATGAAATCCATTGGATGAGCACTGCCCCCACCAAATAATTGAAAAGAAAATAAAAGGTAGAAGGGATTTTGGCCCCCCCTGAAAAATGGGCCCGGGGCAAGGGCACTTACAGCCCTTGCTCAGGGCCGGCCCTGGCTGTATTAAATATGTCGGTAACCCCAAGGGGTAGCTTAGTTGGCCTAGGACCACGGTTTTTTCCCAAAAGGTTTTAAGTTTGAAACTGCACTACGTGCTACAGTGGAGTTTATTCGGCTTCCCTTTGGGTCCGGAGAGATTAGTCTAGCCCAAAGGGTTGAGAACCTCTGATAGCAATATATATATATATATATATATTAAATATGTCGGTTGAGCCGAACCTATTAAAAATATATAGGCACGGTCCGATTTATTTAACTTATCTGGATACAGTTGGGCCTGGACCCATCCTATGGGCCTAAAACCACAGCCAGAATTAAGATCAGTACTGGAGAGGCTCGACTCGACTCGAGAAATTCTGGTTGTTGACACCCAGTCGGATCTCAATGTGGACCAAAGGGCCAGCAAACTCCAAATCTACTATGACACTACATACTACATTGTATGATGTTTTATCTTATATGTGTATTAATTATGGGCCAGATTTAAAATTAAATCCAAGTGCAAGATATTGGGCTTAGGAATTAGGATTGGACCATGTCATGACTATGTCTAAGCAGATCTAAACTAGATCTTAATTTATCTGTTTAAGTAGCCTGGAATCTAATGTATCTTGATCATGTTTTGAAGTTGGAATGACATTTCCCAAAACATTTCATTTGGGTTCTGGTTCTGCCATGAAGTATTGTGTGCACTAAAAAATCTGAGCCATCCAATGGATGAGCAGACTTTGGATGGGCCTAGCTTTTCTCCTTATTTCTTTTCTACTTTTTTTAGGTTGACAGTGATGCTAATTCCTTTTGTTATATATGTATCATGTCTCACCAAGTGCCACTCCAAGCCCTGAAAGTGGGCTAGGGTTTAGCGTCAAAGTCATAGGAACTTAGTGAAATAAATTTTGAGTCTACTTTTGTATGAAAGTAGTGCTTGATCTTACTTTCAAGATTGCAAGCTGGATCCGAGCTTTCTATTGTGCCCACTAATTAGACGGGCAGGGCTTGGAGAGTTTTGGATGGGCCTATTGTGCCCAATGGACATTCTACTAAAGCCTAGGAGTGTTCATGGGCCAGGTCTTTCTGACCAAATCTTCTTCAGTTGTCGGGTCGATATTCAGGCCCGATCTACCCCACAGGCCTGAAAGTTAGTCCTGGAACCAGCCCAATTACCAAAATCTTGATCCCATCGTGTAAAATATGTCCATTCAACTAGCCTGTAAGAATATATATATATATATATATATTCCCAGATCACCCCATTTTACAATTGGGCCTGAAAATCAGGGCTGGGGCAGCCCTTGGGCCTGAAAGAGAGGCCAATCCAGCCAGACCAGGGGCTTGGCCTGGCTCAGCCCATCCCTGCTAAGGGCAGGCATTGTCAGAAGTTTGAAACATTCAAATCGGTGGATTTTTAGGGCGGAAGATGAGCGAGTAATACTAGGATACAACTTAGGTGGATCCTGAACCTGATCTAAATTCTAAGGAGGCCAAGGTCATACAATATGGGATAAACCCATGTCCATGTCTCCTTTTCTTTTTCTTTATATAATCTCAGCAGACCATGTATTATCAATAGTTTTCAGTTTTGCTCTATGATTAGACCTATATTGCTTTGGATTCATACTCATTTTATCAGCAATCATGTTTTTTGGAGAAATCAAACTGACTGCTCAGTACTGAATCAGGCTCGGGCTGGATCGTCCCATGAGCACCCCACCGGGTTTTTCGCTTTAACATACACTCCATTTTAAGGAGCAATTCATTGACCTGCAAGTAAATTGGTTTTTGGATGAATGAGGATTCAACAGCCTCACCTACACATCAGTCTGTCTGTGCGTGCCCTTTGTCCGTGTAAAAATGGAATGCCTTGCCATTGATCTATTCGTGGTTTCATTCTTCCCATATTCTTTTACAAGTAAAGTGAGCTGCAAGCAAATTGATTGCTGGTTAATTGAAATAAAACATCCAAACAGGGCCCAAGGACAGGACAAAAGTCAGAGAACCAAGTTATATTGGGCAGAGGAACAAACAGGTAGGGGTGAGGCTCTCTTTGCCACCTAAACAGCCATTTTATTTGTATCCTAGCCAAAAGGCATAGAAATGTATCATATTTTTATTTATTTTTTGTATCCACCCTCCTAGATTTTTGCCTAACCCAGTTGGGCTGAAGGTTGTCGAACGCTGTCCCATTTTCAAATTGGGCTTGAAACCAGGCCCAACTTTAGCCAGTGGTTCACATGTGGCCCAAGAAAAAGCTCAAAATAACCACTTAGTAGCCTCTGCTACAATACTACAACCAGTGTGAAATGTGAGTTACCAAATCAAATAATACTGTATCATGGATTCATGTGTTCCATGGTTTGGGCACATCATCATTCTGTCATCCCTTGAAAGCATTTGTACCATCCAACTATAATTATTAACTTCTCAAAGACCAAAATATGATCCACTCAAATGGTGTGGAAAAAGTATCCGTGTAAGAACACGTGCTTGGGAGTTGGCACTCAATCATTGGATGGAAGAATGCCAAGATGTGGAGACAGCAGGATATAGAAGTGGGACTCATTCCACAATGCAGACAAGTAGACGTCAACTCCATTTGGCAGCTTACCTAACCTGCTAACTTTGCAAGGATTACAAGTCATAAAATAATATATGAATTTATTTTGGGAAGTGAATCCTACTGGTGTGAAAAGATTATGGCCTTCAATTCACTGATTAAATAAATTGCAACTGATTTCACAAGATGTTCATAAGAGTCTTTTTTTTTTAACCCCCAATAAATGGTAGAAGGCTTCAATGATTGCAAAAAAAATTCAAACATGTAAGGACACAAAGTGTGCAGGCATCAAAATTTTAAGAATTAACCAAAGTTGCTTTCTAATTGACTTTGGGGCTGTTTGTTTCATGTAATTAAATTTTTATGGTTGAATTTTTATGTATGGTTAAATATGAAAAATCAAATGTGAATATTAAAAAATTACAATCAAATAACCTCCCTTGTAAATTGAATTAAGAGAATATTGAAAATGAATGCCAGTCATTGCCCAAGTGATCTAAGTCTGCGAAAGTCAAAGCCCCTTCTAGATTGCTACCATATATCCATCATTTTTCACTTTATATCCAACACCTTTAATAATCTCTTGGCTCATTTAACAGTGAATTCATATATGCTCCATGCAAACTAATAGTCCTAAAAATAGAAAACTGATGGTCCAATTTTAATTTATGATTGTTCTATTAATTAGTTGTTCAGCCTTAGTTGTTGGCCCAAATAACTCCTATGGGGCAACTTTGCCAGAGTGGGCTTAGGCACATTTAGCCTGGATTATCTCCGCCTGAGTAAGTCCGAGCCTAAGTGAAAATCACTCATGGTATTTTGTATGCATTTGTGCCATTTATATTAGCATGTATGTTTTTACATAATTTTGGTGTACTCCAAAGTTGGAAAACTTATGACTCGGACTCGGCTCATCCATTAGAAATTTGTTCAATGCAAGAAAAATAAAAGAAAAAGACTGCATATTACATAATTTATTATTTGAAATATCAAATATCTATTTCAAATTACATTCCAATCATTATTTTTAAATTGTTGACTTTACATATTGTGCATAATTACTTAAAAATAAATATTAATTATTCAAAATTAGATCTACTTGATCAAATGGTCGAGAATGCAAACATCTTATTAAGATGAGATGACTCGACTGAGTCTTCCCTATACTTCACTCGGTTCTTTTCCAAAATTTGATGACTCAGGAGAGTTAAGAGTCAGTTCCGA
Source organism: Cinnamomum chago (assembly GCA_038049695.1). Lineage (NCBI taxonomy): Eukaryota > Viridiplantae > Streptophyta > Magnoliopsida > Laurales > Lauraceae > Cinnamomum > Cinnamomum chago. The sequence continues at coordinate 10,119,473 of CP142454.1, read as the reverse complement.
AAGTTCTTCTTTGACACGCCCAGCATTGGTTCAATTGAAACAAGCAAGGCCCAACTTTTACTTCCGGTGAAATGGCCAATGTGCTTTTAGGTTTGGCTTGAAGTAAGTTGCACCACGAAGTAGGACTCACGAGCCACAATTAATATCAAACATCCATGTTTGAATGGTTTATCGATAAAGTAATATAAAGCAAATGTTACATAAGTAAAAAAAAAAAAAAAGATAATAGTTGTATAAAGGAGAAGTATGCTTTATTGCAAAGTAACAGTTATAATTTTTTTCACTGAGAAAAAATAATTTAAAATGTGGAAATGAGACGTGAAGTTTTTGATCTAGAGAGCTCTCACTTTATTTGAGTTCATTAAGTAAAACATTTTGGTGGCTGGAAAAAGTAAAATAAAATTTTTGGCAGCCAAGGTTCTCCAACCAATCAAACATGGATGAAGTAAAACAATTTACTCTTAACACTTTTACTTTCCCACATATCTCACTCTTGTTACAAAAAGTGCTAACTCAGGGTGCACCATGGTGCTGACCAGGACTATGTCATACTAGAATAGGAGGAAAGTATAACAATATCTCCCGAAATATCGGTCAAAAGACAGATGGGCTTATATCGGATCCGATATCTGACCCTACCCTACCGAATATAAGGCCGGGAAAAAGTAAAAATGCCCTTCGTCTCCCCTTCTCCTCTCCTCTTTCGTCCTTTGTCTCCAATTCTCTCTCTCTCTATCTCTCTTTCTCCATTTCTCTGGGGTTTTGATCTCAATGAGTCTCGATCTACCTGCAATCGATGGTGTTCAACCTCGATTACTAGATTCTGACTCCAATTCGTCCAATACTGACCCAAATTTTGACCAATTCACTGGAGGTTTGCCCTAATTCCATTGAATCTGTGAGGAAAAGATGCAATTTTTTTTTCGTGCTTACGATCTTAGGTTTTGTCTGAATTGATATCTGTTCACTTGTTTCTGTGGTTTGTTTCCTCAGAATTTCATTTCTTTTTTCCCCTCAAATTTCTGCCAAGGGTTTGTTTGGATTGAAATCCCTCTTTGTTTGGGACCTTTGGTCTTTTTAATTTGGATGTTTTGGTTGATGGGTTTTGTTGTTTGGGGCTTTATTTGTTATTCCTTGGTCGATTTCTCGTTTTGGAATGGTTTGGATGTTTGACGTGTCTTTGAAGGCATTCTAATTTGTATTTTAGATGTCATACCCTGCGTAATTTTGTGGGTATTGCATTTGACGTGGGTAGGAAGACTCAGTCCTTTTCATTCCCGCAAAAAGGTGTTTGCTTTTATTGATTTTGGTGTTGGGTTTTGTAGAAATGGATGAGATGAAGAAGATAGAGAGCCATCCGACTTCTGCAGCTGCTTTTGTGGAAGGGGGCATACAAGAAGCCTGTGATGATGCTTGCAGCATCTGCCTTGAAGCCTTCTGCAACAGTGATCCGTCAACGGTGATAACAATTTTTTTTAGTGCCTTTGTAAAAAAGAGAGAAAAAAAAAATGCTTTCTTTACTGCCCTCCGGTTTGTTTCAGAAGGGTTTCATGTTTTAGTTTTTAGATTATTGAACTGATGATGGGGTTTTCTTGAAAATGAATTTGCTTCTATTTTGCAGCTGACTAATTGCAAGCATGAGTTCCATCTTCAGTGCATCCTTGAGTGGTACGTCCTATTCAGTTCCTATTACTAATGAATATTTAGTGTCAATGAAAAGATTCATTACATGCATGCTTAGTACTGCTATAACTCATAATATCTAGCCATTTTTATCAAGTGTGAAAAGATAATTAAGGGTCCATTGTTTTGCATGGAATTGAGTTCCTAGTAATTCTATGAAATATATTCCTACCAAAGTGGCAAAAAATGAAGAAACAACTGTGAAGATCAACAAGCGGCCATAAAAATATCTCCCTTTTGGTGGCAATGAATACCTAGCATCACCCTATAAATCAAATCCTAGGAAAGTGTCAAGTGTCCCTAAAAGATCTCCACCTTACTTCACCTACACTTCTTTAATATTCCTTTTTTGGAACCTATTTTACCATAAATTCCTAGGAAATCAATTCCATGCAAACGATGGGCGTAAGAGAGAGGAAAGGCATTCAAAGATGGCAAGAACATAAATTGGAATAATAAAAGAGTCATCTATCACTAGTGTGACAAGAAAGGCCATTTTCTTGGTGCCTTCTCATTGCACAACTGAATGTAACTTGCATGGCTACATGCTAGTTGACAAGTTGTAAAAATTTCAAGGTGAGTTTTATTAATACAAATGCGTAAAAGAAAGATAAAAGCAATCTAGAAAAGGCTATATAAAACCACGAGTTAGGACTCGTAATGCCTTGTTCATGACCATGGGCAATTCATCATGGAAGAAGCATGCACTTGTTTACCATAGAAGTATCATCAGTATTAAGAAGCCTTTACTATCTGTGATTGGCATTGTGAAATCTGCTTCTCCACTCATCCCCATGCAGGGATAATTCTATGTTCCTCCTCATTCTTACACATGTTGCTTCTAACTACTTTGTTCCGAGTCTTTATTGGCCTCCCATCCTCCTAGTTTTGTGCACTGGCAACTCTCCTTTTCTTCATTTAAGGGCAATTTCCAGTCTTTTTAAATACATGCATAAATTTTTTAGACTGCATTCTTTTATTTTCTCTAGTACTAAGGCCACTTTTAGATTGTTTCCCCTTATGTATCAATTCCTTATATAATATCTCTAAAACTCTCTTTTTGCCGTTTCTTGGTTGCTCAGCATTGAAGACCATGAGTAATTTATCATGGAAGAAGCATGCACTTGTTCACCATATAAATATCATCACCATTAAGAAGTCTTTACTATCTATTATTGGCATTCTGAGTTCTACTGCTCCACCCATCCCCATGCAGGGCTAATTTCAATCTTACTCCTCAGTCTAACACATGTTGCTTCTACCTACTTTGTTCCAACTCTTTATTGGCCGACCATCCTTCTAGTTCTTTGCACCTGCAACACTTATTTTATTCAAGTGAAATTTCCAGCCTTTTAAGCACATGAACAAATTTTTTAGATTGCATTCTTTTATTTTCTCTTGTACCGAAGCCACTTTTAGATTTTTCTTCCCTTATTTATCATTCCTTATATAATTTTTTATTAGTACATATATGATATATCCATCTTAGCCACATATGCATTCTCTTTTTGTCATTCCGTTGTTGCTCAACATTCAGCTCCATATAACTTTTTTTTTTCTAGAGTGGGACGGTGGTACAGCACTTGCTGGAATGATGTACCCGCCCAGGAATCGATCCCCGGGGGGTCATGTGAAACTAAGATGCCAATGCCACTGAGCTGTCAGTGCATTGGCAGCTCCGTTTAACAATTTAGGTCTAACTATTGTCTCTTATAAAAGTGTCCCTTCAATAGAAGTGGAACTTTACAATCACATATTACCTTGCTCACTTCTCTCAACTTAGCCCACACTTTACTGGATTCTATACTTCTGCTCACCATGCAATAATCCTATATATAGCATTCTTGTCAGGCCAACAGGCGTCTGTAGCATAGTTGGAAGGTGTTAACATAATTGTTGCAAACACAAAGTTAAAGGTTTGAGTCATGTTATCGATTAAAAAAATACTCATCAAGCCTTCTGTTTGATTTTATCATTTCCTAAAAGATTAAGAACCCGACACGTTATGGGCCTTATGGCACTGAATGGTTTCAAATTTTGACCAAATTTGACATGAGCTGTAGCACAGCGGGAAGATGTTTATTGTTGCAACCATGACATTGCAGTTTTATCCATAAGAAGGTGAAAAAATACCAAATCCTCCTCTCTGCTCTCATAATCCAAAGGGTTACAAGTGCAAAGAACTAGGGGAGGAATAGACAAAGACTTGGGTAGTGAGGAAGGTCATGATAGAATAGTGAATTACAGAGAGATTGGCCTTGAATAGGGTCAAAATAGAACTCACAAAGGTGATCCTAAATAAATGGGATAAGGCTTTATTGACAGTGTAGTGATGATCCCTTGTTGGAATAGTGACTAGTGTGAGGGCAGCATAACCAACATATAATCAGCATTAATTAAAGAGGTTACTAGTTCGAGGGAGCATATCGAGATGTACATATTAGAGGATGCGTATTGGAGGACATTTTCCCCTATTGTCAGAATCTTATTTCTTGTCCTCTCATAAATTTTATGATATTCTTATTTTCGATCCTTTGATGCATTTTTTATTATAAAAAAAATAAGAATTTGATAGAGCTGTCAGAATAATGGACCTAGTACAGTCAGATACTATGGAGCTGTGTCCTACAGGATCTGTGGAGTTTCCGACACCAGTACTGTATCCTGTCAATGACAAATTGCGAATGCATCAGAGATATATACAAGTTTACAACCTCCGGGCATTTGAGGTGACAGATATATACCAAAAAAAAATAGATATATATGGTGTTTTGTCCTCAATTGGAAGTACATTGGTGATGGACATTAGATAGGCCTTGGAGCATTCAAATTTTGGTAGATTTTCCCTTAGGTAAGTGCAGTGTAGGACATGGAATGGTGGCTATGGTGGTTACTGGTTAGTCTACCAAGGGTTAGTGACGTGCTTGCTTCAGAACGAGAAAAGACACCGGCCTATAAATCTCACATTTTGCATTAAAAAAACCCTTCAATGGTTATAATGGAACTAGTGCTGCACAACCTTTATCTGGTCTTAAAATAAAATAAAATAAAATAAAATAAAAACATATCATTGTAGCAAGTGAACTAATTATGTTCTTTTATATTGGGATTTTGATATGTAATTTTCGGTAAATTTTTTCTTGCAGGTGTCAAAGAAGTTCGCAGTGTCCCATGTGTTGGCAAGCTATCAGCTTGAAGGATCCTACTAGGTTCCTGCAACTAATTATGCTCTTGAAAAAAACTTCCTGCTTTATTTTGTTTGTTTTGTATTCACTGGTTTGTTAATTGTTATCCTCCAGCCAAGAACTGCTTGAGGTGGTGGAACGGGAAAGGAGCATTAGGACTAACCAATCACGAAATGCCACAATATTTCATCATCCTTCCCTCGGGGATTTTGAATTTCAACATGTGTGTAGTCCCTCGACTCTCCTAGCATGTTTTCATGCTTGAACTGGACACCATGACTAACATTCCTTTGATCATTAGACTAGATAGTATGTTTGTTTCGCATATTCATGTTATTTGAGTTCCTCCAATGCAGTTACCTGTAGGTGGGAGTGATTCCGAGCTTGAAGAGCGAATTATGCAGCATTTAGCTGCGGCTGCTGCAATGGGCAGAGCACATCACATAGCTAGAAGGGAGGGCCAGCGCAATAGGTCGGCTGCTCAGGGTCGTCAGGAGTTTTTGGTCTTCTCTACCCATCCCAATGCACCTCATGTCGGTCCTGTGCATGCCATGCTGGGTCAAAGAGGAGGCAATGATGAACAGGCTCCTGCTGCCAGTGAGTATCCCTCATTGCAGGTCAGACCGCTACCTCCTGCCCAAGCTGAACAGGTTCCAGCTGCGGCATTTGGGAATGATGATATCATGTCTAGTCGGCCTGGGCATTCTGATAGTCGGTATTGTTTATGATCAACCTTGTTTCTAATATGTTTTGATTTGGTTTATGGTCAGTTGTGTGCTTTCAATGTTCAGAAGAGTCTTACCATGATGATCATTTTACTGTAGGAGTTCTACTTTTCGGACCTCCCCATCAAGCCAAGATAGAGCAGGACCATCTGAATTGCAATCCTTTTCAGAATCTCTGAAGTCTCGAATTAATGCTGTCTCAATGAGGTGCAAATCAAGTTTCAAAAATGCCCATTCACCCTAAATACTATTTAATGTGTTCAGATATCAGCCTTTTAAATTAGTGACTAGTTCTGACTGTTACGCTTACTGTTTCTGTATTCAAGGTACAAGGAATCAATATCTAAGAGTACAAGAGGATGGAAGGAGAGGCTGTTCTCAGTCTCACGCAATTCTTCTGTTGCAGATCTTGGTTCTGAAGTTAGGAGAGAAGTAAATGCTGGAATTGCTAGTGTATCACGCTTGATGGAGCGACTTGAAGCCAGAGACAGTAGCAGAGCAAGCACTGCTTCTGCATCTCAAGGCATAGATGGTTCAGTTTCGGAGTCAAACAACCAGAGGACTGCAGTGGAGCACGGTACTGATCTCCCAAATAACGGCAACCGTTCTGCTTCTTGTGCTGCAAGTTCAGGCCCGAATTAATTTGCAGTGCAGTTCATTAATTGCGCATGTCATCAGCATTATGGTGCAAGGTGCGTATTCCATCATCAGTGCTCAAATTGTGGTTGTTTTAGTTGTGCATTGTGTTTATGCTCTCTCTCTCTCTCTCTCTCTCTCTCTCTCTCTCCTTTTTTATGCTTTTGGCGTTTGTGGTGCACTGCAAGGGTTGGTAATTCTTGCTTTTTTGGAGGTGGAATTGGTTTTGGTTTAACTTGAATACAATTTTAGATGGAAAGTCAACAATTCAGTATTGGATGCTGGGAAGATTCTTACTTGGTTGCCTTAGGTGAAGGCATGGTTAGATAATGCCTTGCTACACTGCCATGTGGCATGAAGCATCTGTTTGTCAGAGGATGTAATTCGATGGAAAGGGTGGTATTCAAATGACAATCATGTGTCCAGCGATATAGCCAGATGGCATACCCTGCTGTGGATGTACATCTCCAGCGAAGATGGTATTTTATTAGTCCCAAACTTTTGAGGATATCACAAACTCAAGTCAGGTTTGGCAATCAATTCCTCGGGAACTCCTCATTGGTTTCCCACAAAGTAAATCTCCAAGGATTTAGACCAGTGGAAATCCTTATTTTTGAGGATTTTCAGGTCCGCCACCCCCTACACACACTGATACCTATTTTGCGGATTTATGCACCGATACCAATTTTTTTAGCTATACATATCAATACACAGATAAAGATGTGAAATCCTCAGCTATACAAATCCTTAGCGAGGAATCCTCAAATATGTGGATTTCTCACCTGTTATCAAATGTGCCTTGGCATAGGACCTTGGGATTCTGCGTGTTTCATTATATGCTCTACTATGTTGGCCGTGTTTTTAGCTCTATGTGAAAAGCTAAGATTACAATAGATTGAATTATTTATTAACGGTTGATACTTGACACTCCATGGTATTAGCCACATGGCAGCTGCAAACTTTCACAGCCTATGCCATTCTAGGCATGACAAGGCCTATCTACATATGGTCAAACAGGAAAGAGCGATTCAGTGTTGATTGAAAGAAAAACTGCACTAGGCATTTAAAGCAAATTAAGCCAGTTTTTGACCAACTTCCATGAATGTATCACTTGATATGGTCAATTTTAATAAAATTGGAACGGGGCATCAAAGATTGGAGCATCCCTCTTGATTGGTTAGCTTGTGTCAGCATTATTTTGAATATCGAAATTATATTGCATATTGTTCAAGGGATGAACTGAACTATATCTTGAATTATAAATTTTTATATGATACCGAGATAGTTACCTTTTCAGAAAATTCTAACGATACAGGAAAATACCTATGCTTGGTTCTTCTGAAGGTGGGCGAAGAGAGAATTGATTATTGATCAAAATTAGAGTTTGAAACTCGTGTAATTAACATCTTCTAGTTAACTTGAAAAAAAATGGGATAGATTTATGAGAAATCTCATTTAGTTAGATACGATAGATTAAGATGGAACATCAAAAGAATGTTGAGCTGTATGAGGTAGGAAACTCTCAAGTACAGTTCTAAAGGGAGGGAATTGACCCACCTATTCCGACCGGGGAGAACTGCCTCCATCCGACAAGGAGATTCTGAAATTGCAGAGCCTTGGTCTGATCCAGCTGCTGAATATTGGAAACAAGCTATAGCGCTTACTCTGGGTAGTTATAGTGAAGCACATAATTGGTTGAAGATCACAAGAAGGTTTGAATGAGAACACTCTCTTTTTGAATTCATTATAATATGGGATCTATCGATCAAATAAAATAGATTGTTCCTCCAGGAAGAGCCTATTAGGGAATTTCATTATATCCCTTCTAGGTCTAAGATTGTTCTCTTTCGTCAGTCATTGGGATAAAAGTAAGAATGAAAAAAAAAATTGAAAATAAAGTAAAAATAAAAAAGGTAGTTGTTCAGAATCCATCTATTTTCCATCCATAGCAACATAAATACCATGACAAATAAGACTGATACAATCATACGAAGAATTCCATTGACATATATTAATATATTATAAATGTGTGAATAGTTGAATATGTTTAAAATATCAATGTTATGTGGAAAAATAAACATGTCGCAATATTTTTTTTATTTAATTTATTTAAATAAAAATAAATTTTAAATTCAAATAAGAAATCTTACTTAGTTAGGATGTCTCTTGAAGTTAAAAGGGTTTGTGAAGAAAAAATTGGAAATATTAAAATAAATGCATGGCAAACCTATGCGTACAGTTGAACGCTCTAGCTTGTTTCTTATTTTCTCTAGAACCTCCACAAACTGCAAAAACTATTTAGAAGGCTTCATTGACTACTAAATAACCTTTAAATACATATCCTAACCAAAAAAGGGAAAGAAAAAAAAATGTAAAATATTACTAAGATCCAATGAATAACTGCCATGTGATATTAATTAAAACAGTTGTTCCAAAGTAATGACAAAATGATCCCCTCCCATCTTCAACCTCCTGCGGGTAAACCATGAGAGAGAAGAAAGAGGGGAGAAGGGGTGGGGGTGGGGTTTGGCATGCTGGCAAAAGGACAGAGCCGGGTGGGTTCTGGCAAAGGGAGAGGAGTGGATTTTGTTAAAGGGTTTAAAAGAGTTGAGCAGGCAGGTTTCAGTCCAAGAGAGGAGAGACATAAAAAATGGCCAAGCAATGTGTGTGTGGAGGGAAGGGGAGGGGTGTGTGTGTGTGCAATAGTGGTGATTAAGTGTGCACCTCATGCACCGTAAACTTGGAGTGCACTTGATCGTGGGGCATGCCTGGATGCATGACTACGATGGTGGATAGGGCTGATGAAAAGATCTCATCCGATCTGTCTATGTTTGGTGAAAAACCAGATCCATCAATTATTCCCAATCACAATATGTAAGTGTTGGGATTTGAAGACTAATTAAATGTTGACATTCACTTGGGTTTTCCCCCCATTGAAGCCCTTTCTAGTAACTTGGGTTTGATAATTTGATAGGTGGGCCAAAATGTCTCATACGGTGCGAGACATTTGCACCTGAGCATCTGCCTATACATAACACGCGCACACTGGCAGGCTGCCGGACTGGCTGACATGGATATCTTCCAATAGTGCGAACAAAGCTTGAACCTTGGTGCTCCCTATGGGATTCAAGCTACATATATGAATTAAGATTGTTGAAGCTTGACGTCGGAGCTTATCATTAAGGATTTGTACATTTTGTTCCTTTATATACTAATTTATATCACAATGCCTTGGTGCAAATTCCTTTGGAAAAAATAACTAAAGTAAATTTGATCTTTGAGTTCAAGTCTGAACCAAAGCTTGAATTTGAGCTCAAGTTCGATCTTGAGTTTGTGGCTTTGACCTTGATTAATGTTGGAAGTAAGATATTTAACTTTTGGCATGAGACGAGGTTGGGCTAACTTTAGCCTAGAAGATATTTTATTTGAGCCAATCTTAAGCTCAGCTGAAGCTGGATCAAATGTGTCTAAGATGCGCTTGAACTCAAAACAGGCTTTAGTCGAGCTTGAGCTTGAACATTCGGAGTGCAGATCGAGCTTGAGCAAAGTAAGCTCGGGTCAGCTTGGCTCATTGACAGCCTCCATCTGGCACCTGCCACTTGGGTCTGAAGTGGCCCCTAAGTTTCTACAACCTGGTTTAAGTGGCTTAGAATTATGCAATTATAAGCTGACAGTTACTATACTACTAGTTTTATAATGATCTAGTGTCATCATTCCAGGTAATGCTCTTTGATATATTGTTGCTAACATGGGATTGAAATATTACTGGATGTAGTAACCTTAGATAAGATGGTTGTGTTATTTTTCAGGTGGTAATATTCCTTTCCAGGTTGGGGAGTGCTGAGGTGAGGATCTGAGATGCTTTGCTTTGCTACCGGAAGAGGACAGAGATATCTGACTTTTTTTGGGTCGGTTCCGATCAAAAGAGAGGGAGAGAGCAGCAACAGCAGATTCCATTTAAAACTAATACTGTATGCCTCTTATATGTATATTTGTCTATAGGGATTCTATTTATATCTAGATATTTTATCCAATGTGAGGAAGGGGTGATTCAGAAATTCTAATAAGGAAAACACAGTTACTGTCTTTCTGCTGTTGACCAGTATTCAAATGGATATAGGCTGCTCGTTGTGCTGGTTGCATGAGATACCAATCTTAAAGGTTAACTTTGGATTGTTTTTGTAGGGGATTTGATCCACTGCACGGATCCAACATGGATTTTGCAGAGTCAAAAGGCATGGCCCGTTGGGTAGAAATCTTAAATGGATTGCATGTGGACTAGAAATGATCTTGGTTGGAGTGAAATAAGAACTGTTCATTTTTCATGCCTTAAAAGATGAATATGGGCATCCATTCAGGAAATAACTTAAATCCAAGTAGTTGCTAGAAGAATCTGATGTGGCAAGAGTGTACGTTTAATAGAGTTTTTATAGAAATGAGGAATTAATGGGTGGTGATGAGTATTTGCTGAACCTGACCCACGTTTATTAAGGGTCTGTTTCTTTATTAGAATTCATGAAATTTATGTTTGGTAGTTATCTGGGAATTTTAACTGCTGTCAAATTCTGAAATTTTAAATTCGTTGTTTCATTCATGGCTTAAATTCCTGTTTGAGAATTTTGAATACCGTCTCCACAAATTCCTTGTTTCATGGCTAGAAAAAATTCTAATTGGAATTCTTGTCACATATTTATTATTTATATGCAGATTTAATTTTAAATTGCCCTTCAAAGTCTAATATGATACATACATGGGCCCCACTCATAGAAATCCACAGAGAGATTTAACTTCTTTTAGCTCTACTTGCTTCCTGTGATCATTAGAAAAGAAAAGTAACAATAATAGAAGCCACAAGCTGGCACTTTTATGCTTGTCCTTCCCCAATAGTTCATGTAGCACAATTTAAAACCCACCCAACACACACACACACACACACACAGCTATCCCCTTCAATAAGGTGGATCTTTTAGCACATCTTAAAGAAAACGGCCACTTGGTGGACAATCACAACAAAGACAAAATAAAAATATCGATGAAGAAGATGACCGGTGGGCTATCTGAATGTCGTTGCCCCTCTCAAAGATTTTCAAATCCTCTTTGTTAAAGTGGGTTTTCAAATGCTGTTAAGTTTTTTGGGATTTCAAATGCCCAGGAAGTCTAACAATGAAATACAGAATTCCTGAATTTTGAATTCTCAAACAACCTGAATTGTTGTCAGGAATTCTAGTAAAGAAATTGAGTCTAAATGTAAATCCGAAACCTCTGAGGTTTTAACATAGAAAAATCTTGACTTATAAAGGGAGGAACTCCATAGTCTGGCCTACCTATTAGAATCTTGGTATATGAGGTAGGGAAATGATCGCCTAAGGGAACCAAAGAGTAGTAGCTTAGTTAGCCAAAGACTCTGCGTCTACATCCCGTAGTTTTACCCGGTGCATGTGGATAGGATGGTTTGCATGTGTCCCTAGGGATTAGTTCTCGGTTGTCCAGAATCGAGTGTACCTTAGGCTCAAGGCTCAAGGCTCCTGTACTGTGTTGGGCAGGAGATACCTTAGGTTATCAAAAAAAAGATCACCTACAAGCAGCTTATATCTAGTCTAGCTTGTGTTGGCCACTTATATACAAGTTTATCAATGAGAGGATGACAGATTGAAAGGTCTCATGGACAAGGGGGATTCAAAAAAATCTGCCTTCTTAGCCCTTGATTTATTAGTCTTAAACTTTAAATGTATCTTAATTTTAAAATTTTCTTTGGAAGGTTCAATGACTGAAAATTTAGGCTTGATGCTACATCATGCGATGAAGAAACTATCAAATGGGCTGTCTTGATCCGTACCATAACTAGTTAACGGTGAACAAGAGCCACATGACCAATCCTCCTTGGATCTCTATGGCTGCCTGATCAGAAGCATTCTTCCTTGGATCTCTATGGCTGCCTGATCGGAAGCATGCAAAAGAGGTCAAGGGTTCAAGGATGGCGCATCCTCTTCTTTGTCAAAAGCTAAGTGAAGTAGGATCCAAATGGGGCCAAAGGTAGTGTATGCTTGTGGGGTCCAACTCGGCCACTCCTGCAGGTGCCAGGCTGCCATCTCAGGCATGGCCATCCGCTGAGTTAAAGCATATGAATTAGTCGCCAACAGCATACAAACACATGGATAAACATCAACATGTTTTTGCCGGTAATACATTAAGTGTCCCTAATCCCCACCCTCTTCCGCTGGCTTGCATATATCACTCCACTTGATGGTGTGAAGTTTCTTTTTTTTCCTCATATTCACCCACCAAAATTTTCTGAACATTTTTATCACTAGTACCAATGCCATTCAGTTGAAAGTTGAAGGATGGATATATTGTAAATTGGGATAGCTGAAGCAACCGACTTAATTAAGGTATTTCTTCCATCTTGAGAGAGGAGACGGGCTTGCCAATATTTTATTCTATTTTTTATTTTAGAGATTAATGCATTATAACTTCTAGCTTTGTTTTTTATTTAACAAACAAAGGATTTCCAAGATACTTTTCATCATCATTCATAAGCCTAATACCAAGGGTTCAAGAAAGGATTATGAACCTTTCAGAACAAGCACCTTTGCTGAAGTATGTTGTTGATTTACCAAAATTAACTTGTTGGCAAGAGATCATACAATAATACTCCAGGATATCCCTAATCTCCTTTTCTTCATCAAAAGTCGCTTTAGAAAAGAAGAGGTTGTCATCAGCGAAGAAAAGATGAGAAATACTTGGAGCACCCCGAGCCACCTTGGCACTATGAATCATCCCTTCCTCTTCGGCTCTTAAAAGCATACAAGATAAAACTTTCGCTCCAAGGATGAATTTATATGGGGCTAAAGGGTCCCATTGCCTTAGACCTCTTGATGGGGTAAAATTTCTATAAGGGGAACCATCCAGCATAATTGAAAAAGAAGAGGAAGAAACACATTCCATCATTCATACTGTCCCAAGAAAAGCCTATGGAGGGCAAATTTAGAAATGGGAACTCGTGGTTTTGGAGGGGTTTTACGAATTCCTTAGGATTCATTAATGATGAGTTGGGATGGGTGATAGGAAATAGTGAAAGTATTTCAGTTTGGAATAACAATTGGATCCCATCCGATGAGGTCTCCAAAAGCCATTGTCACCAATTTCCAACCCAGGCCTTAAAGTCAAAGAGCTATGGGATGATAACGGAGAGTGAGATGAGAATCTAATTAGAAACACTTTTAGTGATTCTAGAGATGTTGATATTGTCTTAAAAAATCTACATTCCAAGAGAGCAAAGAAATGATAAGAAGGCATGGGAACTAGTGGTTTTGGAGGGGTTTTACGAATTCCTTAGGATTCATTAATGATGGGTTGGGATGGGTGATAGGAAATGGTGAAAGTGTTTCAGTTTGGAATAACAATTGGATCCCATCTAATGGGGTCTCCAAAAGCCATTGTTACCAATTTCCAACCCAGGCCTTAAAGTCAAAGAGCTATGGGATGATAATGGAGAGTGAGATGAGAATCTAATTAGAAACACTTTTAGTGATTCTAGAGATGTTGATAATGTCTTAAAAATTTACATTCCAAGAGAGCAAATAAATGATAACAAGGCATGGCCTTTCACTTAATATGGATAATGTTGATCACAACTCCACCTTCAACTGGAAGTCCCTTTGGCATATCCCTCTCCCGTAAAGGGTTTTACTGTTTTGATGGAAGTGTCTCAAGAATGCGATCCAAGTGCGTAAGATCTTATTCAACAAATCTTTGTGTCATAATGCCATATGCCCTATATGTGAAATTCATGAGTCAATTGAACATGCTCTATTCTATGTACTCTTGCTAGAGCTGCTTGGTTTGGCTCTAGTCTAGGCCTTATGACTTATGCAATCTCGTCATCAATGATTTTGGAGTGGTAGAGGGAATTCCGTAAGATGTGTGAATTGACTTCTAATGAGATGGTTAGTTAAATTAAAGCATGGGTTTTGGCCATGTGGTGAGTGGTGTGGAAAGCCATAAATGATTTCATATTTAAGGGTGTTGAGATCAACCCCTTTAAAATAATAAAATATGCTAGTAGCCTGGTGGCTGGGTCGAAGATCTAGTTGATAAACCACACGCGAAAATTATTGATCTTAGATCTTAATCCTTATAAGGATGTGGCCTTGGTTTTTACAGATGCTACTTTCAGGATATCTGATGGAAAATGTTGTTTTGGTTTTTCTATATTTGGCTTAATGGTAATATTGTTTGTATATGTTCAATGGAAGGTCCAAATGTCTCTTCTCTTAAAGAGGCTGAAACAAGAGCCATTCTCGCATCGCTTCTAAAGGTGAACGAATAGGGTTTCAATGAGATTCTTGTATTGTCGGATGCTCTTGAAGTTGTGTAGGCAATTAAAGGGACTTTTGATTGGTCCATCAACTCAATTATGTTTGATATTAAGGCTACTTTCCGTCCTTTTGATTTCATAGATTTTCTTCATATACATAGAGTATATAATAAGGTGGCATGAGTGTGCTAAGCTGGGGTTATGTAATGAGTTCGGGTTCTTTTATGTAGGGGATAGTCTTTTTATTCGTTTGTTGCCGGGCCCTAGGTCTTGGTTTTCTTTTGTTCTCCTTGTTTTTGTAAATGAAGAAAAACCCCAACAATGATATAAAACATTATATGAAAAAAGGTTACTGGGTTTGAACAATTCATTTGTAGTCTTGGTTTTCTTTTGTTCTCCTTGTTCTCCTTTATTTTTGTAAATGAAGAGGAACCCAACAATGATATAAAACATTATATGGAAAAAGGTTACTGGGCTTGAACAATTCATTTGTTCTTATACATTTCATAATGCATTTTTTTAATTACTCAATAAATTTTTTCTGTGTTTGCAGTTAATTTTTCATTCATTTCTTCAATGCTCATTACTCCTTCATTTCGCATTTCCTTAATACTAGCTTATGTTTCATCTTTAACTCACTTTTTTTTTCCTGATGTCCTTTTTTTTTACCTCTTGACACTGATGACCACTATCTCTCTTTTTTTAAGTGGGGCTCCAACCTGCCTCCTGCCAGAGGTCTTTGATGCTCCTTTAATTCTCAAATTTTCTTCTCCAATAAGTGTGTGTCGTCACTTTTTCTCTGAAATTGTAACCAAACATTTCAAAACCTGGAATTAAAGGCTACCATTTATGATGATCTGACCTCAGAAAACAAGACTAAGTTAGAAAATAGATCAACTGGTTTTAAGATTCTTGTCCAAACCAATTTTTAGGGCACGTTGGGCAAAGGTCACTCCCAAGGAATCCTCGCCACTTTCCATGCCTTTGCGGACTTCTCATGTTTGGTTGGGAGAGGATTTTGAGAGAAATGACATATAAAATCCTTTAATGCATTTATTTCTCATCCCCCACCCCCCAAAGGATGCAAGGAGTCCACTAATGAGGAAAAAGGCGGAGCTACAGTGCATGGACAGTAGTAGCCTTGTGGTTTTACCCGTTTTTGCCTCGTAAATATATCTTTTGGGCCACACAACCAAGGTCCAAACCGTTAATAATGTTTAAACAATAAAAAACGGCTATATCCACAAATTTCAGCCGTTGATTCTTTTTAGATCTTGAGATATTTGCAAAAACGTCCGAATCATTGGATGCAATTTTTGAGATTCCGTGGGCAAAAAAACATGAGTAAATCCAGTCCGTTCTTTTCAATTTTCTGGTTCCTTTGGGCCCCAAGATCATGATCTGAACCGGTAGTTATTTCTAAAAGATCAAACAAAAACGGTTATTTGAACAAGTTTCAACCGTTGATCCTTACCATATCTTGATATATTTGTAAAAAAATCAAAATACTAAAATATTAAATATTAATTCCTATGGGCCCCCTTTGCACGATCTAAACCGTTCAGATTCTCTAGATGACCAAAAGTAACTTTGATGTGAAAGTAGAGGTCTTGAATTTTCATGGATTTTGAGAAATTTTTATAAAAATGTTTATAACCATTGGATCTTACATTCTACAAATTGTAGGAATCCTCACTCCATCCAAACATGCAACCCTCAATGGGAATTCTACTTGAGGATTGTGGCCTTCTTTGGAGATGGGAAGAATCCTCTATCTATGCTTACTAAACATGCCCTTAGTGAATTCCATATATTTAGGCCCCTTGTTTGGTGATTTAGTAGTACATCTCAAGCCATCAATAATGGGCACTCATAATTTGCTGTGCAGAATGCACTGGATACATTAGGTGCCTGTTTTTAAGCATTTGGTGTCATTGATTTTTTTTTTTTTTTTTTGTTCTAACACATGGACTTTTTGATAGAAGACGAATACAAATACAAGGACGAACTGTGTATCAAATAGAATCAAGCACCCACTGTGGAGATTCATTCCAGATCGACTACTAGCGATCAACCCCCCTAGTTCACTCACGATCCGAAGGCTGGGATTGACACCTTGATGCTATTTGTAGAAGATGGACGGTTCAAATCAACCTAACATGAATGCTTTCCTTAATTCCCAACCCTTGTCACTCTCTTTCTAGATTTATTCCCCTGGAGGATGTTCTCTTATGAGCTGACTTTATATATATATATATATATATATATATATATATATATATAATGGAGGGTGTCTAAGCCCTTTGGGCTATACTAATCCCTTTGGGCCCAGGCTAGAGAAGAATATTTGAGAATTAAAGGAGCATCAAAGATCTCTCGCAGGAGGCATGGCTAGGATTATAGCTTATATGTAGTCCAACTTGTGGGATCCACTTCGATGCAAGTTTATCAATAAAAGGTGGGCAAATAGAAAGGTCTCCACATGGAAAGGGGGATAAAAAAAATCTGTCACACTAGATTATCCTAGCCTTCAATTAATTTAATAACCTTAAAATCTAATGGCATCTTAACCATAGATTTTCTTCAAATTCAATCCAACATTGGGTAAAAGTTTAGTAAGTGTGAGATTTTGCCTCATTCCAAATCATGGGATGAAAAAAATATCAAAAGAGTTGCATTGATAAAAGGTGAGCCCAAGTAGGCACCACATTGCTAGAATGCACTTCTAAATGCTCGTAGGAGAATAGTACCCTTGTTTTCCAATCTTTCAAGCGATAATCTCAATTACTTAAAAAACTAACTTAAAAGAGATATTATAGAATCTAAATTTAATTAAAAAAATGCCAATTATAAAATCAATCTAAATTATTACTATAAGTGAGGGATGTATTATCTATTACTTGAGTACACTCACGTGTGATCTCACATGGGGCCCAAATTAGAGATGGCAACACCCACGTCGCACAGCATCCACCTTGCAAAGATTCAAAGCAAGGAACGAAAGCTGTAGAAAAGAAAAGCCTACCTGTTTTTTAACATTTGCACATCCTTCCTACCTCTTTTACTTAGCCGGCAGGCTAAGTCTAGCATTTCACCTTTCAACAACCCCCGCCTTACCATTAACCCAAAAGTTCCATTTTCAATTTTCCACCCTAGTAAATTCCTTTCACCTGCTCGAGTAAAAGAACAAGAAACATATGACTTCTTTTTTTTTTTCCCTTCAAAGGTCTCAAATTTTTGGGCTGGACTAATCCCGCTGGGCAAAGAGAAAAACTGGATAAACATCCTATAGCCCCAAAATTATAGTACTAGTTGGACTTAATCTTCGATTCCTGAAAAAAAGTAACCGAGGACGATATCAAGACTTCTAGCTTTGAACGAGGAAGAAATCATGATCCTAAACACTCCGTCAACCCTTGAATTTACCAGAAAGAAAAGTCATACAACAATTTACAGGCAAGTCCAATAATCCATCATCTGCAAATGGGCCCTTGTGGGACCCACAAATGATCCATCCAATCAGATGGCAATCACGTGTGGGTTGGGAACCAGACCCACCACAACGTGCCTTCATACCATACTTGTGCTTTTTGTCGCCACATGGAACATACACAGTGACAGGAAAGTAGAATGCAAGGAAAGATACGGAGGAGAAGTCACCGACACCTACGGCCTTAACCATGGTTAGCCACCTAGCAGACCCTGGTTAAACTGACGGAGACTAACGGTCTTCCGAAAGGAGGGACGTCTCCGTCAGGCGTCTCCGTTACGTTTGTATTCGTTTCGGGGCATTTACGTGTGGAAAATGCCGGAAATGTCCCGAGAGAGACAGCTCAGCTCACGAAGTGAAAAGTACGCGGGAAGTGAAGGGGAAGGTCTACTTTTTCGTATGGCTCGCGCACTAAGCCTAAGCCGAGCCATTTCATATAAAAATCTCTTGACTTAGAGTCAAGCAACTTTCGAGTATGACGAATATGCCCTTGGCTTCTGCAGTTTGTAAGTTGGATGTATTTGTGGATTCCAAGGGCATTCCAAGCATTGAGTGGAAAATGTTTGATGATGTGAGATGATTGAAGCATGTGGTAGGAAATTATGTTTGGTCAAGACAATGGTGGCCCAAGTCTCCCACCTAAACTGTCTGCTTAAATGGAATGTGTGGAAGAATCGTCCTCATGTACTGGCATTGAGTTAAATAGGCAAATTGTTCAATAAACTATATGTAAAATGGGTTGATTAAAATGAAGAATTTATTATTTTATCTAGAATTACTATCTAAAGTGAGCTAATTTAATATATCAATGTCAACTTGTCTCCATAGCGTGTCTAATGGGGGAGAATGGTGGTGCTATAAATTCCACCAATGAAAGTATCCAATGATAGGACAGGATGGTGATAAGGTATTGATGGTGAATTGGAATTGTACAAAATTATACCCAAGCAACCCTTTTTCTTTTTCTTTTTTCACTTTTAGGGTAAATAGATTTTGATTATTTTCATATCTATTTCAGTTTGTATTGCTGGCATAGCACTGGCAGTACCACCTTGGGTATCCTGAATTTGGCCACCATTTCTTGCCTCCTTGCAACAATTCCTAGAAGCATATGTATGGTATTATTTGTAAGTAGTATTCTTCAGTGGGTTAAGGCAAAATACTTAAAAACTGCAGTAGTATTCTACCTACAGTAAAAATACATAATTCCATTCATAAAGAGCAAGAGGTACAGCAAAAGAGTCAATTATTTATAGAAATATAAGAATTTTTAAAGAAAAAAATATACTTAAAAATATGTGAAATTTATATATATAAAATTTACACATGTGAAATACAATAGTTTATTTATTTTGAAGCACCATTTTTACGTAAGCAAACATTGAATGATATAAATTGCATATTAAAGATCCTCATTATATCAAGATTTATGATATTTAAGACATGTTTTGAGAGGGTTAAAAAAATTCTCAATGATTTGGATTAAAATTTAGGAGCTCACAAGACTTGCAAAAACTAAAAGACCAATTGGCAGTCTTTGATATTTATATATCTAGACTAGTGAGATGCAACACTTGTACTGTCACTCTTCTTGTTAAAGAGATGTATAACACTTTCACACATGTTCGGATGTGCAAATTTCCGTATAAAAATTGTTTCATTTATATATCATTTTTCATATGGGATTTATGCATTTAATGTAAAAACGAGCCCAAACAAAGAGATAATTATTTGTTGGTCTCGTGTACTTTTCTTCTGATGGTGGATAGCGTTTCACATTCATAGCCATCACATCCAAAAACTATAAAAATTGACTTACGAAGAAAGAAGACTTTCTTAATGTTACGACCCGGACCCGATATCAGAGTCCTTAGGGTTAACATCCGGGTCGCGATGTAATCATACTTACTCCCGTAGATTCGAATTAACCTAAATTAAAACGAATCTACAAGGGATCTTGCATACGTACCTGTCAATGTACAGTTGTGCGGAATATATAATAATATACATTGACACCTATTTAACAAACTCATTTACATTGAAACGTAAAGCTCACTTTACATCCTTTCAGTTTTTCCTATATCAACCACTGCATATTTAAAATACAATGTAGGGGACATTACAAGAAGTACAATACCAAAATGATTATACAAAAGAGTTTATAAAAAGTTCCCAAAAGG
Organism: Cinnamomum chago; assembly: GCA_038049695.1. NCBI lineage: Eukaryota > Viridiplantae > Streptophyta > Magnoliopsida > Laurales > Lauraceae > Cinnamomum > Cinnamomum chago. The sequence goes on along the minus strand of CP142454.1, from coordinate 10,099,257 downwards.
TTCCAATGGGTACGCTCTCAAATCACTTCCATTCGGTTACACATCCTGGAGGTATCGAATGGGCCTCCTCTGCTGGCGGGGCGGTCTCGGAGGGACCGGCACGGGCAACTGAGCCTGTAATATCATCAATAATACCGTGAACACGACGGTTCAACAAGGTATACATATATTTATGACATATTTACAATTCCTAGCAATTCATTGTTTAACAGTGCTAAACAATTCTAATATACAATTCTTGTGTAATTATTAACACAAGTAATAATGACAATCACATTGGCAACTACACTAGTATTGGTTCTAACTCCATTCAATTCTTCCAAACGGAAGCATTTCATACTCATTCAATTACCTACATTCATATTGGTTTCAACTCCATTCATATTGGAGTTGTCCCACGTGGACGCATTTCATATTCATTCAATTACATACAGCATTTATTAGGACTCGTCGGTCCTTTGACCTTTCGGTCCAATGCGGTGAGATCTCCCAGCGTCTTGATCAGAGATCACTGGTGTCCCACGGAGCTCCAGACGCTCCCCAATCTCATCTACTGCAGTAGGAATAGTCATTTCAGTTACTTTTCGTAACCGTTCAGATAACACTTTATTCAATTCAATTCAATACTGAGTTCGGAAACCACTAGGTAGTGCCAGACTTGTTAACAATTTCTATTAATCTCAATCTCACTCTAAAGTAAGCCTCTAACCAACCATCGAGTGAAACGGTAGTTATTAATGCATGTATTACTATCGATGATATTACTTAGTGAAATTGATGCATTAAAATAACTCTCGTAGCACTTAGGAAGGTCTAAACACGATTAACATTAATCTCTAAGCTTAAACTTTTAATCCTGGAAACTCGGAGCTTAAAATGTGTTTCCTAAAGAATTTACGAAAAATGGTGAATAGTAATTTGATCAGGCTCTTTCGAGCCTGACCCAGTGTGCCCGGTCGACCGGCCACACTGCAGCAACAGAATAGCAGTTCTGTAACTGCAGTGCAGTGAAGGGCTTTTAACCCTGTTTCTTTCTGGTGCTTTCTGAACCTGATTAGCAATTATTCTATGAGCTTACAAAAGCAATTCAAAACTACTAATCTAATCCTACTTATCTCAACCCATTCCATTAAGTGCATAGCTTAGTAGGGTTTTAAACCCCTAAAACACATTAACATGTGAATCATCATTTCTTTTCCATCAATATCAATGACAACACATTCATAAACATAAACACATGCATAGGCTTGCCTTAAGTGAAGCTTAAACTCCTTGTTTAGCTTGGATTTGGATGGAATCCTTCACTTGAAGCTTGATTTCCAAGAAGAACTCCAAGAAGATGATCAAGAAGATGAGGAAGATGAATCCCTTTTTACTTGAACCACCTCAACTTCACTCTTGATGAGAAACGGAGGAAGAAAGAAGAAGAAAAATGATGCAACGGCTGCCTAGGGTTTCTCCTATAAGATGTGAATTTGCAATTAAGTCCATTAATTCCCTCTAATCTCAATTCAAGTCAATTCAAGGTCCATTTGATCCACTATTCATCGAATCAATTCAAGTCTTCTATGAAAATCATCGTACTCGTCGAGATACACATGCTGGTATCAAGCATTTCCGAATTCGACAAAATACGTATAAATCCGTATTTATACACAATTTCCTCATTTGCTTAATTAAGCTTCATTTTCATTCAATTCATTTCCTAATCTCATTTACTATTTCATTAAGCCTAAATGAATCACATTAGGCTAATTCAACTTCATTTGGTGATAAATTACCATTAGTTCATTTAAATCGGCTTAATTAGTCATAATCTCAATTAATTAGAATTAATCATAATTAACTCGGGACGGGGCCTAACACTTAAACTCCCAATAGTAGTCACTTTAAATTGGACAGAAAACCAGTTAGATTGTCAATCTGTGGTAATCATCTGTATCCCATATTTATCGAATGAGATGTTTTGCTCGTTTAAACTATATACTCTATTATTAAATACAAGAGAACTTTAAAAAATCTAACCATATGATAAAAATCAAATTCATTACATATTATCAGTTGTCCAATCATTCAAGTTGATTGATGGTTGATTGTTTTTAATATGTTAAATTTGAGATAAATCCATGCAAAAAAAAAAAAAAAACTTGGTAGGACAATGCAATTTCATTGTATTTGATAATAAATTTTGAATTTGTATATTATTAATGTGACCTAAAGTTTTTTCTTGTCTGAATAATAAAAGATTTACCTCACTTCAATTAAATTCACCACTCATCCAAATAGAACCTTTTAACTTTTCTAGGTGTAGAATTATTGGGGGTGCTGGCTAGGTATTCATTCCTCATTTCCAATTTCTTTCTTTCAATAATTCAATTTGGACCAAAAGAGAAATTAGTTGATGATCAATTGGGCTATTAATTTTTAACCACTTTGAAAATACAAACATAAGTATTTAATTACCAGAGTGTACAAACCAGCCCCAGCTATACTAAAAAGCTGGATTCCCTGTCCTTCCCGACCGCCAAATGCATCGGACAGCTATCCACACTGCATAAATAGGCGTCGTTTCGGTAATTCCATGTGCCCCGCCCCCAGAGCGAGCCGAGCATCTCTCCCTTCTTCCACCACGTTCGTCTTCTTAAAAAACGAAAAACCAAAACTAAAAAGCAATCAAACACATCTGCACTCAAGCTGCAACTCAAGTCAACAACAGCCCTTTCCACACTGTCAGCCAACCTGAGCCAAGCCGAACGCATCCGGCTCCGTGGTCCCACTACAGACTGTCCTCCACCAATGCCACGTGTCCATTTCTCCATCCCACCGGAACCGACGCGGCACTCTAAACCCAGTTAATACTCCACCTCTCAAATCCTCACAAAAACCTATCACGAGCACAAGCCCACAACACAATACCACTCTCTCTCTCTCTGAACAAGCAAACCCAAAGCAAAAGAAAAAAGAGGAAAGAAAGAAGAAAACAACATTACATCTCCACCAGCTCTGGTTTCTCCCCTTCCATTTCAGGCCATGGATTTCCACATCTATGGCTTCTCGAAGCTCATCACGACCGTCTATTTCATCTCCCTCCTCTCTATCTCCTCCGCATTGCCCCACCCTCGCCCATCAGCCTCATCCCAACCGTCCAATCCTGGCCAGATCAACTCCAACTCGGTCCTGGTCGCCCTCCTCGACTCCCACTACACCATCCTCGCAGAGCTCGTGGAAAAGGCCCTCCTCCTCCACACCCTTGAATCTGCAGTCGGCTCGCACAACATAACCATCTTCGCCCCCCGCAATGAGGCTCTCGAGCGCGACCTCGACCCCGAGTTCAAGCGCTTTCTCCTCGAGCCCGGAAACCTCAAATCCCTACAAACCCTCCTCATGTTCCACATCCTCCCCTCCAAGATCGAATCCGATCAATGGCCCAGATCTAGCCATCACCAGATCCATCAGACCCTCTCAAACGATCAGATCCGTCTCTTCACTAAAGATTCCGAGAAGAAGATCGATCTCGCCACCATCATCCACCCCAACGCCATCGTCCGCCCCGACGGCGTCATCCACGGCATTGAGCGGCTGCTTATCCCCGGATCCGTACAGGAGGATTTCAACCGGCGCCGGAGCCTGGTCTCGATCTCCGCCGTGCTGCCCGAGGGCGCGCCGGAGGTGGATCCGAGGACTATGCGTCTGAAAAAGCCCGCTCCGGTCCCCGCTGGAGCGCCGCCGGTGCTCCCTGTGTACTACGCGATGGCGCCCGGTCCGAACATTGCGCCTGCTCCGGCACCGGGACCTGGCGGAGCTAAGCGGTGGTTCGACGGAGAAAGCCAGGTGAAGGACTTCATTCACACGCTGCTGCACTACGGAGGATACAACGAGATGGCTGACATTTTGGTGAATCTGACGTCGCTGGCGACGGAGATGGGGAAGCTGGTGTCGGAGGGATATGTTTTGACGGTGCTGGCGCCGAACGACGAGGCGATGGCGCGGCTGACGACCGACCAGCTGTCGGAGCCGGGGGCGCCCGAGCAGATCATGTATTACCACCTGATTCCCGAGTACCAGACGGAGGAGAGCATGTACAATGCTGTGAGGAGGTTTGGAAAGGTCCGTTACGATACGCTCCGGCTGCCTCATAAGGTGGAGGCGCAGGAGGCGGACGGATCGGTGAAATTCGGCCACGGCGAGGGCGCAGCATATCTGTTCGATCCCGATATTTACACGGACGGGAGGATTTCGGTGCAGGGGATCGACAAGGTGCTGTTTCCGCCGGAGGAGACGGAGACGAAAGAGACCACGGTCAAAGTGGTCGAGCACAGGGTCGCCGCTGCTAAGCCTAGGAGAGGTGAGTTTGTGTTACGTTTACAATTTTCGCTTTTTAGGATTGTATCGTGTCGGTGTCGGTTCATTTGCGGTTCGGGGAATTTTGGTACGTAAAAAGAGAGGTTGTGTCGTTTTTCACGGCGTAGGGAGTGTAGGAACCATACCTGATCCTGATCGGATCAATAGTGCTAATTTTGATTGGTTAAAAGATTAAAATAAGGTAACACTGTAACGTAACGTGACGGGGTTGGTTATTTTCCGGTGGGATTGTGTCAGTTTCAATTTCAATTTGGTGAGTTTTGTCGGTGATCCTTCCTTCGAGGTGAAGTGGCGTTTCGAAAGTGAATTTACCAGATTGTCCTTGGCGTCTAGAGCTGAATTAAGGGCATTACTGTCATTTGGTACGATAGTTTACTACTGTGTAAAAGTAAAGTAAAAAGTCTGCACACTTGTGAAGGAATCCTACCAAGCTATTCATCTGAAACCTCCATTAATCAAACATTGCTAACTATATTCATTTGCAGAGAAAGTTATTACGGTCATTTGGTGTTTTAGAGGTTGATGATAGGCTTTAGAATGCAATATAGTGGTGCATCAATCATTGGGATACCAATTAGATCTAACCCAAGCCCAACCTGAGTTGCATGTGGATAATTGTCGGAACACAAACCAACTTGCATTACACTGAGGGAATTGTAAATTTCCTTTTGACCTTGGAGGGACACCTCTATGGAGTCCAAATTTATGCCCCTTGAGATGCATCCCCTTCTCAGATGAAAGATCTTCTGCCTTGTGAGGATTAGTCTCACAATTGGAGATCAAGGCATTTCTGATTGATGATTTAGCATGGCCCATATCTATTTAATTGAAAAAATGTATCTCCTTGTCCATTTAACTATTTAAACATGCACCAATCCCTCCATAGACCCACTGCATTGAGGCCCATCGAGCTGTGGTCCATGATCTTCATGGCCAACCTCGTTCGGAGGACCACAGACGACCTGCATATGTTTGTGTGCGTTTTTTTAGTTTTTTTGTACTTTGTCCAATGAATGCTCTACAGTGTTTGTGCTAGCCTATGTATATTACAGTAAGTAATTAAGCATTTGTTTTTAATACAAATAAGGTACCTTGGTTAATTTCTGGCACTCAGGCTCTAAAATGGATCCCAGCTTTTTTGATTTGATACAGATTTAGGACTACAGACCTTAACCCAGACCAGCTCCACCAGTGGCGGCGGATCCAGGAAATTTGCCTTGGGGTGCCATCATGTAAAATTAAAAAAAAAATCTTTAGGGCCATTGTAAAAGTTGCACCATCAATATCATAATCAGTAATGAGCAAATAACTAATCTGGAGTCAAGAAATATCCATTCGTTGTTACTATTTGTTCTTTCGCCTAACCTTAATTTTTAATTTCTGATTGATGCAGGGAAGTTGCTTGAAGTGGCATGTCGGATGCTTGGTGCCTTTGGACAGGATTCTCATTTCACCACCTGCGTGTAGAAAAATCAACAAAAGAAAAGGGATAGAAGGTGATCCTTTATTCCACTTTGTTTGCTTTTATTTGAAAATTCATTTTCTTGCCACCGAGATGAAATCCTAAGCTATGAGGGATTGTGGGTCCCATTACATCCAACTGGAATCCAAGTTCAATGGCATCCAGACATATTTGATTTGATGGACCCTACTGCTGATGTGGGATGCTTGAAATTTATCCTGAGATATCAAATGGTTTCGGGTAAAGGCACGTTAGGGGCCCGGAAAAGATTTGAGGACTAGCTAGGATCTTCCTCTCACAAAATGTGCTTGCCCCACTAGCAGTCTGGTTTTATATTGGTGTCCTAAATTTTCAATTGCATCAGGTTGATTTTATTTAAAAATATATAATACACCTGTCAGCATGCCTGGAATACATTGTACAATCCAAATGGTTCACATGGATAAGACCTGTTGAAGCTAGCTTTTAAAAGTGAAAAGAAAATGAGAACCCTAACCAGCTGTATGATTGACATTTGCGTACAGAATTTGGATTTTGAACAATCAGCCACTTGCTGTCTTGCTAGGGTAGGGTCTTTGTGGATGGGGAATGGTGCATATGATTTTAGGTGGTTCGATTTGTGTGCAACCTCTTTTTCATGTTTAAAGCATATGCATTACCATATCCATCGTATGATCCCAACAGTCATTTGGTTGACATCATGACAGGTTAAAGGTCCAAAATCGACCAAAAAACAAAGTCCAGTTGTTTGATTGTTACCCATATTTTTTTTAATCCGTGACTTGTGTTTTGATAAGATACTTTATGGTGGTTTGCAGATGCATTGAGTTTGTGGGGGAAGAAGTGTAAAAGAAGACGACTTGGAAGAAGACAGTTTGGAGAAGAGTGGGCTTTTTTTTTTTTCCTGGTAATATTTTTTGTTCAGACGATTGTAGTGGGAAATGTTAATTCTTATAGAGGATTCTCCTGCTACGCTGCTACGTGGGTTTCGTGGGTGCTTCTATTCCTGTCCGAATTTCCACCCCACATGATAAAAAAAAAAAAAAAAAAATCACCATCATCGGTACATATGAAAAGTTAAATACATCTTTTACCCCTCTTGTATGGTAAGATTAGTGTCATTTGTATTATTTAGAAGATGAACAGATCAGAGCTTTCTCGTGAGTTGTTGTGGCCCACCAATAAAAAAAAAAACCAGAGAAACGGAGAGAAATAAAATTCTTTTGTGTTGATAGCAACCTGTCATGATTGTTTGATTGATAATTATAGGGATTTATTCAACCACTCTTATTTTATATTAAGTATTTTGTCATTATCGTTGTCTTGGTGTGGTGTATTGTTTACCCCTTTGGAGTTGGTAGGTAAAAAGACTGATCTTTACTTTCTACTTGGTGGCTATTGAGTGGACAGTTTAATATGGTAATTAGGCAAAGTATTAAAGTCAGTGGACAGATGTCTCATTAAACTAGTTACAGGCAACATACATTATGGGGTGGGCCCGACCCTGTATATCCCTTTCCTCCTCTTGTTTTATTAATTGTTGTGGCAGGTTTGGTTGGAAGCGGTCTTTTGGAAGTTTGGGTTTTTGTTTTCAAAAAGTCTACTTGGACAAACTTTTTGGCCAGAATTTTGGCCAACCCATATGGTTTCCATTGAATATCATAGCATTACTCTTTTGTCCAAGTAGCATTACTCTTTTGTTTTTGTTTTTGTTTTTTTGGGGGGCGGGGCGGTGGGGGGAAGGATTTAGGATTCCCTCTATGGTAATAATGCAGAGGGATTAAATACAACTTTTTGTTTTTTTGGAAGGGTAGGTCTGTGTCGCATTAGTTAGGAGCATTATGAAATGGTGGCCCATTCACTGATCTGATGGGCATGTGCTCCGCTTGGAATGCATCAACCACCGAAAAACGCGTGAAAGTGGTAATGGTAGGTGAAGAGTCCTTTCTAGGGTTAGTTTCACGTGCGACCAATCACCTGTGAAACCTATTTCTCTCTCATATTTTATAGTTGGTAAAGATGTGTGCCCATAACAATGTTATTGACGGAGATGGGCCGTCCCATTGTAAACGCAAAACCATGATAGCTACTGGATTGTGTGGTGAAGAACAAGATAACAATGCAAAACTCGTGGTAACCAGTCATGATTCTCACCTTCTTCCACTTGTGTGTACTATGTTACTGCGCGCGCACAGGGGGAGGGAATGGGAGGGGGAAGGAAAATGAAGGGGGTGGGAAGAGAAAATTAGTTTTACTCTCTTTTATTTGGATAGTAAAAAAGTAAGAGAATGAAAAGTGAAAAAAAATAGGATTTTGTTTGTTTGTGAGGTAGAAAGGAAATTACCAATTTATCCTTTACTTTGTGAAAATATGAAAAAATAAAAAGGGCATTTTAGTAAAAGTCTAAAGATTTCTCTCTTTCCCTCCATTTTTAAAGAGAAAGTTTTGAGGTGGGCTCCACGTGAATTTTATCTCCATTTTCCCTCCTCTTCCAAAACACCCTCAAATTTTCACTTTTCCTCTATTTTCTCTTTTTTTATTTCTTCCCCTCATTTTACTTCCTTCCCAAAGAGAGGGTTGGGTGCCCGCCCTTTTGACTTGGTTAAAAAAGTATAAGTCCATATAGACAAACTCCTGGACCGGACCATGGCCCGTTCCCAGGAGGACCGTGGGATCCCAGGTAAGGTAGCATTGCCCGTTAAAAAAAGCGAAAAAAATAAAACAATGCAAAAATCCACCCTCCACTTTCCAAACCGCACTGATGACAGGGGCATCATAACGAGAGCCCTGCCATTGTGGGTTCCACCAGCATTTATTTACAGTGCCATATAGATCTGCCATCTGTTTAGTAGTATAGAGTAAAGATGAGTTTAAGATTGGATTTATTTTAGAGATTTAGGTGGGTTGAGTGAAAATAATAGATCTCAAATGTATGATACACACCCATCTCCTTCCTCCAATTTTTTTTCACCCATCTCCTTCCTCCAATCTTTTTTTTCTTTATAATAATTTTCTCTGTATTTTTTCCCTCTTTCTCATTTCCAACTTAGAAAACTACAAAACAGACAAAGGTTTTTTTTTTTTTTTTTTTTTTAAGAACTTTTTCCCTTAGAAACTTCCCCACCATTCTCTAACTGCTTGTGGCAAACTGAAAAGAAAAAATATATATATATATATTTATATAGATCAGAATGCATTGTTAAACAAATGGGAAAATGGCTATCCAATAGTCTCTCGTCTTTAGGGATGATAATGGTGTCATCTTTACCTCCACTTGTATCTTGGTTCCTAACCTTTTTAATATTCACCCAAATCACCATAGTAAATTAAATCATAGGATCCTTAAAATTCATTCCCTCAATACACACATTTTTTTTTGTTCTAATACAACCTTAATACAGTAGAAAGTTCGATCATTAATGGTGTGTAAACAAAAATCCTACCTGGGTAGTTGTGGGTTTTCACTCTGGTTCACGGGGAAGGGAAGGAATCCAGCATGTTGGAAAATTTATGTAAATTAAAGAGAGCGAGAGCCTGAGAGCTGGCAAAAGCTATGCACACAATTATTTAGCTGCCAGCATTGATATATGATACTCTTGTCCTCTGCCAGGCTATTCCATGGCCAAACCAGCTTTTGTGAGACCCACCTGTGGTCAGTTCAAGCCCCCGATGCTGACCTGACCTACCCTAGGATGGTCATAAATTTTGAAATACCCCTACATGGAAAGAAGCCAACTCCAATTTGAAGCTGATTTTGAATTTGGGAGTCATATGAGTAAAATTCGAGTCCCAATTTAAAGGTTCCATGGGCTTTTCACTTATCAGCATTAGTAAGATGTGCAAGATTTTCAAGGACAGCCGGCTGTCCTAAGCATGGAATGATCTAGTCTGTTGGCGATACTTGGCCTATCATATGGTCAAAATTAACCTTTCAGATTCACCACCCCTGTTAATTAGCAACCAGCCAAATCTTGATGTTCACATGAGTTCTGAAGGCCTCGGATTAATATACAGATTTTTGGTACCCATTCTATTTTAGTTTTTATCTATGAGTTAGAATTTAAAACTTTTGAGGCTCAAAAGTATACCTCCCATCACATAGTTGTGGTTTTCTATATTTAGGTAGGTTATGAGGAGATCTTTTGAGACTTAAAATCTTTTACAATTGTCATGCTTCCAAGTGAGCTCCATATAGGCTAGGCCATTTAGTAAATGTAAGACAACTTGGCTGATTTTGTATTAAAAAATATATTAATCAATATTACATCTAACATATATGGCCCTCAGTTTGGGTTCAGAAATAGTTCCTGCCTTTTGGGTTCAGGTTAGAATTTGGGTTATTAAGTTAGATTTAGGTATGGGTATCGTTGGTGTACAGTTAGAAAAGATTAGGGTCCAGGATGCCTTCTAAAACATCAAGTCTGGGCCTAGATACACCATAGAATAAACCCAAACCAGACCCATTGTCATCCGTAACCTCATGGGTTGGGAACGGCCGGGCTGAGAATATTCAGAACCGGCCCAGAGTTTAGAAACACAGGCCTATATCCTGCCCAAGCCCAACATAGGCCATAAATGTCAGGCTCAAGCCCACCCCTTTAGTCAATTGGCCCAAGCCAAGCCAGGAATTTTATACTCGTTCGCTTTCTAGCAGTTGCTTGGACAACTTAATCATTAAATAACAAGCAATTAGGGTCGGTCCAGGCATGGCTTTATGATTTCTAACACTTAATCCAAGTCCCGCCTGATTATTAAATGGATGCAGATTATATATCCAGGTCCAGCTAAAAGTGGGCTGGCTAGCCAGCCCATGAGCACCCCAAATTCAAAGTCCTGAAAATACCTTGACATCCAAACTGCACCACGATTGATTTTTTTTTTGTTACCCTAGCCAAAAGGGAGCTAGGACGAGGATTGCACTTGATATTGAAGGAAATGGTCGTTTCATACTGCATTAGGCTGTATTCTTTTAATGGGATTTTGATCGTACCCGTAAGACCTAACTTTTGCCTCTCAATAGTTGAAATTTAAAAAAATGCCCGTAGAATTGTTCACGCAGCAAAGAACATTGTGAAAATTACAATCTTACCTTTAAAAACCTGCCTTTTCAATTGCTTCTTTAACCCTTTTTATAATAAAGAAAGAAGAAAAAAAAACTAAGAGTTTTATGGCAATCCATGTTATTGGTTTCTCCTTTTTTGTTTTCCTTCTTACCCTTATCCTTCCACTACATTTTTCCATCCATCAGAAAAACCCAAAAAAAATTTATTACTTTTTTTTTTTTTTTTTTTTTTTTTTTTGTCTTCAAAGGATGAGATAGGGCCCACACACCTCTTGTAAAGAGTGAGATGGATGAACTGGATAATAGGAGATATTATTCTAAATGCTTGAAGTCAAGACTTTTACAGCAAGCATGCATGATGCAAAAAACAAGACGGCCAACTAGGGGTGCTCATGGTCCCAGTCAGCCCGATCCCGGACCAATCCACTTTGGGCCATGCTTGGATATGTAGTTAGGACCCATTTAATATTGGGTCAAGCTTGAATTAAGTAATAAAAAGCCCAAAGCCCGCCCCATGTAAGGAATGCATGTTATTTAATTTAAGTAAGTCCAAACAATTGCTCGAATGCTCACAAAAGATAAAAGCCTGGTTCAGCCTTCATTAAATGGGCGGGCTCCAACCTAACTTTTACAGTCAGTGTTTCTAAAGTCAGGCCGGGATTGGATATGCCTTAGACTGTCCTGGCCGAGCCCATGAACACCACTACTGCAAACAAGAAAGAGCACCTAGGAGCCACGGCAGTTGCAAGTGATTCACCAACTAAGAATGTTAGGAACGGAAAGGACAAGTGGAGAGGATTATACTTAGATAGACGTGACAACCAACCCACAAAAGCAGAGAGACTATTCTACAAGGCAGAAGTAAAGGGAGGGTAGCAGCAAGGGTTCTCATAAATGGTTTTATCACACGCAAAATCCATATTTTGCTATAAGAATGAGAGGAATATTAAAAAGAAAACAAACGCAGCAATGCAAACCTTAGAAGGGAAAGCTCCCAAGAAAAAAGAAGGCCCAAGATCCCAAAACCATTAGGGCCTCAGATTAGCAACCCGATTTAATTATCACCAGTATCCACCATTATCTGACAATTATATGCAGTTCCAAATGACAACAAAGCCAAACAGAATAGCAGTGAACTGGTCTCTAACCTACCATATTAACTTGGCTTTGGTGGCAGCTCAAACTAGACCTGCCATGAGTTGATGGGGGTTGCTCTGAGATTTTCCTGAATGGGAGAAATCAGTGACCAAACAATAGTCTGCAAGTACATGGTTGAAAAAAATGGAATCCAGTAGCAGTGCATACTGTACAAATACTGGATGGCTAGGATCTTGGAAACACCCCACAACAAGGGGACCAATCAGATCTATGATCTGGATCATCAAACTTGTACAAAGTTAATAGATCAGGGCACAGACATCTTCCAGAAGCATTGGAAATCTGGGATCCTAGAATTCCTCCTTAACCACATTGCATAAATATATATTATCATCCATTTACAGGTGGGTTCACAATACATTTGCTAGAGAAACAAATTCATGGAAGAGAATTTCAAACTGCCACCACAACAATTAAAACAAAAGCAGACTTATATTTACCTCCACATAAATGCAAATGCAAATCCACCAAGCAGCATAAAATCTCCAGCAGAAGCATGCCCTAACTATTCACAACGCCTTCCAACTTGCAATCAGCACGAATATAAATAGACGAAACTTAGACCCACACCTTCAACCAACAACAGAGACTCCATTCAGTGCAGTCACTGGATCTGAGAAGCCAAGGATCATCTTGTCACCTGCAACAGCATCCTGAATAGGAACTTGCTCAGTTTTTGCTTCAGTTTCGAGAGCAGTCTTCGAGAGACTTGTTTTGGTTCTCTTCACTACAAGCATTAGCACTATTATTTTCTGTGCCTGTTATCTTTGAATCTGTGTTGAGGGTCTTTCCCTCTGTCTTTGTGGCTGATGACTTCTGAGATGGCAGCTTAGATAGTGACCTCCGAACTGCCTTTTTTGATGCAGCTAAATCTCCAGTACTGCTTGGTCGGCTTCCTCCATTTGACTTGCTTGGCTCTAGGCTTGAGTATGAACTCCTACAGGATTCATCGCCTAAAGGAGAGTTGTTTGTTGCAACAATGGAGGGTTTGCAGCGGCCCAGCTTTGGTGATTTTGGGCGGGTTGTTGGTATCTATAAATTAACATAACAAATAAACTATAAATCGTGTACATGAGAATGTGATCACTTATCTCTTTATTTTGGAGAATATGTACAATGCTTTTATATAGAATTTCATACACCAAGAGCAAAATGTAGGGCACTAATTGTACTTAAACCAAATGAGAGGAAAATCTTTCAAAGGGAAGGAAGAACGAACTAAAATAAAAAGTCGTCGATCAGAGATGAGAATCGGGATAAAAACAACAGCTGAGGGGAGGGGGAAAAAAACAAACTAGTGAGGAAGAAGGCAGCCCTTTGGACTTCATTTGCCCAAAGGTTGGGAACCAATGATTGATTCGGTCCTGTGAGTCCAAATCATAGGTTATAAGGTTAAGCATGTGTGATTGCAGGGGCAACATGATGCGCACAATTATAGAACTTGATTGTGTTGAAAAACTTGATGTGAAACCTCCATTTGCAGTTGGTATTTGGCAGAGGGACGATTTTGATAACATATTACCATTGCTGCAAATGGAAAGGAAATTATATTACACTTGTTGCATGCAGCAAAGCACATTATCATATCCTTTTTTTTAATTGGTAAAAGGGTTCCAATCAGCCAAAGGAAACACCCAAAACCACATCACCAGATGATTTTAGCCAACACAAATTAACAGTCGGAACACACTCGGACTCACTACGGGTTCAGTCAAAGCACATGGATTGCTAGGAATTCAGTAGCATGAATCGACAAGACAACTTAGTGATATGGAGCAGAATTTCTACTTTCTAGTAGCTGCAGCACCTTGTCCTGCACTTGCTTCATACTGCTTCAGGTAACAGAGTCAAAGCATATCACCAAATCAGAATTCAGCATTCTGCCCCCACCAAAAGTCACTTCATTTGTCAACACCCTACTTCTTTGTCAATGATCCCAAATCATGTTTCTATGTGACTTGCGAAAATGCATTACTTCAAAAACTTGAGGTAAAGAAAAGCCGCAATAAGTATTAAGTTGGAGAGAGAACAAAAAATAAAGGGTTAAACTAGGATGCCGACCTCTCTTTCTTTTTGAATATTTTAATTATATTTTTATATTTTTGATTTTTTTAAGAGAAATTATATTATTCTGCTGTCAAGATGGTGCTGACAGCAACTGTCCACTGATTAACCTGTATGGAGACCAAATTTGCTTGACTAAAGATGCTCATATCACACATGACCCACTGTATAATGCCGGGCTTGCTACCTCAACAGTGTATAAGGGTCAAAAACAGCTGTCAGAGCCTAAACCTGAGAGACACCTCGCTATAGCGAGGGTGAAGCTCGCTATAGCGAGGGTGGCGCAGTTTGCCCAGTTTGATCCGAACTCTAAGTCAGAGTTTGAGATGACTTGAAATTCCTAGTGGATTATTATTAGGAGACTTAAGCACGGATTTGAGGCTATATATTAGGTGTTTCTCACAACTTAAAGACACAGATCATCTCTCAAGTTCTGAATTAGAGATCTAATTGAGAGAAATCTTCTCTAGAGATTTATTGAAGAGTTGTATTGCCAAGTTCTCTAGAGAGCAAGTTTCTTCTACATCCCTTGTAGAAAATCATCTTCTTGCATAGAAGATTCGAGGAGTCAAACGCAGGATTGAGTCTGTTGCAATCAACGGTGTGAAGTCGTTGAAGCGTGAAGCGACATGAGGAAACTTCAGTCCTTTGGTAGGGGATATCTAGGGAGGAAATCCGAGTTTCTTGTAATTGCAAGATTCATAGTGCTTGATTGTTGATCTAGTTCGGATCAGTGGTTTTTTACCCGGTTAGGGTTTTCCACGCTAAATCTAGTGTCCTTGTGGTGTGTGCTTGTTGAGTTTATTTTCTGCTGCTTAGTTATTTGTTTTTGCACACTTATGGGCGGATTTATTGAGTTGACCAATTTAAAGATCTCTTACCCTAAACTTTCAAACAGTCTCAATTTAGCTAATCGAGGCCACTATGCTGTCCATAATAATTTTGAAAAAAGTGGTTTACATGTCTCATCCCTGCCCCATTCATTAAATAATAAATAGCTAAAAGAAAAACTGTAATAGATGATTGACAAGGAGAAAAAAAATGATTCAAAGGGATCGAAGCTAGAAATGAAAATAAAAACTATTAATATCGGGAAAGGTCAATTGACAGCAATGAATAATTACAAAACTATCCCTTTGAATATTATCAGGAATAAAATCTTATTTCATTGGGGGATTTTTTTGGAATATTAGTGGGAAAAATTCACAGAAAAGATAAATTAATATTCAAATAATTACAGTTTGAAATAAATGTAAGTACTATTAAAAACTATGTTTAAAGATTTTCCTAAACTTATATTATGAAATTATCACAATTTTCAAGTAATATTTTCAATATCGATGGTATTTCAAAAATATTACCATTTAGTGAGAATCAGAGCTGGACATTCCTTCATACTGATCTCATTTAAAGTTTCTTTCACAACTATAGAACACTCAAAAATTTGTGTTCTGATTAATGAAATATACCATTACCAAGAAATAATAGAGGATTTTACGGGGAAATTCCAGGTAGGTGGCCGTTGCATGAAAAAGCGCCCCGTAGTTGGGGCCTTACAAACAGGGGTCGTCATCCCGTATTCATCTTTTTTTTTTTAGAATCTTGAGATGGGGAAGAGATGGGGAGCGACGCTAGCATCGCCCACGTTAGAGACGAACTCTCAAGATTCTAAAAAAACGAAAATGGGCCAACGAACCCTTTTTCGTGCTGCCCGAGTTAGGAATGACTTTTTCGTGCAACGGACACCTACCGGGAATTTTCCCGTAAAATCCTCTAAAAAATGAATGAGAGAGAGAGAGAGAGAGAGCATTGCTTGGTATGAAATTTTAGTTCCTAGGAGCCTCGTGTTTTGGAAGGAATATTCCCATAAAATTCTTATATATGAAATTTTAGTTCCTAGGAGCCTCGTGTTTTGGAAGGAATATTCCCATAAAATCCTCTAAAAAATAAGAGAGCCCTCCATGTTGAGAACTGTTCCATTGAGGGTCTGTGTACAGGCATAGTTGCATACTCTCTGAAGCAACAAAGGAAAGCACATAAATGAAAAGTTTTACATATTATGATTTTTACCCAAACTTAATTCACATAAATTAATTACAATTTATATTGTGTTGCTTGGAAAAAAGCCCAGAATATAATGTCAAGGATGAGCACAAGGTTCAAAATAGCAGTATTGGGGGCATTCTAGACGACCAAAAAAATGGGACGGTTGTCAGTGATATGCACTTGTTGGCAGAGAAGTTACTTTTAAGCCGAAAAGAATTTAAAAAGATATCCATCAAATGCTACTTATTAACTATTGTTGTTGTGTGGGGTCACAAATTTAAATATGATGCATAAATGTTGCTTATTAAAATGCTCAGGTGGGTACCAAAAGTGCAGAGATATGTTTGCATTGGAAGTTTTTAAAAACAAAATTCTGGTAGTATCCATGAGATTTCCAACAGAATTCTCACCTATTAACGAATCAATCTCATCTTTTTAAATTGTAACATGACAGACCTCTTTACCATACAACATTTAACTAGTTAAAACAATATGAGGATTTTTTATATAATATTCAAGAAGGAAAAGGTATCACAGTGATGTCAAAAGCTTTTGGATAGTGAATAGAGTTTCAGTCTAATGCTATACAGCTTTACTCACAAAACAAATTGTACTATGACCCAATGAAATGTGAAAGAACAAGTTACCTTTTTCAATTCAACCTTTGGAGGAGCAGGTTCTTGATAGAAACTTGGCATTGGCGCAGCTTTAAATGTCAAGCTCTTTCTCAGTTTCTTGATCTCTTCTTCCTGGTTTACCTGTCAAAATAAACAGTAAGAACTAACTAAAAGGTTAAGATGAAGGGTATTCAACATTTCCGATAAACAAAAGGCACCTTTGATTTTGCTTGCAAGTTAGACTTCTCCAATTCCTTTGCATGAGTCTTCTCTTCTAGCTTGGAGAAGAACTGGTTATAAAAGGGCACCAAAATAATATTCAAATTTAAAGTAGCCCATAAAAAAAAATTTAATGTCTCAAACTATGCATTATATATTGTCATGATACCTCTTTTCTCTTTTCGGCACGCTCATTCAATCTGAAAACAAAACCAGAACCGCTGCTCCTTGTGCTTCTATAAACAAAAGAACATTATAAGTCTCCAAAAGGATAGAAGGAACTCGAGAAAATTTGATCCATTGAAGACAGAAAACCCATGGTTGTAAAAATTGGCTGAGTCTGAGTCAACTCAGACTCCGGACCTATGAAGTCAAGTCTAGCCACCCAGGTCCTATGGGAAAAGGCTAAAATTAATATTGTTCCTCTATTTCTTTATGTAAGATGTTGGAGGCTCTCAGGGCCCTTTCACAAATTCATTGTAAATAAGTAAAACGCACATGGCTTAAACTCATAGGACATTATTTTTTTTAAGCTTTTGTTCTATTTTTTCACAATTTTGAAGGCCTTGTGGGGCTCTACAGTGTGACTTGGTCCTACCCGGCCAAGCCAACTTGACTTGATGGTTACCAAGTCACCCCCAAAGTCCAAGATTTAAACCTTGTGTAACCCTCTAAGAAAATGAAAGCCAAGAAAGAACATACTCATCGTCTTTGATCGGCAATCCCTCTCGTAATGGTTCTTGGTTTTGATCATGTGGCCTGTGATGAAATAACAACCTCTCAAAACTAACTTGAGAAAAATTTAACCAAGAAAAGATCTATGTAACTTAGGGTAAACTTTGAGTTACAGGCAAAAAAAAGACCTAGAAAGCACAACACATAAGTTAAGTACGTCACCCAAGCAACAAAGGAAGAGAAATTATACACAATGAGGAAAGGACAAAATACACATGCACTTACTGCGTGGCTTCAGATGATGAGACATTGACATTTTCCATCACTGAACCAGACTTTACAGGCTGATCATCAACCAAAATGTATGAAAATACGTTAAATTGTTAATCAATATGTTAGCTGCTTGAGACATAATATATTTGTTAATCAATCTACTATTAAATCAGTCAACTTACTAGAGACCCGCGAATGCTAGGCATGGATGCCAAAGTTGTTTGTCTGGCTGAAAGCCTGCTGCTTCCAGCATTCACATTAACAGAACTCACTCCAGCAGAAGCCCTCCTGTTAGAATGATTAGAACGAGAAGTAGAATTGAGAGAACTATTGGATACCATAGGTGCAGCTTCCACGGCATTCATGCGGGTATGTTTTGCGTCAGGTGTCATCTTCTTCTCTTCAATGCTCTTGCTTGACCCGCTGGTGAGAATTCCTTTCACTGGGAAGGAAAGACTCTGAGAAAGGCCTCGTCTCTGGTTTCGAGGAAATGACAGACCTTTCCGAGCTCCTTCACTAATTGGCGTTTTACCATTCCTCGAATGGTCACCTCTTTCAGCGCCAGATTTTTTCTACATAAAGAATTTTATTTCATCATTACAATCCGATCTTATAAATTAAGGACAAATCAAACAAAAGATAGTCTATACCTTCACATGCTTTGAGCTTTGACTTTCAGACACTGCTGTAGAGGAAGCTCCATCCTCTACAGCAACAGAATCATGGCCCTCAACTTTCGACAAATCTTCCAATATATCATTCGCTTGCAATGAGTCAACACCATTTTTGACATTCTCGTTCTCTTTCTCTGAACTCAAACCCAAACCATCCGCTAAAGGATCTCTCTTGATAATGTTATCTCCATCTGTCACAACTCCATTTTCAGCATCCATTGCTCTAACTAGTTCAGTTGATTGATGAGAAAGCAAAAACCTGCAGCAATGCATACCATCTTCTCAACAGCTTTAACCAAAACATAATTGGAAAGTCACCATGAAGTGCCATCCAAATATAGCTGGAATTGTACGATGTAGATTCAAGTCAACCAACAAGTAATGGATTTGTTCACATGGTAGGCCTAATCAAGGTGGATGGACTATAAACTCTGCAACTCAAAAAACCCAACCATCTAATTGGTGGATGGTTGCACATGGGTCACTGTACTTTTCTTTTAATTTTCTTGACCATCAACTTAGCAGGTCAACTATCAGATGATTTTCAGGCACTGTCTATACACAAATAGCATCATCCACCCACAGTGGGTCCACCAAATGAACAGCCTGCATCACTAAGGGTGAGAATGAGACCCAAGGCAAAGCTATAGTGAGATGACATCTCTGGAGCTTGTCAGGGAGCCTAATGATAGAACAGTGTGGGATGGATGTGTAGCACCAGCATGGATACGAGAAGAGAGAAACATAAGCCCTGTCCAACCAACTTATGCTTATTCTGTGGGCATAAAAGACCAGCCATTTATAAAATGCCAATTTGTAAGGGGTTAGATCACAAGGGTAGACTAAATTGGATGGGAGTAATTTTTCACCACCCTGCATCCATGTAGTCCCCTACACATTGTACCTACCACCGCAAATCGTTGCCGGCTGAGGTGAGCCCACAGATTTCATTGTATCATCAAACTAGATCACTGCCCATGTGTCCGTTTGTGGGACCGTTTGGCTAGAGAGATGGGTCAAGTCTCAGCCTCATCCAGTCATCCTACTATCCTAGTGCTACGGAAAGGGCATGGAAAAAAAAAAAACATTGATTTATAAAATTTAACACTCAGTACCCCAAATAGAAGGTCTAGGGACCAGCTGAATCTATGTTTTCGGCGATGACAACACATATTCCCATAATGAGAGAGGCCCAGAGATTGACAAACTTGTGGCCAGTTCACCTTCCTTTTAGTTTTTAAGCACTACCCTAGTAGCAAAGTAACCAAATAAGCAGAGTAGAGAACAACCTAGCATAGGTTTGAAGTCACAACCCCACTTCCATAATGGAGTACATCCAATTCACCATTACTTTTAAAGGAACGTGTAGGGGAACTCTAATGGGCAATGGTAAAATAGGTTACATCAATTGGCATTTCATTTTCCAACCATTACAAGTAGAAAGCTTTTCCTGTGCCATTTTTTCTTCATCATCCAAAAACAGGGTATGGATCTGACGGATACGAACTCACAGTGAGACCAATCTTCGGACTGTCTCGTCCAAGATGATCGACAGATTAGGAACACAGATCTTCACAACAGATCAAGGGTTTGCAGTCTTACAAGAATTCAAACTCGAACCCACTAAAATTGCTAGCCAACTCACACCAACGAGGTGGTCAAAAACCAAAAGCATCAGATGAACTTCTATTATCAAATTACACACATACAAGTGAGTGGAATCTGCATTATGGACCTACTTCTCGTCGAGGTAGAACTACCATTGAGACATTGAGACAACCATTAGATTGAAGTCATCGACACCTTTTTTCTCAGAAGATCACTTCAATCCTATGGCAATTATCATCATCGGCCCAGTCACAATTCATACTATTACAATCTAATCCAACGGTCTCCCTCGATGAGAAGTAAACCCCCCACAGTGTGCAGATTGTGATCATCTTCAGCAAAATCCACAGAACTATCACCCGCACACCATGATTTCTCAAACAAGAACTCGAGAATCCAAAGATCGGGGGCATTTTTTCCAAGGAAAAGGACATGGATCTCAGAAGTTGCCAGAAAAAACGAACTATCCAAGCTCCATTTCCAGATTCCTAGAGAGAGAACCTCTCAAACAATCGAAGAAATGCAAACAGTTAACAGATCGAGAAGGGTAAGGGCAGAATTACGAGCTTACCTCCAAAATCTGGGATTAGAGGTAGGGTTTGAGAGCGAAATGGCTCAGATGAGTGGGGAATCCATGGAAAGATGCCGCGATTTGCATGGATTTTGAAAGAAGTAGGTCTTGGAATCTGAATCGAGAGCTTGAAATCTTAAAAAGAAGAGCAGAATGCGAGAGAATAGAGGAATATCCTGACACAGAAAGCCCTGATTTATCTTTTTTTGCCTCTGCTTTTGGAGCTTGTTGAAGCGAGTCACATTCGGGTGAGAAGACGACGAATGAGCTTCTTGCGCTCGAGGAGATAAAAGAGTTGGAGCTATTCAAACGAGAGGAGACATTATATGGGTGGATTTACGGAAATGCCACAGATTTTGCGAACGGGACCGAAATGCCCCTTTTTGGTTAGGAGGTTGTTTTTTTTTTTGGTAAAAAATTAAATTTAAATTTACAAGACATCTAGAAAATCTAAAAATAAGCACTTATTTTATAGGGTTTTCCTTTCCTATGCGCGGGCTCTTGTAGAATCCACTTAAATGTACTATTGGCATGCCCTGTGTATGGTGACGAAAGCTAGGATCATTATCGTAGCGACTTGATTAATGGTCGATAAGTTTTCACCATATAAAATGAGTGCACGGCTAATTCAATAGTTCAATCCATTTTGACTAGCGAAAAGTCCTTGTGCTTAGCACGGGCAACTTAATTCACAATATTAGACAATGAAAAACGTTATAAAAAAAAAAGGTTTTGGAAATAGAAGGGGATGTAAAGAGAGGAAAGACAAATGAATAGACACACGGAGAAGATAAAAGGATGCATTAAAATGGTGGAAATATACTGAGAAGATGAAAGGAGTGCAAAGAAATGGAGAGTCTTAGTATTAAAGAGTTATGAGAGGGGAGTTGTTTTAGTAGTAAAGAGGATTTAAAAATGGAGAAAGTCGAAATCAATCCAGTGAAGAAATGGGTCAAAACAAAATTCACACAATCCAAATTAATTTGAAATCAATCTCTGATTTCTCAGTTCGCTTCATATATATAAATGGATGCCAAACATTGAAATACGTGACTAATAGGATAGAACCCCTATTTTATGGTCCACTCAGATGGATTATAACATAAACCTTGCCAAGTGTTTAGGAGCGCTAACCCACCGCTTAAGGTGAGTGCAAGAACTCCACAAAGATTTCCTTATTTTATAATTTTAGAGATTATTTACATTTTATAAGAGTATTTGGTAATGATCTAACTATATTTTCTACCTTTAGAGTTTATTTATAAATTAAATTTTATTTTTAAAGCTTTTTAACTAAAACAGATGGAAGTGGGCAATGAAAACTTTCCAAAAAAAGTTTTCAAAATGTTGGATTTTACATTGTAAACTTCAAAAGTGGGCTCCAATTACTATAATTTCTAAATGTGGACCCCAATTGTCTCACGAGATAAAAGTTTTTTTTAATAATTTTATCAAATAGAATAATTATAAATTAGAACTTAAAAATTAAAGCTTCTATTCAGGACCTTACTTTAATTAACTCTTGAATGCTGTAATTATTTATTGCCATAGTGCATGGTTCCAAAGGAAAATTCCACAACATGTCTCCATTTAATGATGTATAAAAAAAAATCAAAGCCTCTTTTTTATGATTCTAAATAACTTTGTTAAGTTGTGTTTATTTGCTCCATATTGAATTTCTGAAAATATATAGTAAAGCCAAGTCAGTTGAAATAAAAGAAAATAAAATAGGTAAGGAGTGAAGGATAAATAGGGGAGATCACCTTATCCTAACATGCCCTTACCCTGCATTCCAGGGCCTAAAAAGAATAAAAATAGGTTTTTAATCATTATTTATGAAAAACTATTTTCTATATCAAATCATTGAATACGAAGGTTTTTATAGTAAAAATGGCATGTATAATACAAATGTGTTAATTTTCAAACACCTCCTAATAATAATAATAATATGAGAGGGTTGGGCAGGTTGCGCCTAACCAATTATTGCCCTGGCTGGGAACTAAAATTGGAGGGCCAGCAAAAATTAGGCCCTACCTATGCCCTATTTTTTAAGGAAAAAATCCCTTTTATTTTAGGGGGCGGTTTGAATTCCCCTACAAAATGCTCAATGCTCAATTGAAAGCCCTAGTGGAGATGTAGATAAATCCTCACTAAACTATTATATATTGGTTTACTTGAGAGGAGTACGAGTCAAATCAAGAATAAACAAGGGAGGAGGGGGTAAGAGTAAAAAGAAAAAAAAATGCTATAAGACACGATTTAAAAAAAAAAAAAAATACTACGACACAAATTTTTGCTCCTCTCCATGTTATTGTACTTGGGAAAGAGTAAAACAACTAAATTAACAAATAAGTTAGGTTGTTTGGATTGGCTTTTGAGATCCAATTCTTTTGTAATTAACATGTAATGTCTGTAACAGATATTGCATTATTTTCAAGATGAGAGGAGAAGATATTGTACAGTGAACACAGATGAGAAGATATTTTGTAGAAAACCAGTGAACACAGATGAGTGCGACAATATTGTAATATTTTCAAAACATCAATGAAAACATGAAGCTTGAGAGTTTTTATCTTCATAGCCACACGTCTATTTGATGGGACCGGCCACGTCATCTCCCCTTGCAAATCTTAATCACCCAGTTTCCCGTCTAAGAATGGACAATTTAACCAATGGCCCAGATTCACCAAGAAATGGTATGACTCTTCATACAGTACATACAGGAATACATTCTTCAAAGGCCATTTTTGTCAGCCCACCTCCCAAATGGGGAAAACGCAAAATCATTCTCTCCTTGTATTAACATTGGGCGCTAACTCCACTTAGATACGTATTAATATCATAAAAAACGCGATCATCATGATCTATGTGCCCAATTTGATGAGTGCAAAACTATTCCAAGCATCAAGTCACACATGAGGTGTGATCTTGAGTGCTTTAGAAATCATAGGTGAGTACTAAAGACGTACTTAAGTTGCTAAATTCTCTTCTGAAAGTGGGAGAAAGCTATTGGAGTTGAGTGAAGTAAAAATTATTTTGAATAAAAAATAAAGTATAAATGGGTTATGATGGTATTTTACTTTTAGTTGTTTGATATAAATTTTTTTTGACTTTTTATATAGAAAAGTGATTTTCTTTTTAATCTTTTAGTTGAATAAGGATGTTGCTTTTTGACTTTTTTTTATTAAATAAGACAATAAACTTGAATTAAAGTACTTTAATGTGACTTTTTTTTTTATTCATAAATGAAGATTTTACTTTACTTGACTCTATCAGCGGAGTTGCCAAACAAGCCCGTTGTAAATAGGTTTCAAATTACTATTATAGTGGGTACAAAACCTACTTTTGAATCCTTAAAAAATTTGGGTATAGATTCTTATATTTTTTAACCCGAGACAATTAAATCTATATATTAAACTATATAGATTTTAAGGGTCTATAACTCTATATAGCTTGAGTCATAGTGATAATTGAGAGTTTTCTTACCTTTAATCATAAACGTTAATGAATCCGAGTTCAAATCCACCAAAGTTGGCACGGATTAGAATATTTTCCCCCAATAATAGAGAGGGCAATCTCGTCCATCTGGGAAAAAAATGCATTCTTTCCCGTGGAAGGAGGAAGAAGAAGATAACTAGCTGGCGTTCGTTGCTGATGTGGCACAAAATATGTACAAGATTCATTACAGGGCCGACACTTGGGGTGCGTGACGTGTCGCCCACCTAACAACTTGAGCTGGCAGAACGTGCGTTTGAGCATCGAGAAGAGGATCGGACGGCTAAGCGATGCCAGAGATCTCATCTCGACCGTCCATCGAGCACTAATAATTTCAGTCCAGAATGGGGCAAGAGGCGAAGAAGATTCAGCGATTTAGCGGTTGGTACGTTGCACTCAAGCCTGGCAATCGGCATCGAATGATTTATACGGAGACACAGGAGCCACGCGCATTTTAGCATCCCCTCGCACAGAATCCGATGCAGTACGCGGCTGTGCGCATTTTAGCATCCGGTCACACAGAATCGGAAGCAGTGCGCCGCTGTGCACTTTGCGCGGATGTCAGAGCGTTTCGGCGCGGATTTTTTCAAAAGAAAAGAGAAACAACGCATATTTCGAAACGCAATCGGTCAAGTTGTCATGAGTGTAAATATTTCAAAATAGTCCTTAGATTTATGTTTAATGTCATGTTAGTCTATAAAATTACAAGAAGGATTCCAAAGCCAAGCTCCTGATTTGTGAGAAGAGCAAAAGTGTTATTAATTTCTCAATCTCATCAGGACCCTATGATTCCTTAACTCAAGTGCACAAAAAAGGTCAAGCACAGAGTTGGTCCCACATTGCCCAGCTTATCTTTGTTCAGGTGTCAATTATTTTGGAAAACAAGCCTGTCATCAAATTATAAGATGACAGCAGTCTACTTCTCTGTTGAAATTAAGATTTAGCATTTATTTCGAGCAGTATGTATTTATGCCATGAGAAATCGGTTTTACGGAAATTTTCTTCTTTCAAATAATTCTTTTGATCCCACACGAAAATTTACTTTTCGAGAAATCACAAAAGAGTTACCCTAATTTTGTGTTGTTTTGCAAGGAAAAACAGCCTTATTAAAACATCATTTTGCTGCAGTGCAGAAAAACATTTTTGAAATCTTTTCTCTTTTCGCGAAAAATCAACTCGACAAACATGTCCTAAATCTAGAACCAAATTTTATTGGGCTATCATCAAATTGATTACTAATAAAAACATACAATTTAGACTTCATATCTCTTTTCTTGTTTTGAAAACTCATCTAGAAGTGAACCCATTTTCTGATTAGAATGAAATTAAGTAATGATATTTCGAATGATATGGCTCCTCCATCCACCAGATGGGTCTGTATTTGATAAGATTTTATTTCTTTCCTCTTATTCTCAGTCCCACACTTTTTTTTTTACTAAGTTCTAAAATAAATACCTCTTTCACCTTCATTGGGCTAACCATGGAGCCTTTTTTCGGTCCCGCTTGTTTTCTTCTTCCTTTTTTTTCATTTTAATTAAAAGAAATGTGAGAATCTTATAAAAGATGATGAAATTGCCCGATGTAATTAGGTTTATCTTACAAAAGTCCTCCAGTTAGCCATCCTCACCTAATAGGTTAGGATGGCAAAATAACGGGTGCTATGGTCTTTGTTAGCAAATCTGTCCGATGATAGACACAAATTGGGTAGGGCTTGTTAGTGGTTGATATTTTTTTATCTTAAAATATAAAAACATTATTTATATACAATAAGATATTTGAACCCAAGAACTATCGGAGAGTATCACTGCCTACAATCACTTGTACTAATGAAGTATAGTAAAGATAAATGAGGAGAAGTAGGTCAACCGCAGTTAAAACCCGACTCGGATCTAAATCCATGAGGTAGATACTTTGTTTATTTATTGCCATCCCTATAGTAGGCGTCTAGTGATGTCTTTGTGTTGGGAGTGACAATTTATGGTCCCACCCAATCCAATAAATGGATAGGATCAATTATTGTACTATGATATAAGTTGAAGTATTTGACCTTATAAGTAAATGGGGGTAATGCAGTTTCGAACTCTCAATCTTGAGCAACAAATCATAGTCCTAAACCAACAGAGTTGCCCGTTATGGTTTAGATAAAACTATTTGTTTTCCATAATCAATGGTTTATAATAGTCTAATGAGTTTCATATTGCGGTGGCTGCCAATATACGAGGAGTTCTTTTTTTTTTTCTTATTTCCTGGAATTCTCAAAAACTCTTTGCTGTATAATTAAAATTATTTTTATGATACATATTTATTTATCATTCAGGTACAACGGTTTTTAACCTAAGAACAAATAAAAATCAATTTATGGCCATGGCTAATATCATATAGGTTTCATTTACTAAACAGCCCATGCATTGGCAAGTATATTGATCCCTAGGGTTATACCAATCACTAAATGGTATATTGATCCCTAGGGTTATACCAATCACTAAATGGTGCCATTATACAAGTATAAAGTAAACACACGAGCATACTTGCTGTGTTGGCAAGAATTTGTTCTTAATAAGGTGACTAATCTCAAAATGAGGGCATTAGTGGATGCAAGATGGCAAGCAAATCCTGTGAAAACTACATAAAAAAAGGTGGTTCTTTGTTAGCTTTATCTAAAAGAGGAGTAAAGAGAAGTTTATATGTGTTTGTGATGTGATATAGTTTAATCCAATCACAAGAAAGGAACAATAAAGTGTTTGCTCTACGCTAAAGAAGATTAGAAGCTAAGAGTAGGTTGAGACACTAACTCTTCACTAATCCTTGTTCATTAGCTGTGTGTTGGATGGCCCACATAAGTTTGTTATGTGCTTGGTATGTTAGGTCTATGATTAGATATCTTATCAAATTAAGATTGATTTGATTAAAAGATTAAATCCCTCGGATTTGACAAGTATATTCTTGCACAGTGCATCATGCCGTTAATAGTAGCTTTCAGCTAGCCAATGCATAGCTTAGGACGGAAGTAAAATTGGCTTACTCAATTAGGGCTGGCAACAATGAAAAAAAGCTTGTAACAAGTAAGGAATCCGCAAATTTAAGGATTTCACCCTGCATAGAATGGGTCTTTCATTGTTGAGGATTTGTACAATTGAGGATTTCTCGGGTCATATTTGGTAGCAACTGAAATATGTAGATTTGAGGTTATACCCTTTCCCTTTTAGTTGAGAATTTTCACATAGCGGACTATGTTGTGTCAAACTTGAAAATCCATAAAAACATGGACGATAGATGACCCAAATCCTCAAAAGATTTACAATTATCAAATGTGAGCTTTTTACAACTTTGTGGAAAGTGGAAATCTTTTTCCCCTTCGATGTCTCTCATCTAAATTATTGAAAGTCTCACATTCCAAAATCCCAAACCTCTCACAAACTTTTAACTTTTCTTGTATTGGCATTGGATGTAATTTATATATATGAAAACGACTGGTTTTAATTGAGAAATTGGCCTCAATTGCTCAATTGATTTTGACTCTTCAATTCTTTTAATATTGCATTAATTGCTCATTAACCGACCCTTCTTCTCTTACCCATCTCATAGAGAGAGACCTCCATGAATGCTAAGTTTCTCTTACGCCCTACCAATCTAACACACATGGAGAAATCTCGTCTGCTTGCAATATGGGCCCTATACAAATAACTCGGTTTTATCCACACCTGAAGTATGTTGCGCTCGTGATAAGCATGGGAGTCTTTTGCTAGTTTATATGAGGTGCACTATTGGATTGCTGATTGCTGACATATTTTAATATGTAATTAACGCATTTTACTTTTTCTCCAATGTCAAGTATATTATATGGAGAGCAAGGGGTTGATCAATTGATTGGTAACCTCGCATTTCATCTGGCTGCCCATAAATCAATAATCCCTGGGTGTGGCACTCTTCCCACGTATGTGGACTCTCCTTCCCATAGTGTGTTGGCTTCTCTTCCCATGTGTGTGGGCTCTCTTGAGTCTCAGTCCCTGAGGCTAGGGTACCAAAAAAATATATTTGTAGTTCATCAAGTGCGAGAAAAAAAATATCAATGTAATGAGGGAACCCAATTTGGTTTGTTTAGATGCTAGGAAAAAAAAATCTCAATTTCCCACAAGTGAAAATTTTCTGCAGTTAAATGCAATGCTTTTGCGTACAAAAGAAGATTTTTGCAGAGAAATTCTAATGTTGTCCAAACATGTCCTAAATCTACACTTTTTTAGCACATAGTGACACTGCATTTTTAGTTCTACCCACCAAATTAGTTTCAATTTGCAAGAGAAACTTTTCCAGGTTGGTTAATTGTGGAAGGAGATGCTTTGATTGTGAGTACATGTGCCAGAGGAAGGGAGATGATCTATGGAGAATGGCTTCTATCTAATGGTTGCAAAATAAAAAGAGAAGCCATGATCAACTTCAATTTTCAAGGTCGAGGATTTTTGAGAAGTTCTTTTTTCCTTTTTAACCCCACATGGATTAGTTTTTTTTTTTTTAGGCGTGTATGAAGTAAAATCATAATCTAATGTTCCTATCTTTGTATGGTTCTCTTGATCTTTCTCACTAATGGATTTCACATGACAGTGAAAATGTATATAAACCCTATGACACTGCCTTTTTGATAGATATGGCCCTACTAATTTTTTCAGTGATGTTGGACTGTCTTAATTATGATTTTGTTGACCCACTTAGATATGCACTTAGGCTACCTTATCCTCTACTTAAAATTGCTACTAATAACTCGACAAAGAAAGACATTATCAGTCATGTCATACCCAATTCTTTTATCCTTGTATGTTAGTGGCCACAAACATATATAATGACACTTTATGGTAGAACTTCCTTGTTCTTCTCGGTCCATATCCAAGAAGAGGAAAGGGAATTTTGAGGGGCTGAAGGGTTGTTACATTTGTGAGTGTATACAGAAATAAGAACAATAATGTAGAAGGCAATTTTGGAAGGGGTCGCCCATCAACTCACCATGTCAAAGTCCAAACGCAGTAGTTAGTACTTAGTAACACAGTAAAACAAAGCCAAAAAGAAAATGAAAAAAAGATTGGATTCTTATCTCATTTCTTACCAGGCAAAAATGGCTATTTACCTGAGTGGTAATGAACGTAAGTTCTTATTTGGTTGTCCGGGTTCGAACCCCGGGTATATCACATCTTTTTGCTACGGGCTCCCTCACCTCACCCGAGGTCTCCTTCCCTTATGAGAAGGCTGGGTCCTGCCCCCCTATGTTGAGTACCAAAGAAAAAAGAAAAAAAAATCATTGGATAACTCGGCAGTTGAAAAAAATACAAGTGTAACTTATCACGAGAACGAGGGGTTGCTCAATTGGTTGGCTGCGTCACGTCTTAACAATTTGCGAGGGATCAATTTTACGTGTTTGGCAATTAACTAGTTAAAGTGAAGTAAAGTGAACCCAGACAAGAAATGACAATGGGTCACATCAAAAGTACACATTCAAAATTCCCTCTGAATTTTTCAAAAAAAGTAAAAAAAAACAACATTATTTCTCCACTAAAAGAAAAAAAACTCATTTTTTCTATATAAAAATTCAAAAAAACTCTATATCAAACAACTAAAAACAAAACACCATCATAACAACTTATATTTTAATTCTCTCTTGATTTGGTGCTTTACCTCACCATATTTCAATTCACCGTACATCCAAACAGCATGGGTATATACCATATTTCCCATGTGAGTGGACTCTCTCCTTCCCATTGTATGTGCTTCCTCTTTTTTACATTTGTGGCCTTTTTGGGCCCCAACACCCTAGGCTGGGGTACCAAAAAAACATATAACCCATCACCCACGTAACGCAAGAGGGCGTACGTTACTTAAAAAAAATGAAACATCTTCAGACTTTTTATCCATTAGATCTAACCTACTGAAATGATCTAAGTAAAGAAATCGATGGGATAACTAGAACTGGCAAATTAAATTAGTTTTCAATAAATGACTAATTTACAACCACCTCATGTATTTTAAAGGTCAGTTAATCCCATCAACAAACATGCCATGAGTTGTCAACTTGTCATGGTAAGATATACTTTAGCATAGTAACTTTCCAAGTCACGTGAATAATGGGTGATTCTTTTTAAATGGTAATTTTTTTTAATGCTTAAAAGTTTTTGTTTTTTTTTCTTTTCTTTTGAATGATTAAAAACTTGCTGGCTAGTCTAATAAGAGTGTTCATGGCCCGACCAAGGCATATTCAAGTAAGGCCCACCTTTAGAAACATAGGCTCTTATATGGGCCATGCTCAACATGGGCCGTAAGTTCCTAGTCCAAGCCCATTAGCATAAATCATGTTAGGCCTGAGCCCGCCCATGTTGTCAATCGGGCTAGGCCCAGTCCAGTATTAGAAATATAGTCTCGTATCCAGCCCAAGCCCAACATTGACCATAAGTTCCTGCCCTGAGTTTGTGCATTTTTAGTCAATCTGGCCTCACCCCTTTGGCCCCTCTAGCACTTAATCCAAGCTCGTACCAAATATTGAACATGCCAAAAGGTTTAATTCCAGGCCTCACCTGGTTTCGGGCTTTCTATTACTTAATCCAAGGCCGAACCAAATATTAAACTGGCCAAGAATCTAATTGTAGGCCCGGTCCGAGTACTAGAAACCCATGCCTAACACGGCCCAAAGCAGGTGGGGCTAGGCCCATCACAAACCCACAAATGAATGGGAGAGAAAGAGAGTCTTCAACTCTAATTACCAACATTAGGTCAGTCCGATATTCATTACCCATATTGAACTGTATGATTGTAATTATTAGTTTGCCATCATTAAATGAGTCCCGTTGTTTAATGACCCCCTAGTAATTACTATAATTAGCTTGGTTAATATGACTATTAACAATAAATGGGTCCCACATTGATTTTTCATAGATGGGTTCCTCAAGGATGTCCAATACTCGATAGAGTCCTTTGTTATAATCACCATTAAATGTATTACGTTTTGATTTCCAATATGTGGACCCACATTGATTAAACAACATTACTCGTGGTTGTCTAATAATTTCTTAATTAGATGGGCCCCACCTTGGTTGCCAATATTAAACTACTCTTGTATGACTACTAATAAGTAGATTCCCTTTGGGTCTATCATCCCTATTTTTCTATTTATTTATTGTTTTCCATGGATCATCTAGTGAAAATTGTATAAATTGCCGAACAACATAAGTTACACAATATTATAATATGACACTATTTTATTATGTAATAATAAAATCTTACAATATTCAAATTTGGTGATATTATATTCCGCAATTATCCAAACACCCTCTAATTCATTTTGTAATCAGGGATTGGTGATAATTCAGATAGATAATCTGTTTGCGAGTAGAGATGCAAACAGGTCGGTTTCAGGTTGGAACCATAGCCATTTTGGACCACAATCGAAACCATTTTGTATAGGGCAGCACCAGGTCTGGAACCTGTTTTTCTCGGCTCTTGACCCAGTTTTGATAGTCTACCTTCCATACCTTCCACCACTAATAAATCTCATCGTTTTCAAAAGTAATATATAGATTGTTATATAAAGTTTTTAACATTAACCCATACAAAGTCAAGAGCCATGTCTTAAAACACAAAACCATGAGTGATCCGTCTCAACTCATCGGAATCTATATGGATTTAGAACCATACTTGTCTAGCAATTGGAACATAAATTGGGTTCCAGATCTCAACCCATTTATAAATTGAAACGTGAAACATATTCAAACTCAATTTGTAACTGTTCGGAACCTTCGGATATTCGGATAATTATATATCCGTTTGCATCTCTAGTTGTGAAGGATGGAACTTGAGACGGGCCAGACCTGAAACCAATGAACCAGCCTGTAACAGTGAAATTAGGATTGGGCGGCTTGTTAGGGTTTGAGTCAGGCTCCAGTCTGGGTATTGAAACGTGCATGGACTTCAGGTCAGTTAATAGTACATATTTAAGAAAATATAATACATACACATTTATTGTAGATTCTATATATATATATATATATATATATATATATGTTCTGTAAAATTTGGGTTCCCTGGCCCCTCCTATCTCTGGCTTGTGCTTGACCCCTAAAACCAACAGCTACATGATTTTGGGATGGGTTTAGATTGAGACCATTCTTCTAACTTGACCCACCACCCAACCCAAACTAACTGTCTTGCTATGAGTCCTACTCAACAACCCAACCTGAAGGGTCCTACCTGTTAATTAAAGGTTCATGCGGACCTCTAGCATTTTCAACCCAACTAATGAGTGGGACAGAATCATGTGGAACCCATACATGTTACTCAAACGAAATCATCTTTGGACAGGAAACCTAAATCAGACCGATCTCATCATCCTCCTTCCCTGCTGCTGCTGCTGATTCACCATCTTCAGCAAAACCCCATCCTCGATGAGTGGAAATTCTCTCAAATCCAAGAGAATTCAATAAACATCCAATTTGATCTCCAATTATAATATATTAAGCTGAAATATTTTGGATCTAATTTTGACTCTCGGTTATAATTTTGACTGACGGTTATGTAACTACTCATGCAACTACCCACTCATTTTTTTCATCAAACTACTCATATTTCAATTGTTTCTATATAATTATACCATTTTTGCTCCAATTTCTCTATTTCTAATTTACCGCCAATCAAACTGGTGGACTGAAACAAGACCCAATTTCCACCATAAATCAAATGAGCATTTGCTTAAATGAAGTTAAGGATACAAAAGTCACCATGACTTAAAGTGCTTCTATTTATTGGTGAATTAAAATGGTAACTTGGTGAAGTAAGAAATGGGCGCCTGGTATAAATCACCTGAGGGGTAGAATGAGACATTAGCCTTGCCAGAAGGCCTATCCATCTCCTCTCTTTTCCAGGTGTTCCCTGCGACCCCTACCTCAGAGCAAGTCACATTCCATTGGCAAGATCCAGCAATGTCTGATCTTTGGACAATGACTCTTATCAGGTTGCCATCAACATCAAGACCTCCTCTTTCCCTTGACGCAAGCAGCAGCATGGACTGATACACCTAGAGATCATTCCTCCTTAGGACTAGGAGAACAGCTTGCGTTGTTGACGTGGCAAAAGGAAATTGACCCAAATCCTCAAAGATTTACAATTGTCAAATGTAGGCTTTTTACAACTTTGTGGAAAGTGAAAATCTTTTTCCACTTCGATGTCTCTCAACTAAATTATTGAAAGTCTCACATTCCAAAATCCCAAACCTCTCACAAACTTTGAACTCTTCTTGTATTGGCATTGGATGCAATTTATATGCGGTGCACTATTAGATTGCTTATTGCTGACATATTTTTATATGTAATTAACGCATTTTACTTTTTCTCCAATGTTAAGTATATTATATGGAGAGCAAGTGGTTCTTCAATTGATTGGTAACCCCGCATTTCATTTGACTGCCCATAAATCAATAATCATCGGGTATGCCACTCTTCCAATGTATGTGGACTCTCCTTCCCATAGTGTGTTGGCTTCTCTTCCCATGTGTGTGGGCTCTCTTGAGTCTCAGCCCCTGAGGCTAGAGTACCAAAAAATTATATTTGTAGTTCATCAAGTGTGAGAAAAAAAAATTCAATGTAATGAGGGAACCCACTTTGGTTTGTTTAGATGCTAGAAGAAAAAAAAGACATCTCAATTTCCCACACGTGAAAATTTTCCGCAGTTAAATGCAATGCTTTTGCATACAAAAGAAGATTCTTGTAGAGGAATTCTAATGTTATCCAAACATGTCCTAAGTCTACGCTTTATTAGCGCATAGTGACACTGCATTATTAGTTCTACCCACCAAATTAATTTCAATTTGCAAGAGAAACTTTTCCGGGTTTTAATTGTGGAAGGAGATGCTTTGATTGTGAGTACGTGTGCTAGAGGAAGGGATCGAGATGATCTATGGCGAATGGCTTCTATCTTATGGTTGCAAAATAAAAAGAGAAGCCATGATCAGCTTCAATTTTCAAGGTCAAGGGTTTTTTAGAAGTTCTTTTTTCCTTTTTAACCCCACATGGATTAGTTTTTTTTAGGTGTGTGTGAAGTAAAATCATAATCTAATGTTCCTATCTTTGTATGGTTCTCTTGGTTGGAACTTCTTTCTTACTAATGGATTTCACATGACAGTGAAAATGTATATAAACCCTATGACACTGCCTTTTTGATAGATATTGCCCTACTAATTTTTTCAGTGATGTTGGACTGTCTTAATTATGATTTTGTTGACCCACTTAGAGATGCCCTTAGGCTACCTTATCCTATACTTAAAATTGGTATTAGTAACTCGACAAAGAAAGACATTATCAGTCATGTCATACCCAGTTCTTTTATCCTTGTATGTTAGTGGCCACAAACATATATAATGGCACTTTATGGTAGAACTTCCTTGTTCTTCTCAGTCCATATCCAAGAAGAGGAAAGAGAGATTTGAGGGGCTGAAGGGTTGTTACATTTGTGAGTGTATACAGAAATAAGAACAATAATGTACAAGGCAATTTTGGACGGGGTCGCCCATCAACTCACCATGTCAAAGTCCAAACGCAGTAGTAGGAAAACAAAACTTATAGCCAAAAAAAGGACTGGCTTGTTACCTCGGTGGTAAGAGACATCATTTCTTATCCAGTAAGAACGGCTATTTACCCGAGTGGTAATGAGCGTCCGTTCTTACTTGGCTGTCCTGGAACCCTGGATACGTCACCTCTTTTTATTTGTGCTGACTCATTTTCCACTTGTGTGGACTTTTTTCTTACTTATGCGGGCATCCTTTACACTTGAGTAGGCTACCTTCCAGTGTGTATGCGGACTCTCTCTTGGGTCCCAGCCCCCTTGACGGTATAAAAAAAGAAAATCTTACATGATTGCCTCGGGTTCGAACACTGGATATGCCACTTTTCTTCACCCAAGGGCTCCCTCACCTCACACGAGGTCTCCTTCCCTCATTAGCAAGGTACCAAAGAAAAAAGAAAAAAAAATCATTGGATAACTTGGCAAGTTAAAACAAAATACAAGTGTAACTTATCGTGAGAACAATGGGTTGCTTAGTTGGTTGGCTACATCATGTCTTAACAATTTGCCTAGGGATGAATTCTTAGGTACATGCCACATTTCCCATGTGAGTGGACTCTCTCCTTCCGATGGTATGGGTTTCCTCTTTTTTAAATTTGTGGCATCTTTTGGGCTCAACACCCTTAGGCTGGGGTACTAGGAAAACATATAACTCATCACCCACGTAATACAAGAGGGTGTGTTAGTTAAAAAAATAAAACATCTTCAGACTTTTTATCCATTAGATCTAACCTACTGAAATGATCTAAGTAAAGAAATCGATGGGATAACTAGAACTGGCAAATTAAATTAGTTTTCAATAAATGACTAATTTACAACCACCTCATGTATTTTAAAGGTCAGTTAATCCCATCAACAAACATGCCATGAGTTGTCAACTTGTCATGGTAAGATATACTTTAGCATAGTAACTTTCCAAGTCACGTGAATAATGGGTGATTCTTTTTAAATGGTAATTTTTTTTAATGCTTAAAAGTTTTTGTTTTTTTTTCTTTTCTTTTGAATGATTAAAAACTTGCTGGCTAGTCTAATAAGAGTGTTCATGGCCCGACCAAGGCATATTCAAGTAAGGCCCACCTTTAGAAACATAGGCTCTTATATGGGCCATGCTCAACATGGGCCGTAAGTTCCTAGTCCAAGCCCATTAGCATAAATCATGTTAGGCCTGAGCCCGCCCATGTTGTCAATCGGGCTAGGCCCAGCCCAGTATTAGAAATATAGTCCCGTATCCAGCCCAAGCCCAACATTGATCATAAGTTCCTGCCCTGAGTTTGCGCATTTTTAGTCAATCTGGCCTCACCACTTTGGGCCCTCTAGCACTTAATCCAAGCTCATACCAAATATTGAACTTGCCAAAAGGTTTAATTCCAGGCCTCACCTGGTTTCGGGCTTTCTATTACTTAATCCAAGGCCGAACCAAATATTAAACTGGCCAAGAATCTAATTCTAGGCCCTATCCGAATACTAGAAACCCATGCCCAACACGGCCCAAAGCAGGAGGGGCTAGGCCCGTCACAAACCCACAAATGAATGGGAGAGAGAGTCTTCAACTCTAATTACCAACAT
Organism: Cinnamomum chago; assembly: GCA_038049695.1. Classification (NCBI taxonomy): domain Eukaryota; kingdom Viridiplantae; phylum Streptophyta; class Magnoliopsida; order Laurales; family Lauraceae; genus Cinnamomum; species Cinnamomum chago. The sequence continues at coordinate 10,062,818 of CP142454.1, read as the reverse complement.
TAGGTCGGTCCGATATTCATGACCCATATTGAACTGTATGATTGTAATTATTAGTTTGCTATCATTAAATGAGTCTCGTTGTTTAATGTCCCCCTAAAAATTACCATAATTAGCTTGGTTAATATGACTATTAACAATAAATGGGTCTCACATTGATTTCTCATAGATGGGTTCCTCAAGGATGTCCAACACTCAATAGAGTCCTCTGTCATAATCACCATTAGATGTATTACGTTGTGATTTCCAATATGTGGACCCACATTGATTAAACAACATTACTCGTGGTTTTTAACATTTAGTCTAATAATTTCTTAATTAGATGGGCCCCACCTTGGTTGCCAATATTAAACTACTCTTGTATATGACTACTAATAAGTGGATTCCCTTTGGTTCTATCATCCCTATTTTTCTATTTATTTATTGTTTTTGATGTATCATACTATCATCTAGTGAAAATTGTATAAATTGCCAAACAACATAAGTTACACAATATTATAATATGACAGTATTATATTTATTATGTAGTAATAAAATCTAACAATATTCAAATTTGGTGATATTATATTCTACAGTTATCCAAACAACTCCTAATTCATTTTGTAATCAGGAATTGGTGATAATTCAGATAGATAATCCGTTTGCGAGTAGAGATGCAAACGGGTCGGTTTCAAGTTGGAACCAGTCATTTTGGACCATAATCGAAACCATTTTGTATAGGGCAACTTCATGTCCAGAACCTGTTTTTCTCGGCTCTTGACCTAGTTTTGAAAGTCTACCTTCCATACCTTCCACCGCTAATAAATCTCATCGTTTTCAAAAGTAATATATAGATTGTTATATAAAGTTTTTAACATTAATCCATACAAAGTCAAGAACCACTAAGAGTTTTTAACATTAACCCATACAAAGTCAAGAGCCATGTCTTAAAACACAAAACCATGAGTGGTCCGTCTCCACTCATTGGAATCTATATGGATTTGGAACCATACTTGTCTAGCAATTGCAACATAAATTGGGTTCCAGATCTCAATCCATTTATAAATTGGAACGTAAAACATATTCAAACTCAATTTTTAACTGTTTGGAACCTTTGGATATTCAGATAATTATATATCCGTTTGCATCTCTAGTTGTGAAGGATGGAACTTGGGACGGGCCAGACCTGAAACCAATGAACCAGCCTGTAAAAGTGAAATTAGGATTGGGCGGCTTGTTAGGGTTTGGGTCAGGCTCCAGTCTGGGTATTGAAACGTGCATGGACATCAGGTCAGTTAATAGTACATATTTAAGAAAATATAATACATACACATTTATTGTAGATTCTATATATATTCTTTAAAATTTGGGTTCCCAGCCCCTCTTATGTGTCTGGGTCACTCTGGCTTGTGCTTGACCCCTAAAACCAACAGGCAACAGCTACATGATTTTGGGTTGGGTTTAGATTGAGTCCATTCTTCTGGCTTGACCTGCCACCCGACCCAAACGACTTGTAGTGCGATGAGTCCGACTCAACAACCCAACCTGAAGGGTCCAACCTGTCAATTAAAGGTTCATGCCGACCACTAGCATTTCCAACCCACCTAGTGAGTGGAACAGAATCAAGTGGAACCCATACATGTTAGTCCCAGGAAAACATCCTTGGACAGGAAACCTAAATCATCAGACCTATCATCATCGTCCACTGGCTTTGCTGCTGCTGCATATTCACCATCTTGGCTCGGCAAAACCCCATCCTCGATGAGTAAAAATTCTCTCAAATCCAAGAGATTTCAATAAACATCCAATTTGATCTCCAATTATAATATATTAAGCTGGAAGGTTTTGGTTCTAATTTTGACTCTAGGTTATAATTTTGATTGACGGTTATGTAATTACTCATGGAACTACCCACTCATTTTTTATTTTTTTTTCATTAAACCACTCATGTTTCGGTTGTTCATATATAACTATACCCTTTTTGCTCCAATTTCTCTATTTCTAATTTACCGCCAATCAAACTGGTGGACTGAAACAAGACCCAATTTCCACCATAAATCAAATGAGCATTTGCTTAAATGAAGTTAAGGATACAAAAGTCACCATGACTTAAAGTACTTCTATTTATTGGTGAATTAAAATGGTAACTTGGTGAAGTAAGAAATGGGCGCCTGGTATAAATCACCTGAGAGGGGCAGAATGAGACATTAGCCTTGCCAGAAGGCCTATCCATCTCCTCTCTTTTCCAGGAGTTCCCTGCGACCCCTACCTCAGAGCAAGCCACATTCTATTGGCAAGATCCAGCAATGTCTGATCTTTGGACAATGACTCTTATCAGGTTGCCATCAACATCAAGACCTCCTCTTTCCCTTGACGCAAGTAGCAGCATGTACTGATACACCTAGAGATCATTCCTCCTTAGGACTAGGAGAACAGCTCGCGTTGTTGACATGGCTAGGTTCAGGAAATTGACAGCTTGGAAAGTTGTTCATGGATTGGTCTACTTCCAGATTAATCACTTGTTGGGTGTCTTCTTCTTTAATTTCACTGAGGAACGCATGATTTATGACTGCCGTATGTGCCTCAGCTGGGTCAACTGCATCTTCTTCACCAATGTCATCCTTAGATTTTTCATCGTCAGCAGCTTTTATTTCCTTTCCTTTATTGTGTGATTTAAATCCTTCTCGAACACGAACATACAATGGTCCCTGCAAGGCCTTACTGAAATCTTCATCGCCACTGGCTGCAGAGGTAACAATCTGGAACGTCCACACACTTTTTATTGTGAATAGCAATTGATATATAGTGCTTGAATCACAATGTGTGCGCATGCGTACGCGTGCGCTTGTGCAGGCGTGTTCAGGTAGGCCCCATAAACCACTTTATTTAAGCATTGTCATCAGAATCTAATATACTTCCTGCTGAAGTATATGATTAAAAAGAATCAGCATTCATGAGGCCAATGGCATATCGCATGCAAGCTTAGGTCCATTATTTGATAGCTATGGCCCGCAACAAATTCAGGTGAGTAATCATAAAGAGAAGTAACACTACCACAGTACCAGTACTCGTGAACTCATGATGCAGGTTAGTATATCTAACATCCAGCACCTGATCATGTTCATATATACTTGATTAACATTAAATAGGACTAAAATAAATAAACCTGTGACTAAAGAAATTTCTGCAAGATACAACTCATATATGGCAAATGCAAGGATCCAGATCAATCATTTAATGAAGCATCGGAGGGTAGACAATTAGCTAGATTTTTACCTTCCTATAAAGCTTGAAACCACTTCCTAAGAGCTGCCTTGAGATGAAGTTAATAAGTGTTGGAGGAACAAATTCAATCTTCAAATCCATATTCAGTATTGTCCTACATGAGAAGAATCAAGTCTCTTACTGAAGTCCTCAATAAAACTAACATCAGGAAAATGAAACATGGATACGTAATATAGGTTTATAATGAAAATTGTTGCTTTGCATAAATTTTAATTAATGACCAGAAAGATGAAGAAAAATGTATCAACATAACAAGAAATGAGTTAAATGTATAAAATGACATTTTATACTACCAAAATACAGGAATCGAAGACAAATTATGGTCATGCGTAATAGGTGTATGTTTGACATCAGACGGCAAGTTTTCAGTAGTGGAGAGTTTGTTTTACTGGGTGAAGATAAAAATAAGCATGAGTGGTGACAGATTCAGCTCGAGAAAAACTTATGAACATAACAAACTTATCCAAACGTGGAACTTGTTCATTTGTATTTGAAGCATGAAACTAATATTACAAAAGAGGAGAAACAGAATGAGGATTTTCGCGACAGTGATTCCTTTGGACGCCCAGCCAGTCCCTTTTAAAGTTATACACTTACATGAGATAAGCCTAATCTTAAGGATTATCTCAACACTCTTTCCTAATAATCCTGTTTGGAAATTATACAGTAAATTCACTGTTTGTTACAACTTCTAGATCAACCCTAATCCATAAACCCATAATCCAGGCCCACAAGGCTTATTGGGTAGGAGGCCCTTTTGGTTGACCCATTGTTCCCAAGTCCTTTTTCAAATTCTCTTTACATTCCCCCTCAAATTAATGTGAAGTAGGATGGATCATCAATTTTCTTGTGAGCAAATCATGATGTGATTTTGTTATAGCTTTAGTGAACAAGTCTGCCATTGCTGTTCGGAAGAGATGTGGGGTAAGAGAGGTCTTGAGAGAGTAAATGTTGTCTAATCAAATGGCAGTCAACCTATGTGTTTGATTCTTTCATGAAACATGGGAAATGAATAGATGCCATCCGCATGGCACACTAGTATTATCAGCATAAAGAGTTGTAGCATTATATTGAGGAACTCCCAATTCTGCAAGAAATCATCTCAGCCAGACAATCTCACTAGTAGTAGACATGTTTGGCCCAAGTCCTTTTTTCCCCACCTCTCTACAACTAATTTAACTACTATTTTCACCTTTTACTTAGATGCCCACAAGTGGCTGACTTCACCCAAGAAAACATGTTTCCAAGTAGAAAAATGTCTTACCTTCCCATGGTGCATCTTTGTCAGTTGTCACGGTCTCACAGGTTAAAATTCTTTATGGGAATAGGGCCTTTAATATCCGTCTTCTTAATATAAAAGAAAAAAGAAAAGAACTCTAAATCCAGAAAATTTGGCTGGAAACTAGAACAAAGGTAAAACATGTGAACAAGAGCTCACTTATCTCAAAGTTGAGTCAACAACCAACTCGTTCCATCACAATGGATGAGATACTCCTTGCACAAGCAATCTATATGTTATTCATCGCATCCATCATTATCCAAAGAATCTCCTGGATGAGGCATTCTATAATCTATATCCTAATCATGCAATCTATGTTGCTCGGCCATTGTTGAAACTAAATATCAAGCCATGCTTATTATGATGTTTACGAATTGCTATGGCTGAAGGCCTTGCTGAAGTGTTGAGGTTAAACTCCCAATGACGCTCCAATGCAATAATTTAGCAGCTATTCACATGTAACCATATCCTCAAATTCAGTGCAATAAAACATATTAAAGGTGATTGCCATGTTATGACTCGTGAATGAAAAGATTGCTTTAAACCAGATCTAAAATCTCTAACAAAGGTCTAAGGATCAAATTGTAAATTTTCTAACAAAGAATGGTTGGAACAAGCTTCATGGAACTTGCAAACAGCATATTATTGATGTTCATGCTCCAGACTGAGGGTGAGAATAAGAAGACAGGTTTACATATTTTGTGGCCAGGCGGAGCATTATACCAAGTTGTTATTTGATCAGTGACTTAACACAACATCAATGGCCTAATTCATTTCTTGTCACCACTTCTTTGTTTCTTTGTTCCATCCTTCTTCCTCTTCTTCACAGCTCTAATCCCCAACCCATTGGAAAATCAACTGAAACAATATCTCTTGCAAGTGTTCAATAACAAACAAGATTTTTTTTTTTTACTTCAATATCATATTTTTAGAATCATAAAGACGGTAAATTGGTAGCTAGGGGATTCATCCAATAGAATGTTATTCTAAAGCAGGAAATATTTCGGTTGCTAAGAGCTATGATTAATAGATATGGTATGGATACAAAATAGGCATGCAAATGCGGTACACATAAAAAAGAACTAGATAATGTATAATTATATAGATGCTTCGCTTATTTTGAAGTATCTTAAATCATAGACTAAGAGTACTTCCAGATATGATTCAAGGACTAACTGATAAAGGGAAGCATTACAACATACCGGAAATAGGTTCCATTTGAGCTCACTTTCTGTAACGCAAAGCCCCCCACCAAATCAATTCGTACTATATCCCTTGCTTCAGGAATTCCATCGCGGGTAAACCCGTGAGTTCTCATTTCAACATGCTCTGTGTCAGAGACCTAAAAAAAAAAAAAACAGAGTTAACAGGCAACAAGAGTAGTATATGCTCATCACATGGATATGAAATGATTAGGCTATGACTATGTAGAAGTGATTGAGTGGTTCAGGGCTCCAATCTGTTGATCTGATGGAGCAAATTTTTACATGAATCACAAGTAATTTTACTTCATACAGCAGAAAATGGAAAACCCAAAGCCTTTGATCAATGGCCTGTAAAAACTGGTTAAGACAGGAATACAATAAAGGTCCATATTCAATGTAGAAAATACTAAACATCGGATGGTAGGATCTCCAATTTAGTAAGCGTGTGTTCTATCCACAATGGGACCCTTATATCATAAATGTGTAGAATTAACAAAATGAAATGAACATGTACAATTTAAAGGCCTGGAGATACAATCATACAACATATTTACTCAGGCCAAGGATCTGTAATTCCTCAAGACAACAGAACCAGTGAAGAGAGAAACAACAACTGTTAGAGCTTTCAAGTGATTACCGTATTCATAAGAACAACAATGAGATCATCTTGAAAATATTCTAGTTCGAAAGTGTGCAAAACTGCCTCCCTTGTTGTCAACGGCCATGGAACCTTCACCCTTTCTTCCAGATAGTTGGCAAGAATGTCAAGCCATTAAGCAGAGGAAAACTCAATCACTAAAAACAACCCCTCAATCAAATGCTAAATAATAGGTTTACTAACCTCACTAGAGAAATCTCTTCACCAATACGGATTTTTTTCAAGCAAGTGGAGGAGATAATTTTGAAAGGTGGAACACTAAATTGTGGCCACCTGTAAAAGCAGAAATAAGAAAAATATGGATAATAAAAGCAAAGCATGTAAATATCAACAATCACTAATTGTATTAAAAGTCACGAAAAAAAAAAGGATGTGGATAAAAACAGATGGGACCGTTATCTTCATGTAGTACATTTATTTACAAGTTAAAATATCAGTACTGTGATCAACAAATACCTGAATAAAATATTTATTTATTTGGTACTCAAACTCACGCAACTCCTCAACCAGCTGGACTTGACTACCAATGAGGGACAAAGAACATTGATTCCACTTTGATACGGTTTACGATCTGATTTAACTACCAATGAGGTCTGTGATCTAGTTCCAGTTTCAGAGCATTGCCATTGCTCTTGATACATGACTAAGAACATTAGTCCCATGGTCTCACCATCTAGAAATATCTAGTAAACATGACAAGAGATTGTTGGAAAGTTGGAAGACTCTTCTTGCCACAGCTACAAGGCTGCAAGTTTGAGCCAGCTTGCTAGTTAAAAACAGACGCATCTAGTAAACTCAGCATAGCATTATTAAGAAAAGGTCCTCACACTTTTATATATAGTAGTGATTAGGTGCACAATGCTACCATAATACATAGTACACCTCCCTGTTTTGGCAATCACTATATCTATACAAACAGAAAAAACACACAAGAAAGAAAGAAAGAAAGAAAGAAAAAGAAGCAGCAGATCTTCCTGTCTACTTGGCAGTTGCATACTCTTCAACATGCTTAACAAATGCACCTCTGGTGTCGCTGACAAGAAAGGCCTAGCTTAGCAAAATAGGAGAGAGAAGCTTTTTTCTTCCTAGAAAGCCCTAGGTTTTTGTCAATATATAGACTGCTGTGGAAATCAGAGAGATGAGATTTCTGTGAGTATGTTATGTTGCAGCAGGCGACCCAAAACATGTGAAACTTAATGACTTCCAGTGTTCTCCATCTATTCACATAATTTAGGTTTTTCAGGAACCAGGGGCGTTTTTCTACCAATTTTTTGAATCCAAACCTTAAAAAAACACAAGAAGTGCGGCATGGAGGAGGGCACACAAAGCATGGTCCAGAAATGAAACTGAAAAGTGAGGAAATGATGGAAAAGGGCCATACCATTTTTCAAAAAGGGTTGCTTCCCACCCAACACATAAACCTGCATCACGAGTTAAATATATCTTCAACTTTGTGCTAGTGTCATAACCAAATATATCTGCCGGTTGTAATGCAAGTGCTGCACTCAATATTGCAAGATGCAAATCCGCATCTAGGACTTTTACTTACACATATCAATAGGCCCGTCTACATAGCCTTCAATCAGCATAGTATGAAAGGGGGTGCCTTGAGGACCTTCCCTATACATAATACGGTGTTGATCGTTATCTTTTTTTATCTGGCAAAACCAATAAATATGAAATGTCAATGTGTTGATATCAAAGAGAACTAAGATTTGAACTTCCACATACAAAAACTAAAAGACAAAAAAATATTAAACACATTTAAATGGCAATCTATCCAACATATATGATATACTATCTTACTGATATTTGGAGCATCCATCAATGCATCCAGATAGGCCTTATAAAAACTTAAAAAGACATAGATAACCGCTCTCATGAGAACCGAAATATTTTATATAGGGGAAGTTTCAAGTGCATCCATCCCTCACCATAGGGTGAGGGATGCTTCCAAAAAATGGGGGATTTCAAGTACATAGGGTGAAGTACAAAAGCGGGATTCATGTGCAAAAAAGGGAAAGTGCCCTCACCCCATGGTGAGGAATGGATGCACTTGAACATTTCCCTCATATATATATATATATATATATATATATATATATATATATATATAACAAGAATTTTTATGGTCATCCCTAAGCATGGAGCAGCATGAACTGGCCCCACCCATCCAAAACTTGACTCATCTGAGTTCTTTATACTCTTGGATTGATCATGCAAATTTGGTACCAATCAGACTTTATATATCGGCTAGGATTTGGACATCTTCGAAACCCTCAAAGTACCCCCCCATGATCACCCACTCCAAGCTTAAGAACAACCTGGCGTTACATGAAGGCATATATTATACATGCATATAGACACACACCCAGAAGAAGAGAACATACCTTCCAGTCACTTTGTGATATCCCATGAGTCGTTGTTGCCTCACTCTTATTTCCTGAAGAACTCCTCAACATCTGAAGAAAATGTGATACTTCTGTAGCGCGTCTCTGCACAACATCTCCCAGATCTCCTACACAGCATATAGCAAAGTTACAACTAGCAAGCGTTAACTAGTCATAATTATCACAAATAACCAGTGAATCAATATCATAGAATGAACTACAATATATACATCAAGACAGCGGATGGGGTGACTGATGCAGAATACAGCGAAAGACTTCCTCTTCAGTAAGAATGTCCACTAATTTACTTGCCCCATCTATATACATGACAAAGAAATGCCTCAATCCAAAACAACACCCCTTAAAAAAAGCTAATCTTGAAATGGTACAAACATGTCCTGGCCAAAATGCAGCTTCTCAGTAAGGTTTCCAATATAAGGTTCAACAAGACATTATATGCTAAAGGGATTGAATTTTTTAATCAACAGAAAAAAAAAAAATTTAAATCACATCCATGCATTAGAAAGCCAAATCCTTTCTGATATCAACAGCTACATATTTGCAGAGAAAATTTTTAAATCAACTGTTACTCAGAAAATCTAATGCTACTATGCTAGCATGAAGTCTTTCTTAGAATCGAAGATAACATTTCAGTCTTACAACAACCACTTTTTCGAGTCCACATGGCAGTATTCTACTCATTTCCAAGCCATTTTACATAGGGCCACATGTGAAGATGTCGCATACAATGTATCAGGTGGCTCCACGATGAAGAATTGAAGATAACCAGATCACATCAGGCTCGTCCACTCATCTAGTAGGCTACACATGTACTGAAGGACAACAGTCAAGAAGAGTTTACGACCGTCTAAAATTAAAAAGTGAAGACATGTCCGGTTTACCTAGTGGGTGGACCAGGTCATTACATGGTAGAGCTCACCAACACATGGAATTTGGCATGTGTGAGACACAGTGGCCATGTGTGGTAGAACAATTTGGGGCATGGACTATGGAAAGACTAGTGTCTTAAATTAGCTGACTCTAAAAAAAAAATAATAAAGTAAAATGAAATGTTGGTCATGATATCCATTGTTCCATAAAAACTGGCTGCAAGTGATGATTAAGGTATCCTGCCACTAAGAGGTACAGGGATCAGTGTAACTGGGTACTGTTGGGCAAAGGGAACACACACACACACACACACACACACACACAGAGCACAACATAACACATGAAAGAAAACACTTTCATAAACTAGCACCTCAACTCTAAAAGTTCCAATGAAATGAAACCCATCAGGCCAAATGAAAAACCAACCTTCTATCTCACATGGGGATGAGTGTAGCAGCTGATGATTGATGAGAGCCTTAACTGAGTTCTCGCTCACAAGGTCGGGCAATGCTAGAGTCTGATCCAATCTCTCTCGGTACTTCAAGATATTCTGTTTCTTCTCCATTAGGAACTAACGATCAAGCTCTTTCAACAATCCAGATGGCAACAATGCTATAATTGTACAATCATCTTCTAGAATTTCTGAATATGAGGCCCAAGAACCTGCCATTTAGCATAAAATACAAAAATACCCCTTATGTTAGCAATGGGAATTGATATATTTAGATAGAAACACTCATCCTTTCTTCTTTCGGTGTTCGAGTAGTACAGAATAAAAACAACCAGATATCGCTCGCGACAAAAACGAACATAGAAACAGATAGTCCCTACAACCAAATTTGGTTACTATCACTTTTGGTCAAAGGAAATAGGTCATTTTTTGTTAATGTGCAACCCCATTTTATTGTAACCTTCTCATTTGACTGATTTTGAAAACAAACAATGTGTGGTAATCTTATTTAAAATTCAAAAATTGGTTATCGAATTGGTGAATTTGAGGTTGCAAAGTAAGTCCCAAATAGCTTTGAAAATGGAACTGTATCGGAGCTGTATCTTTTGATAGAGAGTGGGATTTGAGATCCATCAGTTGCGCTGCTTTACCTCATTAAGCATTTTACTTTACCAAACCAATATCATTTCCATTGATTTGACATTTCCATTAGCTTACAAGTAAAACAAGCACGGTCAGGGCTCAGGACCTTGTTAATTCTTCTCAAGACATGACAGTCAAATCCCAGGCGTAACTGCTTTGACTCGCTTAGATCGACTCAATACTGGTACTTAATGAGTTGATCAACTCAACCGAGTCAACTGAGTCATATGTTAGTCGCAGAATAAGTCTACTTGTTTTTTATGGTGACGACACTAAACACAAGATTTAGTTCCTTGCCAATGATATTAATAATCAGTGTTGTTATAGTTGTTCCACTGATTAATACAATGTAATAGTATATAATAATATATACATGGACACACGCTTGCGTGCGAAAAAACAAAAAACAAATATATATATATATATATGAGGAAATTTCAAGTGCCTCTATCCCTCACCATAGGGTGAGGGACACTTCCCCTTTTTGCACATGAAGACAAGCAAGTGTACCTTACCCTGTGTACTTGAAAAGTAACTTTTGTACTTGAGAATTTCCAATTATGGATGCACTTGAAACTTCCCAATAAATAAATATATATATATATATATATATATATATCCTAGCAATCTCTTCAAAGTTCAAAATCGACTACAATCATAACCAAACAGGGTAAAAAAAAATTTAAATAAAGGACTAATCATCTGCACCAATCAAAATAGCTCTAAAGTACCTCTTCGCAGTATGTTTCATCCTAACTTAAAACCAGATATCAAATCATAAAAATCTTATAAACTAAAACTAATTTTAATGATCTACACAGATTCAGAGAAACCCGATTTCCCCCTTGACCATATGAACTAAAAATCCTCACAGTGCATACTTCATACCCCATATGCAGATTCAACCATATGGTTCAAACAGGGTACAACCAATCTGATGGGGAGCATTCAAAAATCAACCCCATTTCTGCTGACCAAAGATATGCCTGTCCCCATTTCATTGATCAGCAGAAATGAAACCTCCCTATCAGAAAACTTACACAGCAAACCCCATCGAAACCGACACCCCCCTCAGATAACCGGTCGGGATCACTGAATCGTGTGACCCAATATACTTATTATCGAAACCCAGCAAAATATAAACAGATTAAGCTCGAAACCCTATAATTTCACTTAATCAGATCACAACAATATAATAATACTAATGTAATCACAACTAAAATCATGCTGATATGATAACATCACACCACCAACTAAATCAAGCAACAAAGCTTATAGAAATTGCAATAAGTCATGGGCATCCCAATATGAAAGAAGTCTTTAACAGTTCTGAAGACTACCCATTTCACATCTTCGCATACAAAGCCGAGAAAAAGGAGTCATAACCTATGTACCCACTTGCAAATGGTTATATGAGAAAAGATACCTGAATAGAAGAAGAAGGAGAAGAATAGCAACAACAAGGAGTACAAGAAGAAGATAAAGCTGGGGTTAGTAGTTGCAGCATTTATCAGCTCATAGTAATGACAAAGGACGTGATTGAGGACAGGACAGGTGTAGAGAGACGAAGTGAGAGAATAGGGAGAGAAAAGCATGAGGAACAGATTTACAAAAAGCCGCTGATATTTCCTATATTTACAAAAAACTCAGTAATTTTGGTTACACGGATGGCCAAAGCCTACTTCTCACAAGCGGTGAAAAACAATTTGGACTGGGTAAGATGCCCTTTGATTAAGGGCATGATGTTTGATTGTATGGAATATATAGGAATTAATAGTCAAATGGGCTAGAAGAAAGAATATGAAGGAAGGTGACAATGTAGATAGCAGTAGGACCTTGACTTTTAAGACTTGAATTACTAAGGTGATAGATAGGATTGTAAGCGGGTCGGTTCCGATCCAGGTTCATGATGGACCCAGAACCGGAACCGTTAAGGAAAATGTGGAATCGAATTCGGACCTGGAACTGTTTCAGAACCAGTTTCTTGGTTTCAGAACCGGAACCGAAACCATATATGGGATGGGTTCGGATTTGGATCCGAATTTAGGTAGAGAATGATATTAAAAAAATATAATTTTTATGAGAGATTTTTTAAGATTGAGATAATATATCAGGTCTCGGGTCCACGGGTCCGAACCAAGGTGGAACCAGAGACCTGGACTCATTTACTTATTGGGGCCAAAATAATGACCCAGCCACGGTTTTTAAAGGGTCGAAACTTCCTTGTAATCGAGTAATTGGGTACCCATTTTGATAGATTGGTATTCGTTTCCTATCTTCTCTTAATTTGATTTTTATTAAAAGAGTGATTATTTCCTACGTTGCCTTGCTTCACTATAAAGAGTACTTTGCTTTTGTATAATAATATTTGTTTCATTAATCTGATATTAGGGCTTAAAGAAACAAACACCACAGGCTTCCGACCTTATAAGTTTTCTCATGGCATGACGGTCAAGCCCTCCTCGTAACTGCTTTGACTCGCTTAGATACGACCCAATACTAGTACTTAATGAGTTGATCAACTTTAACTTCAGTCAGATATTACTCCCTGAATGAATCAACTTGATTTTTATGATGACAGCACTGGCTGGAAACAAGATTTAGTTGCTTGCTAACGATATTGATAATGGGTATTGTTGAAGTTGTTGTACCATTAATGCAATATTATAGTACATTAATGATATATACAGGGACAGAAAAAAAAAACCGTCCTATCAATCTCTTCAATGTTGAAAATAGGCTAAGAGCGTGTTGGGCATCTCTATTTCACACGCCTAATTGTCTAAAAGTGGTTTCGCAAAGACTTTTTTAGAAAGTATATTATTTGGTAAGTACATCCTATATTTCAGTATGAATCAGTGTTGTAGACATTCATGCCTGTGGCAGAAAGGATGTAAAAAGGAGTCCAACCAGAACAGACAATTATGATTCAAGCGGGTAGTGGAGGCTGTGCTAGCTTTAATAGATGGGCGCCCCTTGTGTACTTATTTATCTTTCTTTTCAGATTATGGCCTTTAAAGTTGAGATCTTAACCGATAAAAGTCTTTACAAGCTCAAACACGGCCACCATACAAAATTTAAGCCGTCCGTTCTCTATAGAATGATAGTCATGGATATACGTTAAAACTTCAGACATTAATTCCTTATAGATCTCAAGAAATCTCTAAAATATTATGAGTCATTGATGTGTATATATATGTATAAGGGTTCTGACATGTAGTGCTTGTGTTCTCACGTGATTGAGTTACAGTCCTTTTTTTTAATTTAATTGTGAGCTAGATAACGTAGATCTTAACCATTGAGGCTTTTATAACCTCAAGTATGTCCACTTAGTTTAAATTGAAGCCGTTTATCTATCATAGACCTCATGATATTTGAAAAAAGTCCAAAATTAGATACATGTATTTTTAGATATTTTTTTGGGCTCTAAGATTAAGATCAATCATCCAAGCCGTTGATCATCTTTAAACCACTATAAACAGCTAAGAGTACAATTTTATACCATTAATTCCTTGTACATCTACAGGATTTTGTGAAGAAAACCTATATCGTTGGATTCAAAAGAGCCTATTTCAAATTATCTTTTCGACATACCAACCAGTCTATTTATTCAAACATCTATTTTATGCAGATATATTTCATGCAGATCCGTTCTATAGAGATCTATTTTATATGGATAAGATTTAACAAATAGGGCCTAAAATCATAATCAAGCAAGTGAAAAAGTAATATCGGCACCAATAAAAATAGCTCTAAAGCACCTCTTCCCATGTATAGGATTTCTTAAGGCAAGAAAAGAAAAAGTAAAAAGTAAAAAGTAAAGCTATATATCAATCAAAATGCATGCATCATATGCTAATTTCAACAGTAAATACTAATCCAATCTTAAAACTAGATATATATATATATATATCAAATCATAAAAACTTCAAAAATCTACAAAAAATATAATGATATTCAGAGATTCAGAGAAAATTGATTATTCCCCTAAGCAAATGAATTAAAAATCCTCACAGATCATACTTCACGCCCTGCCCTGTGTGCTAATTCAACAGTGTGATTCAAACAAGGCACAACCAATCTGATGGGGCTCCCTAAATCAAAAGCATTCAAATATCAACCTCATTTCTGCTGAACAAAAATGTTTCTGTCCCTATAGTGAAACATTCTTATTATAAAATTTACACAGCATACCCTATCCAACAACACACCATCAGTTCAATGGTCGGGATTACTGAATCTTATGACCCAATACACTAGTTACCAATGCCCTAAAAACCATAAGCACGTCAAGCTCAAATTCCTATACTTTCACTAATTCATATCACAACAGTAACAATACTGATATGATCAAACAATAAGAAATGCTGATATGGTAACCTCACAACACGAACTTAATCAGGCAAGAAAACTGATAAAAATTATAATCAAATATGGGAATGTTGACGGCACGTGTTGAGGTCAACGTCTACTTTTGCTCTTGAACAATCATAATTGTGGTCGAGTTCTCGCCCACTATCACCAATTAATTATGGAATAAGTAGTAACTCAATGGGGTATAAAATCATATAACTACAGAAATTACTTTTGCGCTTGAACTATTATAATTGTGTCCGGACCCTCGCTTTGCAAAACTGCCCCAATACGCATGAGAAATATATTTGAAGTTTTACCACTTGAAGGTTTTACCTCTTGAAGGGTAAATGTGAAACAAATCTATTTTCGAAGGCCATCCATTTCACATCGTAGCATTCAAAGCCGAGAAAGAGATTCATGACCTAGCCATCCACTTGGAAATGGAAAGAAGAGAGGAAATGCCTGAAAGGAAGAAGAAGAGAACGACCGTCATCAAACAGGAAGTACAAAAAGAAGATAACCATTTTAATGACTGACCCTAGTAGGTGCAGCATTCATCAGATCATCAAAGTAACGACAAAATGACAAGATTAAAAGACAGGTGGAGACCGAGAGAGGACACAACAGGGCCAGGACGGATTCACGACTTTTAATATGAGTGCTGAACTTAAGTTACACTAAAAAAATAAGAACAATGTCTCACAAAAAATTATAAAAAATAACAACAATGTCCCATCAAAGATAGCAACAATGGGTACTTGACGATGCGACATTATAACCTAAGATAGTAAATAATCATCAATATACAATACATAAGACTTGTTTTAATTTTTTTTCCTAAGTTTTTTTTTTCTTTTCATTTTCAGCTCACAATGAAGTGATGAACAGAGTTACAGAGGTACTGTAAATGGAAAATCCAATCTCACAACGTGGCATGCTGGCAGCTTCTAGTAACACAAAGAGCAAATTTTTCTCCACAACCACAAAGAATCAAGATGAAGAATAGAAAGAAACTACAAAACCTCCATTTCATAAAATTATAAGGGCGTGTTTGGATAAATGATGAGTGGAATAAAATGAAGTGGATTTCACATGTAGAGTGGAGTGAAGAGATGTAGGTTGAAATTAAAGTAGAGTACTTCACTTTACTCCATTTGGATGCTTATTTTGAAGTTAAGGTTTGTAGTAGAATCCACTTTTACTCAAAGAAATGGAAGTATTTAGAGTTGAAATAAAGTGGAGTACATGATGCTCACAACATTACTTCATCTATTGGGCCAGACTCATCCAAACGGGGTAGAGTTGAAGTTTTAGATTGTTAATGCCCATTTAACTTCACTCTACTCTATTTTTTGCCTATCCAAACAGGCCCTAAAAGAAGAACAAAAAACCAGAAAATAAACAAACCTATGTAATAAAAACACCCCAAATTCGTATCTAAGATTCGGAGGGCACAACCACACAGAATCAAGATGAAGAATAAAAATAAACTACAAAACCTCCATTTCAGAAAACCATAAAAGAAGAACAAAAAACTAGAAAATGAACAAAACCATGTAATAAAAACACCCCAAATTCGTACCTAAGATTCGGAGGGCACAACCACAAAGAATCAAGATGAAGAATAGAAATAAACTACAAAACCTCCATTTCAGAAAACCATAAAAGAAAAACAAAAAACTAGAAAATGAACAAAACCATGTAATAAAAACACCCCAAATTCGTACCTGAGATCCGGAGGGCACAACTACAAAGAATCAAGATGAAGAATAGAAAGAAACTACAAAACCTCCATTTCAGAAAATCATAAAAGAAGAACAAAAAACCAGAAAATGAACAAACTCATGTAATAAAAACACCTCAAATTCATACCTGAGATCCAGAGGCAAAGAGAGAGTCGCCGGAGAGAGTCTCCAGCAACCAAGCAACGAATTCGCAAACCACTGAAACCAGCTACTTGGAGTGACGGAGGCAGCCTCAATGTTTAAATGGGTGAGACCGTGAGACTAAGAGAGTGAGAGGTAACAGAGAGACAGAGACAGAGAATAAGAAAAGGGTTTTGACTTTTGAGACTTGAGTTGTGACTTGTGAGACTGACCCCAAAATTAAAAAACTAGTTTTTTTTTTTTTTTTTTGCTGAAAGCTTGGGTGGGCTGCAACCACCCCCACCCGCCCCCCCAATCCGCCCCTACAGGGATTGAAAGGAAAAATGGAAAATTACATATAGCCCCATGATATTTCCCATATTTACAAAAACATCGCTGATTAAACTCCACCTATGCTACCATCTAAAGTTCTAAACTCTTCTCACGCTATCGGTCAACTACATTGACGAGTGAGTAATAAAACAATTTGGAATGGGCACCCTCAACAAGAGGATTTAGGGGAAATTGTGGCAATATACACGGGATCTTTATTTTTCTGAGATTTGAATGACTATGGAGATGAGTAGGTATTCATTTCTTATTCGTTTTTATTATCGATTTTCATTGAAAGAAATATTATTTCATAATCACTTTTAAATATTTACCCTTATATTCTTTTAAACTTTGTAAGTTGCAATGTTGATGCCAATCCCATGTAAAGGAGGGGGGTTGCATCCATGGCGTGTAAAGTGAAGCATCAACGGGCAACTTTTAAGTAAGTTTAATCTTAAAAGCATGCAATGTAACAGCAAATTGTAGCTGTAAAGGGACATTTTCTTATAGGAGTAATCTACTCACTGTTTCTTTGTGAGGCCCCCCTCCTAGATAAATGAAAGTCAATTAATGGAGGTAGGGGATAGAAAGGTCTCTCCATAGATAGATAAGAGAAAGAAAAAGAGTCAGCCCCATCAAAATGCTTCTAACCCTTTTATCAAAAACCTCAAATTGTAATGGTCTTTTTAACTGTAAATTCTTTTGAGATACAAGCGGACGGTGAGAAAAGTAGGTATCAAAATAGGTTTAGTCAATGTGAAGGAGGCAGACCAATCAAAGGTGAGCCGTAGAGGGGGCTGCCCACATAACTGGTTTGCTTTCTAATTGTTAGGATTTAGAGACTAGTAGGTTAAGATTTATATATGATTACTATATCAAAATCCTTTTTTTCACGTGGGAGATCATATAGCCACACTTCCATGCTGCAACTCATGTTACCTCACCATTGTGACAGAAGTAATCTAGAATTATGGGCTCCAATTCTGGGTCTGATTATGGACCTAGTGTTTTTAAAGCTCACTTGTGCAATTGAATTTTTTCAATAAGTTTAAAAAAATAAAAATTATTCTTTATGATGTATGTAATATGTGATTGTTATTTTATTCAGTCTAAATTGGTAGGTGTAACACATGTAACATGCTTACCCAAAAAAAAAAAAAAAGACCGCGTAACACAAGAATGAATGTGGTATGGCCCTTCTTCTCGCATGTGTGAGTACCCTTGTGTGGGTTCTCTCCTCATGTGTGTGTCCCTCTTCTTGCGTTTGCATATACTCTCATGGGTGCTAGCCCCCTTAGCCTCAAAAAGAGAAAAGAGATAATAATAATCCATTTGATTTAGGTGGGCCGAGTGAAATGCCCCCCGACCCCCCATTTTCCTTTGGATTTTGTTTGTCCAATGAGTGGATTCCACACTGCAAGTTTCTATTTCCATGGAAGAGAGGAATTCTACAATCATATCTACCTAATAGGAAAGTGAAAATCCTCAAAATCAGTCATCTTTTTTCCCTTTCCATTAGGTATATATGTCGTACCAAAATAACAAAACAATGGTGATATGGAAAATGAAAACATTTTTCCTTTCTATCACAAAATCTATATGCTGTACAAACGCACTTAAGGACTTGTTTATACAACAAGAGGATTACACACTGCGCACATTTATGTTTCCATAGGACAAAGGAATTCTTTATTCCTATGTAGGGGTGCTCTTGGGCCGGGCTCAGCCCTCTTTGGGCTGAGCTTGGATTGAGTGATAGAAAGCCCAAATCCTTGCCCGGCCTGGACTATGTAATGAATGCATATAATTTAATTTAATTAGTCCAAACAATTGCTCAAATGCCCACAAAATTGATAAAAACCCAGTTCGGCCCTGCCCAATTGATAAAATGGGCGGACTCAGGCCTCACATTTATGGCCCATGTCTGGCATGGGCTTAGTCTAGGCTAGTGTTTATAAAGTCGAGCCAGGCCTGAAATGCCTTAGTCTAGCTTGGCCCGGCCCATGAATACCTCGAGACAGAGTGTGGGGCACCACTCAAAAATTTTTCCCCCAAAACAGGAGGGCAAAAGAGGGAAATTTGTGGGAAATTACTAAAATGTCATTTTTGTCCAATGGTAACTTTTACAAAAGCAAGGGTAAATTGGTTTTTGTCTCTCTGCTTCACAAACAAACAAAATTATATTTTTTCATTTTTATTCCCCTACTTTTTGACGTCTCAAACCCTCCCCCTTCCCAAATATAGGGTTAAAGACATCAACGTCGTTAGTGTTCTAGGGAGAAAAAGAAAGTGGATAGGGAGGTGGGAGTGTAAGGTTTTAGCCCTATACCAAGCAAAGTTATTATAAGGCTCAACTACTTTGGTGCTCAGAATCAAGAAGAGATTAAAGCTGGAGTTCCGCAACTAACAAATCAAACGATTTTCCTTTTTTTTATTTTTATTTTTATGGTGATGCCTTCGTCGGGGATTCACTTTACAAATCATTAGACCCTAGTCAAGAGTCAAGACCAAGACCAACTTATTCTATGTACCAGCAACTACTTCAACGTGCATGAGTGGATGTGGATTTTTGTTTTTTCGGAAGAGAGAAATGTTAAATTCTTATACTTCACATAGGAAATCAAAATTCTATCATTTAAAGAAAATTGATTTATATTTTCTTTTTTCATAAAAGGAAGAAAAAAAAGTCCCGCATCAAAAGACAGAAAATGAACTGCATGGAAAATCAAACAATTTTTCTCTCTATTGTAAAATTTTAGTGTCCGCTTGTCATGACACAAACGTAAGAGTGTTGGATCGCAAACCTCTCATAAAATTCAAAGAGTTGGAGCTTGAACCTATGATCTCGCATAATAATGATCATAACAACATCTTATTATGATGTGATCAAAGAAAGATGGTCACCATTGAACAACATCATTAAATGGTTCTCATTATATGGGTTTTCAACTTTCTCTTCAATTCTATTTACTTGGATACCGCTCTGCACTTCCTAGAATGGCTAA
The DNA here is from genome assembly GCA_038049695.1 of Cinnamomum chago. Lineage (NCBI taxonomy): Eukaryota > Viridiplantae > Streptophyta > Magnoliopsida > Laurales > Lauraceae > Cinnamomum > Cinnamomum chago. Next base: position 10,042,482 of record CP142454.1, on the reverse strand, counting down.
AGACGTTAACAGTGCTCACAATTAAAGGTGACAATCTCTTAGGTTTCTTGTGATTAATATTTTTGCTCACGATAATTATGGCATAGTAATTATTTTTCAAGAACTACTAGTAAATCATCTTAAAATTATTTATTCTAGGTAGAGAAGTAGGGTGGAGTCAACATCAACGGGTGATGAGTAACTGAGTTAGAGCCCATCATTAACTTGACATATTTACTGATTAGGTTAAAAAGGTCAGCCCAAATCCTAAACAACGGCTATAATAGGGTCTGCTTGACGATTTGAAGTACAATAAGATGAGTTGGATCAAGTTGAGCAACAAGTGTATACCCAATCCTAGCCTGAACCATTTATCAGTTTGTTTGAAAATGTCAACTCAAACTCAAAATTACCAAGTTGAGTTGGAGTTGAGTCAATGGGCCTGACAAGAAATTGCGACCCTGTAGCCGAGTTTAAGCCCCACCTCCAAACCTTCAACAACAATGTATATCCAATGTATATCCATAGATGTTCCTGCACTTACCTACCATTCTACCAAGCAATGAGACAGTTGAAGTTTTAAAAGAAGAAGGTACTATGCACATGTGAGTTTTTATCTCTCTAAGATGGATTGTCCCCAGGTGTAATTGATTGGATAGACATCAAAAGAGTCGATCACAGAAGATCTCATAGAATAGCGTTACGATTTTGACGTACATATCAACAGACTACTGGACTAGTGGATGCCCAATCCAATCGTCCAGTGGTTATGGGTGTAGGAAAGTGGGGATATGGGTGCAACAAGAATCCGGATCATCCAGTTTGGACCAAACAGCGGATCCGGATTAGCCGAATAAAGTTGGGCCACAGATCCCCCAATATAATAGGAACCGGATTTCTTGTGCCAAACAGAAAAAGACACATTTTACTCTTTCCTCCTCCCCCACATCCACCACCCTACGTGTCACCTCTGTTTGGTCCAAAGAGGTTCGTTTGGTCCGTTTCCAATACAATGGCCATAATTGTTCACAGTATTCAGAGAGTCAGAGTGCTCAGATGGTATTCATTGCTTCCATAAATGTGTGATGGACCACTTATGATATAACTCTTGACAAATGAAAGGTTGTCAAAATTGATTAGCATAAATAGCAATTACAGTTGTAGGTGGTCAACAATACTGACAAAGCCACACGTGTTCCTATGAATCAATCATCTGGTTAGGACAATCCTCTTAATGCGGGTGCTGTGCACGTTATTTAAAAGGACAATTAGCGTATGGATAAATATCGTGACAGCCTAAAAATGCATATTTATTGCTCTACGTAAGATTTTTTATAATTATTTGAATAATTTATATATTTATTTTTTTTCTATTATTGTAGGACCACCAAACCGTCATCCAAATCGTTGGATAGCTGTATAAGTGTAAGAACTAATATTGTACTAAATTTAGACCGTTGATCTATCATGATTATAAGAAACTTTGTAAAAAAAAAAGTGGCTTATAATTTGCAAAGCAACGAGACTTTCTTGCAAATTTTTCAATAACCGTAATAGATCAACGGTTTTAAATTTGGTGCGATATTAGTTCTTGCACTCATACAGTTATCCAACGGTTTGGATGGTGGTTTGGTGGTCCCACAGTTAAGGAAAAAAAAGAAAAAAACGAACAGTTCAAGTATTCCCGCTTCTGATTGTGAGATATCCTATATTCCAAGGATATCGTAGCCTGCGATATCCTACATCTCTAAACTGCGATATCCTATGGATCAAACAACTCTGCAGTAGATATGTATTTTTTGGTTGTTCTGTGGCTATTGTCAAGTTTATAATCGTCCGTACGGTAATTGTTCCTTATTTATACAAGGAAAATTTTGAAGAAGACATAAAACTTTTGCATCATTTTAAAAGAAGCATATGAAGATTTTAATATTTTAAAATTATATAATTATTTTCCATATTTCTTTCAATTCGAGTACTCATAAGGAAAAAAGTTGAAAAATAAGAAAATACCATTATGTTATTTTTCAAAAAAAATTAAACAAATCTCTCAAAATAAAAGATAAGCCCATCCCAAATGATCTAATGGGGCCCACTATATCAAATTAAAATGGTTGATTTTGGGGAGGACAAAGGTTAATAAAAGACCAAAACTTGTCATAAGGGAAGAGTAGTTTTGTTATTTTTTAAAATATCTTTTTATGGAGAGAACTTGATAGAGAGAATTATAGAAATTTTTAATTTTTTTAAAAAATATTTAAATTTTCATGTACTTTTTTGAAAATAAGCCAAAAGTTTTATATCTTTTTAAAATTTTCCTATATATAATGATCCCACGAGTGGTATGATGGGATTGCCCATTAGAAAGATAAGATCCTTAAAATAATAATAATTAACATGCCACATTCAAGCACATGCAATTGAAAAATGAGAGGCAAGCCCATACGCTTTACTACATATGGTCCTCTTTTTAATTTGAAAGGCAACTGGTTACTTTGACAGGTGATATTGTGTTTGCTTCTATTAGCTATGCTTTCCCCACTTTAATGTGTATCACATTGTCTTGCCTTGTAACTTTTAGTTGAGTAACAAATTTTGCTGACCCAATTTAGTGACATAAGGTTAGGGGGTCCCATTAACTAATGGCCTTGCCTTTTTAATGCCTGATGTGGGACACCTACAGTAGGAGAATATCTGGCATCAAGTGGTGATGATGATGATGATGCAAAAGAAATTTTAATTTCATCTTTTTTTTTTAAGGAGATTCAAACCTCCCATGAGAGATAGATCCCTGGTGAAAGGGAAGGGAGCAGGATGCCTTACCAACAGGCCATTCTTATTTTTCCAATTTTAGTTTCAATATGCTTTGCTCAATTGGCTGTATGATTGGATGCAAGTTTATACGTCTATGTGGGCCACGCTAAATACATAAGTTTGATATTATAATCTGGTCAGATTTTCACCTAAAAGGGGTCCACATATAAAATGATATATTGATTAGCTTGAAAGGCCCACTTGATCTAACCAGAGATCATATCAATCGGCTTATTGTCTTTCACCAGTCACCTAACTTATAGTTGAATTGAATTTAAGAAACGCAAATAGTAAAAAGGTGTTCCGGCGTTGCCAATCATTTTGGCAGTTGTGATTTGTGAAGGTATCTGCGTCGCAGTTGGTTGTGAATAGATAATTAGACTCACATGGAAAAGTTTAATCCAACTGTATCAATTGTTAAAGAGGATTTTTTTGTTGGTATATACCCCCTATAGTTTTAAAGATTTACAAATAGGTCTATGTGGTTTCAGTATTTATCCGCCTATGCATTTCAATACCTTTCGTATCCCCAAATAACTAGATTTGACGGTAAACTGAATGGGTCGTAAGGTTTTTGCTCAGTTTCTATAAAATTTTCATGTTTGCCCTTATAACCATTTTTTATACACCCCCTAAGGTTTCTAATAATTATAAATAGGCCCTTATACTGGGTTAAATAATAATAGACCCTTATCTGGTATATATTATAGGGACCAATATGTAGGTATTATGTCTACAAAATATATATATATATATAAGGATTTCCAATATTTTATGGAATCATTTTTTAATGTTTTATAAATAGCTTTTATAATGGTTTTCCCCAAATCTGGCACGGGTAAAATTCTATAAATCCATTCAACTTGCACCTAACCTATTGTCTTTATTTCAAGTTGGAGTAACTTCATTTATTTTTGTACTTTTTTACTATTAGTTGCGTGTGTCCACTAAAGTTTGGTATACAAATCCTAAAAAAAGAAATCTTAAGCTTCTAGCTTTGAGTGAGAGCCTAACTATTAGGCCTTCATAATTTACTAATCATGGAACCTGATGAGTTATAGGTTAGAAATCAAAATTTTGATTTGATCATGACTTCATTTGGTTTCAATCACTTAAAGATCTTAAGCATAAATTATATATATAGTAAAGTAATTTGGAATATTGCTCATCTTCACGAACTAATTGGTTGGCAATCACCTAATACTTTAGATCATCTAATCAATTATGTATTTCGAGTTTTTCTTGGTTGGGTGGGTGGAAAGAATCATTTCATTATATTTATGACCACATTATATTATGGGGATCAATGCACGGGAAAATACAATTTAAAAATATACTATAAAAAAATCTACTGATTTCCAACATTTAGGCAAATTTTATTCAGTCAGTTTGAGTGAGAGAGATAGAGAGAGTTCATCGAATAAAAAGGCTATTATTTATCAACACTGAGATACGATTTCTGATCCTCGTCTCCATATGGCCAGCAGGGTCATTTTGGTCATTAGCTTTACGTACTACAGTACACTCCCTCTATAAATACCACCTGAAGCTTGTTGAATGTTGCAGAGAACAGTAAAACACTCTCACTCACTCTTTCTCTCTCTAATGGCGTCTCTTCGATTCTCTGTGGGAGTGTTTCTTCTTCTGTTAGGCCTCTACTGCGGAATCGACCCATTCAAGCACAGCCCTATGTCTGGATTTCCTGACTTCGAAGCTCACAAGGTCGAGTTCCCGCCATGGTCTGAGATTCCTGCCGTGAGAGACGCAGAGAATCGGCTGCAGAGGTCAGAGATTCGCTTCTTTGAGGAGGTACAAGGGCCCGAGAGCATCGTCTTCGACTCGCTAGGGCGCGGTCCCTACACGGGCGTCGCGGACGGGCGCGTTCTCTTCTGGAACGGCCACTCATGGTCCCATTTCGCCTACACCTCGCCCAACAGGTATGCGTGTGCGAGTCTCGTCCGAGTGAAGTAACTCGTCCGAGTCTACGTCTCCTTTTTTTTGCTTTTAATAACCACGTGCAGTGCAGACCACACATTTTTACCACCACCCAAAACGGAGTTCGGGTCCCACTTGTTTAGGACATCAAATGTGGAAAAGTTGATTTGAATGTTTAGGACATCAAATGTGGAAAAGTTGATTTGAATGTTTAGGACATCAAATGTGGGCCCCATGTGTTTATGACTGTGGTCCAAGAACTTCTGTTGGCTGTTTGGACTTGTCCAAGTCATCCAAGAGATGGACGCCAGTATAGTTGAACCATGACCAGGGCATGGTTCAACTATATAAGAGAAATGATCCCATGCTGCTGTTGTTTCTTTTGATTTTAACATGTGTGGCCCATGTGATCAAACTACTTCATATCACAATGATCACTTTATATTTAATCCAGGTTCTACCCAAATGAAACTTCATTATATTTTATATTGAATATTTTCTCTTACAGATCAGACTGCATGAGCAGGTCCCACCCCACCATTGATAAATGCAGCCCCCTTCACACTTACATTTTTCGCTCGTAGTTGGGTTGAATCTCAAAAAAACATGTATGGTTAAATGCCTCGGAAGGAATAGGATAAAATCTAATGGGACTGGTTGTTTGGCAGACCCTTCCATCTACCCTCTCCCCCACTGATAAACATATTCTAAGTGGGCCCATGCAGATTGAATCATGTTTTAGGTGCGGCATTATTCTAATTTCTAAGCACGGCAGAGGATCATTTCTCTGAAATGATATCTTGACAGTCAATTAATCTAGCATTTGGGGTCCACCAAATGAATGGATGAGATCAGATTTAGCAAAGTTTTTACAAGCTTTCGGATACAATACTCCAATTTCCAAAATGAGCAAATGTCAATTTAATGATCGACTGCAAAAAGTAAATGCTATTGTATGGTGCAACAGCAACATTGATTGAGAAGGAGAACGGGAGACGTCTTGAGTCGGTCACGGGGTTCACTTCTGTCATTATCCCTATAGTTCTATCCATGTAATCAACTTGCAAGGTTAAAAGTTAAAAGTAAATTCTAAACGCTAACAATCAGATCAGCTATGACCAACCCAGCAAAATACTAACAAACTAAAAAACAAAAACATACAAGAAATGAGTGTAACATAGAGTAGAATGTTGCGAGGCACTTGTGGTAAATTAAAAATAAGCGTATTTAGAAGCATTTAGGAGTGAAATTAATAGTTGATGAATTAAAAGAGACTCATTTGAGATAGTTTGGACAAATCTAGTATTGATCAGCAATAGCGTCGTCGGTGAAGACAATTTTTCTTGCAGGTTGAGATAATATTAATTATGCAATAGAATTTTAGAAATAAAAAAATCAAGAATTTAAAATATATTTAAAAATGGAGGAAATGTAAAAAAAAATCAATAGGTTTGAGCTAATGGATCGAATTGAGAGAATAAACAAAAAAAAAGTACTTTTAAGTTTCTTAAAGGAAATAAATAACAATTAACAATCACACGATTCAATGGAGGATAAGCAGTTTTTTTTTCTCTCTCTCTTTCTTTACGAAGGTTGAATCATATAACCGTCTGAAGGGCTGCACTTGAACATTCAACTTATCCACTTTTAGGCCTGTTGATCTGTATATACTCATATGATCCCCACTTCTATTGTCAGATGGATCAGATGAACCATAGTTCCAACCCAGACCCAACCTGTTTATGTTAAATAGACTGGCTTTCCACTTTCTAACAACTTAAATCTTTTGGGATGTATTGGTTAGTTCTCCGTTTAAAACTCAATCAGACAGTGAGGATAGGTCCAATAATGGCCTATTTATGGTGGTATAGCGAGTGTGGAGGAGTTGGATTGTTGATAGGGAGACCCAGAGGGGTGAAATAGTTACATATCTCATGCCTTGCTGTTTTTATCAACAAATGCAGATCAGAGCTGTGTGACCCAAAGCCGTTGATGTCTAGTTATGTAAAGAATGAGCATATATGTGGACGCCCGTTGGGTCTTCGATTCCACAAGAGAACTGGGGAATTGTACATTGCTGACTCGTACTTTGGGTTGATGAAGGTTGGTCCAGAAGGCGGGCTGGCGACATCACTTGTGACTGAAGCTGAAGGGGTACCACTACGGTTCACAAATGATCTTGATATTGATGATGAAGGGAATGTTTATTTTACAGACAGCAGTACCAAGTACCCTAGGAGGTATGCCTTTGCAGCAATCCTTTTCATTTGTTCTTCTCTCCCCTCTGCAATTATAGCATATAATTGGCACCTCTGTCTAACCACTGAAACATATAAAAGTCACTATGCGAACACTGCATTTGTTAATCTTTTCACACTAAGTTTTCATGACTGATCTTGGTGTACGTATTGGTATGTATGAACCAACTGAGATTCTGAAGCTATATAATTTTAATAGATATTTATAAGTTGCAAGCAACTAACTCCTAGTTCAATTTTAGGGACTTCATGCAGCTGGTTCTTTCTGCAGACAATTCGGGGAGGCTCCTGAAATACAATACCATGACAAGAACTACCACTGTCCTCCTCCGTAACCTCCAGTTCCCAAATGGCGTATCTTTGAGTAAGGATGGGTCTTTCTTCATTTTCTGCGAAGGATCCCTTGGCAGGTGAGTGTCCTATCTTTATTATATGGTCTTGCGTAGAAATTAGTAATACTATCGAAAACAACATTTTCAAGGATTCCTTTTGTGCTCATGGTTGATTTCATTAAGCATTCTAACCTTGGTCTGAAAAAACAAATTATGTTGTATGGTTATTAGTTTGACATATTGATGCTCCGAATTAAGCCTCATTGAACTATCATTTTCAGTTGAGAAGGAAAGGAGCTTTAAAGATTCTTTATCAAGTTCCATTAGTGGGAGAAGACTCACTTCACTGTATTTTGTATCTTACAAAAGAAATAAGGATAGATATCATGGTTCAGCACAAAACCATTTGTAGTGATCCATTTATACTGTTAATAGACATTATTACTGAAAGTTACATAAATCTTAGTCTTATTACAATAGTTTCTAATTTTGCCCCATGGTTGACAACTGTACAGTGAACCTCATTGTACAATAAACAGACCATTTCATACAATGAGGGGTACTGCCGTAGTGCCATTGGATAAAGGAGACCTTGGCAGGATAAGTGAAAACAGGAAGCAAACTTTTAGCATTTTTTCCTCCTTCGTTCAAATGAATGTAGTCCTCACAGCATGGTAATTACTAATCATTTCCCGCGTGGTAGGAAATTGTGGTAGGCATGTTCTGAACGAGGATAACAAGAAGGTGCGAGGCTTGCTACAACATGTTTGGGTGAATCCACACCAGACCAACCCAATCCTGCCCCCACAATGTAACGGGTCTAAGATATGTAATACCAGACCTGCCTCATGACAATTCTAGGTTGGGTTTGGTACAGATTAGCCCTTCTCTTTGAAATAATCAAACATCTCAAGAGAAGGCTCTACTATTTGTACTCTGCATATGATATAATTTAATATTAACAGGTAAATGGTTCATGAATGGGTATATGGGTCAGAGTAGTTAAAAACCAAAGCCTTTCTAACTGACTCGATTTGGCAACTGTAAACTCATGCTCACACCAAAGACATTGAACCGTTATCAAACTCTCTGGGTTGGTTTGAGGTTGGCCCCTTCTTTAATCTGACCGTCCCTGGTCATGAATTTGGCTGGAGTAGAACTTTTTCTGCCCCAAAAAAGAAGTCTTCAAACCTCTATCTGAGCTGTCTTAACACACCCAAAATCTGGCTGAAGATCACTCCAGCTTTTCCTTTTACTAACATTTGCTTGTGTCTCTGGACAATGCAAATGCAAGGTTGAGGAGATACTGGTTGAAAGGTGAAAAATCGGGCACGACAGACATATTCGCTATCCTTCCAGGGCACCCAGACAACGTAAGAACAAATGAGAGAGGTGAGTTTTGGGTGGCACTTCATACCCGTCGCAACTTCTTCACCCACATCTGTGGCCTCTATCCTCAGCTGAGGAAGTTGTTGCTGAGACTTCCTGTTCCACCCAAGTATCAGAACTTGTTAGGAGCTGGGGGAGCGCTCCATGCATTGGTGGTAAAGTACAGCCCAGATGGAGAGATAGCAGAAGTGTTGGAGGACAGGCAAGGGAAGGTGGTTAGAGTGGTTAGTGAAGCTGAGGAGAAGGATGGGAAGCTATGGATGGGATCTGTTGTCATGCCATTCATTGCTGTTTACTGATTGATGATCCAAGTCAAAAGGTGTACTGTGTTAGTGTGTTTTACTTAATGTAATTTAGAGAAGGTGAATCAAAGATTGTTGTTGTTATCTAGTCCTTGCTCTGTTCATGGGATGGATCATATTTCCATTGTCGTGTAGAAAATGAAAAATTTATTCACGTTGATGTTGTTTTTTAGTCATTAATGTCTTCTTCTTAAGCATCTGTTATCCTAATGCTTGATCCAATTCTCTTTTTTTTTTTTTTTACGGCCACATATGGCCGTGTTCTTCGTGCCCTTTTTTCTATTCAGTCTTTGGGTCACCAAGTGGCCTGGCCTCCATACTTAGGCCTTTCTTCCTTTAGGGAGCATATGGTAATGAGTTCAGTTTTCCACTTGTCTTTTTTACACACAGAAACTACTTTGAGCAACTTGTTGTTCCTTTGGAGGATTCCATTCAGGTAGTCACTACTACCATTTGAACAAATGAATATAGTACACCAAATTCCTGTCAAGATTGAAAGTTCCATGAACATAGGACTCATGAATGGACCTCTTCCACTTCTCATTTTTGCATTCTGATCAGAAGAACTTTCATTAGTTGTCACTGTGGATTTGGTCTCTCACAATGCCAGATCCAGCTCCATGCAGCCAGGAGCAGTAAGGATCTGTTCCTTCCTCTTGGAAAGATTAGACCCATTAAACAACTCAATGCTTTCGAAATTTGCCAGTGTCTGAAGATAAATAGATAATGAAAACTGAAAATAAAGATTTTCATAGGGGTAAGGAATCATGACCACTATACAAGAAAAACAATTTAAGATCATGCTGTGAAAGATTCCAACAAATTCTCCATAACTATTTAAGGTGTGAAAATTTTCATATAAAAATACTCTCATTAATACACGATTTTCACATGTCATAAATACATGCTTAACATTTAAATATGTAATTGGGTGCAAACAAATGACCCCAAAAGGACTCATAAAGAGTGGGCAGCCAATTAAGAAAGTTTAAAAGGTCAACCCTATAACCTTTCAATGAGAATAGCATTGGCGTAGATTTGGTAGGTGTTACAATTAATTCGGCGGAATTCAACCTTGATCCACCTCCTTCATTGATCAAGTTGTAAGTGTGAAGAAAAGAAGGGGGGAAAAACTCCAACGTAAACAAACAACAAGTGTTCATTCCTTGATTGTAGCGCTGATGGTGAGGGACTGGGTTTGAGGGTGCATGTGGTTGTGTCAGTAGGGCTGTACACGGATCGGATTGATACGGATTAGGCCAACGCCAAGCCTGTCACCAATCCGTTACAAATTCATCACAAATTCGTGGCCGTTAAAAATCGATCCAATCCGTGGAGAACCGGATTGGATCAGTTTAATCCGTTCGATCTGTTAATCTAATGTTAAAAAAAGATATCAAACATGTTGTAAAGAGTTTCAGCATACAAGCTAACTATCCACAAAAAAAAATACAAGTTACAAATATATATTTTTGTCCCGAAAGCTATCTAATTGATCAATACAAAGAGTTGTTTTTATCTACATTACAACCAAAAGAGATTTAGGGTTTCATTTGTTATGCTTATATATAAAAGTGAATTGCATTTTGACTCTGAATTTTTTTTTTCTTTTATATTTAGACCTCTTAACTTATATTTAGACCCCTTAAATTTTTATTTTTTATTTTATACTTAATGTCAACGGATTATATCAGATTGAATCCGCGGATTAGGAGTAAAATCCGTCACCGATCCGTTGCTAACGGATTATAAGATTTTCAATCCGTCACCAATCCGTTCACCTACGGTTTGGTTAAAAATCTGCAGATTGGATCGGATCGGATCGGTTTTACGGATCGACAGATAATTTGTACACCCATAGGTGTGTGATTATTTATGAGAAAAAAAAAAAAAAAAAAACTCCAACTATAACTGAATTCCAGGATCAGTTTCAACTTGAGTAGGTGGATAAGCCTAGGAATTGCCACCCCCTAACCATGCTTGATTCTGCACATCTATGAGAGCGTGTGAGCTCCATGAACCTTTAGGACACATTTGTACAAGTCCCCTTTCCGCGGAACATGCAAGGAACCAATTCCACATTTTGTTGCTTGCACTCCATATGTAGCCTGGTGCAATGAGATTTCGTCGAGGTATGAGCCAAAATTACATTGGGTTTCTGCTCCAGCGACCAAATAGGAGTCCGACGCGTGAGGTAAGAATTGATTTACTGCGGAAGAGGAAATACTCTTTTCCACTTCCTCGGCGTTACACAAACACACCGAGTTTTTCACCTCTTCCACTTGAATGCCAACACGTATTTGTTTAGTGGTCTAACTGCAATCATCTTTTTCTTCACCACCCAAAGGCTGAGGTTCTTTTTCAAGCAAGGTGCTTGGACTTCTTTCACCTTCTACGCAATCAAAAGATGCCCCCATATTCCAACAGCACAGCAGGGTAAATAAAGGAGCAGAGTGTATATAAGGGAAAAAAACCTATTAATTAAAATGGACAATCAGCTGCTGCTGCAAATTTATTTATTTATTTTTTGGTACCTTAGCCGAAGGGGCTGGGACTGGAGCCCAAGAGAGCCCACACACCTGGAAAGTCCCCCCACACAAGTAGGAAGAGGACAGCATACCCAATAGTCGAATCCTGAACAACTAGGTGAGAGTTGCTTGCCAACATTGCTACCCCTGATTCTCCGTTCTCAACTCTTATTATTGCTGTCACTACTACTAAGTAAATTGGACATAAACGGAGAATATAGGGATAGCCTATTGGTAAGGCATCCCGCTCCCATCCCTTCCACCATGAATCGATTCCTAGTGGGAGGTTTGAACCTCCTTTCTCCTAGCCAATGAGCCAAAAATGAAAATAAAAAAAACATAAATTGGACACTGACAATTCAGTCAATGTTATCATGGGACAGTATTTGAAAACTCGTAGCAAAAGAGGATAAAGTCGAGCGACTTGCCAATGGCTTTAAAACCTTACTAGTACAGGGCAAAGGCATCAGGTATGTAAAGTTCACTTTTGCCAAGTTTTTGGCAAGCCATGTCACTCAACTGGTGCTCTTTTAGTCGAGTCACCCATGTGAGGGGAAGTCTATTTGTGGGCCTACTCTATGATGGTGGCAGATGTTCCATGTATTGGGGTTGCAACTTGCGACTTGGGCCTTGCCAAAGCTCAAACCCATATGACTGAATTTGACCTGACTAGAATAGAAATCCTACTCAGGCTTAGTTGTGGTAAGAGTTAAGTTCGGACCTAGATTTAAAAACCCTCATCGAATTATAGTCGAGTTTTGCTTAGGTTGTGGTTGTGGGTAACCAGTTCAACCGGGCCACACAAGTCATTTTTAGCTGTGTATATGTTGTAATGCATAGTATGTACCAACCAGTGTTTTAAAATTTAAACTCACTACCAGCTCAGTGGAGACTAAGGTTCGATCAGACTTGGCCCACCAGCACTACAGCTAGTGGTTCACTATGGTCAAAATGGCACCCATGATGACATCATAATTATATAATAGAAAAATTAAAAGAACGCAAGTTATTACATAAATATATTTAAAAAAAGTGAAGAAATCATATAACAATGTAAGTTTTTTAAAACAGTCCTCCCATCCAAGGTTTAAAAGATCGTCTACGACGGCATTTTTGAAGTTTAGAAAATATAAAGAAAAGTTCAAAAATGCATGAAATAATAGTTTTAATTTTTTTTTGTCAAGTTTTAGTCATTGGTTGGTTCCTAAAAAAAACTCAGCTAATTGGAATGGCTCCATGGTTGAACTGTACATCTCTCAGGAATCAATTAAGATTTAGTGGTTTTGGCTGACCTAACTGACATGCAGCAGTTCTGAACCAACCAGGTTGGACAAGCCCATTCAGCCCAGTCCAACTTTTAAAACGTTGGAACTTGGAACATACAGTGCAATGGAAAAATCATTTACATTTTCTATATAGACTGGGCTCATGAGAGAAATACAGCAACAGCACAGCTCTTCTGCATGTAACATTGTTTATTATATGCAAAGGAAACACCATTGGGGTTTATGGATTCCCCATCTCACTGGGATTTTTTGTTCGTTTCACCCCCTACCACTTGCACTGTTTGTGGCTGTCCTCTTGTCTCAGACCTTTATCTTCACTCCAATGCTTTTCGCGTGGGGGCACACTTTTATGTTGTGAAAAGAGGATAGAAAATCCTTTTTGTGTTTGCTGATTCGAGCACACTTGCATTGTTTGGTTAGAACTAGAAAAGCCAACAATCTTAGTGTCATGGCACTTCAATTTCCTACTCCCAGGGTAGAACATTTTCATGAGACCAAAAGTTTGATCAAATCGAAACAAAGTGGGATGGGCTTGAGCTGGCCTGGCCCATGAACGCCCTAGACAAATATAATGTGACCACAAAAATTTGAAGTTGTAGGGGAAGATTATTTTTCAGGAAAAAAAAAGTTGAGAAATTTTCAAATTTGGAGTTTCATCAACGTAAATATCGTGGAAAGCAATTCTTAGAGATTTCTTACATGTTATCGCAATTGTTTCACTTCTAACAATATTTCAACAATATCATGCTATTCTAAAGAACAAATTGTTTTAAATAAATATTGTGATATTATCATGGTATATTTAAAAATGACACTATTAGATGTGACGTTGTTTTTCTTCTCATTTAGAAAAGATCTGGCATTGGATGATGGGTAATACATCCTCTAAAATGAGGCATGTTACTTTAGAGCAGTTCAGCCCATATCTTTGGTATAATTTCTCACATGAATTTGTGGTGTTGAGATTTTTTAAACATGATAAAATAGCTTGTCTCTAACGTTTGCAAATGCCTTGATGCTTTTAAAGAATCTTAATATTCTAGCCACATTAAATGTCTCAAATACCTTAAGAATTTTGAGATTACAACTCCTCTGTTTTTTTAGAATTTTTTAATGCTCCGGTACAAAGTGCATTCATGAATTTTATTGTGTCTAGAAATTAAGAGACTCTCCGAACAAATATCCTCTACTTTAATGTTTCTTTTATGTTTCGTGTGATAAAGTTCAATTCATTCACACACACACATCTCATATCAATACTGCTCCAAAACTGGCACTAGTCAAGAGCTAATTTTAGAATTTGACTCAAAATCAATTCATAATAAGATAATAAGATCCATCTACTCATCCTACATTCTATCATGATTAACATGGATTCAAGTGGACCCCATCAAAGGGTATCTTTTATTAAAAGATGGTTGAGGGTCAGCATAAAAAATTGTATAGGAGTCATGAAATTGCCTATATCCATATTCATGATTTTTTTTATATACAAACAATCTAAATTCTATAATCCACATAAATGCATTTTCGCGCAAATGAGATAAGTATGTTTCATTAGGGCTTATTTGTGTAGTACTTCAGATTCAGCAGCAAGAAAAGTTCGATGGAGGAGGTTAGACCCACATTTCCACTCTACCCAAAAAAAAAAAAACACTCTAACTTAGAAATTTCTTGTGAAGACTCTACATGCACCAAACAACCCCAACATCAAAGTTGTTGGATTTTAAGTTTTGTTTCCACTAAAAAGGCCCTGGACAAATGTGCCTTGGGAGAAAAAATTAGTTTTCTCATTATGGCAAAATCAATTTAGACCTTCTTTTTTCCTTCTCCACACAAATATACACACACCAAACAACAAAATTTCAAAGAGGTTGCTAAATTCTCCACCACAAACCAAAGTAGATTTTACATAAGCAAACCCGATAAAGGAGCCTCACGAACTGAAGTGAGTGCGCCCCACTGGGACCGTAGTCATGTCATCGATTGTAATCATTAATCGCACCCGTATCGTGACTTTATGCAAGAGATTTTAAAAAGACGCCGGGGTTATTGGGTGGGCCCTATCACGTGGAACCGGCTTTTCTGGGTTTGCTTTGCTGTCTGTGGCCAAATTAAAAGGGCATCTATTTCCTACTTGGTTGAGGTGACTTGAGGACCTTGAGAAGAGACATTCAAGCCTTCAATCATTATCATTTGAAAAGTAGTTGGCATTACCAAGTAGTTATTCTGTCCTTTCCACCAACAATGCTGCGACAAAACCATGAGATGAGAGTCAAATGGGGTCCATCCATTGATTCTCCCCAGAATACAGAGGGCCCACTCCAGATTTGAAAAGGCCAAAACCCCAATTTCCAGAATCAGCCTGACTGACCACTCTTTTCTTTCTTTCTTTTTTACTCTGTTTTGATCAGGTTAAACCTGTCTGTTTCAATGGATTTTTATTTTTTTATACTGAACTATATAGAGGCACTGGTATCAGTTTTGGCCAGATGTATAGGTTGGTCAGTCCAAATTTTAGAAAAATGCTTAGATTTTTGGGCCCATTCTTCTTGGAAAATCAAATTTTCTTGGAAATGATAATACAATACTGGTGTCTTCATTTTCCCATGAAAGGGAATCTTCAGTAAAGGCACGTTTGTATATAGAGTTTCCGGGGGTTTTTTTTTTTTCTCTGTCTTGGAATAGTGATTTCCATATAGGAAATAGTTTTTCAAGTACGGTTGATATTGCCCAATTACTTTTGTGGAAAAGAATAAAACTAGGGGGCTTGCACATATGAATTGAATATATATATATATATGGTGGTTAAAAATGAATAATAATAGTTCCTTTCTTTTTACTGAAATTCAAAGAATTCATGTTTAAAGAATTCTTTGGCACGTAGGATGGTTGAACCGTCGTATATTTGAGCATCCAGATATCTTAGTAAAAAGTGAAGAAATTGGAAGTTCAAATTTTTCGAAAATCATTTAAGACATTTTAGGTAGCCAAAAATTTCTAATTTTAATAAAGAAGCATAGCATTTACAAATGACAAACCATTCAAACCAGTCAAGAAATCCTAGATGACCAAGTGGAAAGGGTTATATCATCTCACACGGGTGTATAGATTGCTTCACAAGTTCTTTACCAATAACCCGCTAGGTTCTTTCAGGTCCAAATTATTGCTTCTATATCCTGGTTGGACTGATTCCATTGCCCAATCTCATTTTGTAAACCTTGTGAAGGATGGCAACATTTACCGTTGTCATCATACTCCATCAAAAGATATGAAAAATTTGTCCAAACTAAGCTGGGGCTGGTTGGGTCAGGACATCCAATATGAACCATGTCAGAAACTATTCTGAGTCTAAATCCATATATCCATTTTCTACGTACACCCTAATAGTTTCTACCTAAATGCCGAATACGGCAAGGCAGGGTAGATAAATCTAGCTCATCGCTTAAAATTATAGCTCTAGTATACTAATGAGCCCCTATATAGGCTTGCATGTGTGATACAGATCAGTTAAATGAGTAGTGTTTTTTTTTTTTTTTTGTTATCAAAGGGTTCTCAACTCTTTGGGTTGGACTAATCCTTCCGCCCTCAGAGGAAAGTATGGTAAACTCCACTGCAGTGCAATTTCAAACCTAAAATCTCCGTAGGCAAACCATGGTCCTAGGACAACTGAGATACCCCACTATCCTTAGATGAGAAATAGATATCATACCGGTCGACCAAGAGATGCCAGTCATACCCAATCAACCTGAACGAATAAATGGCTCGGATCTTAATGGTGTCAGCCATGTGCATGGTTTAGATGATCACAAGTCCAATGTCCACAATCCCTGCAAAAAGCTTTCCATAGTAGTGAAAGGACAGCAAAAGGAGGTTGCAAAGAGGATAATCCTTACTCCCTTCTTTTTTTTATGTTAAAGGCAACGGTCAAAACCATCTATTCCACCAATCTGATGAGTCCCACCCAGCAATAAATATAATCCTTACTCCCTTCTTTTTTTTATGTTAAAGGCAACGGTCAAAACCATCTATTCCACCAATCTGATGAGTCCCACCCAGCAATAAAAAAGGGTCAAAGTGGTATAAAGTGATGGGTCTAAAAGTCAACTGCGTAGGAGTTATTAATTAAGTTTTATTGAACTATACCTCAGGATGAGATAAACTCCATATTGCTTGAAACTGTGATTCAATTTAATTTGCAAACAACACTTTTTTCCTCATTACCTTCCATGTCCAATGGTTGAAATACAATCCAAATGGCGTAGAAAAACTTATTGTCAAATGATAAAGTCGAGTATATACAGCTGATCCTCTTTTAAATATTAGCATGTGTATATCCATTTGTGTATTGTCAACTAGAAGGGTTGAAAGACTGGGAAAAGGAGAGCTGGTCTCCACAAAAGTCATTTACAAGACGATTCTTGTTGGGTTAAAAAAAGTCAAAAACCAAGCAAAAACCGTTTTGCAGCGTTATCTAGATCTCTTCCGCCGGAAACATTGAAACTGTTATTAGTTCTAATGAAAGGTCAAATTTGAAATGACCCCACATTTTACATAAAAATCAGGCTCACATTTGGCCTTCAGCTTTTTTCTCTACTTTGATTAACTTAGGGCACATTTATATAACGCGGTTTCAAAGGGAAAGGTACCGAAATGTTTTACGGGTTTGCTTTTCTTTTATTTAAGCATCTAAAAATTTCACAAAAATATAAAATGGTTGCAATTTCAAGATATAAAAAGGTCAGCTTGACTTTTTAGGTAACTAAAATTTTAAAATTTTGATGAAGAAATATGTTATTTGTAAATACATGGAGACAAGCTATCACATCGTGTAAAAAAAAAAAAAACACCCAATACACTAAATTTTTGTTAAAAATCCTATTCACTTAACTAGAAAAATAGAGTGAATAGTCATTTCAAGGGAAAATAAAAGAAAAGGGGGTCAAATCATAATATAATATAGTTCAAAAAACACCTCTATTTTTTATTTAAAAAAGTTACTTTTTTTAAAGGTGTTTGTTTTTTAAATATCATTTCAAAAAAGAAGTTACTTTTCCATACTACTAAATGACAAAAACCATATTCTTTAAAAAAATGTTAAAAAAATACATTATTATTTTACTAAATGACAAAAGTCCATCACTTTTTCACTTGACCCCCTCTTTTTTTTTTTTTTCTCTTAATTTGACATTGCGCTTCATTTTAATAGTGAATTTACCAAACTGACCCTTGGAATAAAATTGAGCAAATACCTAATAAAAAAGGGAGAATTAACCCTCTGATACCATAGACGAAAAAAAGTCATGCATGACGATTTCTAGACAGGTTTCAGGCCTTACCCCTGTTTTTCAAAATCATCACTGATTTTTTTTTATATTTTCCTTATTCTAGAAGAATCGTGAATCAGTCGGTGGCACAAACGGTTTGTTGTCATGTCTGATAGCATCATGATAGCAATAGTGCTGGCCCACTGGATAGTATGCAGTGGTCCCATTCATGACAAATAAGGATGGCTGTGTTAGCTTACAATGAGAAATGCTCGCAGTATTTGTCTATTTGACATGGTCATATTTCCATTTCTATACTCTTATTTGTTATTAGGTTGTAAGTTGTAACCTTTTATGGAGAATGAAGTGTGTGACATTGGAAACTCCAAACCTGTCTATTTTCTACTGGGGCTATTATATTTTCATGCCTTCTGCATGTTTCCGGCCTCGAGGATATCTCCTCCCATGATTTTAAAAATAAAAACATAAAAACGAGGTCAGTGCTAGTACAACACCATTTTAGCCATTTTAGAGTAGGGATGGCAATAGGATGGGTTTAGTAGGATTGGGGTAAACCCTAAATTTGGTCAACCCACCACCCCATTACATAACGGGTCACTAGCATGTGATATCAAACCCACGCTGTTTGGGATGGGATTAGATTGAGTTCAAAGCTTATAAGTAAAAAAAAAGAAAAAAGCATCAAACTCACCATCTTCTCTTCATGTGCCTTTAAGTTAATGCCTAACATGTACCATCGCACCACATGAGTTTTGCTTATATCTTTTATATTATATATACAAGGCGGGGTGGGGCGAGGTATAACAATTAAACTCAAATTGATTCGGAACTAAGAAAATCACTACCAAACTCGCCCCTAATGGGAATGGGTCTGGTCGGGTCTTGTTTAAACCCAACCTATACCCTGAGTTAGAGGGTGCGTGTTTGTAGGAATTTGTCTTCCAACTTTTGGAAGACCTGATTTTGATCAATGAGATTTGAAAAAATTAAGCCTCATGAATCATCACTTTTGGATTATAGAATTCTTCAAATTATAATTTCTAAAATATTATAATTTTTTAAGCATTTGCGAATCCAACTAAGAAGAATATTTGTAGAATCAAGACATCATCGGATAGGGATTCTCAAATATCCTGCAAATAAAGAGGCTACCAAACAAAACTTTGTGAACCCGAAATGTATTAACTGATTTGGACAACCCTGGGAATTAAGTTTTCGTCACTCATTACGTCTCTGTCTTGCAGTCATGCTTTCAATTGAGAATGCAATCTTGTGAATGGAGAATTAGTTGAAGCAATTAGTTATTCTCATTTAAAACCATTTGATCTAAGCTAGTATTGGTTTGGAACTGCTGCTCAATTACATACGGATATAAATGATCCGTGGTGACATCACACTATGATCATTATTTTTATTTTTATCAATGAAAAGTTTGGTAGAAGATAATAAATTCTTTTAATTTATATTTACACAGCTCTGACAGCTTATACTCATTGGGAAAGAAGACTTCAAGCTCTACCTTCACCATGTTATTGTCACCCCTCTTATGCAATTTATATTTTGTGAAATTCATTCTTGTAACTAGCGTTAATCCTAGTATTCGTTGACAATAGCATGTTGCATGCACACCACTATTGCATTAGGGCTTGTTTTTTTTTATTGAAATTCAAAGAACCTCTATCTAGAGAATTTCTAAATTTTAAAATATAGTAGAATCTCTGAATCCCCTTTTGTATTTAAGCATCTTCGTATTCCACCAAGTAGCAAAGGGGTTAGAACTTTAGGAATTTCAAATGTCATTTGAGACGTTTTAGGTGACTACATTTTTGAACTCGCAGTGAATAAATATGACATTTGCAAATGTATAGGGACAAGCCATCACATTATGTCATGAAATCCTGAACGTACCAATTTTTTGTCGGAAATTCTAATTAAGAATTGGGCCCTTAGTCTTGAATTTGATTATAGCAGTAACCTTTACTAGTGCCTGTACCTCAAAGTTTGCTTTGGGGACTGCATTTTTTATTTTTTTTAAATATGGGGTTTTTCAAAATTTCTAGGGACGATGGGCTCCCTCCCCCTTTCGTTTCGCCCATGGTGTTTCATGTTCCCTCCGCGTAAATGTTTCCTTCTATTTCTCATTGATGTTATCAAGCACCAATACACTCTGTCCTTAATATCTCAATTCCATAGTCAAGCGTCAAGAATAAACTAGAATTAAAGATAAAAAAGATTTTAGGCGGATCCAGCCAAGGCTTGCCTTGTGTTGTTTGAATCCTGAACAGCCGGGTAAGAACTAACGCTTCTTACCACTCGGGTAAGGTGGTAAGGAGTCGTTCTTAATCACTTTGCCAGATCAAAAGCCCTATAAATATGGGCATAATGTATTAATCACATGGATAGTAGAGGTAAGACATTTCTCCAATACAGTTGATTGAAGTCAACATAGGCCAATAAGAACTATCATTTTATTTATTCATTCATTTAAAACTAAATCCACACTAGTTAAAACAGGGAAAATATTCTACTACGAGCGTTTTGTATATTTTCAATATGTGATCCAGCTTATGGAACCTTGTTGAGGTGCTCCTATCATGGAGAGTAGGATATATGGGAAGGGCTCTTTACATGTAAGGATCTTGCAAAAAAAAAACAAAAAAATCAGTCCCATTGAATTATTCTTGCCCTTGATTTAAGGGCCCTAAGTTTAATTGTCTATCAACCATAAATTATTTTTTTAGAATAAATCCAATGGAATGAGCATAAAAATGGGTGAGATGCCGGATCATGAGCAGATAAGAGTTCGAAAGGCGCTGCAATGGTCAAATATAGGCCCAAGTGGGTCCCCTAAAGCTGGACTACATATGCAGCTTGTAGGAGAAAGTTCTCCCTTAAACCAAAACACTGCTCCCCAACACCATTTTGGCCAACACGCATGCTTGCTCGATTCAACTTCCTATATCAACATTTGAACTATTTTGAGCTAATGACTAGGGCTGCCCAACCGGAAATCCAGTCCGGTTTTTGGACCGGAATCCGGTCGGACCGGATTTCCGGTCCGGCTTAAATGAGAGGACCGGACCGGACCACTTATAAGTGGTCCGGTCCGGTCCAAAACGGTCCGGTCTGGACCACTTAAGTGGTCCGGACCGGTTTCATTAGTTTTTTTTTTTTTTTTTTAAGTTTTTATTTTATTTTTTCATTTTCAGCCAATTTCCTGCCTCTTTTTCCAAATGTAAGAAACTAGATCTTCGATTTCACTATGGTATTTGACTTGGGAATTTTTTATACTTAAAGTTTTGTATTAAAAAAAAAAATTTATTAATCCGGTCCGGTCCGGTCCGGACCGGTTTTTAAAAGGTCCGGACCGGACCGGACCGGACCGGATATAACCGGTTTTTCAAAACCGGTCCGGTCCGGTTTTGCGGTCCGGTCCGGTCTGCGGTCCGGTTTTGTGCAGCCCTACTAATGACTGAACGACCCGACCCATTCAATCTGGGTGTGACCCATTTATCCTCTGGGTCATAGCTGGATCTTTCTCTGGATCAAGTAAGGGCCTATAAAGACATAAAAAACCTATGTATCCAAATACTTGACCTGTGAATCTTACCTTATTATGGTACTTCATTTTTTCTTTGCTATCGGAGGATTGCCAACCATTTGGACTGGACTAATTCTTCAGGGCCAGAGGAAAGCTGTGTAAATTCCCCTGCAGCCCCAGTGTGGTAGTGCAGTTTTAAACTTACAACCTTCAAATGCAAACCATAGTTCTAGACCAATTGAACTACCCCTTGAGATTTTATTATGATACTTCATAGTTCATATATATATATATATATATATATATATATAACTAGTACACAAAATGTGCATTCTCATATTATATTATTGCATATAATACTGCATTTCATATAACGGGTAAATAATCCAAGTTTGGGTCCATCATGATTCATGCCTCAGTCCAGAATTAGAATATCATTCGGGCTCGGGCCAGGTCATACAAGGCCTGAGTCCGAATACCGCAAAAATAACTAGATATCATCTAGCTACTCTTATAAAAGAGAGAAAGATGAGTCCTTTTTTCACTACACACATAGCCAATCAAATGAAAGTTGTGGGGCCCACCCTTGAAGAAAAATCTCTCTCTCTCTCTCTCTCTCTCTCTCTATCTATCTATCTATCTATCTATATCTACTCTTATCTTATATAAATCTATCTATCTATCTACTCTTGTAAAAGAGAGAAAGATGAGTCCTTTTTTCAGCACACACATAGCCAATTAAATGAAAGTTGTGGGGCCCACCCTTGAAGAAAAGTCTATCTCTCTCTATATATATATCTATATTTATCTATCTATCTATATATACTCTTATCTTATATAAATCTATCTATATCTATACTCTTATATCTTCTACTCTTATAAAAGAGCAAAAGATGATGTACTTTTCACTACACACATGGCCAATAAAATGCAAGTTGTGGGGCCCACCCTTATATATATTTATTATGTATATGTATTTTATATATGGATAAAGATAGGGACATAATGAGAATTTTTCAATTTCTACTCTTATAAAATCTATCTATACCTCTATACCCTTATATAAAAGAGAGGAAAGTGTACTACTTTTTCATTACACACATGCCCAATCAAATGCAAGATGCGGGCCCCACTTAGTATTATAATAGATATGATGTGGGCCCCACTTAGTATTATAATATATATATATAGCTATAGCTATACCCTTATATAAAAGAGAGGAAAGTTTAGTACTTTTTCATCACTACACACATGCCCAATTAAATGCAAGATGTGGGCCCCACTTAGTATTATAATAGATGTATACATCTATATATAGGGAAATTCTAAAAAACTCTCATATCTCAAAAGGGGAGTTTCTGCCCCTATTAGCCAATGATTTAAGAGAATCTATAAAATATCCATAGTTTTAAGAGAATATTTCGGAGAGATAATAGATTAGTGTACCATTGATAACACGTGTCACACTTTCATTGGCTAAAAGATGGGCTTTTTTTATGAAAAATGCCCAGGAAATTTTGTAGTGTAACTCATATATATATATATAGTATATATGTATATGTATATTTATATTGTGTATCCAATCAAATGTAAGAAGTGGGCCCCACTTAGTATTATATCTATGTCTATCTATACCTTTATATAAAAGAGAGGAAAACCTTTTCACTACACACATGCCCAATCAGATGCAAGATGTGGGCCCCACTTAGTATTATAATAGATATGACGTGGGCCCCACTTAGTATTACAATATATATATATATATATATTTGAGAATTATTCAAGTGAGGGATTCCCTCACCATGTGTGGTGAGGGAATCCCCTTTTTGCGGAGGTTTCAAGTACAAAAGGGCTTTTGTACTTGAAGGGAGTACACCATTTTGTACTTGAAACCTTCCCAAAAAGAGAGTCTATCACCACACATGGTGAGGGAATCCCTTACTTGAATACCCCCTATATATTTATAGATAAAGATGGATAAAGATGGGGACATAATGAGAATTTTCCAATTTGTCTAAAATAGACTTTGAGTCAGGCTTGGATTTATAGGGGTTTTGAGGATCTGGATCAAAATGAGCAAGAAGACTAAAGTTTAGGAATTAAAAATATCTACCCAACGGTACCATAATGTCAAAATTTTAAAATTACGAAAAAGCCCCCTAAATTCTCTGAAAATTGCTAACTACACCCTACTATACTCAAATGAACCTGGATCTAGACCAAACTGGGCACACATGATCCTAATAATTTTTTTAATCTCTTCTATTGAGTAGATGCTGATATTTTAAATGTAATACAATTTCGTTTTAATACATTCTAATAAATCGAGTAATTTTTTTTCAGTTTTTTTGTTTTTTGTAAGGTGGTGGAGAAACGAAAAGGAAAATGTGGATAAGATTTGAATTTATCTCAATTTTTTTTTTCCTTTTTCTTTTTTCAATTTTCTTTTAACATTTTTCTTATTCAAATACTACAAGATTTTTCCAAATTAGACTTTGGGCCAGGCTTGGATTTAGAGGGGTTTTCAGGATCCGGATCAAGATGAGCTAGAAGCCTAAAGTTTATGAATTAAAAATGTCTACCCAACGGTACCATAATGTCAAAAATATAAAATTACGAAAAAGCCCCCTAAATTCTCTTGAAAATTGCTAACTACCCCCCTACTATACTCAAATGAACCTAGATCTAGACCAAACTTGGTACACACAGTCCTAATAATTTTGTTTAATCTCTTCTATTGAGTAGATGCTGATATTTTAAATGTAATAAAATTTTGTTTTAATACATTCCAATAAATCGAGTAATTTTTTTCAGTTTTTTTTTTTATGTGGTGGAGAAAGGAAAAGGAAAATATGGATAATATTAGAATCTATCTCAAATCAATATCTCAAATGTTGTTTTTTTTTCTCTCTTCTTTTTTCAATGTTATTTTAACATTCTTCTTATTCATGTACTACAAGATTTTCAATGCAGGGAATTTTGTGGGTATGAGGTTTTTCCTCTGTGAGTAATTGTGTAAGGAAGAATATGACATTTTAACAGATTATTCATTGACTCTTAGCTTCTTTTGGAATGGAGGGAGTTTTCATACATGTAAGTGAGCACTGTCTATTGAAATTATTATCGTTTGATTGTGTCTTCTTCTTCAATTTTTTTTAATGTTGCAATAAAATCTTCATTCTAAGAAAAATGGGTGCAACCAGAGTTAAGAAAATGATGATGAAGAGTTGGTTTTTTCTTTTTTATTCTTGTTTGGGCCAAAGTTAGGCCCATTGATAGCCTTTGTGCTCGGATAATTTTAATTATATGCCTGTTTTATTTCTTGAATCTTAACTACAGGCTTCCAAATTGTGCGTGTTTCGTATTTCCTTATGGTAGAATTTTGTATCTAGTTCTCACTCTATGTTTGGAATATGAATTTGTGCATATCATTTAAAATGTACAATTGATATTGTTTTGTTATGTGAGATAGGAAAATGAGAAACTCAAACAGAAAGTGTCCTGGTTGAAAAAAACAAAGTAGACAATAACTAAAAAGATGATGCTATAAGGCATGGAAAAAAGCTTTCCATTATCTATCAAAATCTTTTTTTCCAAATACTTTGTTTGCATTATTTCTTTATGTTTAGTTTTTTCTTTTTCTTTTTTAGAAAAAAGCAGCAACTGACAAAATATCATAAATAAGAAAGTGAAATGTACAAATTTAAACTCATCTTATGCCCGCCCTATTTTTTTCTCTATTTTAATGAAAGTTACCATGAAAAAAGTTTAAATATTCGTTTCCATTTTGCTTTATGTGTTTGTTTTTTATTTAGTTAGAACAATTGAGTTTTCAATCTGACATAATAGTTGTATTGATCTTGATTTATACCCCTGTTGGAAGAATAATTATAAGTTAGATAATGTGATAACTACTACTAAGTATTGGTTCTCTTCTGATATTAGTGATTGCTAAAGGTAATTCCATAAATGCAATTTAGTGGTAGGTCTTATAGATTGCTATCGTAAAATTGTTGTT
The DNA here is from genome assembly GCA_038049695.1 of Cinnamomum chago. Taxonomy (NCBI): domain Eukaryota; kingdom Viridiplantae; phylum Streptophyta; class Magnoliopsida; order Laurales; family Lauraceae; genus Cinnamomum; species Cinnamomum chago. Next base: position 10,016,812 of record CP142454.1, on the reverse strand, counting down.
GTTCTGTACAATTTTTAGTTTCTTAATATGCAACTTTTGTGAATTTTTTTATTATAAAAGGGCATTTCAAGGGCATGAATATATTTATTTATTATTGCTCTTACTCATGAGTTTTAAATTGAAAAACTTTGATCATTTTCTAACACATTTATTTCTTTCATCATTGCAAGCTTCTTATTATTGTTCTTCTTCTTTTCATATATTTCAATGAAGTGTCATGCCTTTCTTTAAAGGGAAAACGAGAATCTTATAGAAATTGTTTGTTATGCTAGTGTTACTACTAACTTCAGAGTCAGTGAATGAAGTGATCATTTTAAGTGTAAACAACTAAAACAAATATTTGATGCTGAGCTGCAACAAATTTAGTTTGTCTTTGTTCATTTCGAATTTTTCTTACTTTGATCAACACTCTCATCCTCTATACAAAACCGAGCAGAAGAGTTGAACTAGAATACCTGGATTACATTCTTATGTATTTCTTATGAGGAATGTCCAATTCTTTTGGCAAATTTGTATTTGTTCTTTTTTATTTTTTGGTATTTTTTTTCCTATGGATATCTCTATTTATGAGCTTCCATTTAACTAAACTTTTATGATTACTCTATATTATCCTTTTCTTACAGGGTATAAAATATAGCACTTTTGATTAAGCAAAAGAAGATGCTGACTCTTGGAGAGGTATTGGCTATTTTTACCTGATAGTGGTCCGTCTTATAAAATAAAACAAAGCACATGTTAAATACTAATATTGATCAACATGTGCTCTGTAAATCTTACACGTCATAGTTCCACCATTGTTGATCCCCATTGCTTGAGGACAAGCCGGATTATTTCATTATTTTTGATGGTCGGTGTGAGATGTTATTCTTCTTTGTAAGTTAAGAGTAAAACCACAATTTCAATTTTTTTTATTCTGATGTCCTTAGATAGGATATAATTAATTTTTTTCCTTAATAGAATCCGTTTTTCTGTGAACATCTAATGTTCATGGTAATTGGTTAGACCAATAAGCTCATCTGGTTCTTAGTTTTTATTTTTATTTTTTATAAAACTGTAGGTTATCAATTTGACTATGCTTTTGACTGGACCATAACTTTAGCAGGTCAAGTCTAAGAGGAAACTAATAAGTCAACCTGACATGTTAAATAAAGTAAATTTAAATATCTTTGTACACATTCATGATAAAAATATCTAGAAATATGTGATTTATATCCTCAAAAATTTATATAAATTCCATATTGATTGTCTTTTGAATCTCATTTTTCTCACTATATCATTGTTTTATTATTTTCAAATATATATGAAAAAAGTAGTGTCAGCTGTATTTGGACATTGCACGGGCCTTGTAATTTACAATCACTCATTTTCTATTGAAATTTAATTTTTATGTGTATTGAAGCTTCTATTGAATTTTTTAAAAACTTTATTTTTTAAAATTTCTTAATAAAATTGTGTGTTCGGTGCACGTGTATTGCACGTGCTGGGCTCCACTAGTACTACTGAAAAAACATATAAATAAACACACACAAGTATACGGAGAACGACAGCGGTCATTTTGACACGACACAATCACAATCATGTGTGTCGCTTTACGTTATCTTGTTTGTAATGCGTTTGGATGTCGCTTAGATGTCGTCGAATTAAGTCTTAATCGAGGTCACTTTCGAATAAAAGGAGGGCACTATTGTAAAAGCTCTAGATCTGAGAATAATATTTAGATTTTGCACGAGCAGTCAATGCCATCATGGTTTCAACTTTCAATGGCTCGGATTCATTGATTTTATTGGACCGTGTTCCATCATGGCTTTTCTCATGATTGAAATCTCTATACAACCTTCCTTTTCTTGACTTTTTTTTCATTTCTGCCATCAGCAAGAAATTCTGTAATGTCCATCTATCTATTTATCTTGATCAACAACCAATATAAAATATATTGGGTCCCACAACGGCGGATCCAAGATATTTATTTAGGTGGTGCGAACAATGGTCAAGGTAAAAAGTTAAATAAGAAACTATAATTTTTTAAATATCTATACTACTATTATAAAAGAGAGCAAGATGCACAACTTTTTACTTTTTCTTCACTACACACTTGCCCAATCACATTCAAGATGTGGGCCCCACTTAAGATAATAATAATAATAAGATGATAAAAGAGAAGAACTTGTGTGGGCCCCACTTAGATAATAATAATATAATCTATATATTATTATTACCCTTCTAAAAGAGAAGAACTTGGGCCCCACTTATATAATAATAATAAGATTATAAAAGAGAAGAACTTGTGTGGGCCCCACCTATATAATAATAATATAATCTATACATTATTATTATTATTATTACTATTTCTCTATCTCTATATCTATATCTATATCTATATCTATACATCTATACCCTTATATAAAAGAGAGTAAAGTATAATATTTTTTCACTACACACCTGCCCAATAAAATGCAAAATGTGGGCCCACTTAGTATTCTCTATCTCTCTATCTCTATCTTTCTATCTATCTATCTACTCTTATAAAAGAGAACAAAATGACAATACTTTTCACTACACACCATGACCCACTTATAATTTTCACTAAAGTGTAGTATTTTTTCACCACACACCTGTCCAATAAAATGCAAGATGTGGGCCCCACTTAGTATGATTATTTTTCACTACAAACCTGCCCAATAAAATGCAAGATGTGGGCCCCACTTAGTATTATTATAGATATATATATAGATATTCCCAATAAACTGCACGATGTGGGCCCCTCATAGTATTATTATTTTTCACTATACACCTGCCCAACAAAATGCAAGAAAAGGAATCAAGCGTACTTTACTTACTACCTTTTTGGTGTTCAATACTTATAATTTTGTGGGCACTTTTAAATACTTCGCCATCAGCTTAAAAATCAGTTTAAAAGTCGCGACAAAAGTTATTAGCTAGCTTGCTACTTTTGTTATTGTTGTTGGTGGCCAATTGGTGGTTGTGTTATAATTCAAATATCAAATTGACTACATACGAAAGAATTAACATTCTCTTCTTTTTTTTACCTGAAACAATGCTAATTGTGCAAATAGTTTCTATTTTATTATTTTATTATTATTTTTTTTTTTTGTGGAAGTAAAAGATACTTGAGTGGTATTTGTATTTGAAATTTGAGAGTTAAGAACATCAAAGAGCTCCTAGAGGTTTCCAAAAGATATGAGATTATTTTCTTTGTACGGATGTAACCCTTTGTTATTATTTTTTAAATATTAACCCTTTAATCTTTTGTGCACTAACCTTAAATATTTGTAATTTGATGTTCCTTCAGTTGTATATTATTTATTATGGCCTTTGAAAAAGGTATAGGGACCTCCAAAACTTATAAGCAAATCCCATATATACAAGTACTACGTTTGCATACAAGTACTACGTTTGCATTATTGCTTTATGTTTAGTTTTTTCTTTTTCTTTTTTAAGAAAAAAGCAACAACTGACAAAATATCATAAATAAGAAAGTGAAATGTACAAACTTAAACTCATTTTATGTCCGCCCTGTTTTTTTCTCTCTTTTAATGAAAGTTACCATGAAAAAAAAAATTTAATATTCTTTTCCCTTTTGCTTCATGTGTTTGTATTTTATTTAGTTAGAATAATTGAGTTTTCAATCTGACATAATAGTTATATTGATCTTGATTTATACCCCTGTTGGAAGAATAATCACAAATTGGATAATGTGATAACTACTACTAAATATTGGTTCTCTTCTAATATTAATGATTGCTAAAGATAATTCCATAAATGCAATTTAGTGGTAGGTCTTATAGATTGCTATCGTAAAATTATTGTTGTTCTGTACAATTTTTTAGTTTCTTAATATATAACTTTTGTGAATTTTTTTATTATAAAAGGGCATTTCAAGGGCATGAATCTATTTATTTATTATTGCTCTTACTCATGAGGTTTAAATTGAAAAACTTTGATCATTTTCTAACACATTTATTTCTTACATCATTGCAAGCTTCTTCTTCTTGTTGTTGTTCTTCTTCCTTTCATATATTTCAATGAAGCGTCATGCATTTCCTTAAAGGAAAAAAGAGAATCTCATAGAAACTGCTTGTTATGCTAACTTTACTACTAACTTTAGAGTCAATGAATGAAGTGATCGTTTTAAGTGTAAACAACTAAAACAAGTATTTGATGTTAAGCTGCAACAAATTCAATCTGTCTTTGTTCATTTCGAATTTTTCTTACTTTGATTAGCACTCCCATCGTCTATACAAAACAGAGCAGAATAATTGATCTAGAATACCTAGGTTACATTCTTATGCATCTCTTAAGAGGAAGGTCCAATTCTTTTGCCAGATTTGTATTTGTAGTTTTTTTTTTTTTTTTTTTTTTTTTGTATTTTTTCCCTATGGATATCTCTATTTGTGAGCTTCCATTTAACTAAACTTCTATGATTACTTTGTATTATTCTTTTATTACTGGGTATAAAATATAGCACTTTATATCAAGTAAAAAGAAGATGCCGACTTTTGGAGAGGTATTGCCTCTTTTTACCTGATAGTGGTCCGTCTTATAAAATAAAACAACGCACATGTTAAATACTAATATTGATCAACAGGTGCTCTGCAAATCTTACTCGTCAAAGTTCATATAATAGTTCCACCATTGTTGATTCCTGTCGCTTAAGGACAAGCCGGATTATTTCATTATTCTTGACGATCTGTGTGAGATGTTATTCTTCATTGTAAGTTAAAACTAAAACCACCATCTCAGTTTTTTTATTCTGATATCCTTAGGTAGGATATAATTATTATTTTTTCCCTTAATAGAATCTGATTTTGTAGTGAACATATAATGTTCATGGTAACTGGTTAAAACAGTAAGCTCATTTGGTTCTTAGTTTTTATTTTTATTTTTTATAAAACTGCAGGTTATCAATTTGACTATGCTTTTGACTGGACTCCAACTTTAGCAGGTCAAATCTACCAAGAAACTGATAAGTCGACCTGATGGATTAAATAAAGTAAATTTAAATTTCTTAGTACACATTCATGATAAAATATCTAGGAATATGTGATTTATATCCTCAAAAAGTTATATAAATTCCATATCGATGGTCTTTTGAGATCTCATTTTTCTCACTAGATCATCGTTTTATTGTTTTCAAATGTATATGAAAAAAGTATTGTCAGCTGTATTTGGACATTGCACGGGCCTTGCGATTTACAATCACTCATTTTCTGTTGAAAGTTGATTTTTAAATGTATTTCAGCTTCTACTAAATTTTTTAAAAGCTTTATTTTTTTAAAATTTTCTTAGTAAAACTGTGTTCGGTGCACGTGCATTGCACGTGTAGGGCTCCACTAGTATTGTTAAAGAGTTTCTCAAATCTCATGGGTGAAAACAAAAATACCTTAATTAGGCCCATCATTGTTTAGTTGAGAGATTATATGTTTGCTTTTTTAAGGAAAAAACTGTGATCTTTTCCCTTTTTCTTTTTTTTTTTAAGTTCTTCTTGTTTTCTTCTATACTGGAAGCATACATGTAAGGGATTTAACCTTTAGGGCCCGTTTGGTAATTTAACTAATATAGTTAAGTTAAACATCCCATCAAAAGTACTTTTTACCAAAATTTCCTCTAACTTTTCCAAAAAAAGTAAAAAAGCAAACTACATTTATTTATTAAAATACAAAAAAAACTCTATTTCCCCATATACAAAGTCAAACATATTCCATCTCAAACAACTAAAAACAAAATATCATCATAATTTACTTGTATTTTATTCATTATTTTCATTTCAATTCACTCCACTTTATTTTAAAAGTAAATTACCAAACGGACCCTTAGGGCATGTTTGGCATTAGGAGACTACAGAGGATTCTTTCGTTCTTCTCCTACAATAGTATCTTGGCTGAGGATTTCCTGTGAACTGGATTCACCTCACCCCAGGTTTGTCAAACAAATGGAAGCTGCGGATTTACATATACTAAATCCAACGGTCTCAAGGTTTTTTTTATTTTCTCACATCCATGATGAATCAACCTCTAAAATTTGGTCTCCTCAACATTTTTGGCCATTTACAAATAATGGACGGTTCGGATTTTCATTATGGGTCCCACAAAATTAAAAAATAATTTTTAAAATATAGACTTTTTTTTTCACAAATATCTTGAGATATATGATGAATCAACGGATGAAAATCCGTCCACTAGCCGTTTTGAGAATTCTCAACATGATGGACGGTTCAGATCCTAATTTCAGGACCCATCTAAGTAGGTTTCCAAAGCAAGAGCCGGACAACATAATATCACGTATGGAGCACTGTTCAGCTGCAAATCCATGTGAATACTATTCATGCGCATAAACGTTGTTGCAGTGTGGATGATCAACGGTCATGAGGTTTTTTTACTTGTTTCTAACAATCCATGATGAGTTAGGCTACCAAATTTGAACTAGTAGCTGTTTTGGATTTTGGAAACGGACCCACAAATTTAGAAATCATGATCAAATGGTTTGGACTATTTTTGTAAATATCTCAAAATATATGAGGAATCAAGGCTGGTATTTGACTGTGTAGCCGTTTTGGACCTTCTTAACATGATGGACGGTTCAAATCTTAATTGTGGGACCCATAAGATGGGTTTCCACATCAAAAAGAGTAATGCCCAAGTTACCGTAAAAAACACTGTTCATCCACAAATCCACATGCGCGGATTTGCAGAGTGCGATGGGGAGAGGTCTCACTGACGTTATTCTCTCTTCCACTGATTTTGTGCGTATTTTAAGGAATCCTCTCATACGATTTGCTTCCAAACATAGCTTTTCCGCGCATCCACGGACAAATGGCAAGGATTCCTTGCCTAGGACCATTGCCAAATGTGCTCTTATAGATTTAGAAAGTTGTACACATTGTCTCCAATGTGTATTTCTCTTGTTAGTGTTTTGATTTTGTGATGTGATTTTAATGTACTGTGGAGAGAGGCTGTGCCAATATTTTTCATGGAGTCAATGTTGTAAATATTGTTACCAGAATTGCAACAGCAAGAAGATAATAAGAATAATTATAAATTATATGCACTTTTGATTAAGACATTACTAACTTATATATATATTTATATGAAAGAGACTGATTTTGAAATCAGCCTCAATTGCTCAATTGATTTTGACATTTCTAATTGATTTTGACTCTTCAATTCCTCTAATACTGCGTCAATTGTTCATTAACCGACCCTTCGTCTCTTATCCATTTCTTAAAGAGAGAGACCTCCAGGATGCCATGTCATAATGGCCCATTGCATTTCTGAATTAATTTTTTTTCCTCCTTTTAAAAATGTCATAATTCATGTTAAAAATGGTAATGTCTCTTTAATATTACAGATGCCACTAAATTATCAATCTCTCCTGTTTAATCCACTCCATGAATGGTAAGCTTCCCTAATGCCCCACCAATCAACACACATGGAGAAATCTCGTTTGCTTACAATATGGGCCCTATCCAAATAGCTTGGTTGCATTCATAGTGGAGTATTATTTTTACATTTTTCACATCATGAAATACGTTGCCCGTGCTAAGCACAGACGTCTTTCGCTACTCTAAATTAAAAGAAATTAAATATTGAGTTGAATATATTATAAATGATTTAACTACCGGAAGGAAAAGAAAAATGAAGACCATGAAAAAGAAGGAAATTTACTGAAAGTAAGCAGTAACATAGATTCACTTCATCAAGAGTGGATATATGATCTACATAACAGTAGAGACATCTTTTCCCCGCTTTAGAACAGACTCGGCCCGGTCAGATGCCTAAACACACTACATGATGTCTCTTACTAGTTGAGCAATAGTTAATCTCATTTTACACATATTGATCCATCTAACGGTAGATATTACCTTGACTGGTGGAAATTTTAGGCATCTATGTAATCGCAGGGGCTGTATGATATGGGCAACCCAAATCGAGAATGGTCGATTCGTCAAAAGGTGATGGTCATCAGTGTGGGAGTTTCCATTTGGAAGTAAACATAGGATTAGTCCTCTAAAAGAATAACACATTAAATTCATCTTGACAAGGCCTTTTACCAAAATGATTCCTTAACTGTGCTTAATAGGCACAGGGACGTGATAACATATACGGATTTGAACCAATTTATGTTAGCAACTACCTCTCTCCCAAACTAACTCCCGAGGGAGAGGTTGAGGGTTCAAAACTACATTACTATATTGGGGCAATAGGGGAATTTTACCCTTTATCTCCTAAGCCTATACGATTACATATAAATGAACCAACACTTGATTGATTCAAAACTCCGAGTGCCATGATTGCACAAAATATTCTTTAGGACCTGACTAAAGATCAATGCCTTAAAAACATTAGCATAGTTGTATTGATAGGGATAAAAAAAAAAAAAAAACATAATTAGTTTTATGAATTAATCATAATTAAGTTTTTTTGGCAAAAATGCTCGAGAAATCGAAAATAAAGAAAAATTAAAATTTATGTGAAAGAAGAAATTTAGAGAAATTCAACAAAAAAGTTGCTAATATTAAAAGAAAACATAGAAAGCAATATTTTTTTTACAACTTCTTGTAATCATCCCTACGCTAAGAAATATTTCAATCGTGGATTTTCCAGTAATATTATTTCAGTTGGTTTTGACATATTTACAAGCAGTTTGAGACATTCGGTGAAGAAAATGTCACAACATGTAGTTTTTGAGAGCAAGACTAAGACAATTGTGTGAAAGAGTAAAACTATTAAAAGTTGGCTAATTGAGTCCTGTGGAAATAGACTTGGTTACTAGAAAACTTCTCCTATTTAAAACCTTTCCTTCCTAGGGCGACATGCGCCAATTTCCCCCAGCCCACCCCACCCCTATTTTTAAGGGGCCCAAGGTTAGTGGCTTTGTGAATGACTAGTGAATGACTATATCACTAAAAAGTAAGGCCAGCCTGTTTTTTTGTTATTGGATTTCTATGAATTCTAAGACATTGTTTTTCTATAAGCTAGCGGTTTAAAAATAAAAAATAAGTTGTGAATATTTAAAAAATGACCATCATATAACCTCTCCTTTAATTAAAATTGAACTAGGAAAGATGGAAAATAATACAATTTTAGAAAAATAGAGGTTTCATCTGCTTTGCTGCCTTACATCATTCACCTCTAACCTCTTTAATAATTCATCATTTACCATATAAAGTACTATGTATCCCATTAAAACAAACATGTTTAATGTCATTATGGTTACAATGATTACACTGTAACCTCTCCATCTCATTTTTACCCATAATAATGTGCATCATGGTGAGTCCCAAAGAACTTTGCTAGAGTCATTTTGTAACCAAAACTTCCATTAAGTGGATGGTTAGAAAACAAAGAATTGAGGGCATATAGAGAGAGAATATTGTCATGCATACTATATTAATTTTAAGTTAACTCCTAAAATTAGAATGCTGCAATATTTTTCTCAATACTCTTGCTACATTTTTGTTAGATTCTCTCAACAACATGTAGTATGACATTCCATCTCTTCAAGTGCTTTATGAAGCATTTTTAATTTTTATTTCAAATGATTTATTCTTTGGGGATTTTCAAATATTATCCCGACAAAATAAAAGAGGAGAATTTTCCAAATTCGCATGAGATGATAAAAAAAAGGGGATTTTACCAAGAAAAACAACTTATATGGTCAGTGCATCAAACATGGAACATGAGGCAAACATATACCTAACAGGGAATCAGTACAGAAAAACAAACTTTTTAAACCATTTTTTTTTGTTTTTTGTTTTTTTGTGGTCACTATCCACCTTCATTTTATGAATTGAGGGTTGACGGCGACCCTCGTTATAATAAGTGAGGGTCGTAGTCGACCCTGAGCAGACATAAACCCATCTTCTCCCTTCTTCCTTCTTTTTCTCTTACCCAAACCTGATCCAATGATGGAAATAGGGAAGACTTGTTTGTCTGTTGTCCACATTTATTCCCGCGAAGACATGCTACGTAGCTTGGCCATATGTTTTTTTTCTTGCCATGTCAACAACATGTCATGATCCAAACCGTTGATCAAGTCTCGTGGGTGGGCCTCGAAGGAGATTCGTTTTGTACTTTTTAGTATAGTAAAAGATGGCATCACAAGAAAAAATGGTGCAGTAATAAATTATTCCAGTGACGGTGGCGTAAATGACATGTAGTTGATCTATTTTTATATAATTTAGTATCAAGATTGATTTTGTGATGCTCATGATACATTGATTTTGTCCAAATCATAACTGTAAATAAGAAAATCTCCTAGTATATCAAACAAATAAAATTCTCAATAAGACTATTATAGTCGATGCTTGTAAATAGCTTTTAAGTTACTTTCTGCATTGGATCACTTATAATGACTGAAACTGATATAGTATTTTTTCCTGCAAATGGCAAGGCCTCAACTTAAAACATTTGCTGTGAAAGAAGCATCGTGACAACTCTTTTATAGGAGAGCCTGCCTTGCATTATTAGTATCCAACTTGAGCGAATACTGATGATTATTTTGTGGGGCACACTGGGTCCACACAAGGGGAGGGGGTGGATGGGAACTGTAGATCTGTATTTTGATAGGTACTGGATGAAGTTTTACTCCAATCTAGTCTTTGAACATAAGAGAAAATCGACCATTATCTCATCCATTTTAAAGATGTAAAGTCTCAACAGCTTATATGAAGGGGCAACCAACAACTTAAATGAAGGGGTAATTGCGATTGGATACAGTAAAATTTATCTACATCCATAATCTCCCTTACATTTTCACAACCCTTCATGAACCGACACACATCCACGTGGGCCCCAAAAGTCATTTCAACATTAGAAGCGCACACTTTTCAGTGTGTGTTTGTATATGCTCTATCATTGGATTGAGTTTGGGAAATAGAGGAAGATGGAAGATGATGAGTTTATGCCTACTCAGAGTCGACTGCGACCCTCACTTGTTATAGTGATGGTCGCTGTCGACCATCAACACATAAAATGAAGGTTTATAGCAACCACAAAATAAAAATGGTGAAAAAATTTGGTTTTTTTTTTTTACGGATTCCCTATTAGGTGCGTGTTTGTCTCATGTTCCCTATTTGGTACACTGGCCATAAAGTGTTTTTTTTTTCAGGTTAAAATCCCTAAAAATAAATTTTGAGAACAAGATTCCTCACAATGGCACCCATACTTCCCACAATTAAAAGTAAAATTGAGAATAGATTTTATCCGTTATGAATAAGATGTATAAGAATATCCTATCTAATGAGGGCCTATCTTTTTAGATAATGCTCTAGTCCACAACTCTTCAATGTTCTTATCCGGCTGGAAGTACGGTTAACAATTCTACGGATAAAGTAACTCTTAATGTAAGAAATTATCAGTAGGACGAAACTTAAAAGTTCCCAACTTTCAAGGGGTCCTTTTCAATGAGCCGTGGGGCCCACAAAAATAAGAAACCATAGACTAAAATGGATGGATAAGATTTTTCAGTTTGTGGGATTAGTAGGCATCTCAATTCCCACATTCGACTCTCAAACTTCAAAACCATGGCCCACCAAACGAACAACGTGTTGTTTAGAAATTAAAAGACTCCAACCCTAATCCCTGAACTCCTCAGAGAGGAATTGGCCAAATGGATTCCTTATCCAACATTCTAGGGAATCTCAATCCGACCTAATTTTTTTTTTAATAATCCGAGCCCCAACTCCTACTTTCAAACAATAATTCCTCTACAAATTGAGCACGACATTACATGCTTCTCAGCATTCTAAATGTGTGGCCCACCTGACTACATCTTAAATAGGTGGGCCTAAATTTCCTCTTTCTCGTATAGTATAGTCTGTGGCTTATCAAACTGCTGGATTTTACCAATTAGGTGGCCCACAAATCAAAGTGCAGAATCCATTGGCCACCGAGGGGGACCTACATGCATTGATTTGGGGGCAGCCAATGGTTGACCATGACTTTTATTCCCTTTTATTCTTGCAAAATGCAGTTTTCTCTGGAAATCTTAAAATTTTCATAATTTCGATTCCCTTAACCGTTTGGATACAGGAAAGGAGAAACACCCAGCTTTCTGCCAACAGAAAAGGAAAGGAATTACAAAGAGAAAAAGTATCCCACGTTCCCTTTATTAAGTTACTCAACTACTCTTCCTCTTTGGATTGGTTTACCCAAAGTTAAAAGAAAACTACTCTCTTTTGGGTTTTACTAACCACGGTCACTCGCTTTTAACCCCAATATAGAGTCAGACTCCCACAGAGAGATTTTAGCGCATGAGCAGCATTGAGAGATTTCTTATATAAATATAGAAGAAGTCTGCTCTGAATAGTATATTTGCCATCATCTGAGGTGTTTTGAGCTATTATTCCGTTGAGAGATTTGGAGATTTGGAGTTTCGGTTTCTGGAGAAAGATTTCAAGATACTCAACTTGCGCAGATTTTTTAGATAAGCTTGGGTGGTTTTTCTTTTCTGACTTCGGGGATTTTCGCAGACTTTGATCTGTTTCGTCGGGGGAGATTTCTGTTGATTTCGGCCTTTTTGTCAAGAAATCCCGGCTTTTTTAGAGGAATCCTTAGATTTAGCTCTTGTGCAAATCGGGCGTTTTTGGAATGGTTGTGAAGATGATGAGATGGCGGCCATGGCCGCCTCTCGTTTCGAAGAAATTCGAGGTGAAGCTAGTTCTGGTTCGTGTCGAAGGACTTCATCTTCTTTCGAAGGAAGAAGGTGAAGAAGAGAAGAAGAAGAAGAAGCGCTTGAGATTGATGACGGAGGTGAGATGGAAAGGGCCGAAGGCTGCATTGAGTTCTTTGAGGCAAACAGTGAAGAGGAACTTGACGAAGGAAGAGGATCTCAGAAGCGATGGCGTCGTCGAATGGAACGAGGAGTTTCGGAATGTCTGCAATCTCTCGGCTAACAAAGAGAATGTGTTTCATGCCTGGGAGATTGTTCTCACAGTAAATGTGAGTCGGATTTCAATTTCTTCCTCTCCCTCTCTTTTTCGTTCATTGAGATTGAATCTTTTGAAGTTTCTGCCTTTGTTAGGGGTTTTATGTGATAATGAGTAGTTTGTGGTTGGTTTTTGTGGTGAATTTGATGTTTGTAAGACTTTGATATTGTTTTCATGTTAAGGGCAGGGTTAGATTTCTATAGAAATTTTTGTTACAAATCAAAGAACTTGGTTTTTTTAGGGTTTTCATGAGGAGAGGGTTTTCTGTAATTTTTGCTGGTTAGTATTTTTGTGTTCGTTCTTCCTTTTGGTTTTCTGGATTTTGTCGAAGACTCGCAACATCGTTTTTTCCAGATTCAAATGGGTTTTTTCAACCTGAAAATTAGATCATTCTCTTCTACTGTGTGCGAATGTAAATTGAGGATTGCAAATTCCCTTTTGTGGTTTTTTAATTTTTAATTTTTTGATTTGTCCTTTACCAGTCTAGTCAATCGCTTAGGAAAGTGAAAGGAGAAGCAGGGTTTGGTTGGCTTTTTTTGTCTTCAAAGAAGAACTGGATTCTTCTGTAATCTAGATTTTTTTCTTTGTCTTCAAAGAAGAACTGGATTCTTCTGTGATCTAGATTGGGGTTTCCTTGTGCTGGAAACCTTTGGAAGCCTAAAGGGATGTTTTTTACATAATTGCCTGAGGTTCTGTCCAGGTGATTCAGGTTTATATATTTCTCCTGGTCTGATATTTGAGATTCCATCATGTGCCAATGGAGGTTTCTGGATGAGAATTTTATTAATATTACAGTTTCCAGGTCTGTGCTGTCTCTTTTACTGGATGTCAGTGGGGGCAATTGATTAGGTGAAGCTTTCATGCTGTGTAGCTTGTCAATCTAATCATCTGTTTGGTTTATCTAAGGGGGAACTTTGCACCTTTTGGATCAGGAAGAAAACAGGGAAATAACTTTTGCTATAGAGAAACCTCTCTCTTTCTAGATTTCATTTAGAGGAGAACATAACTACTTTCTGGGGAAAGAAAACATAGGAGAAGGAGAAATGGTTTTCTCAGAAAGGTGTTTTTTCTGAAATGAATTTTATATGACATCTACCCATTTAAGAGTTACCCTTTTCTTAAGAAACGTTTCAAAATGGTGATTGCCATTTTTTCTAAAATAAAAAGAAAGGTCTCAAAATGTTTTTTTCCTGTCTAGTTTTCTCTAATCAAAACTAAGCCTTTTGCTCTGTCACGACTAGATCAAAACGTTGGGGATTTCCTTCCCACCTTTCATTATCTCTTCCAAATGGTCTCTGTCTCTATTGTGTGGCCTCCAAAAACATTTCACTTGGAACTTTTATTGGGTCGAAATGGTACCATTTGTTTCTATGTTATTACATCTACTGAAATTTACAGATTTCCATTAAAAAAATAATATATAAACATGTTTATCTTCCATATGGTTTATATCTTTTATTGTGTTTATTCTTCCCCACCCAAATATTTATATACTTCTATTATATTCAGCATGAATATGATTGAGCTTTTTAAATTAAATCTTATCCAATAGAAAGACTATAACCATGCTTTTGCTTGGAGTAAGATTAGGGCCATCTTTTTGCTTGCTCCTTCGTTTTAAGCAATAGATGTTTGCCAGGAAAAGAATCATTTATCACATGCTTCTTTTCTGTCTTGATTGCATTTGATGCTTTTTCTCTCCCTCTCAAAGCACAATGACTGAGAGTTCTACTTGAGCTTCTGAGATTATTTAATGTAGTTATGCCTCTTCTGATAGTTTGAGATGTCGTGTTAAGTGAGGAAGAATTGCTGATACTTTTGGACTTCTTTTACATGTACCTTTTCTCATAAGCCAAATTTTGATGCGGTTTCAGGGCTTCAACCAGGGGACAAAGAACAAACTCTCTGTTATTGGAATTGCTTTGTTGAACCTTGCAGAGTTTGCTTCTCTTGCAGAAGAAAAAGAGATAAAGATAGATGTTCCTCTCTATCTTTCCCGTGGTCGAGCAAATCTCAATCCCTCTCTTCATGTAAGTTCTTCGGACTCGCATTCATTTCCATGTTTAATACCTCTCCATCAACATTTATTTGTTACGCTTTCAAGACTCATAAATTCTAGTATATCTCCTTATCTCAATAAGTTAGTTTCTTTCATGACAGATTGCTCCATTTGCGTTCACCTGGTTGTTTTTTTTTTTTTTTTCCTTATATAATCTACTATGTATGCTATTCTAATCGTTTACAGCTGAATGATTGGATATAAATTATTTTTCCATTTGTATTCTCATTATAATGTGTTTTCGCATAAATGAATTTATAATGTGTTTTGTCCCTAAAAAAGAGTTATCTCTTGTTACTGATTTTACATTTCTATTTGTTTATTTAATTGCTCATCGGATTTCTCTTTCCTAGTTTTTCTGCTACTTTTTGCTTGATGTTTCAAGTTTTGTGACTTTGAGCTTTGTCTTTGTTGCAGCTGTCTCTCAGCTTATTGGAGTTGAGAACCACTACAGAATCTATAGAAACGATGCAGAGATCAGTCATGCCTATACCACAGTCTCCTCGATCTGGAGAAACACTCTCTACAGATAAAGATGAGGTCTCTGCCCTCAAAGCAGGACTCAGAAAAGTTAAGATACTTACAGAATATGTATCATCTAGAAGATCTAAAATGGCATGCCGGGAGGAAGAGGGTAGTGAGGGAAGGTGCTCTGCTAGGAGTGAGGATACGGAGTACAAGTACCCCTTTGACACAGACACTCTTGATGATTTTAATGGAGAGTTAGAGGATGGCAATGACTCTAGTTTTAGGAAGTCTTTCAGTTATGGTACTTTAGCATCTGCAAACTGTGTGGGTGGATACTCAGAAATGAGGACAAATGAGAATGATGAGGATTGGATTTACTACAGCAACCGCAAGTCAGATGTGGGTAGTATACATGTTGAGGATACAGCATCCATCCCTGAGCAATCTCAATTGCAGATGTCGAAGCGGAGCATCCTTCCGTGGAGGAAGAGGAAACTGAATTTCAGATCTCCTAAAGCCAAAGGGGAACCACTCTTAAAGAAAGCTTATGCTGAAGAGGGTGGGGACGATATTGACTTTGATCGACGTCAGCTGAGCTCGTCTGACGATTCTTTTTCAGGGGTATGTATTCAGCTTTGGATCTTCCATTTGCTGTCAATTTCTGCTTATAGTTTCTGTTGAAGTCTGCAAAAAAAGAAGCCTCTCAATACCTTTCTTTTTCAAAATAAAATAAAATAATGCAATATCAATTTGGCAGCAGATTGCTTGCTTGATGTCAATTGAGTGGCACCAAATAAGGTTCATAACCTTATCTTTGACTTCCACTTTATAAGGTCATTAGTCATAATCTTATCTTCGACATTCATTTGCTGATGTTACATATCCCCTTTTGACCCAAAGAGCACTCATTTAGTGTCTCTCTATGTTTAATCTGCTCATAAAGCAGTTAGTTTTCATGTTTTAGCTGGTAAAGTTCTACAGCGCAATATTTATTTGCTTTATTTTATATGGGTTCAATCTGATGACAATGACCGACCAGCTTAGATTTCTTTTTATATCATAGACCCATTTCTTTCCCAAGTTGGAAATTGGAAATTAAAAGGCTCATTTCTGGATTATGGCATTCTTTTTCATAATTGGAGGACTGAGCGAGTGTCTGAAGTATATTTCACTTCTAAATTGAGGAACACTTTGCTTCTTTGGAACCCTCACTTGAATAATTTGTGACAAGGGAGAAACTAGAGTTGCCCAGAGTCTAATAATGATGGAGATGTATATATGCTGTCCTTTTTCTTTCCAGTGGTTCACTTTATCACAGGATATAAATATCTTGAATCTTGAGAACTATGGCAATTCTTCTTGCAGTGGTACAAGCTAGGTGCAAATGGGTTTCCTGTATCAGAATTTGGAGATGACCACTTTGCAGTGGGTAGTTGGGAGAGGAAAGAAGTAATAAGCCGTGATGGGCACATGAAGCTCTGCACTCAAGCCTTCTTTGCTTCCATTGATCAAAGGAGTGAGCGGGCTGCTGGTGAGAGTGCATGCACTGCCCTCGTTGCTGTTATTGCTGATTGGTTCCATACCAACCAAGACTGGATGCCCATCAAGTCCCAGCTGGACAGCCTGATCAGAGATGGCTCACTTGAGTGGAGAAATCTCTGTGAGAATGAAACCTATAGGGAGCGGTTCCCTGACAAGCACTTTGACCTTGAGACAGTCCTGCAAGCAAAGATCCGTCCACTTGCTGTCGTCCCCGAGAAGTCTTTCATTGGTTTCTTTCATCCTGATGGTATGGATGAAGGCTTTGACTTCCTGCATGGAGCCATGTCCTTTGACAGCATCTGGGACGAGATTAGCCAATCCGGGTCAAATTGCGTTGCAGACAATGGCCCACAGATCTACATTGTCAGCTGGAATGATCACTTCTTTGTCCTCAAGGTTGAGCGTGAAGCATACTACATTATCGACACACTTGGTGAGAGGCTCTATGAAGGGTGCAACCAGGCCTTCATCTTGAAATTTGATGCGGACACATTGATATACAAATTGCCAAGTGAAGCAGGATCTGACAATAAACCTGCTTCTGACCAGCAGTCAGTCAGGGGGGAATCTGGAAAAGGGCCAGTCCAACAGAACTCCACAGAGGCTGTTGCAGATGTGGATGCGGGTACAGAAGAGGCCGGAAAGGATGAGGTAGAAGGTGAGATTCTATGCAGTGGGAAGGAGGCCTGCAAGGAGTATATCAAGAGCTTCTTGGCCGCAATTCCCATAAGGGAGTTGCAGGTTGATATTAAGAAGGGCCTGTCCACAACCCCTCTCCATGCCCGTTTGCAGATTGAGTTCCAGCTCACCGAGTTCTCTAAGCCAATCACTGCATCATATCCAGCACCGGAGATGGCAAATGAGAGCTGTGTAGGCTTTTAGAGAGTACTGTTATTAAATCTGAATTTTGAATTTATTGTTATAGGGCCAAAGCAAGAATAGGATCCCATGGAGTTTGTTATTTTTCTCTCTCCTGTTTGGAGCTGAGCACTGATTTTAGATAGATAGATAGATAGAATGATAGATGGATGGATAGAGCACCTGATCCTAACTGCATGGACGTTCCCTGTTGGTGTTTTTTTTTTCCTGTTTATTTAAGGTTTCATTTTTGTAAATGATCAGCTCCAGATCCTAACTAGGTGGTCATCCTCCGTTGGTTTTTTTTTTTCCTGTTTATTTAGGGTTCCTTTTGTAAATGCCTGTCTATTATGAGCCTGTAATATGCTTCTATTATAACTGTGATTTCGACATTCTTTTCCAACATTAGAATGTTAAATCTGTACTGTGATTTAGATATATTCTTTCCAAACATTAGAATGTTAAATCTGTGTTTTTGACGTCTTCTTCTGCATGTTGTCAACTGGTGATCATGCATGCCCGTGATCGAGAGTCAACAAAAATTAAAGAGAAGCTACCCATCAACCTCCAAGTTTGACAGCTACAAAGGAAATAATACTAACATGGGTCCCCAAGCCAAAATAGGGAGTCGTTTAAATGAAGACAAAGTAGGCGTACAGTACAGAGATGCTATCATATTCCACCGTAAGCTGACCGCCATATGAGTATTGACTATTAATGCATGCTAAAGGTCCCCACCATCCAGCAGGGAGAGATTATCATGAATTTCACGAAAACTAGAGGATGAGGATGAGGATGCGCAAATGGTATTTGTGGAAATCCGCAGCCGATTCTGTTTGACCTTAAGACTTTTTTCATTGGTGTGTTTATTCTTATCTATTGCATGTACCGTAACGTGACAGTATTGAAGCTCTCTAATATATTAGTTAGTCGCGTATCATGTGGGGGAGGGGCGTGGAATGGATTGGCTTTGCTGCATGTCCCATGGGTAAGTCTCCTCCACGAGGTTTCCTTGGAAGCAATTCATTGACAAATCGAACAGGTGTGCCAGTGACAATATATATAGATCACATAACAAGAAAAAGGAAACAATGGAATACAAGCCATCCAAGATATCCAATTCTAAGTTTAGATTTGGATTCCTAACACAAGTAAGTATATGACTCAAAATAGATCAGTTTGAGTATGCATGCGAAACTCTTTTTAATGTAAATATGATTGAGGCTTTGTAGGCTCTCAAACAACAGTAGATCTTCAAACAACAATAAATCTTTTACCAAAAAAAAAAAAAACAACAATAACAATAAATCTGAACACTGTGAAATCATAATCTCGTTCAATTTATTAGGATCAAAACTGGAGAATAACTTATAAAAACTTACAAACCTATATGCTTGGATCCCAAGATCATATCAAGTTCCCTAGGACCAAGAGGAGGAAAAAAAAAGAAAAGTTTCTAAGCCTGCTTTCCCTACTTTTTGGGTCCTTAACACGGGGCCATCTTGAGTTCGATGCCACATAAGATCTTTGAGTCCAAAAACCTTAGCCACATGACTATAATTGAGGGAGATTTTTGACCCGTAACGCTGCAGTGATAGGCCCCACCTTAGATTTAGCTTTTTAGGGGTGTCCCACTTCATAGATGGTAGAGATTTAAAATGTTGCACTGTTCTTGTAATGGACCTTGCAGGTGAAATATGCATGTAACTGATACATGTCCATTGATTATAACATTATTATGCCACCAGCCAGATGATTATGACCATCAACTGTTGGCGTCACATTTTGGAGCTGTGTCCGGCTATTTTGGGGGCCACACCCAGAATTCCCTACTGTTACTCTATCAGTGGGTCTCATCTTTGAAATCCAAATTCCTCAAAAGCTAAATCTATGATACACATGTATCGTGTCGTATCGTATCTGATACTTTACTTTTTATGTGTAAAATTTGTATCCCAGTAGTGTCTATGATGCATTAGTGCATCATGGGCTCAAATTCACTATTTCACATTTTTTCTATCAAGAAAGAAACTTTCACACTAATCAAGGTTATGCTGACAGTAAAATTATCTAAATCACGTGCCTAAGATAAGTAAAACAAAATGAGCTGCAATTTATGCAAAAGCTAAAATAAAAAAATTTGAGGCCCAACACTCATTGAAATGAGACTACTGCCCATAGAAAAAGGTGAGGGGGTGATTTTGAGTGATTTGCATTTGAGGGGTAGATCTCACTAATGGACTTCCAAATTCCCACTTTAGAATCCATTGTGGGCCCGTCGGAAAAATAATGTTCAGCATTAATTTTCAATAAGTCTGTCTGGTATAATTATAAGAAAAAAAACTTTTATTTCATTATATATTTGGGGCCAAACTTTAGGAATTGTGGTAATCGGGGCCCACCTTTTTTAAATTATAATGTATAAGTTAGAACCCACCAATTGTGTCATTTTGAAAATTTTATGATTGCCATTTTATCTGCAACAGATAAATCTTTCATTGTCCACCTCTACCAACTTTAAGCTAATTATGAGGAAGGGTTGAAGTCTAAGTTAAAAATGGCAACTGCTATATTTTATTTCAATCTAATTTTTATTCTATTCCTTCAAAAACAATTTAGGCCTTTCATACTGAAAGAAGTTTTCCGAATTGTTGTAATGTAGGAATATCTCCATACAGCTTGCATTCATGGCTGTCTTGATTGCTTGCACAGTTACACCTAATATAGTACTATTCGTAGCAATTTTGTTTACACCCTACCCTAGTTTATGACATCGTTCTGTTTTGGGCTATATGACCAAAATAATGAGTCAAATCTCTACTGAAACCAACTTGACCTGGTCTTGGATCTAAGTAGGGGTTGCCAAAATCTGGCCCTGCACCCGACCAGCATCATTATTGGGACATTCGATGATCAGGAATCATGGCCCATATTTATATTGGCTGGACATGGGTCGACCTGCGTGGCCCGTCTGACATACATCATACTTCCCTCTTCCAGCATAAAGAGCTTGTACGGGGTTCTGAGATTTTACACATGGGCTTTTCAGAAATAACATGAATTTATATGTCTTGCTTATGCGTAGCCACACTGTAGCTAATTTTAATTTGTAAAGATGGCTCGCATGTTATATTAAGAAAAGGACGTGTTAAACCATCACATGACATGTGTAAATGAGTGTAAATAAATATATACACGCATGCATGTTTATATATTGAAAAAAACCTTAATCACCAAATCGGGTCACTCAAGTTAACCAAGCCCAATTCAAAAACAAAAGTACGGGTGCTCATGCCCCTGACCCCCCTTGACCCTTGTCGAGCCTGTGACATATACAAGTACAACCCTGCGTTTTAAATTAGATGGGCCCAGAGCCTCAGCCTGGCCCAACCTAGCCAATGAACACCCCTGGCCCTAAAGACATAAACAAAGAAAGCAAATGATGTCAACTTAGCAAGAGAATCCACATAATTGGGAAATGATTAAGGATTGTCGACTACCGGGTAGGCCCCACAAACGATCCACATGTTCTTATTTCCCGCGCCTAAGCGAAATCCAGCCCGCAATATAAAACCATATCTCTACTTACAAACAAAACAAAAAGCAAAGCGGAAAACCGGGTCTGCTCGTCCCGTCCGTCCTCACTCACTCACTCGTCACTATATATATATACGTGGCTCGACTGTGCATTTCTTCAGTCAACTCCATTTCACTTCAGCTGAAGAGCAGAGAGCGGGAAAGTTTCTCGAGCGCGCGAAAACTCCAGAAATGGCGAATGGTGCTGCAGATGTGGAAGGCGTCGATTCTCCTCAGAGATCTGAAGCAGAAAATCGAGATCTGGAGCTCCCTGCACCACAGGGATGGAAGAAGAAGGTCTGATTCTTTCTCACATTTCCCTTCCAAAATCAAGATTTCTCGTGTTTCGATCTTTCTTACTTTTTCTCCAGCCTTGATGTAGTTCTCTCTCTCTCGGATTTCTGGTTCGATCTTAGGGTTTGGTAGGTGTTGAGCGAGATTTTGATGTTCTACTACGGAATTGGTGTCTCGAATGGTAGTTTTAGGGCTAGGATTTCGTAGATTATCTTTTCGGAAGCTGACAGCTTGTGATTGTTGTGCTTTTTTGGGGGAATTTGTGTCGTTTGGTTTGAGAAGTCGAGGATTTGTGTTATTTTTTGAGTTAGGGTTACGGAAAGCTGGATTGGAACTAGGAATTGCGATTTGAGTGGCTGAAGGTTTTGAATTTTGATTGTTTTGAGGTTCTTTCATGTCTATTGTAGGAGATGAGTTTTTGATGTGTCGTTTGGAGGTCTGTTGTTTAATCAAATGAAGTAATTAGGTTCTTCTGTAGTTCCTTTTCCATTTTTTTTTTTTTGGTGATGTGACTGATTCTTGCTTATACGATTTGCATTCATTGTTCAAGGACGATTGAGCTTTCTGGTGCTGCAATTCACCAACTAGGGTTTAGTTCCATTTAGAATTGGCTAAATGTTTGATTCAAAGGTGAATATTTAACACTGAAATATTTCAATATTGCAGTACAGAGATCGATACCGAATCTTGTAACATCTAGTGCCTTTGCGATTGGATGGCTACCAATATGATAGTGTATGATGTTCATATATTGAAGATTTATGATATTAGGACTATTCAGTGGCTCCAAAACATCCATACCCTGTATAAATGGCATTTTTTCTTTCAGGATAAAAATGTAATTGGTCTTTAAGTACTACTGCAACTATTCATTGGCAGTGAAATAAGAGTCTAGTTCATTACTAACCAATCTTGTTTTGAGTACTTTTGCAACTACTCATTAGCATTGAAATAAGAGACACTCTAGTTCATTATTAACTAAACCTCCATTCTGTTCAGTTTGAACCGATGTAAAGAAGTTCTTAGACAAATTTGTGTTTTTTTTTTCCCTTTTCCCTTTTTCTCTGTTGATCATCTCACTGCCTTTTCCTTTGTTTTGTTGCTGATTTCTATAAGAAATTATGATATTAAAAAAATGGAAATTCCATGGTGAACTAGCTACTGTCACACTTTGATTTGCTCAATTGGTCCAACAAATGCAGAACTTGAGATGGAACTGAATGGGATTTTTATTTTTAAATTTCTTCAGCTATTGTGTGTGAACTTTGCATAGGCAACACACGCGCGCGCGCGCGCACACACACACACAAAAAAAAAAAAAAAACGTTCAGCAGAATCATTCAAGCAATAGTTTGCTGGTCATTTGTCAATTTTTAAGTATCAAAACTATGTTCAAATTTCTGTGGGGGTAATTTCTCACATGTTTGGGTTGGGTACATGGTGAGCTTGCTATACATTACTCTGTTTAATGACCAGTAATAAGATCTAAAGTTTTTACCTTTGTTATTTGTGTGGCATTGATCAATTTTGCATTGTGTCACAACACTATCATGGCAGAGAAGCACATCAAAGCTAAATTCATTTTTGCTTCCAAGTGACGATTGCTTTTAATGCTCCCATGAATGTTGTTGCTGACTGCCAGGTCAAAAGTGTTAGTTTGTCATTTGACTTTAAAATGCAACAGCCCCATTGAGAACACAACAAAAACTCTGATGTCATCTTACCAGATTTCAGGTTAAGATAAAAGGCACTTACAAATCCCGTAGCAAGAAGACAGGAAAGTGCCCATTGTTATTTCCCTTTTCTTTTTGGTAAAAGAAAGATGTCCACTGTTAGTGCAAACTGCAAACTATAGTTTGTGTAAGTTGTGTAGAGTGTGGACTGCTTATTCTTCATAGTGTCGCTGAAACAACTTCTGTGCACAAACTTTATGTGAACAACAAGAGTAGCAAGCCAATACCCACATAGGAGATGTTCACAAACTTCTGATCTAGTTCTATTCCAAAGAACTGGATTGCACATTTTGCAAAGGTGCTGGTGCAATCCCAACAATATTCAAATCTCATGTTCTTGAGCCATGGGGATTGGGGAGTGGAGAACCGCTTCAAGTTATTTATTCACTTGTCTAAATTACATCTTAAAAACCTTGCTAAAATAACTCTAAAACAATTCTAGGCCTTTAATCTAATCACCAAAGTAGTTAAGATAATTTAATCTCATAAAAAACCCACATTTTATTAAATAAAGAAAAAAAAAGATCTAGGCATCTTATTCACCCAACCCTACTTCAGCAACGTGTTTAGTTTGAATAACATAAGGATAGTGAAATAAAGGCACAGTTACCAGCTTGACATGTCTTAACTCTTTTGAGCTGTGTTTTGAGTGGTGCATGTGAGTGATGGAGCTCACATGAATTGAGCCAGCTATTGTTTTTGGTCTTTGACGTAGTTGATTTGGGCTACCTTGAAGCTTGAGTTCACTGTACTTGGGCCCAAAGCTGTGCTCAGCTTGTTTATGTTTGAATCTGGGTCTGCACTGGCTGGACCGGGATCCTTGTAGGACTGCATCAGAGATTGACCACCTCATTAAGATCTCCTTTTCTAAACTCTCTTTTTTTGTATTTTGATCTCTTTCTATATTCAATATTCTTCACCGAGAGGAAACTAGGATTTCTAAAAAAAAATCCCTATTAATGGGAAGTGGGAAGTGCAAACTCATGTTGGGTGGGATTTTGTTTCGCACTTGTATGGCCACAATGGCTATTTAATGAGGCCACCTGTGTAATTTAAGGGCATTCTCAACACCAGTAAAATTAATTTTCCTTCTTCCCTTCATATATGGATGTGCTTTGATATTAAGGAAGCAATAAGTCTACACAGCCCGATCCTATAGCCCGATCTCCAGCCCGATCCTAGTTGGATGTTTTCAAAGCCCGCCAGAACGAATATACTCAGAAACCAAACCCCATTCCCCCAATCCTCCTGCGAAACCAACCTCCGCTGCCACCTTCTCCCTCCCTCCAAGCTCTGCCCTTCCTGCCCTTGGCTCGCCCGCCAGCGCTCCTACTCCACTTTCTTCCTCAGCTCCCTTCTCGACCTCCGCCCCAACTTCCTTTCCACCTCCTCCGAAGTCCTCTGCGTCTCCGCCGGACGCTGCCAGATCCTCGCCCTCTCCTCGCTGGGGGTCGGCGAGGCCACCGGCGTCGAGATCATGGACTCGCCTCCGCTCGTCCAGAGAGCAAATCCCTCATTTTTTATGTATCAGAAAACTGTAGAATCAACCTCATGAAACTTTCTGCTTCGAGAAATTGGTTTCCTCTCTTAAGACAATGGAGATTTTTTATGAGCTTCTGCGACTCTGCTCACGTTGATCTCAAATAGAGCTCCACAAAAATCTAAGAAGACTGGTCATCATACCCATGCCCGCAACAAAAGGTTGCTTCTATTTTGTTAGTTTGGAAAGGTTAGTTTATCCAAAAGCAATGGATGCAGAAAAGGGCAATGCAGAGGACACTGCAACCGGGAAATTTATATTTTGTTACTTTGGAAAGGGAAATTTATATTTGATACACCAAGTACCTTCTCTTGAAAGATCAATATTTCATCTGCTTTTGCCTTCAACCTGGTACAGATGATTCGACACATACAAATAATTTATGAAAACTCTTAACAGCTCATTTAGTGTACTGATGATGTTTTGATGTATCCTGCAGAAAATCGGATTTGCTATCATCTAATAAAACTTGAGGAAGAAGCGGAAAAGGAAACAAAATCAACTTTCTTGAGAAACTCTTTCCTCCCTTCAAACCTGCTTAAAATTTTCTCTACGTTGGAAACAAAAGTTTAAGAAGTGCATTTTGCTCTCCACGAGTCTCTATGGCAGGCATCCAATCACCCAAAATTAGAGCAGAGTACAAGAACCCAAAAGAGGAAGGGTTAGTAATTATTGGTACAAACAATTTGAGCTTGATAAGAATACATGCCATATGGTCATCGCAGTGGATGATCAATTAAACATGTCGTCAAGCCTCAAATTCCTTCTCGAAATCACTTTGGCAGCCCAAGCCCTCCCTATCACTGTTTGAAACTTCCCTGCACAGTTAGACAGCCCATGCTTGTGATTGGAACCAACTCAGTGAACCTACTGCAAGTTTCTAGTAACAGCACAACTTTTGTAATAAAAAGAGCCACATGCAAAACCAGTCTACCAATTCTATTATCAAAGTAAATTTTGATACACCACAATTGGTTCATACAACAGAAATTTTGATACACCACATGACCACAATTATAAAAAGAGCCACATACAAAACCAGAAATTTTCATACACCACAATTGGTTCATACAACAGCACAGTAGCTTCCATTTGATTAAAGAACGATCATATCCTCAAAAGAAGAAAATGCCAAAATACTACAATAACCAACCAAGAGACCTATCTCAATTTCTACCCTCTTTCTTTTTTCCTGTCTCTAAAACCAGCATCTTTCGAAACCCATCTCGATTTCTACCACTTTTTCCTCTCGAAAACTAGATTCCTTCAAAACTCATCTCCATTCCCACCTCCTCTTCACTCTAAAACCAGAATCCTTCAAAACCCATCTCGATTTCACACTCCTTTTCTCCATGGACGTCCCTGAAAAGCTCCTGTAGTTCAAGTTTCACTTCATCTTTCTGACTTCCATTCTCGTTGCTTCGATAGTCACCTACTTTTCAAGCGTTGTCACCGTATTCTCCTATTTCTTGCCTCTTGTCGTCTCCATCGGCCTTTTCTTTGCTGCCGTCGGGAGAACGCGATGGGGAGGGAGGCGCGGCAATGGGGACGGTCCCTGCGAGAGAGAGAGATATGCAGCGAGGGGGAGGCGTCTCAATGGGGAGGTGTGGCGATGGGTTCGGTATCCGAGTGAGAGAGCAGAGTCAAGTTCTTCGAAATGTTTCTAGGGCAGCTTCTGTGTCTGATTTTTTTCTTCACAAGAGATGATGACTTGGTTCTGGTGGACTTCCAAATGTTAGGTCCACTCACCGTCCAGGTGGACATCCAGCTCGGATCGGGCTATAATTCGGGCAGATAAGTCAGGCTGGGTAGACTTATTGTTAAGGAAGAATCTCAGTTCTAGTGTGTGGTTAAGCTGGAAGTGCCTTGATTGGGCGGATCCTCTTCACCAATGAGCTGCATCACTTTTCTTAGTATAGTACCTGAATTTTTTTTTTAGAGATTCACCATGCTTACTTAACTCCCGTATTGTAAAGACTTGGACAGGTCAATGATTGGCTACTTCACAAACTGCTTTGTAACTTGTCTGAGTTTCTGAAGATTGCTTTTTCTCAAGTGGTTCTCCCAGTGTTGTGAATGTTTTTATCTCAATTCCAGCATTTCAAAATTTGACGACTGTGTATATAATGGGACAAGCAAGCAAGATTCCATTTTCAAGTGTCTCCCAGCATTGTAGGGTCTATCTCAATTCCAGCATTTCAAAATTCGATTACTATGTCTAAAACAGGACATACAAACACATTCCTAGCATCCAGCTACCAATATTTCGAAGTTGGTAGATCTAACATGGTTGCTACACATTCCAGGGTTGGGTTGGGTTGGGCGGGAGATACCCTGGGTTATAAAAAAAAAAAAAAAAGGTTGCTACACATTCCTGGCATATAGGCATGAATATTGAACTCAGCCTTCAAGATGGTAGTAAACTAATTGTTCAATTATAAGTTTTGCAGTTTTATTCACAGCATGTCATTTGATTAAAGGCACTTGTTTGATGTGTGTGACTTGCTGACTTGAAAGTATTGAAAAGTCTTTGCTATTTACAGGACATGATGCCGTCATTAATGTATTTCTCAGTTGATGTCCAAATATTAAAATATTTATTATCATTAAATTGTAAATTATCCTCAGAATTCCAGGCATTTTATTGTGATCTAATAAGCGCGATGATCTTTATCCTTTTGCTAATTAGCAGTTAACTCCAAAGAAGGGGAGCGCTGGTGGAAGGAATGAGATAGTTTTCGTTTCACCGACTGGTGAGGAGATTAGGAACAAGAGGCAGTTGGAACAGTACCTTAAATCACACCCTGGAGGCCCTCTTCCATCTGAATTTGACTGGGGCACTGGTTTCTCTCTCTCTCTCTCTCTCTCTCTCTCTCTCTCTCTCTCTCTCTCATGCGAGGCTGTGAACTTCATGTTTCTAGATTTCATACATTCATGTGAGCTGTTTTTTCTTGATTGGCTGATGACCAGGGGAAACCCCTAGGCGCTCTTCAAGAATTAGTGAAAAGGGGAAGGCAACTGAGACACCTGAAGGCCAGCCAGCACAGAAACGAGAGAAAAAGTTGAGTTCTGAAGAGGAAACAAAGGAGGCAATAGATGGAGACGGAGATACTGAAGCTCCTGCTGCTGCAGATGAGCCTAAATCTTTTGCTGATGCTGAAATGAAAGAAACAGGAGATGGAGGAAACGAGGTTGAAGGTGTTGCTGCCAATGTAGCTGGTGCAAATGAGGGTTATGTCGAGCACAAGAAGCAGGAAGAACTTGAGAAGAATGACCAGAGCCCACTCATCAGTAAGTCCAATTCTCATGCAGAGGAAGCAAAATATGAGAATCTTGAAGTGCAGCCGAAAGAAAAGGCAGGTAGCGGACTGCCAGTGGAGTCCATAGTGCCACCTCAGATAGAAACTGAAGTGACAGAGGGACTGCAAGAAAAGAACGTCTAAGAGTTGAAAACTGCTGAGATGTACTCTTCAGTTAACAGTGGAAGAGAACTTCATCCACCCAATCCATCTCCTTTTAACTGTTAAAGAGTTGTTGTTTTTTTAGCCATCTCACATGCATTTACCTGTTCTCTCTTTTTCTCTTTTGTTTCTAGGAGGACCTTAGTGATGATGATATGCATCTCAATGGAAATTCACATTGCAGTGTTTGCTGGTTGGTTTTACGCGTCTGCAAGTGATGGCCATCAAAATTGCCATCACCATCGTTGTCATGGTAGTCTGATAGTTTGGGAAATTGTTCTGATACAATCCGATCAACTTCTAAACCAACATTTCTTGACACTTTTGTAATTTTCTAATCATTGATGCATCATGTTCTTGTCAGAGACTGACACCACTGCTAAATTTCACCTACCTGTATCTGTGAAGCTTATAAACAATGAATGAATTGGGTAAGGGATGCACACTGATTTTGTTGTGTCTTTCTTTTGATATATGTTTGCTGATTCCACATCCAGCACGATTTTCTGCGGGTTAGGTGAAGAATGAAGGTTTCTGTGCTGAGCCAAGTCACCCTTTTGTTTGTGATAGTTTTGCTTTCATTCTTGTTGCACACATTTTTGAATATGCACCGATCATGAGGTTGACCTGACCCTACATTGGATGGGACGGTAAATACATATCCGCCTTGTGGTTAGCTATTTGATCGGATGTTCTTTTAAGAATGAATGGTTAACGTGTTGTTTTTGGTTCTCAAATGGTTAGCATGTTAAATAGAAACTGAGAACAGGTACCTACTTGTATGAGGATTGATGCATTCTGAGTTGCCTAGAAGTGACTGGTTTTTGGTTCTTGGCCATAATCCATTACTGCCATATGTAAGCTATATACTGGGCAACCAAGTTCCAAGGATCCGATCAGAGAAGGTAAATTGATTAATCATATTTCCCTCCCAAAAATATATTGAAAGATGTGCTGAGACTGTTATCAGTGTCATTACAGGACCTACTATTGTTTGAATAAAAGTATAATGGTCACTGATAACTAAAGAAACTGGTTTCCTCAAGGTTTACTGTTGTGGTTCTGATCCAAATGCCTGCTTCATTAGTGACTGCATTAACTGGCTTTGGAGTGGCATGTTTAGATATATTATTGTTAGTGCGTGCATGCATTAAATATATAGTAGCATTGAGATCTTTTTACAGGAGAGGTGCATCTTTGCAAGCTTAGTGAGTCGACCTGATTGAGAAACTGTTTCAATTTTTCAACACTTGTTGAATTTGGTTAGATATGTTTTAACCAAGATTTTGCAATAATGGACTTCTCATTCAATATCCGTATTGTTAAATCGAGGTATGGCATGACCACAGGAATGAACGAGGACTAGATCTTCAAGAGTGCAGCTAATTCACAAAGGCCAATGCGTTTCTGTAATTTTCAAGGACTCTCTAAACCGAACAGTAGTAAACTTATATTATCCTCGCAAGGTATAGCTGTGTGCCCTTTCTCCTATGCTTAACATCATCATATTTCCTCAGCCCCTCTTATCTGGATCTTCATTCTTTACCTCTCGTGGAGAAGAAAATATTTCACTAGGAATTAGGAAATGATGTACCAGGCCGTTCGAAAAGCATGCAGTAGAATGGTTTTCATATTGATGAATATTCACTGATTGTTTTATTGTGTTTAGACAATTTATGGACCATCAGCGAGATACTATCACTGCATATCAGATTCACAATTGTATTTGTATGACATTTAGAGTCAGCGAAGCCAATGCAGAGTGACACTGGCCATTACAGGTCACCATCAATTTTAGCCAAATAAACCAAGCCTATACGTCAGACATAAATTGTCCAACGTAGATATCTACACCTATGGACATTTTACCCTTTTTTTTTTTCCTCTCTCCTCTCTTTTCCTTCTGGTTTGCCCGTAATGGACCATGGAATCCCTCCAGCCTCTAAGCTCTCTACCTGGTGGCGGCCTAAAAAGTAAAAACCTGAGTCAGCCTTTTTAACTTATGTTTTTTTATTGCAATGTGCCGGTTGAAACCTTCTTGCATCCACTAGGGCTGTTGTGCCCCTGCCTCACCCTTTCCAACTCAGTCAGCAATCTGAGAGTCACGCTTTCCTCCAACTGAGGCTCGAGCCTGGCTACCTACCCGGCCGCCCCAAGGAGAAATTAATTGTCCCTTACCAGCTGAGAGGGCCGGTTATAACCAAACTTTACCCAATATCAAATGAATTTATAAAATCATGGGGATCATCCTGTGGTCTCAGGGATACAGATCGATACAATCACATTAAACCCTACAATAGAGTGATACAGTGGATCACGCTCAGAAAAGGGGTAAAAAGAAAATGGCATAAGGAACTGCAGTTATCAGTGTTTATGTCAATAATACCGTGTTGTCTGATGATTGTCGTGCTATTATTATTTCTTTTTTGTAACTTAAGGTATCTCCCGCCCAACTTAGAAGCCTTTGGCCCTGAGCCCGAGGGACACTCGGTTTTGGACAGCCTAAAACCAATCCCGAGGGATACATGCAAACTCTCTTATCCATATGCATCGGGTACAATTATGGGAAGTGGCCAATAAAGGTAGGTGTCGAACATAAGATCTCTCCGCTTCATGGGGCGCGGAGGCCTTGGCCAACTGAGCTACCACTAGTTGGTTGATTGTCGTGCTATTATCTCTGGCGATCTTTGAAACTTGCTTGGGATATACTTGGTTAGAACTAAGTCTAGAACATTCTGAAATAAAGCATACCTGAACTTAAAGAGCACAACTAGCACCGTGTTCAACATAGCATCTCCATGCATTGCAAAATAAATAATCATACATTAAAAAGGGTTATCGAGCACCTCTTCCAAGAGAGCAAGTTGCATAAAATGGAAAAAGAAAAATTGAGGCAGAAGGGGAATAGAAGAGATGGGGGTAGAAGAGAGTTTTTACTGAAAGGAATAACTGAAACTTTAAAAAGTGGAGAGTAGACGTGAATGGTTTGGTGGAGAGTAGATGTGAGTGGTTTAATGAAAAAAAGATATGATAGGGTAGTTGCATGAAATAAGGTAGTCCAGAGAAAATGTGGAACATTTAAATAAAAAGGCATAACCGTCAGTCAAAATTAGAACTACTAGTCAAAATTAAAGCCAAAACCCTTGGCTTTAATCTATTATAACTACCCATCAAGGCTTATTAAGATCAATATCAAGAAACAAAATAAAATGAAAAATGTCATCGATAAGGCCTGTGGACATTTATTACATGTCAATATTGGTCTTTAATTTAGTCTATAATAATGTGCTAAAGCTCTCCGAAAATACTGAATCCTAATTATTTCTCAGGGAACTGACATTATAGCATTTCTTCAGTCATTTTTTGTCATCAGCGAGGCCATTATAGACGAGCTAAAGTAAATGAAAAGTGGGGCCGCAATATCCCCCGCAAACTACCTACAAAATTTAATGAATTTTTTCATGTTCAAATTTTAGGGAAAAAAGTGTGACATTCACGG
Organism: Cinnamomum chago; assembly: GCA_038049695.1. NCBI lineage: Eukaryota > Viridiplantae > Streptophyta > Magnoliopsida > Laurales > Lauraceae > Cinnamomum > Cinnamomum chago. The sequence goes on along the minus strand of CP142454.1, from coordinate 9,984,836 downwards.
GTTGGTTCAAGGACACAAAAAAGAACAAGCACTGCACAACAGAGTTTGGTAAGAATATGCTAGAAATACATTGCCAATCCACCACAGCAAAGGACTTCGGTGAATTCTCATTATTATAGCACTCGACAGTGGAGAACACAGTAGTATGTGCACTGACATAAAAGACTTTGGTGCAAGTTTACAAAGGAGTATTGTTTATCTGCAAACTTCACATATGACAAGATTGTCAGAGCTACCTTAGCTATCAGCAGCAGATGAGTGGGTCTTGATCTTAAAACCAAACCTAATGCATGTCAATTGAACCCCGTCTCCACTCAAGAGATTCATCCTAAGTGTGTATGGTCCCTGCAGATGAAAAAGTAGCAAAAAATAGAATTACTTGAGAAAATAAATCTAACGAAGCCAGGTAACTAGTATGAAATAAGACAATGGCCAGCAGTGGATTTTGAATGAAATGGGGGCAATAGCAAGCATATAGTGATTCCAGTGTGCATTATTTCACCATTAGTACAATATATGAACCCTAAACACATAATATTGACACCCATGTTGATTGATCCTGACAAACAGACTAATAGACGCGCCATGGATTGGCTCGTGGAAGAAGTTGCATGTACTAGCAGTTTACAACCCATTTGATCAATTGAATTTCTCAAACTCACAGTAAACATATAAAAACCATCTATATTATTGAATGATGGATTGAATAGAGTACCAATGTTGGTTTTACAAAGCAGCAGCAATAATACATCCAATAAACTACTCTGGATCCATCACACAGTGCACAAAATAGGAGTTTGCAACCCTAGCACCATTTACTAAAGTGGTACTTGTCATGCTTGTTTAAGAAAAAATAACTTTTGTTTCATCTCGTCTCCCTGACAAGAAAATGGCAGTGTGTGGCCCACTTTCACTCATCTATATTCATCTGGCACGCTCCATCTTAGGATTAGTCACATATACCCAATTGCATCTCTTTTTATCTAGCAATCCATATGGAAGCTTGTGAATGGGCAGTAACAGCAAATGGTCCTATTCGATGAGTTAATCAAATGGCTAGGATCGTGCTGTTAACGGTGGCGATTCCCATCCAAGGAAATGGCCATCTAGGGGGTGCCACTCGTCGGATTGCATTGGGCTGTGACCTTCAACAAGATGTCATGGCCCCATCCAAACCAGAACCGTTTTTAACAGATTGATCCCTACAAATCAAGTCAGACCTGCAAAATAAACAACCCCACTTGACCCACATAGTGAAAGACCTATTTTAATTAAAACTTAAATAAAAAACCCCTGGTCAACCAAATGATAACCACATGTCCAACCTAATAGAAGTCATATCAAAGCTCTAATCAAAACCCTAATAACGATCACAACCCTAGGTTAAACTTAAAAACCAGAACTTCAATATAAGAAAAACCTAATCCTAATCACACCCAATCACAGGAAGGGGGAGATGCCATGAACAGGGGAAAAGCACAGTTATACCCAAAAATTAAAAAATAAAAATAAAAAATCTGGATAGAGAGAGAGGAGAGTTCATAAAGGAAAACGAATACACAACCAAGGAGGTTGCTGTTGCTTCTTTGTGGGTGGAAGGAATGAAGAAGTATTTCTTTCTTTCTTTTTTCTTCTTCCTTTTTCCTAAGAAAGGGAGTGGGGGTATTTTGGGAAACTGAAAAGGAGGAAAGTTACTATTGTTTTAAATTAGGTAGGCGTGTCTAGGAATATTAGGTGACCGGATGAGTCAAGCATAAAAAACTGAACCTTACCTGGCTATTAAATTGGTCAGAATTTCCAACCCATGACAGACCCATTTATGTTGTGGGTTGGTTTGGATTGGGTTAGGTAGGTCTGATTCGGGTCAAATTAGCAGGTCAGGTCAAGGTTTGCCATGCTAGGGGCGTCATATGAAAGAATCATCCCCTAAAAGATTGGCTCCACGCATAAACAATGTGCACAGAGCAAGGGGAGACCCAGCATTCCAAATTTTCTCTGCTAAATAATCCTTGAATGCATAATGGGTCCTGATCCATCTAAACTCAGAAGCAAATTTGTGGAACATTTTAACATACTTAGTTCCAGACAACACATCTAACAATGGAACACCAGAACTGGAATCTCAAAATCAACGAGGTAGAGGACTTACAGGAGGAGTGAATCCTGGTAAACTTTGGGAGTGAGAAAGCATGAAATCGCCCGACGAGACTGGGCAAGATGTCTCCTCACAAAAATCGTGAGTCTCACTATGAATGTGGGCTCCATAATAGTACACATCAATCACCAGTTGCCCCCCAGAAATGGCCTTTTCTGCATCAGTCAACAAAATTTAAATCACACAAGCACACAGTTGCATGAACTTCCATATTGGGTTGAGAATTCACAGTATAACTTGGCTAGTTTTTCTTTTTTTGGTAAAAGTATAACTTGGCTAGTTTTCAACTGTCAGTGGCTGCTACTGCATCTAATAATGAAGGTTACATCAAAATACATAATGTGTGAGCGGGTGCATGAGAACAAGTCCCTCGTAAAGAAAAAGAGAAATAAAGAGAGGACATGATTGTATATATTCTCCTGATGCCACATGAGAGTTTTCGAAGGGTACATTTACATGAGATAGAAATAGCACAATTCATGAATGTTTTTGTCAGAACAGATGAATTTCTTCTATGCCATGTGTTTGGGGCAGTGGGAAAATCTAAATAAACGTCACGAGTATAATGGTGTTTTTCCTCCAAATCATTCATTCATTGTTTATTCATTTGAGGCAAAAATATGAAAGGGTTCCAATAAATGTGATTTTTCAGTTTGCTGCAACCCCCAGTAATCAACAGTAGAAAAAAAGGGCCTAATTTCAGCTATATTGCAAGGATTTTTTTTTTTAAATGAGCAACATATCCATGTTGGATACAGAACATAACATCATGATGTCTGATTATTCACAGATTATGAATAATGAAATTTCAAATTTTATGTTGAGATTTATTTTTTTACAAATTATGAATTCTACTTTTATTCTTTAAAGATATTTCTCTGAGAGAAAATTGCATTTTTTATTTTAATTAAGAATTTAAAATTTAATTTAGCTTAGAGATGAGTTTTATTTCAAGTTAAGATTTTTTTTATTTACCAATTTTAAATTCTAATTCTTTTATGAGAGAAGATTATATATTCTTATGAGAGAAAACGGTAAAGATAATATATATGTTTTATTTTATAATTAATATTTTTTAATTTAATCGTAGCGGAGATGAGAATGTTGAGGTGGATGTGTGGTAAAACTAGGAAAGACAGAATCATGCACGAGAGCTTTTGGAAGCATTTGGGGGTGGCATCAATCGGAGATAAAATTAGGAAAAGTTTTACTATGCATGTAGATGGCTCATTAAGGAGAAGGGGTAGGCCAAATAGGACATGGATGAAAATAACAACAATAGATCTAACAGAGAAACAAAATTTATGGAGCCAACCCCAACATAGTTGGAACTTGGGACAAGGCTTAGATGATGATGATGAGTTTGTAATGGAATTTTAAGAATCCTCATTGCATAATTGTTTCTTCAAGCTCTCAGTAAGGATCTATCATAGCCATTGAGTGTAATGACTAATGAGGAAGCTATAGTGCAGAATGAAAGCAATATACTCATGATATTCAAGCAATTAAATACAGTTTCAGTTTATTCTCTTGTGAGAGTGATGATAAACCTATTCTTCTTCCTCCTATGGTAAAGACTCCATCAGAAGCCCCTTAGATAAAGGTTCTTGTTTCTACAACGCTCCACATAAAGAATCAAGGCTTTAAAACCATGCCTCTTCTTCAAGGAATTTAAATAAAACCAAAATTTAGAGAGAACCACAAGATGGAACAGTAGTATCAAGGAATTAAATCTTGGCAAAATCAAGTTGAGTTGGACGTAACCAGTGATTAATGAAGTTTCTTATGAAAGAATTTTGTGGATTTGGGGAAGTTTTAGAGAGAGAAAAATAGGTGTGCCATTGGCGCACTTGATTGTAGGTATGGGTTTCACCCTAAATATTTTCTCTTTTAAGTTTTTTAAATATTTTTTCACATCACTTTTGTAAATGATTTGAAATTTTATTTATTTGGATTTAAATAGTATACGAAAAATGCAACTGGTCTTTTTCCTACTAATGTTGATATATTAAACATGTTCAACTATTCACACATGAATCATATATGATACATCAATGTATACGTCAATTATGTTCTTCAGATGATTGTATCGTATCCTTATTTGTCACTATATTGATGCTGCTATGGACAGATTAAAAATAGCTACTAATTTTCCTTTTTCTAATTTTTAGTATTTTTTTCATGCTAAAAAAACATCTCTTACACAATTCATAAAAATAAATTTAAAAAATTTAATATTCACTATTTGACTTGAAATGATTAAAAATGATCTAAGACTCACAGGTTTCTATGGATTGATTAAAAATAGTTACTAATTGAATTATAGCCTTTTCTAATTTTTACCAAGATACCATTAAAAAAATATATAAGATTCATGATTTGACTCAAAATGATCACTTCAACGATTTGTAATATGATTTTGATTTTCAAACAGTGCACTAAAAGAATGAAAAAAAAAAAAAAAAACACAGTTTATCTGTAAAGAACTACAATATGGCAACAAGGAATTTAGAAGCCCTATTGATGCCAAGTATGAAGTGTGACAAAGACGTGGAGAAAGGAAGCTCAAAATATAAAGGTTTCAAAACAAGAACCAACAAAATCAGGGAACAATAATTTACCAGTAAATGCAGAGATGCTGAAAGTAGCTGGTTTGCCCCTCACCACTGGATTTGGAGATATGTCGACTCCCTTAACCTTAACGTCATAGTCTCCTTTTACATCTACCGGCATCATAAAACCAGAAAGAACGGTTAAAGAATGCACTCACTATTAACTAGCCATGGAACTTGGAAGTTTATTAAAATAAACCACTGTATAGAAGCAACCTCTCTAACTATTAACTAGCTATGGAACTTTGAAGTTTATCAAAATAAACCACTGTATGGAAGCAACCTCTTTCACTATTAACTAGTCATGGAACATGGAAGTTTATAAAAAAAAAACCATCATATAGAAGCATCCAATGAATTCAAGCAGCTCCAACCAATGAATATAAGAAACCAATTTTAAAAAAAAATGATGCAAATAACAGGAGGATGTATCCATCAACACACGAGTTTCTTAAAGCTCAGCGACAAAAAAAAAGGTGCCAGTACTATCAGCATAATTATTAATTAACTCCATAAGTACTCTAATATATTCACTTCGCTTGATTCATCTGATAACAACAAAAGAATCCAGTAAGGAAGCAACACTATAACACAATTCTATGAAGATTTTGTCACAGATGTTTCATACACCAATCCAAATCCTATATAGGATTTCTCAAGTGTTTCAAAAAATAAGTTTCAAGAGATGAGGAACCCTTTAAAACCTACATCCCAAACATGTTACTCACAAGACATCTAATAGGAGTTAAAATCCCATCAAGTAATCTTCATAAAGCATTTCGATCAGCACTAGAATCAACCTTTAGAAAATGCACAACTAAGAAATTGTTATGTTCTAAATGTGTAAAGCACCTCTAATATCTTATTTCAATTTACTTCAGAGTGATGCAATGCTTGTTTAAAAGAACATCCCATGGAAATATGATTGCATAAGCATGAGATTATCAAAATCATCAAACAGTATTTCAACCTGTTATCTTCAAAGTAATCATTTAATGCATAGAAGACAGACATTCAATTCAATGTTATACTTTGAAATCTACACAATAAAAAAAAAAAAAAACCATACTTATTTTGAAAAATCAAACAAAAACAACACTACTTTGTGAGTGAATGTTCCATCTCATAATTCCATAATATGGTTTCAGAAAAGAAGCCTTTCTTCACAAACACAGGTAGAGGTACTAATTCTCTCAAAACAATCATCAAATCGCAAGCCTCAAGATCGAACTTCAATCTACTTAACTCCATTAAACCGACTCCTCCTCCACCAGAACCAAAACTAAGGTCCCAATTTCATAGAACGGCACAGAGAAATCAACATCTGAGCCCTATCCTTTGAAAGAAAACAAGATTCCCACAACGAATCAAAGAGGGAAGATGATTTGGGCGAGATCTGAACAGGTAATCACGAGAATTTCATTGAGAAATCGGCATCCAAGCAAAATCCTCCCAAAACAACGATAACATCAAAAGAATCATCGAGTAGAGATTCTAGCTCAGTAACTTCAAACGATCCATGCTAACTGATCAAAAGATTCAAAAAGGAAAAAAAAAAAGGCAAGGAGACTGTCGATAATCCAGAAACAAAGTAGTTATGAGAATTAAGGAGGGAGAAACCCTAGATTAGAAGAACTACTCTACTCTACTGTACTCACCACAGTACTCGATTTTCTTGCAATGAATCGAAGAGGGAAGCAGAAGAGCCGAGAAAAGGAGCAGAGAGACGAAGCTGAAGAGATTGACGGCCATGATTCAAAGGAACGAGTCCTTTGATCGGAAATGCGACAAGAGAAAGCCCTCCCCCTGGACTGAGGCGAGAAAGAAAGAGAAGGAGAAATAAGAGGATGAGATATTGAGAAGAGATGGTTATGGTTTGGTAGTTGGTGGGAAATTTTATATCCTCCCATCAATTTTGATGGACACACCCACATTCCTAAAAGTACCAAAATATCCTTTTCTTCTCTCGTCTCCTTTCCCTTACCTCTCTCTTCCTCTTCCTCTCCCTCTCCCTCTCACCCACCGCCGCCTACCCCTCGCCCTCTCCCTTACCTCTCTCTTCCTCTTCCTCTCCCTCTCACCCACCGCCGCCTTCCCCTCGCCCTCTCCCCCTCTTTCTCTCCCTCTATTTGCCTCTTGTCCGTCAGGCTTTCTCCCCATGGGCAGCGCCAAGGGGATGGCGGGCAAAGGTTGCCCAGCAGGGAGAGAGAAGGAAGGAGAGTGAGGGATATTTTCGTCATGTATAATTCATTTATTTATTGTTTTAAGAAAGTGGGTATGCTCATCAAACCATGTGGTGAATTTAGAATTTCCCTTTGTAGGGTTGCTTGTAGATTGTTTTATTACTATTACTCGGTCTGGATGAGGACAAAAAACTCGTGAAAAAGGTGTCGAATCGGTAGAACATTCAATTTTTCAATTTTATGATTTCTTCTTCAATGCCAGTGGCCAGATCTAGCAATAAATAAATATCATATATACCTGCGAATGTCCCTAGGAGGACAATGAAATCCGCTTGTTTTACTTCTTGAATGAAATAGTAGAAAATGATTTTTTACCCACTTGCATATGAAAAAAAAAGTATTATATTAAACACATTTACATGAAATGACAGAAAATCATTCTCTATCAAAGTCATTTTCATTGATTTAGTTTTTATCTGTATGTATGGTAAAAATATAAATGTAAAGTTGAGAAAGAGTTTGTAGTGAAGTGATGTTTGTATTATTTATTCTATTGCTGCGTTTGGTCACAGCAACTACTGATAGCAACAGAGGTTGTGTAGAAGCTGTTGTTGTTGTTGATGTTTAAAAGCTGTTGCTGAAGCTGGGGGGACCAAGATTATGGAAAATCAGCGATTTGAGGCTCTAGAAGCTGTCGCTGTAGCTTGTTGCTGTCTTATATTTGCATTTAGCCAATCACTGTATCAAACGCCAATTGCTAAGAAAAAGCTGTGACCAAACGCACCCTATATGAGGGAAAGTGAGAATGTGAGTGATAAAAGCAGGCACTTCTAATTAAATTTGTGATGGGTCGCGGTTGTATTTGCTTTCCACTCTCTATGCAAAAAAACATCTCAACAACTTTATTATCATTCGCCGCACTAGGGTCTTAGGGTCTGTTTGTGCAGCCAGCCCTTCAGCGGAAATGGAGTCCCGACAACTCAGTGCAATTGCTTTCCACTCTGTAGGCACTTCCTCTCTTCCTTTGGTGCAGGGAAGAAAACTCACGTCTTTCGCTAGCATACGCCGTGTTTTATCCTTAGAGAGGATCTGGTATTCTCATATATCCCCTTCGGAAATCCAGAACAGGGCACAAACCGACCCTAAAAAGGAGTGGAATGGAGAGGAAACTGGTATCAATTTTCCATACCGGCCCAATTTTCTGATCTCGGCTGTGATACCTTTCCACTAAAATCACACAATTCCCTAGGAGCTTCTAAAAATGAAGACCGTCCAGTGTCTAAAAGCTTCCAACAAAGACACTCTTTCTCTCTAGCCTGTTTAGGGCACGTTTGTGTACATCTAATTTCCGTGGAAATTGGAAATTGCCACATCAGCAAAATCCATGGGTTTCAAATTCTTTGGAAAAGTTTTTCCGCGGAAGTCAAAATTTTATGTTTGGTGCAAAAAGGTTTTCCTCGATGAATTAGTGCTAATGTTGTTTGGTGCAGCTATGGATTTCTTTAGTGAAAACCATTTTTTAGTGAAAACTATTGGGTGGGTGGGTTGATATGTGTGTGGGGTGGGTGGGGTTGGGAGGGGAAAAGGAAGAAAGAGGGTGGTTGGGTGGAGTGAGGGTGAGAGAGAGGAAATTGGGGGGTCGGTTTTCCGTGGAAATGGACTTCCTATACCCCCCCATAGGAAGTCTATTTCCATGGCTAGGAAGGAAAATGCTGACGTGGCGAAAAAGCATTTCCGCGGAAAACTGCCGCACCAAACACATGAAAAAGAAGTTTTCCGTAGAAAACTACAACCTTTTCCGCGGAAATGGGCTACACAAACATGCCCTTAGTAATAAAGTTACTAAAGTGAAGTGGCGTGAAGGACCTAACAATTTGGTGACTTTACTAAAAAGTAGATTTTAAAGAAAAAATAAAATATAAGTGAGTTATGATGATATTTTAATTTTAGTTATTTGTTATTGAATCTTTTTAACTTTTTGTATGAAAAAGTATAGTTTTTTGTATTTTAGTAGATAATGATGATTGTTTTGTGAATTTTTTTTTTACGGAAGGAGTTTTGAATTAAAATGCTTTTGAGATGATATTTTATCTAAAAAATAAAAATTTTACTTAACTTTTACTATACTAGTAAAGTTTCAGACTAGCACTGAAAAGATAAGGAAAGAAGAGAACACCAGAATCATTGAAACACTCGAAGGGAAACTGTTCTCTCTCGTTACTTGAGAAACTATGCCCTCCATTGAATCACGCAAATTCAATGGTGAGAAACTATGCCCCCCATGGAATCACGCAAATTTAATGGTGAGAAACTATGCCCCCCATGGAATCACGCAAATTTAATGGTCAAAACTTGGAAATGATAAAAGCTTAGGCCGTCCGTATTGCAGACGGAAGACAAGATTTTATCTGAGATATTCTCTCTTTACTATTACTAAAAGTCGTCCACTATCTATAATGATGATCTTCATGATTCAGAATGCTTTTTACCCACGCAAATCTACAGGTTAGTTTTCCATGTGACACAACCAATCTACATGATTTTAATTTGGTATTCATTTGATCAATGTGAATGGATGCATCTAATCACATGATTCAAAAACATAAATTCTTTGATTGATTCTTTAGAAAATTCGAATATAGCAATTCAGATACCCTACCCTATTCATCTCTAGAAGATATTGAGTAGCTGACATAATCAGAATAAACGGGGTTTAATTAAAAAAAAAAAAAAAACACAAACGAGTACCACAATGTCAAGGTTGTTCAACTCCCGTCACTCAAAACGGGGCTAGTAGTAATATGGCCACTAACATGGAGAAACAGAAGTCCAAAACTCCTCATCAAAATGCCCTCATACATATGAATCCGGCAATGATGGATAATTGGAATATTGCTTTAGCTCCCTCATTGCTGTGCACACTGTACCCTCTGTGCACCGCCATGCATATCCTCATCTTCATCATAAGCCTCCTGCGTCTGCTGAGCCTGTTTCCTCCTCATCTCCTCCTCAATATTGACATTATGCAATGTTGTTTCTTCACACTCATCTAGCTCCATGTCTGTCAGCTGAACAGAAGTCCTTGGAGGAAGAACAGTCTCCAAAGCCTTGCACTGGTCTGGAGCGAGTGACTCAGGGAAATCAACTGTAAAGTGAATGTAGAGTTTCCCCTTCATGAAAGGCCGCTGGTACATTGGCATACCTTCATCATTTATCGCCTTGAATTGATCTGAGGACACACCCATAGCAGAATCATCAGACACAATGATAAGAAGGTGCTCCAAGTCAACTGAAAGCAACAACGAACTTGTAAGACTTGAGATAAGATGATGAATTGAAATAAGCTTACCAGGCTTCACAACTTCGCCAGGATTAGATTTGATCAGCAACTGCCTATTATCAAGATGGGTCAATACAAATTGGAAGCCACAGAGAGCCTCAGTTAGTGAAAGGGTATGCTCTACAAACAGATCATCCCCCTTTCTCTTGAACTTGGGATGCTCCTTTTGTTGCAGGACAAAAACAATATCGCCTGTGACTGTGTCCGGCTGCAAGTGGTTTTCCACTACATAGTTAGTTCATAGCCCTCAACAACAAAGGGTACAAGAAGGGTATAGCAAACAAGCAAGAAAATTTTCAGAAAGGGGAGGGAGAGAGAACATTACCGCCTCATCAGCTTCTCCAGGGAAAGTTATCTTCTGACCATTCTGCATTCCCTTCTCCACTACAACTTCCAACACTTTCTTCTCTTGGACAACCTTCTCACCTTTGCACTGTGGGCACCTGTCTTTATCAGTAATGGTCTCACCAGTTCCCTTGCACTCATTGCAAGGATGCTGCATCTGCTGAATCATGGAAGGACCAAGATGACGTATGGAGACCTTCATTCCAGAGCCTTGACAGCCAGCACAGGTCATTGAAGCACCCGATTTTGACCCCTTGCTGCAATCGTTAAGAAGTTAGCACTAGACCATCGAGGAGGAAATCTTGTAGATATTTCAGTACAAAATGGCTCACCCCTTGCATTTGGAGCATAAGACATTTCTAGAGAGCGAAAGCTTTTTCGATGTGCCATTGTACAGTTCCTCTAAAGATACCTTCAAAGGATGAATGACATCTTCTCCTCTTCTCTGCCTTCGGCCTCGACTGCTTCCACCACCTGGCCGACCAAATTCACAGACAACTCAAGATTTCAATTATAGAAAGTTCACAACTCAAATAAAAAGCAAGCAAAGGCATAGTAGATTAGACATTAGGTTATTCATGAAAGGGCAAGCACATTGGTTATGCCAGAGAGTAACAACACACATTGAAAAACACTACCGGAACAACCAGAAGCTCACTAAATTGCATTTCATAATTGGCTGAAGATTTACCTCCAAAGGCAGACCCTCCAAAGAAAGACTGGAAGATATCAAATGGGTCATGGCCTCCACCACCTCCACCCATTCCTTCCTTGAGCGCATCCTCCCCATACTGATCATATATTTCACGCTTTTCAGGATCACTCAGAACCTCATAAGCCTGAGCTAACTCTTTGAACTGTGATCAAAACGACAAAACAGATTGTCAGGCTCAATCCAACTTAACAAGAAACAATATTTCTGATACAAAAGAAGTTACAAGCAGCTAAAATCAAATGAATAGGAAAACGAGTAATAAAAAGAGATCTGAACATTCAGTAGCAACTGGAATTATAGTTGTCAAATATGGTTTGGAGGCTGTTTTAATTTACCTTAAAGTTGAACATTTCATCATTTCAGACATTTTAGCATTCCATGAAGAAATAAAGTAGTGGGAAATATATATATATATATATATATATTGTAAAAAAAAGGAAAATAATCAGAAAGTTATAAAGATACTTGTAATCACTTGTTTAAATTACCCCCTCATACTGGGACATTACCACCTCCTTGTAGCCACACAAACCAAAATTGACAACCAAAACTGAAACATCGAGCACAATTAGAAGTAGCTGAAAGCAAATGAACAGGGAAAAACTAAAAGGATATATAAATGCTGAATTATAGGCATATTTCAAGCCTTCGCTGATTCACAACATTACATCATTGGGTGTCAGCATTAAGGAGGCAATAGAAGTTCAGGTGCATCCATAATTTGTGGAGAGTACCATGGCCCAATACACAATTGAATTAGCTGTGAAAAGTTCCATTCAAATAAGACCCTCTAGAAAATAAGCACATTGCACATATGAGCTGAGAAATTATTTGATGGAGATACTCCATGGTGCAATGCAGAACTGTTCGAAACATCTAAATTCAAGAAAATATTGTATCTGTGGTAGGGTAATACCCATTCAAAAAATAAGATGTAAAAGCAGAATTTATGAGTATTACTTGTGAGAACTAGTTAAATGGTTGGGCCAACTACTGTCACATGTTCAATTTAAGAGAAGGTGACCACCATATCATGTGCATGGATGCGCTCAGGCCCAATCACAAAGACATGATCATCCACAATCCGATAACACGAGCATACTGGCCCACAGTGGCCTCATGAGTCATGAGCACGGCAGGCACATCAAGAAAGTGATGGAGTCATGCATCACATGTTTTGGCAGACAGGTTCCATGAATAACATGACAAAGGACTACTCAATTACCCTTTGAATACCACCTACAACACCCTGATACGGCAAGGAGATGCTATGGAGCTGATGAGGACAGAGATTGTAAATACAAAATGAGTTGTCATATTTTAAAGTCTCCCAGTATCATAGTAATCTCCTGGTATTGAGAAAAGTAATGACCCATTTTCGTGATGAATTTTAAAGGTTTGTGATCTTCCTATCATGCTATGAACTGTGCCGTCTATTCTTATTTGAAGAAGATTTCAAAAAAATAGGAGTTGGGATTGTGTATCAATTTCAGGTGTATCATACAACCCTGATTTTAGGTGTATTTCCCCATTATTTTTGCCCATTGTCCCCAGCTGTATTTCATCAGGTTAGGGATATCACGTAGCTCATAAATAAAGGTTAAACAAACAGATTCAACCCCTCATTATTTTATGTCATTCCTACAAATACATCTAAAAATCCCAAAATACTAGTCACAAAGTTGCCCATGAACATTGAATATTTCCAACGATGATCAGATGTGTGGGCGAGCACCAAACCAACAAAAAAAAAAAAAAAAAAAAAGCAAAAACGAGTATCACTCTTCTTCATATCAAAAGTTCAACCAGCAATGTTTCTCTAGTAGTCTCTCTCCATCCATCCTTCCCCATCACAAGCATCAAATCCAAATTTTCTGAGAACTACGCCGGCGTAATTTACTCTAAGCAAAATTTTTATTCCTATAAATAATCTAATATAAAGGATTACTCTGACACCCAGAGAAATTTAGATGAGTTAACCAATCAAAAACGAAATCTTTCACAAAGTTTCATAGATATCCATGGATTCCCAGTCCTCAACAGCCCGGAAAAAGGCCTAATTATGCCATAATCGTCAACAAAGTTCTTGCCTGGGCAATAAGTCATCCAAATTAAATCCATCACAAAGCAACATGGGGCAAGGGATAAAACAGTAAGAAGCACTATAAAATCCAAGGAAACAAAAAAGTAACAAAACACAATCCAGATCAAAATGCGATTAGCCTCGTTTCCAATGAGAAGCACAAATCTTCTTACGCAGCCATCCGATGCAACATCAACAACATGAAATCAAGGACCAAAAAACAAATGGGAACACATGGCTACATGCGATTACAGAACAAAAAAAGATTCACCTTTTCGGGGTCTCCTCCCTTATCCGGATGGTTCTTGATGGCTGCTTTCCTATAAGCCTTCTTCAGATCGTCCTGCGAAGCTGTCTTCGAGACTCCGAGGGTCTCATAGTACCTAGTGTTGTCGCTCTTCTTCGGCGCCCTCCCAAACATCTTCTCAACGGATTAAAGCCACTAACTTTCCGCAAACAGATCAAATAGAACACCAAAGAAACCTGCAGATCTGCACAAGTTTTACAAACAAAACAAAACAAAAAAAAACCCTAGTTCCAATTAAAACCTCCACGATTTCCAAAAGAAAAAACCCTAATTTCGCATCCAAATCTGACGAGTTTCAATACCAACCCAAAAATCAGAGAAAAACCCAGATCGAAACTTACCAAAGACGATCGACTAAGATGCGTTTGGCTCTTTGGATTTTGGAGGAAGATCGAGAGAAGATGGCGGTTTAACGGTTGGGATTTATCGAAGGAGAGATGTAGAAGGAAACTATCGAATGAAAGCTCGTCTGCGTGACAATGTTCTTATAAAAAAACCAACTCGACCGACGCGCGGGCGGAAGAGGAACCACTGTGGACCGTCTGATTTTGCCAGATCGACGGCTGTAATCATCCCTTCTAGAGGCTTCGAAAGCATCTTTTAATCCGAGTCTTCGTGAAAGTCTCTGGTCGAACGAGTAATGGCGTAATTGACTACAAAAAGAAAGTGTGGGCCCGACCTTTGATCTTTCCTGGAGGCTACCGAACCAATTCAAGCCAATGAGTGATGCCTGTTAAACGAGTGCTGCTGGCCGGATCGAATGGGAGACCGAATTCTGGTCCCGTCCCCATATATAAATCAGCCCGGTCCCCATATGAACTAATTCGGTTCATATGGGGTCCCCATATATAAATCAGCCCGGTCCCCATATATGAACTAATTCGGTTCATATGGAGCCCTCCCTATGGGGACCGGACCAGAATTCGGTCTCTCCATTCGGTCCATGTGGACTTTCTCCTGTTAAACTGGCTTCTCCTTGTTCACGTTTTTCCGAGTTCGCGTCCCATGTCATTGCATGAATTTTTTTTTTTAATACATAGAGCTTAGTTTTTTTGGAATCATGGTTTGCATTTGAAGATTTTATAATCAAAACTACACTATTAAACTGAAATTAGAAGAGAGTTTATCTGGCTTTTTAGAGGGATTAGTCCAACCCAAAAAGTTGGAAATCCTCTGATAGCGAAAAAAAAAAAGAGAGCACAATTTTAGCTTTTATAGGGGCGTGATTTAGCTCACGCTTGTTGACAGACCTGAGAGTTTTCCTATCGAGGAGAGAGGGTGGTTGGATATGAGAATCTTCAAAAATGAGAATATCATATGACCAAAGTTCTCAAAATTTTAAAATTGTTGAATAGTGAATTCTCCTCAGCTCTTTAAATGGAGACAATCTCTTTTTAAAAATAAAGATTTGATTATCAAACATGACATTAGGGAAATTCTATCTTGTGGGTGATTTTGTAAGATTAGGTGAGTTATATATCAAACGAAATTAAACCAAATATGCATATGTGATGTTTAGCTTCCATGATCTAAATGGATAATGCTATTGGCATTAATTACTTATTATATGGTCCAGCTCTTTTCAAAAGGAAATGATGTTAACTGTGATTAAAGTTTTAATTAGGAACTATAGTTTAGTAAATTTATTTAATACTGAAATATGAATTTGTGTGAATTCATGTTGCAACTACAGAGAAGGGCACATATGTATGAATGCTTTTCCATGAAAAATGTGTGGAAAGCAAAAAAAAAAAGAGTGTGCTACAATAAAAATTCATATTTAGTGTGGCTAACTTTCCACGAGAAAAAGCAGAAAAATAAACTTCACAAATGGCATCATCATTACCACTGTAATCATCATCATCAATGCCATCCAGATCACTACCACTAAGTGAATTGAGGGATTTTTGTGAAACCTTCATTTTCAAAGATTCTTGGCAATGAATAGATGGCCAAGTTTGTGTTCACTTGGCAATGGATAGATGGTGGGAGGTCTCAACAAAGGCCCCGCCAGTAAGCGGCCTAACATTGTTTAGGCCAGTAGAAGTGGGCATGGCTTGATAATTTCAGTCTCAAAAGATGCCCATAGACCAGATCCAGAGTAGAACTAGGGTGTCCTGGACTGGGCTTGATCCAGGCCCCTCTTGCTTTGGGCACGGCTTGGATATATAATTTGGGTCTGTTTAATTGCTGGGTCGGGCTTGGAAAGCGATAGAAAGCTTGAAGCTTGGCCTGAAATAGAAGTGTGCTTGCAATTTAGTGATTATTTGCTCTAACAATTGGTACAAAAGCCCATGCAATTGATAAAAAGCCCGGTTTGGCCAGCCTGATTGACTAAATGAGGTGGGCTTGGGCCGCAGTAATGGCCCATATTGTAATTGGCAGGTTATAGACCCATGTTTCTAAAATTTAGCTAGGCCTGAACTCGTTCCAGCTTGGCGACCTGACCAAGCCATGACCCAGGTATCTTCACCTTTGTTTGCACTCATGTACAGGTGTAAACAAGGTCATTTACACCCCATTTCTTTCTTACATAGTGATTGCATATTTGTGGGCCTCATCAAACACCTTTTTTTTTACATGGCCCCCATACTTGTAATCCAAGCTGTTCAATTTTTTTATCGGATTCTAAGATCTCAAAGCTAATTATCATAAATCTTCATTGATTTAAAGTAATTTATGAAAAAAGTTTCATCCTATAGCTCTAATTTTGCAAATATGCTGATGCGTTTGACATGTTTAACATTTACATATGTGACATTCACATGTGTAAAACCAAAGAGAATCCAAACTGTTCAATTTGTTTATCAAATTCTAAAATCTCAAAGCTAATTATCATAAATCTTCATTGATTTAGAGTAATTTATGAAAAAAGTTTCATCCTATAGCTCTAATTTTGCAAATATGCTGATGTGTTTGACATGTTTAACATTTACATATGTGACATTCACATGTGTAAAACCAAAGAGAATCCAAACTGTTCAATTTGTTTATCAAATTCTAAAATCTCAAAGCTAATTATCATAAATCTTCATTGATTTAGAGTAATTTATGAAAAGGTTTCATCCTATAGCTCTAATTTTGCAAATATGCTATTGTGTTTGACATGTTTAACATTTACACATGTGACATTCACATGTGTTAAACCAAAGAGAAACCAAAACAATTTTTTATTGAATAATGAAAGTTGTGTCTCCAAATGGAGGGTTATATATTTATGAGAAGGATCGGATGGCCCCTTTCCTCGTAAGATTCAAATTCATAAATCTAATCTTAATTTAAAAGGAATCTAAATCTCCTAAATTTTTTGCTGAAAAAAAAAAACAACAAATCAATCTGTAATTTCTTAATTTAAAGCCTACTAAATACTAATTAAATTAAAACTCCTAATTAAGTGTTTGAGATGCAATCCCATTGGACCTGGTTGGCCGAGATGGGGGTCATAGGTTTGACCTGCATCAATAGACTGGCTGAAGAGCTTTCTAAGGGTCTGTTTGGGAAGGGAGGGAGGAAAAAAATGGGGGGAAAGTGGAGGGAAAGTGATTTTGGGGGGTGTTTGGGAAGGGGAGAGGGAAAATGGGGGAGAGGGAAATGGAGGGAAAAATTAATGTTTTTCCCTTAAAAAATTTTCCCCCAAAACAGGGGGAAATGAGGGGAAAGTGATGAGATGACTAAATTGCCCTTTTACTCTATTTGAATTTTTTTCAAAAGTAAGGGTAAAATAGTCTTTATCTATGTACCTCACAAACAAACAAAATTATACTTTTTCACTTTCCTTCTCCTACTTTTTTTACTTTCCAAACAAGAGGAGCGAAAATTAATTTTTCCTCCCCTCCCCTTCATTTTCCTTCCCCTTCAAATTTTCCCTCCCCTCCCCTCCCCTCCCCTCCCAAATGGAGCGTTAAACAGGGTACACAATATCCTATGGGCAGTGGGCACCACCATTCATATCCTTGTCTTCGTTGCAGGCCTCCTGCACCTGCTGAGCTTGTTTCATCCTTATCTCCTCAATAATGACCCTAGGCAGTGTGGCCACCTCACACTCATCTAGCACCATGTGCTTCTGTTGGTCCGTCAGTGGGACTGATGAAGACCATGCATTGGTCTGGAGTGAGTGAGTGGGGGAAATCAAATATGAACTGGAAATAGAGTTTCCCCCTCATGAAAGGCCGCGGTACATTGGCATGCCTTCATCATGTATTGCCATGAATTGATATGAGAACACCCATAAAAGAATCATCAGACACAACTATAAGTCGTCTTTGTAATCCAAAGTGCTAGGGTCAACTTAAAGCAACAACTACACTTGAAGACTTTGAGAAGAATTGAGGAATTGAAATAAGCTTACGACGCAGCAAAACTTCACCAGGATTGGATTAGATCAGCAACCGCCGATTATCAAGATGGGTCAGTACAAATTGGAAGCCAGAGCGCCTCAGTCAGCGAGAGGGTGTGCCTTACAAAAAGATCATCTCCCTTGCTCTTGAACTTGGCATGCTCCTCTTGAAAGAGGACAAAATCAGCATCTCCCGTGACAGCACCGGGCTGCAAGTGGATTTCCACTACATGATTAGTTCAAAGAACCTAAAAGTCAAAGCAAACATGCAAGCAAAATTTCAGAAAGGAGAGAAACATGCATTACCGCTTCATTGGCTAGTCCAGGGAGAGTGATCTTCTGGCCATTCTACATTCCCTTCTCCACTACAACTTCTAACACTTTCTTCTCTTGGACCACCTTCTTCCCTTTGCACTGTGGGCAGCAGTCTTTAGCACTGATGGTCTGTCCAGTTCCCTTGCACTCATGGCAATGATGGACACTTTCCATATTCCCTGGAAGCATTACTGATTGCTTGGTTCCAAAGCCTCGACAGTTTGCACATTTCGTCGAACTAGCACCAGATTCTGACCCGTTGCTTCTACCATTATAAGAAGTTAAAACGAGACAAATCAAGAAAATATTGTCAGCACATAAGGGCTCACCCCTTGCATTTAAAGCACACAACACTTCTAGTGAGCAGAACCATTTTCGATGTGCCATGGTACAGTTCCTCGAAAGATACCTTCAGAGTATGACTGACATTCACTCCCCTTAGTTGCCTTTGGCCAATTCACAAAATAACTCAAAGACTCCAGTAATAGAAAGTTCACAGTTCAAGAAAAGACCCAATGTAGAATAATAGATAGAAATGTCAGTTCTTCATACAAGATGTAAGATTCTGGCTCCACTATTTATATTTTTATTAGAATATTATTATTTTAATTAAATGTATTTTAGTTAATTAAGTGGTTAGAGTTAGGTGGGGTTCACGTTAGATTAGATTCCTTGATCGGTGAGTTGGGCCAATTGGTAGATCACTACACCAAAAATCGGAAATTGGAACGGAAAAGCGTTCCTAATCCTTCCGTTCCTAATCCGTTAAAGTGTTCCAATTTCCGTTCCAATTTGGATTAGGAACGGTTGGTACCAAATTGGAACGGAAATTGGAACACTTTAACGGATTAGGAACGGAAGGATTAGGAACGCTTTTCCGTTCCAATTTCCGATTTTTGGTGTAGTGGATGACTTGACCTGCAGTTTGACCTGTTAACCTATGCCTAGGGAATATTTCCTCTCTTAACCAAATCCCTAGTTTAAGAACTGCACGTTCTTATTCAATTCCCACTTATTTTTCTACAATTCCTTCCGATGATATATTTTGGATAGGATAGGAATGCCATAGGCCTGTTCGGCTGAGCATTCGTCTCTCTCATTTTCTATATCAGATCTGTGGTGGGATTCTGTTCATGCGTCGTGAGAATCTCATATTATGCTTTGGTTTAAGAACCTATTGCATATTCCAACAACTTCGATCCAAGGCAAGTACATTGTTATAATTCGTGATAGAATATGTGTTTAATCTTTGATTTTTATTATTGTGCATATAGATTCGTTTAAATGCCCATTTTTAAATGATAATGGTGGATTAGGGCTTCATAATTGGTGATTGGGCAATTAATATGGATTCTTTTCCCTTTTGAATTAGACGTGGTTTTTATGGGTTTTGGATTGAATTGAACTCCTCTTTGGTGCAGGGAGAAAAGGAATTGAAAAAGGGAAAAACACCCATTCCCACAACTGTGCACTGCCCCAGCAAAAAACCAAAGACGTCGAACGTTTCCTATGAACATTCGAAAGTACCATTAAGAGTACGAACGCACATGGTGTCCCATGACACAAGGAAGGGTTCAATGAGCAATAAAAAATAATTGTAGCCTGAACATTCCAATGAAAACTACTGCTCCTTACCACACAGCTTATGTAAATACAAGGTCTCCTCGTTATCGCACTAAGTGGACCATAAAAGGGCTCCTCACTATCGCACTGGCACACCTGATGCAGTCCATATCAGTGCGTGTGCCTTTGAACTCAACCAAATGGCCGTGAGTTCCAAGAGTCACAAAACAAGGGGTCACATACAACAGAGCGACACCCTAACTCAATGTAGCTGGGAACCAACTCAACACGATCAGATATAATAGGTGCAATATGAGAGGGAACCTTGAGTCGTACACATGCAAGGGACGCAGGGTTTCCCACTTGCTTCATGAGCAAGTAGATAAGAATATGATTTATTTATGAACTCTTTTATTTCTCAATCACTTTGCTAGTCCAGGCAAGGATGTCCAACCGGATCTTATCTCACACACACACATCTGTGTGTGCGCGCGCGCTCTCCAATGGCGGAAGACCTCGTGAAGTCGCTATGAATGTTAGGATATGTGGATGATCGAGCATAGGTTCCCATCTCCCTTAAATAAATTATCTCGAGGAGTCATGCTTTCTCTAGTCACTACAACAAAATACAGTTTTGCCAACGCAATTATCGCATCTGGAAAGGTAGGTTTTGCGTCAGCAAATGTTTTCTCAACACATTCCAGCGCGTTGACAGTGCGTCGGCAATCACGTGTAGCCAAATCCATAGCCGACACTATTTTAACTGCGTCGACATATCCTTGTACAATTGCTAACGCACTGCAGCGTCGACCAATATGTCAGCAAAGAGATGTGCGTCGACAAAAAGTCCAACTTTCCTGATTTGAAAACGATATTTTCCAACATAGTACCAGCATCAGCAAAATAAACGCCAACACTGGTAGTGCGTTGGGAGTTCCTAGTAATGGCTGACGCTAGCAGCGCGTTGAGAATTCATAGTAATAGCCGATGCTTGTAGTACGTTGGAAATTCCTAGCAATGGACGATGCTCGTAGTGCGTTGAAAATTCGTGGTAATGGCCAACGATGATTAAGCGTTTGGAATTCATGAAATAGCCGACGCCACCAATGCGTTGGGAATGCGCTATATCTTTGGGCCAACGTGTTGGGAAATGCAACTTCGCTGACGCGTAAATCACATCGGGAAATGTTTTAATACATTCTTTTTTGCAATGCACGCTAGTGCATCGAGAAAGATTATTATTATTATTTAAAATTAAATTTTCATTTCTCCCTGTATACCACAAATAAAAATCTGAATACTTGTTCAAACCAACAAACTTGATGCACAACCCAATTTAAAATAGATTCACCAATAATTCCAAAATAACATCCACAACTAAATATCCTACATCCATAAACCAAAATAAACCCACAAATCTCTAAAATACACAAATATTATTACTTTATCATTTCCAAGAATCTTTAACATTCACAAATGTCTGTGATTGAAATAAACAAGGCAATCCCTAAGAGGAAAACTATAAAATCTTCATTTCAAAAATCCATTCAAATTAAAAATATAAAAACAATAATAACAGTTTCAAAATTATGCCCAGAATCTTTTACATGCTATAATGACGCAGCTACGATCTACTTCCTCAGAGTTACTTTATCATCATCATCATCAAAATCTTGTCCTACATATGTTGAGGTTGGTTGCATGAATTTTGTTTTTCCATTCCGATCTATCTTGAGTCAAATCTTTAGATAAGTTTCACATCTTTGATCTACTTTTACTACCCCTTGAGTACATGAAATTTTAAAAAACAAAATACAATTAAAACAACAATGTGACTAGTATCTACTCTCATAAGCATCATTTGATTGTGAAGAAGTAAACAACCACAACAGAGATTTCTCACGAGTACTTATGTTGTACCTAAATTCACTTGACCATCATTTGATGTGACTTGTGTTGTACCCAAACTGATAGCATCCATTTCTAGGTATTTTGCAGCTAATTGTAAAATAGCATTGTTTAATGTGCATTGGGACATACCTGAGCAAGCTGGCTCCTCCCAAAATATCCACCCAGGAATTAAGGAATGAAATAAGATAAGGGACATCTGCCAAGTTTAATGGAAAAGGTTCAACTCCATTAGCAGAAAAAGAACAGATAGATGCGTATGACATGAAAAAGCACACAAATATCACATAACAGAAGCACATCATGCATCATTTAATAAACCAGCCAAATGGTTTGAATCAATTAATAGCTTTCCCTCCAACATAAGTTATACAACCAGCATAAAGCTACTTGCATTTCCAGAAGTTGTTAAAAATCAAGGAATAAAAGTGAATATGCTAAAAAAAAACCAAATAACCACCCTTTAATTGAAATTGAATCAAATAGTAAACTTGAAATGAATACCCTGCCATGTCCCAGTAATTCAAATCCTAAAAAAAAAAAAAAATCACCTGCTTACTAACAGAAGAGCGACAGAAGAGTATGATAAGCTACAGGTCTAGATAACATAAACTTACCTGCTTACTGCCAGTTCTAGCCTCCCATCTCCTAGAAATTGCTGTAACACGAAGTCTAATTTTACCACTGCTATGCTGATAACTGCAGCAAAATAATTGCAATTGATAAAGCACCAACGGATGATAATTGATAATACTATTTAGACTTTTTTTGTTTGTAATAATTGAAGACAATATAATATAGGCCACGAGTTCATACTAAGTTAAAAATTGGAAGAAAAATTGATTGCTTGTGGGCTGACCAATTGCATCTAGGATGTCCTTTCTCACAATCTCAAATACCAAACATTGAGATGTTGCTTTGTCAAGACCACACATCTTCCATGCACTAGTATTTCCTTGGCCAACAACTTATAATAATTTTATAAGTGGTTTAAATTAAAAATTAAACGTGAATATACAAACATGACCTTTAAATAATGATTAAAGGTGAATATACAAACATGGTCATCAAATAACCTTCCTTTTAAAGGAAATACTAATAGAATCAAGGAAAGAGGGAAAAATAAATACCTGCCATAACCCAAGTAATTCAATATCTAAGAAAGTTAAGGTCCCTTTTTACATCACCACCTTATATCCGTCACGACCAACCTCATATCATTCGCACCTAACTTCTTTAAGAATCCTAAGGTGAAGTTCATTTGACCTTAAAATCGTATGTATTATTATGCAAAAAAACGCAGGCCTTTAGTGTTTCCCTCCACATCTCTTAACCATAGATTTATATATCTTTTGCCTCCAAAGATCCTCTCTACTTAAAAGCTCCTATAATTTAGAATTGAGCTCTACCTCTTTAGCAATTCTTATCTCATTAGTATGTAGGTTTCTAATCTCAACAAACTCTGCTCTAGTTCCTTTTTTGTAGCAAAAGTCCTCAATTTTTTTCAAGTTAAGTTTTATTCCACTCAAACTTCATCTAAAAGCTTGAAACTGGAACATTAATTGCATCGTAAGTCTCATATAGTTGTTAACTGCACCCAAAAAGATGTCCTAGAGGCAACAATCGGCAATCAATGGAAAAATTTTCGAATTTACCAATATGAAGAAAGAAATATGTTGGATGTTGGATGATCTTCAAATCTATAGTCCATTTTTGGGAAAACCATATCTTGTTAATCTAATGAAACAATTAGATTGACCATCTAGATTTTCAACCATGGACCTTATCATCCCAGCCTTTCCCTCTGATTTTCAGTGAAGCATTACAAATTCTCCTTCATTTTCTTTTCTTTTTTTTGATCTGGCATTTGTGCAGGTCCTGAGAGGCTGTTATGAGAACCAATCCAAGTATTTTTTTTTTCTTCATAAAGAGAACTTTTCCTTTCAATATAAGATATGTGGGGGCGGAGGTTTCTTATTAGTGAGGGGGAAGGTCAAAGGAGTATGACTTCGGTGAAGAGTATCAAAATTTCTTATATTGTGGGGTTTAGTTTCGAGGATGAGAAACTATCTTAGAGCATGTTTGTGAGGTGTTGCGAAAAACTGCCTATCGGTGTTCATGGATTGGCCAGCTTGAGCCCGGTTTGGCCCAGGCTTGGTCCTTAATTTTTAGTACTCAGGCCAGGCTTGGACTATTTAGCTTAGCCCGTTAAATGGGCTAGGCTTGGGTCGAGAGGTAGACAGCCCAACCCCGGCTGAAAAAATATTTACAAGTAGAAAACATAGCATGGGCCAAACCACCTAAGTTAAGACTTTATCTTTACTAAAGTGGTTTTCTTTTTATTTTATAATCTAAATCTGGCCAGGTTCAGACTTAATCATCTTCAAGTGGGCTGGGCTTTGTCCAACTAGTTCCAGCCCGAGTCCAGCTTGGGCCGGGCTTGGAGCTAGAGATTTTAAGTCAGGCCGGCCCAGATAATCCTTGGCCCTGCCTATGAACACCCGTACCAACACACCCCCATTGGAAATAGTTTTTTTATTGTTCCTCGTCAAGAGGGCCCGACTGCCTGAGGGCACTTTGGGTATTTGGAGAAAAAAGAGAAATTCGTCTGAAAATTTAAAATCTCGCTGAATGTCCTAATTTGAAAGGAAATTGAAACACTTAAATCCCATTTTGAAATCTCAAGCTTTTTTTTGTCGGCTTTTTGAAATCTGGACAAAAGTTGAGCAGTATTTTAAATTTTTTCTTAAATTAAACTAAGATCCATAAATGCAAGCTTGGGTTTCTTTCTACGTTACTAGAAAAACAGCCTACCACTACCAACATTAATACGACTATTTTCAGACAGATTGTAACCAGAGTTTTCTCAACTATAAAAAAAAGTGAAGTACCTAGCTAGCGCTAGTGCAGTGGCCCACCACTCCAATTGAAATCAATCTTTTCTGTGGTAACTATACATTTATGGGCATACAATACAAGCGATATAGATTCATGAATAGTAGATTCAATGTACGGATCACTAAAGAAGTGGAGCATACTCCACTTTCAAAAAGTAAAGTATATGATACGAGTTCTAAATTAATATATAGAATAATTTACCGCATCAAAACATCCTCTTACTTAGAGAAAGGTGCAAAAAAGCGCCCCCCCCCCCCCCCCCCCCCCCAAAAAAAAAAAGGAATAATGGATACGATTAGGATGATGAGGGTCCTGGTGACATAAGAAGGCCCATTATCATTATTATTGTAAACAAAAGAGGGAGCTCCATAAGGAGAATGCTATAATATTAAAATGCATAAGGAGAATATAACATACATATTTTATTAGTTTAAAATGATTCATATAACTTGGCCTATGTGAAACATGAAGTGCAATCTCCATTATATTAGTGGAACAAAACCAAACAAGAAAGGAAAAGAAAAAGGAGAATGAAAAAAAGATCTCCATTAGTGGATATCAAAGATAGGATTTGCACCAAATATAATTATTTTAACACTCATATTCCTTGGTGAAGTGATTAAATTAAAAGATAAAAAAAGATGAATTAAAGTCAGATTCCTCTCATGCTTAATGCAAGAAAAAGTACCAGAAATGCTCTATGATGTGTATTGCAACTCTGGCTGCAAGAGACATAAAACTCCATGCCACTATGATAGAACTTCCTCCACTTGGTTGCATAGCTTAGAGATGAAATGAGCCATGATTTTGAATACGGCAATGCGCATATATGTATTAAAAAATTGATACCAATTTTCAGTGCAATATCCAATTCAACTTTCATGTATGATTGATACGTGTCTGATACGTTATCAGGTTTTTTTTTTTCATTAAAATAAAATCACACCAATACGTTTGATATGAGATTCCTGCAACTTATAAGACTGATATGTATTAGGTTTTGCTTTAGCACTATGGGGAATGCTTGAGCTTGTGAAAGGGCCCTTAAATATTTAAACTCTTGAAAAATTATATATATGGACATATCGGTCTCCCAAGGATTTTTTATCTATCTCTTCTTTATAATTGAAGTTTTGTTGAAAGCCTATTTCCGACTTAGTATGAAAACTTAAGGAATTTATAGTAAAAGGGGTTTTGTCTGAAAGGTATTAAAAAGACGAAGATTACAGGGGTAAGGTGACAATTTAGAGTGGACTATCTTATTCTTCTGATATAATATATTAGCTCGAAGAGTGACTAATTTTTTCTTTTTCTTGGAGAGAGAATTCATGGGAATCAGTTGTGCATTTGGATCTCCCCCATATGGATCAAACAATTTCGAGAGGAAAAAAAATACACAACTATCTCCTATATCAAAATAGAGAAGGTAGTTCAAGGATTTTCATTAGGTGAACAGTGAATGTGACATATGAGAATGCAAAGCCTCCTGAATAGGTCTGAACATAGGGTAAGAAGTAGGTTACGCCAAACCTACCTCATTCATATATGGGCCTAATTTTTAGTCTGTTATGATTCCACAATCCTAAAAATTATGCTTCAGACGCCGGCAAGTGTTCTTTTGGCCGGGTTAAAGGGTGCACGTACACTAACCCTGCTCATCAATATGATGTTATGGAAAGAGGTAGGGCTTGGCTTATTTATTTGCATTGGATTGAATACATAGGACTTCACAGTCAAATGGGCTCAAAGTCTCCAACAAAGAATTATTAAAGAGATGAGTAGAGATATAAGGCAGAGATATAAATAAGACTTGAACTTTCTTAGAATTTAAATTACTAGAGTAATAATTGGGTATCATTTACCATCTCTTTTTTATTTATCTTTCATTAAAGTGGAGATTATTTGATGACCATTTATGACTCTCCTTTATTTTTCTTAAAATTTTAACTGCTTTTAGGAATATATCTCTTGGAATTTGAATTCCATTTCATAAAATGAAGAGAAAGCATTTTTAAGCCCATGGCTGGCCATTTCGCTAGTGTGTTATGTAGAGGTGAAATTCTGTTCATGCGTGGGCAGCGTTCTTTATCATAGGCTTTGGAATGCTGCAGTTTTCCATTATTCTCTTCATGCCATTATTATGGTTATTATTATCATCCTAATCTTATCCCATCGATCTCCGTGGTCTTAATAATTTGCTCATTGTAAAATGAGAAGTGGTTTAAGTCTCAAGTCGAGGACTACAACCGTAGTCCAACATCTTACCCAAAAAAAAGAAAAAGAAAAAAACTGTAGTCCAACCATAAACCATGCATATTGCATGCAGATGATTGCAGTTCGCCTCACAGGTGGACCTTCCCGAAAAGCGTGGCCCTCCAAATGGGCTTTGCAAGAATGAGAAGAAAAGCTTGAGTGCGCACAGACTTTAGTTGACTCCATTGGTCATCCAATCCAATAAAAAATTATTAGGATTATCCAATCACTGTATTTTTTTTTTTTAGGCAATTGCCCATCCACATGCATGAAAAATGATTGATATTTAGATTATTAAGATGTTTTCGTTTTCATTAAAGAGAAGTATGGGCTCCTGCTTACACATATTAGTGAAGTATATTTTTAGTTTTACACTGGCTCTGGCTCAGCTAGTTACGGACAAGAGCATGTGTGAGAGTGTATGAGTTTTAGTCTACAGTATAAGGGGAAAAAAGAATATATATATAATTATTTATTTTAATAATTATATGTCAGATAATGTTCTCCTAAGAGTAGACTGATATGTATTTCAGTTTATGAGGCTCACTTAGATGCATGTCTTCTAAAGAGAGTATGATATGGAAAGGTCTCCCAATGGATAGATGGAGCAAAAAAATGAAAAAAATAAAAATAAAGTCATCCCCACCCAAATTATTCCGAGCCGATAATTTAGCAGCTTTAATGTTTAATAACATTTTAGCCATACATCTTTTTGAGATTTAATCCAATGGGGAATGAAGGTTCAATAATTGTAAAATTGGGCTTGACACCAAATCATGTGATAACTATAATATCTAAGAGCTGTACAGATTAAAGATGAGCCTAATATGATGAGACTGCACATGCAGTCTTCTTCTTGTAGGAGAGTATTTTCCTTATATGTTTTACACATGATTGTTCCAATGCCAATGTACATGTTAATCAACGTGAAACTTTGATAGGAGAATATTTTTCTTATATGTTTTACCCATGATCAGTCCAATGTCAAGACACACCTTAGTTAAAGTGAAATCTTGATTGATATCCATTTAGAGGGAGATGCATAATAAGAGCATTTGGATCAAGTAAAGATGAGTCATATACATATATCAAGTTAGGTTATCTTCTTGATTGATTCCATTTGGAGGGAGATGCATAATAAGAGCATTTGGATCAAGTAAAAATGGGTCATATACAGGGGCGGAGCCATGTTGAGGCCAGCCCCCCCCCCCCCCAGCCTTTGAAAAATTCATCTTTAATAATATAATCTCTAATGTCATGAGTTGTCTGACATTGCTATGCAGTAGTATAGTGAAATGACATAGTAAATGTTGTTGCAAAATCGTGATATTGTGGATTGACGGAATATTGATAATCTCCATGTTCCTTAGAGTATATATCTTGATAGCCTGAGACATACAAGATCTTGTGGTGGTGCATGTCCAGGTTGTAGTGAAGAAGTCTCATGCAAATCTACACTGTTTGATATGTTACAGAAAGAGAGAGAGCAGTGGTGCTTCCAATATTTATGAAATATAAGCAGTGTATTCAAAATCACATATTATTAGTGATCCTTCTTTGTTTTGTTCTTTTCCTCTTTTTCTCCATTAATCTCTCATCTTTAGTGATTAAAATTTTGCACGCCGTCTTCTCTATGTCCAGTATTTTCAAGGAACAAAATCATTGTTGAACTTATAACTATGTCAAAAAGGAAATTTTAAAATATGATAGTTATAATAATTGGTGAAATAAAATTTTATTCAAATTTTGCCCCCCCCCCAAGATGACATCCTGGCTCCGCCCCTGGTCATATACATATATCAAAGTTAGGTTGTCTTCTTATACAAGAAAAAAAAAAGTTTGGTTATCTTGTTGGACACTTTCATATATAGATGGCACATATTTTTAACCAAAACAAACAATATAATTATTCTAGAAGTTCTTCTTCTTCTTTTCGGCTTGCTTAGTCCAGGGGCCAAGGGTGGTAAGTGAATGCAACAGTCCTATTCATAAAAGGTTTCGAAAGAGATGTCCAAGGTATCATTGTTGTTATCTTATATACATGTCAAATTTAAAAAAAAGAAAAAAAAAACACTTTAAGGGATAAAAGAGTTTATTCTCTTACTTTTTAAGTATTTAAAATTTAGACTTTACTATATATATATTTTTGAAGTATTTTTTTTTAATTTATTAACCTAAAAATTCAATATTTAATTATCTGCCCTCAATAACTCCGTCTAATCACTCAACTGTTTAATGTAATGTAATTGGTGACAGTGACCATTTCTCTATTAAGTAATGCAAGTGTCTGCAGTGCTGTCGTCCAGCAAATTGTCCTTTTCATACTTTTGGGAAAATCTATATACAATCAACTTTTTTTTTTATGACAATTACAAGTAACCAACCACAAGTTTTCCAAATAACAGCCCCATTATTTTTAATATTGGTCAACTACCTTGACCATCACTTGATGATTAATTTTCGATCGATTGGTCAACTACCTTGCCCTCAGGATAAAAGTTTCCTTGGCCACCCTCAGTTAGATTGGGCCAAGGAAATTAGAGGAAAGACTCTAAAGTTTGAGTTAATCTAATTAAGATTAATTCCCTCAATTTAATTCGTATTAGATCTAAGAAATTATTTACTGTTTTAAAGTTAAAAATACATCCAATTTCATCAATCGTACATTACTGGCCTCTTGTTGGCAGTTGAAGCGGTTGACTGAGATTTACAATTCACAGAAGTGGTTATTTGTAAAAGTGAAAAAGGTAGATAATTATTTGCAATTGTCACAAATTACAGGGGGTTATATATAAGTTTCCCTATCTTTTTTTTTCCAGAGCGATTGAATCAATGTAAGACATGGCCCTGACCGACGTTTCTTCCGATTCACACAAAAAGATGATTATACTTTGGAAGATTTAGAAATAGAGCCCTCTGTTTTTTTGTTTTTTTTTTATTTACAAAAGTTTCTCTATGTTTTTTTTTTTTTTAATCACAAAGATAACCCTCCACTTTTACAACCTTTGACTAGTTTCTTACCAATGAGACTCAGATGAGACTTTGACCGTTACAGACCTATGGGATTGGTCAAACAAATATAAATGTTCCCTGGGATTCTTGCTGCTTGGATTTCTGGAGCTCTGTTTAGTTTGTAAGTGTTTAAAAGTCCAATTCTTCAAATTCTAATTTTTCAAATGTTTAAAGGCTCCTGAGCATTTGCAAATCCACGTAAAGGACAGAATTTGGGAATTTAAATATGGTTGGATATGAATTCCTAGATATATTCCAAATTTAAAGCTAGTTTGAGTGCATGGATTTAAAATTTTAGGAGTTCGTGATACACTGGTTTGCAACTTGAAGAAGTGAGGGGTAAATGATATGAGGAAGAAATAGATCGCCCTAGATGGAATCTTGACTTTCTTACTATTTGATTTACTAAATTGTTGATTAGCTATTCATATATCATCTCACATTGATTCTTTTTTTTTATTAGGAGAAAGATTATTTGATGGCCATTTGCTAACATTCACCTTTGTTTTTTTAATTATAACCATTTTTAGGAATGCATTTCTTAAGATTCCTATCCATTCAATTTTGTGGAAACAAACAGCCCAGTGTATTTCTTAGAAAAAAAACGAAAAGATTCTTGAGTCAGGAAAACTGAATACATCACAAAACATAAGCTTCCATGCATATTAAAATAAAAGTACGGTAGCGTTGTTCCTCATGAGAAAACATATTCGTAGGTCCCACTTATAAAATAATTGACCCCAATCGAATTTGAACCTTGCAAGATTCATTGAAACTGGACCTATCTGGAGCTCTTGAACAGTGTAAGAACCATAAAAAAATGCATAAAAAGACAGTAATAGTTAAAATCATCCTAGGATTCCATGTAGAGAAATTCCAACAGCTGCCAACTTCTGGATGGAAATGTTCTCAATATTTATTCTTATACTTCCAGCAACATCGCTGGAATCGTTCGATTTAGTAACTTTTGGAGGAACATGGATGAATGGTTCCGATACCTTTGTCGCCTTCCGAGACAGGCCTCGTTGGGCTAATGCCCTTCCACTGCAGGGAAATAGGGTTTCCAAAGAAAATCAAACCTGGGACTCACTTGCAATTAAGGGAGACCTCTACTCTCATGAACTGACATTCATCTTAATATTGGTTTGTTTCTGCGTAGGATTGAATTATGAGGATTTTAAGAAGTGTATTTGTACAATTAGTTGAAACTAAATAAGTAAATGGTCATCAACTAATCTTTTCTTTAATATAAACTAAATTAAGGGGAGATGAAAAATGAATATGTACCTTCACTCTAGTAAATCAAATCATAAAAAAGTTACAGTCCACTCGACACCTCTACCTTGGAACTCAATTTTCCATGGATTCCTAAGAATTTAACTCCTTATAAGCAAACGTGCCCATGGATGGACCCGGGGCATGCCACATTCCCTCATCCAATGACTGTCTCACCTCACCAGAGGTCTCCTCTTCTCATCTTAGGGCTTCCTTACCTCGCCAGCGGTCTCCTCCCATTGGCATGGGTCCCATACCCCTTCACCAGGGTACCCAAAATAATTTAAAGTTTTTTTTTTTTTTGAAAGAAGTATTTTAAAAGATAATAAAGTTTAAAGTTTGTAAACCCTCTAACACACTTTTCTCATAAGCTTGAGTACTTCAATTTTGACACTGATCCAAGGTTTGTTTCCCATTTAATTGACTCATGCTAAAATTTACATTTGGGTAAATAAAAAACCTTGAGGACATAAATAACAATCATGATGACCTAATTATAGATTGAAAATTGTCCAACTCATTATCCAAAAGGGAACATCTCATCCCCCAGTCAGGCTGTTTAGACTTTTACTTCTTTAGCACTTTCTTTTATAGATGGTCTATCGAAAGTTAAACCCTACTTTGTAATTTTGGTAGCCCCACTTTGTTGAAATCATCTCTTCCACTAACTTTTGGGAAGACTTTGTTGGATAGTTTCGTCAGAACTCCCTCTATTTCTTATACTGGGGTAGTTTTGGAATTCTAAAATTGAAAGGAAGCAAGTGGCTACTTACGCTGCAAGAGAACTGCTATTCGCATACAAGAAATCTACCTTCCCACACACACATTTAAAAAAAATAAAAAAAATCCTATTGAAGTTACATTTTGATCACCCTCATCCTCTCTCCCCCACCTTCCCTCTACCTACTTGCGCTGCCCTGCACCGTCGGCGGCAATCAGCTCTGGCCCGGGACGGTGGCGGATCCCTCTACTCCCTCTCCCTCTCCATCTCTCTCCCTCCCCATCTCAGGCTCGAGCCTGGACCAGCAACATTGCAGAGGGAGTAGCAGAGCTTGATGGCCTTGTGGACGAGGAAGGGCCGGGGGGGGGGGGTTGCTTGATGGCCTTGCATCGGATGGTCACCAGCCCTTCGTATTGCTGGGGCACAGCCTGAGCCGTTATGTCATCTACAACAACCCCACCAGCAGATGATGCAGAGACCGATACCGATACGTACTAAGTCTAAGGGAGAGTTTGAAGAAGCTGTAGCGGCCATCATCCGTGTCGGCTCTGGGCTAAGTTGTTTTGGTGGAAGCTACTCATCGCCTTCCATTAGAAGCCTTGGCCAAGGAAAGGAATGGAGAGGGAGAGGAAGGGAGAGAGATGGCGAGGGAGAGAAAGGGAGAGGGGGCGAGAGAAAACTGTGGAGGAGGGAGAGAAGGGGAGGAGAGAGACATGATCGCCGCCAGTCCTGGCCAGAGCCAGTTGCTGCCATCAGTCTAGGCTGGAGGTGGAGATGGGGAGGGAGAGAAACGGAGATGGGAGAGATAAAACAGCGAAAGAAGGAGAGGGAGGGAATGGAGGGGAGGATAGAGACCTGCCGCCGTCCCGGGCTGGAGCCGGTGGCCGCCGGCGGTGCAGGGCATTTCTAAGGGGGGGGGGGGCAAAAATATAACTTTATAGGATTTTTTTATTTTTTAAAATGTGTGTGTGGGAAGAGAGATATCTTGTGTGCCAATAGCAGCTCTCTTGCCGTCTATGTAGCCACTCTCTTCCTTTCAATTTTAGAATTCCAAAACTACCCCAGTATAAAAAATAGAGGGAGTTCTGACGAAACTGTCCAACAAAGTCTTCCCAAAAGTTAGTGGAAGAGATGATTTCAACAAAGTGGGGTACCTAAATTACAAAGTAGGGTTCTAACTTTCGATAGACCATCTATAAAAGAAAGTGCTAAAGAAAAGCCTTGCTTCCGATAAAAAAAATACTCATTGATGGTAGGGGCCCACCTAATTAATGCATCCATTAGTAAGGGTTGAGGGGGGATGAGATGTTCCCTTTTGGATAATGAGTTGGACAAATTTCAATCTATAATTAGGTCATCGTGATTCTTTTTATGTCCTCAAGGTTTTTTATTTACCCAAATGTAGAATTTAGCATGAGTCAATTAAATGGAAAACAAACGTTGGATCAGTGTTAAAATTGAAGGAGAGGGAGGGATAGTTTAGAAACTTTTTTTATTTTTTTTTATTTTTTTTTAGAATACATGGAGAGCTGTTTGCAAGGTGGAAGTAGCAGCACTCTGAAAGGAAATGAGGGTGGAACAAACCCTTTTTTCCCCTTAATGGCAAATAAGGCCATTTTCAAATATATACATATGCAAATATTATAAAACACATCAAAATCACTATTTTCACACGAGTGAATACCTTCAATAGTTTAAGATGTGTTAGTGCTTTTCACATGTTTTATAAAAATATATAAAGATTTCTAATATGAAACTAAAAAAATTGATGTTTATCATTAATATGAGATATTAGGTGGTTCATATCATGAATTTGAGATTTTTCAGACGTTTTTCCATGAGTTTCTAAGTAATCTTCAAATCCGCATCCTAATCCAAGAGAAAGCCCAATTATATCATACACCACTATCTTTCATCATTTACATATGTAATCATTTATCACCTCTTCCATACATATGCTCCATTTTCACACTTCTTTTATGCATCATGTATAAAATTAATATAAACAAATACAATCCAACATGCCTGTTGTGTCTATGTATCATTTATGGTCGGTTTCTTATGAGAATTTATGACAGAAATTTGGGATGTTGGGGTTTTTGTAAACATTATGTGATGGCTTGTCCGCTGAAATTTGAAATGTCATGTTTCTTTTATTAGAATTTTAAATTTCTACCACATAAAAGGTCTCAAATGAGTTTTTGAGATTCTTGAAATTTTATTCTCTGCATTTTTAATGGAATTACAAATGCTCCATATAAAAAAAAGAGGGGACAACTTTTGGAGAAATTAAAATTTTTACAAATATAAATTTATAGGATTCTAATAATGAAACATGCCTTAAATATAAATGTCTCCAAACCAATGAACGCCTGTTTACGAAACTAGGGATGCTTGTACGTGGTTTTTTTTTTGGCATTCTTAAAAAAAAAATTCTCAAAGTGTGAACCCGCCTGATAATAGGTTGGATTTGATATAAGGTGGTGGGCATTTCATGGTGGGCCCCACCAGATTTTGTCCTGTTGTTGGTACCTCCTGTCCCGAATATAGAAAGCGGCCCCCTTCAAAAAGTCTTTTGCCCCCAAAGCGGGCCTTTTGAAATCTTTTGGGTTTGGCCGTTGCACTCCTTGCCTTTGTTTTTTAACCTTTCACTTGTCATTTTTTGGGTAAAGATCTCACTTTTTGAACTTCTAGATCGCACTAATCTACCGCTAAAAGGGTCTTTCAGACTCATAATCACACCTGACATAATGACGCAAGTGCAAAATCACGGCCATTAATCAAGTGGGTCCACCGCATATATATATCTCTATCTTTGTCTTAAGTAAAGCTGGTTTACTCACCAGGTGGGCCACACATGTATAAGTGAATGGAGTGTAAAAATAATATGATCAATTGCTGATCAGACGTGCGGCGCATTTGCCAAGGGTTAGTGGTTTTTGGCAGTGTTCCCATTATCGGCCACTGATTAATTCCCATCAACTGGCAAAATGTAAGCGAGACGAGTAGTGGTTAGGATTCGTGGTCCGTCGGTCCCAAAAAATTGATATTGGTTACGAGCTCATTCAAATCCCCCCATTAGCTATTATAATATATTAAGCTAAAAGGTTTTTGTTTTAATTTTGACTATCGATTATAATTTTGACTGACGGTTATGTAACTACTCATCCAACTACCTGCTCATTTTTCCATCTAACCACTCATGTTTCAGTTGTTTCTATGTAACTATACCATTTTTGCTCCAATTTCTCTATTTCTATTTTATCCAACTTGTTCTATAAAAGGAGGTGATTTTTTATAATATGTAATTATTTATTTTGCAGTATGGGGAGATACCATGCTGAGCACGAGTCATTGGGCTAGTTACCTATTATATTATAAGGTTCAAAATTGCGATATTGGTCCCAAAAATTGATATGGTATGGGTATCGGTTATGATTCGTGGTCCGTCGCTGTCATCGGAATTTGAATTTTCTTTTTAGTCTAAAAGAATTAAAAATATATATAAGAAATCAAAATATTATAAAATGCTAGAAAATAATATTTTCTTCATTAGTAACAGTAATAAATAAAATTATCGGTCTTCTAAAGTCATGACATCCTGAGTCATTGTTTTATCTGAAATTGTATAAGTATTGTTTACAATTAAATTGATTTCAATGTATATACCAAAATAAATTTGACTATCACAAATTTTACAAAATACAACTATAATTATAACTTATGAGCTATCTATTAGTGTGGAATTTAAAAAAATAAAGCTTGTACTCATCACTTAGTCATCGAGTAAGTTGTGGTTTCAAGAGTATCAAGATAACATATTTTATTATGATAACATGATAAACTACAAAGTAATTGGACACTTATGATTTATTTAAAATGATGACAAATTTGATTAGCTATTTTACAAAGATGTATAAGATTTCAATAAAAATCTTTATCTCTAGAATCTCAAATAGCATATTTAGCCTCAAAATGTGTAGATTTAAGATAATGAAAGGTACCAACAACAAAAAGAAAAATCAATCATCATTTCTAAGAGATATCTAAATAATTTTATAAAAGAATTGTAAAAATAAATAAAATGCTAAGTTCGGTAGAATTATATATGACCTTTCAGGAGCAAATCGATAAAAAATAAGTATTAATGATGGCTCGGAAGAGAAATAGGTGTTGGTGAAGAATAATGAGCATTTGATGTATTTGGAAGAAGGAAGAAATAAGTGGAATAGGAGAAATGAAAATAAAAATAAAAAATAACTTTAAATATAGTTGGTTGATATTTTGATCAATATTTTTAAAACATTGGTAGATATATCGGTTAAGACTGATAATTTGAGATATTGAGCATATGATATCTTGGGAATTTTATGATATATCGAAACCGATACACATCAAGCTATCATGTTGGTATCATTCTAGAATTTAAACCA
Source organism: Cinnamomum chago (assembly GCA_038049695.1). NCBI lineage: Eukaryota > Viridiplantae > Streptophyta > Magnoliopsida > Laurales > Lauraceae > Cinnamomum > Cinnamomum chago. Next base: position 9,948,382 of record CP142454.1, on the reverse strand, counting down.
TATTTACACATGCACATGAAACTCCATCTTGGGGCCCATATAGAGATGATGTGGACGGTTTAAGATGAATCCCATCAGATTTCACTTTGATAGGAGTGGGTCCCACAATAAGATTGAACAAAATTAAAAATGTGACTGGGTGCTAACATGACATCATTGATGATATGGGCATTAATCACATTTCTATGATGTGCTCAATTGCACTGCAGGACCTATTCTAATTAAAATAAAATTTGAGGTTATATCACTGTAAGTGAGGATAAAATCGGGTAAAAATTGAAATTAGAATTAAGGCTAAATTTCTCCATTAATTACAAAATCAAGCTCGAATTATGAAATCCAACTCTATTCCTTTCATATAATAATAATAATAATATAATTTCTTTAGATCTAAATTTTAAAATTTGACAATTCCAAGGGTTAGCTCAGTTGGTTTAGGACCACGGTTTACATCCGGAGGTTGTAGGGTCAAAATTGTACTACCATACTAGAGCTATATGAAAGTTTATCTGAATTTTTTATGGGCTCCAGGAATTTGTCCAAGTCAAAAGATTGAAAACCCTGAGATAGCATGAAAAAGAAAAAAAAAAAAAAAAAAAGTCTGACGGAATATGCAAACGGATCCAATAATAATTAAAAAAGGAGGCGGAGGGTGGGTAAGGAATCAGTCATTGGAAAATACAACAAAGCCTGTGCATGAAAACCAGATTCCATTGGATCCTCTGTCACTGCGTATATATATACGTAGGCATCTCTGAACTCTCTCTGCAGCCTCGTATTCCCAAAACACAGCGTCTGTCTCCTCATGGGTAAATTCCCTTCCCCTTTCAACCTTCCCTAGCTAAAACTGAGCTCGCTCCCTCCCTCTCCTCTCTCTCTCTCTCTCTCTCAAAAACACACGCACACCAACCTACATGTTTTTCCGGCTTACTCAGTAAAGCCACAGATGTTCCTCATGGGACTTTTCTTTCTTCATTATTTGTACTATTACAATCTGATAGCAATCCTTATGCCTTTTCTTTTTTCTTTTTTTTTTTTATAAAGCTTTCGCTGTTTCATGTCTTTGAATTGTGCTTTCTTTTGATTATTCATGTGTTACAATACTCATGAAAATTAAGCAGTTAGATATGGGTTTGTAGATTTTTGTGATTTGTTGTGCTTTTTTTTTTTTTTTTTTTTTTTTTTTTTTTTTTTTTTCTGGATAGACCCAATGTCTATGTTTTTGCAGAGATGAGATCTGGGTGTTTTGGATTTTTTTTCCTGTCTATCCCTCTCACTGTATATTCTTAAGATTAGTTTGTCATAGAAGATGAATTTGAAGATTGCTTTATTTTATTTTTTTTGACAAACAGAAAGTAAGATTCAGTGGAAGAAATTGAAGATGTAATGATATACAAAGGATAGTTATAGAAAGAGTGAATTTGAGTTTGAGATTGAAAGTGGGTTTACTTGCAATTTCATGACGATATCTTCAATTAGCAGCAATTTATGCTGGATAGTATGGGTTTTAGTGGAATTTTCTTCCCCTTGAGTGACATTTCAATGCAAATTTTAATTTAAGGTGATTAATGCAGGATGCTGTGCTGGATAGCCTTGGGGAATGGTATATGTGAAGTAGTTGGTAAAAGAACCTTTTGAACTTCTGTAAAGATCTTTTGGAGGGTACTTAAAATGCAAGCCATGTGCTTCAAAGGTCATGGGGGACTTCTCCAACATGCTAGTGTGCAGTCATCCACAGTTCAGATCGCACCTTGGTGGAGTATGTTTGGCTCTCCGCGGATCTTTGGTGAATTATGTGGGCAATTGAAGCCTTCATCTGAGGACCAACCAAATGGAAAGGACAAAACAACAGCCACTCAAATAAAGTATGCTACACACCATGGAACAATCATGGCTTTTCAAGAGAAAGGGAGTTCTGACACATCTAAGTTCTCCCTAGTTTCTGGTAATCTTGTTGTTTTTTTGTTCTTCCTATTAAGATGGAAATTATTTTTTTGGATTAAGAATGCTCTCTTAGTGGCACTTGTCTGCTTCCAATTATTGTTAGGCATGGTATTTTATTTATCTCAAAGAAGGAGTTTCAATTTAACAAGGCTGGAACTTCTCTTTTTATCACATTGAAAGACTAACTAGGCAGCCTAGGCCCAAGCTATTTCTTATATTAGCTACAGTTGTGGTATAAGGAAATTGAGGGCTACTCTTCTGCATTTTTTTTCTTAAGATAATCCTAATTGATTAAACCTTTCCTTTTACAAATCCCAAAATAAAATTGTTCTTTCATGGCCTTTGGATGAGATTGGTGGTCTTCTCTACTTTGTATTTTGTGTAGCCGGATTTTTCATCCTGGGTTGAAGGAGCACAGGGAAATGCGTCAGTTGTTTTCTTTTATGTAGACTAATTTCTTGATTCTCATTAACCCTAGTAATTTAAAATCTCTCCATATTAATCTCAGATGGTGTTTCATATTCTTTTGCTTCTTTTTGAATCACAGAGCCTGTGAAGTGTCTATGTGTCCACATGATTGTGGAAAGTGGTATTGATGGAGTATATCTTTCCATTTTTTTTTTTCCTAATGAAGACCATATCTCATGTATCAAATGGTGTTTAAACTGTTGTGATCTAGGGCCTACGAAACACGAAGAGGTCAAACAAGCACACCATAGACATAGGAGACTTATGTGGCTTGGCTTTTGGCCCACTTTCATGGGAGAAGACGGGAGAGTTTCTAGAGAGATACATCACAAAGGCTCTTACCTTTATTTATAATATCAACCCCAAACCCTAGTACACCCATACCAGCCCTACTCCTAATCCGAATAGAATAAGGACGGTGCAGGGGCCAGTTAACTGAGACTATTAACCTATAAACCCAATACCCCACCGGCTTCTATTGAGCCATATAAGTCAACATAAATAAACCAAAAGTGAGTTCATTTGATGGGTTGTTTGATTACCAATACCATTCTTCAAGTTTGTACCAAATTACTTTGATATATAGTCAAATGAAGACGGATGATACTGTGGTGTCTGTTCCATTCAAGATCTGATACAGATCTTGTCCAATCAAGTAACTTGATATAGGAATTGCAATAATTGTTAGTGGACTTCAATTCTCAGAGCAAATCGATGGATTGTTCTAAAAATTGAAATCGTGTTGCAAATCATTGAAGGGGTTGAATTCAATTGAATTGTGAATTGTATCACGAATCGTAGGCTTTTCTTTTAAAAAATTAATAATTAAAAAAGTAGTGATTCATAATTATCTATCCATTCTTCACCTATACAACATTAATATAGTAATAAATAAGACTATCATTACAATCAAATGAAGAACATCACAATATGTTTAGTTAAATATGTCTAAGATATCAACATTACTAGGAGAAATAAATTAGTTGGAGTTTTTTTTTTGTTCTCTTATTTCTAAAAATAAAAATACAATCCAAACCGTAAATGCTACATGGTTAGGATGTCTTCTAAAGTTGAAGAAGAGTTGATGAAGAAAAGGCCAAAAAAAAAGAAAAAGATTGTAAGATGAAATCCATATGTATAGTCGAACACTCCAGTTGAATGCATATTCTTTATTTCGCTCTAAAATCTCCCAAAAAACTCAAAAGTTTAGAGGTTTTGTTAATCACTAGTTAACCTATTAAATTAAAAACACTAGAAAAAAAAAATACAAAAATACAAAATTAACCAGTTGTTTGTGGCTATTTTGGCCTTAGCGAGTTGCTTGCATCATAAGTTTTAATAATATAAATACCGAATCATAAGAATCACGTGTAAATGAGATTCATTATATAGACATGAATCATTTTCCTTAGAATTTGATATGTGAATTGCAGCAATCAAGATACGAATCCTAGAATTTTAACAACAATGTATCAATGTTTACTTGAAGCATGCCATTGCAAAATGTACAAAATGAATGTGGGAGGCGGGTGGGGGGGCCGGGGGCCGGGGGCCGGGGGGGGGGGGGGGGGGGGGGGGGGGGGGGAAGTACCAAGCCTATGAAGAAAATCAGCACCAAAAGATCTGATGATCATTTTTAGACACTTGGGTAGCGTTTGGTTCGCAATAATGAAGGTCGGAATGGAATGGTCATTCCAACGGAATCATCATTACAGCGTTTGGTTCGCAAAAAAGTGGCGAAATGACCTTTACTTCCGGAATCACCATTTCCTTATGTAGAGGAATGACCATTCCATTGGGGAGGTAGAGGAATGGCGATTCCATTCCTTTGTAATTTTTAAATGACACCAAAATACCCCTCCACCCTTTGTAATTTTTCAAGAAGGGGCAAGGGTTGTTCTGTTGCTGAAGAACCAAATACAAACCAGAGAAATCTGGTTTTGGTCGAAGCTGAGGAGAAGATCGGAGCAACAACTGCTGTTGTCGTTGCTTCTTCAGGCCACTCTACATTCCATTATTGCCTAAAGTCATTCCAGCGAACTAAACACTACCTTGGTTGAGAAACATACTGTCAAATCACATGAAAAAAGAGTCTCAATCACAAATCTCATACTTTGATTTGGTGTAGAAAACCACTCAAAACTCAGACTCCGACACCAATTTGAACATCCACATGACGGCTATCTTCCGTGTTAGTCTCCATTAACACTACTCATAGGGCTTAAAGAATGCTCATGATTGTACTTACACTCTGCCATAATAGATTGAAATGCAAAATAACAGTAAACTAACAAAACATGATCCATAGAAACTTAATGAAAAGCACTGTCGAACTGGCCCGATCGAGTTACTCAATTTGATGCCCTTTTGAGTAACTCCAACAAGCTGGGTTTATGCACATGCCCTAACCATTTTAAACCACACTCCTTAATTTGCATTTTACCAGGACAACCCATAGATATCTACTTAGCCCTAATTCTATCCTTTCTTGTTATTTCTTACATCCATCTTACACTATGCATCTAAGTGCATGTACTTTTGTCTTCTTGTTATTTATTCATTGACCAACATTCAACTCCATGCTCCATAATAGATTGCAATGTCCTATATTAATAATCCTGCTATTATGTTCATTAGTTTCTCTAGATATTAGAATCCATTTTAATATAGCACTAAGTGGTTTTCAGTTTTTACTAGATTAGACTCATCTCTTTCAACTATTGAACTTGCACTCCATATATTGTGACTTCATTCCCTACTTTTAAAATTGACTCAAAATCTTCTTTGGAGTCTTTTTCTTATTGTGATCTAGGGCTTATGAGAAGAGATCAAGCATGCACAGAAGAACACAGAGTTTTACGTGGTTCAGTTTTTGACCTACGTCCATGGGAAGACGGGAGAATTCACTATGCAATCAGAAGAGGTGTACATCCTAGAGACTCTGAGTCTCTATTTATAATATCAGCCCCAAATCTTGTTACACACAAACCATACTTCTAATTACAGTACAGCTTGGGCAATGCAGGGGTCCGGTTAATTAAGGCTATTAACTTCTATTGAGCCATACAAATTAACATTTCTTTTCTGCCATTAAAGTTTTATCTTTAACTTATACATTTTTTGTCGAACATTGTCCTCAAAGGAGGAAGTTCAAGTAACTATGTCATGTACACAATGTTGCATCAGTAAAAAACGGTTGCCAACTTCAATCAATGAAACTGGCTCTCTTTATGCTAAAATTACTAGGAAAATATTAAATCAAATCATTCTATTCAATGTTGGTAGATGTATAGGTTAATGGATTATATTTGATTGTTTTAGTTGTATGACAATCTTCTTTCCATGATGTTCATCTGTGATTGATGTCTGGATTGTGTAGTTGATAAATACTTGTAATGCGATCGTTAAACAACTTGAATGCTCTTGATCAACCAAGAGGTTTTTGTTTCAGGCCAAAGTGAGGACTCTAGGAAGGAGAATAAAGCCCAACAGCTTTCCACAACCATCTCACTTAAGTCATCCCCACCTGAACACCAAGCGCATTTTGGACTGGGCTTCGGTCAAACTATGGTAATCTTATATATGTTTCTACTTGATTTATTTCTTCTCAATAACCATTTAATTTGTTCTCACATGCCTAATCTTCACTGCTGAAAATGGCATTGTATAGGTTTTTGCAGATCACGCTTACATGGATCAATGTTATGGCCTATATCCCGATTGTGGAGCTCAAGCAAAGGTTTCCCCTTCTTTCTCATTCATGCTCATCATTTCTCATGTTTGTGTATTCTGTTTGCAATGATTTCCTCCCTATGAAAGTTGCCATACTCATCATGCATGTCATTATTTTCAAGCCAGTATTTATTATGGAGATAAGAGTACGATATGAAATAGTACTTCAAGTCATGAAAAAGGAAAAGTTCCTGAAATATTGATCCATAAACATTTTATATATTTGAATATGCCTCCATAATCATGTAATGTTGAAATGTGACTTACAAGTGCAATGGACTGGGAGAATGGAGAGGCAACATTGTAGAGTGGTAGAACACAGCTCTAAGTAATGTCACGACCCGGGCCTGAGATCCGATCAATCCAGATTAACCACGGGTGGCAAGATCATCATACTTACTCCCGTAAACTCCGAATTAACTGAAGTTAAGACGAAATCCACAAGAGATCAATCATACGTACCTGCCAAATGTACATTTTTGCGAAATATATACATTGACGAATCATTTAATTGTGCAAGTACTTTACTAAAAGTAAAGTCCAATATACACAGTATTTCCCTAACTATGTCAACCACTGCATATTCAAATATAATGTAGGTGGAAAATATTTACAACTCAAAACGAATGTATAAAAGCGTTTAACAAAATATTTTCAAAATATCATATTCCTTGGCACTCCAATTCACGTCCATTCGATTAGACCTCCTGGAGGTATGGAATGAGCCTCCTCCGCTAGCGGCACGACCTCAGCATGACCGGCACGGGCAACTGTGCCTATAATATTCATCAATAATAGCATGAACACAACGGTTCAACAATGTATATACAGATCAATGATAGCACATGCTAAATCTGTCAACTCATCAATATAATAGTTCTAAACAATCAAATATTTAACAGTATCGTGTATAGAGGAGTCAAGTAATAATAATAACTAAATTGGCAACTACAATCAGGGGCGGAACCAGGATTTCATATCGGCCGGGGGGGTGGGGGGGACTTGAATAAATTTTTATTTCACCAATTATTGTAACTAACATATTTTTAAGTTTTCTTTCGACATAGTTGTAAGTTCAAGCATGAAAAATATATTACGATTGAAGACTAAATTTTACATGAAAATTAAAATCAGTATATAGTCAGCCTTAACATAATATAAGCAAAGAAAAGTCGTATAATAATTGTTTCTGAGTACATTTTAACTCAATCATCTATTAAAATGGAACTCGACGTTCTTTCAAATCTTGGAAATTGTCTATGATTGATTCATGTGCTAAGCTTCTGAGCAATTTCTTTTTCAATGTATACAATCAAACAATCAGAGAGAAAATCATCCTCCATTTTGCTGCGAAGCCTAGTTTTGACAATATTCATGGCTGAAAATAATCGTTCAGTAGTTGCCGTAGAAACTGGAAGAGTAAGCACAAGTTCAATCACTCTAAAAACAAGTTGGTAGACTGTTGATCTTCTAGTCTTTACCAACCATTGACACAGATCAGAAACAATTGACAATTTTTTAAAGTCGGAATGTCAAACTACATTATACTCATAATGGTGAAGTTGCATTCTCAATTGCATTTTCTCATTTTCTGTGAAGTCTTGAGGATAAAACTTATCTACCAACTTGCAAATATCATCGCATCTGAAAGTTTCATGTGCATTTCGAGGATCCAAAGCTGAGTTAAGAATAAGCAACTCTACTGCATGCTCACTAAACCGACTATTTAATTCTTGTAATTAAGAATCAATCGCAACATAAAAAATTTCTATTCGATAATGATGCTCAATTGTAAACTCATCTTGTTGATGGCGGGCTCGCCCTCGTCTCGCAACATAACGAACATTCATATCTGGGACATCTATATTGCATGCCTCACAAAATGATTTCACCTTGGAAAGTAAAGCATCCCACCCAACATCTCTCAATTTTGGGATAAGTGCTTTAGTAGATGAAACAAGATGCATGACATTTAAAATGTCTTGAGATTGACATTGCAAAGCTTGACAAAGTAATTCAGTGATCTCCATGATTTCTTTCATAAGATGCAAGATGAAGACAAATTCAAATGAAGTCATTGCCTCGTAAGCTGAGTCTGCATCTCCTCGTTGAGAAAAAGTAGTTCCGTCCTCAATGATGTTAATTAGAGCTGCACATGTTGGACTAAACATCTTTATCAAGCTAGAAACTAATTTCAAGTGAGAACTCCAACGAGTATCTCCTGCCCGTTGCAAAGAACCAATCTGATTAAGTCCTCTCCCACTCTCGAGCTCATCAATGGCAATCAAATGTGCAATTTCAGCAGCTTGAGCAACTTTTAACTCATCATTATGCTTGCATGAGGCACCAACAATATTGACAATAGAAGTCAATTTAGTAAAAAATTGATAAATTGGATAAACTTCTTTTGATGCTGCAACTAATGCCAATTGCAAGCGATATGCTAAACAATGGACATAGTAAGCATATGTACAATCATTCAAAATCAAAGCTTGTAATCCATTCCACTCACCCCGCATATTGTTTGCACCATCGTACCCTTGCCCTCGAATATTCTGAACATTGAGATTATGATAAGACAATACATCATATAACTCATTTTTTAAGGTCAATGATGCAGTTTGGAGACATGAACAAGCCCAAAAAAACACACTCGCACAAAGCCATCGTTGTCGACGAATCTCAAAACTATAGCCATTTGCTCCTTCTTTGACTCATCACGAGCTTCATCAACAAGTATACAAAATTTTGCATCACCAATTTCTTCACGAATTATCTTCTTCACTTTGGTTGAAAAAACATGTAAAATTTCTTTTTGGATCCTTAGTGATGTGTAAGAAGCATTTTTTGGAGCTTTATCTAACACAACTTTTGCAACTTTCTCATTATAAGAACTCAATGAATTCAACATTTCAATATAATTTCCACGATTGATTGAACTATGACTTTCATCATGGCCTCTAAAAGCACAACCTTGAAATGTAAGCCATCGGACTGTATCAATTGAAGCCGTAAGCCTTAGTCGATTATTTGCAATTTCTTCCGAAGTGAATTTGTCAAGCACTTTCTGTATATGTTGAGATTGGTTCATCAAGTCTTCACATGATCTCTCGGCAACTTTATAAGGAGAGTTAGGATCCTTCCCCACATTACTCAATAAAGCACAATTTTTTTCATCTTTAACTTTCTTCCAATTCTTAAATCCAGTAAGAGTGAATGCATTTTGCGAAGCAAGTCCATTTTGCTTATTAAAAAGATAGCATGGTAGACAAAAAATAGCATCTTTCTCTGGGAAATATTCCAACCATGAAGGAAATAGCTTGAACCACGAATATTGAAAGCTACGAAGATAAGTTGTTGATCCAGATTTCGGATACTTTGAAAGCATAGGTTGGTATGGACTAACCTTAATGTACTTCTGTCGAATTTCATCACGCCGATTAATATCATAATCCCATATCTGTGGACGCAATCCTGGATCACGCTCTAATGAACTAATATCAACTTCATTGATTTCAGTTCTTTGTGATTTTGTAGGATGATCTTCAGAAATTGGATTCTCAACATTAGAGGTTGGCAATGAAGCATCGGCTTCTAAGTTTCGAGGATTTTTTCTTTTAAAAAATCCATCAATTGTAGATGACTTTCCCATCTACAAATCAAATAAAAATCGTATTTATTATATGTCCAAAATCAAATAAAAAGTTTTCATTGTCTCAAAATATGAACCATTCATCAAACAACTCAATAAACACACGGGTGATTAATGCTCAAAATGCATATATATACATCCATTAAATGATATGACACGAAATTCACAAGACTTGACCTCTCATAGTTTGTATCATTGAATTCATCTACATAAGTTACTAATTTGACACAGTAGTTCAAAGAAGCACCAAAACCATATCAGTTAAGTTACTAATTTGACACATATCAATATATCACATATGACATATCAGTTACTAATTTGACACATTAGTTACTAATTTGACACAGTAGTTCAAACAAGCACCAAAAGATCCCCAAAATCATAATCAAATGCTGCACAATCAAATAACAAACATCCATCAATAACATCAAAAACTCAAAATCTACATTTTTTTTTTCAATTGTAACCACAACACTACAACAGGTAAAAAAAAAAAACTCCCAAAGATAAAAAGAACCAATGAGTATAGATCCAAAAAAAAAAAAAAAACAATAATAAAAGGTAGAGAAGAAGCCAAGCAGCCTACCATGAATGTGAATGGTAAGAGAATAGAGATGCTATTGGCGCCTGTTGCCTCACAGTCATAGAAGCGATCTTGGCCCCAGCCCCAGGCATATCAGTGCTTCAAGCTCAAAGAGTCCTCTACAAATATTATATTCTTCCTTCTCATCCTCCATCAGAAATCCTTGCATCTGCAACATTCACAAAAATCGGAATCACAAAGCTGAAAAACTGAGAGATTGATCATTAATGGATTTCACAAACGACCCATTCTCAAACGAGACATTCACAAATCACAAACCTTACAAAGCTGAGAAAACGGAGAATAATTCTTCAAGTTGTGGCCTGTGTCGCTGTCACTGGGAGAGTGGGAGTCACGGGCTTTGAGAGGATTTGGAAGTTTATGCCATTGCTGTTGTGATTGAGGATCTTTTCAATCGCCTCAGCTGTTTTCACCGGAACAGTAGATTTCTCAACCACAATCTTATCAGATTTGGGCACATCAGCAATCATCTGAGCAATGCTCTCCCAATAAGTTAGATTTGCAGCTTTACCTGCTCCAAGGCCCTGAGTCTTAGTCGGTGTGTTGATTGAAACAAAGACGATGTCAGCTTCACTTATGTGTTTTTCAACTTCAGTATTGAAGAAAAGGTTCCTCCCTCTGCATTGCTTCACCACATCTTCAAGGCCCGATTCATAGATCGGAAGCTGTTCACTGTTCTACGCAGCAATCCGAGTGACGGATATATCAACAACAACAACTTCAATGGATGGGCATTTGACTCACGGCAGAGAATGGTTGGACTATTGGAGAGGTTTTGGGAAAGGCAGAGAATGGTTGAACCGAATAGGGGATGGTGGGGCTGGAGAGGTTTTGGAAAAGGCAGAGAATGGTTGGACTGAATAGGGATGGTGGGAAAGGGGTTTTGGAAAAGGGATAGGGATTAGGGCTGGAAAGGTTTTGGAAAAGGGGCTGGGGTCCTGGGGAAATGGGAATAGGGAAAGGGACTGTAAAGTTGGGAGGGGGGGGGGGCGCATTTTGTGGTGATGTTAAAGGCTTTTCCAAAGGCCCCCCCCCCCAGGCCCTACTGTGGTTCCGCCACTGACTACAATAACATTGGTTTCCTTTTCATTCATTTATTCTCAAAGGAAGTAGCCATTCATTTCATATTCATTCACATTCAATTCATTGGTTACATCGAGCACTTATTAGGTGGCTTATCAAATCGAACTTTTCAGTCCATAATATGTGGCTTTTCATTTAACAAAGTGTTTTCATTACATGACTTATCAATGAGAGACTTTTCTATTTATACTGTGGCTTTTCATTCAATAGAGTATTTTCATTACATGGCTTATCAATTCAGTGACTTTTCAGTCTATATTGTGTGGGATCTACCAGTGTTTTGATGAGAAATCACTGGTATCACCACGGAGCTCCGGAATACCCCAGTCCATCTATTGCGGTAGGATTGTTCATTAATTCATTATTACATTTAATAAATGTTCATTATTCGGTGTCACATTTAATAATTATTCATTACATTAATCCATTTAGCTTGATGACGAGTTTGAGAAACCACTATGTAGTGTCAGAAACCACTATGTAGTGCCAGACTTAATAAATATAATCAATCTATCATTAACTCAAACTTCTAAACCAAACAAATGGGTGAAGCACTTATTACCCAACGTATGTGTTATTCTCGATGAACATCACTTTAATTAATAACTTGTACGTTCGGATAGCCTTAGCTAACACCTATTAAGGTTTAGATACTATTTACACTAGTCTTAGTGACTAGGCTTTCATTTCAGAAAAATTAGAACTAAATTTGCAATTTTTCTCAAGTTCGGTCACCTTGGTGGTTACCTGTCGGTTAACCGAATTCTGAATGGAGGCTAACTGAATTACATTCGGTCAACTTTCCAGAACCTTGCAGTTTCTGATGTATTTGCCCAATTCGGTCACCACGTCGGTCACCTACTCAGCTACCCAGTGATCAGCTTTCCAGAAGCTTGTCTTCTGATGGAAATTCTAGACCTAATTTCGGTCACCTGGTGGTCACCATTCGGCTAGCCGAATTCACAATTTCGGCTAACCGAAATTCGTGGGTCAGCTCACGATCAGCTTTCCAGAGGCTGACGTTTTCTGCGAAAATTAACCAAGGTGGGTCGGTCAGCTGGCTAGCCGAACTTCTCCCAGAACTTCAGCACAGAGCTTCAGAATTTCTGAAGCAAAAAAATATGGAAATTGAACTCCTTGAGTTCCTACAAGTCTTATAGCATTTTTAAATCCCTAGAAATATATATACTTGCCTCTATTTGAAGATCAATTGACACAAAGCCCTTTGTTAGCTTGATTTAGAGATGAAAACTTCTCAACTTGAAGCCCTCTCTTCAACTTGAAGTCTCTTGAGGAGAATCCTTGAGCTTTCTCTCAAGCTTTATCTTCAAACAAATGGAAGGAGAAGATGGAGAAGATGAAGTGGATGAAGTCCTCTTCAAAACCACAACCAAAGCCTCAATCTTAATGCTTGATGGAGAGAAATGAAAGAAGAAGAAGGAGAAGAAAAGAGTCTAGGGTTTGATTGAGATGGAAATGAGTGAATGAGCTCATTGAAGCTCATCTCAATCCCTTATAAGGGGTCTTTTGCATCTAGGCCCTCAATCTCCAATCTCATTTACAATTCGAGTCAAATGAATGGTCATTTGATCCGTTTTTCGTCGAATGACTTCGAGTCTTTTATGAAAGTTAACATACTCGTCGAGATACGCGTGTTGGTATCAAGAATTTCCATATTTGACAAAATACATGAAGATTCGTATTTACGAAAAAGTCTTTGTTCTCTCAGTTTAAGTCTAAAATCCATTCAATTCATTTAATTTCCCTTATTATCATTTCATTAAGCCTGAATAATTCATTTTAGACTAATTCAATTTTATTTAGTCATAAAACCATCATTAGCTTAATTAAATATAGTTAATTAGCCTTAATCTCCAATCAATTAGAGTTAATCTCGATTAACTCGGGACGGGGTCTAACAAGTAAGGAGTGTAAAACTCCTAATTTGATGTTATAAGGCTTCCTTGATAATGATGATATAACAAGCATGTTCCATATTTCCACGTTCCAGCACATTCGTAGTCAGACCCCTATTTTTTTACATAAACATGGATATGATGTGAAATAGTATTCAAACTTAAATAGCAAATGGAATATGATACATATATCCATTGTGCAGTATCAGTATTTGCACTTGGAAAGACCAAACTTGATAAGATCAACACCGGCTCTGATCCAAATGTCTTTCTGAATTCCAAACAGTTGTGGTCATGAGAACTGCCTGTGAACTCTGAGGATCTTCTGGAAAATCCATACTAGGGTTCCCATCTATATAAATAACAATCTCCAGAAGTTACCCTGTTTTTGACCACTCCACAGATTGTCCACATCTCCGACTGGGATTGGGATTCTTAACCACCAAATATGTATCTCATTCCAAACTCTCCTGGGACACAGATTAAGACTTCAAGTGGGAGACAAACTCTTTGGTCTTAACCAATGCTCAATTAGATGCAGGTCTCAATGGATGATGGGCCACACAATTTCTATATTTTTTATTCTATGATCAACTACTGATCTTATTATAATGTGTCTACAGTATAGTCATGTTACAGATTCACAGTTCACTGCGTCTGCATCAGGAGGTCCACATTTGTTGTTTCTTGGACCATGAATCTTTTTTTTTTTATTTATACTGGAACATGAGTCTACATCTAAGTAGCTTAGCTTTCAATGCTTTGGAGAGGGGAAATTGCTTTCATGTCATCATCGTCCTTTCATCATTTTCTCTATTTGTCTTTATCTTGTGATCAAGCAAAGATGCATTTTGGATGTACCCCTAGTCAGATCCGGGCTTGAGTATTTGGTATTAATACTATTTCTTTGGAAATTGGAAATTGGAAATCACATGGAAATTGGAATAGTGTCTACCTTCCATTGTTCCATGGGCTTTTGTTGACTTCTCTGCCAAATATCAGAATGGCAGCGAAAGCTGAAAGACAGTTTCCAATTCCATGGTGTCATCATTGAATATCTGAATAGGTAATCATTCATGTAGAAGATGGCTTCACTAAGTGAAAAAATATGTGGCAGAAAATTTCTTAATTGAATAATTTTCTTCTACTTGATGAAGCATGGGCAGGTGTTGTTGCCATTGAATGTGGCAGAAGATGGAGCAACATATGTAAATGCTAAGCAGTATCATGGAATCCTTCGACGCCGGAAATCCCGAGCAAAGGCAGAGATGAAGAATAAATTGATCAAATCCAGGAAGGTATGCATGGATTTATTAGAATTTCATGGAATCAATCTTTATTTTTTAGATAAGTCGGACAAGCCAGTTTGCTACTGTTCTTTGCAACAACAAAACTCAGGTCTTTGGAAAATTGTGGCTAACATTTGTGCTGGACATGCATCAACACTCATGTTCAGAAGAAACTTTAATGTTAAATTGGTTCAACACATCCTTATAATCTTTATGTAACATTTATGCTCTTGTATTTAAACACATATCTTATTACTTCTTATCTTTCACCATAAAGCTTCCAGAAAATTATTGGCCTTTTATAAGTTCACCATTCCTTCATTCTTGATAATGACTAGGTTTTGTTTATTCCAATGTCAAAGACTGTTGTTTAACTGGCCCTGTCTCAGTAGACAGAAGTCACAGAACAACCACCCTGGGGGCCTGTGCTCACATTAGAAATAAAATTGGGAAAATGGTAAAACAAATTTTAAAAAAAGACTGTAGACTTTTAAATTTTCATAACAAACGTGATATCACTTGCACCTTTTCTCTGTATCCAGACTTGATATCAGTGGGCCTCCAAGACAAGGTAGAGCCATCCATTTGTGTCAGATGGATTGAAATGCTTGAATCTCCTAGGGTGTTTCTTTATTGGTAACCATATTGTTAATTTTGATGATAAAAAGAACTGAAATAGCCTGTTACCAAAAGACATTTAGTATGAAGTATCTATCCAAAGATATGAGTTATATTCTGGAGATGAGCACTTACTCATAAGCCTTTTATTTCCTTCCTGGTTAGATACATCTAGAGAACTCAATTATATTTCTGCAGTTTGTTGAAGTTTTGTCTATATACTTCATATTCTTCAAATGTACAAGTCCCAGTAAAAACAACTGAAGGTTATCCATTTTTTAGAACATTTTAGACTATCCCATGGTAAAGATAAAAACGCTTGATCTCTAGTTTGAAAATTCAATAGATTTACTTGAGGTTCAGAATTCAGGAAAGTTGACTCTGATTGGTCAAACTAGGAAAATATATTGAATAATTAAAAAAAAAAAACACAAAAGACTACATGACCAGGAGCCTTGTGATTCTCTGCCTGGATATGCATGCTTGTGCCTCAAGTGTTTTTTTTTTTTTTGAAGGAAGTAACAATGATATATATTAAAATGAAAAGTTAGTACAATGAAGTGCACTGAAAGGCAAAAACAAAGTAGTGCTGGTATAAGACTTGTTCCTCAAGTTTAATTCGAGTGGTCCATGGTTTGGTGATCCAGACCAGAGTCCAAACCATTAATCTGATGAGCTACACCCTGCATAACTTGTGCAAAACAACCCACCTTGGAAGGCTGTATCCATACAAAATTTGCCTTTTTTCCCCTCCTTTATTGCGGACCTTGTTCCATCTCCTTCCTAACAATTGATGTGAATGACAGTGAAAAATGGTTAGGATTATCCTTTTCAGTTGACCTTTTGGGTATGGTCTATCCAGAGTGGGGTCCATCAGATCAATAATCTTTATTATGATCATGGGTCCAACTTGTACATTACAATTGTGATATAGCTCATTGTCACGACCCGGGCCCGAATTACGGTAACCCCGAGCCGTGAGCCCATACTTACTCCCGTAAACTCCGAATTAACCGAAGTTAAAACGGAATCCACAAGGGATATCATTCTCAGTAAACCTGTCAATTACACAACTTTTGCGGAAATATCTATACTTGACAAAAAAATCAGTTTATCATTTACATGTATACAAAATAAAGTCCTTATACATGTATCACTTCCATCATAATTTGTCAATTGGTGCATATTCAACACCATACAATAACAATTAATTACATTCCATGAATGAATGTACAAAATAATGTTTCAAAACATTTATCAAAATATTACAGTTCTTTCTCGCACTCAGATGTCCATATCAAATGGCATTCCGACCTTTCCATTTGATTAGACCTCCTGGAGGAACCGGAGCGGTCTCCTCCGCTGGCGCCGCGGGCGCTGTAGGACCGGCAGGGGCAATCAGGCCTGTAATGTCATCAGTAACACTAGTGAACACGACAGTTCAACAATGTATAAACAGATCTAGTAATGACACATGTTAATGCATATATTAAACTCATTCAATCTATTAAATAATAATTCCAATTCTAATTAGTCCAGATAGTTTCTACAATGACAATGTACGGAATGGTCATTACCATAACTTCCATTCATTCGTTCCATTTCAATTCATTTCATTTCATTTCATTTCGTTTCATTTATCATCTTCCCTCAAAGGAAGGTTTCATCTTCCAAATGGAAAGCATCAATCAATACCCATAGATATGATCGGAATATGTGGGACTTACTAGTGTCCGGGCCAGGGACAACTAGCATCACCACGGAGCTCCGGAACGCCTCAAAACCATCTGCTGCAGCAGGATTAATCATTACTCAATGTTACCTTTAGTAACTGTTCATTATTCAGTGTCATATTTAGTGATTATTTATCAATTTAGTGTGAGTTCAATGTCAATTCAGTGTGGCTCAATAATGAGCATAAGAAACCACTATGTAATGCCTAAACCAACAATTGAGTGAACGTTCGTTATCAATGCACGTGTTATTGTGGATGACATTACTTTAATTAAATTGTGAATTAGATAACTAGCTAACACTTATGAAGGTTTAGATATCACTAATGTTAGCCTCATTGACTAGGCTTTCCATTTAGATTAGTCACAATTTACCCCACGAGTCGTCTTCATTATATGAGGAGTATCTATGACCACATAAGCGATCTTAGTTCTCGCAAAAAATCCAAGACTCGGTCCTCGCGATTGGCCAAAATTTCCCTTACTATAACCAATTTGGTCAAGTTCGGCTACCCCGGCGGCTACTTGGCGGTTAGCTGCAACTGTACTGGCGGTTAGCCGAAACGTTGCTGGCAGCTAGCCGAAATTCCGTTGGCGGCTAGCCGAACCAAGTTCGGTTAGCTCACAGTCAGCTTTCCAGAGGCTCGTTTTCTGACGCATTTTTTACCCAATTTCGGTCAGCTCGGCGGTTACCTCGCGGCTAGCTGAAATTCCAATTTCGGCCAACTGAAATTCGGCGGTTAGCTTTCCAGAAGCTCGCCAAATTGGGGATTTTTGGCGGTTAGCCCCGCGGTTAGCCTTGCGGCTAGTCGAAATTCACACAGAAGCTCATTTTCGAGCTTCAGAAGTTCTGAACCAAATCCACATTTTTGAACTCCTTGAGTTCATACAAGTTCTATAAAATCATAAATCACTAGAAATGCATATACTTGCCTCTCTTGAAGCTTAGTTGACTCAAAGCCCTTTTCGCTTAGCTTGTTTTTGAGATGAAAACCCTAAATTCCAAGAAAACATGAAATACACAAATCTATGAGCTATTTGTGCTACACACTACTTCTATCCAATCAATAGAACTTGGAAATCCTAAGGTAAGACCAACTACTTACTTGTGGCTCCAAGCAAAGAGATCTTGAGTTGTCTTTCAAGTTCTAACTCTTTAAGAATGGAGGGAATGACTTGAGGAAGAAGATGAAGTAGCTCTACTCCACTCTAATCACTTGGCAACTCTTCTAATCTTCACACTAGGTGGAGAGAAAATGGGAGGAGAAGAAAAGAAATGGTGTCTAGGGTTTGGTTGAAGTGGAAATGAATTCATTCACTCATCTCATTCTAATATAAAGATACTTCACACTAAAGCCCCCTCCTATTATTCTTTATTACATTTTGAGTCAAATGAAGTCTCGCTTGGTCCATTTGAGGTCAAATGGAACCGCGCCTATTATGAAAGTTAACGTACTATTTAAGATACACGCGTTGGTATCAAGAATTTTCGTATTCGACGAAATACGTAAAAACCCGTATTTACAAAGAAGTCCTTAGCCTACCTTGTTTGAGTCTAAACTCACTTTAACCAATTCAATTTCATTCCATTATGCTTAATGCATCATTTGAGACTAATTTGTCTATCTTTGGTCATTAACATTGATTAACCCATTTATCCATGCTTAATTAGCATTAATCTCAACTAATTAGCCTTAATCACGATTAGTTTGGGTTGGGGTGTAACACTCCTCTAATGAATGCTTACTTTGACTATCTTAAAACATTGATGGTTATCAGCTTGATCTTTCCATGTCTTCAAGCTCCCATGTTCAACTCTTGATTTGAATTTTTCCATTCCTCAGCCTTATCTGCACGAATCACGCCATCTTCATGCAATGCGTCGACCCCGGGGATGTGGAGGCCGCTTCCTGAACACAAAGATTGGGAACATTGGAAAAGGAGGATCCACCGTTGACAAGGAGAGTGGCAAGGGTGCTCAGGCTGCCAGTTCTTCCAGTTCTGAAATTCTGCAATCAGATAGTGGGAACTCGAATTCAGGAAAGGTGGCATGTGGAGGCCCAAGCTTATCTGGGTCAGAGGTGTCTAGTATCTACCCTCAGGCAGATACTGATTGCTTTCGAATTGAGAATCTCCGTTCTTCTGGTTTTCATCATTTCACAAACATGACCCCTGTTGGGCTGAGTAGTAGTAGCACTATCAAGTGGGCCACATCAGATGGCTGCTCCAACCTACTCAGAGGTTGATTGCAAGGATATATTGGGGTCATGAGCTGTTGTGGTTACTTTTCTGAGTTGATGACTAATTCAGTTCAGGCGTGGCCGCTGCAGCTGACGTGGACCCCATCCTTGAAGCAACCAAATGGGGAGCCTGTTTGCATTGTCATTTCTGATAACTGCAACAGGCTCTGGTTCAGGGATTATCCCCAGAAACATTTGGTTTTCTTTAGGCAAATCATTCTTGGCTTATTTCACATTTAGGACTTTCTCATCACTTGAAGGCCCCACAAGAACTCTTGCAGTCTTTGGGACAGTCATGATGTTGAAGTCAGTTTAATGTGAAAAGATTAAAAATGGGCTTGTTCCCATTGGTATTAGTACTATATATAAGAGCATGAATGCTCATGTTTGCTGTGTTTGTGATTTGAATAAGGTTGTGGACAATGGTGTGTCTGGAGCTTGTGTCTTTGAAACTTTAATGTGTGAGACTTAAATATTGACCCTGTAATGTCCTTGAATATAATGGCTACTTGCTACTTATATGAAGTGCTTAGATATAACTGCTTGTCTACTTAGATTTGCAGATTTGGGGAAGGGTTTCCTTGATTATATGTGGTCTACTTAGATCTGCTTTTTGAGAGCAAAATCTTGGCTTACTTTTGAGGGTTTGATGTCTTTGATGTCTCACGTAGGCAAGATGGTTTTTCCATCTGAAACCTGAACTAGATCATCATAATCAAAGCCTTGTTCCAACTATATTTGGGTCGGCTATACGAATTTTGTTTCTCCATTTTGATCCATCTTAAGTTAACCCTGAACTAGATATCTTCTTATATAATTCGTATTGTGGTTGGAGAAATCAAAACGAGGAATGGAGGATAATGTTTGCGTGTCCTCATTGTGAGGTTGCACACCTATAGATAATCCTCATTGTGAGCAAGTCCTCATTTAGAAAACATTAGTCTGGGTGTCAAAGAACATTTGACTCCAGGCAATTTTCTAAAATAGTAAAAATAAAAATTCTGCTCTTCTACCCCATTTCATTCAGCAAGTTGCCTTTATGTGATTTAAGTTGAGCCGTTTTTACATAGTTGTGTGTGAAGTCAACTGAATGATCATGCATTTTTTTTTTTTGAGTGGTGCTAGGTGGACCGAATGGGGGACCGAACATTGGCCCGGTCCCCATGAGGAGCCCTGGGATCCTGTGGTCCTCATGGAGGACCAGGCCAATGTTCGGTCCCGCATTCGGTCCAAGTAGTAGCCTTTCTCTTTAAATAATCCCAGTGTGAAACTATTGACAACTGTGGGACATTTAACATTTCTCTGGTGCATTGTCTTAAGGTGGGCCCCTCCAAATTTGGAACTTGTAACCTATTCATTTCAGCCCTCCTTTTGATAGGACATTCAAACCACTCTCGTCCAACTAACCCTTTTTCAGAGGAGACCTTTTCCTTTCAAGCACTTCAGGGGTAGAAAATTCTTACTTGGCAAACTGAGTAGCTATCCGAAAAGGAAATGAGTGAAACAAAAAAGTTGGCTATATTTTTCAGAGGAAATGAGTTTCCCAAAGTTGTGAAGTAGCTCACTTCCAAGGCATTCGAATTGTAGAATACACCGGCCGAATGAATCAATTGTTTGTCCGGGTTTCAAGCATTCTACAGAGGTGGGGCTAAATCTTTTTCATTCACCATTGTGGAAGCCACCATGGCTATGCCTAATGGTCTTCTGTCCATTTAATTGAATCTTGAAAGGGAAGGATTAAGTCCTTCAGATGTACGCAAGTGATCTGAAGTGTTGAAGTGGTGGGTCATATAGTAAATAGATCATGTAAGAATAAACCCAACCTTTCAGATTGACCCACAATTAAAGAAACCTCTTTATGATCTGATTACCATTATTAGGGACCACAAATTCAAGTTGAACTTGTACGTACCATTATTAGGGACCACAAATTCATGTTGAATCCCTAAATTGGGTTTATTGTAAGAAGGGGGAGTGTGGATTTTTACTCAATCAGTAATTACCCAGGAGGATGATTTATTTATTTTCGCATTGAGTTATTTGAATTCATAATGAGTTGGCTCTGCTACTATATTAAAATTTTTTAACAAACCATTCATAACAAAATACAAATTCGGGGTGTCAAGAGAGGCAGTATAAATATTTTTAATACTTTTCCATAAACCTCACCCTCTCCCTTGTGGGATGTGGGTCCTTTCATGGAGCCAGATTCACTCTGGACAGAAGATTGTAGACAATCCGGACTCAATCAAGAGATAGATATATAGGAAAATGAAGAAGACAAGACTCAAAATATTTCTAAAATCCGAGACGTCAGTTTGCAGCTTGTCATTTTGGAGTAGGGAGATGTTCTGATTTTCAGAAATCCTACAAGTGGCAGAAATCCCACTACACAAGGAGAAATTTTTTCTTTGTTCCGAAGGTGACAAGCTTCCAGCAGCTTACAGACAACACCACTCTCTCTGTATCAAAGAAATTGAAGCTGCCTTTTGAGACTACATGAGCTCAGCTTAGTGTTTGATATGGCAGTAGGATAAAGAAAATTGGTGCTACTGCTCCCTCGTTTTGGACGAATGAACAAAAATAAGAAAGAGAGAAAATAATAGGTGCTTAGGATATCTACTTTACTGTCCCAGTAAGATGATTTTATTTCTGAACAGAACCCAACTTATAGAACTTGCAACCTATAGGCATTTGTATGCATGAAACCTTTAATCGAGATTCTACGTTAGGAGTTAGGACCATTTACTTGTATGAATCTTTTATCAAATTTCTCCATGTGTTGGAAATTTTTGATAGCAATGTTAGATTGTTCATTAAGAAATTCTTGAAATGCCCCTATGTTACACCCTAACCCAAATTAATCGTGATTAATGCTAATTAAGCATGAGTAATTGTGTTAATGAAGGTTAATGACCAAAGAGAGAATCTCCATGCTAATTAGTCTCAAATGATGCATTAAGTATAATGGAATGGATTTGAATGAAATTGAGTTGGTTAAGATGAGTTTAAACTCAAACAAGGTAGGCTAAGGACTTTTTCGTAAATACGGGTTTTCACATGTTTCGTCAAATAAGGAAAATCTTGATACCAACGTGTGTATCTCGAATAGTACGTTAACTTTCATGATGGACGCGATTCCATTTGACCTCAAATGGGTCAAGTGAGACTTCATTTGACTCAAAATGTAATTAGACTCAATAAAAGGGGGTTTTAGTGTAAGAGACTTTTATATTAGAATGAGATGAGCTCATTCTCTCATTTCACCTCAAGCAACCCTAGGCTCATCTCCTTCATCTTCCTCTTTTCTCTTCCATTCTTCTTCACCAAGTGTGATCTTGGAAGGTTTTCAAGTGGTCTTGAGGGAGGGCTCCATCTTCATCTTCTTCCTCAAGCCATTTTTCTCCATTGTTGAAGTGTAGAACTTGAGAAAGATCTCAAAATCCTTTCCTTTGAACCACGTACAAGTAAGTAGTTAAGTGCTTTTATAGAACTTTTAAGTTCTATTGGTTGGTTTGTAAAGATTTCTAGCATAAATGGCTCATAGGAGTTCATTTGCATGTTTCATGGATTAGGGTTTGAGTTTGGGGGAAGATTGTGTCAAACCAAGCTAAGGAAAAAGGGGGCTTTTGCCACTAAGCTTCAAGAGAGGCAAGTATAAACAAGTGCTTGTGATTAGTGTTAATAATTGTAGAAGTTCATAGAGTTTTCATGGATTTGGATTTTGTGCATTTTCCATTGAGTTTTGGATTTATTTATGGATTGAATGAAATGGTTAATGAATGATTAGAGGTATTGGTTTGTGGATGGGTGATGTATGAGGAGGGAACAGGGGGTTCCAAGTTTCATTGCAGGTGGAGATTGAAAATGGGAGTTAAAGAGTGAATGTTCAGAGTTTCAGAGTTGGAATTGTGGACAGTTCGCTCGAGCAAACTGTCATCTGTGTCCGTCCGCTCGAGCGAATATACATCCGCGCGAGCGAGCGGGGTTCTGTCTGATGGCTATCTGCCATCGCTCGAGGGAGTGATGTTGGTCGCTCGAGCGACCAACGTTCTGTGAGACGTCTGCTCAAGCGAACCTGATACAGGTCCAGACATTAATTGTGAGTGAAATTTTGGATTTTGGATTTTTGCATGGACTTGGAGTACTTCTTGCGAGTATAAGTGCTCCCTAAATCAGTTTTAAGACTAAACTTCCATGGGTGATAATTACGGGGACTATAATAATGTACACTATTTATATATGTGATGCCCATTGAGAGTAACGCGTGCATTTAGTAACCGATGGTTACACCTAAATGGTTGTTTAGATTTGAGATAGAATTAAGTTATAGCCATAAATGATTAGTAAATTCTCTCATTGTATCGTATTCCGCATCGTTGCGTTTCAATCTAGTGAGATTGGGATTATTGCTTTTCCCTTCCCTTGTTATGAAGGAAGTCATTGAATTGAATTGGATCCAGAAATGGATTGCTTATTGGAAAGCATTAACTCTTGAGTCTGACACTACCTAACTATTATATTAGAACCTTAAATGAGTTCAATGAATTAATAAATGAAATAAATGACTATTCCTATTGTAGTAGATGGATTTGGGGCATTCTGGAGCTCCGTGGTGATGCCAGTTGTCCCTGGCCCGGACACTGGTAAGTCCCACAATTTCGATCATATCTATGGGTATTAATTGATGTCTTCCATTCGGAAGATGAATCATTCTTTTGAGGGGATATGGTAAATGAAATGAAATGTAATGAAATGAATGCTATGGTAATGATCATTTTGTATATGTCCATCAATTGACTTTTATGTTCACCTATTGTTATTGTAGGAATTATCTAGAATTATTTAGAATTGGAATTGTTACTAAATAAATTGAATGAGTTTCGTGTATGCATTAACATGTGTTGTTACAAGATTTGTTTATACATTGTTGAACCGTCATGTTCACTGGTGTTATTGATGACATTACATGCCCGATTGCCCTTGTTGGTCCCGCAGCGACCCCAGCGGCAGCAGAGGAGACCGTTTTGATTCCTCCAGGAGGATTAAACGAATGGAACGGACGGGATATCATTTGATATGGCTATCCGAGTACGAGGAGGAGTTAGAACATTTTGAAAAAAAATTTGAGAAGTTATTTTGTATATTCATTTGAAATGTAATTGTTGTCATCTGTATTGTGTTTTGAATATGCAGTAAGTGACAAGTAAATGACAGAAATGATACAAGTATAAAGGAACTTATTTTATATATATGTAAATCGTAAATTGTTATTGTCAAATATAAATGTTTTTCGAAAATGCTGTATTTGACAGGAAATTGAGAATGTTTTCCCTAGTGGATTCCATTTTAACTTTGGTTAATTCTGAGTTTACGGGAGTAAGTATGGGTTCATGGCTCAGGATTATCTGTCCTTGGGCCCGGGTCGTGACACTCTATGAGTGAAATTTCAAGATTCCAACATTTTCAATTGTCACTTTTGGCCTTCAAATTTCTCTAAATTCAGTTGTTGGGATGTAAAGAGGATTAGAGAAATCTGTTGAGGACTGTATTTGGAGAATTTATATTTCTCCCCCATTGGATTTCTTTGAATTTTAACAAAATGCTTTGCAATCATGTGTTCGGCACTGTTTAGAAAATTATTTTTGCACAGGCGAGATGGCAGTATAACCTGTCCACCATGGAAAAGGTTTTACGACATCATCAACAATTAGTTTAAAATTATACTCGTTGTGGAAGATTTCCTCAGAAAAAGTCAAAAGCATTTTTTGCAGCACCACATCATCTTGATGTCCTCGGCATTGCATGAAGGTGTTGCCTTGGAGGGATCTCAGCCGTGTTGGAATTCATGATCTATAATTAAATTTGGACATGTGGGATGGGTATTAGGACGTTTTGATATGTATTGTTCACTCAAGCTTTTGGTACTTCTAATTACTAACATGGTATCAAACCAAGGAGATGTTTTTCTATCCACGTTGGTCATTTGGAGCAACTCCAACAGAAACTTCAAATTGCCATGTCAGCCTCTAACAACTCTAATTGACATATGAGATTGTCTCCAACAGATACTCCATATCCTACATGGCATTTGAAGTATGTGATGGTATGCCAAATTTGGCATACCATAAAGCATACTTCAAAAAAAAAATTTGAATAAAATAATGGTGAGAGCCCACTTGCATTTGAGTTTTTGGGTGCAAATCTTTCTTTTGAATAAAATAATGATCATAGGCCCACTTACATTTGCATTTGACATTTCTCTTGTAGTTGCCAAATTACATTTGCCAAAATACATATGCCACATCAGCCTTCATTTTTTAAAAAGCATATCCAAATTTAAAGTACCTCTTGGAGATGCTCTAACCTTTCTTACTCTCTCTCTCTCTCTCTCTTTCTTTTTGACTTACTAGATAGGTTTTTGATTGGCCGGCAAGAACATTAGAATGGACGAGCTCGAAAGATGGACCCCACCACAAAATCGAGATTCTACATGTATAATATAGTACGGTTGAATACTATGGTGGAGGATGACATAGTCTTCTACAGTTGAACCAAGCAAACTTCTGTGCCAACGCATCTATCATCATACAGAGGAGCAATTCTCATGCCCTCTTCTTGAGAAAAGTAGTATTTCAATGGAAATTATAGATAAAAATGGTTAAATGGGTAATCTGGCAAAATCAGATGGCTTGGGCCATCCTTGGAGTGGGAATTATTGGCACAACCCATTAGCCTAACCTGAACTTGGCCCAATAAAACAGGATTGGGGTCTAGTTTTACCTTTAAAATTTATATGTTTGGGTTCGGGTTGACGATCTTACTTGATTAATTAATTGAGTCCGAATTAACACTATTATTGATGTTTAATTTGGCTGATCACCCTGACTGAAAAGTGAAAACTAAGTAATTGGATTTTAACAAGCCAATCCTATCCAAACTAACTTGATAATTGATAGTTCAGGCTAACCCCATATGTTGACATTTTAACTTTCTGGTCCTCATGGATGAAGCCATTACCAGTATCTGGTGCCAATTCATTGGCCTAGTGTTTTTTTTTTTTTTTTTTGCTATCGGAGGATTCCCAATCCTTTTGGTTGGACTAATCCCTCCGAGCCTAGAGAGAAGCCTGGTAAACACCTCTGTGACCCCCAGGTGGTAGCACGTGAACTCAACATTCGATTTTTGAAGAATGGGAACTGGGGGTTGATATCAAGAGCTCTAACTTCAGAAGAGGGAGGAACCGTGATCATAACCACTCGGCAAACGCCTTGAGATTATTGGACTAGTTGGTGGGTTCCTTTATTGGCTGTCACCCATAGCAGGCACATGAGTTACATCGCCAAAGTGATCATTTTGCCATAGGCCCTAGCCCGAACTCAAAAAAGTCCAGTTAAATGCATTTTATATGGGCTGAAACAAATAGCTCGAGGTTGACCCAACCCAAGTTACAAATTACAACCACCCTAGAGCAGTGGGGTAGATAGAACTGCCAGTTGCTACAAAGTTTCATTGAAGACGAGCAGCAGAGTCTTTAACTCAATATAGAAGAGGCGAAATCACCTTCCTCGAAGGCGTCACGAACGGGACCTTCCGTAGTTGACTTTTCTTATCATGGAAGAAAGGATCAGAGTCATCAGACCTCCTTGACCATTCTTCCCCCACTACATATCCATTTCCTCTTCCTTCCCAATCCCAATCTCCTCCCCTTTGCACTTTGCAGAGAGAGAAGATTCAAATCAGACCCATCAACCTTTCATCAATCCCTCAATCCTCTTTCATAGTTTCATGGGTATTATAGATTGAAGGAAAAGAGTACTACTGGGTTGTTCTTGTTTCAGAAATTCTTCTCAAATTCAATTCAACCCAGATCCATCTACCCATCATCCTTTCCTCAATCCCTCTATCCACTTTCATGGGTATTAAAGACTGAAGGAATAGAGTACTGGGTTACTGTTAGTTTCAGAAATTCTTCCCACATTCAATTTCAATCCAGATCTATCTACCTATTTTGACTTTGTTGTTGATTAATGGGTACAGAAGATTAAGGTGGTTATCTTTCTCTGTAGAAATCTTCTTCCCACATCCAATCGAATCCAAATAGAAGAAGAAAGAAAGAAAATGAATGATCTTTTCTCAGGTTCCTTCTCCCGATTCAGGGAAGAAGGAACCCAACCAGGGATCCAGATGGTTTCAACAACAGGCGTAAACCTAGACAAGTTCTTCGAAGACGTCGAATCAATCAAAGAAGAGCTTCGAGAGATCGATAAAATCCACCAGCGCCTCCAGGAATCAAACGAGTCGAGCAAAACCCTCTACAACGCCCGCGCTATCAAAGACCTCCGCTCCCGGATGGACTCCGACATCAACAGCGCCGTCAAGCGCGCCAAGCTCATCAAGCTCAAGCTCGAGTCCCTCGACCGCGCCAACGCCGCCAACCGCTCCCAGCCAGGCTGCGGCCCCGGCAGCTCCACCGACCGCACCCGAACCTCCGTCGTCGCCGGCCTCCGCAAGAAGCTCGCCGACGCCATGGAGAAGTTCTCCGCCCTCCGCCACCTCATCTCCTCCGAGTACAAGGACACCGTCGAGCGCCGCTACTTCACCGTCACCGGCGAGAAGCCCGACGACCGGACCGTCGACATCCTGATCTCGACCGGCGAGAGCGAGACCTTCTTGCAGAAGGCGATTCAGGAGCAGGGGAGAGGTAGGGTTTTGGAGACGATAACGGAGATTCAAGAGCGTCATGACGCCGTTAAGGATATGGAGAAGAGCTTGATGGAGCTGCATCAGGTGTTCTTGGATATGTCGGTTTTGGTGCAGGCGCAGGGGGAGCAGCTGGACGACATCGAGAGCCACGTGGCGAGAGCTAATTCGTTCGTGAGGGATGGGACTGGGCAGTTGCATACGGCGAGGAAGCACCAGAAGAATTCCAGGAAGTGGACTTGCTTTGCTATTGTCCTTCTGCTTGTGATTATTCTTGTTATTGTTCTTCCTATTGTGTTGAAAAATAGAAATAACAAAACTTCCAATCCTTGATTGGTAGCTGATGGGGATCGAATGGAGTTGTTTGATTGATGTAAATGGTTTGGAGAAGGGGAGGGGGAGAAATGACATTTTCTTCTTATGTTGGGTTTAGAAGAATTGAAGAATGCAATCTGTTTCGATTGTGATTTTGGGGGAGGGGATATCTGAACGTGATCCGTTTGATTTCACTTTCTATCCCTTTTAGCTTTTGAATACGTTTTTTTTAATGTCTTTTCAATCTTGGATAGGATGTATTGTGGTTGGGTTCTGTTCTCCTTTGTATTTATGCTATTATGTTCTTCAATGGAAGATTTTTTTTTTCTTTGTTTCCTTTTTTAATCCAAAGGAGTTACAGAACAAGAACAGAGAGAGTATTAATATGGCCGTTTGATTTGAGGAATTGAAGAAATTGATTCTAGGAGATAGGAGTGTTTTGATTAAGCTGAATTTGTGATGGGAATTCATGTTGCTAGAGAGCTGACAGGCTCAGTCTAAGCTCTCTTTGAGATCATCATATTCCTTTTAAATTTCTGGAATCCCCGATTTGATTGGAAGAGTACCAGAAATATCTGGAACTTTCTGGTGTAAAACGGATGAAATAGCTTTTTGAGATTTTCATTCTGAAGCGTGTCAGACGTGATAGGAATCTTGGTGACTTTTTCACATGAATTCTAGTTTCGATGAAACAGTCCCGATGCGTTTCTGTATCACTGGAATTGGAAGATTTTTATTTCTAGGAATGTTTCAAATTAAGAAGAGAAATATGAATTCTCTATAGTATATACTAACCATAAAATTATCTCTCCTTCTCTAATATATATTAAATGAAGAGGATATGGAAAATGAATATCCCGTTTAGTAATTCAAACCTCTTATTCCTGAAAAGGCCTTCTCACACCATTAAAAGCAAATCATGGGGCCAAAGCATTGTCATCTTTCCAAACTCAGGCAAAAGGAATTAATGAATTATGCATTAGCTCACTGCTACGGGGGTGGTTGTAACTAGTCTGGACAAGATGAGGACCACGGTGAGGATGAGTACATCACTAGGAACAGCCTGTCATGCATTAGGTTGGGGCTGCCGGGCCGACCTTTGTTAACGTGGCGGATCCTGAGTGGTCTACTCACGATCACTCTGTATATACGCTCAGAGAATTTTGATTCGGGTGTAACTAACTGGGGTCGAGTCAAGCTGGAGCCCACATATTCCACCATATAAAATGCATTTTTGAGGTGTGTGTACCCCACCGCAGGACTCACATGTCCCAACCCGTGCGTTATTTTCATCTCTACTGTGAAGTTTGCGTACTCTGTTTTTCTTTAAGGTATTCACATGCTCATTTAAGTAATTTGTGCACAAACCTGTGGGTTCACTTGGGGCCAGATTAATTCATTGGAAGGTGGAGATTGAAAGATTTGGAATATTTATGTGCAAAACCTTGGAATATTTATGTGCAAAACCTTATGTTCATTAGATTATCCTAACCTCTTTATCTGTGATCCTCAATTTTAACAATTTCAAAATACATTATTTTTTGTATTTCAATCCAATGGTAAATTCCATTTGGATTGGTGTGAAAAAATGGGATTGGTGTGAAAAAATGAGTGATAGTTTACATCCCACTCAAATTAATCATTGGAGGTCTTTTGGAGATTCCTATATATATGTGAATTATTATTCAGTTGTGTATATATACATTGCCCATGCATATATTACTCAAAATCCTCTATATCAAGAAAAATCATTTCAACCTCTCTCTTTTCCACAAGAAAATGTGTCATACCAAATCATGAAACAATGGACTGTGCAAAAAATAAGAGCAATCTTCCTCACTAACCCTATGTTTGTAGAATAAGAGGATTCCACAACAGAGAGAAGAATTGAATAAACTTTCCATGCATCTCATTCCTCTCTATCTTGGCATGTCACTTTTTTTTCATTGGAAAAGGGAAATATTTGTTAATCTAGAGGATTGATATTTCCAATAGAAGGACCAGGAATGCATGATTCATTGCCCGAGGAGAAAAAAATACATGGAGCTTGGGATTCTCTTGTTTAGGAAAATTCATAGACATGGGTTAGTGCAATGCTGATGAATACTTGATAGCAAGGAAAAACCTTTCTAAGTTTCCGCACTTGTAATTTTTTGCTGTTTGGTACATTGTATTTTCATGTACAAAAAAGGAAAAAAAATTAAATTATTTGTTTCAACTTTGCAAAAAGCATTTTCTATGAGAGAAATAGAAAATGCTATTCCTCCACATTAGTCAAGAGGGAAATTATAGCACTTTCCAATTCCATCGTCACACAAATGGTCCTAAAAGTAGTTGTAACAACTAGTCCCAATATATGAAGGGCTCGTTTAGCATCTCGATTTCTCACCTCTAAATGTCTGAAATTTATTTGATACAGACATTTTTTGCATCTCTATTTTGCACTGTAGAAAATATGTCTGTTTCAAACAGCCAAATAGGCATATCTGTCTGTGGGAAAGATGAATAGAAAGTATGCAACACCATATAGACATTTCATCTAAAGTGCACAGCCGAGACGCTTCTACAGTAATATAGGCGTAGATGCTGATGCAATTTTTATTTGAATTCTGTGATACTCAATCAAGATCTGAACCATTGGATGTCTTAATCAAGTCAAATATAGCCACCCAACAATTGAACCGTTGATTCCTCACGGATCTCGAGATATTTATGAAAACCCATAGACCCTTAGATAAGCATTTTTTAGTTCTGTGGGTCCCTATATTAGGATTAGAACTGTTGGTTCTCTTTGAAATGCCAAAAACGGCTACTAGGTCAAATTTTTGCCCTTAATTAGTTGTGGATCTAAAAGGTTCTTGAAATACTATGGACTGTTGATGTATTCTTTACGTTGGATGGGTCTCACATGATACACTGCCATTCCCTTGTTTTTCTTTTTTTTTTTCTTCTTCTTCTTTTTTTTTTTTTTTTAATTGTGTGCGATTAAATTGAAATCTGAACTAGAGAATATCCTTGTAACCTCAAACATGACTATGAAACCAATTTTGAACCATTGATCTGTCACAGATCTCGAGATACTTGAAAAAAAGTTGAAAAAGATCTTCACCATGGACTTCTGTGGGCCCATAGATGAAGATCAGAACCACTGATTCTCTTTGGAAGCCTTGAAATGATTATGGGGCTAAATGTTATCCCTTCATTGGTCACAGATCTGGAGAAGTTCATGAAGAAATGTTACATGTTACATGTTAATTTACTCGTGTAAAGTGATTGGGTTTCACTTGATAAACAGTAGTCTGTTCTTTTCTTTATTTTTTCAATTATAAGCCCCTGAAATACGATTTGGACCGTTGGATATCTTGAGAACCTCAAACACACTAACAAAGTCAAAATCTAAACCGTTGATCTACCATGGATCTCAAGATATTTGTGAAAATGGCAGAACCTTAGATTTGCATTGTTTAATTTTTGTGGGCCCCAAAATCACAATCCGCACCTTTGATCCTCTTTGGAAGGTTGAGAACAAGTAGGTCATTAAATTTGATACCCTGATTCCTCCTTGATCTTGAGAAATTCGTGAAAAAACCATGAACCGTTGGATTAAAAAATGTCTATTTCATATCTACTTTTTGCCTTACCAAATAGATCTAAATAATTTAAGGTTGAAGTGTTTTTGGCTTAATCTTACAAGCATCTTCTTTTGATCTGATTATATAAACATATGACGTTAAATTTGATTCACCATAAATTACCCTGCAGTGAGCCCACATTGACTTGTGAGCCCACATTGACTATAATTATAGCTCTATTTCATGTGGCTTACTTCATTCGGACAGGATTTGCCAAACCAACCCGAAGACTAGTCAAGAAATAGAACTGAAAACTGGTGGGCCAACCTCCTGAATGAAATAATTGCACCAGTGCGTGTGGAACCATCTTGACCTGTTCAAAATTTGCGTACCCTTCCAATTCTTTTGAAGACTTCTCGAGTCAACCGACGAGCAGAAGATTGGGAAAAGGCCAAAGAAGCATCCACCAACAGGGTTGGCATAGATGAGTCTGAAACGCTGCTTCCCTAATCAACCAAGCCGTACGTTCATTTGCAGGGTGAAAAATAGAAAAATCAGAAAGCAAAAACGTGCCTTCTACGGGATACTAATCTTATTCTGTTAAGAGATTTGTCTCTCTGGGGATTGAAAAAAAAATTCTCGATATCCTTGATATTCACAATTTACCTCTTATATGCTCTAACATTACTGTTTGATAACTCTACTGATAGAGTAAATTAAGGTAAAGCCTTCATTTAAAAAAAATAAATAAAAGTCCAATCAAAAGTACTTTACTTCAAATTTTCCACCATATATTTTTTTTAAAAGTTAAAAACTAATATCATTTCTCAACTAAAAGACAAAATAACTCTACAATCAATAAAAAAAGTAAAAAAAATTCCATAATAAACAACTAAAAATAAAATACCATCATAACCCACTTATATTTTATTATTTCTTCAAAATAATTTTTACTTTACTCAACTTTATTAATAAAGCTCCCAAACAGGAGAGCAGCAAAGGCCTCCTGATGGAATTAAAGTAGGCCCACCTAAATAACGTAATCACATCATAGTGGGATTACATAAATAATTTTGTGGTGGTGGTGGGGTCTCTCAAATGAAGCCCACCTACCTATGTGGGCCCCAATATGACTCATTAGATCCATCGAATCTATCGTCTGCATGAGACCCAATAGATGAAATATCTAACCATCCTATATAAGGGATGATGGGTTGGATGTGGCAGGTCCCATGTAGATGAGCACAAAGGAAAGGCCAAGTCAGGTTACTGGGTTGGTTAGATATAGTTATGGAGGAATCCATTTAGTTAAGGTACGGTCTCCATCCAGTAGGCCAATCTTAGATGGGTATATGGGTGAATGGGTAAGATGTTTTCATCTAATGGGTTCCACCAATTGATGGAACTTATAAAGTGGGTCACATAGAGATATGCATGCACAGAGTCTACCACAATCACATCTAGCTAATTTTGAGTCTATCGGAACCGGTGGCCCAGTAGATTAAATTAGTAATGATTTATCGCAAAAACATTTGAAATAGGATAGTGTGGCTTGAGAAAATAATCTCATTCAAGAGAATGAAGAAAATATATGATGTAATCAAAAGGCTTGAATAATTGTGTAGATGAGGGACTTTTGTACATGGGTATAGGAAGTAGGGTTTTAATGCAATAGTGATACTTAAGAGAACCATGGCTCTGATATATAGAGCTATTTGTTGAGTCCAATAAAGATCATTAACCTAAATAAAGAAACAAAACTGGACCATAAGATAAACAAAATAACCTAATCGCATCATAACTTAAATATAATCCAATTATATCCTAAGATTGCTAACAAATCAGTACCATCTTAACATATCCTACATTTCTAAATGCGATATTCTATATTAATATGACAGTTGATAACAGGAAATATGAGCATTTTCTGCTTTTCTTCTACTGGCATTATTGCAAACTAAGAATGTATTTGAGTTTCTATGGTATACACTTGTGGGTGAACTGCATTCCTCGCCACTTACGTGAACATTTCAGGTGCAGTGAAAGTAATATTTGGGTGAACTACATTCTTCATCGCTTACATCAACATATCAGGTGCAGGCAACTTCCACTGCAAGGCTCTTAATCACTCCCTCGCATGGATCTCCAAATGTCTCTGTAGAAACTGTAATGCTGCAATTCTTCGATCCTACACAAGCCTGTTGAGCACAAAAGCATGAACCAATGAACGTCGTTTGAAAAAGGAAAAAAAAGTCTGAACTCAAACTCAATTACCAATACTGACTTGACCAAAAAGAGCAGCACAGCCACGTAGGTACACTACAAGAGGCTTCCCCATCGAGTTAATAGAGCCTTCTTGTTATTCATTGGGACACTGGTGGGTCGATGGTCCATGGCACAGCCAACCACACTTGCCAGATAATTTTAGCTGCCCAATGGCTTCACTTGAAAATGTAGACAAATGGCCTTCTATTCACTACTTGAACACTACATAGGCCTTCTATTTCTCTGTTTGAACGCTAACCACACAGCTAGGATTGATCAATTGTGTGGTTTTCCCACAGAAGACCCACCAGATTGATCATCTGACTCACTGACTGCAGTCATGTGTACAGTGGTCAGTCTAGTCATGGTGACAACATATACAGCCTATTTATGTACAAATTAAGTTTAACATGTCAATATACTACAAATAATAATGTGAGGCGAGCAACATAGCATAGTGGCCACATGCATGTGCTCGATAGTTGACACTGTAATTTCCTAAAATATTGTAACACATACCTCTTGTACAATGGCAAGAGCTCTGTCACTACTGCACATGCCATGCCCATAACTCCCACATGACCCTTGAGGAGTTCCAAAACTTGCAAACTTGATTTTAGAGATGAGCTTATTAGACGGGCATTCCAAATGGAGAAGTGGGCCTGATTTCTGCCCCATCTTCCGATACGATTCCCATGCATCTAAGGGTGGTGGATGTAACTCTGACACGTGAGAGCACAAGCTTTCTACTTTCCTCTGAGCAAGAGATATCTGCGTGGGATCGCCACCCATCTCTTCAAATAACACAAGCGTGTTATTACTGGGCTGAATCCATGAACGAGGAACATGATACCTAAAAATGAGCAAGACCATTCATACTGAGAAAGTTTCTGGTGCAGGGGAGTTTGTCTAGAGGAAAAATGCTCACTTACAGTTTCTGAGATGGTAAGCCGCAGCCTGTGAAACATTTATCTACATGATATGGCCCTCTGTAATCACAGGAATCCTCACAACCGCCCTTAGGAGAAATGTAAGTCGGCCAATAGCGCCCAATGCTTTGCCCATTAACCCATGCCTCACCCTTCCCCAATCCTGTAAAGTCTAGTGCAATTGGATCATCGCCATCAGGGGCATCAAAGTTTCTCTGCAGTAATGAATAGAGGACAAATTCAAAATGCATGAACACATATAGTGGGGTTTTGTGGATTGCGTGCTAAAGACAACAGGCTTTGCAGAAGAGATGGAAGTTGTAAATGCATGAGAGCATATCATCAGCATATTTGTTGGTTCTCATAAATGTTTAACCAGATCATGTATTATACATGCATTTATATTATCTGCAAAAGGGCAGATCATGAATGCTTTTAAAAACTGTCTTAACTTTCCAGAGTGCAAAATGCTTAAGTTTGAGTATTTGTGGAATCACAAGGAGTATCAGTTAGTACATGGAACAGGTTAATTAGAAAAACTTTCCAGAGTTCTTTATTGTAACGCAACTCTCTTACTAGAAACCTACACAACTTAAATTCAGTTATGTGCCTAACATGGAACCACAATGCAAGACATTGGAAACACATGTCTATAAATCGACCAAAGGCATGAGACAGAAATCAGGGAAAGCCTGACATACAAAAGATCTTCAGTGATCCAAGCGAGCTTTCTACTAGTTATGTTTTGAGAAAACAAATATATGTTTTTGGTTCATAGAACATACAAGTAGAACCTTTCCACATTCAATCTTCAGATACTTTGGAACCTAAAGGATAATAAAACATGAGCGGAAGATAGCCTCCATAGTTGACCTCCTCAACATAAAACCAAATTAATTTTTAGTGGCTATCTTCTCAGTTAGGCAAGTAATGGAAACATAGTGAGAGGAGAAGAAAAATCTTTATATGGTCTTCATTGATCCAGAGAGAAGCATATTATAGGGTACCTAGATATTTGATCTACTGAGTTTTAGATAAAAGGAGTGTTCTAAGAGGTTATATTAACATCATTAAGGGCCTGTTTGGATAGCCAAAAAATGGAGTAGAGTGAGGTTAAATGGGCCCTAACAGTCTAAAATTTCAACTCTACCTTGTTTGGATGAGTCTGACCCAATAGATGAAGTAAAATTGTGAAGCCACATGTACTCCATTTCACTTCAACTCAAAATACTTCAATTTTCTTGAATAAAAGTTGATTCTACTCCAAACCTTAACTTCAAAATAAGCATCCAAATGGAGTGAAGTGAAGTACTCTACTTTAATTTCAACCTACTTCTCTTCACTCCACTTCACATGTGAAATCCACTTCATTTTACTCCATTCCTCATTTATGCAAACAGGCCCTAGAGACATGTATGAGGCAGCGGTAAAGAGTGTGGGAAGTGGGAAAAACTACCCCTGTTGAAAGCCAAAAGAGTTTCCAATGATCAACTAACCATAGCTTTGCATCAAAGGTCAGCTTTAAGCCCTTATTTATTTGCACTGATTATGGATAAGTAAACTGTTCATATTCAAGAGGAGGTACTTTGGTGTATGTTGTTTGCCAATGATATTGTGTTGGTAGATGAATTGGGAGATGGTGTTAATGCAAAACTTGATAGATGATAGGATGCCTTAGAATCCAAGAGCTTTAAAATAAGTTGTACAAAGATAGAGTATATGAACAACAACTTTAGTAAGGATATGCATAGGGATGAAATGCTTGAGAGAATTGTATCTTAAGAGATAGTACAAAGAGACTCATATAATTAATAAGGATGGGGTGATTGACAAAGATGTCGAACATAAGATAAGATTGAGATGGTTGAAATGGTGAACTACTTCTGGAGTGCTTTGTGATTCATAAATACTAACTAGATTGAAAGAAAAATCTTCTAGGACAGGCACAACAATTAGACCAGACATGTCTTAGGGAGCAGGATGTTGGCCAATCAAGATGTATGTAACACATGTACAAAATGAGTGAAGAAGAGATGAGAATGTTGAGATGGATGTCAAGTTAAAATAGAGAAGGTAGAATTAGATATGATCGCATTAGGGAGAATTTAGGGTAGCATCAACAGGTGATAAATTAAGAGAGACTTGTTTGAGATGCTTAGACATGTCCAAAGTAGGCCGGCAATGGCCCCTGCGAGAAAAAATCTTTCTAGGCAAGTTGGTGGCCCATCAAGGAAAAGGGATAGGCCAAATATGAAATGGATAAAAGTAGTAAGATTAGATGTGAAAATATGCAACCTATATGAGGATTTGCCCGTGGTAGATTGATTGGAGAAACAAAATTCATGTAGCCAGCCCCAACATAGTTGGGATAAGGCTCTGATGATGATGATGAAAGGATAATAAAACCAAATTACACAAAAGGACCACATCCCTAATGTACAGAACATGAAAAATGACATAGCACTTAAAGACTCCTTTTCCCCCATGGAAAGCAAAAATTATTATTACCAAGCAGAGAGGATACTGGAACTGTTTTTATTTCAATGTTTCACACATCAATGTATCCACAGAATAAATTAACTGAACCTTCTTAACACATGTTTACCTTGTACCATATCAGTGGCTGATTCTTGGGTAAGTTCTCAGAAATCCATGGTGACGTACTTCCACTGGAATTTCTGTATAGATCCAATTCTTCCCCTTTCAGTCCAATCTGCATTTTTCAAAATGACTGTAAGAGACTCGCATATGAAATTTAGCAGTTCCTATTCAGCATTTAGCCAACATAGTGATTATTTCTTGCAGCTACATTCTTATTAGATTCAAGGGAACAGAAGGTCCTTTTCTTGCCTTTCCAAGATTGAGGAATTGTAAATTAGATGGCATATAGCAGAGCAGACTATAAGAGGCATATCGTACTATATCAGAGGAGTGCCATTTTTAATGCATCACAGAAAGGATAATGAAAGTCACCTGATATGTCCACTCGTTTGAGGATAGATCTAAAGAGCCCCTTTCACCTATTAGCTTGACAGGACCAGCAATGCCAGCCTTAGTTTTTTTATCATAGAATGCCCCAGAGTTCTGAAAATAGAAAAGAACTCATAGTGTATTAATTTTCAATTATACTATTGGGACTTGTCGTTCAAAAGAGATACAAGATTGGGATAATAAAAGGAAGAGACGGAACTTGAAACAAGGCAAAGCGGTGTAATAAGGATAAGAGATGACCCATGTTAGTTTCAAAGGGAAGAGTGAGAGAAAATGAAGCAGAAACAGATGAACATAATTGGTCACACCTGTAGGCCAATCGTCAAGCTCAAGAGATCGATGGTGTTTTGTCCTGATACGAGTGTAATGGGCTTCTCCAAGGTGAACTTTTCACTGCTATTTCTTATTCCACTCCCTACGGATGTTCCCATTCAAACAAAATTAGAACTAATACTTGCCTTGACGGCTAGTGCTCATTAACATTCTTTATGGCATGTTGAAAAGTCCTTTTTTTTTTCCTGTTTTGATCATAAATAAGTCTTCTTATCACCAGTTGTCTTGATAAAACATCAGATGAAAACATAGTAAAGGGTTGAATCATGAAAAATAGGGCTGAATCCTCAAAATTTGGACAAAATGAAGTTCATTAATCTCCGAAATTAGCAAAGCCTGCACTTTGACCCACAAAGGAGGCGACTGAAAATTTGGATCTGCACAACAATGACAACAACCATTTTGAAAGGCTTGTCCTTCACAGGCTTGACTCATGAACCAAACAAGCCCTTAAGAATTTAAGGCATAAATATCTTCATAAGGCTATAAGCAAAAAATGAAAAAAAGGGTGAATTTCATGGTGTTGAAAACCCTTCAGCGTCAATGCATACTTAATACAACTTAATACAAACACAAACGAAAACTAATAGAGATCAATATATGGTGGTGTCTCAATTATGAGGAACATTTAGACTAATGAGGGCAGTGTCTTAAAAGTCTAGTGCAAAATTTAGCCAAATATCGTCAACATATATTTTAGTGACATGAAATAATGGACCTAGAAAGGCCATCATTCATGCAATTATAAGGTCTGGCACATTTAATCACTGTAGGCTATCTAAGAATTAAAGTCATATCACCTGCAAGCTTTCCATTGATGAAAGCATGAAGGACATGGCCAAGAGTTTCCACATGAAGAATGGTCTGGTTCCCATTAAGAAATGGCTCATCTCCATGAATTTCAGTTCTGTCAGAAACCCCATTAAAGCCATGAGATCACAGACACCAAGGATGTTGTCTACAGGAGCTTCAGCAATAATACATATTTTAAGATGTAATATAACCTTCATACCTTATTGAATACCATAAGTAATCAGTAACATCTGCAGTTGTATTTATTTGCTCTAGTAATCCAGAAGCGTTGAAAGCATTGCTCTTTGAGATACCCACAGGTTCACTAACCCAAGTCCAAGCTATCTTGATCATTCCAGAAGAACCAGCAATTTCTTTGGATGTTTGATGGCGGGTTTCGGGCTCTGGGCGTCTCATTTTCATTCGAGTGGCCTGTGAGTTTATCTGTCACAACACAAGCATTTTTTATTTGCTTATACAACTGATGGTCTCAAAACTGTTATTCACTTGCCATCTGGCATGGCCTCAAAGATGCGATGCAACATCAAAAGCCTTTTAACAAACAAATCTTTCATTACTATACATTGTGAACTTCAGATCATTAGATGGTTTTGCTAAAGTGAAAAAAAAAAAGAAAAGAAAAGAACAAAGCCAAAAACTGGAAACAAGTCAACCAAAATGATGAAAGCAGTTCAAGTTGTCAAGTATATGGGCTGGAAATTGGAATAAATCAGTTCTCGTATTGAATAAGCACATGGAATCACATATAAATGACCAGACATGTTCGTTCCTGTTTTGCTCAAATTGCAGTATGTAGATAAGAATATAACATATATGGTGCATGTCTATTAGCAAGCCTCGAGAGAATAAGTACATGTCATGTCAGCGAACCATGGTGCCTTCCAATAATTACACCAAGTGATAAATATGCAAGAAGTCATATGAATGCTACAAGACTATAAGCACAAATGGAATCTGACACCATTTAAATAAACCAAGAAAGATGCACAATATGCAACAGCGCAATTGAAAATCTTGCTACTTTTGCATAGAATGTTAGATGTCATGAAGAAAATCTGTTGAAGTTGAAGGCAAACCTGTGCCGTATTGAATACCACATTCTTGCAGTCAGGTAGGATGCTCACAGACCATGCAGGTAAATAATATGTATTGCCGTTGAAAATCACAGTTGCATCAGATTGGACGTTTGTGTTGGCAAGGAAAGCAGCACAGGCTTCTGAACTTGTATTATATACGTGGGCCTGAAATGGAAACCCATCCATGTAATACTGGAAAAGAAAGCAGTAGAAGAATATAGGCTACTATCACTATATAATCTTCACCCAGAAAGGAAAAGAAAAGGAGGAAAAAGTAGAATGATTATGATATATTTGGCAATGCGTCATTTCCAAGAACTGCCAAGCACAGGGGCGGACCCAAGTGTTAGCATGTGGGTGCGAGATAAGAGCAGAAAAGCAGTGGATGATATTCTTCCCTAAACTTTTGTTTCCAAAAAGAGAGAGAAAAGTCAGATGGAAACTCAACAAAAGGAACTATACCTCCAAACCTGAACCAAGAGAAATATATGTTGGATCAGTAGCAATTATTGCTTCTTCGCAAAGCTTTATGGATTTGTGTAAATCTTTCAAGTGGCCCCACTTGGGTTGTCTAAGAATTCCTACAAAATTAGAGAGACTATGGTACGTAAAATTCTATAGGAAGAAGGCATTATCAATTAAGAAAAAACTACTCAATGGAACAAGTTCTCATGGAACTGCTAAATCATGATTGCAGAACACAACATTAAAACATTCTCGGTGATTTCAAGAACTTTATAAGTCATCTCAGACACACTAAGGGTGCGTTTGTAGTGAACAATAAGAGGATTCCGGTTAGAGAGGAAAATTGGTTTGATTTTCTGTGCGGCCCACTGTTCTCGGTTTGAAGCAACACATTTTCCTTGGAGAAAAGGAAAAAATGAACTGATTTTCCTCGATAGAGAGGGTTTCTATTTCCTCTGTCACCATGGACACATAAATCTGTTGCACAAACGAGTCCTAAATAGTTCCACTTCATACTACGTAAGGCTCTGGTACTATGTAGGGCTCATACCATAATAGATGTATATCAGCTTTTGTCCTTGTCATATGTTGTTAAGGAATTCAAGATAGCGGATTCTCTTGCTGGGAAAGGAGTGTTTTTAATGACATCTTTGTATTAGAAACTTATTCCCCGAATGATTTATATTTTTTTAGTCACTTATCCAACAAAGAATAACTTTTGTCACAACCCAAACATGAATTCTGAGGAAGAGAGAGAATTCATGCAGCCGATCCAAACACAGTTGTGACCAGGCTTTGATGATGATTATGTCGCTTATCCATGAAAAAAAAAACAATCAATAGTTCTTTCTTGTTTTTTGAAAGCTAGAATACCCACATGGTCTCATTCCTAAGATGGCGCAATCTGCTTTTCCATCTAAAGCTAGCTAAAGATGATTTGATAAATGACATTGCAAGGATCGGTAGAGCAGCTGACTAGGCTGGTTGTGACCAGGAAATTTTTTATAACATTTTAGAATTGGCCCCTCCAAGAATTTTTTTTCAAGTGGCCCCACCAAGGCTTATTTCCTGGTTCTGCCACTGATTAGATATATTGTCAGGTGGAAATCAGAGGGCATTCAGATTATCTTCATCATTATCATCAAAGACTTGTCCCAACTATGTTGGGTTGGCTAGAGGGCATTCAGCTGTCAGAAGTTAAATTAAGAAATAGGCATACTTTGATTAGTGTCATTAAACTCGCCTACCAACTAAGGACTATCAAGTCAACTTATATAAGTAGCTCATTTTGTAGCCAAAATGTCAATCATACCAAAAAGTAAAAAACTGATTTTTTCTACCATGACAAACTTAATCTCATCAATAACAGAACAAAAAATATAGACAAAAACCAGACTAACCATACTCATCAATTGGAGCATCGTAGTCATAGGTTGTTGTAATAAAAGGTCCCCCTGCTGAGCGCCCAA
Source organism: Cinnamomum chago (assembly GCA_038049695.1). Classification (NCBI taxonomy): domain Eukaryota; kingdom Viridiplantae; phylum Streptophyta; class Magnoliopsida; order Laurales; family Lauraceae; genus Cinnamomum; species Cinnamomum chago. The sequence goes on along the minus strand of CP142454.1, from coordinate 9,906,172 downwards.
AGTTGGTTCCTCCATGATACTGATGAACAAGCAAAAAAAAAAATTTTCTTATCACCGAATAGCTCCAAATATTGGCTTGAAGAGAATAGCTGCAGTTGAATATAAGAGGCTTCATAAAAATAGCAAGAAATACAGCTTGAACTTCCAATACAAGTCATTACCATATAGTAATTTTGGAAAGTGCCTCCTCTTTGGTAAAAGTGTGCAACAGCATATGCGATGTCCTCCACTGGTCTGTGTGGCACACTTCCGCCAAAATGAAAAAACCTAGCCATGTAACGGTATTTGAGAGAGCATTTAACACACTTAAACAACTATACTATATATACACACATGTACATACGCACAGAAATAACTTCAACAGAAATACTTCAATTACACAATAGAAGTTGTTTTACTCAACACAACACGCCTTATCAACCAATCCAACAATGCTTTACACAATAGTAAAAGCATAGCAACATCTCGTAAGAGAGAAACACAAATCAAAATGACGCAAACAACTTACCACCCGGTATAACTTTCAGTCCACATCTTGGGTTTGTTGGAAGAATTTGGAATGAATCGATCACAATAAAAGCTATTACAAGTGTTGATCTGTAGGATAAAATGATTCAGTCTTACATGCTAATGACAGAAAAAGGATCTAGAGAGGTAATGGAAACAACACTGATTGGAATAGAATTTTAAATTCACCAATTTTCCCCCAAAGAGACACAAAAAGAATCTGAAGGGTGTAATGGGAAGTGTGCAATGTTAAAATCTGCATGGATCATCATTCCATAGCTAAGATATAGAATATAGCAGACCCCTAACAAATCACAGATTTGTTTGTGACTTAATCTCTCACTGTGCAAGGGACAATACTCACCTGGCTAGAAAATAATATCAGTAATTTACAAATGTCACTACTCATAGATAAAAAATTTCTCATTCGACTAAAAATCTGATTTTACAGTGAAAAACTCCATACTTACGATCGGGTCAGGAGCGTCTGGCTGCCCACACATCACCCAAGGGACACCAATACCTAATAATGTAGCCATTCTTGCAGCCCATTTGACATAGGACTTGCCAGCTGGCCCATAGGCTGATTCAAGACGTCCGTATTCATTTTCAATCTGTCAATGAATAGTACAGTGCCATAAGAGGAAATTTTACTTAGCAACCTGAAGCAGCAGAAAGAAGAATCAACATGAAGTTAAGCTATATCAAGCCATATGTGTATAAAAACTGTAAGGATAAAAAACAGAACATCCTGCTTAATTTGGTTACAAACTTTTAAGTTTTATGCTACACCAATGTGATCATTATTGTTCCCATGGAATTTTTTTTTTGGTACATGCACCAAGTTCTCTCGTAACTGGTTTTGACCTCTTCTGCAAGTCATGTAGACTAGTCACCATAGTAATTTAGGATGCAAAAGTCAGGAGTAACAACATCCCAACCAATGCCATACTTCCACAATCATTTTGCTAAATTTATTCTGCCAAAACATTCAGGATGATCATGATTTTGGGTACAATCAAATGCACGCTAAAAATCACACTGATAGGATGCTCATGTAGGAAGTCTGCTTCAAACAAACAGCAACATGGACAATGAAAACATATGTTACAAACAAAAGAAGGAAAAAAAATTGAAACATATAAACACAGGAAAGATGAAATACTGACCTGTGCTAAGATGATGGGTCCACCTTGGAATGCAAAGAGGTTCTGCTGCTTCATCATATCCACAATTTTTGTGGTGAATCGTCGCATTTTGTTCTGAAATAGACCGAGCATATGAGATAAACAGGCAGGTGTTGATGCAGATGGTGATGGGGGAATTATACAAGAATGCTTAGATCATTAAGATATTGTTGCCTTCTAGTTGATCTTGTTTGGCATTAGTCATTCTGTAATCTGCCAATTCCTAGTCAATTCAATTTGCACATTTCTCCAATTTGTGGCATAATATTTATTAACTTACAGGCCCAATGCCCTCTCTAGACTAAATAGCAGTCAGCATACAAGATAAATTTAGCCATTTCAGAAGTCATGCTAGGACAAACCTTGAAGGACTTGTTGTCTGTCCTGAACACCGTTCCAGGAATAAGATGCAGCCAAACAGGAAGGCCTCTGTAAGACAATGAAGACAATACATGATTCTTATTTCTTAGTCTTACTACTTTCAGTAATAAGTAAAGAAAGAGAATGAAACATAATAAGAAAATTTTCGCCGTACCCATAATTCCATTCTGCACAGACGAATGGTCCAATTCGTAAATGGACATAGAGACCCGCATCTCCGACCGTCTTCACAAACTTCACCAAATCCTTTCTTCCTTGGAAATCATACTGCAAAAATAACTTTGTCAAGTTACTTCAACTGGGTTTTACTTTACATATTGAATGTCAAGTTTGACCGTCAGATATTGGGCGATTTCTCACCCATTTTCAACTAAGTTGCTCGGATTAGTGAAAAAAATTTTATCCACGAGGACTTTCATGTCCGATGGATTTGAAATTCCTTATCTGAGCAAGTATACGACTCGATATCATCGCTATATGCATTGATATGCGGTATCTGGGTGAAACCTTTAAATACAGTCGTCAACAGATGCGCAAGGAGTGAAGGAGATCACCTGCGGCCCACATGGGGTTGGAGACGGAGCTAGGGCCTAGGGGAGAGTGAAAGAAGTAATTGTAGCGTTAAAAATGGGTGCAGAGACGATCCAACCATTAAGTCTATTTGATTGGATGTAAACCCAGGGATGAGTGTAATTTAGGGTGATCCTGTATATGTGGTCCATTTAAATAGAACATGGGGTAGGCGGCCCCATTATGAGGCTACCGGAGTGAATGAAAAAAAAAAGAAGAGAAACTCTTCTTGGACATACTGGGGACCGTTTCCTCGCCCGGTCCCCAAGGACAGCCCTTGGATCCTAAAGATGTCTGGGATCCAAGGGCTCTACCGGGGGACCGGGCCAAGAATCGGTCTCAGTATGTCCATGTAGCAAAACTCAAAAAAAAAAAAAAAAACAGGTGTGCATAGGATAACACACCATCTTAACTATATAAATTCTAATTGAAAAATCCTAGTGTCAGACTATGAGTAATCCTTAAATCCACATATTCTCATTGGTTACTCACCTGTTACCACACACGTCTTAATGGCTTGTTTGTTTGCATTGGAATAGATAGGCATGGATTACAAGATTTAATGTTTTCAAAAAAGAATATGAAATAACCTTTTTTATGGAAATAAAATCAAGGGAAGATGAGAATTGAATACCTAGCTATCACCGTTAAAATTTAATATATTGAAAAATTAAGGACATATCAACATCTCCACCTTATATCCTTCACCGCGCACCTCTTCAATAATCCTTTTGATAGAGTTCATTTTCCATAAACTCGTTTGCATCTTAATGGAAATAAAAAGGTCCTAAACAAATGGACAACTTAAGTCTTATGATGCAGCCATTTTATTTAGTAGAGAAGTGGTGGAATAAACATGTTAGATATAGGTTCCATAATAGATTGGATAGTTAGACTGAGACTAATATTAGATCTTTTACATTTGATATGGTTAATTAGACTTAAAATTATATTGTTTGCAAGAATGTTTTTTACTTCCTTTATTTTAATACTTTCTTTTTACTTATTCAAATTGATTATCATGAATACATGTAATTAAATGTATATTTACATTTTATAAATATTTGATCTATTTTTAAATATATAATTTAAAAAAGACTCTCAGTCAAGAGGGGTTGAAGGAGAAAACGAAAAATGGAAGGTTCTTTTTGAAGTTTTTTTAAAATAAAAAAGGGTCTTCCTGGAAAAAAAAATCCTTCAAATTAATTAAACAATCATCAATTAGAATGCATCAAGCGCCCCAGGAAGTTACTGTCCGAAACAGGGCCCGAATGGTCAGCAACATTAAAAGACGAGTAATGCTACATGGACAAACTTTTTGGCCAGAATTTTGGCCAACCCCATGGTTTGCATTGAATATCATAGTGATATTCAATGCAAACCATGGGGGTTGGCCAAAATTCTGGCCAAAAAGTTTGTCCAAGTAGACTTTTTGTTAAAAGACTGTATGGTTTGTTATTTGTTAATATTATGGCTACAGCTACAGGGCTATTGGACTGTTTTTGTGGATTCTGTGGCTACTGTCTTGTTGGGTAGTTGGGCCTCAGTTTGCTGCTGTATGCAAAGTTTTTAATAGAATCATCTCAGCTTCGGAAGTCAAAAAACAAGAAGCATAGAGAGAGCACCTGGTTTTGAACGGGCTCGTGTAAGTCCCAGAAGACATAGGTGTCAATGACATCTAGACCTCCCTCTTTGGATTTCTGAACAAGATCCGGCCACATCTGCAACATCACCACACTCTCTAAATTATCTGTTTCCTCTACTCTCCTTTCTCTCCTCTTCTTATCCTCAATAAAACTAAGACTAAAACTAATAAGAAGCAACGCGCAACGCGCTTCATTGCATTGCATTGCAAGTCATGAGTATGAAAGAGAAGAAATCACCTCGGGAGTGCTTCGGGGGTAATGTATGGAGCCCGAGATCAAGACCCTGCGCTTGCCATCAATCACCAATGCCCTGTGGTCATAGGTGACGTTGGAGAAGCCTTCTCCAATGGACAGCAACAAAGAGCCATATAAGAGGAAGACAAAGGACAGTAAGGAGAAAAAGAAGAAGGTTTCTCTCATGGGAGCAGAAGAGTTTGTAATTCTACTGGCAAAGAGAGGTTTTCTTGGTCTGCAATGAGAGAGCTTGTTGTGGGAAGAGGAGGCATTTGGTTTGGTATTCTTTTATAGGGAAATGGAGCTGCCGTGCCCGGAAGAGAAAAGAGGGCACGTCAGCCAACAAAGTCATATAAGGCAAAAAATAATAATAAAAATAAATAAATAAATAAAAGGCCCGGCTGACATCTTTTGAAATTAAAAAAAAGAAAGGAAAACTAGTCAACTGCTATTTTTTTTTCTTCCCAAAATATAAGATCCATAATAATTCTCTCTTGAGAAGATCCACTAAGATTTTCACAGAGGCTTAAAGTGTCATTTATAGCCAATTATATTTTCAAATTTGCGCGTTATATTTCTATTGCTAGACGTCTAATTGACTTTAAAAATCTCAATAATTAATTCAGTCATGAACTTGCTTCACGACCTTTTCTCATTATTTTTTTGTATTCTATGTCAATAGGGGCCTATTCAAATTTGACACATGATAGGATTGTAATAGATCCATAGCTTGAGACTTCAACCCTAATAATAGATCTTAAAATCTAAGATAAATAATGGGCCTTCGTCGGAATTTATTCACTTGCCCATAGTGATAGGTTAGGTAAATTTGAAATATAAAAATTTAATTAGTAATTTTACATTATAAAAATAATAATAATAATTTTTTTAATAAAATAATTATAATAATATTATAACATAGAAAAGACTTCGATTATCGTTTTAGGCCTCGAATTGTTTCGAGCCGGCCCTAGGAAGAGAAGGCATTTGATTAGATACTCTTTATAGGGATATGGAGCTGCACGTCATCTCTCTCTCCGGCATGACAGACATGATTAAATCCTTTCAGGGAGGGAGGAACTGCGTGCGTCTTTGTTGTGGTGTTTGTCATGCAACCTTGTGCCGTACAATCCATCCCTTCATATAAGGAATAGTTAGAGGTCAGTCTAATGGGCCCCACTTTTACGCGACCATTAATTAAACGGTGTTCATGGTTGGGTAGGGCCGGGCTCAGGCAGTTCCACACCAGGCCCACTTTATCAACACATGCCCATATCTGGCCCAAATCCAACACGAGCCTTAAGTGTCCGGCCTGAGCCTGCCTATTTAGTTAATACGGCTGGGATGGGCCGGGCTTTCTATCAGTAAAGATGGGTCCCACTTGAGACTCAAGGAGTGTATGTGTGTGGTCTATTCGGATGGAACATTAAGTGGGCCTCACCCCCGGATGGATGTGCACTGGGCACACCTGATAACTCCTCTATATGGGGAATTAGGGGAATTTTCTCCTAGCATCGGTCTAGGTCAATGGAGCTCGCCTTTGACAGCCCCCTCTTCTATACTCTTTTCATTCCATGATCTGGCATGAGGCCTAAAGATCTATACTCTCTCTCTCTCACATCCATCTAACGTCCGTTTGGCACTTTATTAGAGTAGTAAAAGTAAAGTAAAATCTTCATTTTTCAGACAATGGTCCCATCAATAGCGCTTTAATTCAAGATCTTCTTTATCATTTTCATAAAAAAGTTAAAAAACAACCTCCTCTCTCCACACAAGGATAAAAAAAAAAAAAAAACTTTTTTTAATACAAAAGTTTAAAAAGATTTCATACCAAATAAATAATATAAAATATCATTATAACTTAATTATATTTTATTATCTCTTGATTTGATGCTTTACCGTACTTTATTTTACATTAAAAATTACCAAACGGACCCTGAATTCCATAACCACCCCACTACCATGAGAAAACGCTCCTCAACCCCATGCTATGCCGTCGGATCCGAGACACGGGATCCACATTCCACAACCAAAAGAAGAAGAAGAAGAAGAAAAGAAGAATCATTATAGTAGTTTCAACTGGGATTTCGAATCAAAATCAAGATTACGATCTAATATTCGTACCAGAATGGAGCAAATAAGCATTCCACAGCTTGATCTCGAATCGAAAGGGAGAATAAAAGCGCTGAGGATTCGGAGAGAAGGATACGCTCTTGATGGTAAGAGGGATCATGGCTGTAGAGGCGATCTTACAATTCACGGAAAATGAAACGGAGATATGAGTAGAGGACTTGCGGCCACAAACGTGATCTTAGAATTCAGGGAAAATGAAACCAAGGCATTTTTGGCGGGACTGGGTTTTGAGGCACGATAAAAAAGTGGCATTAATTTGAAATAAAATCAGAATTCTATGTCCCATTTTGAGAACTAATTTTCTTTTCGTCTTGATTTGAAATCTCAGCAAAACTTAAAACCCTATTTTAGAATTTTCCTTTTTAAACTTTTATGATAAATGCAGCATCAAGAGATAGCATGTGCGGCTTGGGATTGACTCGGGCACGTTTGTGTACATGCGTGGGGGAAAAAAATTAAAAATTTATTTTTTGAGAAATTGTGAAAATTTTAGTCTATTTTCAAGCTTTTCCACAAGGAAACGTAGCGGCACTAAACATGACATCTAGTGTGATTTGAAATCACAAGTTAGTAGCGTTCCAATGATCACAACATCTAAGGCACACGTAGATCTCCCACTGTTTGCAAATTCCATACTGGTTATGTCTTGTTTAAAAGTGGACAAATCAATTGTGATTTGTGATCATTGTCAGAAAATTCGTTTTCAAGAAATTGTTATCTTGGAAAAATGTTGGGATAGTTTCAAATTTTGGATTGTTATGGAGGTACGCTACAGGGGAAATGCCACAGAAATACAAGATATTGAAAAGAAAAAATGTTTATAAAGAGTATTGTACCGTTTTATTCTGATTGATTGCATTTTTCTTATGATATTTTTAACTTTAGTACTAGTTAAGAAATTCTCATTTGGGTAGCTTAGTTGGCCTAGGACCACGGTTTGCTCCCGGAGGTTGTGGGTTCGAAACTCTGCTACCACACTAGGGCTACAGGGGATTTACCCGGCTTCCCTCTGGGCCCGGAGGGATTAGTCCAGCCCAAAGGGTTGGGAACCCTCCGACAGCAAAAAAAAAAAAAAATAATAATAATAATAATCTCATTTTACGATAATATTGCAATTCTTATTTACAAAAGATAATGTATGGCAGACTGTTTGTGATCCTCAATTTTTATCATATTGTTAAGCTCACTGGGGCATGGTCCATAGTACATACCATATATTACCAGGGTGGGAAACTAATGCTATAAGCAATCCAACAAAGAAAACAAGTGGAATTGCCTCTTTATTGTGATGATGTTATTTATATTATTAATCTTCGAAACTGCACTATCACAATGGGTCACTGGAAAATTTTATCCGGCTTTTTTTTTTTTTGGCTCATAGGGATTATTCTGACCAAAGGACCGGCACATCCTACGTTATAAAAAATATATATATACATATTATTAATCAACAAGCATGGAAGACGTGCAAGAAATAGGAAAGGATGCTGATCAGTAGAGCATGGGGTAAGAAAACTAACTAGGCCCTTCACCAGTCATATTTCTAACATCACCATCGAATTTCAACCTGATACAAAACAATGCTATTTTTTGTTGGTAATTTCAGCGTGGTATAATTTCAAGACAAGAGGCCTTTGGAGCATAGGATTAGGAACTTTATAAGGTTGTGTAGAGCACTTTTGTCTAACTTGTACGTAGGTTTGCAAAAGCAAAATTTTCCCTTTTATCTATGCATTTAGATATGCCATTTCTTTACATGGAATTGGAACTTGTGTGTTGAAGCTGATACGTTCGTTTGCATGGAATTGATTAATACGAATTCATTGCCAAATGTGCCCGTTTGTTTACATGGAAATGGAACCTGTGAGTTGAACTTGATACGTTTGTTTGCATGGAATTGATTAATAAGAATTCATTGCCGAATGGGTTTGGGTTTTGTTTGTTTACATGAAATTGATTAATAAGAATTCATTGCGAAATGGGCCTATTTGTTTACATGGATAGACATTTATTGCGAAACGAACCTATTTATTTCCATGGAATTAGGAGTCCATTTATTTACATCAACTTGGAATATATATATAGGATTTCATTGGAATGAGCCTATTTGTTCACATGAATTGGAATATGTAGGAAGTAATTTACTCAATTGGGTCTATTTGTTTACATGGAATCGGTATACATAGGAAATAATTAATTTCAATGGGCTTGTTTGTTTGTATGAAATTAGAATACATAGGAATTACATTGTCAAATTGGTTTGTTTCTTTGCATGAAATTGGAATATATAGGAAGTAGTTGATTCACACGGTCCTATTGGTTTGCATGGAATTGGATTACAATGTCGAATAGGCTTGTTTGTTTGTATGGGACTATAATATATAGGAATTTATTGTCAAATGATCCTGTTTGTTTGCATGAAATTGGATTTTCAGTAGGCCTACTTATTTGCATGAATTGAATACATATGTAGATGAAGAATATTCAAATATATTTAATGCAATTACAAACATCAATTTTATACATTTACACAGACATTATTGACCATCCTGCTCATTTTGACCACCTTTTACCATTTGTTGTCCCACTAAATCAGATGTGTCATGATCTTTCCCACAAGTACATGACATAGGAATATAGGATCATGCGACTTGAGAAAACACATTCATCTGAAGGGGATTGGATAAAAGAAAGGACAAAGTCACGAGGCTCAAATGATTGCGTGGATGAGGGAGGTTTTTAAATGGGAATGGGAAGTAGGACTTCCCATTTATCTATGAAACCTATGCTCATAATTCATGGAGGAGAAAAGAGATAAGAGATGAGAGATGGGAATGGGAGGAGGAAGGTGATGTGTTGATCATAGTGGAAGTGAGGGGAGTGGGATCATGGCCAGCCTAATTGTAGAATTGGAGGCACATGCCATTATAAAACTTAGCAGACTAATTTCATAATCTTGATAGTTTTTTTTCAATGAGAATAGCATGGTTGATATAGATCATTGATCTAAAAAGGAGAACCCAATCAAATCTAAATCAAGATAACCTAATTACATCATAAATTAAGTTAATTTAATCCTTATCTATAATGCTACTGAATTATCATGATCATAACATGCTCTACCTTCTGAATGTAAATATTCTGAATTTCCACTAAAATTTGACAGACAGGAAAGCATATTGCCGCATTTTTATTGACATTATTGCCAACTCGGAATTTTTCTATTTCTATTTTATACACTTACTTAGGTTAACTATATTCCCCAGGCCCATACACACATGTAAACCTTTCAGGTGCAGGCAACTTCCACTGCAAGGCTCTTAATCACTCCGTTGCATGGATCTCCAAATGCGTCTGTAGAAACTCCAATGCTGCAACTCTTTGATCCTAGACAAGCCTGTTGAAACGCGAGCATGAACAAATGAACTTTGTTGGATAAAAAAGAAGGGAAAAAGAGTCTGAACTCAACTTCAATTGCTAGAACCAAGCAGATAGTATAGAGCAATATATGTTACAAGAGGCTTTTGGGTAGAGGTAGAGCCTTTGTTAGTCATTGAGACACAAAAAGAACAGTTGCAGAAAATTTTAGCTGCCCAATGACTTTGCTAGAAAATGTAGACCGATGGCCTTCTATTTCACTTTTTGAAGGCATCCTGTTTCACTGTTATAACACTAATCAGAAAGCTGGGATTGATCAATGATGTGGTTCTCCAACACCAAACCCACCAATTGATCATCTGCACTCAATGACTGCAGAGTTACGCATACAGCGGTCAATTGGCAACAAAAAATGCATGCTCAGCCTATTTAAGTACAAATTAAGCCTAGGCAAGTCAAAGCACAGTAGACAATAATTAAAAACCAGCAATACAGCACATTGGAACATGCATGCACTTGATAGTTGATAGTCGACAATTTGATCCTGTAATTACCTAGATATAGTAACATGTACCTGTTGTACAATGGCAAGAGCTCTGTCACTACTGCACATGCCATGCGCATAACTCCCACATGATCCTTGCGGAGTACCAAAACTTGCAAACTTGATTTTAGAGATGAGCTTATTAGATGGGCATTCCAAGTAGAGAACTGGGCCTGATTTCTGCCCCAGCTTCAGATACGATTCCCATGCGTCTAAAGGTGGTGGGTGTAACTCTGACACGTGAGCGCACAAGCTTTTTACTCGACTCGTAGCAAAAGATATCTGTGTGGGATCGCCACCCATCTCTTCAAATAACACAATTGTGTTATTACGGGGTTGAATCCATGAATGAGGAACGTGATACCTAAAAATGAGCAAGACCATTTATACTGAGAATGGTTCTGGTATTGGGGAGTTTGTCAAGATGCAAAATGCTCACTTACAGTCTCTGAGATGGCAAGCCACAGCCTGTGAAACATTTACTTATATGAAATGATGATCTGTAACTGCAGTTAGCCACACAACCATCCAGAGGAGCAATGTTAGTTGGCCAATAGCGCCCAATGCTCTGCCCATTAACCCATGCCTCACCCTTCCCCATTCCTATCAAGTCTAGTGCAATTGGATCATCACCATCAGGGGCATCAAAGTTTGTCTGCAGTAACGAATATAGGACAAAATGAAAACACATGACTATATGGAGTGAGATTTTGTGGATTGCATGCTAAAGACAATAGGCTTTGTAGCAAAGATGGAAAACGTAAATATATGGGTGCATATCATTGGCATCTTTGTTTGTTCTTTGTAAATTGTTCATCAGATCATGAATTTTTATCACATGCAAAATTGCAAATACATTATCCACGTAGGTGCAGATCAGAAATGCTCCTAAAAACCATGTTTGACCTTCCAAAGTGCAAAATGCATAAGTTTTGAGTATTTATGGCACGATAAAGAGCATCAGTTAGTGCATGGTATAAGTTAGAAAAACATTCCAGAATTATTTATTGTAATGCAAACTCTTGTCTAATTAGAAACCCACATAACTTAGATTCCTTTCTGTTTTGTGCTGAACATGGAGTCACAGTATAAGACAATGGGAATCAGGATAACTGAGATGTCTATACATTGACCAAAGGCATAGGACAGAGATCCAGATAAGCCTGAGATACAAAGGATCTTCAGCGTACCAAGCAAGCCATCTACAAAAGAGTTTCGGAGAAAACCAATGCAAGTTTTTGGTTCATAAAGGATACAAGTGGAGCCTTTCCACACTCAATCTTCAGATATATGACACAGAGACCATATGTTTATATCCTTAATGCATTGAACAGTGAACATGATATATGACAGCATTTAAAGATCCCCTTTCTATAACCCAGGGAAAGGAAAAATTGTTATTACCAACCAGAGAGGACACTAGAACAGTTTTTATTTCAACGTTTTACACATCAATGTATTCACAGAACAAATTGACTGAACTTTAACATATATTTACCTTGTACCATATCAGTGATTGATTCTTGGGCAAGGTCCCAGAAATCCATGGTGAAGAACTTCCATTGGAATCATTGTACAGACCCAATTCTTCGCCTTTCAATCCAATCTGCATTTTTTTAAATGATGATAAGAGAGTCGCGTATGAAATCTAGCAGTTCCATATTCAACATTTAGTCTGATAAAGTGAATATTACATGCAGCTACATTTCATCTGGGATTCAAGTGCAGAGAAGGTCCTTTTGTTGCCTTTTCAAGATTGAGGAATTATAAATTAGATGGCATATATCAGAGCAGAATATAAGCAGCATATGGTACCATATGAGAGTAGTTCCATTTTTCTCATGAAATGACTTAATTATGTTTAGCGCCTCACAGAAAAGTTTAGTGCCTCACAGAAAGGATAGTAAAAATCACCTGATATGTCCACATCTTTGAGGATAGATCTAAAACACCCTTTTGTCCTATTATCTTGACAGTACCGGTAATGCCAGCCCCCTTTTCATCAAAGAATGGCCCAGAGTTCTGAAAAGAGACATGAATTGAATTCATAGTGTATTAATTTCCAATTATACTATTGGGACTTGTTAGTTTAAACTTCAAATAGATACAAGATTGGGATAATAAAGGGACAGATAGAACAGTAAACAAGGACCAACAAGACAAAGGGGTGTAATAAGGAAAAGTGTGTGAAAATGAATCAGAAACACATGAACATAAATTGGTCACACCTGCAGACCAACTGTCAAGCTCAGGAGATCGACGGTGTTATTTCCTGATACGACTGAAATGGGCATCTCCAAGGTGAAATTTGCACTGCTACTATTTCCCATTCCACTCCCTACAGATGTTCCCATTCAAACAAAACTAGAATTAATACTAACAAAGTCTTAATGGCTAGTCAGGGCAATGTTTGGTTCGTGGTATAGTAAGGAGGCCTCTTTTGGCCAGTTGTCTTTAATACAACATCAAATGAAACACAGAAAAGGGTTGAATCATGGTAAATGGGGTTAAGTCATTAACATTTGGGAAGAATAAAGTTCATTCATCTCAGAATTAGGGAAGTCTGCACTTTGTCCCACATAGGAGGTGACTGAAAATTTGGATCTGCACAACAAAGAAGACAACCATTTTGAAAGGCTTGTTCTTCCCAAACTTGAGTCATGATCCAAACAACCCTTAAGGAATTTAATGCACAAATATCCTTGAAGGGATATCAGTGGAAAATGATAAAGAAAACCTCAAGTGAGTGAATATCATGGTGTGAAAAACCGTTCAGCATCAGTGCATCCATAATTCAAACACGAACGAAACACTAATAGAGATCAATATATGGTGGTGTCTGAGTCACGATGGAGATCAATCTCAACTAATGAAGGCAGCATCGCTTATCTAAAAAAGCTAACCCAGAAATCATCAACAGATATTTTAGTGCCATGAGATAATGGGAGTAGAAACACTATCATAATCATAAGGTATGGCGCATTTAATCACTGCAATCTATCTAAGAATTAAAGTCATCACCTGCGAGCTTTCCATTGATGAAAGCATGGAGAACATGGCCAAGAGTTTCCACATGAAGAATGGTCTGATTCCCGTTAAGAAATGGCTCACCTCCTTGAATTTCAATACTGTCAAGACCCACTAAAATCATCAGATCACAGACATGAAGGACGTTGTCTAGAGTGGCTTGCTGCATTGATACATATTTTAAGCTAATAACAACCTTCATACCTAATTGAATACCATAAGTAATCAGTAGTATCTGCAGTTGTATTTATTTGCTCTAGTAACCCAGATTTTTTGAATGCATTGGTCTTAGAGATACCCACAGGTTCACTAACCCAACTCCAATTTTTCAGGCTTGCTCTAGAAGAATCAACAATTTCTTTGGATGTTTGGTCTCTGGTCTTGGGCACCAGACGTCTTGTTTCCATTAGAGTGGCCTGGGAGTTTATCTGTCACAAACAACACAAGCATTTTGTATTTGCTTTACAACTAAAGGTCCCAGAAATGTAACTCACTTGCCATCTGGCATAGCCACATAGAATCATAGATGCTATGCAACATCAGAAAGCTTTCTAACAAACTAATGTTTCATTATTATGCATTGTCAATTTCAGATCATTACATGCATTCGCTCACAACGTGAAAAGAAAATAAACTGGAAAAATATTAACCAAATGATTGAAAGCACTTGGCTTGGCTGGTATATATCAGTTCTAAGATTAAATAAACACATGAACTAATAGAGAAATGACCAGAAATGTCTATTCCTGTTTCGCTCAAGTTGCAGTTTGTCGATAAGAATATGCTATATACATGGTGCATATTAGCAAGCCTTGAGAGAACAAGCATATGCCAGTGCATCAAGCTGCCTTCTAATAATGGTACCAAGCACATGATGGATGCACATGTTCAAAAGAAGCATTCTGGACATACTAAATAAATCCACAAATAAAATACATACATATGAAGCTGATTTCTGAAGGTGGAAAAATAAGCACTTGTCCAGAAAAAGTATTTTCAACCTCTTCTTTGCATAGCTTAGTAGACCATATTAATTAGCATTTAAGAATTGATGTTAAACTGGTGAAAGAGTGCATGAAGACAACGAATTCTACAAGTATAGATGCAAACTGATACCATTTAAATAAATTACGAAAGATGCAAAATATGCAAAGGCACAACTGAAAATCTTGCATCTTTCGCATAGGATGCTATATGTCAAGACTAAAAGTTGTTGGAAGGCAAACCTGTGCAGTATTGAATACCACATTCTTGCAATCAGGTAGGATGCTCACAGACCATGGAGGTAGAAGATATTTATTACCGTTGAAAACCACAGTTGCATTAGTTTGGCTGTTAATATTGGCAAGAAAAGCAGCACAGACATTTGAACTTGTCTTATATACATAGGCCTGAAAAAGAAAGTCATCCATGTTATACTGGAAAAGAAACCATTAGAGCAATGTAGGCTACTATCACTAAAAAATCTTCACCAAAAAGAAATAAAAAAGGAGGAAAAAGAAACACGATCATGAAATATCTGGTAATATATCATTTTCAGAAATATCTGGAACGAGCTGGTCTATGGGGCCCACGTGGAAGCATTATAATCATGGGGGATTTAAAAGGTCTCCCATGACCTACCTTGTGCCAAGAAAAAGGGAAACCATGTAATCATGACATGAACTATTTTGATGCCCTCAAAATTGTCCAAAACTACCTCTGAGATCAAGTCGGATGGGAGCCAAATTTACATGGTCAATCCAAGGCCTATGCAAACTCAGATGAGTGTCAAATTTGAGCGAACACTAATTCAAGGGGGAGTAGCAAGGCTGAGGGGTTTAGATTGATCATAGATGTGCTTGTGGATCTTATAGGCCTGGCCATCCCTAAGAATTTTGCTCAGTAATGATATCTCTATTTTAGATACAATTCTAGTACTACTCTTCCACGGTAGGGGGTGACACTCTCAATGTGGGGACAGGGATCGATCCCTGATTTCTCTAGTGAGACTAAGGTGCCTTGTGATTAATAATTAGTAATTATTAATAACTAGTAGAACCAAAATCTTGAGCTTTTAGTGAAGGGCATAATAATTTATATCAACCCCGCCCGCCCCGCCCCGCGCGAACAGGAAGTCATTCGAATTCGAAACCCAACAGACAAACGAAACAAAAAGATCATACACAGTTCTACTGGGTTTCAAATTCAATACATCTAGCTCTGATATTATGTTAGTAACTAGTAACACCAAAAGCTCGAACTTTTAGTGAATGGCATAACTCATTAAAAGGTTGGTGTAATTCTTATCAGTGAATGACACAAGAATTTATATCAACAACAATGTCATATTGTCATTCTAACCGATTGAACTTTGGCCCTTTAGGTTTTAAGAATTACACCATTCACACCGGATCGCACCCGCGCGCCCATACACACACATATATATGGAAATATTTATGCGCATCCATCCCTCACCATATTATGGTGAGTGTGTGGGGCAATTCTTAATGCGCAAGTTATGTTAAAGCCAGCAGAAACGCCAACTCTTGTACTCCATTTCGGCTGGGCACGTCTCGGCACGAACGCTCTTGCGCTTGCCGAGACTAGCACTGATCGCCATGATCTCGGCCACACGCCTCGTCAAACAAGTTATGCATCTCGACTACAGCCGAGGTGACGAGCTACTATCTGAGACAGGCACTGACAGCCACATCTCACATAAGGACACGTGGCAGGATGCAAGCACGCGCTGACGGGACAGATACACCATCCCAGCCGTCCATCCTCATCAAATCCCTGACAGAGCCACATCCAGTGGCTGCAGCCATATTAGGACAGGGCCCAAGAAAGGATCCGATGGGACCTTAGCCGCCAACAGATTAAGGCGAGATCAGGCCCAATGTGACTAGCATTTAATGCAGTATGGGCCGATCGGACCCTCATTTAATGCAATGTGGGCTATGATGGATCCTCATTAATTACTCTATGGGCTGATGAGACCCTAGCAGTCAAATCATTAGGCACACTCGCATGCATCTAGGAACTTTCTCATATAAGGTGATTTACCACCCAAAACCAGGTACGCATACATGCATGCAATTTCCTAGTCGTTACTCTGCCTCTCTTCTTCTCCGACCTTCGTTCCTGCACTAACTTAGGCATCGGAGAGCCCTGTGCTGCCCACAGCCAGGGTCCTTTGACTGCTCTTTCTTCCCTTTCAGGTCCCTGAGGCGGACATCTCTCCAGTCATTTGGATAAGTCCTCAAAGGCTCCTCCTAATCTTGTGAGTTAATATTTTCTGCACTTACAGTGAGAGACCACATAGTGGGGCCAACTTTATGATACATCCGAACCATCTACATACATGAGATAAAAGAGCATATAGATATAACGATGCCAAGATCAAACTGGTTCATTTTCTATAATGTGCTATTTCTCATGCTAAAATTACCTAAGATAAAAGGAATTCTGCATAAGCAATATCATGCCAATGCCATCATCATCATACAGTCTTATCCCATCTTGTTGTGGTTTTCTTTTTAAGTGCCACTTTAACCTGTATAATGGTGTGGACTTTTTTCTTAAATGCCAGACAGCCAATCTGATACAATCCTCCTGCTCTTAGGCGTATGACTGCAAGATACCAAAGAATGACACACATGGAAAAAGGAAAGCAGACTGGTTGTCAGAGAGGGGCATGGAAGGGGTCATTACAAGGTATCTTGAAAAGGTATCACTGGAAAGGAAGTAAGGAACAATAAAAGATGGTCCTCTCTTAGGGCATGAATGTGCGACACAGGGATTTCAAGGCTCGCATATTCATTTTCCTTTCTGCCATGGAAAAAGTGATTACTAGTGTCCTACCCCCTCTTGTAGTAAATGGTTTTAGACATAGTTGAGAAAAAATAGTTAAAATTTTTGCTCCTTCTGTACAAAAAAGTGATGTACATGCAGAATAGTGGAAAAATAGCAAGCACAAACAAAGAGAGGCTTTTCCATTATGTGATAGGAAGGAATCATCAACGTTGCACAAATGTGTACTTAAGCAACCAAATGAAAGGATTGAGACCCTTGAAAAGGGATCATTGGAGAGGGATACCGGAAAAGATCAAATGATGCTAATATAATAAAACATAATCCAAATCAGCACAATTGCAAACAGTAAAGTGTCTGCTTTTCCTTCTCTTCTTTTGTTCTTTTATTTTTTTTCTTTCTTTCTACTGTTTTTGGTGTATTTAAATGGGGTGGGGCGGGTATTCTTTTAAATATGTGTCTAATTTTGTGTTTCTAAATAAATGCTTTCTACAAAATTATTGTATAACTTTATAAGAAAATCAAGTAGAGAAACTACTGGAACCTCTCAAACATGAGTGATTTGACGCCTCCAAATCAAGATTATTGTCCACAAAATGCAGAAAAGTAGCTCGATGACATTCTTCATTAAACTTTTTGTTTCCAAAAACAGAGTGAAACATCAGATGGAAAACTTAACAAAAAGAACCATACCTCCAAATCAGGACCAAGAGAAATATATGTTGGATCAGTAGCGATCATTGCTTCTTCGCAAAGCTTTATGGATTTGTGCAAATCTTTCAAGTGGCCCCACTTTGGTTGTCTAGGAATTCCTACAAAATTAGAGAAACTACAGCACATAAAATTCTTCAGGAAGAAGGCATTACGAATTAAGATAAAGTATGCAATGGAATAAGTTCTTATGGAACTGCTAAATCATGATTTCAAGACACAAGATCAAAACTTTCTTGGTGATTTAAAGAGCTTAAATAAGTCATGCCAGCACACTAAGGGTGCATTTGTGCGATGAGATGATTCCTCATTAGAAAGGAAATTGTTCTGATTTTCCATGCAATCCATTTTTCCGTTCATTGATGAGAACCTTTTTTCTTACGGAAAAGGATAAAAATGAACTGATTTTTCCTTGATAGAGAGGGTTTTGACTTCTAGGGGAGGGGTAGGATGCATGATTTCTCTGTCTCATGGAAACAGAAATCCGTTGCACAAAAAAGTCCTAAATAGCTCCATTTCATGCTAGTTTCATACTACATAGGGCTCATACGATAATAATCGTATATTAGCTTTTGTCCTTGTCATATTTTGTAAAGGAATTCGAGATAGCAGATTCTCTTGTTGGGAATGAGTGTTTTTTTATCACATCTTTGTATAAAAAACCTATTCCCTGAATAATTTGTAGTTTAATTTACTTATTTTGTTTTCTGGTTTTTATGTCATTTATCCATTGAAAAAACAAAAGACCTCAAGGATTCTTTCTTGTGTTGAAAGCTAAAAGCCCCACATGGTCTCAAACCTAGGATAATGTAATCTACTTCCCCATCTAAAGCTAGCCAAAGATGATTTGATGAATAACACTGGAAGGATCAGCAGTGCATCTGGCTAGCCGGTCCATGGTAAATATCACCTTTTGAGGAGATGTTGGGATATATTGTCATTCGAAAACCAGAGGGCATTTAGACATCAGAAGTTAAATAAGAAATAGGATTACTTTGATAAATAATTAAACTCGGCTACCAAGTACCAACTAAGGACTGTCAGCTCAGCTGTTTTAAGCATCTGATTACAGAAACCCATTATTTTCTTTCACATTACAAAAGTAATCGATCTCATGAAAAACAGAACTGAAAAATTAAAAGAAAATCAAATGTCAGACTTACCATACTCATCAATTGGAGCATCGTAGTCATAACTTGTTGTAATAAAAGGTCCCCCTGCTGAGCGACCAAAGTTGGTTCCCCCATGATACTGATTAAGCAACAAGTGAAAAATAATAGTCATATTGCCAAAATATTGGCTTGAAAAGAATAGCAGCAGCTGAAGATATGAGGCTTCATGAAAATTATGAGAAACAGCTTAAAGTTCCACTAAAAATAATTACCATGTAGTAATTTTGGAAAGATCCACCTCTTTGGAAAAAACGTGCAGCTGCGAACGCAATATCCTCCACTGGCCTGTGTGGGACTCTTCCACCAAAATGAAAATACCTAGACATGAAATGGTACTCGAGAGAGTGACAGAGCATATTCAACTCACATGAAGAACTATATCCTAAAAACTAAAAACAGAACTACTTTGATTGGACGATAGAAGTTGTTTTACTCAATACAACCATTTTATCAACGAGTTTGAACAAAGCTTTACACTATAATAAAAGCATAGCAACATCTCATCAGAGAGAAACACAAATAAAAAAGATACAATTAACTTACCACCCAGTATAACATTCAGTCCACATCTTGGGTTTCGTTTTAGAATTCGGTATAAATCGATCACAATAAAAGCCATCGCAACTGTTGATCTGTAGGATAAAATGAATCAGACTCGTGTTCTAATTTCAGAGAAAGGATCTACAGAACTCCTAATTGGTAGAGAATTTGAAGATCATTTAAACATCTTTCTTCTCCAAAGAGCAGGAAAAAAAATCTGAAGGGTGTAACTGGCAAGTGTGCAATGACAAAATCTGCATGGATCATCACTCTGTAGCTATGATGTAGATTAGCAGACCCCTAACAAATCACATATTTGTATGTGATTTAAGTCTCTCAACAAGCGAGGGCTCTTTTACACAGTAATTAGTTGGATGGAAATAGTATCTGGAATTTACATGTCTTGCTACTGATAAATAAAAATTCTTCTCATTCAATTAAAAGTTTGATCTTAAGATGGAAAATTCCATACATACAATTGGGTCAGGAGCATTTGGCTGTCCGCACATCACCCAGGGGACACCAGTATTCAATGATGTAGCCATTGTTGCAGTCCAATTGAGATAGTCAATGCCAGGTGGCCCATATGCTGGTTGAATACGTCCATACTCATTTTCAATCTGTCAATAAATAGTACCATAAAAAAGTAAAAGGAAAAAAGGATTTATACTCAATGACCTGAAGTGACAAAAAGTAGAATCAACATGAAGTCAAGCAATATCAAGCCCAATGTGTGTAAGAACTAAGAAATGCTAGGATTAAAAGAGGAACTGTCCCACCTAATTTGGCTTGTAATTTTTATCCCATGCCAAGTGCATGGT
This sequence comes from Cinnamomum chago, assembly GCA_038049695.1. Lineage (NCBI taxonomy): Eukaryota > Viridiplantae > Streptophyta > Magnoliopsida > Laurales > Lauraceae > Cinnamomum > Cinnamomum chago. The sequence continues at coordinate 9,885,526 of CP142454.1, read as the reverse complement.
GGGCGAAAAAATTACCCAAATCAATTGTGTTTTAGAGCAAATCCAACCACTTGATCATCATTGTTCCCAGGGGATTTTTTTCCTACATGAACGTAAATTTACGACGCTTCGATGATAAATGGTTTTTACCTCTACTGCTAAGCCATATGTGGACTGATCACCATAGTGATTTGGGGTGGAAAAGTCAGGGGAAAAAAAATCCTGACCAGTGTGGCAACCATTTTTCATACTTCCACATGCACTTGGCTATATTAATTTTCCAACATATTTAGAAAAATCTACCAAAATAAATGCACTAAAAATCACATTGATGGGAGGCTCATATAGGAAGTCTACTTAAAAAAGACTGTGATATGGACAATCGAAGCATATGTTACTAGGAAAAAAAAAAAGATCAAGACGAAATACTGACCTGTAATAAGATGATAGGTCCACCTTGGGATGCAAAGAGCTTCTCTTGTTTCATCATACCCACAACTTTGGTGACAAATTTCTGCATTTCTTGCTGAAACAGGGCAAGAACAGAGATAAAGTAGCAGTTAATGTGGATTAGGATGGAGAATTATACAACAACGCATTAAAGCATAAGGATTTTGTCTTGCAGTTGATTTCGTTTGGCATCACTCATTTTTCATTCTGCCAATTTATGGTGATATGATTCACATGTTTGTCCAATTTGTGGCATAATTTGTTGACTTAGAGGACCCAATTGCCCTATCTACTAGCAAACATGTCTCTGTCATTTCACTTGGGTCTCCTCTTCAGAACTCCCCGAGTTCTGATTTTATAACCATCCGTGAACTTTGAATTCTGGATGTTTTCAAGATTCATGAATTTCAACAAATTCACATGCAACAACAATAGTAAACCAATACCCATGTGATGGTCCACCATCCAATCTCCCCTCTCAAATCATGGGTCCTACTGTGTTTGTACCGATGTAAATGGACTGGGACCGTTGGATCGACAGCACATACCATCCGAATTCACTTAAACTTACAGGCTTCGGATGATGGGATTAGGATGATTGGATGAATTTTTTTTTTTTTTTTTTTTTCTGTATAGAATAGACAGGTCTTCAAATCTTCGAATTCGATCCCGAGGTGGTTCACCATGTGGGTCCCTCATCCATTTGCTCAGTTAGCACACGAGAAATTTGAGGCCGGATCCTCTAGAAGAAATTTAGCCATTTCAATTTTCAACAGAGGGATGGGCAGACAAACCTCGAAGTTGGAGTTGTTCGTCCTGAAAACCGTTCCCGGAGTAAGATGCAGCCAAACAGGAAGTCCTCTGTACGACAATGAAAACAATACATGATTCTTAGTCGTTGGAAGAACTGAAAAAGGCCCTCACTTTCTCACTTTCAATGACTAAATCAAATATATCCAAAAGTATACCGCACCCAAAATTCCATTCTGAGCAGATGTACGGCCCAATTCTTACGTCGGCATAGAGACCGGCAGCGCCGATCGTCCTCACGAACTTCACCAAATCATTTCTTCCTTGGAAATCATACTGCAGAACACCAAATCAATTCTTAAGTTGGTTTCGTTGAGAGGAGTTTCTTCCTACACTGGCAGGAATTTTTAACCTCCCATAAGGGGAAAAAAAAAAAAAAGCATTTTTAAATAAGGTCTTAAATTTTTATCCTATAAGTATCAAAACCTTTTAAATTAGTACCCAAATTAGATTTCTTTTAAAGCCATGACATGGTTTTAGTAACCACTACATGCGGTCAATCACCATTAAGACTCTAGTTGTTATTGATCACTATGAGGACACTGATGAAGAAAATGGAAAGATTATAAAGAAACTGAAAGAGGATTTTGTTTTAATGAAGGGTAACTTGGATGTTTAAAAAAGTTTAAGAAAATTTTTCGGAAAATAGCTTTAAATGGGTGGATGTCCTTAATTGAAAACTTACTAAAAAACTTAGGGACTAATTTGAAAACTTTTGAAACTATTGCCTTTTTTTAAAATAGGATAAAAACTAAGGCCTTATTTGAGATCTTCCCTCAAAAAGCATTTCAAATTTTCTACTTGATAAATAAAATAGGTTTATGTATACCCCTAAGGTATTTATAATTTGTAAATAGGCCGATCCAAAGTGAACCGATCATGTAAGGATAGGTCCTTACAACTTACGGTGCGGACCACCTAGTGGGGGCCATTGTGAGACCCCACTGGTCATGGGACAGAGGGGGACCTAAGGATCTGAGTGGGGCCAACCTTATACATATATATATATATAATTTAAATTTAATTTAATACCTTTAATCATTTCATCCATGGTCTACAAATTTAATAATTTTATATCAAATAAGAAAAATTAACTTTCAATCCAACGGTCTAGTTCATCCGAATCAATATAAATTTATGGGATTTGGTGCCTATAAGGGGTTGAGAATGTGTGGACAATTTGGATGGGTCAGAAGGTGGGCCCCAATGGGCGTTCTAAGCTGTGCAGACCGTAAAGACTCCTTATAGAACCGGTTCCTATATATATATAAAGTCCCACTTTATCAAATATAAATAAATCACACCGACAAACAACATATGTACTTATAATTGACCTAGTCCATTTTGGATCCATTGTGGGATTGATGAAAACTTAAAAAATGATTAGGTTTCATATGCACGACAGAGTTATGAGAGAGGATCATAAGGACTTGGGATAAAATGAGATACTTTTATAAATAATGACATATATATTTTTTATTTAATGAATGTAAGGGCAAATATATCATTTCTTTTATATTAGCTTAACAAAAACCTCATGGTGGTTGCCCATTCTCACTAAAACTACTGATTTTACGAACATGAAAGGTGTTAAAATGAAAAAGTAGAGATGTATCACTGAATACTCAAACCACAGGGGGTTATTTACAAATTCTATAAACCTTTGGGATTATATATAAACAAATCTAGCTAAATAAAACCTTAACAGTCTGAAATGAAAATCTTTCCTTTTCAAATTCTAACTTCCTATATAATGTTAGATCCTATTTGAGCATTTGGGAATCTAGATATTGAAACAATTTGTATATTCCCCACAAGAATTCTCTGGATTTCAGAATTCCTGCAAAACATGGCAAATTTCTTGATTCCGACCTGACGACTCAAATGATCCAAATCACCTGTGTAACGCCCCACCCTTCACACATGCATGATATTGACCGTTTTGGCCCGCGTGCACGCGCGAGGACTTCCCAGGAGGTCACCCATCCTAGTACTGCTCCCGCCCGAGCACGCTTAACTTCGGAGTTCTTACGTTTTCCGGAGCCGCACGGTTTTAAAAGGCCTCATGCAAGGTAAAGGTGTAAACTTTACATATAACCCCATTCACTTTACTCTCTATAGTCGATGTGGGACTCCGGGGCATCACATTCCACCCCCCTTAGGGCTGTACGTCCCTGTGCAGTAGCCTGCCAGCCCTCTTGGCCCTCCCACATGGAGACCCGCCCACTTGCACCAAACCACGGCAGGGGACCTACACTCGAACTAGTCGAGAGTCGGTTCTGATACCATTTGTAACGCCCCACCCTTCACACATGCATGATATTGTCCGCTTTGGCCCGCACCCATCCTAGTACTGCTCCCGTGCAAGCACGCTTAACTTCGGAGTTCTTACGTTTTCCGGAGCCGCACGGTTTTAAAAGGCCTCATGTAAGGTAAATGTGTAAACTTTACATATAACCCCATTCACTTTTCTCTCTATAGTCGATGTGGGACTCCGGGGCGTCACAACCTGCTTGCCAACCTTGTGTTTGGTTGAGTTAGGCCAATAGTTGGCCGTCTGACCATGAATCAAGGGGGCTTTAGGAAGAAAAGAAAAACAGATTGGTCTCTTTGAAGTTGTTTTTCAATACTAGGGGGTCTCATCAATCAAACAGTCGAGAAAAGAGAGAAAGGAGGGAACATTTCGAAGTACAATATAAGAGAGAGTGCACCTGGTTTTGAACAGGTTCGTGTAGGTCCCAGAAGACATAGGTGGAGATGACATCAAGACCTCCCTCCTTGGCTTTCTGAATAAGATCCGGCCACATCTGCAACATCACCACATTCTAAATTATCTGTTTCCAGTACTACTCTCCTCTTCTTATAGTTACTAAAACTAAAATGAAAGAAGCAACTCGCAGCAATAATATTGCATGAGATGTGTATGGGTAAAGAAGAGAAAAAGTACGTATAAGAAGAAAAAGAAACCACCTCAGGAGTGCTTCTCGGGTAATGTATGGTGCCCGAGATCAAGATCCTGTGCTTCCCCTCGATCATCAATGCCCTGTGGTCATAGGTGACGTTGGAGAGCCCTTCTCCAACGGACAGAAGCAGAAAGCCATAGAAGAGGAACGCAAAGGAGAAGAAGGTTTCTCTCATGGGGAGCAGAAGAGTTTCTAATTCTACTGACAAGAAGAAGAGATTTTCTTGTTCTGCAACGAGAGAGCTTGTTTGTAGGAATAGGAGGAGACATTTGGTTGGCTTTTATAGGGAACTGGAGCAGCTACCGTGGGCGGAAGAGAAAAGAGGACACGACGTCTCTCTCTCTGTCTCTCTCTCTCTCCGGCATGAGAGACATGACCACATCCTTCAGGGGAGGGAGGGACTGCGTGTCTCGTTGTAGTGTTTGTCATGGAATCTTATGCCATGCAAATCATCTCTCCCCTCCAGTCTCTCCCTATCTCTCGATATATATAAGGAATATATGCATAATCTCATGCTGCGGTCAGTTTAATGGGGCCCACCTTTTGATGACCCAAAAATTCAAACACTAAGTGGTTCTTGTTATATATTTATTTACTGTTAATATTACAAAATTGAAAACAAGATTGGTCAACATGTCTTCTTTTATCCAAGGGGCCCAAATAAAGACCGGGCATTGTCTAGTGGGATTTTCTTCCGGTGCACAGGATCCTGTGGGAGTGTACATCCGGACGGTCACTAAAGGTGGGACATATTTGAATTTCCCTGGTTTCATATCTAATCTACCATCTATTTACATTCTCTTCCTTCACTCTTACATTTTCTTTTTTCAGATCTTAGACCCTAGCAGCCACATTACAGAAAATTGTGGTTACCTGGCAGCCCACAAAGGTACCCAAAACACGTCATAGCAAATATGGCCACGGATTTGTTTTTGGGAGCCCACGAAGATACCCAAAATGCATCATAGGCCAGCACCACACGTATAAGCCCAAGCTCTGGGCAGCCTCTTGGCGATATGGGATCTTACATTAAGGGAAAAATACACCTTCTATAATGAGATAAAGGGGTATTCATTGGAAAATTATACAAAACCATGCATTCACAGTGGAGTGCCTCGTATTCTGAATCAGAGGACTGTACAATTACAACCCTACCGGATGATCAATTTAGCAAGATGTCTCCCCCCCCCCAACACCCCACTTCTTTGAATTTCCATATTTAAATACGAGGCTTTATGTCTTGGCTCGGCCCAGAGCGGACTGGCCCGGCCCTTGAGCACCCCTACTGCGTAACAATTTTTTAGCTTGCGGCAGAGATCCTCTAAACAAGCTACATCTATATAAATAATGTCATTTTTACATCGAATCTTGGTTTAATGCGGGTCCAAAGAGCATGTAAATGGATCCTGCCTGATCAGGTGATAACATAACATAAACCCGATTTAATTTAATTGTGGAGAACGGCCCAACCTTCTCCAAGCATGGATCATTATCATCAGATGAAACCTTCCTAATATGTAAAGTTCATTATTGTCCTGTAATCACATGGTCATTTTAAGAAAGGATTGCACAGTTGATTACATTAGATAAACCCCTTGATCTCCTGCATTGAATGGTTGGAGTATTGTTATAATGCCCATACTCCATTGTGTTGTGATGTGGAGTCCATTACTGTCAATCCGCTCATTTTGAATCTATCAGTACTTGTGGCCTACTTGATCAAATCTGTCGTGATCTCTCCTGGAAGTACATGAAGTAGGATCACACAGCATGAGAAAACACTCGCGGGAGGGACGAGGTTTAAATGGATATAGGAAAGAGAAATAAAATCGTAAGCAAGATAATCTAATTACATCATAAACTAAGTTAATTTAATCCTTATCTAAATATTATCAAATTATTATAATCATAACATATTGTTCCTTCTAAAAGGTAATATTATTAATTTACACCAACAGGATGAGAGAGGAAAGCATTTCGCTTCATTTTTATTGACATTATTGCCCACTCAGAGAGTTTATTTGATTTCTATTTTATACACTTACTCAGGTAAATTATATTCTTCAAACACTTATGTCAAACTTTCGGGTGCAGGCAACTTCCACTGCAAGGCTCTTAATCAATTCTTTGCATGGATCTCCAAATGTCTCTGTGGAAACTGTAATGTTGCAGCTCCTGGATCCTACACAAGCCTGTTGAACAAGAGCATGAACAAATGGACTTTCTTTAAGAAAAAGGAAAAAGAGTCTGAACTCGAGTTCAATTTCCAGTGCCCAGATGGCAATATAGAGCAATATATATTACAAGAAGCTTCTGAGTAGAGTTGGGGGCCTTAGTTATTCATTGAGACAAACAGAGCATTTCAGACAATTTTAGCTGCCCTATGACTTCACTTGAAAATGTAGACCAGTGGCCATTCATTTCACTGTTTTAACGCTAAGCACAAAGCTAGGATTGATCAATGGTGTGGTTTCTGAAATGCAGACCCACCAGATTGATCATCTGGACTCAATGACTGCAGTTATGTGTAAAGTGATCAGTTGAGTCTATGAAGACAAAACACATACGGCCTATTTAAGTACAAATTAAGCTCAAACATGTCATAATAAATGAAGACAAACAATATATATCTAACTGGACTAATGCATTTTCTTGATAGTCAACACTGTAATTAATTTCCTAAATACATATATATAGTAACACATACCTGCTGTACAATGGCAAGAGCTTTGTTACTACTGCACATGCCATGCCCATAATTCCCACACGTCCCTTGAGGAGTTCCAAAACTTGCAAACTTGATTTTAGAGATGAGCTTATTAGGAGATGGGCATTCCAAATGGAGCACTGGGCCTGATTTTTGCCTGATCTCTAGATCCGATCCCCATGAATCTAAGGGCGGTGGGTGCGACTCCGACACATGAGCGCACAAGATTTCTGCGTGCCTCTTAACAAAAGATACTTGTGCAGGATCGCCACCTATCTCTTCGAATAACACAAGTGTGTTGTGACGGGGGTGAATCCATGAACGAGGAACATGGTACCTAAAAACAAGCAAGACCACTCATATTGAGAAAAGGTTCTGGTGTTAAGGAGTCTGTCTCCACAGGCAAAATACTCACAGTTTCTGAGATGGTGAGCCACAGCCCGTGTAACATTTCCTTAAATAAAATGTTCCTCTGTAATTGCAGGAACCTCCACAACCATTTTGAGGAGAAATGTAAGCCGGCCAATAGCGCCCAATGCTCTGCCCATTAACCCATGCCTCACCCTTTCCCATTCGTGTAAAGTCTAGAGCAATTGGATCAGTGCCATCGGGGGCATCAAAACTTGTCTGCAATAAGCATGAGACAAATTCAAAATGCCCGAACAAGTGGAGTAGGATTTTGCGGATCTCATGCTAAAGAGAATGGGCTTTGTGGTAAGTGGAAAGCATAAATACATGAGTGCATTCCATTAAATTTTTTCTTGATTCTTGTAAGTGGCTCACAAGGTCATATATGTTACTCCATGAAAATACATATGGGCACAGGGGGCCAATCATGAATGCTTTTAAAAATCATTTGTGACCGTCCAAAGTGCAAAATGCATAAGTTGGGATATCCATGACTCGGTAAAGAGCATCAGTTAGTGCATGGTCCAAGTTAGAAAAATCTTCCAGAATTATATATTGTAATGCTACTCTCAGCAAATGGAAACCTGCATTACTTGGATTAAATTGTGTTTTGTTTGTACCAACGTCGACCCACTGTTTATGACATTTGGAACCAGGCATGAATGGCATGTCTATGCATGACCAGAGGCATACGACAGCGATCTGGGAAAGCCTGACCTGCAAAAAATTTTAAGGGATCCAAGAAAGCTTTCTAAAGAGCTATGTTTAAGAGAGAACCAAAATATAAGTTTTTATAGTTCATAAAACTTGCAGGGGGGCACTTTTTAACATGCAATCTTCAGATGCTTTGGGACATGAAGTATAATAAAATGAAATTACGCAAAAAAATCATCTCCCTAATGTACATAAAATCTAGAAACTGAATACTGGCACTTAAAGAATCATGGAAAGCAAACTATTTTTTCCAAATAAAGAGGACACTGAAACATTTTTTTTTTCCAATGTATTACACATCAATACCTTCATAACTTTAAATTACAGAACAAATTAACTGAATTCATTACCTTATACCATATCAATGGCTGATTCTTGGGCAAGGTATCAGAAATCCAAGGTGAAGGACTTCCACTGGAATCTCTGTACAGACCCAATTCCTCGCCTTTCAGTCCAATCTGCATTTGTGAGAATGACGAAAAGAGAGTCATGTATGAAATAAGCAGTTCCATATTTAACATTTAGCCTGATAAACTGCATATTCTGACGGCTACATTTCATTTTAGACTCAAGGGAATATTCAATCGATGGAGATGGCCTCCTGTTGCTTTTTCAAGATTGAGGAATTATAAGTTGGATGCATATGACAGAGCAGATTATAAGCAGAACAGAGCACTATATTAGAAGAGTGCATTTCTTCTCCAAGAAATTGAAATTATGTTTAGTGGGTCATACAAAGGATAATGAAAATCACCTGATATGTCCACTGGTTTGAGGAGAGATCCAGGGCATCGCTTTTTCCTATCAGCTTGACACCAGTAATTCCAGCCCCCCTTATGTCAAAGAATGGCTGAGTGTTCTAGAAAATGGAAAAAATAACATAATTTATTAATTTCAATTATACTGTTGGAATTTATTAGTTGAACGAGAGACAAAATTTGGATAACAAGCAATGGATAGCACATGAAACAAGGACCCACAGTATGAATGTATGTAGAAAAGATAAGGTGACCTACATTAGTTTTGAACGAAAGTGTTTAAAAATAAAGCAGCGTAAATTGATCGCACCTTCAGGCCAACTGTCATGCTCAAGAGATCAATGGTGTTGTCTCCTGGTATGAGTATGATGGGCTTCTCCAAGGTGAATTTTGCATTGCTATTATCTCCCATTCCAGTCCCTACAGATGCTCCCATTCAAACAAAATTAGTACTAACACTAACACTGCCTTAATGGCCAGTGCTTATCAACATTCATTAGGGCATATTTAGTTCATGGTCGAGTCCAGACAGCAATTAAAACCTATTTTTCCCTGTTGTCTCAAACAAAACGTAAGGTGGAGCACAGGAAAGGGTTGAATCATGAAAAATAGGACTGAATACCTAAAATTTAGGAAGAATGAGCTCATAAATCTCTAAAACCAGAGAAGCTAACTTTGACCCACATAGGAAGTAACTCAAAATTTGCATCCTCAAAACAAAGATGCCAACCATTTTGAGTCATAGGCCAAACAAGCCCTCAAAAAATTAATGGCACAAATATCCTCACATGGATATCAGGAAAAGGAAAACGAAAAAAAAAAAAAATTTGTGGGTGAAATATCATGGTAATGCATCCTCAATACAAACACAAACAGATAGACAGTGTTTTCTCAATCACGAGGAACATTTAAACCAACGAGGGAAACATCTTAAAAGCTTGGCTTCAAGATTTGGCCCAAAATCATCAACAGATTTATTCATGAGATGAATGGAACTAGAAAGACAAATCATTTATGTAAATATGAGGTCTGGCACAATTAATCTTTAAAAGCTATGTAAGAATTTAATTTACATCACCTGCAAGCTTTCCATTGATGAAAGCATGGAGGGCATGGCCAAGAGATTCCACTTGAAGCATGGTCTGAGTTCCATTCAGAAGAAATGGCTCATCTCCCCGAATTTTAGTACTGTCAAAAACCCACTATAAACCATCAGATCACATACACCAAGCATATTGTCTGTAAGGGCGCAATAGTACATATTTTAAGATAGCAATAACCTTCGTACCTTATTGAGTACCATAAGTAATCAGTAGCATCTCCAGTTGTATTTATTTGCTCTAGTAATCCAGAGTTTTTGAATGCATTTCTCTTTGAGATACCCACAGGTTCACCAGCCCAACTCCAATCGGTCTTGGACATTCCAGAAGAATCAGCAATTTCTTTATATGTTTGATGGCTGGTTTCAAGCTCTAGATGTCTTTCTTCAATTCTAGTGGCCTGGGAGTTTATCTGTCACAAAACAAGCGTCTTTTATCTGCTTAAAGGTTTAAAAAAATATTACTCACTTGCCATCTGGCACAGCCACATAGATGCTATGCAACATCAGAAAGCTTTTTAACAATCTAGTCTTTCATTCTTGAGTATTGAGAGTTTCAGACCATCATGTGGTTTTCCTCAACATGAAAAAGAAAAAGAAAAACATTAACTGGAAAATGTAAACCAAAATGATTGAAACTACTACGACTTCTCAAGTATATAGGCTGGAATGTGTTAGTTCTCATATTAAGTAAACACAGAAAATCATAGACAAGTGACCAGACATGTCCATTCCTGTTTTGCTGAAATTGCACTTTGTATTTCAACCGTGCTGGGATAAGAATCTGATGTACTGTATATGGTGCATATTTGCAAGCCTTGAGAGAACAAGCATATGTCAGTGAACAAAGGTGCCTTACAATACTAGAACCAAGTACATGACTCATGCATGTGTTGAACAGAAGCATTCTTCGCATATTAAATATAATTATAAATAAATAACATAAAGACGAGACTAATTTCAAGCACTGAGAAAAAAATAAACTTGTCCTGAAAGTAAATTTTGCGAGCCTCTTCTTGGCATGGATTAAACACCAAATTGTTCAAGTTTTAAGGATCAATGTTAGACCCATGAAAGTAGTTATAAGTAAATATGCATGAAGAAATACGAAAGCTATAAGTAGACATACAAACTGTTACTGTTCAAATAACTAAGAATGATGTACGAGTGTAGTGTACAACATGCAAAGGCACAATTGAAAACCTTGCTACTTGTGCATAGAACGCTGGAAGTTGTTGAAGGCAAACCTTTGCAGTATTGAATACCACACTCTTGCAGTCAGGTAGGATGCTCACAGACCATGCAGGTACATGATATGTATTACCATTGAAACTGACACTTGCATCGGATTTGTCGTCCACATTGGCAAGAAAAGCAACACAGGCTTCTGAAGTTTTATATACATGAGCCTGAAATGAAAGGACATCCATGTTAAACTAGCAAAAGAAAGCACAAAAGCAATGTATAGGATACTCTAACTACCTTATCTTCACCACAGAAGGAAATACCAAAAAAGGGAAAAAGTAACACCATTATGATATATATGGTACTACAAATCACTTTTGGAAACCCCATCGCTGTGGTGCCCACTTGAAACCAACTGTCTTAGATGCCAAACCTGTGAACAGTTTTGTGGGCCCACCTTGGTGCGTGGCTTAACAAGAATGAGGGATAAAAGATTAAAAGGGTCTCATTATGGATAGGTCTGCGAAGAAAATGAGCCTCCTCGGATGATCCTAATCCCTAACTCAAAGGGGGTTCGTTTCGGGTGAGTGATCACCCCACTATGGGTTGGGGTGTGCATAAAAAAGAGATGTGCACTTGATAATTTTTGTGTGTCAGGGCAGTAGTGTGGTTGTTATGGTGGAGGCTGTGGGGCCCATTGGGGCAGTGAATCCAAGGGGGAGTGGATATATATATATATGGGCATGGTTTGTGTTAATGCAAAATTAGGAAAAAAATTTGTTGGTTATAGTTTTCCCTTGTGAGGATCAGGACAATGTGCTACTTGTGATATTTCGGCCTTGAATGTAATTTTCTTGGAAGTTTCCTGGATGCACATAGATATTTCCCTATTTTATATTGCAATTGGAACTTGGAAGAACATCACATTTGGTCTGGCTAACAGTACATGAGTACAGTCCACAATTTAACGAGTCCTCCACTAAATTGATGGGATGGTAAAGACTTAAAGAGATTATTTATGGGCTTATGGCTGAACTCCTTACAGCTTAGCAATGGATATAGCCCTTCTGATCACAAGTGAGCCATGTTGGCCTAAAAAGTGAGGTCAAAGATCTCATTGACAGATACGGCTGTGGAAAAAACAGCCCCATCATAACATCCTAACCTCTTGAACTTTGGCCCTTAGACTTGCATACTTTAAAGGCATTGATATTTTGGGTTGGTAGTAAGGTGAGAGGAGTTTGATGGGTAACAGGTGAGCCAGGTGTTGAAAGAATTGAACCATTCACACTAGATCACACCTGTATACACAGATATGAAAGAGAAAAATAAAAACAACAATGTCAACATCAAAATGATTCCGCTACTATGATGTGTTGTTGTTCATGCTAAAATTAGAACTCCGCCTAGGAAGGACGCTAATATCATCATCATCATATTGTTATAGACTTATCCTACTAGCTAAGGCTGGCTTTTTGAGTGCTACTTTATCATGGTTTAGGAATCTTTTTAATGACAGATAGTCGATCTGACACAAACCTCCTTTCAATGCTAGTAACTGGAGAAAGCCAAAGAATGGGAACACAAACAGGTTATCAGAAAGGGGCATTCAACTTAAAAAGAGTGCATTGGAAATGAACCATAGAAAATGGACCGCCATCAAGCAATCAAGGGACCATGAATAAAGAAACCAGAAAACAGCACAGAATGCTCATATACTAAAACAGAATCAAACGCAGCACATTGGCAACGGATAAGTTTCTAACTTTCTTTTCCTTTTTGGTCTAGTGTTTGGGGTGGTAACAGAAATCTCCTTTTATGTTTCTAAATACATGCTATTCTATGAATGATTGTATAATTTAATGTTACAAAATCTGGTAGAGAAAATCTTGTCCACAAAAACAGAAACCAGTGCAACTACATTGATGAAGGAAGTTTTTGTTTCCCGAAACAGAGAGACATCAGATAGAAAAGTTAACAAAAGGAACCATACCTCCAAATTTGCACCAAGAGAAGTATATGTGGGATCAGTAGCAATCAATGCTTCTTCACAAAGCTTTATGGCCTTGTGTAAATCTTTCAAGTGGCCCCACTTAGGTTGTCTAAGAATTCCTACAAAATTAGGGAGATTATATACTAGCATGTAATTCTACATGAAAATTCGGCATTACCAATTGAATTAAAGTATGCATTTGAACAAGTTCTCATGGAACCACTATATCATGATTTCAGAACACAATATGGGATTCTCTAGGTGCTTAAGAGAGCTTTGTATGTCATGTCAGCCACACTGAACAGTTCCATTTCATGCTAGGTAAGGTTCATTCCATCGATCATTCCATCATACTCATACACCAGCTTTTGTCCTTGTATTCCTTAAAAAAATACAGGGTAGTCAACTCTCTTGCTTACACCTGAGAAGTGAGACTTGCTTCTCCATCTAAAGCTATCAAAGATGATTTGGTAAATGGCATCACAAGGATCAGCAGAGTAGCTGGCTGGCTGGTCCATGGTGAATATCACCTTTTGGGGAGATGTTAGATATATTGTCATGTGGAAATCAGACGGCAGTTCAACATGAGAAGAAACTAAATTAAGATATAGGCATACTTGAACTTGCCTTACCAACTAAGGACTGTTGAAACAACTGTTTTGAGCAGCTAATCAGTGAAACAACTGATGTTTTGTGATCACATGACAAAAAAATTACAGAACCCAAAAAAATAAAAAATAAAAACAAATCAGATATCAAACTTACCATACTCATCAATTGGAGCATCATAGTCATAACTTGTTGTAATAAAAGGCCCCCCTGCTGAGCGACCAAAGTTGGTTCCCCCATGATACTGATTAAGTAACAAGCAAAACATAATTATTATATTGCCTCATAGCTCCAATATATTGGCTAGAAGAGAATAGTCAGCAGCAGAATACAAGAGGCCTCATGAAGAAATTGTGAAAAATAGCTTAAACTTCCAATACAAGTAATTACCATGTAATAATTATGGAAAGTACCGCCTTTTTGGTAGAAGCGTGCAACAGCAAATGCGATGTCCTCCACCGGTCTGTGTGGCACCCTTCCGCCAAAAGAAAGAAACCTACACATGACATGGTATTTGAAAGAGCATTCAAAACACTAGGAAATATATATACAATAAACTCCAATAGAACTACTTCAGTTGAACAACCAAAATTGTTGTAGGCAAGAAAACCTTTTAATCAACCACTAGAATAATGCTTTAGACTACAGTAAAAGCATAGAAACATCTCATGAGCTATGATGCCCAGATATGGCTGGGACACGATTTTACACATAAAAAGTGAGGTATGAGATAAAATGCGACATGATAAGTTGCCTATTTTGAAGTATCCGGGCATCATAGCTCATGAAAGAATGAGAAAAAGATGCTAAAAAACTTACCATCCAGTATAACTTTCAGTCCATATCTTGGGCTTCTTGTCAGAATTTGGAGTAAATTGATCACAATAAACACCATTGCAAGTATTGATCTGCAGGATTAAGTGATGCAGTTTTAGTTGCTGATGTCAAAGAAAGGATCTATGGAAGTTGTAGAGACTACTGCTGATTGGTATACAATTTCAAAATTGTTGATTTTTTATCTAAAGATGTGCAAAAAGGACTAAAAGTGTAACGGAAGTACGCGATGACAGAATCTGCATGGATCATCAATTTGTAGCTAAGATGTAGAATAACAGACCCCTAATAAATCACATATATTTCTGTAATTTAATCTCTCAATGAGCAATGGTTCATTGCTAAAGTAATCAGCTGGCTAGGAAAAACAATTGAAATTTACATGTCTAATCACCCAAACTGCAAGTCTTCTCATTTAGCTAAATTTTTATTTTAAGACGGAAACTTCATACTTACAATCGGGTCAGGAGCATCTGCCTGTCTGCACATCACCCAGGGGACACCAGTATCCAACGATGTAGCCATTTTGGCAGCCCAGTTGATATATGACTTGGCAGCTGACCCATAGGCTGATTCAACATTTCCATACTCATTTTCAATCTGTCAACAAATAGTAACATAAATTAAAGACAAAAAAGGAAGATTTTCTTAGCAACCTGAAGCAACAGAAAATAGAATCAACATGAAGTTAAGCTATCCCAACCCCAATGTGTGTAAGAATGGATAGGATGAAACAGCAAAGACAAGATTCCCCAGGAACGATGATGAGCCAAATGGGTGGATATTTTGATGGTGGCATAAAAATTAGAAGCCAAGACATTTTTCTCTATCAGCACACATCTAATGATGATTAATGATTATAATGATGGTGGTGAATGATAACTGGTTTTGACCTCTTCTGCCAAGTCATAAATGGACTCAGTCACCATATTGATTTAGGTTGGGAAAGTCAGCTAAAAAAATACCCAACTAATGTGGCATCCCATTCTCATAATTCCGCAAACACTTGGCTATTCTGCCAAAATATTCAAGCCAATTATGATTCTAGTACAATCATATGCACCATAACAAACCATAACAAATGCACAAAGACTCGCACTGATAGGGAGGCTGATAGGAATTGTCTACTTAGCAACAAACAAAACTACAAAATGGATAATTGAATGATATCTTACCAAAAACAAAAATGAAACATAAAGATGTACATACAGCAGAAAAAATACAGACCTGTGCTAAGATGATGGGTCCACCTTGGGATGCAAAGAGCTTCTCCTGCTTCATCATATCCACGATTTTTGCTGTGAATCGCTGCATTTCTCTCTGAAACAGTGCAAGCATATGAGATGAACAGGCAGTCATGGTAGTTTGGATAATGTGTGGTTAATCATACAGAGTGAAGAACACAAAAAAGCATTAGAGTTTTGACAACTTTGGAGTTGATTCTGTTTAGGATTATTCATTTTGTAATCTGCTAATTCCTAGTAAATCTAACTAGATCATATTTTCCAATCTGAGGTTTAATTAACTAATAAACAGATGCAATCTGCCCTACCTAGCAAACAGGCCTCAATCCTTTATCTTAGCCTTCTCTTTAGACCTTCTGAAGTTCTGATGTTACTATCCACAAGCTTTGAGTTTTAGACGTTCTGGGGATTCATGATTCTTGACAAATTCACATGAACTTTTGTAGTAAACCACAGGTCCACAACTACTTGAAAAACTACATTTTGGTGAACTGGAAAGAGTACCAAGATTTGAAAACGAGGATTCTGACCTCATAACAGCCAAAGTTGAATCCATTATGTTGCAGGTCCTACTCATATATATTTTTATTTTAAAAATTATATTTTTAAGAAAATCATTGAAAATGGAAGATTTGAAAACATCCATGGGGCTTTTTACGGTTTTAAATTTTTTTTTTCGACTGGGATCCATGGGTCAAGGCTAAATTGATGATGATGATTTATGATTAGATACTTATGTATCATTATATCATATTTGTACAACATATATAGATATTATTTGGACCAGCTATATTCAGATAGTAGTAAGGACCTCTCTGGATGCAAAGAAAGCAGAGAGGAGAAAACTGTTCTCTCTTGTGGCATAGATTTTCCCATGTTTGGATCCACCACAGGGAAGAGAAGTAATTTCTTCTCAACTAACTTCTGTAAGTAGGAGAAAAGATTTGCTCCTCAAGGGATCGAGAAAACACCCTTTTCTCTATTGACATTGAGTTTTTTTATGAATAAAATTGGAATAGATTGTTTTTTTGTAAGGTAAAAGCATTGAGTACATAACAAATAGATTTTGTTCATGAAATATCTTTGAAAACAGTTTTGTCCTGAATAGTTTTCTCCATTCGTATCCAAAAGCTAACAATAGAGAATCACCAAACAGAGAAATGTGATTATTTTTCATACTACATAATCTCCACTCCTAGTTTTTTTTTCCTCATTTATATACGTAGCGGGGATTCTTTGCTTGTAATCTTCTCCACATCCAAACCGGTCCATCTAGCTCAGTTGGCATAGGACCATGGTTTGCACGCGGAGGTTGTAGGTTCGAAATTGCACTACCACACTGGGGTTACAGGGGAGTTTACCCGGCTTTCCTCTGGGCCCGGAGGGATTCATTTGGCCCAAAGGGTTCGGAACCCTCCAATAGCAAAAAAAAAGACTAGCAAAACTAATATTCAATGGGCCATTATATTTTAATTAAATGATGGAAAAGGAAAAGAGACCAATTCATAAATTAAATCCACCTTTTTGGTAAATGGGATATCCATTTGCAATGAGTTTATATAACATTTCCCCACTAAATTGCAGTTAGAAGGAAAACTTAACTATTCAAGAAGACATGCATGGACAAACCTTGAAGGGCCCGTTATCCGTCCTGAACTTGATTCCAGGAATGAAATGCAGCCACACTGGAAAGCCTCTGTACAATGAAGATAGTAATATGGTATCAGAGCCAACCATCTATAAGTTCGAATTCCAAGATAAACAACTCAGCATTGGAAAAAAACATATGTGCCGTAAAATGTGCACAGACCGTATTCCACCTAGTAAAACCTCAAAGTTTTGGCAGAAATAGTTAGCTAAGGAGGAAGATTCTTATAATTACATGATCCTTAGTCTTAAAGAACTGAGAAATGCTCCCTCACTTTCAGTTATCATTAGATAAAAGTAAAAAAAAGAGAGAGCTCCAAAAATTCACCACACCCATAATTCCATTCTGCACAGACGTAGGGCCCAATTCGTAAATGGACATAGAGCCCGGCATCTCCGACCGTCTTAACAAACTTCACCAAATTATTTCTTCCTTGGAAATCATACTGCAAAACATTAAATAATTTATCAAATTACTTTAAAGCAAAGCTAATAAAACCTACCTAAAACACATGTGAGATTTTACTTTCCCTACAGAACAGGCCTTTATATATTCTAATCTTAAAAATAAAAAAAAATAAAAATAAAAAACATTTGCCTTTCAATTTTATTGAAACCTTTCTTGACTCACAGTCAAACAACCTAAGTCTGACTACTTTAGAACAAAAATTTGCCGTTGCATTTTTTGTTTCTATTAAAGAGTAAATTTGCCTTGGCATTGAGAAATGTTGTAAATTTGATGAACTGGGACCCAAGTCTAACTCATGCCGATCACCTAAATTTGTGATTTGTAGATTGCAATCTTTTTCTAAAGGCACATTTGTATGGCTGGTTTTTCATTAAAAAAAGTTACAATGGCAAAAATACATTCTTGCTGCATTTGGTGTAGCCACTTTTTCACGAGGAAAAATATAAAAATGAGTTAAATTTTTTTGCATTTCCAAACAAAATTATGTTTCTCCGTGGAAGAGAAAAAGGTCCACAAAATTACTTTTTTTTTTTTTCAGATGTACAAAAACGTGCCCTGAAAGGTTAAAAGCATCTGAATTTATAAAAAGCAATTCTAAACAGTATGTTTTGGTCTTAAAAGTCAGCTATTGTAAACTATGTGTCTCAAATCAGTTTGACTTTTGCTCCATTTCCAGTTCTAGGCAAATGGGTCCGGATAATATAACTCACGCCTACAGCGAGTGAGGTGAGTGGAACTCGACAATGGGCCCACCTACCGAGAATTCGAATCACTCAATTAATGGAAATTTTCAGTTTCTACTTTAATAGAGATAGTCCCACCATAAAATTGATATATAATTAATAATATAAGTACTATATAAAATTATATCAATAACATTATTAAACATATGTTCAAGGTTACGGTGATGGCCAACATTTATATCAATGTAAAATTCGAGAATATCTCACTGAAAGAGAGAGGACATTTATTTTGAGTAGTTTAAGTTTGTGGTAAATATACCCATTTTAAAGGCTTGTTTTCTTGGTAGAATTCAAAGAGATAATATCCAAATGATGTCCATAATATGAAATTTCAAAATCCTTATTGTCATAGTAGCATTTGTAAATGCTAAAGAAGTTGGTATTTAGAGAATTCAAAAGGATATTATGACATTTCAGGTAATTGAAATTTAGAATTCTAATAAAGAAAAATAGGATTTTCATATATAAAGCAGACAGTTGTCCTATCGATATCAGGAATTCCCTAAGAAATTTTATTAAAGAATGAGCCCTAAAAGTTCCCCTCTCTTCATCCACAGCAGGGGCAAACCTATGTACAACAACGCTGGTGCGGCCGCACCCATTAAATCACGTTGTGTTTCAAAAAATTCATTAAAAATTGTAGATCCACCCTCAAAATTCACATGATATACTATCAAACGAAAATCCTATGTCCGCCTCTTATTCACGGAATGCACGAGTGAGACTCTTGTGAGAAGTCAAGTTCCCGGGCAGTTCCATGTTATGATGGAGGCATGTTAATGGCTGCGGGAGAGGTGCCAAACTGCCAATAAAGTCGTAGACATGTTTATTATTCTTTATGGAATGGCCCCTCAATACTTTCTTTCAGATAACAATCCCATCAAGGAGAATTTTCTCCATCTGCCTTTGATTTTTAGGAGGGAGTAATAGATCTGGTCCATATTTCAGATTTGGGATGGTTCAGATAGTTAAGATATATATATATATATATATATATATATATATAAGGCTTAAAGGTAAGTCAGGCCAACAGTGCTTGATCTATAAGTTAAAATAAAGGGCTCTTCCTTGGAAAAATCCTTCACATTAAGAGAGAGAGAGAAGTCTTAGGAAATGAAAGATGAGTGAGAAGAGTACCTGATTCTGAACAGGTTCGTGTAGGTTCCAGAATACATAGGTGTCGATGACATCTAGACCTCCGTCTTTGGATTTCCGGACAAGATCTGGCCACATCTGCAACATCACCACACTCTAAATTATCTGTTTCCTCTACTCTCCTTTCTCTCCTCTTCTTGTCCTTAATAAAACTAAAACTAAAGAAGCAACCCGCTTCATTGCATTGCATTGCACAGGTCATGACTATGAAAGAGAAGAAATCACCTCGGGAGTGCTTCTGGGGTAATGTATGGAACCCGAGATCAAGACCCTGCGCTTCCCATCGATCACCAGCGCCCTGTGGTCGTATTCAACACTGGCCCCATCTCCAATGGATAGTTGCAGAGAGCCACAGAAAAGGAATACAAACAAGAAGAAGGAGAAGGAGAAGGAGAAGGCTTCTCCCATGAGAGTAGCTAGCGTTTATATTTCTCTTGTTCTACAATGAAAGCCTGTTGTTGAAAGAGTAATGGAAAGAGGAGGCATTTGGTGAGGTTTTGATTCCTGGTTTGGTTTTATAAGGTAAGTTATAGAAGGAATGGAGATATCGTGCGCGGAGGAGGAAAGAGGGACACGCTAGCAAAGGGCGGGCGTGAGAGAGGGTGGGAGGGACTGTTGTATTTGTGCCATGCAATTCATCTCTCTCTCTCTCTCTTTCATATTATGAGAGGAAAATTAGATGGGGAAATGATTTCATGCTGCCGACACTGCAGTGGGGCCCAGTTTTTATTATGAAAGATAATGTGCATAGAGAACTTAAGAGGCCGTTTGCATAACTAATCATGATTACTTCTGTTTGGATTTACCAATCCATACGAGGTGTGAAAATGTTGTATAAATAAGCAAAGCCAGCTGTACCATTAGACCAACAAAGCCATTGCTTTACGCGGGCCGCAAAAAATATGGTAAAAAAAAAAGGTCAATATAAGGCTCATAATAACTCTCTCTTGAGAAGATCCTACCAAGATTTTTACGGGATCTTAAAGTGTCATTTATAACCTATTATATTTCCAAATATGCCCTTGTATTTCTATTGCTAGAGTCCATTTGTTTTTAGAAATACCAATCATTAATTCAGTCATGAACTTGCTTCACGAATCTTTCTCATTATTTTTGTGTATCCTATGTCAATAGGGGCCATTCAGATTTGATCCATGATGGGGTTGTAATAGATCTATAGCTTAGGATTTCAGCGCCAATAATAGATCTTAAAATCTAAGATAAACAATGGGCTCCCGCCGGGATTTATTCACTAGCCCACGGTGTTTTAGCAGGAGGGGATGGGTGGTTGGAGCCAAATAGGAGGTTGGATTTTGTGATTCAGGATTTCCATGTGAGTTTTGGGGATGGGCCCAAAACTTTCATGTGGGCTTTGGAGGTGAACTTAAGATAGGTTAGCTAAACTTTGAATATAAAAAAATTAATTAGTAATTTTGCATTATAAAAAAATAATAATATTAAAACATATAAAATGCCTCATTTAGGATTGTCGCTTTAGGCCTCGAATTGTCTCGAGCTGGCCCTGTAAATAAGGTTGTTTTAATGTGTGAACAAGTGTGAAATACTTTCACACTCTCCCACTTGAAATCAATAATAGTCTTCACAGGATGATTGCATTTGATTATGCAATTGATTACCTGAACAAATTTCATTCCCTACTTTTATTTCTTTTATTCTTGTGAGCTCTATAAACTAATAAACCCTAATAACTATAAGTTTGGTTAATCTTCTTTGAATCTTCATAGATTTTGAATGCTACACGAACAATAAAAAAGATTCCTACCTATGGATTTAACTTTTTGCTCTTTTATGGCCCCCAATTCATGATCCGAACCTCTCAACATTCTCATGTTCATATAACCATCAAGTTATTTAATTTCATGTTTTAAATTTTCATAGATTTTGAAAGTTTTGTGAGGTTTTTTTTTTTTTTTTTCAAAATATCCAAGCACATTTATAATCATTAGATATAGTCATTTACTTGTGTGAAAATGGTAGTTTTGAAAAGCATGATAGTGCTTTTTACATGTATAACATTTGTACATTTAAAACGTATTTTCTTATCCCATACATAAAAGACAAATGACTCTTAAACTTATTAACTCAATGGTGCAACTTGAGAGGCATATGATACAAGTGACTTAGTTAAAGGTCTTGCACGTGTCAAACAGATATTTGATAGATTATTAGTATTTTATCTAAGATAATTAAAAGCACATAGTTTGAGTCCAAATTGCACTTTAGTTGAAGTTTCATTATGTGGATGGAATTGTTATATTAAACATATGACCAATTCAATCGTGCATATCACTTTATTGAAATTCAAATATCAATCAATGCCTGCGCAAAAAGTTACATGATATGGATAAATTGCTTCTTAAAAAGAAGGCAAAAGCTGAAATTAGATTTAGTTGTACCTCAGCCATAGCAGCACAAAATATTTCTTATTATAGATCTACTATTAATGTTAGAGACAAAAACATAATTCACCAATATGTCAACTTTCGGTAGTCCTTGTCTTTCTTCGTGAGGCAGCCCATGGTAAACCTTACCTTTCAAGGATTTGTAATCATCCAAGCTCCCATGGTATACCTTACCTTTCAAGGATTTGTAATCATCCAAGAGTTCTCCAAGCTTTGTATACCTTACCTTCCAAGGATCTGTAATCATCCAATCCTTTTCACTTGTGCGCATCTCCTTTTTATAAAATCAGACACTTGTCAATCCTGCTGTAAGGATCAAATTGACCTGCCAACACACTTAGGTTAGAGTGGTGTTGGCACATTAGTCTCACAGATATGCCCAGAGATTAATCTCTAGGTCCTCAAGTGAAGGCATCACTCCTGAACCGTAGCCCAACATGGCAAAAAACAAAAAACAAAAAACAAATAATTGGCCCATTTCACACACTTGGGCTTTCTTGCAGTTGGATGCAGCATTTACAGCTAGTTTGTCTGGAAGCTTTCCACGACGCTGATGGATATTGTGGAGCCATTGACACTATCAAGTACAAAAGACATTAGAATTTGGTAATAAGGGGAAAAAATGTCATGTATACAGTAAGTATATGATCCATGCAGTGACTGAACCAGATAATTTCCTTGGGAGGCCACTATGTGAAAGAAAAAAGAAAAAAAGGAATGGGAAACCGGAAACATTTATAAAAGAAGGATAAATTTCCTAAATTATGAGGGGGTTTTGTTGACAATGCGGGACATCAAATCCAAAGCAATGATTCAAATTCCCTACTTTCATATATGTTGTCCACTTATATTTCCTTTATTCATACATCTAATCCATGTAAACAATCAATCTGCAAAATCCTTTTCTATATGGTGAGAATAATAAGCTCCAATTGCATGCTAAGATTTCTTTTTGTGTGAAGGATTTGAATTGCATGGTAGGTTTTGGGATTCCCTCTCTCTACCCGTTACAAAAGGCTTTCTCAACTAGGCATTTACAAACTTTCATTTCAGATGAACTATATAATAACGGTCTCAACTAAGGTTTATGTGGCCATTTGGCGGCCTTGTATCAATTCCTTTGCAACATACATTAGATATGATTTTTAACAAATTGTTAGATTCCAAATCCCCCTTTCACCTGTAAGTAGTGTCACGGTCGGCCCCACAAACTTCAGCATCAGTTGAGCACAAAAGGCCGGTGCACCGCCCCCGCCCCCGCCCCCTCACAAGAGCATGTTCCTTTGTATACGAAGCCCCCCCCGCCCCCGTGCACAAGAGCCCATTCCTTTGGTGAATTTAATCTGATATTATCCAAAAAAGGGGGGGCCTACAAACTAGGACCCGTTTTTTCCATCCTTTTCAAGCATATTGTCTTTAGGTCATAATGAGATCGAGTCAGGTGATAATTCGATCAGGTTGTCAATTTGATGTAAATGATTGAGGCACCCTCCAAGAAAACTTTATAATAAAGATGGCAAAACTGCCAACAAGTTAAAAGGTTATTAATCTCAATGTTAGAGAATGATTTTATGCTCCCCACAGGCAGCTAAAATCGAATTTATCTTGGATAGGGCCCAATTTATGTGGATAAACCCACTCATATGCTATGAACTAATCAAATTATGTTCTATTCCACTTTTATATTATATGGATTAGGTAGGAGTTCTCTCAGATTTCACTTCAAATGAAGTTATCCAACCATTTGCATTAATTCTGTAGAAATCAAAACTAAAATCTCACATACAACCAATCTAGTGGTGCATGTATCATTCAATTGAAAATGAAATGAAGTCGGGTGGGTTCTACTACAGGACTAATAATGCGTCCGCATGAGAAATAATCAGACTAAAGTGCCCCACACATTATATTATATGGGGCATTGCAAGAAACAAATAGTCAAATATGGTGCATGAGTGGCATGGACACTAGAGAAGAAGATGGTGCATGCATTGCATTACGGTGGATGGGATTGGTATGGGATGAGCCCGAGCCCTTCCGTTGGAGAGGGGCAACGCGTGCTAGGATGTGGAAAGCATCACGTAATCAGGACGCCACAACCAGGTGGGGTGGGTCATATGATAATAATGCTTGGTGTCAGTGGCTCGGCACAAGAACAACACAAGGAGTGGGACACTTAGCCTAACCACTGGTAGCTGGGAAAGGGAGTTGGGAGAGCAACCCACACCGTTTTTTCACTGATATTAATTAGCTTTCTAGACTAGATTCATCTTCAAGGGGCGGGCCATTTGTCGGCCAAACTCGAGCTCTGGCCGAGGGAGAACTTTCTCCGGCTCTATGGAGGCCACATGGGCCCACCTCTGAGTCTTTCACAGTTTCACACGTTTTTATCTTTACATGATATCATGCATATTTTTATCCACATTGAGTCTTTATGTACTCACTCTTGGATTGATTTTCCAATTAGTGTATGGTTGATATACTATTAAATTTTGAAGTTCTAAAATCAAGAGCTAGAATGATTTGATGGGGGCCGATTTTCTTTTTTTAATGATCCTCATCCAAAAACGAGACATTTCTCATCAATCCTTCTATCCATGATAAGAATGCATCAAAGAAGGTTCCATAGAGCGCATATCCAGAATATTTCTCTGACGGAGGTCCGTTGTTAGAAGTGTTAATGGGCAAAGCTGCGACGGGCTAAGGCATATCTAGGCCTAGCCCGCTTTAGAAACACTGGCCCAGGCCCGAGCCCACCCATTTAGTCTACCAAATCGGGCTTTTTATCACTTTTGTGGGCATTTGAGTAACTATTTGAACTAATTAAATTAAATTACATGCATTCCTTACATGGGTCAGTCTTTGAGCTTTCATCACTTAATTATTAGACGGGCCCTAATTACATATCCAAGCCCAACCTAAAGCGGGCTGGGCCCAGATCGGGCTCGGGATGGCCCGACCCATGAACACTCCTATCCGTCATTCATGAGCCCCACCCCTTTCACTAGGGAATTAGTTATGGAATGAATCTAGATAATCCCATCTACAGTGGGTTCACCTACTAAAAACCTACAAAATGAGTCCTTCCACTCTCACATGGGATGCACCACCCAAATTTTATCAGGAAAGGAGTTGGTCCCATTGGACATATACAAAGCAGATGAATAAAATAGAGTGTTTATATGTAGGCTCGTAATTTTCCAGTATGATTATAGTTTCATTTCAGTTAATTCCCCCGTTAATACACTCTTAACTAGCTTTCATTTTATAGATATATCAGCACCTTAGCCAAAGAACAAAAAAAAGTAAAAAATCCGTATGTTTTTATATAAATCATGAATCATATGCTCAAGATAGAACCAACTCCTTTAGAGTAGAGAATTAGAGGTAGCCCAATTGGCTGGTTACCCCATTTCTCATTTGAGGGACTGATCCCTGGCTTCCCTGTTTGCATAAAGCCTTCTTCATGCAGGAGCAAACTTCTTTTTCATGAGTAAGGTTTCTGATGGATCCGAGCCCCCCTGGTTGACTTTAAAAAAAACTAAAAGAACAAAAATTAAAAAAAAGAGTCAAAATTCCTGAAGTAAAATTTGGCCACATTCCACACAAGGAGGGAGCATTCCCACCTAGACTAAATATAATAAATAATAGCAAAAAATAAAAGACCAAACTATTTCAAGTTTTCAAGCATTCCGGTTAGAGTAAGAGTGGCATCAACCTCTTAAACGGGGATCTCTATCTTGCAAATGGCGACGCATATATATAAATTCGGTGTCACCGTTAATTGTGAAAGGCAGTGAAAACATAAGACATTTTTATCATAATTGCTATTTTGGAGCTCATTCACTCCGCATCAACCAACACCCCAAAGCCCATTATAAAGAACTTCAAATAAACCTACAATCGAACAATCATTATATTTCAAATGAAGAACCTAGAATCAGTATCAATCACATACCCTCCATAAGCCCATTCAATATAATATACCACATGTAGCATCTCCTTTTATTAAGTGTGATATATAAGATAACAATATAAAAATTACCTTCATGATAAAACAGTAAGTTCACTAATTTATTTGTGGGACCCAGACCCACCTCAGATTTTCACAGATGTGGGGCCCACCTCCGGTTTGAATATTTCCTGCCCTTAACTACATTAATAATCATCATCGTAGTTAAGACCTATTAATCTTCTAGCAGGGATGTGAACCTGTCCCCAGCTCTTGGAATAAGATGTTAAGAGAGAAAGTGACATCATCCACAATCATGAAACAAAAAACCCTCCACTGCAATAGTAGAGAAATTACCAAAGTTAAAAATAGGTGGGTGGCTGGTGAGGAGAAACAACAAATTATACTAATTCATTATCATTGTTGTAGCCTAATCCCATCGAATTGAGGTTGACTTAATGACAACTACTCAATAGGAGATGCCAAGAACCTCAATTATACTTCATACAAATTCAGAAGAAACTCAAAATCAAACTCAAAAGTCTGAACTAATAACCATAGCCAAACCCTCAACAATCAAAGCGCAAAGCGCAAAGCGCATGAATCACAGAGAGACAAAAGGGAAATTTCTTATAAAAGAACGAAAAAGGGAAATGGGAATCTTAAAATCATCAAGAATTTAATGCATTCTTAGCAAGATGATTAGTAAGAAAAATATATATAGTGTGAAGAGTCATATTTGCCTGAACAACAGCCAAAAGGCTTGGATTTGGCTTTTTTTTCAAAACAAAGAAAGAAAGACAGAAAGACAGACTTATGTCAGATCATCATGGAAAAAGTTGCCATGAATCTTGCTAGATTTGTTGATTTAGTTATAGAGGATAGATACTTGTAAATCTATGAGCCTCATTCATTGTAAAAAACATACCTGTGTTCAAGAGTGAGTAGACACAACAAGGTGATGGAAAGATTATCAAGGCAAAAAATATGGGATATTGCTGGTCTTGGAAAGTAGACCTGTCCTTCTGTTATAAGAATTAGACTCTCATTCTATTTGCCATCCCAGTCTACACATAAATATCTGAAATCGTGAAACACACTAACATATATTTAAGAAAAAATAATTCTACCTAAAAATGCTTCACGCAGAATTGTTAGTATTTGCATTTCTATGGACAGCAGTATGTCCTGTTGTACAAGGTTCTATCATTCATTTGGCATGTGGTTCATTTGCATTGTACAAAACTATAAAACTGTGACATACATGACAAACAAAACTTAAAAACCAATCTGTGTCTTTGAATGAATTCAAATTAGAAAAACCATCAAAAGAGCCACAGCAAGAAACCACTACTAAAGCTCTACCCCACCACACATGCCAGGTGGACATGCAATCAACACTGATTATCAATTCAAAGTTGAAGAGGCAGAACAATATCCAATGGACTGTGTTTTTCTGACGTGTGATACCACAAAGTGAAGAAGAAATGAGATGAATAATCATCCATTTCCAAGGTAAACACATCTCCAGCAATTTGGGGTGCATGAAAGGGAGCACAACATATATAAAAATAAAAACCATTTAATTATTCTAATTCAATAAAAAGTAAAAAGAAAGTATCGCAAACCAGGGCTACCATATTTTAAAAGACTGCGCCTTATTTATTTATTTATTTCTTGAATAGTAAATTTATTAATGATATAAAAAGATTACAGTATAAGAGAAATATACTGCAGAGACAAGCCCAATATCAAAACCAGGGTTACCATAAGCAAACTAAAGCAAAAGGAATAAACACCCTTCACTTGGCTGGAAAGACTGCACCTGATAAGTCTTATTATAAACAAATCAATGTAAAATGACAGGTCCTAATCAACCCCTTTCACATAATTCCATCACACTTTCCACGCCATTTTTTAAAGTAGAAGATTCAACCACTAACCCTTCCTAACTCAAATCATTAAAACCAACCAATGGCAACTGTTCAGAAGAATCTGTTACATGCACACTTCTTTTTTCACAAAAAGCAAAAGAAAAACCTATAGGTTCACTTCGAGGGGAACCCTAGCCCTCCAATAACTCAATAAAAAATTTCTAGAAGATAGGATTCCCCTTTCATTCATCTATGCCATCTTTAAATACAAGATACATGAACTTATAACTACCATAATTTGACCCACTCTCTATAACTAACCCAACTTACCACAACTTCTTCCACCACTCCTACAAATAACTGCACATACTACTCACACTCATACATACAAATATAAAAACTACTCTTACTCATAGGTAAACCAACTAACCTCCCATCACCCAGTACTTTCCCCAAGAGTCGAGAATAAATACCCACTCCTCATGGGTAACTCTCCTATGCCATATGGCCCCCACATAGGAATGATCATGCTTGTGTAATGCAAGGCCACATCATTCCTCCCCTCTTAGACCAACCTTGTCCTCAAGGTTGAAATCTAGGTAACAATCCTCAAAAGCCCGAAATAGAGATATCAGATCTAGGCATGGCAGAACTACGACTTGAGCGATTAGAGATGGAGATAAGCTCTTTGGCTGCAAGTCAAGAACAGACGCTAAAAGAAATGCGGGAGATGTTCGCTGCAATGAACGCCAAGTTCGATAGCTTATTGGCGAGCCAAACTTTGGAATAAAGAGAAAACTCTTTCAACCAATATAAAAATAGTGGAGGACAAAGTAAAAATTGCTCCGGGAAAAGACTTTTTGATGCATTTATTGGTGTGAATATTGGAACAATCCTTTCTAACATGCCTTCCCCAACCCAGGTAGTGGCTCTCCTAAAGTCCCAACAGATCCCGCATGTACGCCTCTATGATGCGGACCATGCCATGCTCATGGGTCATGGC
Source organism: Cinnamomum chago (assembly GCA_038049695.1). Classification (NCBI taxonomy): domain Eukaryota; kingdom Viridiplantae; phylum Streptophyta; class Magnoliopsida; order Laurales; family Lauraceae; genus Cinnamomum; species Cinnamomum chago. Next base: position 9,856,507 of record CP142454.1, on the reverse strand, counting down.
ACTCACCAACACCGGCATTCGCGTCATTGTTTCAGTCCCCAACAATGAGCTATTTGGCATTGGTAAGTCAAATGTCAATGCAGCCAATTGGGTGGCTAGAAACGTTGTGGCCCATGTTCCTGCCACCAACATAAATGCCATAGCCATTGGATCCGAGGTTCCTACCTCCCTTCCAAATGCAGCACTTGTCCTGGTATGTGCTCTTCAATTCATCCATTCAGCACTTGCAACAGCTAACCTTGATTCCCAGATCAAGGTCTCCGCTCCTCACTCCCCGGCAATCATCCTTGATTCATTCCCTCCATCACAAGCCTTCTTCAACCATTTATGGAATTCAGTTTTGGTCCCTATGCCCAAATTCTTAGAGTCCACGAACTCCACTCTCTTGCTCAATGTCTACCCATACTATGATTACATGCAATCCAGTGGCATAGTAATGAGTGATAACTTGATTACTTTTAACTCTAAAGAAGATTCTCAATCGTAGGATGGTTAAACAGAAATATAGACAGTGGAAGTTCTTGTACAATCGCAAGAAAAAGATCATGAAGATGCCATGTGGGTTCCATTTCCGACTTTTGAGGAATGTTACCCAGATTTCAACCTTGAGGACAAGGTTGGTCCAAGAGGAGAGGAATGATGTGGCCTTGCATTACACAAGCATGATCATTCCTATGTGGGGGCCATATGGCATAGGAGAGTTACCCATGAGGAGTGGGTATTTGTTCTTGACTCCTGGGGAAAGTACTGGGCCATGGGAAGTTAGTTGGTATACCTATGAGTAGGAGTAGTTTTTATATTTAAATGTATGAGTGTGAGTAGTGGGTGTATTTATTTGTAAGAGTGGTGGATGAAGTTGTCGTAAGTTGTGTTAGTTATAGAGGGTGGGTCAAATTATGGTAGTTATAAGTTCATGTATCTTGTATTTAAAGATGGCATAGATGAATGAAAGGGGTATCCTATCTTCTAGCAACTTTTTATTGAGTTATTGAAGGGCCAAGGTTCCCCTCCCTTCCCTGCAATTGCTCCCAACTTGAATCATTACAAGGGATCAAAACCGTTTTCTCATGAATCACAAGAATGATTGTTGTATTAATTTTCTTCCATAAATACACAACTTCTTCATAGTAGTTAAATATATACTTCTTCTCAACATGTTTTAAGCGTCGATGATTCAGTAAGCATGAAATGAAATTACGGAACACAATGAAGCGTATTTTAAATCATGCCTATCCAGTGATCATTCCCTGGTGTGGTGACCCTTTAGTGGAAGGGGAATCAAAATAGTTGCAAATATAATTATCAGGAAAATAAAGGCAGGCGACCAAGATTGAGAAATTTTTTGCTTTAATCAGAATATGTTTCCGGGAATGAGAGGAAGATGCTTTAGAAAAAGTAAAAGGTAACTGTTAGTTTGATATTATTCGAAGTAAAGTTTTACTAAAAACTCCTAACTGCTACAAGAGTCATAGTAAGGGGGTTGTGCTCTCTTCTACATATAATGGGTCCGAGATCTGTTACCCTCGCTCAATAAGCCTTTTTTCTTTTCTATTTACTTACTCTCTATTTCCATATATGTGTTTGTCAAGGAAAGATGATTAGATTGATGAGTTTGAATTCATCATAAATCATCATTTGAGCCTTAATCCCATCATTCTAGATTCACCATAAATGGCTCCCAAAAAGGAGTGCAAGTGACAGTTCCAGCAGGTTTTCCTATATGTACATCCAAATTGTCAAATCACATCAGCCCCATTTGGATGCTTGGAACTCAGTTGCCTTGCGTTTACCTATAAATCAAATTACTTATAGTTCTCTACTCATCTGTAATCTGTTAACCCATAACTCAATATATTTCATTGAAAAAAAAAAAAGGTTGGAAACAGTTTCCAGCATTGCTGGGAAGATTCTTGATCCGGATCATAGAAGATGATGAAGTTCCCATTAGCTGCAAACTCCATTATGTTTCATTGGAAGGAAAGGAGAGTGGGGTGGGGGGGAAGCTCCTGATATCATCTAAGATTGGATGTAATCATCAAACCTCAGAACTGCACATGCCCGAAATGGGGGGAAAGCTCCTGAGATCATCTAAGATTGGATGTAATCATCAAACCTCAGAACTGCACATGCCCGAAATGGGGGGAAAGCTCCTGAGATCATCTAAGATTGGATGTAATCATCAAACCTCAGAACTGCACATGCCCAAAATCATCAAACATATTAAAGAACAACTGCAAGGAAGCTAAATTGTATTGAAAGGCTTGCTATAATCACATTCTTTATAGATAAAACAAAATTACCATCTTCTATTCTCATTTTTCACCTCAAAAGAGAAACAACCATATGAAATCAAACCCATAACTCCACTTTCCTCCCAAGAAACCCCAACTACAGTTCCTCTTAAAAACCCCTGAAAAGAAAGCCCCCCACAAAATCCTATAGCCTAAAACCCCACCACCCCCATTACACATAAAACCCTAAATAGAGAAAGCTCAGATGGATTGAAAAAAAAAAAAAAAGGAAAACAAAGAACATACTGAATACATTCAAACTCAGAATGATCACACCTCGTCTTCATGAAGCAGCATGTTGGGAATGCCCTTGTTGATGGGGAAGTTTCGGCCGGTCTCTGGGCAGATGAGAGCTCCCTCTTCGACATGGAGCTCGAGGAGAGCGTGGTGGAATTTCTTGAGGAAGTCATGGGAGTCGAGCATGGAAGGTTCTGCATCATCTGGAAGCTCTGGGTAGCCGAGGGCGCGAGAGGCGTCGACGAGGGCCTTCCATTCGATCTTGGGGAAGATGTTTTTGAGGAAATCAGGGTTGAGATCGACCTCCTTTTCCACAGATTTCTCTACTTGGAGGCGGAGAGGGAAGCCATTGGTAACGCCTTTGATGTTTGAGGAGAGCATGTTGTGTGTCAAAAGCCTCATCTTCTCTCTTTTTTCGTTTTTCTCCCTCTTCTTGTTTCTCCTTCTTCTTCCACTTCAGTCTTCTCCTTCACTCCCTCCTTCACTCCCTTCCTCTTTCCCCCAACTAAAAAGGAACGAATGCCCTAGGGCAATCTTTTATTTGTATTCTTTTTTTAAGTCCAGAATCCAGAATCAGGATCGGTGGACTTAGATCCAAAGGTCCATGTGAATGCTTCTCATTTGGTTTTTTTTTTTTTTTTCTCCTTTTATAAGGGATGTTGGAGGGCAGTGGAGCCGGATAAATCTCATAGTCTTAATGTGGTAGTGCAATTTTAAACTCTCTAATTTCCGAAAGCAAATCGTAATTTTAGATCAAGTGAACTAGGCCTGCCTTAAAATTAATTTTTCTCAATTCACACCCATTGTAAAAGAGAAATTTGAAGTCTATCCATCCGTAAATGATTAAGTCAATCTAAATTTTGTCAGTTGTTTTTTTGAACTTTGAAGTGAATAAATGGTCAGGAAACAATGTTTTTGTTTTTTTTTTTTTTTTTTTTTTTTATTCTCCATGGTTTTTAAATCCTGTATTTGGTGGGCCAATTTTGACTATGAGCACAACTCAAATTGGATTGAAAATTTTCACAAAACTAATATAAGAAGTGGTAGTTGTTCCAGCAGTTTGGATTTTAGATATAAAATAAAAACTGCTTTGATGGGTTTATAAAGAGCAATGCTCTAGTGTGTGACCGTGCGCACGCCTAGGAGTTAAACGTGGTGATCCAAAAGATTTAGATGGGCCTTCCCTTTTAGGTAAAACTTTAAGCCCATTCGATCATCCTATCCCCTTAATTTGAGGCCCACAAGTTAAAAATTTTATATCACAAACAAAAAAAAAAAAAGTGACCGTAAATCCAACAATCCAAACTATTTAGCACAGTGCAAACGCATGGAATTTAGTCACATTGGGTTTGGACTTTGGAGGGGTGTTGTATGTCGTATTCCTTGACCAAGTTGGACCCACTAGGAGGTGCACGCCTCGCACACTAGAACACCAATGGGTTTATAAACTATAAAGATGGGCCGAGAGAGTTTTCTTACATGATTTTGATATCGCACGAACAACTATGTTGGAATTACTTAAACTTGGATAGTTCATAGATGAATGTGGAGTCCAATGGGTAACAGTATAGGAAAAATTCCAAAGATTTATATCAAAATGAAAAAAGGTGAACAAGGATGTGTACACCTCACACATTGGATCACCAACAGGTTTGTTTTTAAATTATAAAGCTGGGCCTAGAGAATTCTCTAACGCCCACCCTTTTAAAGGGTAAATCTCATTGAAGTATTAGTTTCATAAGCTAGATTTTAAGGCCCTAAAATTTATAGTTTTTAAGTGCAATTATGTAATAAATTAATCCAAATACTGATGATAGTAAAGCATTATCAAGAAATTAATGATGGTGAAATAACTATGAAATTGGGTCGCCGTCAATTCAGAGGGTCCGCATGCCTGAGGGTTTGGATCGAACATAAGTGGACCATAATGCATGGTTAAGACTTAAGAAGCCCTTAAATCATAGTTAAAATAATGTGATGGTAGACATGGTACTGAGATTTATAACCAATTCTAACCCATCAGGAGACGTTCTGTCCCCACATCCCTCATTGGAATGCACCTAGGTGGGCTGGATAAAGGAGCACAAACCTTATATCAAGGCTAAACTCTCACAATCTGCACCTTAAAGCATTTTTTTCGTCTCTCCTCTTTCAATTTCTTTTCCTGACAAGCATCTGCATATCTCACTTACTGTTTTTAGCATTTGTTTCATGATTCTACCTAAAATATCAAATGTTGCAAACTGTGAAACATGCATCCCCTTAAATCATTCACCCAATGTTGCAAAATGTGGTGTTTCACATATATGTTTTTCTTGCAACGCTCCCTGCATCTGCTCCTAAACTGGCAACTATGTCCCATATGCACATTACTAAACAGAGCTGGAAGATACTGTACCTTCGGTCTTCCTTCGATAGAATTTGCTGTCTTCGAAATTAGCCAACATATATTTCAAGCCCAAATTACCACAGCATCCTTGTAAACTTTAACTCTCGTTTTGCAATCATCTTATGTGGGTTATATGGTACTTACATGAAATAGAAGAATTATTAGGTGCAAGTGACAACTGTCAACACAAGTGACCAAATCTGACCTGCAAAATTCCCTCTTACTCCGTAGATGAACAATTAGATCAGAATAACTGGTGGGAATACTGCTGCAATTGGAGCATATTCTCTTGGCTTTAAGTCATTTTGACCTCATGATAGAATGTGGGAACACAATGTGATGAAGACGACTTCCATTGAAATTCAAAAGTTTCTCAGATCTGAGTAATAGTAGGGCACGGTGCATCTTTAACAAAGAGAGTTTTATGGAAATTGTCTATCTTGATAAGCAGGGAGACCTTATTTTTGGTTGGAAGATTGATATTTATTCAAAAAGAAGTAAACGTAGATACATCAGAATTGATAATAAATACTTCATCACCTATGCTTAAACATGCTTTTGCGAGATCGTGAGCTTGACAATTGATACTCCTCTTGATGGCCAATAAAATAGCTTTTGTAAAGTATTCTTTTCTTTCCTTGACTTTCAGGAGCGGGGCATAGATTTCCCAAGGAAACACATTTTGAGGTTTTGTAATTGCATCAATGACTACTTTGGAATCACTAAAAAAGCCAACCTTTCTCCATCCACATTGAATCGCTAAGTCCAAGGCTTCTTCAATTGCTAAAACTTCAGCCATGAGAAGCGCGTTCCCGTTCTTACATTTTGCTAGCTTTGCCATAACTACACCATCATTTCTGTAAGCAATGCACCCAATCCCAAGCCTACTAGCTTCTTTGCTTAGAGATACCTGCATCCCCTAAAATCATTCACCCAATGTTGCAAAATGTGGTGATGTTTCTTCCAACGCTCCCTGCATCTGCTCCTAAACTGGCAACTATGTCCCATATGCACATTACTAACCAGAGCTGGAAGATACTGTACCTTTGGCCTTCCTTCGATAGAATTTGATCCGTCTTCAAAATTCGTCATCATATATTTCAAGCCCAAATTACCACAGCGTCCTTGTAAACTTTAACTCTCGTTTTGCAATCATCTTATGTGGGTTATATGGTACTTACATGACATAGAAGAATTATTAGGTGCAAGTGACAACTGTCAACACAAGTGACCAAATCTGACCTGCAAAATTCCCCCTTACTTTGTTGATGGACAATTGGATCAGAATAACTGGAAGGAATACTACTGCAATTGGAGTATATTCTCTTGGCTTTAAGTCATTTTGACCTCATGATAGAATGTGGGATCACAATGTGATGAAGACGACTTCCATTGAAATACAAAAGTTTCTCAGATCTGAGTAATAGTAGGGCACGGTGCATCTTTAACAAAGAGAGTTTTATGGAAATTGTCCATCTTGATAAGCAGGGAGACCTTATTTTTGGTTGGAAGACTGATATTTATTCAAAAAGAAGTAAAAGTAGATACATCAGAATTGATAATAAATACTTCATCACCTATGCTTAAACATGCTTTTGCTAGATCGTGAGCTTGACAATTGATACTCCTCTTGATGGCCAATAACATAGCTTTTGTAAAGTATTCTTTTCTTTCCTTGACTTTCTGGAGCGGGGCATAGATTTCCCAAGGAAACACATTTTGAGGTTTTGTAATTGCATCAATGGCTACTTTGGAATCACTAAAAAAGCCAACCTTTCTCCATCCACATTGAATCGCTAAGTCCAAGGCTTCTTCAATTGCTAAAACTTCAGCCATGAGAGGCGCGTTCCCGTTCTTACATTTTGCTAGCTTTGCCATAACTACACCATCATTTCTGTAAGCAATGCACCCAATCCCAAGCCTACTAGCTTCTTTGCTTAGAGATACCTGCATCCCCTAAAATCATTCACCCAATGTTGCAAAATGTGGTGATGTTTCTTCCAACGCTCCCTGCATCTGCTCCTAAACTGGCAACTATGTCCCATATGCACATTACTAACCAGAGCTGGAAGATACTGTACCTTTGGCCTTCCTTCGATAGAATTTGATCCGTCTTCAAAATTCGTCATCATATATTTCAAGCCCAAATTACCACAGCGTCCTTGTAAACTTTAACTCTCGTTTTGCAATCATCTTACGTGGGTTATATGGTACTTACATGACATAGAAGAATTATTAAGTGCAAGTGACAACGGTCAACACAGGTGACCAAATCTGACCTGAAAAATTCCCCCTTACTTTGTTGATGGACAATTGGATCAGAATAACTGGAAGGAATACTACTGCAATTGGAGTATATTCTCTTGCCCTTACATCATTTTGACCTCATGATAGAATGTGAGATCACAATGTGATGAAGACGACTTCCATTGAAATACAAAAGTTTCTCAGATCTGAGTAATAGTAGGGCATGGTGCATCGTTAACAAAGAGAGTTTTAATGCAATTGTCTATCTTGATGAGCAGGGAGCCCCACCACAGTACATATTTGGATTGCCTGCATGACAAACTTATGCCATGTCACATGCATTTGACAAGTCCTCCATTTGGTATTTAGCTATCATGCCATGTGTGACATTTAACATCTCATCTCAGCAGATTTCACCTTAATGGGGTCCAAGGGACTAGCAAGTCACTGAACTACTGCTGCAAGAATGACAAGACTAAAATTTTTTGCAAACTGTAAAAACAACATATAAACTAATGTAATTCTTTTTATAGAAATAACAGAGGCTTTTAGATTTGACCAAAGATTACAACTTTATTGCAGTTCACTACGTTGGCAAAGACTAAATGAAACATCACATAGAAGACTTAACATCCTTGGTGTAGATGAGTGAATTCCATGATGGATTCCGCGGAAGAAATGTGTCCTGCAATGAAAAATGTAAAGCTCAATTATCATGCATAATATGGTCGACGATTGTGTTAGATAAACAATAACAACATGACCATCGAAGTTGTGTAAGAAAAATGAGCAACTGGAATCCCTCTGCAGTTTTTCTTTAATTCCTCTGCAGAATTAAACTGTTATTGTTACTTACCTACAGCAGTCCCTGATCTGTGCTGTTTCTATTCTTTTTAAATTCTTCCCCATCTATATAACCCGATTGAGTATCTCATTGTATTCTTTGGTTCTTTTGCACATTGCTATTGTCATTTGTTGGCTAAAATACTACTGTAGAATATGATGGAACTATAAAAGTAGGTATTTCCTTTCTTATGATTTATCCATTGAAGATCAAATGATCATTTCTAAGCACCCAAATCTCAAAGGTCTTAAATTTTGATTTGCATATGTCGCCGAGGCACCTGCTTATTTAGGTATGGAGCATGTTGGGGAAGATATGTTTGTGAGTATTCATAGTGCAGAGGGCATTTTCATTGTTACAAGCCTTCCTCTTAAATAGAGAGAAGTACTCTCAATCAAATCCATAATCAAAGTAATCACGCAACCAAAGTGTAATCAAGAAACAAAACCAACCCAAGATGGGTGAAGGCTATGATAAACGCAATATTTTTTATGCATCAGTCCGGCTGCTTTGTATAATAGTGTTCACATTAGGGTAAAATTGGGGGTGACTGTGAGTGCCATTTTCAAAATTATATCAAGTGCAAATCGGTTGGATTAGTTGCAAAATTCGGAATTAAGAAGCATTGGAATCGAAATTCATTAACCTAATAAATGAAAGAAATCCAAAAGAGAGAGAATATATAAGGAGAAGGGGTGGGGGAGAACATACGGAGACGTAAGTGCAGGAGGGTATGATGAGGAGTGAGTGGGCCTTGGCGTGATTGAAGGCCGAGATGCAAAGATGGTGGGCCAGGCCTCGGCCTCTCTTGCTGGAGGGGACGTAGGTGTGGAGGATGTCCAACACCTTTGCCTTTCCTCTATTTCTCAGCTCGTATTCTAAGAAGGCTTCCTTGTCTTTTGTCTCGAACCGTTTCAGTCCTTCGTTGCATACTATCGTCGCTTCTTCTGCTGTTGCCGCTGCTGTTGCTGCTGCTGCCGCCATCTCAAGAAAAATGTAAAAACCCAAGATGAGCGGTGGTTGCCCCTGCTGTGGATGGCAACTGCTTGGTTTTCCTGCAACTTTTTATAAAAACCCAAGTCAAAATCCACCTTGGATTGACTGATTCGACCCAATCCAAACCCAACCCATTTATAAGCATATACCAAAACCATCAAAAAATGAGTATAGGTCAAGTGACTAGTGAGGTCTCTTTTGGGTCAATCCCCTTTTCTTTTCTTTTATTTTCTTTTTTTCAATGGGTTTGGTGGCACATAGGGTTGTAAGTGAGCAGGTTCCCATCCGGGTCATAGTGGACCTGAAACTAAAACCATTAAGGAGAATGTGAAATTGGATCCGAACCTGAAATCGGAACCAAAACTATATATGGGACGGGTCTGGATCTAAGTCCAGATTTAGGTAGAGAATGCTATTAAAAAAATATGATTTTTAAGAGAAATTTTCAAAAATTGAAGTAACATGTTGGATTTCGAGTCCGAACCAAGGTGGGAACCAGGCCCAGACCTAAACTCATTACTTATCGAAGCCTAAATAAGGACTCATACCTGATTTTTAACAGGTCGAGACCTTCGGATAATCGGATACCCATTTATATTTCTAGTTTTACGGTACTTCTTTGAGAACGGTTGTATTCTCAACCCATACTTTTTTTTATTTTTTCTGGAAACATCCAATTGATAGATTTTTAAGAAAACTGTTTTATACTTTATATGTTGTTTTTTACTGGTAAATATAAAAGGTGTTTCGGGTCTAGGCTACCTAAACCTGCCTGAAGGGTTGAAATTTGTAAATCCAGACGAACCACAAACACGACAGAAGTCATCCTACTCAATTACTTGATTTCGTTTTATCACTTTCCACCAATTGATATAAACATCTACTGCGTTATAATTCTCCTTAATTCTCAAACAGTTGTGAGGCCCACCAATTGATATAGTTATTGATCAGACCGCTCAATGATGAAAAATAGTAGCAGAATCAACACAATCAAGCCAACCCTACAATAAGTCCCCGTGGGTATTGAGACCACTTTCGTCAAATTAGTATTTACCAGATACATGTCTCGTAGGGTACAAAAGGTAATATGAAAGCAACAAAACCAAACCAATCCAACAATTGTAATGTCATCCTCATCACTGCCCGCTGCCAGGTTCTCACTCCACTGCCTCTCCTTTGGATTCATATCATGCACAGATAAGCAACGGGGACGACCAAAGAGGTCTCTTTTAAGTACAAAATTATCATACCCACAGTAATCATCTTTTCCTTTGGCAACAATTTAGGCCTTCTGTGGTTGTGCAATCAAAAAGCGAAACATGCTTAACAGAATTTGCATTACAGTTCATGGTATCTAAAGCATAGATAGCATATTCTTTTCTTCATTTCATAACCATCAGGTATAACCTTTTTCTGGTAGGTCCAAGTCTACTATCGTATAAAACCAATCTAGAGTTTGACTGCTGACTGCTTGTTTCAACGCCAATCCTCGTTATGAGGGCAACCCGGTATATGCAGAAGGATTCACCGGAGCATGCATTTGAACAAGGCAACTAGAGATGCATTTCTGCCTTCCTACAGTCGTATCTTCTAGCCCCACACCACCATCCTCCTTACTAGCTCATCCAGAGACCGCCAGATTCGTCTGGCAACACCAAGCAATGCAACCTTGGACAAATTTTTTTTTTTTTTAAGCAATGCAACCTTGGCGATTTTCTACTATGAGAAATGCAGGAATTTCAATGCAACCTTGCAACCACTTTACTGGACCACCACTTATGGGAGGTCCTATAAATGAATATTCCCCTAAACACATGGATGATTTTCTACTATGAGTAGATGCAAGATTTCTAGCAAACGCCTTTAATTCTGGAAGATCTTGCTTTTGTGTAAGACAAGGACTGAAAATCCCAAACCATCCATTTAAGTGAATATTTTCCCACAGCCACAGCCGCAACATGGCTTGATACAGTAACATTTAGAACAGGAAAATAGGATCACACCTTTTTTGTTACTATTTTCCACACCTCCAAAAAGCACAATAAAATGGATTGTTATCCGATCATTTCAAAATTTATATCAGGTTAAACTGCAGCAGATCACAACTCCACAAGCAGGAAAACGAAATGCAGATCATTGAGGCACCTTTTGATACAGAAATGTAGAAGAGTTGCAGGGAGTCCCCATACAAAGTCATTAATTAAATCATAAATAGAATCAGAAAAATTTAACGTAACTTTCTAGGTGCATTGAGTCATATTTAAAAATAAAAACAACCTCCAAGAACTCCCTAGCTTGATCTCTCAATCTGCTCGAGATTGGCCAGCTCGAGATGAGAGAATGATGCCAACAATAAGGCCATAAAGAGCCAAAGCCTCCGCAAAGATGAGGATAAGAATCATCCCCACAAAAAGCTTTGGTTGTTGAGCATTGGCCCTGCAAGAAAAAAAACCAAAAGAAAGAAAACTCTGAGAACGTTTCACTGTAAACTTAATGTAAAGACTAACTATATTATCATTACCATAAAAGTCAATGAAAATAGAAAGAAAACATTTCTGAAAAGTAAAGCCAATAAAGATGGTGGTGGTGGTGAGCCATTTTGTGGTCATTTCTGAAAAGTTTTCCTTCACTTTTACAAGCATGAAAGGTTATTGACTCATATGGTCAGTGCATTGACCAAATATTACTAATGGTTAGAATGATTTAGACATAGGCCCTACAGGGATAGCTCGATAGGCCATTGTCAGTTCTACTAGTCTAAAATTCAACTACATGAGAATTTGGTTAAAGGGAGTGATAGAGTGACTAATAGTTCAGTGCCTCATATTAATGCATTTTTTTATGACGTGGGTATCCCTGTTAAAAACTCCGCCTAAGTTGGGGTATCCTTGACATAGCCGGTCCCAATCCCGGACAAAGGAGGAGGGTTGTGTATTGGGTAGCCGACAACCAGCACAATACTCAATCGGATTTCTTTATGGATTTGAGACCTAATGAAATTTTGGATATCCCTGTTAATGCATATGGTTTTTATCATACTTTCTGTCAAATATATGTATGCATAAGATAATTGGTAACAGAGAGAGTCAACCATCTTTCATCCATGGTGCGCCCAACTCCTGAACAGTTCCATTCAAAAATAGCAACAAAGATACACAGCAAATTACTCGAAAGGTTTCAGTCTCATTCCAAATGAGTATATACCCGAAGATTTTGTGATACAATGAAGATTTTTATACCAAGCAGTTTTAAGCAAGTGATTGTTGTAGGTAGGAGAATGTGTCTGGGAGAGCCAGGTGGTCAAGAAGGAAGAAGAGGAGGAGAATTACTTCCATGGCTGAGCAAACAATTGAGCAGCCTTCTTGATTTCCCCTAGAAAACAATAGTAGCACCTAGGCAACCCTACACCCAGGGGCATGCTTGGCTATGAGTGTCCACTTAGGATGTAGAACAGGTCACAAACGATTTTATGCGCTATGATTGAAAATTCAAAGTGTTACGCCCAATGCGCGCCCTAACTTTCAAAGAGTATAACTTTCGATTAGAGGTTAGATTTGCTATTATGATGTACATTTGTAAAACTCTTTAGTCTTGGTGAGTACTGCAACCTGACAAATCAGTTGCTATTGAAGTTCACAAGTAAATTGATCCATCAGGAGACATTGTTCAGACATTTTAATGCTTTTAGGAATCTAGATAGGCGTTGTGTACTAATTCAAGTGAACTAACTATTTTTAGTAAGTCAAAGTTGAGTTGGTTAATGAGATTTATGGATAACGGTATTGTAAACAAATTTCAATAAATTCATTTATCGAATTCCAAATTCATGAGATTTTTTCTTATCTTTCTAGTTAAACTTCCCAGTTTTTTTACTTTTGGGAGAGGTAGTGATCGTTTCCCATTCATTTAGATGAACCCAGTATGCCAGTTAGTACTAGAGCGATGACTACCCCTAGTTTGATAGAACCCTTTCTAAAAAAATTAGAAAGAAGAAGATTGAGGAAAATGAAAAGCTGCACAGGCTACCATGTGAGACACTGCATCTCCAGCCTGACTCAAACTCACTATGCACCATCTTGATTGTACCACAGGCCACAATGGTGCACCTTACCTCCTCTGCAAATGGTTGCCCTTCTCTAAGAACTTCACATATTAACAAAAATATCAATAACAAAATGACAAACCAACATTTCTGTTACACAATGATGGGCCCACCTATGATCACTCCAACTCCTCCCATGATGACAGCCTCTCATCCCAATTTGTAACTGATTACACTTATATCCACCATTGAATTGAATCACCATGAAGAAAATCCAATTATAACAATGTTGGACTTGGAGACCAAAAATGTAGGATTATGATAGACTGAAACAAGTAATAGTTATCATATTTGCCAAACCCCTAATTCACATCCTAACTGTCCAAGTCTTTGTTCCCCTTCTTGGCATACATCAGGCCCATGCTTTAGAAAATCAAATAGAGTTTTTACAGCACCCCTTTCTAATTTTTGGACGCTTAAGTCTTATTTCAACCTGTAATCATGTATCATCAACTTGTACTCTATTACTTCGCATTTAAGCCTTATTTTAACCTGTAATCAAGTGATCTTCAACTTGTACTCTATTGCTTCTCATTTATTATAACAAGTATACTAATAAGATCAAGAAACATTAAGATACACAAATGAAGTCACAAGTCAAAACACTTTAATTGTTACAAAAGTAGAGAATTTATTATAGAATCCTAGCAAATTCTAGATGGCCCATTAGATAAACTAACAAGCCCCAATATTCACATAAAATTTACTCTAAAAGTTAAGCATCCTCGCTTTTGTAAATGCGTCTTCCCTGCTTTTGAGATTCTTTATGATAGATCTAATCTAGTGGATGACAGGCACCCACAAACTCGACAAGAGCTGATTGCAACCGCAAAAGATGATGCCCATGTAAAATATCAACAGAGATCAAAGCTTAAGCTTTTGTATTTTTCATTTTAACAATGAAACCCACATATAAACAAACATATATATATATATATATATATATAAGACTATAAATTTAGATCTTTTTACTCCACAGAAGCTAAATCTTTTCGCAACAAACCTAATAATATCATTAATCAATACAAGATCTAATCCGGGGGGGGGGGGGGCAGACAGAGAGAGAGATTACCTGACTCCGGCGTCTCCGACGATGCCGATGGCCATTCCGGCAGCCAATCCGGCGAGGCCACAGGAAAGTCCGGAGGAGAGGTGCGCGTAACCGTCGAAGAGATAGTAGGATTTGGCCTTGGGATTGATCCCGGTGCTGATGATGACGGCGATGATGAGGCCGTAGATCCCAAGAACTCCGGCCATGACGACGGGGACGATCGACTTCATCACGAGCTCCGGCCGCATCACGCCCATCGACGCCACTCCGACGCCGCTCTTCGCCGTGCCATAGGCCGCGCCCATGCCTGCAACAAAAGACCAGACACAGATCCAATAAAAACCCTAGATCCATGTAGATAGAGAACAGATCGTGGCCGTAGAAAGAAGAGAGAAGAAGATCGGGACCGTACAGGAGAAGACTAGGGCAGCAGCTGCGCCGAGGAAGCCGAAGAAAGGAGCAGTCTCATCGCCGCTAAAAGCAGTCATTTTTTTATATGGAGGAAGAGATCGTGACCGTAGAAAGCAGGAGAGTGCTTTCTCTACTTCTCTCTCTCTCACTTATATAGAAGTTGGGTTCTGGTTTCGATTCGTCACTACGGAAGAGGAGGAGAAATGAAAAGATATTCGCGCGAATATAATTATTTATAGGAAGTGGAGGAGAAGGCCCTTGGACGGGCACGTGCCAGTTTGAGACCGTGGAGAAAAAGAAACAAAAGGTCACGTGTGAATGCAATGCTTTTAGGATTGTAAACGGGTTCGTTTCGGTCGGGTCCACAATGGACTCATAACTGAAACCGTTAAGGAAAAGGTGGAACTAGACCGAAACCCAGAACCGTTTCGGAACTGGTTTCTTGGCTCCGGAATCAAAATCATATATGGGACGGGTCTGGATCGGGATCCGAATCTAAGTAGAGAATGATATTATAAAAACATAGTTTTTATGAGAGATTTTCAAGAACAGAGGTATTATGTCGAGTCTCGGGTCCACGGGTCCGAACTAAAGTGAAACCGAACCCAGACTCATTTACTTATCGGGACCTAAATAAGGACTCATACCGGGTTTATAACGGATTGAAACATTCGGATATTTAGATAATCAAGACCCATTTACATCCCTAAATGCTTTCGATGACAGTGGGTCGGGTAAAAATAGGTGGGAGCACCGGGTTTGACGTGGGTTAAGGTAAACCCAAACCTGACCCACTTCGTCATGAAGCTAAAACAAAATGTGTTCTCACTTCTCAGCTAATTGAGTTTCCACGATGCAAGATTCCCCAGTACAAAAGTGTATCTTGTTTTTAGCCTTTTCTTCAACTTAATTCGGTGATTAACAATTAGATTGTGATCATCTGATTGCTGCAAATTTAATTGTGCTCCTACTGCAATTAGGCAATCCTAATCACATCTCCGTGCAGAACCCTTCCAACAAAGCAGAATGCTAGGTCTGGAACTATTCTGCGGTGTTCCAGCTTCACAACAAATGAACAGCTTGTTGCATTTCTTGGTTTCATACATGTGGATCCAGATATCTAAAGCATTCATTTGAAGGACCCCATGGTGGATGAAGTACCAAAAGCTTCTAAGATTGTAAATCCTACAACTTGAATCTCTGGCTTACAAGATAAACAGCTAATATAATAGAACCTAATGGTCTGGAAAAGAAGGCCAAAGAATGGCCATGAATGATAAATCTATAGGAATTGTGAAAATACTCCATTCATTGGCAGTGCCCTTTATCTCAATTAGCTGAATTCCTGGTAAACCCTTCGCCACCAAATACAGAGATGAATAGAAAGGTAAGAACAGCAATAAACATGTTGCACACGACCTTACATTTTTGTCACCCGCATTGTTTGTAGGGCTGTCCGGTCAATGGGAGATGGGCCCGGAGAATTTTAAAACTCCAATAGACCAGGCCCAATCATATTAAAATCCAGACCCAGACAGCATCTTTGGACAGTCCTATTAGTTAAAGTTTAAACATCTTGGAGTAGAGATCATTCCAATCTGTTGGGCCCTCGGGCCTGATCCACTAGGCTTGTCACAGCCTCTCATAGACCTCTACAGTACAATACTTAGTCGTGGGCCATGTCAGATCAGCCTTGATCATTCTGATATGACTCTGATCATTTCAAAGTGTTCAGATGACCCAGCATAAGTGCGCACTCGGTAGAATCATGAATATTGGCCAAAGTATCTCTATCATACATAATCCCCTTGTGTATGATCATCCGGTCAGCTGATTTGGTAGGCTATCATGTAGAGGGGCCAAAAACAAAAATCAAAATGGCTGGACCAAATTAGCTGGGCTTGATGATCATCCAACCAGTGCAATTTGAGATTAGCCATTCTATGGGTGACTTAGGAATTAAGTAAACAATAAAAAAGGATAATAACAAAGGTGAAATCCAATAGTTCTTCATATCTATAGCCTTTGAATGCAACCTGACCAGCTTAGGTGCTGAATAATCAAGAGTCCCAAACAGAAACAGATTAACTCATCCAAATATTCTACATTCTACTGCATAATTCGTAAAATGGCCTGCTTTCAACTATCCCTGCTTGAGGAGATCATAGAAGACCATCGGCTTTCTGTAGCTTTTGGTGCATAAACACTGAAACCAAAGCAAGCACACAATTACTAATCAAGAAAAATATCAGCTGACATAATCAATGTAAAATTAAAAATAAAATAAAATAATAAAAAAAGACAAACAATCATGTGAGCCTTGTAGCAGACATAGTAAAAGTAAAGCAATACTTCCTCAAGCTATAAAAGAAATGTAAGTATTTATGAAAGGGAAACAGGTTTAACAGTAACTACTGCAACAGGTATCCAAATGCCCGCCAAGGGCAGGCTACTTGTTATGTAGGAACAGTAGGATACATACTGAGTCAACACCTAAGGATTTCTTTATGTCATCACTTTCCTAAGCATGGAGTCAACACTACACAAGAAAAATGTTAAAGGCCTTGTTTAAAATCTTCCCTATATTCCAAAATGTCACAAGTTAAAATTTGCACGAGCATGGCAAAAGCCTGTAAGAACACAACCACGCTATACCCTATCAGAAAATGGGCCATACGTTCTTCAGTACCTAAGATCACACAAACTTTGCCTAGCAAATTCCATCATCCTATTGTCACTATTCTTTTAAAAACCCTTCCCTTACTACTTGAGTTTTTTTTTTTTTTTTTTTTTAATTTTTTTAAGTGAACGATTCACACTTGTTTCCATCTAAACAATGTATAATTCCCAAGGTTGTTCTGAAATCAACCATTCTTTCTTATATCCTCTACCTCTAGCCGAGAATGATTCTTTTTCCTAAAATCTTTTTGTTGTAAACAGATTCTTTTTTCTTCTAGTTCTTAACATTACTTAGCATTTTCTTTCATTACTATTCCATTTCCTTTGCGACTCTTCAGTCTTTCTTGGAATCCTCCATTAAAAGATATGACTACCTACATGTATCATATCCTTCTGCATGTGTGATGCTGATTTTATATAATTAATGAGAGAGCTTCCATAGTACAGCATCATTCTCAAGGAAAAGTTGAACTTTTTCTCAGTAAATGAGCCACAAGCAGGGGTGTTACTTTTTGGTCAGATAATTGAATCGAAGCTTGTCCAAAAGCCCAGCATCTTTACTGATTAGGCCTAATATTCAGGCCCAAATCAACCCGAGGGCCTGAGAAGTATGGAAAATATATTCAGCCTCATAGACTAGGCCAGGCCTTTAAGGAAGTAAAGGCCAAACCCTGCCCGTTTAGCTGTCAGGCAAGAATTTTGAGGCCTGTACCTACTACCTCCTAGCCCATGGACCTGGAAATTATAAAAAAAAAAAATCCAGCACAATGAGGATTCATCCCTAGTTGCAAGAAGAAGATACTTTTTGAGGAGGAAATTGTTGTTCCTTGGCAATTCTATCATAGTACTGAGGAATAGAGCAATAGAGCTAGGACCTCCTTGACACCTATTCAAGATTGAATGTCCATTTCTTCCCTTCCTACAATTATCTGAATAGGATGCTGCAAGAGGTTCATTCTCTTAAAACTCATAAATACTAAATACCCTATCAGAAAATGGGCTATGAATTCTTCAATACTGGTAAAAAGTTACACAAACTTTGGCTTGTTATGAAGGTATTGAATAACCCATCAATACACTAATTTTCTATCACACGGACATCATATGAATCGTGAAATATTCCCAACTATATGAAGACCATGAACATCTACTTCAATGGTGCTATTTGCATGGGACATGCATTGTTGGAAACTTGGTGATCTTTGTACCTGAATCAATATATCTAGTGTATTTTCTGTTATCAATTTAGATGATACAATAGGTGATATACCCTGTGGTATTGGCTGATAACGGCTTAAATTATGCACTCTTTTTTAACAGACAGTATCAACCAAGCTATACACATTTGATGATGTACCCGGTATTATAGACATCATTTAATGCAACACTCGTTAACCTTTGTCAACAATAACCATGTATAGATCTGCTAAAAGAACCAGAAAGCATGACTGCATGTATACTCTGGTCTCAAAAGTATGAATATGCCTCCTACAAGAGTTGTTTTCCAATCCAATGTGGAGCGCATTTCCAAAAATAAATCTACCAATCTATATGAAATAACTGAACAAAAAAAAAAAAAAAAAACAAAAAAAAAAAAAACAAAGGAATGAGAAATTGGAACTAATCCATACAGGTCAGAACACCACATTGTACTATCAAGAAGATCTGTAATGTGGGCCCACTTCTCATGAAGATGATGGGATCGAATCAGTTCTCAAGTTGATGATATTCAGTCCCAATTTACAGTAGAGATAGAGCAGAAGCAGATGCACTGACATGCAAAAGGCCCACTACTGATCTAGGTAAACCGTTGGGTCATAAGTAGCCCCATGATTTGCAACTGGCTCAAATATCAAACAGATCAGAGTGGTATTCACACTTCTCTGAATGCTCATCTCAGATTTTACCATGGGATAAAGAAAATGACTGCAATCCAACAGTGGGTATCGCTCAGTATTTAAAATGTAGATGCTAGTTACCAAGATCGATGGGATAAGGCTAACATGATGATGATCATGATGAGGGCCAATTGCAATTTACACCTAGGAGTCCCACAATTTATATTTCCTCACTTGAATTGTAACTTACAAACTTCTGTCAAATGTATCCAAATACCTTCTCAAAGAAAATATCTTGTCTCCTTCAGAACTGTTCAGGGATTATAGTAAAAGTGTGTGAGAACAATACATTACCTGCATTGCAAAAGCTAGATGCAATAAAGTTGCTTCAGACCATGGTGGGCCAATAAACTGAAGACCAATTGGCATCCCTGACTTGTCATATCCAACCTGAGATTGATACCAAAGGATCAGACTAGCAAACAAATTGTTACATAAACAGTTAAACCAGATAAAAAAAATGAAGTGGGCTCTACCGGAATGGTCACTGCAGGCAACCCAAGAAAATTTCCTGCAATCTGAAATCTCACATATGCAGCTGCAACAATAATACACATGTTGAGTGGCCAAAATTATAAACCGTGTGAAATGTGTAGTTCACATCCTCATGCTCTTATGTTTTAATTGTTATAGAAAAAGAACAATGTGTAATGGTTGGGTGTTGTTACCTCCATTTATGTAGTCAAGTTCACCATACTTCAAAGCATCATTTTGGATTGGGTATGCAGTTGCACTGTTTAAGGTATAAGAATATTTCCTTATAAGGAATGCATTAAATTATGTCTTCTAGAAGCAAACAAACTATTCAACATTACTTGAGAATACAATGGACAAGTTATTCCACATTTTACATAATTCGTAATTGCGATTGAGCATTAATTTAATAAAAAAATTCAATATTTTTTCTAAATGTAAAAATGAGAAGAATATGCGAGATAACAGGTACACAGTCAGTAAATCAATTCTGGCCACAGGAAAAAAGGAAAGCAATGAATATAAATCTGAAATATCATATAGTCATATATATCCAAATTGCATAGCTTTGTTAAAGTTTCTCCAGTTTTCTCCCGATTAGAATTTTTCCAGTTGATATATCCAGTCATATATATCCAGTTGTTCACATTTGGATATTGAATATAGACTTTGTTCAGAGAATAATTGTATAACACGTTTGCATTGCAAACTAGTGCCCAGGTGCTTTCACTTCATGCATTTTGTTGAGTGGAGCTGAGATTTCAAGATTAACTAAAATTCTTCAGAAAAGCTTGTTTCTCAATGATCACAATAATATTTTTTTTTTTACATTAATTGAACATCATGTTAACTTGTTATTATGCAAATTCTTTCTTGTTAAATTTGTCCACCATGTTTCTGGATTCTGGCTTCATTGGACAGACTTGTATGCTGGGTATTAACAGATCAAAAGTTAGTCATAAAGTAATCTATTGAAAAGAGGCACAATGCATCATGTGAAAAAAAAGATATTAGAAATCGTTGAACAATGCAGCTCGGCCTGGTTAAAATCTCGAAGAGCTAGAGAACAAGAGCATGACATAGCTCATCAGATTTCTCAATTAGAAAATCCAGTTGCCAAAAAAATGATTTTAGGGAACGTTTGGTAACATGTGAGGAATTGCAGATTTGAGGACTCTTCATTGCCTCTGTAATAGGGATTCCTCATTGAGGATTTCACATTGAAATGCGTATAGCTGAGAAATATTGGTATCGGCATGGAAATCCACAAAAGTAAGGATTTCCAAATCCTATTTTGGGGGCCTTGGGGTTGGGTTATGTTTGCTGTGTTGGACCTGCAATCCTCAAAAACGAGGATTTCCACTGGCCCAAATCCTCGGAGAT
The DNA here is from genome assembly GCA_038049695.1 of Cinnamomum chago. Classification (NCBI taxonomy): domain Eukaryota; kingdom Viridiplantae; phylum Streptophyta; class Magnoliopsida; order Laurales; family Lauraceae; genus Cinnamomum; species Cinnamomum chago. Next base: position 9,835,505 of record CP142454.1, on the reverse strand, counting down.
ACATGTGTTATTCGGTTCTCCATGACTTTTGTGGAAAACCGGTGAGGACTCACTGAGAATTTGATTGCCAAACGAAACCTTAATAATATGGTATTTTTTTATTTGACCCCTTTTCTTTTATGTTCTCTTGAAATAACCCTTCACCTCACTTCACTAGTAAAGTAAATTTACCAAACAGGTTAGGAGTAGTCATGCCAAAAAATATAATAAAATTAATTAATTATAAGATATCAAGATTTGATTGTTTTCAGGTATTTTTCCCTATTGCAATTACCATTTTATGATTTCTTTACTGAGTGATTTATTTACTTTCCTAGAAGGACAAAGATTCTATAAATGTTGTTTTGATATTAATAATTTAATATCATCATCATCATCATCAAACCCCTGTCCCAACAATAATAATTTACTATAGTGTTCTTTTTCCTTTTTTCCTTTAATGACTGGTAAATAAAATAAAGTTTAGACTGGTAGAATGATTAGCTAATCAAAATTATTAGCTAATCTATTGAATATTGTACCATAATAAATATTACAAGCTATGGTGTGATCATTGTTGGGCTTTTCGACATGGGAGAACTTCTCAAATGCAAAGAGAAAGAGAGAGAGAGATATGGAAAATTTTAGATTACCGATATGAGAATCTTTATAAAGTCTTTCAAAATAATAAGGCTAACCCCAAAGAATGTATGCATCTTCTTCTCCAAGGCAATTTCCCTTCCTCAATTACCACTTAATAAAGGTTTTGGGTTTCACAATGTAAAACATCTTGTATCGTCTCTTGCATGTATAAGGTATTTCAAGTTTTATTTCCTTCTTTAAGCCTTAAGGTTTTGTCATGCATTTCTTCCTTTCTTGTCTATTCTATCCCCACCCATCTCTCTTCCATGTTTTGTATGGATCTCTCAAAAATCAAAGTGCGATATTGATATTGCAATGGTGAATGATCCATGAAATAAGACAACAATGGCATTTTGTAAGGAGGGCTGTGTCTTTATTTTCTCATAACTATCCTATAGGAAATCCTAGAATTTCCCGTATCAGAGATCCAATTTTTCCATTTGGGAAGAGCTTGGAATATTTTCCATATGTGAAATTCTATATTCCGATATGAGTATCTCACTTTTCTCAACTATCAGCCAACACGTCAAACGAGATCCATCATTTCAGTCCCATCACATGTAATACATGGGACTTGATATTTCCCAAATCAGAGCCCTTTTCCATATGAGAAATGGAAAAAAAAAAAAAAATTAAGGGCATTTTTTGCCCATGTCATGCATATGAGACTATGAGTCACTTTGAAGGAAAATATAAAAAATAGGTACTTTGAGGGAATTTCAGAGTCTATGAGGTATTTTCGGGGAAATATCCCTTGTCTAAACTTGCACCCAAGTTTTATGAACCCGACAATACAAGTTTTAAGGGAAAAACCCAGGAAAAACATGTCATACAATCATGAGAATGAACTTACATAGCATGTGCGAGAGTTGAAAAATAATACAAATTAAAAACAAAACTTGATTTAGACATAGAAGTTCCTTGATCTGCTTTGGAATCAAATTAAGTATAAATAATACAATTGGAAGAACCCTAAGTCATGAGAGACTAATTTAGCATCATAGCAGAGGATATAATATGGGGAAAATACAAGATACTGTGTATTATTCCAGTGAAGTAGCCAACTGAATCATCAACCTAAGCATTCAGTGATACTGACTGATAAAGCAATAATATGGACCTATAAAAAGTGGCATTATCCTTGAATAAAGATGAAAAATACAAGGGATGTTCATATAAAAACAAGAGGATTTTACGGGTAAAAACCCCATAGGACCCCATACCATTGATGAGGTCCCAGAATCACCCTATAGACGGGAGGGGTCCTCTTGGTGCGTTTTTGTCTTCTTCTTTTTTCTCATTTAGCGATATGGTCGATATCCACCATTCTAATGGTCGATATCCACCATTCTGTGGTGGTTGCTCTTGATTTGTAGAACCCAAATAGAAACTAGGTTTTTCTCTTTTGGTTTTTAGTGTTGCTCCAGAGCGGTGGATTCGGCCAGGATTGTGAGAGAGAGCATGAGATGGAAGGAGTGAGGTGCGTAGGCGGAGACGTTAAGGAAGTGAGTGAGGCCGCAGAGGACGATCCGAATTAAAGGAAAATCCATGAAAGGGGAAGATGGAGGAGCATGAGACGAAGTAAAAGAGCTCGAGAGGGATAGATAAGTAGGCAAGGAAGATGAGGAAGTCGCTCGATTTCCGGCATTGAAGGATGTTGTTGAAGGTCTAGAGGGTTTGGGTTTCTTCATTTGTGTAGACGCAGCGAGGGAAGGAGATAAAGACGACATTTTCGATGAAATGCCATTGAGAGAGGGAGGGAGGGGAGAAGAAAAGGAGAGAGGGGGCGGGGGGGGAAGAGATTCAATGAATCCAAACATGTAGAGGAGAGAAAGGGAGAAAATGGAAAGCTAGGAATTCGATTTGTCTAACACAACCTAAGGGGAGTGAGAGGAGGCGAGGGCGGAGGATCTGCAGGTGGACCTTTAGATTTTTTATTTTTTTTTCTGCGATGTGGTCGATATTAACTATTTTGCTGTGTTCAGCAAATAAGACAGTTACATATTGAAGAAAACCTGACTGACGGAATGGTCGATATCGGCCATCATATCGCTAAATGACAAAAAAAGAAGGCAAAAACGCACCAATAGGACCCCTCCCGTCTATACGGTGATTCTAGGACCTCATCAGTGGTATGGGGTCCTATGGGGCTTCTACCCGTAAAATCCTCTAAAAACAATATAAAATGTTACCATTTCAACATTATTATCAAATGACCATCTTGTGAGAAATAGACATGAGGTGCAAACACTTAAGTACCCTGTAGTAGGTGTGACAATGACATCAGCCTTCTTAAAAATCTCCATATGTAATTGCATTTGGCGGTTCCTGGAGAAAGAATATGAAGGAATATATTAAAATTATCATGAAACAATAACATGACAGAATATACTAAAATGCACTACAATTGCAAAAAATTTCATACCATATGCAGTTGGAATACATTGGGTTTAGCAACTTACACATGTACATACATATACATCACATCCACCAGAATAAAAGAACATTACTTTAACAGTGCAAATGGTAAAGTGCAAATGGGTTGGCCAATCCAATGTGTTTCAGGGTCAGACCTAACATGGAGAAGAACCATGGATCAGGTTTGGGTCAAGCCATTTAAACCAAGAGGAAAACCCAACCTGACCAGATGGAAGACATGTCCCAATTATATACGTATATGGAAGACATCCACATTCCAACGAACCCAATGTATCACGATTGTACTAAACATATCAAGGCTGATTGTTATTTGGTAAGAATTTGCAACCAAGGAAGTTACCATGTTTGATGAGAAATCAGATGATCAATTGGTAGATTTTTTTTACTAGAAGAGATTAGTAATCAACCTAGACTTATTTGTGGAATGTTGGACATAATTCGCACAGATGTGTTGTGAAACAAGATGTTGATCATTATGGCCAAGGAAGTTACCTGGTGTCATCAGAATTCAGATGATCAACTGGCAGATCTTTTGACTAAAGGAATAGCAAGAAGTTGAATTTAGCATATCTGTGGTAAGTAGGGCATGATTGACATCCATGCTCCAACATGAGCATCAAGAAATATATTTTATATCGTTCATAATTTCTTATGGGTGTTTTTATATTTGTGTGATATCTCAGGGGCTATATGTAATGTCACTGTATAAAATATAGGGGATCATCCATCACAATACATGGTTAACCCTTTCCCTCCTTTCTGTCTTTGTTTCTTCTTCCTCTTCCCTCACATATAAACCCATATATAAATATATTTTTACTGAATGGGATGTGCAAAATACCTTAGTCTTTGAGCATTGAGATACTCGTTGCTGCTAAAAGAACGATAGATAGAAAGTCCCACTCTTGCATCACATCCTAATTCCGCAATATTCCTAGTTCAATGACAATGTGTGAATAAGTGAAAATATTTCTGAACTATGGCCAAAATAAGCAGTATGATGAACAGAAACCAGAATATTTTAGTGATGAAAACATACAACTTCTCAAGATAAGGACCTAATGCAGCAGTGCATTCAGATGCAATTGTAGTATAATGAGCCAGGCGCATGGCTTCGATCTCTGGTACAGTCACCTCCACTGTCTATGCATAGGATAGTAAATGCTTGGCCAGATCAGAAGTGTAGTATTAACTGTAGTAACCAGCAAACACACTAACATATATCTTGTGCATCTGATGACTTTCATCTGTATATTTGACTTTACAAGTGCTCCATAGATAATAAAAGTCAATTGTGTTTACATTCAAATAGAAAGACAAAAAAGGATTTCTGGAAGGCACACCAGAGGTGCTAGTTTACATAAAAGCCTAAGATTAAAATTAATAAAATAAGCACTAAAAGACTATACCTTCCATGCATAATGTTCACATAGTCGATCCAAAGCTTCTTTACAGCAACTTCTAATCTCGTCACTGCAATCGTTAAACCACTGCTTGATCCAAAAGAAACACAAAAATTAACTTCTGCTGAACATGGTTAAATTGAATATAATTCAAATAAAAGAAGAGAAGTAAAGCATGTATATCAGAGTGTGACGTTTTTTTATAGGCTTCATAAATGGACCACAAACCTCCCCATATTTTGCCAGCTTCAAATTGGAAAGAGAGCTTGTGGACTTCAGCACTGGAAAACTCACTCTGGGCTGGTAAGTTCTCAAAAAAGATGGAAGTGCTTTAGTCAGGAGCATCAGATGCATCATGCATGGTTATTTTCTTCACAAAATAAAAACTTAAAACTGATTCTTTATGTTGAAAAAATAAGGATTACTAAATTCATTTTGATGAAATGGAACAAAGAACAGTTGTTAGAATATAAATCCGTTCGCACTTGCAGGTCCTCAATGGGGAGGTGGCGGTACATAAATTAAAACTTTTCATATGCTTAAGTTCTTATATTATGTAAAGCAATTGCCATGGATAACTGGTGGAAACAGAGGGTTGTAAATGCTCTGTCAAAAGTGGGGTCCTGGGAATCCAGGCTATGTATATGGGACAATGCCATAGGAGTGGCGCCTGACTCAAGGTACTGGCTTTTGGTGGATTCTGTCTGATATCATTTTTTGAAGTGACAGAAAATTCAGTTCATAACACCTGCCACTACAAAGAACATAAAAATTTTGAAATTGGTCTAGTACTTATTTAAATGGTAAATAATTTATTAACCCAAAAAAGAAAACAACCAAAGAAAGGTTAGACATCGTACAAAATATTGCAAGATGCACCACCTTTAGCCAACTCATCAGCTTTCACTAAATATATGCTTAAATACAAACCCACCAACTGAAGAAATAAAATGAATTTCCTTGACTGAACCGGTCTGCTACTTTTATAAAATTAGTAACTAATCAATTCCAAATTTAAAAATATGATAAAAGAGAATGTCTCCTAGATTTCAATTTCATTTTGTACCCTGTTTCAGTTTGATTTCAGATTGAGACATTTTGGCCTGTTTGGCATGGAAAATTATGAAAAATTAAAAATATATATAAATTTGTAAAATAGTAAAAAGTGAATAAAGTGTGGTATATATGAAGAAGGAAGTAGGCCACCAACCTAGTTAATTAAGTCCCATTGAAATAAACTACATATATTTGGGGTTTTAGGCTAAAGCCCTATCCCCATTCACAAAATACCTTAAAAACTTGAGCTTCTGCACTAAATGAATGGTACTTTTGTTAATGAAATCTAAATGAAATAAAAAGGTATATATTCGCACGAGATTTTACTGAAATTCTCCTGTTCGGTGGAAATTAATGGATTTGAGCAGTAACTCAGATTTCAACTGAATAGATCTGACTTGCAGCTCAAATACTTCATGGAGTGTTATTTGGTCTGGTGCACTAATGGCAACAAATAATTTTGGCCACTGAAATAAATCAAATTTGCCTACTGTGGAATATCAAGAACTACTGAAGGAAACAAGTATTTTAGGGTTAGGGATTAACTCACCATCAAAGAAATAGACTGATCCGATGGAAGATGACCACTAATGGCCGCATAACTGAGAAAGAAAAATAGCTTAGCTTGCAATTCCAGTCATGTCCGGGACTAGAAAATGAAAAAAAAAAAAAATTATAATGACATTAAAGCGGAAGAAACACTAACGCAATAAATGCATCTTCAACAGTCCCTGCTAGTATTCCAACCATTCCAACTGTCCAATTTAGAGGAACGACACTAGAAAAATGAAAGCACATCTTAGAATTGCATCAGGCATCAACTCTGGCTAAAAACATGAAAAAAAGATAATCCCAATGTAACTGAAACTAGTTTATACAAATTACAATATTTACCCCGAATGAGATATGCGCCCGAAAGTTGGCTTAAAACCAACAACCCCACACAGAGCAGCAGGCATTCGCACAGAACCTGCACCACATTACAATGTCAAAGTTTGTACAGTCTAGCAGAATGCTCCAGAATGAATGCGTGATGCAAATGCAACTACCAGCCCAAGTAGATTGGTGGGATGTGAATGGGACCGTGTGGCTATGAGGTGGGAAAGTTTCATTCTGTTCCAATTACCCTAGGGCTGTTCATCCAAGCACAAAGAATTCAGTGGCTAGAATAAGTTGGGCCTAGATTACCAGGCTAGATGTATTGGATTGGTATGAAACTTGATACACTCCCTATTTACATGGTCCTTTTCATATCCAAATCACCCAAGTGAGTTCCATACTCTCATGTCACATAAGGTTGAATCTTGTTAGATAATTTTCCTATATTATATATATATAAAAGAATTCCTTCTGCGGAGCACCGGTGCTCACGATAAGGTGAGCACCGCGTTCCAAAACACCTAGAGAGAGAGAACCATATGCAAATGAAACAATGGTTTGATAAGCAACTCTAGGGACAAATTGGATGACTGCATTGGGGGGGGGGGGGGGGGGTTGGCACTTTTTGAATAACGGGTGGATGTGTTAACGAAGTTCAATCATGTATAATTATACATGACTGATTGTTTGACCACTACTAGGTGGGTATGAGAAGGTCAAGGCATGAATAAGTGATATACACCAATAATCATCTTTGGTGGACTTCCATTTGGTGTGGATTCTAATTTTTAAGGCCTCAAAATCAACGGTAGAAAAGGTACTAAGAAAAGGGTGCCTCAGTCCAATATTGACTATAAGCCCAAGAGTGTCAAATTGGTTGAGTGCCAATTCATGGGGGGTCAATGCGAGTGAGGAGATTTTCTTGATCATAATGGAGGCCCAAGTAGGTGCCACAAGTGTAGCTCCTGTATTGTAAATGACCGACGTATCTCATGAGAATATTTTTGCTTACATATATTTATGTATAATATATACACATATATGCACATCCTTACATGTGTGTTAAGGGCTTTGGTTTGGTTGGGTTGGGCTGCATTTGAGTTTTAAATACGGGTTGCATTAGATTACAAGGGTCGCAGGTTGGGTTGGGTTTATTAGGTAAAACAAAGGGCATTCTAGTCTTCTAGCTTCCCTTGATGTTTGTAGAATCAAGATAACTTTCATTAGTTAACTTTGACTTAAAAGAATTATAACAAATGAATTTAAAAATAAAAAATTAAAAACCCAAATAGGAATTCACAATTCATCAGGGGCTTCTCAGTAGATAGGAAAAAAGGATTCAGCTATCAATAACCCTAAATTTATTTTAACTAAAAGAAGAGTCTGTCATTCTCATCATTAAAAATGAATGCAAGTCAAGACAAGCTGAGCTTAGCCCAACTTGAGCTTGGCTTGAACATGAAACAAGTTGATAAGATCTCTAAGTTAGGCTTGAGATTAGATTGACAATGCATAACAAGCTTGAGATCGACTTGATCATACTTTTTGGAGCATACACTTAGGTCAAAACACATATAGGGCCATTTTCAAGAATGGCCTGGCCATTCTAAAGCAAGAAACGTCCAGGCCTGTGTGGACACACCTAGATAGATGTCAATCATGGAGAGATGGGAAGATTAAACCATGTAGGCACGACCTATCTCTGTGCAAAGAAATGGGAGACATTTGATCATTGGAAGCACAGTGTTGAGGGCATCAAAGTTAAGCAATTCATCGCAGATTGGATGAAGTCAATGCGTGCCAAGTTTGCAAGATCAGTCTAAGCCTTCAAAAACTTGAATGATCACCAAACCTGGGAGTGCTAATTCAGAGGGGAGGGGGCCGCAGGTGTACCCAACTGGCCAGGATGTTCCATGACTTAAAACGACCAACCATTCCTAAAAATTCACACCCACAGGTAGATGATTTACACAGACACTCACCCAAATGAGCACCATTAGCAGCCAACATATATCAAATTAGGAGGATAGAAACTAGCAACATCAGCAATGCAGTTTGGTCTTCAGATAATGTCCAATTCTCATGTTACTATACCCCCTCTCCCCCCCCCCCCCCCCCCCCCAAATTGAGTTTTCATTAGATTTATATATAAAAAATAAGTTAATTGTATTATGTACTAAATATATTTAGAATTATACCCCATTAACCTATTTATTAAAAATCTGGTGTATATAGACGCACTAAGCTGAGCCAAGGAGGATCTAACATAAGCTTGACTTTTGAAACAATCATGCTGAGCTAGAACTCGAGCCCAATCAAGCAAACAAGTAGTTTGTGAACCAGCTTTTAAACCACCATAGCCTTATGCCATCATTCTGTGTTTGGCTTTGTAAGTTCTACTTACTAACTCAAATATCAACAATGGTTATAGTTCGATCATTTCTAACCTTGCATGAGAAACACCAGTCCATCCTTTACCAAACGAAAAGAAAATAAATTATCCTCAGTGGAATGATTGATGCTAATGGTTAAGTGGAAACAAGACCAACAAGAGAGAATCTCAAAAGCACAAAACTCCTGGTTTTACCATGCCCATTGTTCTTTACAAAATGTTTACCTCCTCCATCAACACCAAGAGCAACGGGGCATAACCCTGCAGAGACAACAGCAGCAGATCCACTGGAAGAACCTCCTGCAACCTTGCCAGTATCATAAGGATTTCTAGTAGCCCTGTGTTAGATCAAACAAGGGCAAATCCCATCAACTACTGTCATGCAGCTTCTTCTACTTTCCATTCCTAAAATATAAGATAGATGCAAAAATACCACAAAAGTAAGGAATATTTCTTTTACTAGTTGTCTTACCCATAGTGAGGATTGATCCCACTTGTGCCAGCACCAAGCTCATGCATGTTAGTTTTCCCCACAAGTAGAGCACCACAAGATCTCAAACGCGAAACACAACATGCATCATCCACACAAGGTCTCAACTTGTGCAGCCATTTGGTACCACCTAAAAGAGCCATTGCATTGCATAGAAGAATATGGAGGGAAACAAATCGAATAAATAAAAGAAAGTGAAAGACATCATAAGATGACTTGAAGGAGAAATTGGAAACTCAAACATAATAATATGAATCACCTGTGGTTGGATAGGGCATGCAGTCTATCTCATCTTTAACGGCAATTGGAACTCCATCCAAAACTGAGATTGGTTTACCTAACAGAATTGAGCACACACAAGCTAAGAACAAATTAATACAATCTGAAATACTTCTGCATTTTTTAATGGATCACAAAACATCAAATAATCAATTCTCTAATATATATATATATATATATAATTATAATTTTTTAAATGGGGCCAGCTCTCCTAAGCTCAAGCTTAGGATAAGGTAAGCTCAAGCGTGTGGTGGGGCCCACCTGGGGACCCACATGGGGATGGGGGTGAGGGGGATTTCAAGGACTCCCTGGGATCTTCCTCTCTATAAAAATCAGCCCCAAATGCGATTTCTATCATTTCCATATGGGCCCAAAAGTTTAACGGTCAACGGTCCATTTGGATTGAAACATAGTCGATCCAACGGTCTAGTAAATTCGGATCTAACCGAAAGTAGGTGGACATGTGTAATTTAGGAAAGTCATGTGTTTGGTCCATTTGGATGGACCAAAGGTGGGCCCCACAAGCATGAGCTTACGAAATTTTTTCTTAAGCTTGAGCTTTGGAGAGCGTTGCTCTTTTTAAATTATATGAGGGTATATATTTATATATATATATATATAATTTTTTAATTTTGTATATAGGTAAACAGTAAATATTCTGTCTTTATGCACCATACATAATTAATGCAGGCTAACCTAAAACAAGTATGGCCGAACCAACTTCCTTAGTTCTCTATTAAATCACAATGCACTCATTCATGTCTCCACTCAAATTTATCTTCACTTCATCAATCGAAATAGTTGAACTGTTGAAGTACCTGTCTTCTCTTCTCCATTGTTTTTTTACTCACCTTTCACACCTCTTCCCCTCACCTCTTCTCCCATCCCAACTCTCCATTGCAGCGCCAGTCATCAAAAGGGAGACTCCAATCTCGTTGGCTCTCTTCATCCCTTCACCCAACCCCTGTTCTCCGATCCAAGAGCATCAAACTTGAGCAAGAGAGAGCCCAATCCTCAGCCTTCATCGCGGCAGCAGGCGTAAATATTCTTCTTCTTTTTCTTTTGTTTTTCAGTGTCTTTTGGGATCTTAGCAAACGGATGTAAGGATCAATGTAAACTCGAGTGGGTATCATTCCTTTGGGGAATCCATTCACAGTAGGGTCTTCCACTTTTGGATGCTATGAAAAAATTTGTATCTTATACCTTGCCCATGTTCTTTAAAATCTCAGAACCATTTTCTCTCTTTAATCCAAACCCAGTTGATAATGACGACGACAACTACTCACAGTCCAGCCATCAATATGGACCGTGACAGTAATCTAAATGTCTGTAATGGCTAAGAGAAAACGGTATACAAACTGTCTTGGAAGAGCTTGCATCAAATGCCACACACATAGCCTATACGATCCTGAATCATGTAACGCTGGGAATTGAAGATATCCTAAGGCCATTTGGCCAGGCATCTGCTGTGCACATATGTAAGTGGGCCATGACCTGTAAAACCCAAATGTTCAAAATAAAAGCCCTGTCATGTATTAGATATGGGACTGCCATCTTGTCATCTGAAAGACAAGTAAGTGATCAACCTGATCATGAACCCAGCTTTTACTGGACTGAGATTTTTCCAATGGCCAAAACATAAGACTGCTTTTATTTTGAATAGTTTGCGTGTTATAACTTTGCCCTTTCTGCAAAAAAAATAAAAAAAAATAAAAAAAACACCGTTTTTCCCAAAAAGAAAAAAGGCTCTGCAGTGCTGCGTGCTGATGAATTTATATAAACTTGAATATCGAGTTTCTAATTATTCACAGCATCAAAGGATCCACACCCGTCTTCATAGCTTCAGCCCTATGCCATCATGCTTGCAGCTGGCTTCTTGGAACTTGACACTTTGTCTTCATGCAAACCCATTAAGTGTGTGGCTGGATCTTTTATGAAATCATGGTCATGCTCTCTCGAAACTTATGTGTTTGGATAACTAAGTTACCTGTGTGTCAGTCCAATGTTCATGGCTTCATTAACATTGACGGTAAGTTACATAAAAAGGGTTGACAACTTTGAGCTTTGGCCTTGAGGTAATTATAATTTCAAGAGCCATGTATTTTCATTTTGTTATGATTAATATGATAGTGCTGTTGTCATTTCTTCTAGCCATAGACAATATACTTATCAGTTTGTGTGCCATTTTCAGGAAGAATTGCCGAACAGATGCAATATTTAGGGACGCAGCTTGGAACATGAAGCAAGTGCATAATGAGATTTATGTCTTAGGCGTGTAGTGGAGGTGGATCTTTGAGAACACTTTATTATTTAGACCAATGATCTGTTGTTTTAAACTTTGAAGTAGATGCTCAGAGCACTTGCACAGTTGCACTAGAAACGATTGGATATCTGATTGTGGGAATGAATGCATAGACAAATGAAAGAATATTTAAATGTTTTACATTTATGCTTTGATAGCTTTGTTTTGCGCTTTAATTACATCAATTATATGTTTTGATTAATGGTTATGTAAATTTCTTTGTTTTCTTTCTTTTTTTCCTTTTATTCCTTCTTTTTTCTTTCCCTGTTTTGGATTTTGCCTGCAGCTAGAGCGTAACTATTGACTAAATGAGGCTTTAGTTGTAACTATTTGACCAAAGGCTTATGTAGTAACTATTGACTAAACAAGGCATTAATCGTGAGTTGTGACTATTTAAAGGACCAATAATACCATAATAGGCATTTTGGGCCCATATTGGACCTGATTCTAAGTCTCAGGTGCCTACTTATTAAACTCTAGGGAATCACAGTAAAAGAGATTTTATCAACAAGTATTAAATAGGTGAATTGCGAACCCATAAAAGCCACTTTCTAAATTTAATTTATTAGAGCCATGAGTGGGCCCTTTGGGATCTTCACCTTTAATCCTTCCTAAAACCATATCGCCATTTAAAAGGAAAAGAAAAATATAACAGAAAATACAGATTAAGAGCCGGGTACCTGGTACTGGCCGGGGTCAACCCAACCATGCCCGATTTGTTATCAGACTTGTAAAGCTCAGGGTCGAGCTTGACCTTGGGCCATGTCAATACCTAGCACAACCATCCCGACTTGCAACCCTACTCGTACGCAAATATTATTAAGATTGGATATCTGGTCTTAGCTTATCTGTTTACTTGAGTAGAATAGAATAAACTGAATCCAAGAAGATTCTCACCCCACCCCCCTCCCCGCCAGATTCTTTACCACTGCTCTTTTACCTATGTCAGTTTGTCACTTAGTAGTTTGTATCAGAGAATGATTGAAATAATGGTTTTGGCTAGATTAATAGAGTGCTATTATACATTGCCTCGCCTATTCAAAATTGATTGCATTTAGGAAGGGAATAACCTGAAAAAAGTAACTGTGCTAATTTATCATCATCAAAGCCATAGCCTATATTTGTGGATCAGCTTTGCAACTTTCACTTTTCCACTCAATCCCATTCCAAATTAATGGTTGGACCTCTGTTGATGTATAATCTGCCATCCATTTAAATAAATCTCCATTGTGGATTGATAGGGTTTTCTCTGATCATAATTATTCTTCACAACATAAGTAGCCAAAAATTCACTTGATAGCTGGCTTAGGTAGGAAATTGGACGATTTTATCCTAATAACGACTCGACCCTATTGTTGCAATTGATGGGATAGCCCATTTTCCTTGCAATTGATTATGGTTAAATTTTAAACTTAAATGAACCTTGAACACCACGTGTTGTAAAATGGGGTGATGGCATGATGGGTGGTTTTGGGGTACACAGATTAGTAGCATTATCATCATAATTGATCGATGCCATCAATTTTGCTCTTAGTTAGTCTGAAAAATCGAATTGTTATGATTATGCTTCTTGTTAATAAAATAGGCAATAGAATGGAGATCACTAGATGATCATCATTGGAAAAGTAAATGTTCTAATTAGAAAAGATAGTCAACAAGTACCCCTCTCATAGCGAAGAGTTGACTCAGTGGCTTGCCGTAGAATATCTTCAACATAATGATTGATGAAAAATGACATTTCAACGCTACCAGTGGTTGACTCCTTGACCATAGCTATAAATCTTTCTGCTACCTGTACAACTAAATAATTGATAATTCAGGAAGTGTATATGGAAAATCATCTCCATACACAAAATTTACTGGTGAAAGGATCATATACCTTAAGGGGAGTAGTTATACCCGAACTATAGGCTCTTGAATAGTCTTGTATCGTCCAACGATGAAAATTGGAAGCTGGATCACTCAATACTGTTTCTTGTCCTAGAGGGAGGCAATGCATTGCTTGCTGAACTTGTTCAGATGGAGACAAGTCAGGTTCTACGTATTTACCTTCTTGCTCTTTAAGAACTGCATCTGCAGATTCAGATCAAATATAAGTAACAGTGATAACAGTTAAACAGATGTCTGTATTTATAACCACTCAAAAATGCTTAGATCTATGCATACAGCAACGAAAAGGAAGAATCGCACCTTAATATCATAAAGAGGGTAATGAAAATGACCAAAAAATGTGCAAGGTTTCCAAGAGCTGGAACCAGCTGATTAAGAGATTCATTTTCTAAAAACATCTTACCTTCCCAAGAGTACGTAGGTAAAAACACAGGTGGCTCCTCAAATTCAGCAAATGAGATAAGCTGCAGAAACCAAAGCCACTTATAAGCAACCAAGTGAAAACAAATCTTTGATAAGCATTGAAACAAAATGGCCACCTATCAAAAAAAAAATTGAAACATTATGGTCCAGAACACTATTGCAACCTAAACTTCTTTAGAATGTTTAAGTAATTCAGATTAAAGATTCTACAAACGACGGCTACGAATGCTGACAATAGTGGAATAAAATAAGCACCTACCAAAGAGGGAAAAAATTAACATGAAAAATTTCAATAAACTCTCATGCTTATTGTAGCACACTACACTAAACATGCTACCCAGATGCAGAAAAGGAGACATCCATCTTGAACATGTCTGCCACTTCGATGTTTTGTACAGAATACATACACATTGTCCATGACGTATTCATGGGCAGACCTACATATGTGGTCTTGGGGGGATGGCTGCCCCTGCCAGATATGGGTCCACTTCTGGGTTCACATCAAAAATCCACATGAAAATCATGGGTCCACTCCCAAAATCCACATAGAAATCAGGGGGTTTGGCCCCAAAACCCAACTACCTGTTTTGGTCCACCCCCCTCAAAGGAAAATCCTGGGCCCACCACTGGCTGTACTCCTTCCATATATTTGTCATATTTGGCTACCATAATACATAGTAAAAATAGCCATATAATCCAGATTTAAGAATTTAATATGAACAGACAATGAGGTTGTACTCAACAGCCTTGAATTACCAGTAGTAACACAGACGACTACAAGCGAAAAGTACAAGGTCTCGATGAACTAATAGATGAAGTCAAATACAGGGCAAACAAAAGCTACATAGGAAAATCTCCACTGATCAAGAGAGAAACACACTTGAACAAGGAGCAAAATGGAGACAAGTCAGTACAGGTTTTATAACCCACACTTTTGAAGTTAATAATTTCCAGGTTTTGGTAGAATAAATAAACTAATAGTATCTTACTTGGATGTGAGTACAGATGTCTGTTAATTGGATATTGGAACATATGTGATATGTCAAGTATCTGTATGGTTTCAAATGCCAGATTTAATTGAAACCCACATCATAAGAATGAAAATACATAAACCTAGAAGTTCCCCCTCGAGGAGAACCATTTAATGACTTGAATTTTCACCTTGATGATCTCATATATACAAGCATGTATACACTAGTTATCAGGTGCGCCCGGTGCGCAATGGGGGTGAGACCCACCTGATGGTCCATCTGCGCCCCCCGCCCCCCAAAAAAAAAAAAAGTTCACCCACCGACAGTCCACCTAATGAATAGAAAGATGATTTCCTATTTTGATTCTTTATTCCATTTGCTTGTGTTAATTTCTTTACAAAGTTTTTAGCAATAATTTAGTAGATTCTATTGAGGATCTTTAAAAGCCACTAATGTTTTATTAGAAAATACTTTTTTCTAATTTTATTGACATTAGGATAAGTTAAAGAGCTTTAGTTTAGAAAGCTTGTTAAGATGCAAATTACTTAAAACTACATAGGCAAGTAAGACCATGAAAGAGTTAGGGACTCCCTGATAAGATACGAGATTGGTTGCATTATGAAATAAAATAGAAAAGAATCCTTTACGAGTTGTTGTTGATTTTGTTATGACAGAAATCAGTTAAACTAATTACTTGGAAATGTTTACTTACATATGAACTGAATGGATTCCAATTGTCCTGCTACCTAGCACAGTCAGTAAGGACGTATAAGAGTGCTCTACATGGAGGCAGGGAGGCCAAGTTTGAGCCAGTTGTGCACCGTACTTACCATGATTGGGAATGAACCTTAAAGCCAAACCCTGATTTGTAGTTCAAGCATCAAGAAACTCTATGATAGGGGCTTGTCTCTATGAAGAGTATTAGGTAACTAACAAGGGTGATCTTTTTGGAAAACACATTTACAAAGGTGATTTCCTGATGTATGAGGTAGATTGATGTTTCCTGGTACCATGTAGGCAATGGTGGTGTCTTAGAGGTGAGGCCTCTCCATAGTTACAGGGTTCTTGCTTGGAGGATTCTACTTTTTGCCATTCTTTGATCAGGTTTGGATGGAATTGAACAATAGGATTTTCAGAGGCACTTCATCTTCCAACCCAGGCCCAAATATTGGTGATTGGCTTAAGAGTGGCAAAGTGAACGTTCATAGTAAAGTAATTTTGCAACGTTAAATTGAATGATATCATATGCAATTGGGAAGCTTGCATGATGTGCGGAATGCACAAGGAGAAAAGATCAGCTCCTTTGGTTCCACCGTTGGATGGTGTCTTAAAGTTTAATGTAGAGGAAGCCACTAAAGGGAAACCTAGATAGGAGGGTATGGGAGGTGTTCTTTGCAATAGTGTTATCTAAGCCAGTGGGAGTAAAGGATTTCAATGAGCAAAGGTGTTAGCAATTTTGGAAGCCCTTTGGATCTTCTCAGCCTCTTCTTTGGATAGTTTGTTTGTTGTGAGTGACTCATCAAATGTGATATTCCTAGGTCTCCAATGAGGTGTCAAGGTCATGGAAGTTCCAGTTTTATTTTAATGAGATGAAGGAGTTAACCACTCAGCTTCATGTCATTTGCTCTCATGAGATTAGGATGGACAATGGTATGGCAGATTTCCTAGCTAAACAGAGGATGGGCAGGGTTATTGCTTGGGTGGGTTCTATTACATAATTTGTATGGGAGGGGTATAATGCTCTTGTACCCGGTTTAGGTTTTTGTGCTCTTTATATTATCTAGCAATACATAGATTACACTTGTACTTCTCATAGTATTATATTTATTGTAAATGATAAAGAAGATAATCTCAGACTAAAAAGAAAATTACAACGGTTATTTTTTCTTCCAAAAAAAATAATGGCAACGTATTTCTTGCAATTTTTTGCACAAACATCTTAAATAGATTAAAGATATATAAAAAAAAAAAAAAACCATACACCAATGAAAAATTATACTCTCTATGAAACTTAAAGCATACGTGAGTCTATGACTAACAATTTCTACTTCTAACTGTGAAGATCTAAAGTTAGAATTATAAAGAACTGATGGCAAAGAGAAACAGGGAGTAAGAAACTTCAAAACAATACCTTGTGTATCAGATTATCCCTCTTCAGTATATAAACCACAATTGGACCAAGAATCCAGGACTCCAAAATCCATGCAAAAATCTTAACCACGAGTCCAGCAAGGCGAGGAGCTAATTAAGTGCGCAAAATCAAAACATAAAGAAAATGAGAACTGCAAATCCAGGGCTAACAAATATACAAAGTCTTGACATTCATTCCATGAACATTAAAACCCAGGGCGTGCACAGACTACAGGCATGGGCTGTTGTAGGTCCAACACCGCATATCAGTTCGCATGTGTGTGAACTTCTGCCTCATGCATCAAAATTTGATAAAATCTAAAAATAGGTCAAATGTAGAAAACTTTTTATCTGTGAACTACAACATTGAAATGAGTTGCTTTCATTCCATTGATGTCAACATCCGAACAAGAAAAGGAAAAGGAAATAAAACATTAATAACAAATAAATGCTAGTAATAAAAACTAAATAAAATCACATTTCTAAAATTGGAACTTGAATGTGCCAATAAAGAAGTAAGAACATATTATTGATCAGTATTAACCAACCTCCATTAACATATTACTACTAGAATATATAGAAATACATTATGGGAAAAATGATTAAAGAAAACCCAGCTCTAACTGGTAGAATGGCTGTCCAGAAAAGCAAAGTAAAATGGGATGGATCCAGTCTTACAACGTTAATATCTAATTTGGTAAGCAAGATCTTTACAAATTTGTACCATGTACAAGATCAATGATTGGCAATACATCCATACGATGATCCACAACATAATTTGAAGGGCTTTCACTCATTATTAAATGTTGGCCTTAGATTCAAGTTTTCCCAAAGGTTGTCTCTAATCATTAAAAATAAAATAAAATCCTCCCAAAGAGTAGCTAGGGTCATCAACTGGTGAATACTGTGACAACACAAATACACTCCATTATCAATATACTAGGAGATGAATTCCTAGATGCTCAAACTCAAAGCAGATTTCTAGACCTTCATTATGGACATCCATGTTCCAATACCTCGTCCACCATCCCTATAGCTACATTGTCACTTATCCAGATTATCAAGCACTAGGCCCCACCGTAGATATAACATGGCCCAAAAATCAAGTTGATCTAACAATCTTAATTTTGAGAATCGACAGTCTAACTGACAGTTCAAAATGAAAATTGGCAACAGTTCACAAATGGTTTCTACTCATCCAGTGAAATTTTGTTGTTGATCTGATGGTTAGCAATTAGCATCATAGACATCATAAAAAACATTGGGCTACCGTTAATGAGTGTTTGTTTAAGATTTTGATCGATTGATTATTTGAAGCAATTTCAACACTTGTACTCAACAAGTGAAATTCCAGTTATCTGATGGTTAGCATCATTGAGATCAGAGCACAAACTGGACTACCATGGATAAGTTTCCCGTGGAGATTGTGATCAAAATGTCAATTTTAAGCAACTTCCATAGAAAGATTTACTGGAATATTATAAAGATAGTGAAAATCGAGCTACTGTTGACAAGTGACAATGAACAATGCAACAATCTGTCAGTTTTAAAGAATTCCCAAAACATGTGTGTGAAGAATGAAAATTGAGGACCTCTTCTCAAAAAAGTGAAATCCTGTTGATTGATAACTAGGATCATCGAGGGCAGAGCAATACTCTGGCTACTATGGATAAGTGCACAGGGGAGACTGCATATGCAAATGTTTACTAGAAGAATGAAATTAGCAACATTCCACAGAAGTCATCAACAAAAGAAGTGGAATTTCATAGATCGGGGGCTTAAGATCATTGAAATCAGAGTGAAAATTCAAATAGAAGTGACAAGTGCCTGGTGAAGACTGCTATCAAACTTTCGATCTTAAGCAATTCACATGCAAAGCTTTAGTAGAAGAACAAAGATCAGTTATCGGCCCAACAAATGAACTCTACTCAACAAGTGGAGTTCTGCTGATTGGCAGCTAGGATCATTAAGATTAGAGCAGAACTCGGGCTACTATCGAAAACATGTGGTGGAAACGGCAACCAAACAATCAATTGTATGCAATTCCTTATACGATAGTCAACAACTAGGATCATCAAGATCATTTGAAAATTGGGCCACCTTACACAAGTGTATGGTAAACATTGTGATCAAACTGTCAATAATAAGCAATTTCTGTACAAATGTTCACTAAAAGAGTGAAAAGCGGTAACAGGACACAGGTACTCAACAAGTGAAATTTCATTGATAGAAACATCGAGATCAGAGTGAGAATTGGGCTACTATCAGTAAGTGTCTGCCGAAACCTCAATCAAGCAGTTGATTTTAAGCAACTCTCATGCAAATGCTCATTAGAAGAAAGGAAATTGACGACGAGTGAAATTCTGTGGATCAACAGATAGAGATGATCAATATAAGAGCAAAACTCGGCTACTATCAAAACATGGCCAGTATCAAACTATTGATATCAACCAATCCCATAAAAACATCTACCAGATAAAAAAAAATCAAGAACATTCCACAACTGGCTTGTAGTGATCAACAGCTAGGATCATCAATATCAGGTGAAAATGGAGCCACTATCAAAAAATGTTACTGTAGACACAGCACTCAAACAGTGAATTTCAATCATTTTCCAGGCAAACATTCACTGCAATCACAAGCACTTACTACAAGAAGGTAAAAAACCAATCGAAATCAATAGAACGCAACTTCGAATCCATAAGCAAGAGAAATCGAAACACAAGTACCTTTGACATTTGCTCTGAGATAAGTCTCTTTGCTATCAGGACTGAGATCGATATCTTCTATGGGTTTGTAAACCCTACCTCGAGTGCCGAAAAACCCCATGTGGCTCGAGTTCTGATAGTTGAGAGAAACAAGCACCGGTCAGAAGCAGCTTTTATAGAGAGAAAGAGAAAGACAGAGAAGGAGAGGCGGAGAAGGCGAGAGAAGAAGGAGAAGATTATAATAACATTAATGAAATGCAACAGATGAGAAGAAAAAAAAAGGTAAAGATAATGCTGCATGCCTCGTCTTTCAAGGAAAAGGAAGAGGAGGAGAGAGAGAGGGAATCTAGAAGAGGAGGTGAGAGAGAGTTTGGGCATCGTTTTCTTATACGAAAGGAAACAGGCGACACGTTCGAGACGGGCCATCTGTACGCTTGGGGTTGACGGAGGTTTGCAAGAGATTGATTAACTGGACATGGAGAGCATACGCTAAAAGAAAGTGGGAGAGATGAAAGGGACGGCTACTGCACCTCTTCTTTCTAACGGATTCTGATTTCTTTCTTGAAAGTTGGGAGAGATGGATTTGTATGTTTGTAGCTTTTGCTTATAAGGGAGGAGTGTGGGGTGGAGACTCGCGCTAAAAAAAAGACCACGCATGCGAAGCGCCAAAGTTTTTCGAGGATAATTCTCTTGTGGTAAAGAAAATCAAGAGGATTTTAAACAAAAAAAAAAAAAAAAATTAAGTGGCCAATGCCCCAAATACGAAGTTTTAGTTAATAGTGGGCCAAAATAGGAAATCCATATAGAAAAAGTAACTTTTTTCACTTTTTTTGTGATCGCATTCTACCTTCATTTTCTAACATCTTCATCTTCTTCCTTCTTCCTCGAGTTTTCGGTTAAAGGAAGAGAGGACTGGAAGATCTGCCACTTACATTTATTTTTTTGAGAAATTTCTCATAGAGAATCCTTTTGGAAAAAAGCTCTTGCAATTTCAAATCCAAATTTCTAGAATGCTATGGTTTTGTGTAACATCACTTGAAACAAATTTTGCTAAAATGAAAGAATGGATTGGAGGAGCAATTCAAGAGCTAAAGATCTATGCTCATTTGTGCTCTAGGCCAAAAAAAAAAAAAAACCATGCCCATACAAAAAGATACCGATTGCCTTGCCAACAAGAAAACCAGAGATGAGGAAGAGAACAAGGGCAACAGCAATTCACATGATGCACAATCATTCGACAACATTTATTAGGACCGAACCTTTCTTAAATTGACCAACCCACCAACAACATTTTTAGGGCCGATAGATAATTTACTAGATTAGATCCTTCAATCATCTCTTCCTTTAATCGAAAACTCGATTAAATGAAGAATGAAGAAGTGATGTCTACTCAGAGTCGCAATAAATCCTTAACACGGAAAATGAAAGTCGAATGCGACCACAAAAAAAATGGTGAAAATTTTTAATTTTCTTTTCGAATTCTCTGTGTGGTGTACTACTAGCTAAAGTTCTCTATTTGGTGCAACTTAAAGTTACTTTTTTAGTAAAATCTCTCTAAATCAAAGATTAAACACTGTGATTTTTTCCAGCCACAGCGAAAATTTGTCAAAACAAGATCAAATCTAAGAAAAGACATATCGCATTACAGCCACATTTTCCATGGAAAAGTATGTTATTTTTTCTATGAGTGGGGCCAATTACCCAGGGGTGGACCTAGGAGGGCTGTCAAAGCCCATGGCCCACTATAAATCATAAACTCCTCTCAAAATATTACTTTTACTCCAAATTTGAGATGCCAAGGTTTTACTGCTGATGAGCAAGTGAAGTAGTGGATTTATTAGTCAAACTAACAGCCCAAACCTATAGTCTTCTCCATAACTCTTCCTCGCCATTTTTTTTTATTATTATTATTTTGTTTTGCTAAGAAACTCTTCATTATCAGATTATTTCCATCTGCTTGTTCCTTCTCTCTTCTTACACATTTTTCAGCTTTTAATAAAAATATATCCTTTTCTAGAAAAAAAGGAAAACTAGCTACTTTCATACTAGATGCAAATGTGGGTTGAGATAGCTACATCAGATCAACTTTATTTGTCTGATTCGGGAGCGACACGAATTAATGAGCACTTAGTTGTAGGCAACTGCCCTTATCTCTTTCTCCGCAATTAAGTTCCGCTTGCATGGAATTGACGTGTGGAAACTTCCGCATGTGGCCATTCTAATCAAATTGCCAATCACACTCCACAGGAGAAAGTTTCCACGTTGTTTCTCCCAACGTTGAGTGGTGATAAAAAGAACAGAGCTGCACCCCCACTCCTAGAATTTATAATAGTTATTTCAAGTAGTTTTTTCCCCATCGAATTTATTGTAACGTTGGAATCGATGACCACTTAATTTTTAGGGCTCAAATAGAGATGATAAAAATCACAGTTGTGGCTGATTTTTTACAAAGATAAGGGTGCGAAGGAGTCCTTGAAATCCCCCAATCTCAATCCCCATGTAGATCTCCAAGTGAGCCTCATAACATACTTAAGCTTATTTTATTCTAAACTTGAGTTTAGTAGAGACTTGCCCATGGATATATATCAAGCTGCAATTGACATAATTCCAAATTTGTGAACAAGTGAAGTAGCGGATTTATTAGTCAAACTAAGAGTCTTAACCTATCGTCTTCTCCATAACTCTCCTCACCAACTTTTTTTTTTTTTTTTTGGTTTGCTAAGAAACTCTTCTTTACCATATTATTTCCATCCGTTTTTGTTCATTCTCTCTCTTTCTCTCTTCTTAAACCTTTTTCCGCTTTTAATAAAATATATCCTTTTCTAGCCAAATAAAAAATAAAAAATAAAAACTAGAAACTACCTATTTCATACTAGATGCAAATGTGGGTTGAAATGGCTACATCAGATCAACTCTATTTGTTTGACTTGTCAGCGAGACTAATTAATGAACACTTAGTTGTAGGCAACTGCCCTTCTCTCGTTCTCCTATTTTAACTGCCCCCTCTTTCTCCCAATTAATGAACTTTCTCCTAATTATTGAACACTTGGGTGTAGGCAACTGCCCTTATATCTTTCTCCGCAATTAAGTACCTTTTGCATCAACCATAACATCGACCATATGTTTCTGGCAAAGAAAAGCACCTTTCGCATGGAATTGACGTGTGGGAACTTCCGCACGTGGACATTCTAATCAAATTGCCAAAGAGTGTCCACACTCAATAGTAGAAAATTCTCCCAACGTTGAGTGGTGTGAAAGAATAGGCTGCACACCCACTCCTAGAATATATAATAGTTATTTCAAGTAGTTTCTTAATATTTGAAGGCTAGAGTTTTCCCTGTTAGCTCTCCATCATAATAGAAAGTCAAAAATTTTGGAAAAGAAACTTCTCAATACTAGGAGAGTAAGCAAGAGAGAGACTGTGAGCGAGGGACGTCCACCTTTGTAGACATGTCCCACAGCCAATAGCCTTTGGCATGCCCAACAGGTCAAGTTTCCTTAAAAGTTCCAGCAATTAAACAGGTTCTAAGCTAATGGAATGAAGCTGTAACGTTGTTGATGGTGAAATAAGTTCTGCGCATTGGACGAACCATAGGGGTGCTGACAGGGGCCATCACCCCCCAAATCTCGAAAAACCTTCTTTAGGAAATTTTGTATTTTTTTACATCTGGCCCCCGCATAATTTTTATAAAAAAAAAAAAGCTTCTGTACATTTTGAAAACTACATGCATTTTTTTCTTTATATGTGACCCTCTCAAAATTAACTTTTTACATAGTGCCCCTCAAAAAAGAATTTCTAGGTCGGCCCTTTACTCTACGCCACTAGCTGGAAACTTGCATAGCTGAATGTTCCTCTCCCATTTTACATAGAAGAAAATGGAGTAATATTTCAATTATGAGAACACTGTATGAGAGAGAGAGAGAGAGTGAGAGTCGATGAAGTGAAATTAGAGCTTCTTCAGCTGCAACTATAATTGATGGTTCGTGAACTTGCTGAAGAATAGAAAAAATAAAAATGGTAACAGATGTGCTAACTTTTTTCTTTTCTCAATCTTCGTTCTCAGAATTTCCCGGACAAGTTTTTGCAATCACATGTTGCATTGATTTCGCCTACGTTTTGAATTTATTGGATACCATGACGTGGTAATATTGAAATAAATTTTGACTGCAAAATTATCAATTTGGAAAAATGTTTGAATACTTTTAAATATTTCACTTTCTTGAGATCTTATGAGGAAAATGTCATAGGAAATAAAATAATTGTTAAATAGAAAATAAACATATAATACCATTAAGAATAACTTCTAGAGGTGCCTTACCTTTTTGTCCTTTTTTATCCCACTGTTATTGTGATTTTCTCCCAATATTTTTAATTTTAACAAATTTTTTTAAATATCTAATATTATTTTAAAAAAAATACTATTATGGGTACATCCCATGGTATTATTAGAATGTTGGGGTTTTTCCCCTATGGTCACCATTAGCCATATATGGGAATCCACGCCTACATACTTAGTGATGAACATGGAAAAAGTTTCTCTACACTGCTGCTTTTTGTGATATCATAAAATCTTAATTAAATTATGTGATATCGCATAAAACTATTGTCAAAGAGTCAAAGGGGCGCCTTTGTCTTTGTATTTTATGCAATATCACATAATTTAATATTTTTTTGCAATATCACAAAAAGGTGTTGCGATATATATCACAAAAAGTAGCAGTAAAGAAGACATTTGGGAAATTTTATCAGGTGTGGATTTCCATGGCTAATAATGACCGTATAAGAAAAACTCCTAAAAGACTTTCAAGTCCTCACTTATATTAATGATAAAAGCCCCACTTAAAGGGATATATCTCAAATCATACCAGTGCTTAATCAAATCAAAAGATACGAAGATTGGATTGGCTAAGAACTCTTGCTAATTAAAAATCGTGGGTCTTGCCCAACGATCAATCCCTAGCTATAATGTTGATGTTAGTTGGGGACATGAGTGAGTTTGTAACAATGTAAGTATTTATCAAGAGAGCTACTAATGCCACAATCCAAACTTCTTTGACCACATCCCTTCTCTCTACACACCCTTTTCTCACCATATTCTCTCTCCCTCGCATTCTCTCTACACTCCCCTTCTTCCCCATCACTCTCACCGTCCCTCTCTTCATGTCATTCTCCATGTCCATGTCCCTCTCCTTGCCCACCGCTCGTTGTCCCTCTCTCTCTCTCGCCTCCGCCCACCACCTCTCCCTGTCTCTCCATCCCCTTGTCTCTCTCCCTCTCCCTATTCGCCTTTGCCACCCTCTCCCCACTCCGACGGTGATACTGGAGGAGGTGGTGGTGGAAGGTGGTGGCTCGGTTGGGGTGGGAGTGGGTGAGTGTAGAGAGAAATTAAGTGAGGTATGAAACTATGAATGATGTCCATTTTAGAAAATTCACATATGACTATATATTGGTCTTAAGACAAAGATATGTACTTTTAGAGAAGTTTGGAATGTTAGCGGCTCTCATTTATGAGGGCGGGAAATATAGTGGGCTGCCTTGTACCATAGTTACATGTATCCAAGGACAAAATAAGATGGTTTTTTTTTTCCAGCTATCAGAGGGTTCCCAACCCTTTGGCCTGAATTAATCCATCCGGGCCCAGAGGGAAGCCAGATAAACTCTCATGTAGCCCAGTGTAGTAGTGCAGTTTTGAACGTAAAACCTTCGGAAGCAAACCGTGGTCATAAGTCAACTGAGCTACCCTTGGAATTACAAAATAGGAGGTTAATTGCACTCGATTTCCTGGGAACCAAAGGTGGCCAAAGGATTTAAGAAATGCATCTTACACCATTAATGGCTCAGCAGCCATCTATTATTCCGTTTCAGACAACGTTGTTTTGGGTAGAAATGATGTTCATAAAAGTGGTCGTACATTGGTGCATTTGTGAGATGAAAATAAGCCATTGGTAGAAATGCTCATTTAAGGGCCAAAAACAAGGAGGGGCGGGGCGGGGCGGGTCAAAATTCGGCCCGCCCCCCCTTGGATCCCAGCGCTCCCCAGTCGGTCTAAGTGGATATTTCCAACAAGGAAATGGGCCATTGGTACGTTTGTGTCGTCCCGTATATATTTTTCATATAAAAGAGAAAAACTTACTTTCTTTTGATAAATAAGATTTTGATTTTTCTTGTGAAGGGTAAGAACATAGGATTCTTTTTCACACAAAATGAAAATAAGCAAAGAACAGAATTCTCTCACCGCACAACTCACTCTTAGGGCTTGTTTTTTTAGCATAATAATTGAATAGAATTTGTCATAATGAGAATATCTAACACTGATCATACTTGTTACCACCTTGTCATTTAGAAATGTTGTGTTTATTTATTAGAACTATGGATTCCAACCACCTGATCATACATGCAACATCTTAGCATTTATAAACGCTTCTTCAACAATGAGGATTTTGGAATTTCATTTATGGGACAACATTAGGGGAATTTGTAAATTCTCCAAACAAGAACTTTCTAAATTCTTGTTAAAAACAAAGGTCCTTAATAGAGTGTGAATCATTTGATATAGGAGAAATCGCGCGTTGATTGATTAAGCAAGGGAGTCACACAGTGGAGCCCACATATTGAAAATCAGAACCGTTCAAAATGAATGCCCTCACATTCTATTGGTTATTATCAAATTTTACTTATATAAGAGTTGATCGTACCATAAGATTGATAGTTTTATTAAAATTATGATTAATACAATCTTATGTATTATTATTAATTACATTTTTAATCAAAGAGGGCCCTCATTTTAAGATGTTATGGATTCTTAATAGTTTCTTCATGTGTTCCAATAAAATCTTATGTCATGTTTAGAGATGTCAATTGGGTTGGGTTGGGTCGGGCCGGCACGACACGACACAGCCCAACATAAGAGTCAATAGCTCGTGGCTTGGTCAATAGCACGGCCCACTATGTCAAGTACGGTTGGCATGACACGGCATGGGATATTTAATATTTTTAGTGTAAATATATAAATATAGTCTTTTATTTTTTTTATTATATATCCAAAAAAAATTATAAAGGTTTTAAAGATAATCCTATTGAAAAACCTTCAAATAAAAAAAAATCTAAATTTTCATCCTCTCAATGGAGTAAGTTAAATTTGACATACTCACTTAAATTTATATGTCATACTCTTCTTTTCATGTATCTTTTAATTTTTTTTAATACAAGTCCTATGGTTTTTACAGCCTACGGTGTAAGACCTCCATGCCGTGCGGAACGCGACATATACACTCCCCTAACCGCCCTTGTCACATGTACCTAACTGCACTAGCCGATTGACATCCATAGTCACATGTATACTCAACAAACCAACAAACTCCGAAGACCTAGGGCGGTGCATCCGTACTAAACCTTTATAAAGGATAGCATTGCAGTTCGTTTCTAGACCACTAACGATCATTATTTATGGGAAAATATTTAACTGAGAAATTTTCTTATTTTTTGAGGAAGTTTCAAGTACAAAAGGGCTTTTGTGCTTTTTGGAGTACACCCATTTATACTTGAAACTTTTCAAAAAAGAGAAGTTCGTTTCCACACATGGTGACACGGTGAGGGAATCCCTCACTTGAATACCCCATTTATTTATCATATCATTTGATGATGTGTGGCTTGAAATGTTTGAAGTTGTTGTGGGACATTGCTGCATTTTCAAAACATGTGGTAGCCTTGACTCCATGGGGTTTCACTGTCAAATTTTTCTGCGCTGTAGAGGAACCTATGTGTGACCCCTCCCACCCTCCCCCACAAGGGTTTCACACGCATTGTGAAAATGGGTGTTTGCATGTGTAATTGGTCTACTCATGAGTCAATTTTGTGTTCATGTTCACAAAATCTTCATTGGTGTTGTAAGGTCTGCGACCTTACTGGGTCAGTTGGGCCCAATTACCGGCCCGTTGACCCATTTATTTTGATATTAATATTATAATTATTATTTTATTAGATATTTAAGTGGGTTTAGACGGCCGGCGAATTTCTTTTAGTGTTATAATAGTGTCTGCGGAGTTTCGTGCGATTCCGAGTTCGTTTGATCCTAGCAGGGGTAGTTTGCAAATTAGGAAAAAAATTGAGTGTTTTTCCGAAAAATTCCTATCGCCGTAATTTTGGGTTCGTTGAAAAGGTCTCGTCGCGTTGATCAATTTTGTCTTCTGGCTCGTTGCGATCCGACGACCAGAAATCCTTCTAATAATTAATTCTTTCTCCGGACCCACTTAAGGGGTAACTTAGTCTTTTCTCCCTCCCTTCTTCTTAACAAGAGAAGCCACAGCAACCTTTCTTCTTGGTTGAGGCAAGTAGATCTGCATTTTATAATTAAGCATGTATGTATGTCTTCTATTGATTGGATGTGTGTTCTTGTTAGTTTTTCCTAATTCCAAGCCTGTTTGTTATTAATTTGGGTTTATTTAATTTAATTGTTAATTTTAATTTGTTAGTTAATATAAGTGGAAATGATGAACAATGAAATGGATTATTGGGGGAGTACGGTGGCTCAGTTTTGCGCAGGTAATTTTATAATGGATTGGGTGAAAGACTACAAAAATGGAGTTATATATTTGACAAAAAGAAGATAAAAAGAAAAAGGGAATTTGACTGACGCTCAGAACGTTCAATGTTCTGAACGTCAGACGGTGATACATTCAGGTGGACGTTCAATGGAACATTCGGTGGCCACTGAACGTATACCTGCGCATAGGATGAATTGAATAAAAAAAAAAAAAAAAGAATGAGAAACGTTGACTGATGAACGTTCAAGACCACCTGTGCATATGAATGAAGAAAAACAAAGGGGAAGCAAATAAACGTTGAATGACCATTGTTCACTGAATGGTGGTACGGTTGTTGAATGGCCTGACATGGATGATGCAAGTGTTTGTTTATCCATCCGATGAATCGAACACGTGTTGGTCCGTCGCGCTTTTATATATATATATATATAAAGGGGAAATTTATATGGGCCATAACTTCTGAACCATACGTCGGAGTTTCGCGAGCCATATACCGTTGGAAAGCTCTTTGAGCGTAGAATCCAATGATATATGTCTCGCGATGA
The DNA here is from genome assembly GCA_038049695.1 of Cinnamomum chago. Taxonomy (NCBI): domain Eukaryota; kingdom Viridiplantae; phylum Streptophyta; class Magnoliopsida; order Laurales; family Lauraceae; genus Cinnamomum; species Cinnamomum chago. Next base: position 9,806,433 of record CP142454.1, on the reverse strand, counting down.
TTGGTGATCAGGTAGGGAGGTAGTTAAGGAGATTAATTATTAGAGAACTTTCTTGTTAGTAACGAGATTGTTAGCCTAGGTTTGGGTCTTAGACATTGGAAACCATGAAACCACTCTCACGTGACCATTAATGGAGTTTTGAAATCGTAGCACGTGGCTTGGTGTGCTTCGATGGGTTGTCTAGGTATTCGTGTATTGTGTATGATTAACCGAATGCGTACGGAAATGAATCAATCGATGCTCGACATGATTGTACACCAAGGAAATTCTTTATAAGCATTGATGATTCGAATTCCCCATGCACTCCGTTAAACCAAATATGGTACATGAATGACAACACTTACCTAGGATTGAATTGTAATCTCTCTTTGATTTATTAATCGTGTCCGTCGATTTTGTATCCTTGTACACTCTCTTCGCATAAAACACCTAATTAATTATAAAACATAAACTCTTGTAGAATTAGAATAAGGACCTGAATTAGAGTGTACCTTAGGACCCCGTGTTATGTAATTGATAAACATGACTGGCTAGACTGAAGGGATTATCACGTGATTGGGCTTGTCTTGTATTGACTTGAAGGAGATAATCCCTATGAACATGTCTTGTATATTGAGCTAACCAGACTTGCTTATCTTGGTTTATTTTCGTGTTAACACCACTTTATTATTATTATTTGCATATCATGGCCAGCTGCAGTTTGGGGGTTTATTGATGGGCCGGTTACTCGGACATCGGGGTGGGCAGTCGGCTTTGGACGGCGTCCATGGCGTTGAATAGTTGGGAGCGTGCTTGGACCGTGCTACTATTCCCAAGACCGGGAGCTTGGATCCCCCTGGAGCCGGACTTTGGTATCAGTAGTCCGGATAGGATTGTTACTGGTACCCCATGAGGTGGCTTGGACATCCACGGAGTCTCCCTCTTGTGCATTGCATTACATTGGTAGTGGTGATTGTTAGTATTGCTAAGATTCCTGTTTATGATTCTGATGATATTTACTCATGCTACATGCCTAATATTGTTCATTGTATTCCTACGATCTTGTATTTGTCATTAATCTTATATTTGATGCATGTTATGTTTTAATTATATCTTGCTTATCTATTGTTCAACATGTCGTTGACTCTGTTCCTTGGTGTGCAGACTCCTCAGGTGAGTACTACTACGAGGAGCAGGCCGGTGAGGAGATCCCAGAGGATCTCCAACCAGCAGAGGAGGCACGGGAGTGGAGTGCCGATGACGTAGAGTAGCGTCATCATTACCAGGCACATGAGAGACTCACTTTGGGACAAATATTAGATTTTATTTAATTCATTTTATTTCTTCGTTGAACTTCTCTTTCATTGACATCATGTTCTTTTAAAAGGCCTTGGATATTGAGATGGCCTTTGTTAATACTTTAATTCCTTGATTAGTTTATCATTTCCTTGTGCAACTTTAATTATTAAGGAGATTGTTATTCATTGCTTCGAAATTTAATATGCCTCAAATCGTATGTATTCCGCAGTTTTATATTACTTGAGGTTTGAAATGCAATATCCTCACAGCGGACTTACGATCCTTGGGCCTAAAAGGGCAAAAATTTTAATTGACCCTAAATTTCACTCCCCGGATCCGGTTTATTTTCTAATCGGGTTCGGGGGACGTGACAGGTGTTAACTCCAATGAACTTCGCATATATATAAATTATAAAATGACGTTGGATGATGGGGATGGCTATGGGCAAGGTTTTACAGGTGATCCGTTTTAACTTTGGGTGTTTATGGGCTGGGTCAATCAGGCTCGTGGAATTTGATGATCTTCATAGTCTTTAATTCTCTCCATCTGTGCTCTCTGTAGTCTGTACCAACCAGATTCGTTTTACAGGTATAGTTTTTGGCTGTTGTAACATGCCCGAATGATCTCAAACAATATACAGAAAGTATAGGAGTTCCTGGGATCCTGTGGCTGACATGGGGACCGGGCCACAGTCCGGTCCCCATGTTCGGTCCACCTAGCATTGCTCAACAATATAATTTAATTTTCCCCCATCTGCAGTTAGCTAAAAAAACCACCATAGAATGGAATCAGCTGCAGTTATCTGAAAATCATTATAGAATGGAATCATTGAGGTAAATATCTCCATTTGTCGAACATTTTTCATGTGATCAAAGTTTTATTAGAAAATCTGATCAACAAAACTGTAGACATTCACAGCCTCCAGTTTCACATGGGGATGTTCAAATGTGAGGAATATTATGAATCCAACCTCCGCACCTGTGAATTTACAATTTTCTAAATCTACAATCATTTACAATTACTTATTGTGGGATAAGAACACCCTACTTTACATATATTTTCACCATTGATTTTTCAATTCTTAAAAGAGATTTTTACCCGAAAAAAACACTTTATATAGTCAGTACACCGAATAGGAAACATTAGACAAACATGCATTTAACAGGGAATCTGTATAGAAAAAGTAACCTTTTCACCTTTTTTTTTTTTTTTTTGTCGCATTCGACTTTCATTTTTTGTGCAGTCGACCCTAAGTAAGAATAACCTCTTCATTTTCTTTCTTCTTCTTAAAGTGTTTGAGTTTTTTAATTAAAAGAAGAGATGAGTGAAAAATATAGATTTCACACCACTTTACCTTTTCAGTTTTTTAATTAAAAGAAGAGATGAGTGAAAAATATAGAAGGATGGAATTTGAAGGATTTTTTGCTGCACAATCTCACAATCACACTATTGTCATTGCATTTATTATAATCTCACATCAGCATGAAGATTTAGGTTGTGTCTTTTTGGTCTTACAGGCAAGAAAAGACATTTATAGGTCTGACATTTATGGCACTTGCACATCTTTTCACTGCTACACAAATATGTAATAATGTTATTCGGATGCACTCTAGAGTCCAGTCAGCTACTTAAGCTGGTAAGAGAAACCATATGGGGTGCTTAAAAAACAGAATAGCATTAGAGTTACGCTCACCTTTTTCACAAATTGGTAAAATGCAGTTACTTTTAGGCGCCCAAATTTTACTGTGAAGTGGATATTAGAAGTAAATGAGAATGATATGGGCACGGCGTGATTGAGGTTCGAGTCCCAAACGGTACAATGGAGGCGATCAAAGGTGCCCCATGAAGAAACTGGCAACATAGAAAGTGGTCAGTGTAATCAGTAATGGGTTTCACACTGGCTAAAAATAAAATTCCAAAGTTTGGATTATTGGAATTTGGTTACCCTCGAACACTCGAGGAAGAACGAAGAAGATGATGAGGTTATGCCTGTTCAGGATCGAATGCAACCCTCACTTGTTATAGCGGCGACCCTCAATACAGAAAATAAAGGTTGAATGCGATAAAAAAAATGATAAAAAAAAAAAAGAGTTAATTTTTCTGTACGGAGTCCTTAATAAGTGCATGTTTATCTAATGTTCTCTATTCGGTATACTGACCACATAAAATATTTTTTTCCAGTAAAAACCCCTTCTTAAAAATTACAACTATCCAAATCCAATTAGGCTGATATATATATATATATATTTTCCCGTGATTTCCTCATCCATGCATAACATTTCCATCCTCTCTCTCTCTCTCTGATTAGTGACAGCCCCAAGTGAGCCCCGCAGTGTCCAACCCTTTGGAGAGAGAGAGAGAGACATTTCCTTGTCAAAGATGTCCTTTCCCCGTCAAAGAGAGTCATTTCCTTGTCAAAGATGTCCTTTCTTTGTCAAAGCCTTGTCCCACACTAGTGATAGGTAAAGAATGAGAATCATGGAAACGGTTCCTGTTTGGACAATTATGGGGGTTGAAAAGTTACATCCCATTTCTTTAAAAAAATTCACATTTAAAAAAAAAAAAAAATTCTCATCCCATGTGGCACCCCCAAAGTGGTCCAAATAGGGGATTTGGATCCTGAGAATATTATGATATGATCGATTAAAGGTACAACTTTGAGGGATTAAATAGAGTGCTACTAATGTCACAACCAAAGCTCCTCATGCATCATCATCATCATCATCATATATTTATGTATATATTAACCAAAATATTCCTATGTAAAATTACCTAAAAGGATATGTATCAAAATCTCTCTCTCCACCTTGTTTCTACACTCACCCACCCCACCTTTACTCCCTAGCACACCCACCACCGTCCCCACTGGCGGAGAGGGACAGGGATGGGATGGAGGGTGGGAGAGGTGGGGAGGGAGACATGGAGAAAGAGAGGGAGCGAGGTAGAGAAGGAGAGGGAGGTGGGTGCAGAGCGGCGGGCGGCAAGAGGGGGAAGAAGGAGAGTGAACTGAAAAGGGAGAGAAGAGTATTTCAAAAACAAAGGGGTGTGTAGAGAGAAGTTTTGAAAAGAGAGAGGATGTGGAAGAGAAGCATTCGCCTTAGTATTAGCAGCTCTCTTGGAAATAAAGTGAGATAGATAATAAAGTTTACATATTCTATTGGAGGGCCTGGACAACTATGATGAGTGTCAAATTGCATGCATGTCATTAGTTTGAGTGCCAGCACTAAGTCCGACTAACTGCCAATCCATTTGTAAGAACAGAAAATCTACTTGGCCCGACCCTGGGGACCGACTCGTGGCCCGGTCCCCAGGGAGGACCGAGCATGAGATCCAAGGGTCCTCCCTGGGGACCGGGCCACGAGTGGGTCCCCAGGTCGGCCCAAGTATCACTCCTCTTGTAAGAAAGCTTAGAAGTAAATTGAGAACCATCGTATCCCACAAAGGAACAGTTTCAAGTCATCAAAGTTGCTTAAATGCTAGAAGTTGAAGTTGAAGTTGAAGTCGAGTCAAATGAGTGATAAACCAAAACGGTTTCAATTAAATGGCCTTCACAACTGTGACGAGCATCATCAAACATTTAAACCCCACCTATCCACATATGTAATAAAAAGAAAAGGTCAGGGAGTAGCACTGTGTCGGTGCATTTCTCCAACTGCCCAAAACATCCGCATTGAAATAAAAGGAGATGCAGACACGAGCAAACCTTTGAGGGGGTCCCCTCATTAAACAACGAGGAACCCCCGGATTTCACTTCAATGCCGGTGCACTTCTCCAACTACCCAAAACATCGACATTGAAATAAAAGGAGATGCAGGCACGAGCAAACCTTTCAGGGGGTCCCCTCATTAAACAACCAGAAACCCCCCGGATTTCACTTCACCGTCGGTGCACTTCTCCAACTGCCCAAAACAGCCACATTGAAATAAAAGGAGATGCAGACACGAGCAAACCTTTCAGGGGGTCCCCTCATTAAACAACCAGGAACCCCCCGGATTTCACTCCACCTGCCATAACAAGGCGACGTCATTCCGGTCACAGTCAGAGTACCTGAGGTGAGTATGTCAGATTCATTACTTGGGTCATATTCTGTTTGACGAGTTCGCTCGTCCAACTTAAATGACCTATCCTAGTTGAGACTCGGTACAATTTGAGCAATTCAACTCAAGTTTTAGAACTGCAAGGTAGGAGAGTCCAACAGGCCCAACATCTAGAACTCGGGTCTGGCCAGTTAAGAAATTCAAAGCTAATACTTGATCAGCTCCAGCATGTCATCATACCCAAACTCATAGTCAATTGCACAGGTAGCAAGCCAGCCTCATCTGAACACAAGCCTTATCCAGGCCTGTTGACAGGTCCAGGTAGATCCAAGATCAAAAGTACAAGTAAGCATAAATAGCCACTAACTAGATTGTGGGTGCATTCACTTCTCTCATCTTGGTGGCTGAACATTCTTTCTAGGCTTTCTGAGAGTTCTGATAATCCGAACCCTAAAACTTGATCTGAGTCTCAACAAAATTCATGATACATTGTCTGACCCTGCTATGTGCCCCATATCAGATTAGACTCATTTGGATGGGCTGAAACCAGGGCTATTGACAGCCCTAGTAAGATGCAAGATGGATGATGAAAATGAGCATAAATAGTCCATTGCGCACACATACAAATATTGAAACCTTGGAAACTAAACATTTACCTAAACAAACAAAGAAATCTCATTTTGCCAAAAATCATTGTCAAAGCCTTGTCCCATTTACCTCAAGACAACTCTGAGGGTTCTACTTTTTCACTTAACTGTAATTGTAGCTATGCTTTTCAATTTATCAAACAGAGTAGAAGTTTCTCTCTTCCAAGTCAAGCCTAATCAGAACTCATAGAATATTCATTTATACAAAAAATTCTACAAGCAATAGAAAGATATTCCCTTGATGTTTTGATTTGCATACTTCACATGTATGACATAACCGCACCTACAATTTTAAAGAATTGATGTATATATAATAAACCTTGGTCAAGGGGGTACCCATCATTTTATTCACTCTTGACGCTTGAGCTGATCATTCTTCTCCCTTCTGTAAGCTTTGAGTAGATCAAGGCCAAGAAAAACATTGAGCAAATTCATACCTGCCATTCCAAATAGGGCAAGTGGAAGCTCAATGCCTTTTCCAAACTTAGGCGCATCAGTTACAAGTTTATAAGTGATGAGGATGTGGGATGCGAGCCTTGCCACGAAGAAAGTGATCCAGTTCACAATCCATTCCACTTTCACAACTGTGCTCTTTGCATCACGCACTCCTGCCATACGTCGCACTTTTCTAACATGAAGAAAAATAGAATGAAGCTGTGAACCGAAAATACATGCAAAATCATTAGATATGTAATTATAACTGATCAGTTGGGTGTATAAAATTAACAGAAAAATTATATTCAGTGGTGCATGTGCCCATCAATGCAACCGATCAAATTTAACCAAGGCCACCTCTTTGATATGACATGGCCTGAAAACTACACCGACTGGAACTTTCTAATCACTGGTCTTGCTAAGCAATTGATGACTAGTTAAGACATTGATCCACTAAAATAATTTTTAAAAAAATGTAAAGAGTTAGGATTATCCCACTGCTGAGAATTTTCAGTACAACCAGTTGATTTGATGGTTTGCATCAGGGAGAACATATCCGCTCACATGGTTTTGGTGCATACTTTATAGGCATGAGTGTCTTCATCATTGATATAAATGAAAACATGCATGCCAAAATGATGTAACTATTATTAGAAACAGATATTTCAGCATGTCCGCATATGCAAATATTCCATTATCTCTATAGCTGCTAAGATCAGAATAATAGTGAAAAATTAACCAACTTCCCAGAAAATACAAAATATTCTACTTCAAAGTTTTTTCCCACTGTTCTAACAGCTGGGCTGGAACGAAAGGTTCAAACTGGTCTGACTAACATTTAGTGCACTTGCCAGTCTAGTTATCAAACTGCCTGTGCAGTCGACACCCAGTTACAGGCAGTCAAAACTGATATGAACTGTGTTACTCAAAAAACTGATATGAACTAGCAGCCAGACCTGTTTGAGCACACGGCTGTGACCATTATATATAGTGAGCTCTCTCCTCCTTTTTCCTGGTCTTTGGACACTGCAGTAAGACCAGGTCATACCAGTGCTTCAAGTTTGGACTTAATCAACCACTCCAATGGTTCAGACTCCAGTCCAGTAATTAATTGGGTTTTTTTATTGCAAGTCTTAACTATTGTGAGACCGTAATTTGCTTTTCAAAATAGAGTTGCTCATGGTCTCCAAAATAATAGAAGCTCAAAACTTTAAGGATAGGTAATCACTCAAAAAGAAACAGAGTACAATGTTACTGGAAGTAGAAAAACATAGTGTTACACCCCCGACCCAAATTAACCCTGATTAGTACTAATTAAGTGTGTTTTAGCTAAGTTAATTATGTTTAATTGCTAATTATGATAATTAGGGTTGGTTAATCCCTATAGACTGAGTTAGTTGAGTCCTGAACCCCGAATAGGTGAGTTGGAATAGAATTGGCTCGGTTGAGTAGAGTCAAGGGCTTTTTCGTAATTATCGATTTTTGCATTTTACATCATTTGCACGTCATTTTGACATCATCACGTGTATTTTGACGAGTACATCGATTTTTGTATTAGAATCTTCTCCATTTGACCAACCATTGAGTAATTGGACCTTCATTTGACTCAAAATGAGGATTTATTAATTGAGTGGGCTTTCTTGCAAAAATATCATCTTACCCCTATATAAACAACTTTACCCTTTCCTTTTTATTTCTTTCCATTCCTTTCTCTCTACCTTCCTTCTTCTTCTCTTCTTCTCTTTTTCTCTTCTTCTTCAATCACTACAAGAATGAAGGCATGTGTCTTGGGAGCTAGAGAAGCTCATCATCTTCATCTACCTCTTCTCTTGTGAGCCAAAGTCATCTCCACCATCTTCCATCTCTTCCAAAATTCGAAATTCTTACAAGAGGTAGGCTCCAAACACTTTTTGGTTGGATTTTTTAGTTACATTAGAGTCAAGGAGCTCTTGAATGGTCATACATCCATATTCATTCCCATTTTCCAAGATTATTGTGATTAGGCTTTGATACATTTGGGGCTTTTGGGTTCCCTTGAGTCAAGTGAGTGAGAAAGTTTGGAAAAGCACTAATAGAGGCAAGTATAAGCATTCATTTGGGCTTACATATTGTTTATTGTCATTGATTCAAATGAGATTCTTCTTCTAATGATTTTATCCTTCAATAAATGAATGGGTTAATGTATTTTATGCTTTTAATGACTAGAATTGTTTATGAAATTACAAATGATAGATTGGATGGTGTTATGTGGTAAATGGGAGTGTGGAGACTCCATTTTCATATGCAGGTTAAATGATGGAAGGAAGTGGAAATGAATGGAAAGGGAAACAAATGAAACTTTCGAAGCCAGGAGTTCTAAGCGAACTGCCCTCTGAAGCATTGGGTCGAGCGTTAAAAAAGGTTCGCTTGAACGTCTACCTCTCTGGATGGGTCCGCTCGAGGGAACATGGGTTCACTCGAGCGATCATCTTCCTGGAACCCTCGCTCTCAAGTGAACGAAATGAAGCGCGCGAGCGACCAACCTTCTGGATGAGTCCGCTTGAGCGAACTTGGGGTTCGCTCGATGCTGTAAACTGGGCCCCTTTTTACCCAATTTTAGGGTGAATTATCACCCTTAACCTATTTTAGCCCATCTTAAATATCCCAAATTGACAATTAAGGTGCTTAGCCTTATTCTATAATGAATTAGGAATTTTGAGACCTTATGACTATAGAATGGAACCCTTCACCTTACTAATTGGACCAATGGATATTTATTAGTCTAACATTATGCCATGAAGGTTAGTTGGAGATTTAACGTAATTCTCATAAATAGTGATATCAAATAAGGTAGTAATACGTTGATTTTCCCAACTTACCTTGTATTGGATGGTAGCCTAGTGTTGGATTGTAAAATGCCTTGATTCCTTTAATTCTTGCATTTCATCTTGGAGTATAATTCCGTTATTGATATCAAATCCTAATCATGTATTAGATGCATTCAATAGTCATTAAGGTTCAATTGTTTACATTCAAATTGCAACTTCAATATTGTATAACAGATTTAGTATTCAATGGAAATGTGGGATTGAGTAAGTATTCGTGAAATATGAGATTATTATTATTCGATTTGATTATGGATAAATGGAATATAAACTTACTCAAATCCGATTTTTATTCGATTATTATTTGATTCGATCGAGTCGGCACTACTTGCCTTCAACCCTATGATACCCGACGGGGTTACACTCGGTTTAATTATGTGTAGACTACTGCAGTAAGTCATCTGGAGCACCGGAACTCCAAACCCAGGTAACCAGCTAGCCTTTGGCCAGGCCACTGTTGACACTCCCACTAGATTTTCTCTCTTTTGAGATGATGAGCTCAAAGTAGTAGCCAAATGGTATGTTTTCATTTTACTTAATTCACAAACATAAATCATTCGAATTTCGCACAATTTGCCTAGTCAATACCTATCATTGACTTCTATTAATCATAATCGTCTTTAATTCAATTTGATACATTATGTATTTCCTTATTATTGCCTATACTTGCTTAATCGTTGTATTGATGATGCTACATTGGTGTCACAGTCGCAGGTGCAACCTCCGGCCCTCAGAAGGCCAAGGAGGGAGAGAAGGTTACCCCAAAGGTACCCTCAAGGCTAGAGGAGTGGCCCGAGCTCGAGACCGCATAGATCCGTCTTCCTTGGAGAGCGCAACCATCTTTTGGGAGCCTTTATTAGTGAGTGTGGTTAGCCTCTTTTTGTGTATGGGCCACACTTAGATCGTAGCTATTCTTTTGTTACACTTTTGGTATTGTGTGTATAGTCTTCTTTATACATCTCTTTTGTAAACCAATGTATATAATTTGTATAATTCTTTTGTATAAAACTTGGAATGTTAAATGGACTGAATGGGAAATTGTACCTCACATGAATGAATTATAGCTTCCGCCATATTTTATTGCTATTGATATGTTCTAATGAGTTCTAACTCACGTGCAAGGAAAGTTGTTTTCTCTCCTTCGTGTGTTGTATTTGGCTTGAGACAGGTATAGCATACGGGAGTACGTGTGGCACACCTCAGAGATTACCCTAGGCCAGGGTAATTCGGGACCGGGATGTGACACATAGCCTCCAGCACATGAAAATCAATGATTATCTTTCTTTTCTTTCTGGTAATAAAGTTCTAATACTGAGTTTGCTCTCTTCACGAGTAAAGCCTTCAATTATTCAGCCTCATGATATCAGCAATGCAAGCAATGCATGAAACAAAAGCTAAGTTCTCATTCTTTTAAACAAACATGGGTGATTGGATGGCAAAACTATCCAGGAGGTAGACCATGCAATGGATGGGTCATGGGAAAATACCATGACCTACAAATTACCCTTAGCATTTGATCAACAGAACTAATATAAACCAACGCTTTAAAACCCGAAAGACAGAAACAATTGGAAAGCATGCCAAGTCAAGTAACTCAGTGAGCATGACAAGTTCAGTCAGACTCATCATCCAAACTCGCTTGTCTCACTTGACAGCATGTCAATATGACTTGGCCCGGTCAAGCCTTAGTCTTTTTAAGTTATAAACAATCATATAAATTATTGGCCTTTTCTATACTTTGGCTTGGTTGTAACTACCCATGTGGAATGGTTGAGATCTTTCAAAGGTCTAGGTACTTTGTTCACAGCCTGCCTTACAGCCTTAGTCTTTTTATAAACAACCATATATATTGGCCTTTTCTATACTTTGGCTTGGCTGTAACTACCCATGTGGAATGGTTGAGATCTTTCAAAGGTCTAGGTACTTTGTTCACAGCATGGCCATTGTGGGGCTTTCCTCTTTACTGGTTCTGATCACCCAAAGGAGTGCCCTAACAATGTAAGCAGAACCAACTTGGTGCCCCTCATGAAGAAAGTAGTTGAAATTGAAGGTTTCAAGTTTACCCGTACGGTGAGATGATGTTTTTATGACACCAGAGTTTCCATCTTAAACAAACATAAATAAAGGGATAAAAGATATGAAATATCAATATCACAATTTCAGTTTGCTTGTGAACTCTTAGAGCATCAGCTCAGAAATAAAAAAATGAAAATGGTTGCTGAGCATGGTTAACATAAAGTTTGAAAATACCTCACAGATGAGAGTGAGAATAAGATAGTTGATCGTGACATTTCGGTAGAGTGCCAGTGTAAAGCAAACCAACAATATCAGATGGTGTACTAGTATGGAAGGAATCCAGCCGCTGTAAAGCCGATAGTGAAGCATATCCCACTGATCATAAGCAAAGTATCCACAAGAGAAACATAATGCTGAGTATGCACCAGGCCATGTTCCACCAAACAACTGTGCGTGCTCAAAGATCTCACTCAGATCATTTTTCATCCACTGGTTAACCAAAATGAGAATTACTGGATAACATTCACGGCAAATGAAGTTTAGCATCAGGGGCAAAGAACAGAAAGCAATGTGCATGACTTTTAGTAACTGCTAAAAGTTTTCCAGTGCTAATTATATCCATGATCTGTGTTCTGTTTAAACCTTTTTGGCATTAGCAGGAAGCCAGGAACTCTCCCGTTGACAGACATACATGTCCCTCAAACAAGATAGCTTTGGCCCAGTCTATGATGCAAAGATATAGGCATTGGTTCTGGTGAGGCAAAACTAGCCTAGAAACTCCTCATTTCCCAGTATCCAGGACAAACACATCAATAGGATATCCTATCTAACACCTAACTCCATGACAAAATTGGCAGGTGCTAATCATCGGTCTCTTCAAAATGTCTCTTACAAGTACCAATGCAGAAGCCAGTATGATTATCAGCAGTGTCTAATATTAACAGTTATCAGCTTACCATACATATCCCCACTGTATCATGGAAAATTTTCTGGAAGCACTGACAGAAGTATTGAATTAATCAGAATGTATAAAATAAAAATACTTACATTTTCCATTTCACCTTTCTCTTTTTGAATATCTTTTATTTAGTTCAGGCGTTGTATCATTTTTTTAAAGGTAATTATAACATTTATTTCAACAAAAGAAAAAAGAAAAAGAAAAGGTACTAAACGATAACTAATCTGTTTGCTATAATTTAAAAATCTTCTCATTTTTCTGTGTAATTTTCTAATTTAAAGAAGAGATAATTAAAATTTATGTATCAAGTGATGCATCGAATTTATCTGAAAGTACTGTTGGATGTATCATTGGTACTGGATGGTAAAAGTACATTAAAATGATTTCTCAAATATTGATGACATCAGTACCAACAGTGACAACAGTTAGCAATCATTGCATCGAGTGCATGCTTTAGAATGCTCATGCATTTCCTCCACAGAAAAGGAAGCTGGAGGTTTCAAAATCCTCTTCTATAAAATCTACTTATCTGAAGATGCTGTTGTTAGAATTTACTAATGTATTCAACCAGCCAGAGTTACCACCTCAACATGCCCACAACCATCGCATGCCCTTGTTCCCAGGCTGTGGACCTCTGAACGCGTGGCCATACTGTAACCCATAATATACAGGAGAGAGATTGATAGCATTGGTTGAGATGCTTGAAACAAGAACTGCATGGCTCAAGTATTAGTCCATATTCCTCTCCAGTCTCCTAGCCTCCCAGATTTCAACAAATTGTTCGTGGGAGGATACAATGCTTCAGGCATCAGGGTAGGGCATTGACAAATAAGGTCCGGCAATTGGCCTTTAGTGGCAATGCATTGTCACCATAACATCAAAATATGCTCATACCTGGTAAGGAGATGATGGCAATCATCCATGTAGTTACCAAGTGAAGGCCTTATCTCATCGGTCTGCATTTCCATATGATGACTAATCATAAAAGCTTGAAGTCTACCATCGAGTTGTGGATTTCATCTATGGAGTAGATTGGTTAAGACTATAATTTAGCGTATAAAAGGGTGGCAGAGAATGTGGCAGGCTAGTAGCTGATGCGCTATGCATATACGAGAGAATGCAACAATTGCAGCCATATCAGAATACTCCTGATAAGTGCTTAATTATTTGTAATCTAAGCCCTAATATTCTGTTTATCCTATGCTAGCTCATGTTTATTTTATTTGATTTTACATAGTTTTTGTTAATTTTTATGCTAAGGTCAAAAGGAGCAAAAAGAGAGTAATTAATGGGCGTGAATCCCAAAGAAGGACCAAGGTGGGTCCCATTCAAGATGTTTCAGATTCAAAGAAGACTTTCTAATTATTTGGACAACTTACAATTCAAATCAAAGAAGGAAAGAATTAGAGAAAGAAATTCTAATCAAAGAAGAAGAGCAAAAGAAAGAAAGAAGAAAAGAAAAAAGAAGAAACCCATCATAGGGTTACACGCCCAAGGGAGTCCACATCTATTACAAATAGAAGAATTTCAGAAATTAGAAGTCTTACTCAAGTTAAAAGAGGAGTTCAAGAATGGAGAAAAACAAGGAGAGAAAGAAGGAAAATTTGGAGCAAGAGTTCAAGTAGAAGTCCTAAAAGAGGGGTCCCACACTCATGTTACACGCGCCAAATAGGGCCCACTTTTATGTCAAAAGTTCATATTTAATTCCTTGCAATTAATCTCAGATTTGTGGGTCCATGTGAATAAGTTTCTAGAAGATACAAGTGGGACCAGATTTAGAAAACTTGTTAATCAAGAAAAGAAGACTTCTAATGCATTCTAATTAGGAAACCTAATTGTAAGGAAGGTTGAAGATCTATTTCTACAAGGAAACTACTTGCTAAAAGGGGTTGTTACAAGATTTATAAATAGCATAAAGGAAGTGAACGTGAACAGTAATTCCAGCCATATCATTCCATATACCCAGCCATAAAACAGCACAAAACACAGCAGCCGTACAAGCCACTTTGGAGACACCTTGGGAGCAATCTTTGGAGAGCTTTTGGAGGAGAAAAGGGGGAACAAGCTGCTGGCCATCCACTGCAACTTCATAATCTTCTAGTTTTCTTCTAATGACTCTATTTTCTATGTTATTTTTCATTAAAGACATGAGTAGCTAATTTTTTTAGGGCTAGGGTGTAGTTGAAACCCTAGCCTAGTTCTATGTAGTTTCTTTTGGCGTCTTTTAATTCAGATTTCAGTTTTATTGGTTGAGATTCTAAACCATGATTTTAATTTATGAGTTGTGTATATGCCATGCCAATCATGCTATGTTCAATTAATTTTAAGAGTAGCTAACTTAATTTTGATTGATCTTGATGTTAAGCATCTAGGGTTTAGAACCATGAATAATCTAAGTATATGCCATGCTTAGACTCATGCATTTATCTTTCCCATTGTTTTTATGCATTATGTGTGTTTTGACTAGGACATATGACATGCTTAGTTTTTACATCATAATGAATAATTCATGTAGTATGCCACTCATGAATTGGGTTTAGGGGAATAGTAATCTAGACGCATATGTCATGGTCTAAGTTGATAGATGTCACTAATAAAATCTGATTTTTGATTAAAAGATAATAAGGGACATGCATAGGATTGGTTAGGGGAGTAGATGAAACCCTAGTTCATTCATTCTCATTGTTTTTCAATTCTAATACTAGTTGTGTGTTTTAGATTAATTTCCATTTAGCTTTTGATAGTTTAATTTACTATTTTTAGTAGTTTAATTAACCTTTCATCATTCAATTGTTTCTTTTAATATTCTAATTTTTAGTTGCTTTTGACATTGTTTTATCACAAGTCTTCGTGGGATCGACCTTATACTTACAATTCACTACACTACATAGTGATCTTGTGCGCTTGCGAGTTTTAATTGTGTGCATACTAGTAGCTTATTTCTAAGTTGCTTGGTGCATACCAGCTCGCATTCAATGATCTCAATCATATTCAGAATGAGTGAAGGACCCAGCAATACAACTACAAGACCTTATTCAAAGAATAATAAAAAAATCCAAATGCCATTTCACACTACACACAGGAGGAAATGGATAAGGTACGAGGGGTATGTTGTGCTTGTGGTTGATTCAAGCTTAATGGTACCCAGTGGGTTTCATGCCTCACCAGTAATAGCAAGTCATTCAGGATTCCTAATTCCTTCATACCTATAAATGCATCTCACGAGCCTTTTATCAGAAAAGATATAATGAAAATCTATTGTTTGTTGCAAAAGATGTCAGCAAAAGAAGAATGAAACAGCAGTGAAGCAGTTTTAACCATTGCCCATCTCGATGCAGGCAAGGTCAGATATCGCTATGGATTTTCTTGATAGGTACCCCTCTCAAATGGAAGAACACAATTTTGTCTAACAAGAGATGCCCACTTTTGTCCCCTGTCTCATCCATATGCAGCAGCAACCATAGCTCAACTTCTCATTGACTGAGGTACTAGCACAATGGGCCAATCTGTAAATGGAGGGTGTTACTTTGGAAAACATTTCATACCTTACAAGAAGTTCATTGACAGCCAACCTGGAGAGTAGGGTTGAAATTGACACAGGGTAATGATACATTTTGAAACTTTTCCTAACTGATGTCTCTTACCTATTTGTATTTGAGGAAATGAATATTATATTGTTAAGTGAGGAGATTGATTGTACATACTGCTATTAGATGTCGTGTTAGAGATTGAAAATTAATGGGAAGTTTCATGCTATCATTACATTTGGAGGCAAGCTTTTACCTGAAACAGCCCATTTCTCTCTTTGCCTTGGATTATTCTGGCTCGGTTTTAACCATTCATGTAACCGAACCCAGCATAGTTGGGACAAGGCTTTGATGATCATGACCTTGGATTATTCTATTAAAAGAATATGATAGAACCTTGGATCTATCACTGTCATATGTACACCGTTGGCAATCAAGCACTGATGAGACATCACTTCATACAAAGGATAAGCAATCCCACGGTGACAAATTAGGGGTGGTGATTGTATCATGCTAACAGTGTGAGGAACTAGTACTTACAAGACATTCAAGACCAAAGGTAAACTCCACATGTAAAGATATAAATTTGTTCAAGTTGTTTATGGTCTTTTTCTCAATAATGCAGGAAGTTCCTTGTCTTGTAACTGAGCAAGTACATCAAAAGGTGTATTACTTGAAAGTCGTGCAATTCTCAACCACTAACCTAACAGCAAAATGATATTACAAAAGAAAAGGCAAAGCAACAAGAAGGAATACACAAATATTCAGATATGATCCTGCTACTATGCTCATTTCACATCAGATAAAGAAAATTAACAACTGAAAACTAATTAAGAAAAAAAAAAGAATCAGAAAGAAAGAAAGAAAGGTAACAAAAGCTCTCTTGGACAACCCCCAACCCCAAACACACAAAACACAAAAAAGAGGGAGGGAGTGGGAGGGATGCAGCAGCAGAAGATAAAGAAGAAGACCCCACATTTAAACAAGCGAAATTCGGGGGGGATGAAAAAAGACCAAACAATACCCACTCAAATCACAAGCCCAACAGAAGAGGGGGGAAACCCTTTAAACAAACAAATTGAAAAAAAGAAGACCCACAATACAAAAATCAATCAATCAAAGTGAAGCTCATGAGGGAAAAAAAAAACTCAAATCTCATTCCACAAATTTCCAATTCCACACCCCCAATCCAAAAGGAAACAATAAAAGGAAAAACGTCCATTTGGAATTATCAATTGAAAGGTTGGAAATGACAGTTTCCGTTACAGAAAAAAACCAAACCAAAACCAAAATCAAAACAAAGAAGAGAAAGAAAGGACCTGAGAGAGATGTAATGGTGGAGTGAAGCAGAGAGACGCTTGTGTTGACAAAGAGAGGGTCTCTGGAGAGGGAACGGCGAATGACCCAGTTCGCCGCTTGGTAAAAGAAGCATCCTGCAACAACAGCAAGCAACTCTCTCCTCCTGTTGAATGCTATTTCGAACACCACAGAAACAGACCACAAAATAAGGGTTGCTACAAAGAAAGCTGCTGCATTTCCTGTGCCTCTTGCCATTGACTACTATTATATCTGCTGCTGTTGCTTCGTTACATACTAACACGGTCGGTCTCTTTCCTTTCCCTTTCTCTTTTCCCTTTTCCAGAAGAAGATTTCACATGGGGTGCTTTCTTCTGGTTCCTTCTCTTCTCTGCAATTTCAACCTCACTTCCTTGAGCTGCAATCTTCTCTCACCAAGCCACCGAGGTTATGCGTGTAAGCCCATGATGCCCCCTGGCCCCATTCCACCCCTGACGTCGAACCGCAACCGCTCTGAACCGGTGGTTTGGATTTTGGTGTGAGATTTGAAGGAGTAGATTTCAAACAAGGACTAAGTTTTTGCCTTATTTTTAGAATAAGGATACAAGTTTTAAAAATCTTCCATTTAGGGCTTAAGTTTTCTAATAATCTATCAATCAAGGATAACTAGCCATTTTAAGGTATTTTTCCAACGACTTTTTCCCTCAATTTTTTTCGAATTACCTAAATTTATCTTCATTAAAACAAAATCCTCCTTCTCTTCCTTCATTTTTTCTCTTCATTTTCTTCATCGATGTCTTCATTATAATCGACGACAATTAATGTTCCCACGGCAATCAGTGGCATGTAGTAGTGTTGATTGTAAGGTGTTTATTTAATTATGATTACAGAAACTGTTCCAAAATGCAAAACATAAGCACAATAGTACAAGAAGAAAATCAATAACTTCTAACTTATAGAAAGTGCAAATAGAAGAGATAATATGACGATCAAAGCTAGTGTTCAACACTATATCCTTAAGACAAAATTCGTCTCCGCTACGGTGCTCACAGTATACAGACGTTTGTCTCCAAAGATACAATGATTAATGCGACACAAAAGCAGCACTTTAATCTGTGTTGCCTGGCGAACAAAACTGCGTTGTTTCCCTCTCAAACAGATAGTGAATGCTGAAGAATTAATTCAAAAAATTTTATGCCCAAAATGCAGAAACAAAATGGCTTTAAATAGATGACCTGATGACTGTTCTGAACAGTCAACAGTCACCAATGAACATATGTTTTTGTTCAATTTTAGAAATAAAACAAGACAGCATTTCAGAATAGACATATCTGTTTAGTGGAGGAGATGCAACAGTTCGTAGTGTCTGTGTCCATCAACAGAGTAGACACAACTGTTGGTAAAAGTCACTTTTGGAGCTAATTTCTCATTCACTTCTTAAATGGTTTTTAGCTAAACAATGGTTTGGTGTTATTCTCCTCTTGTAGGAGAACACATTAGTATTTTGACCATCCTCAAAAGATATGTGGGACCCACACTTATTATGGTCCAAAGTTGCCCAAAAACCAACTTAAAAACCCATTTTTCCAACAATAGCATGTCATGACTTTATATGAAAGGTGATTTGAGTATTTAAAAATAATAATAAGAAAAAAAGTCATTAGAAGATACCTTTAAATGGTCGGTTATCCTTAATTGAAAACTTGCCGGAAAACTTAGACCCTGATTTGAAAGGCTCTAAAACTTGTGTCTTTTTTTTGAAATAAGAAAAAACTTAAGGCCTTATTTAAAAGAAAATTCTATTTTAATTGGTGTGTGGTGTGTCAAACTACAGTCCCAACACTACTCAAGAGTTTGTTGGCCTCTTGTCCAAATTTTACTCTAATTATAGTTTGTCAGTTTCTATTTTGATCCGCCGTGAAATAATTTAATTTTACTCTTTGCTTTCTTTGTACTCGTTTTACATGATGAATCTGGCCACGACTGAAATTTGGCAAGATGATGATACAGGATGTATGGTAAGGGTTTTTTTTGGCTCGTTCTAATTGCACCCACCCTATTTGCTATTTAAACCCACCCTAACTTCTAGGGTGGATAGGATGGGATGGGATGGGATGGGATGGGATGGATTGACTGGGGTGAAATGGAGTTTGTGTAGATCACCGATTTCAGTGACCTGGATGCACTCTCGCAGATATCCGGCGGCGATCATCCGCCCGGTGATGCTGCGGAGGTCGCAGATCGCATCAGACGGCACCAGATCGACCTCACCGATGCTGGTCGTCGACGATCGACGGCTGCAGCTGCTCCTCCGACCGATTTCCAGCTCCTGGAACCTTCTCGGATCTTCCTCATCTTGATAACTGTTGTCTTCCTCATAGACGACGAATTCGCCGGATCTGCTGCTGGAGGAGATGGAAA
The DNA here is from genome assembly GCA_038049695.1 of Cinnamomum chago. Taxonomy (NCBI): domain Eukaryota; kingdom Viridiplantae; phylum Streptophyta; class Magnoliopsida; order Laurales; family Lauraceae; genus Cinnamomum; species Cinnamomum chago. The sequence goes on along the minus strand of CP142454.1, from coordinate 9,786,954 downwards.
GCGAGTTCAGGTGGTCGGAAATCGCGTCTGCCCCAACCGGACTACTATGCGTCATGAGTATGTGGCGGAATTCGTCTTCCAGACGAGCCATGGCAATCTGGATCGCGCCGCTCGGATCGGAATCGGCGGAGACAGAGCGCCGGATTTCATCGACAGCGCGTAAGTACCGGTCCACCTCCCGGTGGTCCCCGTCAAAGATCATGCGTTCTCTGGCCTCCTCCGACGCCGTCGAGTCCCACCGCATGATTAGCTTGTGTGCCGCCTCGATTCCGCCGGCCAGATCGTTGGATTCCTCCCGTTCTATCGCCTGCGATCGGTTCTCGGCCAGATATTTTGAGTTTTTAGCGGTGTTTAATAGTCTTTTTTATTGATGTGGTCTTGTAAGGCAGCTGCTGCTGCTCTTCTTCTCTCTCTGTCTCGGCTGCGACGGTTTGTCTGCATATGTAGGTGGGGAGAGAGAGACGTTCATCGCTTTGGTGGAATTGGTCTCGACGGAGGAGAGGTGTTTGACTTTGACAAAGGTGTGGTGGAGTTGGACTCTGTGCAGGATGTGATAGAAGCATGACAAGACCAAGTTAAATGGGTGTGACGTGGTGGGAGTCACTTTAAATGAGTGTGAGTGTCATGAAACTCTTAGGGCCGTACACCCACCCTTTATATAGGGTGGGTGTATATATCAACACCCATCAATCAATCTTAGGTGCTATGTGAACCGGTACATCTGGCGAAAGCCTATGTGAATGTAGAGTGGGTGCAGATAGCAACCCCCGTTTTTTTTTTCTAACTAGAATTTCAAGAATTTGTGTCCAAAAGTTATCCCTTTATGGGGAAAATTTTTGAATCTTGCTTTCCACTTGAGCATCATGATCTTGAAACTCTAAGAATTCCAAAGCTGCTTTTTCACTTTTTCAATTAATTGGAATTCAAAATTCCAACAAAAGTACGGGGCATCTAGAAACCCAAGGGTATAGCTAGCACATCATAGTTCCTGACTTTCCCATCACAAACTCCAGTTAAAAATTCTATTAAAGAAACAGTATTCTGATTTGTTGGACTTCATAGTTCATACTCACTTTTGGCTTTTGCAACGGACAGATTCAATGTTCCATGGATTTCTAACATTATTTTTTTTAGGGATGGAATTCTTCTTTCCTATGTGAAATCAATCTTACCCGGTCATCTATAATAAAAAAAAAAAATCTTCTTTTTTTCTTTTTTTTAGAACATATGGTACCTTCGCCTTTTAGGCCGGACTAATCCCTACGGGCCCAAGGGGAGCCAAGTAAATCCCCTGGACTTAGTATAATAGCATAGTTTTGAATTTTCAACATACACGAGCAAACCGTAGTCTTAGACCAACTAAGCTACCCACTGTGGGTACAATCAAAAGCCTTCCAACCAATGAAATCACTTCATGTTCTTTCCTCTTTGTCAAGAAAAATGCAAACCAAACAATAAAACAAAACGCTATATAGAAAATCAGAATAATTTTCCTCTCAAGTATAAAATCTTCTTATAGCACAAACACACTAACGTGAGACTCAATTCATAAAAGCCTCCGAAAACTCTAAGAGGCCATGAGCGTTAGGGTTCCATCAGTGGGACACATTAAAGATTCAAACGGCTTAAAATCATTATCGTGTTAAAGCTAGTCCATTTCACTCCGAGCAGAGTTGGCCAACCGTTAGATTGATCAAGTGTAAAAATGCTAAGATCTCAATCCCTTCAAACTTTTCACAAATGGGTTTATCATGTAATATGGCAGTTCGCATCACAGAGGACAATATTCAGCAGTGTCGTCTGGCCCATCAAGATTTCAGATCATATGGTGTATGGTAGATGTCTAAAAAAAAAACCCCTTTCCATATTGCCAACATTTGAAAGGTTATTCAATCCACCAGATTTTCTTTTTGGGTGAAGCTTCTCAGGTAAACAAGAATTTACTTAAATGAGGCGTACTCTTTATAATTTTGCCGACGCATGAACTCAACCATCTTACTATTGACCCAATTAAACGCGGACCATTGATTGTAATGTCCACTTTCTATCGACAAATTACGATTATTGGGGCACCAGTTGTTCTCCCATTTTGTCCCAGTTTAGATGTGGTCATTAAACGTCATACCAACTATTCCAAGCCACTTAAACAGAGGACTCTTGATAAAAGCAACTGAAAGTTTGAGATTTATTGATTTAAAGAGTTTCAATTCACGTTCGTTGTCTCATATATCAAGCCCAAATTCGGTTCTGCACCACTTAGAGCTCGGCTTGTTATGGGCTCAGCTCGTTACCTATATTAGCCATTTTTTTATAGAAAAAGTAATGGGTTGAATTTCTAGTAATAGGTCAAGATTTACTTTACTAAAAAAAATTTGAAAAAAAGTTAAACTAGTGGAAGGTACATTCTTTGTTGAAGATTGCCCTCGAATAACCCTTTACAGTAAAAAAAGAAAAAAGAAAAAGGCAATTACACGAATGTCATTCCCTTGGTTAGGATTTTCAACCGGTACAAAACGATTGATCATTAATCTGTGTAGTGTTTATCAGATGATGATTGATATACCGTTGGTTTCCATCCACAATGTCCACAGTAACTCTTTTTACTGGGTAGTGGTCCATCACAAATGAGCAGGGATAATAAGATCACTCCACTCTCTCATCTGGGCAATTTGATTTGGGTTTACAACTGGACAACTTGGGTAAATGGCCGACCCCATATACCAGGGGAAAATCTGAAAAAAATAATAATAATAATAATCGATGGTCTTCATCCATACATCGATAGCAAATTAGCAATAATGTAGATGACCTTTCTTGGGACAAGGATTATACCATTGTTGGAAGAAGAAGACGACGACAGAACATTTCCACATTGCATAACCTAATGGAAAATGATTCTCTGGAGAGACAAAAAGATTTTTTTCTTTGTTTTTTTCTTTTTTTTTTTAATGTTATAGAAACATTGAAACAGGCAGGTGGGCTTTTATTGTCCATCAACCTCATCATCGCTTAAAATATGGTCACCATGTATCATGTGTTGGTAGTAAATAAAATATAAAAAATTCAATCAAAATCAACTCCCGAGCCATTCCACACTCATTTGTCTGTAGTGATACAACGAAATTGAAATTGAAAATCTCACTTCTAGAGATTTCCTTTTACATTGGTAGAGTTGTATTTCTTTCCCACTTTATTCGTACAGTAAAAAAGACTTAAAAGAGGGTCATCTGGATAAGAAGATTCTTATCACACATTGTTGGAATGCCAAGTCTATCCCAACTAGGGTTGCAAATGGGTATTGATTTTTACCGAGGAAGTTCCTATCCTCAAAAAATCAGGTATGGAATCTATTTTATGTTTCAATTCATAAACGGGTCCAGGTCCGGAACCTAATTTAGATTCCCATTGATAAAGAGGTCCGATTCCGAATCCATATAGGTTCCGACCCGTAGACCCGAGACCTGGCATATGAGTCTTTGATATTGCAATTTTTACTTTAAAACCAACTCTTTTTGGGTATTCTTATGTACAATACTGGATGTTGTAGACTTGACACACTGTTATAAGTTGAATGATATGCTTATTTTAAGAAAAATTAAAAAACAAAGAGAAAATAGAATCAGTTTTGAAACTAGATTCGAGTTCTCAAGGTGGACTCAGTTCCGGTATCGGAATCGAGTTTTCTTATCAAAATCGGGTCTAGAACCAACTAAACAGATTCCGATTCAAAATCGAATCCGGAACCGGAACTGTTATTTAAAAACAAGTCCTAGTCCACTATGGTTTCGATCTAAAACCGTCCCGTTTACAACCCTAATCCCAATCCAATATGTATACACAAACTGTAGCTCAGCTGGTAATTATAGGTGTGCGCGAGTTCAATCACAAATGTAGCATGTCTTTTAATAAATATTTTAATGATACATTAGTTTCTACACCAAATCAAACCACACCTCTGAATGTGTTCTTTCAAAACAGGGTTCTCAATTCATCAAGTAGATGACCTCGGAGGAGTTTTTTTTTTTATCTTTAAAAAGTTAAACTTTATAAGTAATGGGGTTTCAACCCCTTTTTAAATAAATAAAGTCAAGAAGAAATGCCTTTATTTCTTACTTTTCAAGGTGTATTTTAGACCAAAATGGTCTAAAAAAAAAAACCTTTATTCTTTACGTGATAACCCACGCCTATATCCACATCCACACACATATTTCAGGCCCAGTCGGTCTTTTCATGTCAGCCTTCTGCCCCGACACACTCCCAAATAACAATCCCTTTCCATTTATCTCTCACACACAGACCTTGTATAAAGAAGACCTCCACAAAGCCCATCACTTTCTTCTATTCCTTCCTTGAATCAATCCACCCAAATCTTGACCATTTATTCTCTCCTCATCCTAATCATTAAATTGCCCCCATCTGCACCCGGGCTCTCACACTCCCTCACATCACTCCTGGCTCCCTGCCCTCTCAGATTTTCACCGAGGTAAAGAAATATCCCTTTCAAATCAAAACATGAAAGAGAAAGTGAAAAAAGCAGAAAAAAAAAAACAGTACAAATTTAAAAAATACAAAATACATCTACACATGTATATTACACACAAGAATAGAGATGGGTGTGCTAGATGCACCCCTACAAAAGCACACGAACCCTTGTCTTCCGGGTCTTGGGCATTATTTCATTCCCAAGATTGTGAACCAGATAGGATGGAAATCTAACACAAAGGAATTGGATACCTCAAGCTCAGTGGCAGCCAGCATTTTCATTTGGATGGGGCGGACAATGGTCAATTGAAAAGGTCAACCATTCTTTCGCAAGACCTTTTTTCATATTAACAATAACAAAAGAAAATCCCACTTATATCAATTGAACACATTGATTTTCTACATTAATATTTGTTATAGTGCCAAACTAGATCCCTGTAGACTCATGGAGAATCAAGCTTACCCTCCGGCACAGATTTTATAGAAAGAGAGAATTAATGTTATACTAGAAAGAAGGTCATTCCTGCAGTTCCAAAAATTCCAGATCAGAAAAGGACTTCATAGAATCCTCACTATTAGTCCAATTGCAAGTCTATAGGAGTTTCTCATTCAAGTATTACATGGATTATGATGGGTTCACCATCCATGGGGTTGGAGTAGTTTTGGTGTATTTCTAACTGAATTTGACATGTTCTGCTATTTAACAAATGAACATAAGCTTTGAATGAATTTGTAAAGTAGTTGTAATTGCTAGTACCATCATTGACAAAAATGACATGTATGACTACTTAGAAAGCCTGAAAAAAATCTCCAGATGGGGCAACTAGATTTTTTTTTTTCCTTCCTTCCGTTACTATTTTTTTTTTCTTCCTTCCCTTACTTTGTTTTCTTCCTTTCATTGTGGGAACTTCTGCCTGAAAGAGAGCCGGACAGAGAGAAGAACGAGAAGACCCTATGACAAAAATGGAGTCAGAAAGGTGATGAAGGTTTGGGCAAGGGAAGGTTTTCGATGTCAGGACCTGAGGCCTTTTTGTTATCGGATTTCATAAGGTGGGGCAGGAGGCACTTCGAACTGGGACATGCATCAAACGGCTCACAGTTGCCTAAAGAGTTTTTCAAAAGTACCTGGGGCGGCTGCACCCACGTGCTATAACGTGGGTCCGCCCCTGCTGAAGCTTTCTTCCATTGATTCCTCTCACATTTTTCTCTCATTAGCTTTCTCCATCTCACAAAGCAGATAAGGTGAGAAAGGTGAAATGGGTTTTGTTTATTTAATCTAATGAGAAGTTGCAGAGAGAGAGAGAGAGAGAGAGAGAGAGAGAGATCATCTAGGTGTGTGTAAAACGGCACTGTCAAGTTTGATCGCGAAAAAAGGAATCAAGGACGGAAAAAACACATGGCTTTGATACTTTTCTTATAGAGGAACATGAGGGTCGATGTCAACCCCTACAATGCAAAACAAGGGTCGATATTGACCCTCGAAAAACTTGATAGAAAAGCAAAACCTAAAGATAATACAAGGAAAGAGCTTCAATAGGAAAAGAATTGCCACCTCCAGAGAAGATCCAGCACTTTTTTATCAATTTATCTTGGGACAAGTATGAAAAACATGAGGCCACACATTGAATATGAGAACGGAAGGAATTATCAAGAATAAGCTGTATGCAATTATGCTCGTCCAACAAACTGCATTTGTAGCCCTTCAGTTGTGTCGATTAAAAACCTCCCTTGTAACAGCACATGTCAACTGGGTTTCAAGTGAAGGGGCAGAGAGAACCATCATTCCTCTTCCTGGCCAAACTTTCCCTTCCTCTTCAGCTCCTCTCCAGGGACTCATTCACTCTTTTCCACATCTAGCTCCTCCAGTCCACACCACCCAAGTACCCACCTAAAATTGCCGACCTCATCTAAGAGCTCAAGAAAGAAAACTTGATTTTAGACTGAGCTCCTCAAGCCAAGCTCCTTAAAAGAGACAATTACCTTTGTCAGGCTTCTGGAGAAGACCCAGAATTCTGAGATTGAGATCCCATGTAGAAGATCCAGACAGAGCTTCGAAGTAGAGAATGAGATTCTTAGGAATGTGGGTCAAGGGTTTGATGCAGAGGATCTCTTTATGTCAACACGGCTGTCACCAGAAGTTTTAATCCACCTATTGGCACCATTCAAGGTTTGGAAATGGAGTTTGTTCTAATTGCATATTACAAGCCCTCATGACAATGACATCGTCTTTGATAATGAAACACATGTTATAACAAAGACAGAATTCCAACGATTACCTAAATTCAATAGTTTCACTAAAAGAAATCCAACAATGTCCAAACATGGTATTTCTTTAGTAGAATTTAAAATTTGCAAACTAAGTCTAGATTAAAAAATAATCATTTCAAACATCTAACAATCAAATCTTCTAATCCAAACAAGCCCGTTGGAATCTTCTGTTTTGGGGTTTCTCTTCATTCAACATCAACAGCTGAAGTTGATTGCAATAGTACAAAGCAGGTAAATCAGGATTCAGGGACATCCATTAAAGACCAATGTAGGATTTGGAATCACTACGTCTGGAAGTTAACAGAAGTGCCAGCACATAAACAATTGCCATAATACTAATTTTACATATTACTTAAAAGTGAGAGGCATGTGAATCCACTGTTGCTTCAAAGATCTAACAGAAAGAAATTCAAACACAATGCCACTAGCAGGATTTCGAAAATTTCTCAAGTAAATTTGGACTAGAAATTCTTACTATTTGGATCATGAACCATGTCTAATCATTTCAATAATATAAAGATTTCAAGATCCAATCAAATCCTCTAATCCAAGCAATCCCTTCGGAATCTTCCATTTCCAAAATTCTCTTCATTCCAGTTTATAGGAAGTACAAGACAATGAAATCCATCAAAAGGCCTCTGTATGATTAGGAATACTAATTTCTGACATGAATAGAAAACAAGAAACATGTTTATCACAAACCACATTGCAAACAATAAACCAACCTTGAACAAAAATTCGGTGCGATCTAGATCTATCCCATACATCATGTGGATGCATGACATGAGACACTTTACTTTCAACAATCATCCAAACAGCAGTTTGAAATCTTTATTTATTAATTTCTTTTTATTCTAATCACAGTAGCTTCTTTATCATGTATAGAATCTCTAAAACCCTTAAAAATCTAAACCTCCGAACTATTTCATTCCCAAATCCTCTCTCTCTCTCTCTCTCTCTCTCTCTCTCTCTCTCTCTCTCTCTCTCTCTCTCTCTCTCTCTCTCTCTCTCTCTCTCTCTCTCTCTCACACACACACACACACACATATATAGAGAGAGAGAGAGGGACAGACAGACTAATCAAAAAAGCAAAGATGTCTTTCTTACAGTTGAGTGCCGCAGAAAGGGCAGAATCGGAAATCGGGATCGAGGACGCGGGAGCAGGAATGGCAGCGTAGGACCTGAGAGAGGAGAGGAGAGCGTCTGGAATCGGCGGCGGCCTCATCTGGAGGAGTGAAAGAAGGGCGGAACTGGGAGCAGATATCGCAGTAGATGGCGGGTTCTTTACCAGGCCAGCGGAGAACGGGGATGAAGAAGAGCTTCAGGACCTTCTCGTATTCGACGAGATCAGCAGGAGATCCGCACTGGATGCAGCGCTGTACGCCCGATTTCAGGACCTGGGTGACCCGCTGATCGACTCCTCCCACGAAGAAGAAAAACATTCTCTCTGTTTCTTCTCGAGCTCGAGCTCGAGCTCTCTTTTACTTATCGTATCTATATTTGCTTGCTCTGCACGGCTACTTGTGGAATTATTTATATAGGTGGGGGAGAAAAGAATGCCGTGGCCGGTGGGAATGATCTCGTAGCTTCTCAAAAGAAGATGGGTCTTGCAGTGAACGTTTCTTGGAGGACTGGACACTGAGAGAACTCTCTCTTAACTAAAATCGATATAAATCCATGATCCACTGGGCCTTCAATTTTTATTTTTATTTTTATTTTAGACGCCAGTCACCACTCGTTTGGAATAAGGTGCGAAAATGGTATTTAAGTTATTTACACACCAAAAATTTTACACTATTAATTACATCTTTATGGGGCCCATGAAATAATTTTTTTTTTTTCATTGTCATAATCCAACATTCAGTTTGTTTCTTAGAGTAATAAAAACAATATCTTGAAACTGATTATCTTAAATAATCATAGATTTCGTATGATAATTAAAAATATATAATTTATAAATTTGGTTTTATGTACTTTTGTGGGCGTCTAATTCATGATCCAAACTGTTCAATATTTTTGTCATCATCTTTACTATTAATGTCGTCATTATCATCTTCTTCATCAAAGTCTTGTCCAACTAGGTTAGAGTCGGCTACACTATATCTATATATTAATGGTAAATATCAAAATATTTAGGGCACATTTGTGTAAGTGTATTTCCGAGAAGCAGAATCGTTATTTCCTCTTCGGTACATTTTCTGATGTTTGGTGCAATGACAATTGCGGTGGAACCCACCTAAATAATACTGTTTTTATTTGCTAGATTTGATTTTGATTTCCCACTCCCCCATCAGAACCACAAAACTGCAGAAGAGGAATTTCCTCCTTTCCTCTTCCTCGGCATTATACATTGGTACCATTAGTTTCATATCTTAATTTTTCATAAATTTTGAGAGATTTGTAAAAGCACAAAGGCAAACAAAATTTTTTTTTTTTCAACATCACACTAGAGTAAAGAACCAAGTAAACCCAATATACCTCACCAAAAGCCACGGCAGAAAATAAAAAAAGACTTATGTGTCAAATGATTGGACAGTCCAAAGGCTGTTAAAAACCCATCCTGTAGATGGCATTGCATCATTTGACTACGTTTTTGGATTTCCACAATAACTCAAAGAAACTCTCACACCAACCATGACTATAATCACATAAATTGCGCCAACACACTCATGGTTGGCTGGTGTTAGCACACAGGCAAGGGATCAATCCCTGGGTTCTCATGTTTATATCACCCCTGTATTACTAGCCCAATATAGCAAAATTAATAGTAGCAGCAGTAGTAATCACATAAATTGCCCCTCAGCATTGTGGTTCAATTTCTCCAGTTTCCACTGTATGAAGCCTTTTTGTTGTACTGACAAAACAAATAATCTATGTTTACCAAAACTAACTTGATTTCCTTAAAACCAAATAAAACAAAAGTAAAAACATGTGGTTGTTACAATCACAAGGATATAACAAAATACAAATGTTAGTTACATACATGAGCTATAGACTAACTGCCAACTTTTTCTTGTCAATATATCAAATTAGTTGCAAGAACATTGCCTTCTGTGGTTTTTGAAGCAAACCCTACCAGTCTACCACCATGAGGCCAAGCAGATGAATGCACAGGATCTCTGACATGTACCACATGTACAATGGTAGTATGATTGATCACTAATCTACATGTGTAAAGCAATTATAGAGCAAGTTTTTCATGTGTAAACTTTGTGTAACTGTGTTCTACAATCATTCCAAAGTTACAACAGCTGTGTATTCACAGTTCGAGGACTCAACCTTTAACCGGCTTTCTTTAACTTTCATCCAAGAAATGCGCCATGTCTGAAATAAACTTTGCCTGCATTTAGAAATGCACCGACTTAGAATATAGAAACATTGGTGCTATGCGACTATTATGCCTCAGCAATGGATGCTACTATAGTCAAGGAAAGACTATAAACCACCAGACATTTCTGAAAATTGCCAAATATATAGCAAATAATCTACCAAAATTAAAACAATTAGATGCTTGCTTGTGCCTGACAGTGACAACTTGGTGACCATGTAAAAAGTGGAAAACATGGCATGCTGCTGAGCTCCACTGACCGATTTGATAAACAGAGGGTTGGTTTTGGTAATAAACAAAATACTCAATAATGAAGACACAAGCATAAATGGAAAATGGCCGATTTATACCTCTCTGGTTCAATAGTTCTTCTTGCAAGCATGATTGTTAAGAAAACAGGGACCATAGCTGCAAATAAATGCTTGAGAGTATGCCCACTGACAATTTGATGAGTCCATCTGTAGATAACCTTATCCTCTGCTTCTTCCACTTTCGCCAAGAGATAAAATACTGCAATTACCACAAATCAATGAAATTGCCAATCTAATTCAAAGTGCACTTAAAGCATAACTATTGAGATGTAACAGAACATGTAAACTAAAAACAAGAATAGCCAAAATAGATCATGATTTGTCAAAAGCAAGCTATTCAATTGATGGGAAAATGCTACTTTTTTTTCAGAAACCTTGGAAATATGGATCTTCTATAACTACCTAATCTGGAGCATATGCAGCAGAACTGGGGAAGATTTTTGGTGTAGGAAAGATGCAGCAATGAAACAAAAGTAAGCAATAAACTCACGCATCACAAAATCATCCCAGTAACTGAAGATTTATTCAAAAACCAAAACCTACTTTTCCATAATTTTCCCAGATCCTTTCATATTATGTAAAAAGTTTTTTGGTAAAACATATTATGTAAATTTTGATTATAGAAACAAAATGCTGAAATGAACACTTTGATGAATGTAACACTCATCTTCTTCTATTCAATGTCTATTGCATTGTATCATATTACATATGATTCCTGGGCTTCAACAACACAACACAAAAAAATGATAATCTTAGACATTCCCTGCAACAATAAAAAGGTCGCGTATTGGAAGTCTTGGATCTTCCAGCCTAGGTAATTTTGGGCATTCTCAAGTGTCAACAATGAAGCCTATCATGTATTCATGTTCATAGTCTACATCGAATCATCGGCCCAACATGGACAATTTGATAATATGCAAAATATCAGGTTGAGGATAATAGAAGGTTCAAAAAGTTGGACTTAGGGGGCAACTCGAAATTCCCCTCAAGTCGAGTCTACCTGTGTCGCATGAGACTGGCTGAGTCAGACTGAGACACACCTTTCAGCCTAATAAAATTATAAAATATGAAAAAACAAAAAAAAATCTATAAAATAGAAAATATAGTTTTGTGAATTTATAATTGTAAGATTTGTTGTTTTTTACTATTGTGAATTCATAGGATGAGCCCATGGCACAGTGGAAGGTGCTCATTATTGCAACTTTGAGGTTGTGAATTCAAGTCACGTAACCAATAAAAAAAAAAAACTTGTGTTTCATTTATTAATAATGAATTTTAAGTTGGTATAGTTACATACATTTGTATTTCACACAGTTAGACAAACAGTACCACTGATTTTTCAAATGCTTGGATCTTTAAAACAGGAAAAAATGTTTGATCTTTCAAAACCAGTGAAAAATGTCTCCAAAGAGCCTCTCATAGCTTTCCCAATAGAAAAAATAGGACATAAATGTGTTTAGGGCCCAAAAATAATGTGACTCGGCTCATGGGTGACTTGACACTCCATCTGCCAAGTCCAAGTTCAGTCTTTAAACCCATGGGATATTATGATCTCTCTCCCTGTGATGGTATTTTTGAAACCAATCTGAAGTAGCCAAGTAGTCTTTAAAATAAAAAATACACAGATTTCTATCGCTCTTGTTCGAAACTTAAGCCTCCTCCAGTAAAAGCATTATAAATATGATAGGAAGCAAAAAACAGAACTTCAAAAATTATAAGATGAACTCAGTGGCACCACAAGAAGACAGTTCACGTCTAGATGATTCACAAATATCAAAAGGAAACCATCCACAACCATGAAACAATGGAAGAGGCAAACACCTAACAATTTCTCCTATTCAGTGGTCCTCTCATATTCATGAGAAATACATAAAATCTAATGAAGGATTAATATATATATATGATGCCATCTCCTAAACATTCACTATATTAACTGAATCCTCATGTCTGTGCAACTGCAAGATCTAGGCACAAAAGATTACTTATCTCTTAAATATAGCATCTATAATCAAGGAGATTGTCCATTTTTAAACTCAACATCACACCTAAATTTTGCCTGATAATGACCTGTTTCATTTTCTTCTCTCTCCTTTAGCATGCACTTAGTACAGGATCCTACCTCATTTAGTGGATTCAATATGTGATCTTCTTGGGCATGCTTGTCCTCAAGATAAATCAGTGATATTTAAACTAAACAGGGCATACCTGATATATATTTTTTAATTTTATTTTATTATTATCTGTGTGTGCGTGGGCGCACGCGCGCGTGAGAGAGAGAAAGAGAGAGAGAGGATGATGATGATGATGATGATTGTCAGTAAAAAAAAAACAGTTAGATTAAACCTGCCTTGAGATTTTAGGCCATTCCATACAGTATTCAATTTTAAGTAGAAATACTCAATTCAATATAATATATATGGACAATTGGAGTCATAAAAAATTCTTTCTTTGTGAACATGCAAAATAGAAGAATGTTAGCAAAAAGCACAATTCAGAAATTTCCCTTAGGCAAGGAATAAGATGTTAATGAGCTCAAGAGTATGGGTCCTTTTCAGCCTTTGATGCAGGAAGCTCTCTGCAGCCCCTTAAGTTTATGTAGAGTAGGACACGTGGCTGGTTTTTGGGGCACACTTGCCCTACCAGATACCACAGAACTTTGGGAATTAGCCATCTCTTAAAACACAGACCAAAAGGGTGTTGCCAATAATCTAAATCTAAGGCCATGATATGGACGGTCAAAAATATAAACTTCACTTCTATTTGCTGACCATCCATTTCATGGCCTTGGATCAACAGCTGTGAACATCAAATTGATATGAGTTTTCTAAATGGCTAATCCCAACCCTATTGTATTTGGTGGGGTCAATAAGACACAAACCTGCCAGGTGAACTAATTCATAAAACTGTAGAAAGCATCCTGCAAATAAGGCTACAGAGATGGCCAATGCTATGGCAGATGGTCTTGCAAGGGGATGAGTTTTTTGCTCTTCTATTTGATTTGATGTGTGTGTGTATAAAGTTATGTTTTGGTTCGTTTTGGGTGTGTTTTTTGGTTAAGCTTGTTTGTGTTTCTGTTGTGTTTTCTGTCTTTTGGTGATATAAAAATGTGTACAGGTGCAAAAAACAAAAACAAAGAAACAAAAAAAGACTAGGGCTGAAGAGAATCCAGAACCACGCCGATTTGGATAACCTTGAATGTTCAAAGGAGAACAAACCTTTTTTTTCCCCACACTGAATACATATACAAAGTAAATACTAAAGAAACCACCGGCTACAACAGGTGAATTTTTCAGTTAACTTTCTTTACAAAATGTGAACCAGAACCTAAAACTATAAATGATTCGCCCAAACAAGATGTAATAAGAGCTTGTCTGGAACAAAAAACACATACCTGCAGCCCAAAGCCAGTATGTAGAGTGTGTATACATTGGAGGCATTAAGATAGCCATTACTGGTATGGCAATGCAAGGAACAAACTGAACCAGAGCATATGGACGGAGATCATCAAAAAATCTGAAAAAAAAGAAAAAAAAAACACAGCAGTGAAGGTTGAAAAAGAATCTGTACATGCAGACGCAGGTATTAATATGTATATTATATCATTTTTATTATTCTTATTTTTATAATTGTGTGTGCATTTTGAATAAAGGCGTGTATCATGATTTATGAAGAAAACAATTGACAAACAACAAATAAGCATCACAAATACAAAAACAAAGAGAAGTAGTATGCTTACCTCCAATATAGAATGCTTATAATACCCGCCACAACAAGAGGTGCAATAGATACTGTCCCGGTCTCCGCATCTATTCTTTCTAAGATGAACACCGCCATGATTGTTGTGAATGCAATAGTCATCTATGTTGTTGAAAAGCTAACGTTAAATTAAAAGAGTAGTTGCCAGTCATATACAGAAGTTACAATATTAGAAGACAAGAACATCCTATAAGATGACAGCATTTTTCAATAAGTTAAAATGGCCGTCATCGTCGTCCCGTCCTCTCCATATTTATTGATCTCTCTCCATACAACACTTATGAAGGTCATAATGTACCAGTGAGGTATAAATGAATATTTACAAAATAAGACAAGGCTATTAAACCTGATATTCCTTTTTTCTTGAATAAAGAAGACCCACACCATGTAATGATATTTCTGTCTTCGGTGTCAAGTAGCAATAAAAATAAATAAATGAATGAACGAAGAAACTCACAGGCAAACGATCCCAAACAAGTCGAGCATCATTTGGCTTGAGATGATAATAGGAGGAGCCAAAAGCAACTGCAGCCACACCGATAAAGAAAATTGTCCAACCCCAAACTTCTCCTTGCAAGCTATCAGAACTCATGATAATCATATAACAATCAACACATGAAAGCTATATTCAACCATAAGATTAAAGCTTGTACACAAACCAAAACTCTTACTAATCAACCTATTCTTAGGAGCAATACCTTAACCGAAAATAGTTTCCATGGTAGCAAAGTAAAAGCCCTACAATTCCAATAATAAGAAATGGCAAATTCGAAACCACATTCAATGTATTAGGTATCCCTGCAAAAAACAATAATCAGCATATCAAGGACCCATTTTTTTCTCTTTCTATATAATTCAGTCATCACCATTAAAAACTAAAAAAAAAAATAACAGATGGCAACATAGCAGCTATGTAAGTACATATATTTTAGAAATTACCCACTGGCTACTACAAGAAAGGGCCATCACATTCAACTTTTTTAGGGTTTCTTATAATTTCTCTATGTGAGAGAAAAATTATCACCTGTTGACATGGATTCTCGCATCAAATTCTTCACAACAAACTGAATTCATCTAATACTACTAATAAAGGTGATGATTTTTATTTGGTTAAGTTCCCTTGAGAGGCAAATGAAATAACATGTTCGAAGATGATGTAAGATCCTAAATTCATCTATAATGGATGTAAATTTTGGTTAGCCTCATTCAACTACCGAGCCAGCAGACATCTTCTTTGACATTAGGGTTTGTGTTCTTGATTAGATCTTAAAGCGGCACATCCAAACGCACCCTCATACATCAAAAAGAAAAAACAACTTGTGTAATATGTTTTCTTCCGAAAAGATCGTTATCTGGAATCCCTTTTGAAACGATGATTAACAAACGAGCAATCCAAGAATGAAAAATGAAAAAGAAACTTGAGAAATTGAATACCGAGAAATTCGCGTTTGTCAGCAAAATCGTGATATTGTTGAGATTGAGGGATGGCGGGAGTAACGATCATCAGAACAAGGAAGCAAAAGATGGCCGCTCCCCATGAATACAATGTCTGCCTTCTCATTTTCTTCTTCTTCTTCTTCGTTTTCGTCTTCGTTCTTCTGCTGCAACGAGCAAGAAAATAAAAGAATACGGAATCCCCCTTCCATATATGGGTTTTAACCAGCATAAAGTAAGTTTGGCAACGATACCAATAGAGTAAAGTGAAGTAAAATTGGTTTTGAAGAAAGAATAAAATATAAGAGGGTTATGATGTTATTTATTTTTAATTATTTATTATAAAAAATTTAATTTTTTTATGTGAAAATGAAGCTTTTTTATATTTTAATGGATAAAGGTGGTTGATTTTTTATTTTATTTTTTAATACAGATGGAGTTTTGAATTAAAGTGTTTTTATGTAACATTTTGTCTAAAAAAATGGAGGTTTTACTTAACTTTTACTGTGCTATGCTAGTAAAGTACCAAACTAATAGTAAGGGATAGCTCAGTTGACCTATGACCGCGGTTTGCGCCCAAAGGTTGTAGATTCGAAACTGCACTACAACATCGGGGCAGGTTGGAACCCCCCGATGGCATAAAATAAAAAATAAAAAAAGAAAGTATAAACTGACTTTATTTATTTATTATGTTTGTTTTTGTAAGGCACTTTTTAAAAATAGAATTCTCAAGCTACTGTACTGCCTAATCAATTGGCAGAGGCCTGATCACCGGCGTGATCTTGCACGGGGCCACAACTGGGCCCCACTAACCACCACTTGTATATTATATTTCGTGTACCCACCATCCAACGAGCAACGTTGTTCTTGTGGGTCGGCCCTCTCCACTCCCTCCATTCTGATTAAATTAAGGGCATGTTTGGTGTCTTTTTGGAAATATTTAATTTTGAGCATAAAAAAGGGAAAGCTTTTGATAGGCATTAAGAGGAAGAGGTTTTATAGATGTGTGTGCAAAAATAGAAAAAGAATGCTCGCACAAAAATATTTTGAGAGTGGCTACCCACACTGTAAGTAGCTATTCATATCAGGGCTACACAAAAAATCCGGTATCACCGTAAAATCGAACCGAATCGGGTGGTTTGGATCAATTTGTAGTAGATTGATTCGATTAACGGTTTGAAAATCATAAAAATCGCTTAAATCGGTCGGTTATCTGTTTGAGCCCACGGTTAACCGCTTAAACCGAACCGACCGTATGTAGTAACTTAAGTGTTGCTTTTTTATTATTTTCCTTAGGGTTTCGTTTATGACTACTTTCAAAGTTACATTCCACAACTCCATTCTCACATGAACTCAACCGTCGACACTGCCTTAGTGCATCTCCTTTAATCTCTCAAATGCTTTTTGACACTTCATTGCAGATGGAGGAATTATTGTACATGGTGCTTTCCTTCTATCATAATTCCTACCACGCTTTAATGAAGTTTTTATCAGAAGGCTGCACTCTTGAGAATGCTAGGAAAGCCAGTAGAGCCTAGCCTTTTGATGGTTGGTTTTGGTCTCACTTGACCAATGTGTTAAGAAACTTTCATTTCTGAAAAATACAGTGGGTTCTGATACAGATTTCGTTTGTGTGTGACTTTTCTTGACATGAACTATTATTCTATTGTAATTCCAAATGGTATCATGTGGAATGAATGTTTCACTGCAAGCTGGTTGTTTTTATTTTATTTTATTTTTGCGCTTGCATTTAGTCCAAACTCTCTTTTTTTAGTATAATTATTTTTTATATGCGTTTAGTCCAGTCTGGGATGTTGGATTTTTATGTTTGCACTAAACATTGGAATAAATACAAAGGACGGGGTATCATCATTTTAAAATTTTCACTGTCTGATTTTCAAAAAAATAAAATAAAAAACAACAGTTTAACTGACCGAACCAAACCGAAACGTTTAGTTCGGTTTGGTTCAATTTAAGCCCTCTCCATTGGTTGGATCGAATCGATTAATTTAAAAACCGACATGTTTGGTTTAGTTGTTGGTTTTAGTGTTAAATCGATCTGAATCGCCCATGCGCAGCCCTACTTCACACATTGCATTTAAAAAATAATAAAAAAATCATTAACTACCCCTATCTCTCTCCTTCCTTCTCTCTTCATGCTCCTTACTCTGGCCACCTCCACCAAACCTCGCCACCGCCTATCCCTCTCCCTCTCTATACTCTCTCGCATGTGGAGTGATTCAAGAGCTGGAGCGCTTGTTCTACGTTTCCTTGGATGCATAGCTGGGAGATGTGGGAGTTGAGATTTGTGGGGTCGAGGTGTTGAGGGTTGCAGAGGTCTGTTGGGGCTTTTTAGGGCTTGTTTGGATAGCCAGAAAATGGAATAGAGTGAAGTTAAATGGGCCTTAACAGTCTAAAATTTCAACTCTATCTTGTTTGGATGAGTCTAACCCAATAGATGAAGTAATATTGTGAAGCAACATGTACTCCATTTCACTTCAACTCAAAATACTTCAATTTTCTTGAGCAAAAGTTAATTCTACTCTAAACCTTAACTTCAAAATAAGCATCAAAATTGAGTGAAGTGAAGTATTCTACTTTAATTTTAACTTACTTTTCTTCATTCCACTTCACATGTGAAATCCACTTCATTTTACTCCACTCCTTATTTATCCAAACAGGCACAGGGAGGGTTTTGGGGGGGTTGGGAGAGAAGTTGAGGGAGATGGGTCTTATGGGCTTCACACAGAGAGAGAGAGAGAGAGAGAGAGAGAGAGAGAGATGAATGTTTGACAAGAGGATTTAGAGTGGTTTTAGCAGACATCGCTATTTCGTGAGGGGACAAGGGCATAGCTAGGGTTTAAGGGTTTCGGACACCTTGTCTTGTTGGGGGTTTTTTGCTTTTCCCCATTTCCCTGTAAGAAAAAGGAGCTTTGATTTTTGTTTTGATGTAACAGGACACATCTCGGAAGCGACATTTATCCGAATTCCGAAGAGATAATTATACACTCGTTTTTACTACTCTCTGTGGATGAAAATAAAAAGTAAATTTTTTTTTTGTGTACGCACTACTACTTCAAGACCTCCATGTTTCGTTCCCTCCACCATGAAGGATAGGAAAGTGGGAGAAAGGCTACTGAGGGAGGGAGGGAGGGAGGGAGGGAGGGGGAGATGAGTCTGCAACGGAGTCGAGCGGAGGTGGCTGGAGCAGGGAGAGGTGAGGGAGATGGGTCGGCGGAAGTAGGCGGAGCAAGGAGAGGGAGAAGGAAGGAAGGAGAGGGATAGGGGTAGTTTATAAACTTTTTTATTTTTTTATTTTTAAAAAATGCAGTGTGTGGAGAGCTATTTGTAATGTGTAGGCAGCAGCACTCAAAGATTCTTTTCATCATTTTTGAAATGAAGTATTTCTAGATTGTTAAAATAGGAAAAAAATAGATAGATATGAAGAGGTTTTTTATATGTGTGTCTAAAAATGGAGAGAGAATGCAAGTAAAAAAAGGATTTTTATTTATTCTCGAAATGAAACATTTTCAGAATGCTAATATAGGAAAAAAAAAAACTGGAAATATGATATTTTAGAATGATACAGCTAAAATAGGAAAATTTTAGAAACATTTTCAGAATGTTAACATAGAAAAATTTTTAAAAACAAAATAGCTGGAAGTATGAATTTTTAGAATGATACGGCTAAAATAGGAAAAATCTAGAAACTTTTTTAGAATGCTAACCTAGAAAAAAAAAAAAAACTGGAAATATGAGTTCTTAGAATGAAAAAAAGGTCCTACCGGGAGTCGAACCCAGGTCGCTGGATTCAAAGTCCAGAGTGCTAACCACTACACCATAGAACCAATTGTTGATTAAAATTGGAATAGAAAATATATATTAATACATTCTAGACTTCACAGTCTAATAAGTGATTAAAATGGGTCCGTGGATGCTATATTACCAGAAGATTCTGAATATGGGATCCAGTGCTTGGATCCATTTTAAATTTATGCAACGACCAATGTCAATGAAGCTACATAAAGTTAAGGTTGAACGGTTACTATTAAAGTAAAAGTAATATAAAGTCGTAGGTGACATAAAAAATACACATATTTAAAATTCTCTCATTCTTTAAAAAAAAAAATCAAAAGCAATCTCTTTTATCCACTAAATGATAAAAAAAAAAACACTGCTTTTTACACGAAGTCAAAAGAGACTCATTACCAATTCACAAGATAAAATATCATCATAACCCCTTTGTATGTTATATTCTTTTGATTTGATGCTTTAGTTTACCTTTATTTTATGATAAAATTACCAAACGGGCCAGACTCGCAACAATAGTCATATTTAGCATTTGCATACTAATTCTGTGAGAAGAATTTCAAATAAATATGTTTACAAGATTATATGCCTTAATTTACTTTAATAATCGGGCCCATGCCTGAGTTCAGGCCCTCAGTTGGTTTCATGGCCAAATACGGGTATCTTGTGGATTTTTGGGTCCAGGTCCAAATACAATATAACCTGTTTTCATCCTACTTATAATCATATCTTTCCAAACTTCTCTCTTGGTAAAATGATTTCTTTTTTATACAGTTCATGTGAAATACTGTAGAAATAATCATCCTCTACATTGTGAAGCCTTTTTTCAAGAGCATCCAAGAGTTTGTGAGCAGTTCAGATTTTGAGAAGGTGGACCTCATTCATGTATTTAGGTGGAGAGATGCACTTTATTGTAATGCAATCATCATAAAAAAAACATCCATCAGAGCCTTATTCCTTTATTTTTGGGCCAGCTAAAAGAGTTGTACTAGAGAACTCCTAAAAAAAAAAGAAAAAAAGTAACTATCCTACAACGTGACTAGACAATAAAAGGAACCAGTAAACCACAAACAAGAGCATAAGATATCTGTCATTATTTGCATCTCTGATCTCATCTCCCACATGAGATCTCAATCTTCTTTCGTGTTTTTTTTTTTCCATGCAGTAATCATCTTAACTTATCCACCTCCAGGCCACCAATCACGTAGGTACCAGTCACAGAATTGGTCTAATTTCTGCAAACTGCTTTTTTCATGTAGGTACTCAACCACGTTTTATGTATCAAAGCCAGATAATTAAGGAAGGTCAGATCATATAGTAGGTTAGATGAGATAAGCAACAATCCGTAAAAACTCGTCAAAGTTGAATGCAAGGCGCTTTTTTCACCCACGCCACTCTCGCATGTGAATGGAGTGGGATTTTCAATCCACACCATCCACAAAAGCAGGACCCAAGATTTGAACTGAAATTCTCGCAGGCCATTTTTGAAATAACCCACATAGGTTCTACTTTGATGAAGTAGAACTCAAAGCGCTGATGATGACCATGATCATGATGATGATTTTTCATCTTTTGAAAAAAAAAAAGGCGGAGAAATTCATTAAAATTGTGGCTCCACATCACCAAATCCAACATCCCTATCCTATTCACCTCAGTAATTCCAATATTCAAATTCTAATTATCATTTTCTACTTTTCCGATCACTATAAGACTCTTCACTCCACCTCGTTGGAGATTCAACAATGAAACAATACATTTCCTTCAATCTGTTTCTAGAAAACCTCAATGAATACATGTATCCCATTGGTGTTCATTTTGTTTTCACTGATTTTCTGTATCAATGCCACCATTCTTACTTCGAGAGAACAATTTCCCAAACCCCTTTCGACTTTTCTCCGATGCATGACTCACAGCCGAGGATGAGGAAGCAGACGGTGGTGACTCCTTGTCTGTAATACCATTTGGAGGACTAAAACCATCACTGTGTTTTGAAGAGTTCCCTTTCTTGGAAAAACATTCATCATTGGAGTGTGATCTTAGTTCACTACCACCTCTAACAGTGGGTGATCCTCCATTGATCTCTGGCATGTCAGAATCAAGCAAGAATTCCTCTAAAGTGGCTAGTGATTTTAGCTGCATCCCAAGAGAGGCAATTGTCTTCTGACACTCAGCAAGCTTTCCAGCAGCTACAGCCAGTTCTTTCTCCTGCAGGTAGAAATTGCGAAAATCTTAAGGCAGTGATCCAAAATATGCTACATGAGCAAGAGTTCAATCACAATTAGTTGCTGAAAGAGAAGCAGCTTGTGTAGGCCACACCAAGCTTGCTGCACATAACTGGCCCAGATCCCGTCTTCATGATGAAACAATTGTGATAAGCTCTGAAGTCGGGATACACAGCATATGCAACATAAAAATGCATGATTGCATTTTAGACCATGTTCAGCCATGCCAACACAGGCTGGAAAATAAAACTAATAATAGAATAAAATAAAATATCCACTTCTGAGGTACACTATATGCAATGCTCAGTGGAAACATGCAACATCATTTGTGACGGCCAGCATTCGGTACAGGATGGACCCACTTTTTAGCAACTCATATTAGCCATCTATTGAATGGATAGTGAACAAAAAGGTACTCTCCATAAACAACTGCAGCCAACTGAATGGAGAATTTTCTCCTGTTGTAAAACTTTTGCTATTTTACATGCCCATCCATCAGCAGAAAGCAAAGACCAATGATCCATCCTCACTTAAATGTGGGACTCTTTGATGTTTGCACTGGTAGCATGCATTAAGAAACAACACTTGGCGCCTGCTTGTTCCATATAATTGAATTCCTAGGAATTCTAAGACTTTGCATTTTTTTAAGTAGTTAAAAATGAAGAATCAAAGGTGAACATAAAACACGCCATCAAATAACCACCTTCTAGTGGGGAACTAAATCAAGATGGGAAATGAATCACCCAGCTATCACCCTAGTAATTCAAATCCTAGGTAAGTCAAGGTCCCATCTACATCGCTACCTTATATCCTTCAGCCCTCACCTCATATCCTGCACCCTCATCTCTTTAACAATCTGTTGGTGAAGCTTATTTGATCATGAATTCCTATGTTTTCTATGCAAACAAAAAGGCCCTTAAGGATCTTTTTGATGCGGGCAAAGACAGACAGATGGTGGGCAAATTTTACACAGCATCATTTACCCATCCTTCCAATCCAAATGTCCCCCAACACTGAACCAAGCAATGCAGATTTTCACCAATTCTGAACCTCTACATGAATGAAAGTGCAGACAAAAATGCAAAAGTAACTACAAGAAATACCTGTTTTATCCTCAACTTGTCACTCAAGCTTGTGGCCGGTCGAAGCTCAGCTTCACACTTTTTCCTTGACAGCTCCTCCTCCAAACTTCGGCACTTGGCTGCAATTTCCACTGACAAAACTCTCTCTTCTTCAACCTCAAGTTCTAACAACATGACCTTCTCACGCAACACGTGAACTTCTGCATCAGCTGCTTCAAGAAGTGATTCTGCCACCTTCCTCTCTGCATTAGCAGCCTCTACTTCTGTCTCAGCAGCTTTCTTCAACTCGTTAGCCGAAGAGACCTGCCTTTGTAGCTCCGACAACTTCTCCTCAGCTTCCATCAGCTGAGTTCTTAACATCTCCAGCTGATCTTGGCTTTCACTCAACGTCATTTCCAATCCCATTTTCTTGCCTTCCATCTTCTCCAACTTCTCTTCCAGTTCTTGCATCCTCTGAATCATGGCTTGGAGCTCTGCTTTCAATGGGCTATCTCCGCTATCAGCTCGGTCCATAACAACTCCAAAATCAGAACCACGGTTTCCCTTGTCAGTCTCAGACATTGCCGCCAG
Organism: Cinnamomum chago; assembly: GCA_038049695.1. Classification (NCBI taxonomy): domain Eukaryota; kingdom Viridiplantae; phylum Streptophyta; class Magnoliopsida; order Laurales; family Lauraceae; genus Cinnamomum; species Cinnamomum chago. The sequence continues at coordinate 9,763,691 of CP142454.1, read as the reverse complement.
CCTCTCCATCTCAAGGAAATCATCCATAAGGTCAATGTCTATAGGAGCAGCTGCGAGGCTTCTGCCAATGGCCTTCTCATTCTTGAAGTGATCGAGTTCAGCAATAAGAGCTGATGCCCAGGAGTCTGAGCAGCTCACCTCACACTCACTCAACTCACCCCTACCCATCTTGTGTATATCGGCCTCGACTGTGAGCGATCTTTCCCCACTGTCTGATTGGCTATCAGTGAGTGATTCCACATAAAGGGAGGAGACAGCAACATGCTCGCGATCATTGTTGGCAGGGGATGATGACTTACGAGCCATGGCTCGTAGCCTGCGGCACTCAGCTTCAAGCTTAGCCACCTTCTTTATGCTCTCTAGGTGTTGCTTGCTAGCCATTTCCGCTGATTGGGTACTCATCTCCCTCTCTAGAGTCCTAACCTCAAGCTCCTTGCTTCGAGCAATGAGCTGAAGCTTGAGGGCTGAGTTCTCTTTCTCTGCAGCTTCAAATTTTGGTCGAAGATCATGATCAGCAGAGGCAGCAGCTTCAGCTTTTGCTGTTTCCAGGTTGGTCTGGAGCTCGGAGAGCCTATTTTCAAGCTCAAACTTGGTAGATTCCCATTCATGTGTTTTCTTGACAAGAGCTTCATGGATATTTTGTTCTTGTTCTTCTCTTGCTTGCCGGAGCTGCCTCACACATTCCTTGAGAGCACCATCAAGGTGGCACACTTGGTCTTCAAGGGCCAAGTTCTTCTGATATGCAGCTTCAAGCTGCTGCTTGAGAGCCACAAGTTCATCTTCTGCCCTTTCCCAGCCTAACAGAATTAAATTCAAAGGATGTTAAAACTGAAATGTTTGATGTGAGCTACACATTTATCTAAATATGATATCCATTATAGAATTTATTTTAGAACTATTATAAGAACAAGATGTTTGATGAATGCATTTGGGAAAAAAAAGCAACGTAAAAGTCTACAAATTGCAGGCTTAATACAAATTTGAAAAGACATTAAGAAGTTTGTAACATAAGCAGCATAGAGATATACAAAATTTATACAGAACCTTCGTAGTGACACATACAAAGGCAAGAGCGTGGCACATGTGTGGTAACAGGTTGTTCAAACACCAGCAGGCTAAAATAATCACGCCTGTCGTCTGATCCTGTGGGCCACATATTTCTGATAACATGGATAGTCAAAACAGATTGCCAATTTGTCATCATTTAAAAAAAATGAGCAGATTGATGTCACATTCAATCTACAGTTAGCCCACCTGACAAGCTGGGTGAATTGAGTTTTGCTGAAGCACATTCACTGTGGACTGCCCTGATAAGCAACCTAAAGGCCACACATGGAGCTGTAAATGGGTCATGTAAGCCAGAACCCGGCTTGAAAAAAGGAACAGATATGGGTCCATGTTTAGCCGATGAGTCAGGATTTGGTCTATGAGCTCAGGGATTGATGGAAACAAATACTATGATGATGAACTCAACATAGACCCGAGCAGCAAGATTAGACTACTATAGTATATCTGCAAACATTAATAAATTATTTAAATTATAACAGTGGAGCCAATACAATTGGGTCAAGGACCGAATCTAGGTCCTACATAAGAGACCTGGACCCAACCTGTTTACTGCCCTAGTTACTCATCAGCATTCCTTCACATTTCCCTGTGAATAAATGGAGAACTGAAGGGAAAAAAAAGTGTTTTAAACTATAGCCAAAACAGAACTTCAACTATCACTCCTGACCAGTAGCCCAACTTAGCCAAAAAAAAAAAAAACCTTTTAAGGCATGTAGCTAAAACAGTAAACAGACAAAAGCCAAGCCAAGCCAATGCTGTCGCTCCAACCTAGAAAGTCTCAATCAAAGAAATGCCGGAAGGTTATGTGAGTGCCTCCACTCCAATGAAACCATGATACTCCCATCTTTCTTAAACCCAGCTTCTACAGGGTCCATGCAAAATCATTGGAACAGGTATTTTTTTTCCTTAAAAGCAAAATAAAAATATAGCCCGATAAACAGGCGGATGAAACATTACCGGTTGGGGAACAAAAACTCAATGAGATACCGTCAGTGTCATGGACAACATTGTAATGAGAAAAGCAACCAGTCTGATTATAGCTATCAGGGTCGCTCACTGTTTCATCTAATTATAACAAATGATTGATGAATGAGGCGGAATCATTACCAGCAATGGCTTCTTCTGCAACTTTGGCATGCTGCTTCACTAAAGCATCTTTGGCACTGATATTTGAAAGAGCAGCAGATAGCTTCTCAGTCAAATTTTTTACAGTGTCTTGAACTTTACTACCTGCAAGGTTTGATGAAATCTCTGGTGATTGAGAATGATTTGGGGACCCCCGTGATGCCTCCTGTTTCATTGATCAACTCCCAGATATCATTCTTCAAATCATTAATTGTTTGCAAACTTGATGATACTTAGATCCAAAAGAAGAGATTTCTGCCCATAATCTGTTTTCTTGGCTCCCTGTTTTCGACAGGGATGGATGATAGTTATGTGTAAAAAGTCCACAGAAATAAACATTCCATGCATCATGCACAGGGAAGGAAATAAATCGTCAGTTGGAAACTCAAGTTTACAAAACCATACAGATGCTTTTATTGTTGTACAAAGTTTTTAATTTTGTGATGTTAAAGGGCCCGTTCAGATAGCAACAAGCAAGGGTAAACCTAAAGCCATCCAACTCACACCTACCCTCATACCTGACCCAACTAATGATGGGTTTATGATATGTGATATCAAACCTGCCCTGCAACGGGTACAAGAGGGGTCCATTTTAATGCCATTTATCCTCTTATTTTTTTAAGATATTAAAAGATGGAAAACTTTATAACAGCATGTCTCCCGCATGAAACAGGGCCAGAACCTGCAAACTCAGAGCTTCCACCTTCCAAATGTACACTGCCAACTTAGCTAGGTAAGCTTTGGGCCTGTCTGTTTGCATTATATTACATACAAATTCATGTCCAAATGAGCTGCCCCGAAGGATTACAAAAAAGGTGAGGGATGAAGGATATAAGGTGAAGATGTAGAAAGTGTTAATAACTAAAAACACCAAAAGCTCGAGCTATTAATGAACAACATAACAATGTATGTCAAAGGGTCCTGACAGTCACCCTCACGCATTGGGCTCCACACATGGACAGAAACACACCAAACAACCATACGTCCCCAGGGATTCAAACCCACGAAACCCCCCAACTCTGATACCATGTTAATAACTAGAAACACCAAAAGGTCAAACTGTTAATGAACGACAAAACAAGGCATATCAAAGGGTTCTGACAAATGGGTCCTAGACGTTCCTAGGTATTGAACATTTGAATCACTAGGGTGATGGATGACTATTCATTTCCCATCTTCCGTTGATTTTATTTCCATTAAAGGGGAGGTTATCTGATGGTCATTTTTGTATATTAACCTTTGGTCTTCATTTTTAACCATTTATGGCATGAATTCCTATGTATTCTATGCCAACAAATAGGCCCTTTGTGTTATCATATCCTATTAGCAAATATTTAAATTAGTTATAAGCAAGGCAAAGCAAATCAGGGCAGCTAAAATGCAAGCCCTACCAGTCAAAATCTATAAACACATACCCGCCAAGAACCAAACAAAAGCTCAACCAAACCTGCTCCTATTAAGGACAGGTCAGGGTGGGTCACCTGTACAACACGACCCACAGGCCACAACTATCCAAATTGGAGTAACTTTCTACTCAAATTATGCTCCCGCCTTAGCTTTCTAATTAGCTCAGTTTAACCAAGCTGGAACCACCAAAAAATGGTTAACTAGAGAAAGCTCTCTTCTTCAGCACAATCAATTTTCTTCTCATATACCTGCACAACTGAAGATGCAGTCAAATTTGTGTGCATTATTTAGGGTCAGCATGGCGTGGTGTCTTAAATCTTAATTGTTTGGTCCCCAAATATTAGTATTTATTTTAATTTGTCCCTACCAGCTGGTGTCTTAAATCTTAATTGTTTCCAGAAAGCATGAGTTCTTGTTTGTACACAAATGTTTAGATGGAACCATGTGATTCAGGTTCAACTTCACTTTTTAACAATTGCACAGAAATTTATAGATAAAGAGAACCTACCCTTGCCTATTTTCTTGCAAATTTTTTTTATAGGGAAGTCTTGCATCTTGGACAGACGAATTTACTCATCCAAAAAGCTATAGAGAAGAGATTTGGACAACCTTTCATCATATGGCCCTACCTGAGAGGACCATTCCTTCAAATTTCAGGTTTGATGTGAAACATCACATAAATTAATTTGGCTGAAAAAGAAATGCAACCCAAAAATACAGTTCAGATACTGCTAGGCAGAGAAGATGTGTATCTTCTCCACCAGTGATTTAGGGCAGATCCAAATGCACTTTAAACTCCATCTTCCAGTCATCCCAAACCCAGTTGAAGCAGAGACAATTGGTCTAACAGAAATAGATATGCTAAGAAAGTCATACTACAAGCCTGAAACTAATAGTAACTGAAACATTTGAGCAACATATGGATTTTTTTATAATGAGGGATTTCAAACTCAACATGTCAGAGTGAGCAGTAGAGAATATTACCTGATCATCAGAGAATCTTTCAGAATGGGAAGACACAGATCCAGAGCTTTCAGTCTCTCCAGGACTTTTCTCAGAAGATTTCTTCCTCCACAACCAACTTCGATTCTCCATCACCCAATCCAACCGTCCAAACACCTCATATTAATCTCATCTGCAAGTTGAAACCACCATCCTCCAACAAATCATTAATAAAGCCCAACAGAAAGGGAAAGCTAGAAAGGTGCAGCTGCTGCGCTTTAAAACACTAGTAGCAGAAGATTCAGAAGGTAAAGAAAACCCATTTGCCAAAACACATTCTTTTGTCTGAAAATTGGGTCGTAGGAGCAAAAGGCAAACGAAACCCTAAGAAATCAATGAAAAAACCAAAGCCCCAAATCTTCAAACTCGGTTCTTTTTCTACCAAAAATCCCATCTAGGGAAAGAAAAGGAACCCAGAGAAGATAAACGAAGTTATGAGGGAAACAACAAAGGCAGAAAACATATGATTCTCCAAAAGCTAACGAACTGTGTCAGAAAAGGACTCACCTCACCATGCCTATTGCTTTGCTTGAAATTCACCCCAGAAAACCCCGAATCTTAAAGAAAATGCAACCGTAAACAGTGGAAAAAACTATCAAGATGGAAATGAAAAAAAGCGAAAACTGAAAGACAAGACATAATCGATTCTTTATTCAAAACCCCATTAGTGAAATCAACCCCAGAAAACTGAAAGAATAAGAAAAAAAAAATCACTGACATCAACTCCTCAACTGAATACAGGAATAACCCATCAAAGAAAAACCAACAGAAAAGATCGAGAGTGGGTGGAACAGAGAACAGAAGTACCCATCAAAGCAAAAACACTGATTTTCAAACTCCCAGTCAAGAAGAAGGGGAAAAACTTGTAGGTTTATATATATAATTTATTGATTCATATATATAACCCAGAAATCCAAAGTCCAAACAAACCCAGTACAAAAGATGACAAGAAGTAGTGAATGGCATAAAAATCTATAGAATGTCAGTAGAAATGCAGTTGGATAGCAGATATAACATCAATCAAAGATGGGGCATTTCTTTCTTCTTGCTTCTCTTCTTCCTATTACCTGATATATAGAGAGAGAGAGTTTCAAAGAGTGCTTAGTTTTCTACTCCAAATTATTTAAAGAAGGCACGGGTAGATGAAAATGAAATCATTTTCAAAACAGGCTGCTATTATTCCCGCCCTTGGATGAGAGCTTTTCTCCATTAAAGACATTTTCCTATTAATACTGAGTTGCAGAGTGGCTGTTACTTTCTTTCTGCAGCCTTTTCCCTGTGTCATGGAACCTGACTTTCACACCTCATAAGATTTGATGCAAATATTGCCCTTTTTTCAGACTGAAATGCTACTATCTTTGTTGATTCATATGGCCCACTTTTTTCAGACAAGTGGAGAGCGCTGCTGAAGTCCTCGGAATCTTTTTGACCAAGAGAAATCCTGAGTTAAAAAGGAGTGGAACTTCAAAGTTCACTTTTAAAACCCAAATAGTTACAAATAAATCAACTCCAGGTACTCAAATTTCATGTAAATCTGATCTAGTTCCACTGCTGGATTGACTTGTTTGATTAAAAAAATGTGAATAGTGTAATCTTATGTATATAATTATGGCTTTTTTTATTAAACAATTAACCCAATGCATGAAGACTATCAGATCGATATAAATTTTTTTAAAATACACCATAAATTTCGAGCTGTTCAAATTTCATTTGGTGAGCTCCAATATTTAGTTGAAATCCTTTTAACCTAAAATTTCTCTAGCTAAAGCCTCGTATGATCCAAACTCCTAACAACACTTCCCGAACACGTGGTACTTGGTAGGTGCATTATCTTAAACTATGGATAGATAAGTGATATAAGTTTCTAATGCCTTAAAAGGGAGGTGAAAAGGAGTGAGTAACTTCTTTTAATAGATCTTTATCTTATAATCAACCATTAAATCCATTAGTCAACTCAAGATTGACCCGCCATAATGTTAGATTTCTTCTCTAAGAGACCTCACTATATTAGTTTCTGAATTTAATTAATCTACGCACTTAGAAAATTAGATGCTAGAGTAACTTGGTATAAAAAAAGTAAAAATCTCAAAAGTAACTCGAGATCTTTTGATAACTCACCTCTTCCATGGTTGCCATTGTTTCTGGTAGGCGGGTAGGCCTCACAACTCACAAGTGAGTCCGGACAATACCATGTACATAATGTTCTCAGTACCACATGTGAGCTCTGGTTTTAGGCCGTTGGATATGGAAAACATGGAAATCCCATGAGTGCAGCTCGCACAAGATGTTTGAGAGGAATTGGGGAGTGGGTCTATGGGCTGTGACCGCGAGTGGATTACTCCTTATCCGCCATGTTACTAGGGGCAGCCCCTCCCCGGATGCATGGGAGGCTGCCTATGATAATGTGGCGGACCGTGAATGGGCCACTCAGTGATTCAGACTCGATTAAGAGACATCCATAGAAGAGCCCGTCTCATACAGAATAAATATAAAGGCTTTCCATCAAATTGTGGTGGTTTATGATCATTGAGTCACCAAATATGGGAAGTCTTATGTATACAATTAATCTGCCATTATAGGCCAGGGTAAAAATGGTTGTCCAAGCCCAGCCCATTTGATCATAGGGCCTTATATTTGAGCCAGTTCTATTCTCTCAGCACCTAGGTCCTAGCCATAATAAAAGGTCAAACCCGTCAGTTTGGCAACTCTACTAATAGAGTCAAGTGAAGTAAAGTTAATTTTGGAGAAAGAATAAAATATAAGTAGGTTATGATGGTATTTTGTTGTTTGTTATGGAATCATTTTGACTTTTTGTATGGGAAAGTGAAATTGTTTTGTATTTTAGTGGATAAAAGTGGTTGCTCTTTTCTTTTTAAAAAAAAAAAAAAATTTGAGTGAGTTTTGAATTAAAGTGCTTTTGATGTGACATCTTTTCAGAAAAATGGAGGCTTTATTTTATTTTTACTATGTTAGTAAGGTGTCAAACTAATTAGGCTCAGACTTTAAGTAGACACAGGCGTAGACCCATTAATTTTTTTTTTTTTTTATAGTACCAGTTAGGAAATCAGTCCAGCCCACAAACCTAAAACTCAAATAGTGTGGTCCAAAAGTTAGCAGAGCCCATTTATGGAGCAAAATCTACTATCTACTATCTACTACTATTATAAAAGAGAGCAAGATGCACAACTTTTTTCTTTTTTTCACTACACACTTGCCCAATTAAATGCTAGATGTGGGCCCCACGTAACATAATAATAATAAGATTACAAAAGAGAAGAACTTGTGTGGGCCCCACTTAGATAATAATAATATAATCTATATATTATTATTACCCTTCTAAAAGAGAAGAACTTGGGCCCCACTTATATAATAATAATAATCTACTACTATTATAAAAGAGAGCAAGATGCACAACTTTTTTCTTTTTTTCACTACACACTTGCCCAATTAAATGCTAGATGTGGGCCCCACTTAACATAATAATAATAAGATTATAAAAGAGAAGAGCTTGTGTGGGCCCCACTTAGATAATAATAATATAATCTATATATTATTATTACCCTTCTAAAAGAGAAGAACTTGGGCCCCACTTATATAATAATAATAAGATTATAAAAGAGAAGAACTTGTGTGGGCCCCACCTATATAATAATAATATAATCTATACATTATTATTATTATTACTATTTCTCTATCTCTATTTCTATCTCTATATCTATATCTATTTATATCTATACATCTATACCCTTATATAAAATAGAGTAAAGTATAATACTTTTTCACTACACACCTGTCCAATAAAATGTAAGATGTGGGCCCACTTAGTATTCTCTATCTCTCTATCTCTATCTATCTACTCTTATAAAAGAGAACAAAATAACAATGCTTTTCACTACACACCATGGCCCACTTATAATTTTCACTAAAGTGTAGTACTTTTTCACCACACACCTGTCCAATAAAATGAAAGATGTGGGCCCCACTCAGTATGATTATTTTTCACTACAAACATGCCAGATAAAATGCAAGATGTGGGCCCCACTTAGTATTATTATAGATATATATATAGATATTCCCAACAAACTGCACGATGTGGACCCCTCTTAGTATTATAATTTTTCACTATACACCTGCCCAACAAAATGCAAGAAAAGGAATCAAGTGTATTTTACTTACTACCTTTTTGGTGTTCAATACTTATAATTTTGTGGGCACTTTTAAATACTTCGTCATCAGCTTAAAAATCAGTTTAAAAGTCGCGACAAAAGGTATTAGCTGGCTTACTACTTTTGTTATTGTTGCTGGTGGCCAATTGGTGGTTGTGTTATAATTCAAATATCAAATTGACTATACACGAGAGAATTAACATTCTCTTTTTTTACCTGAAACAATGCTAATTGTGCAAATAGTTTCTATTTATTTATTTATTTTTATTTTTATTTTTTGGTGGAAGTAAAAGATAATTGAGTGGTATTTGTATTTGAAATTTGAGAGCTAAGAACATCAGAGAGCTTCGGAAGGTTTCCAGAAGATATAAGATTATTTTCTTTGTACGGATGTAACCCTTTGTTATTATTTTTTAAATATTAACCCTTTAATCTTTTGTGCACTAACCTTAAATATTTGTAATTTGATGTTCCTTTAGTTGTATATTATTTATTATGGCTTTTGAAAAAGGTATAGGGACCTCCAAAACTTATAAGCAAATCCCATATATACAAGTATTACGTTTGCATTATTGCTTTATGTTTAGTTTTTCTTTTTCTTTTTTAAGAAAAAAGCAGCAACTGACAAATTATCATAAATAAGAAAGTGAAATGTACAAACTTAAACTCATTTTATGTCCATCCTGTTTTTTTCTCTCTTTTAATGAAAGTTAGCATGAATTTTTTTTTTAAATATTCCTTTTCCTTTTGCTTCATGTGTTTGTATTTTATTTAGTTAGAATAATTGAGTTTTCAATCTGACATAATAGTTGTATCGATCTTGATTTATACTCCTGTTGGAAGAATAATCACAAGTTGGATAATGTAATAACTACTACTAAATATTGATTCTCTTCTAATATTAATGATTGCTAAAGATAATTTCATAAATGCAATTTAGTGGTAGGTCTTATAGATTGCTATCGTAAAATTATTGTTGTTCTGTACAATTTTTTAGTTTCTTAATATAAAACTTTTGTGAATTTTTTTTATTATAAAAGGGCATTTCAAGGGCATGAATATATTTATTTATTATTGCTCTTACTCATGAGGTTTAAATTGAAAAACTTTGATCATTTTCTAACACATTTATTGCTTTCATCATTGCAAGCTTCTTGTTGTTGTTGTTGTTGTTCTTCTTTTCATATATTTCAATGAAGCGTCATGCATTTTCTTAAAGGAAAAAACGAGAATCTCATAGAAACTGCTTGTTATGATAGCTTTACTACTAACTTCGGAGTCAATGAATGAAGTGATCATTTTAAGTGTAAACAACTAAAATAAGTATTTCATGCTGAACTGCAACAAATTCAGTTTGTATTTGTTCATTTCGAATTTTTCTTACTTTAATCAGCACTCTCATCCTCTATACAGAACAAAGTAGAATAGTTGATCTAGAATACCTATGTTACATTTTTATGCATTTCTTAAGAGGAATGTCCAATTCTTTTGCCAGATTTGTATTTGTAGTTTTTTATTTTTTGATATTTTTTCCCTATGGATATCTCTATTTGTGAGCTTCCATTTAACTAAACTTCTATGATTACTTTGTATTATTCTTTTCTTACTGGGTATAAAATATAACACTTTATATCAAGTAAAAAGAAGATGCTGACTTTTGGAGAGGTATTGCCTCTTTTTACCTGATAGTGGTCCGTCTTATAAAATAAAACAACGCACGTGTTAAATACTAATATTTATCAACAGATGTTCTGCAAATCTTACTCATCAGAGTTCATATAATAGTTCCACCATGTCGCTTGAGGACAAGTCGAATTACTTCATTATTTTTGACAATCTGTGTGAGATGTTATTCTTCATTGTAAGTTAAAACTGAAACCACCATCTCAGTTTTTTTATTCTGATGTCCTTAGGTAGGATATAATTAATTTTTTCCCTTAATAGAATCTGATTTTGTAGTGAACATATAATGTTCATGGTAATTGGTTAAAACAGTAAGCTCGTCTGGTTCTTAGTTTTTATTTTTATTTTTTATAAAACTCAGGTTATCAATTTGACTATGCTTTTGATTGGACTCCAACTTTAGCAGGTCAAGTCTACCAAGAAACTGATAAGTCGACCTGATAGATTAAATAAAGTAAATTTAAATTTCTTAGTAGACATTCATGATAAAATATCTAGAAATATGTGATTTATATCCTCAAAAAGTTATATAAATTTCATATCGATTGTCTTTTGAGATCTCATTTTTCTCACTATATCATCGTTTTATTGTTTTCAAATGTATATGAAAAAAGTATTATCAGCTGTATTTGGACATTGCACGGGCCTTGCAATTTACAATCACTCATTTTCTGTTGAAAGTTGATTTTTAAATGTATTTCAGCTTCTACTAAATTTTCTAAAAGCTTTATTTTTTAAAAATTTTCTTAGTAAAATTATGTGTTCGGTGCACGTGCATTGCACTTGTAGGGCTCCACTAGTCTATTAGAAAGCTAGTTCCCTATGCCTGGTCGAATATTCAACCCTGGGTCAGCCCGAGTTACACTTGGGTGACATGGTTCGAGTACATTTGGATGGATTCAGTTTATATTGGGTTGGGATTTACCCACACGCATTTCGGGTCAGGTTTGGATTGGATGAATAGCAGATCAATCCAGCCCAGAGAGAGAGAAAGAGAGGTGTTTTTGAGTTGTGGTATTTAAAAGCGAAAATGATGCCAGAGTTTCCGTTTTCACTATGGACCTCTTGTTTGCAACCAACTCTTTTGAAATTTGCCAAGAGTTCTGTTTTTTTTTTTTCAAATTGCTAAAACCTATTAAAGTTTTAAAATATTAGTAAAAAAACCCCACATATTTACTTTTACATTTTAAACCTCTCACTTTCTACATCCGCCCATTTCAATCTTTCCATTGGTTTGATGACCATTTTGCCATGTCTATACTTCACACACTAAAAAGCATTTCCTCCACATCATTGTTGCATCAAAGAATATTTGATGGATATGGGGTTTATAGATCACCAGCTTATTCCAAAGACCAAAATCAATAAGGCAAAATGGGCCATATAAATAAAAGGTAAGCCCTACTCTTTTTTTTTTTCTGCTATTGGAGGGTTTCCAATCCTTTAGGCTTGACTAATTCCTCCGGATCCAAAGAGAAGCCGAGTAAACTCCCTTGTAGCCTAAGTATTGTAGTACAGTATCGAACATACAACCTTTGAATGTAAACCGTGATTTTAGGCCAACTGAACTACTCATTGGGGTTAGGTAAGCCTTATTTGGAGCAACAAAATTCACAATATGAAAAAGGGTCATCACTCGTCTCTCATTTAATTATATAAACCATGTCTAATTAAGTGAAGATTGACAATTAGAAATACACACACATGCCTTAGTAAAAGACTAACAAAGTAGCCCAAGATTTCAAAATTAAGCAATAAAAAGAACTTGGCTTGGGCAAAATAGTAACTGTATCTTGAAACTGAAATGAGAGAATTGGATAAATATATTTTGGAAGAGGCCCATTTGATCAAAACACACCTAAAGATAAAAGAAACAACCAACATCAATATACTAAAATAAATAAAGTAGCTTTTTGTAAATATTTTATAAACTTGATAGATTTTAGTAATTCTCCCTAATTCTGTTTTTTTCCTCTCCCTCCCTTGTTCGTCTCTGTAATCTTTCCACCACCCCACTTTTGGTAGTTTGGTTCCAATTCAAAGACGCCTCCGGGAGAATCTCCAATGCTTCCATGAGAGAAACATGGTTTGAATCAATCTGGTAAGAGGAGGAGAATAAGAAAGGAAGAGAACCTTCTCTGGGCGTACGGGAAAACGCTGTTGTTTATGGGGAAAACCATTCCCTCGTTTTCCTGTACGCTCTAAACCATTTCCTCAATCACCTCTTCTTTCCATTTCCTCAAAAGGGTTATCTTCTTCGGACATGAAAACCAAAACCCATGTCTTGTTTTCACTCATCTTCATCCTTTTCCTCCTCAATGGATTGGATGTCTTGAATGGCGCCAAGGATGAAGATGTCAAAATTCTCCTGAATTGTGGCTCTTCAGACAATGAGAGCGTTGATGCAGACGGCAGAAAATGGTCTTCAGATTCAACCTCCAAGTTCCTTCTCTCACCAGAGAATTCAATCACGGCGAAAGCTGAATTCCAAGACCCGTCTCTGCCTTCCCCAGTCCCATACATGACAGCCAGAGCTTTCACCAAGGAATCCACATACCGATTCCCAGTTAGCGCTGGAAAGCGGCATTGGCTCAGACTCCATTTCTACCCATCTGAATATGGAAGCCTAAATGTCGCCGATTCTTATTTCTCTGTTGTCGCCAATGGGATAACTCTTCTTCGCAATTTCAGTGTTGCAATTACAGCCCAGGCTCTCACGCAGGCCTACATCGTCCGAGAGTTCTCTTTGAATCCAGCGTCCAATGATCTCAATGTCACATTCGCCCCTTCCGACAAGCACAGAGCTTCTTATGCTTTTGTCAACGGCATTGAGGTAATTTCGACCCAAGATGTCTTCAGCTCATCTGCAGTAATGGTTGGGTTCTCCGATCAGTCTGTCGAAATGGGAAGCTCAACCATACAGACAATGTATAGATTAAATGTTGGCGGGAAATACATATCAACAATTGATGATTCTGGCCTTAGTCGAACCTGGTACGACGATTCCCCATATATATACGGTGCTGGATTGGGTGTCACCTCTGATGCTGGGAAGGAGGTTAAAATCCAATATTCAGAAGAAACACCAGCGTATATAGCTCCTGTGGATGTTTATAGCACAGCAAGAACAATGGGCCCGGATTCAAATCTCAACAAGAATTATAATCTCACATGGATCTTTCAGGTTGATGCAAATTTCACATACACGGTGAGATTACACTTTTGTGAGTTGCAAATGACAAAGGTTAATCAGAGAGTTTTTGATATTTACCTAAACAATCAAACAGCAAAGAAGTCTGCAGATGTCATTGCATGGTCAGGATCCAAGGGTGTGCCTGTTTATAATGACTATGCAGTGTATGTAAACGATAGGGCCGGTGATGAGGAATTGGTGGTGGCACTTCACCCATCCGTCAGTGCAAAACCCGAATACCTTAATGCAATTCTCAATGGATTGGAGATCTTCAAGCATAGCGATGCCGCAGGGAACTTGGCGGGGCCAAATCCAGCGCCATCACCTATGCTTGTTGCAGCAGAGGCTAATGCAGTGAGCAATCAATCCAAGCCCAACTGGAAGAGGATTGTTATCAAAAGCACAGCTGGTGGAGTTGGGATCGGCTTGCTGTTTGCAATCTTTATAGTAGTCTATCGACGTAGGAAGGGAGCTGCAGGTGGTGAATCTGGTTGCGGATCGAGCTGGTTGCCCGTGTATGCCAACTCTCACACAACGGCGAGCAGGTCTACTTGTTCCAGCAGTAACTTGTCGGCGAAGGGTGCAAGTCTCTGCAGGCATTTCTCTTTTGCTGATATTAAAAATGGTACCAAAAACTTTGATGAATCTCTTGTCATTGGAGTAGGAGGGTTTGGGAAGGTTTATAGAGGAGTCATTGATGGGGGGACCAAAGTAGCCATTAAAAGAGCAAACCCATCATCAGAACAAGGCATTCATGAGTTCCGCACGGAAATTGATCTACTTTCTAAATTGAGGCACAGGCATCTGGTTTCTCTCATTGGCTGCTGCGAAGAAAACAATGAGATGATCTTGGTCTATGATTACATGGCTCATGGGACTTTGAGGGAGCATCTGTATAATTGCGACAAGGCTCCTCTCTCATGGAAGCAGAGGTTGGAGATTTGCATTGGTGCTGCAAGGGGACTTCACTACCTCCACACGGGTGCGAAGCAAACGATCATTCACAGGGACGTCAAAACTACCAACATCCTAGTAGATGAGAAATGGGTTGCCAAAGTTTCTGATTTCGGGCTGTCGAAAACAGGTCCTAGTGTTAATCAGACCCATGTTAGTACAGTTGTGAAAGGTAGCTTTGGATATCTGGATCCAGAGTATTACAGAACACAGCAGCTAACAGATAAATCAGATGTTTACTCATTTGGGGTTGTTCTTTTTGAGGCCCTATGTGGAAGGGCGGCGCTTAATCTGAGCCTTCCTAAGGAGCAGGTTAGTCTTGCAGAATGGGCTCTACATTGCCGAAGCAGTGGGACTCTAATGGATGCCATTGATCCTCATATCAAAGGTGAGATCAATCCAGAGTGTTTGAAGAAGTTTGCAGATACAGCAGAGAAATGCCTGGCTGATCATGGCACTGATAGGCCCTCAATGGGAGATGTGCTGTGGAATCTTGAATTTGCTCTCCTGTTGCAGGAAAATCCTGAAGGTAGGAAACTGATTGAGAATTAATCTGATTAGAGCTCTGGGGGAATTAGAGGTGACAACAAAGTGGGAAGAATTATACATCAACACAAAAATGTTCCACAGATCATCAATTCATTTTGGTGATGTGATCGCCATGGCCTAAAATATCTTGCATTTTCCCCAAAGAATCAGATGGTTGGTTTGGCAATGGAAACATTTTTAGTAATAAAGACATTCTTTGGGGTGGTTTTGAGAGATTACCTTGACTGTTTGTGTTGTATTCTTGTTCCTGTGTGTTGATTTAGTAATGTATACCAGACAAACACCTGAATCTTCTGATAATTATTCATAAAGAAAATATATTATTTTTAGCATTGTTATCGTCGTCGTCGTGATCATCGTTATCATTTTGATTTGCTACTCTAGTGGCAAAAAAAAACCTGCCATAAATGGAGTAGTTGAAGCATGACCTACTCAGGTTCACAACAATAGCTCAGCCCTCCATAATGATAGTTGCGCCAAGCATCAAAACACATCTGGTGCTCATTTAAGTGATGATTTAGCAACTACTGTTACACTCCATGGATGACATTTTTCATTGATTTCTTACTGGAAACTGTAGCATATACTTACTACATGTAGTAACTAAGCCATGGTAAGAAGTAAGAACCCAATCCTCACTTTTGACATTTTAGATTAGAGCAATAGAAAGAATAAGATTTTCATTTTCTTGGTTTGCCTGTGAAGTACAATTAAATGTATTTGATGGTATTACACATGAGAGGGACCACCAAATTATCTACACTTAGGTCATAGGATTTTCATCATTTTTTCCTTTTTACTAGGGATGGAAATGGATAGGGCTAAACGGGTGAACCAGTCCAATTTGCTTATATTAGGGGCAGGTTTTCTAGTGTTTTTTTTTTTTCCACAAAGTAGGCATTGGTTTACATATATTTGACTGGTTTAAGTTTTGGCTGATCTGCCCATGTCATGCCCACCATAGTGGGTGCTGGGTAAAGGACATTTAGAAGACTCAAATTGAAGAGTTGTAGGTTCAAATCCGTACACGTCCATGAACTCAAAAGGAGACTCGTAGAAGGCACGTAATGTAAGAGCTGCGTGTAAGAAACTTAAATCAGATTTAAGAGGTAATCTCATGGGTTGGGATTAGATCCTATTTGTAAACACTTTTCAAACATGCATTACCAATGGAGGAGACTTCTCCTCCAACACATGACCAACTTTGGCAAGGCATACGTGTGGTGTGGACTGCAATTCTTCACATGAAGGGACATAATTGTCGATGAGTCACTATGTTAATCAATAGTCACAAAGAAGGAACTCACTAAAAATTAATGAGAAATTTTGGTCTGAAAGCTAGCCATATATGGCTGCACCCTGCACCCCACTGCTCTAACAGTAGTCCAGTGGTGACTCAGGGATTTTCATTTGAGGGGGGTGAATCCAAACAAGTAATTGGATTTTGGGCAATGAATTTCATCAGGGATATAAGGGTTCGGACAATGATTTTCATGTGGATTTTAGAAGCAGGCCCATGGGCACACTTTCATATAACTGATTGTGATATAGAAGGCATGGAATCCACAAGCTATGAGTTTCAAGTTTTTTTTTTTTTACTGAACCTTAAAATCCCCAAAGTGGGAAATTTAATCACATTTTCCACCAACCATGCCCCAAAAATCAATTTTGAACATTCTTGCAAAAAATTTCTATTTTTTCTATCTTAATTTTTTTTTTTAATTTTTCCATTTGCATAGGCCACTTCAAGAACCTGCCCAAAGAAATGTGAACCTGTTGAGAACGGCTCCTTAACCGAGTGGCAAAGAGTGACAATTCTCACCTACTTTCCATGGTTTCAACCCTGGGTATGCCATTTCTTTCCACAAGTACAGGCTCCCTTCCAACTTTTGTGAGCTTTCTCTTGGGTCTCGTCCTGCTTAATTGGAGTATTCAAATAAAAGTCGATGAAAGTAGAGTGAAGTTGAAATGTCTCACCTTCTGGTTAGAGGATGAGCCCAGCATGTGAACTATTAGATTACCCCATCCATTTAAACGCCTTCAAGTTTAATAATTTCATCAAGTGGTTAATGATCATAAATAAGATTGTGACATGTATGGCCCATTCAATCTATAGTGAGACATTTCTACCTTTTCCTCGTTCGTTTGACTTAAGAGGCTGTTTATTTGCATGAAACTAATTTATTAAAAAATCACGATAAAATCAGTTTCAAAGAATAAATTTTGAAAGAAGTGAAGGATAAAGAACACATGGTGAAAGAGTCGGCTCAAGGTGAAAATGTAGATGGACCCACTTGTAATCCCTTGGACCACGCGTTGATGCTCACCTTTTTGTTTCCTTGATATTCACACATCTCATAGAAAATCAAACTTTTCGTAACAATTAGTGACTCATGGGGCATGTTTGTTTGCTAAAATTGCTTACAAGAATTTAAGGTGTTGGAGGGTTTTTTTTTATTTTTTAGTTTTTTTATATGATGTGATAGCTTATCCCCTTGTATTTGCAAATGCTATGTTTCTTAACAAAATCTCAAAATTTTAGACACTAAATAGATTTCAAATGTTCTAGTAGAATTTTGGAATTCCAATACAAAGGAGGACTCAGAATTCCACTATCCTGGGGCATTATAATATATTAAACCCCAAGGGTTTTTGGTTTAATTTTGACCACAAGTTATACTTACATTATTTCAAAATCTTCTATATTTTCTTACCACTCCAGAGTTGTCACTCCACTCACTTCTTATCTTTTCATGCAACAACCCACTCTTATATATCTACTCTTCTATTTTATCCTTTTATCTTATGTGATCACTCTTGGAGCTACTCTCCATTTTAAAGATTCTATGCTTGTCCTCTTCTTTAAAAAAATTATAATTTGAAAAGGTTTAGATTCTTCGCTTCCTCGTTACTCATTCAAAGTTGAAGAAATGGTAATAAAGATTGAGGTAGAATCTTTTTCCTATAATTCCCCAACCTACAGTTCCTGCAATTAAATTTGAGAATTCTTTATTTATATGATTTCATGGCAAATACATTCAAATAATATATTTTAAAAACTTCAAACCACCAATTTCTGCCACAATTTATGTTAATTAACTATTTTTATTATAACATTTATATTCATATTGCTCATGGTAAGCATAGATATATTTTGCTAGTTTACAAATTATGGAGACAGGAATTTCGATAAAATGGCCCATTTGAGCTATTCACTTTTAAAGGGAATTCAAGTAAGAGTCAATTTAAGGACAAAATCAGGGATCTTATAAATAAAAGTATAAATTTTCAAAATCTCCTTTCTTAGCTTTTTTGTCATTTTGAAATTTTTGACTTTTTTATTTTATTTTTTATAAGAGGAGAGATTACCTTTTAGTGAAATGATATATTAATTTTTTAAATTAAAAAATATAAGTTTAAAAAATTTATACTTTTCAATTAGGCCTTTCTCTTTTCTATCTTTCCTTAAATTATCTCTTTATATAAATTTATTTTACAAGTGAATTATCCAAATATGTAAAAAAGATGAGGTACTACTTGCGACCTGAAAGTATATTTATTTTGGAAAGACTGTAATAGGTATCTTTCCTCCGCCCCGCACGCAGGCCCTCTGATTGGTCCAAACAGGTCAGGATCTGGATCCTTGTTATGAAAATAAAAACCAGGAAACCAAACTGAAGGATCAAAAGACTTCACAATGAAGAAATCCATATGGCCCCACATTGATAGAATCGACACCGACACAAATAAAAAATCCCTTCATTTATCCATTTCCTTGGCAACGAATTGAAGCGTTTTGGACCCCACCAAGTTATCTTTCCGCACTCGGCCACTACTTCCTATAAGAAAAGATTCGGAGACGCGAGAAAGATGAATACGTTTTCCTCATCATCGTCGTCTTCTTTGGTATTCTCGTTCGCGTTGCTGCTGCTACTGTTGGTGGTGTTATCTTCCATGGCGGATAAAGGAAGCGGAAAGGATTGTGCGGTCCACATCGTCTACACACAGAGACCCGAGGGCGAAGAACCCGAAGCTCACGACATCCGAACCCTATCTTCCGTCCTCGGCAGGTATATTTCATTTCCTCCCTCCCCCTTCGCCTCTCGTTCTTCAAAATCTAAAAAGGTTTTGGGTTTTGTTTGATTGATTAATTGATTTCGTCTTCTTCTTCAAATAATCTGCAGTGAGGATGCTGCAAAGAAAGCCCTGATTTACACTTACAAGAGTGCTGCGAGTGGTTTCTCTGCAAAGCTTACTCCCGAGCAGGTCTCGGAGATGTCAAGTACGGTTTTTTATTTATTCTGTTTTCCCCATTGGATCTATCCTTTTTTAACAATTGATTTAAATCTGGATTTTGGGATGCAGATATGCAATTACTATCGAGTTTTATAGATGATAATAGAATGTGGAACCTTACTTTGGTTCTGTCCATGTGAGGCCAGAGGTCTTGGTGGTTTAATGATGTTCATTTTCTATAGCCTTTACAAAGGAATTGCAGTGGTGGGAACTGGGAAGGATCCTTTTGCTCAGTTGAAAGGGATTACTTCCTTTTTGGGTCTGAAATGAGGGATTTCAGTCCTCTCAAGAAACCCATCTATCTGTCTTTTAATGCTTCTTGACGCGAACCATTTCAAGAATTATATTTGAAGGTATTTGAATCGGATGGAGATGTGGAAATCACCTTTGATTTCAATGCATATATAGAAGTTCAATTAATCCAGCCACCCACCCACCCACCTACCCAAAAAAATGTTATTAATTGGATGCTAGGGATTAGGGTCATCTGTTTTGTGCATTTTAGAATTAACTGGTATGAGGGTGGAAGTACAAGGGTAGTACTTGCAGAGTTGCTTTGTGACAGAGCACTTACCAAAGTTGACACTGCATAGGTGGGATAAGGCTTACCTTGGAGGAAGATGAAATTATATTTGCTCTGTAATAGAGGTCTATGTTTCCCCAACTTTTTGGGAAGTGAGGACTATTGATATTGCCACCATTTATATATGGCTTAGAGAGGTAAAACTTAGAAAACTTATCCTGAATATATGGAGTAAATCTTAGCTTTGACAATGAGGAAGTAATATTGGTTCTGTCGATCCTCGGTCGTGTCCTTTTTTTTAAAATATTATTTAAGCATTTCTATTCCAAACCCTGGGCCACCTTAAACCCTTGGCCTAGTTATAGTCAAGCAATGGACAACAGCAAACCATAGTTACTATATCAGTCCTTTTTTGCCATTGATTAAAAATCTTCACAAATCAAAACCTTCTTCCTCTCACCAACATGTGCCCATGTTGATGTCATCAAAACTGAAACTTCTCTAGTCCTACAACCTACACACGTCCATCTCCATTAACCCAAACCCTATTGTCAGTTAAAACCCTTTTAGTGATATAAGAAAAAAAGAAAAGAAAAGAACCCAACTTATCAATATTGCCAACCCCACCACCAGTGTCATTGCAATACACCATCTACTTATATTAACTACATCTTTGCCTTACAAGCGATGCTACGAGATCAGATGTGCTGTGTTCTGCCAGCTGTGTGACTTCTATGATTTCGTGACTATTTTCATTCATTTGATCATCTTACTCTCGGTCCATTCTTTGGGTTGGCTTTCAACCAGGTCTGTGAATAACAACTGCTAATCTGCCTTTGATTTTACTTGAGGGATTTCTTACCAGTGAACTATCTAGACCCCCTTCTGCCGAGAATGAAAACTCAGTTTATACATTGCTTGCATTTACACAAAAACACATGGAGATTTTTCTCTATCCCATGGCATATTTCTGGGTCCAGTGCCAAGCATGTATAAAATAGAATATGCTTTTGTAATTTATGTTTATCATTTATTTTTCAATGCCTTTGGTAACCCTTTTTCCTTTACAATTGCATGCAAAATTATGTAGATTTGGATATGAACTAGAATATGAAATTTATCTGTATTTTTCTAAGAACCAAAAAAAAAAAAAAAAAAATCTTATTTGTCTATTTTAGCTATATAGATCTATATATTTATAATAAAATAATGAAAAATTAGTTTACACAATCTGCTTGGTCGATTGATTGGGTTTCCTACTCAACTCAGCGGCTGAATCTGGCCGACCTGCTGGATTGAAAAATTATGCTTTAGAAAGTATTGGTATTAGGTTTGCAGATCCTTAGCTAGAAAGCATATGGTTTGGACAAGTATCAAGTCCTAGTGATTTGGCATCTGTCTTGTGGGCACTATATTTTTTGGTCAGATAGCACGTTTTTTGTCATGAAAATTGGGTAGAAAAATGTGCATCTAGTTTCCAAGAAGTATTCACAACATCCATGCTTTCTCTAATATATATATATATATATATATATATATATCTGAAATGATATCCTTTGGTGTGCTGCAGCTGCTGCTGCAGCTATTAACAACTTCGACTTTTCTTTAACTCTACTTTTTTTTTTTAAAGTTGTAGTACCAAATTAATTTTAGGATGCTTCACTTTCTAATTTTTTTCCCCTGTTCTTAACAATTGTGTGCTCATGTCCTTATTAGTGACACAAATTGTGTTTTCGCAGAACAACCAGATGTTATTCAGGTGGTGCCGAGCAGGACATACCAGTTGCATTCGGGACCCAGTGTAACACATTAGAGATGATAGAACATGTAGGCACTTCTCTTATGGTTAAATCCGACTATTATCTTAACTTGCTATCTGTCTTGTATATATGAATAGCTTCTTAAGTTTCAACCGTAGATGTTGATTAAATAAAGAAGTGCTGTGTGCGTGTTGTAAGAACATCTCAGACTAATCCTCAACGAGGAGTAATTAGTAAATAAGAAAAGTGCTGTTTAGTACTGCAATAGTAAAAAGTGTTTGCCCTAAGTCTTCACTGAATGGTATGAATCAACTCATCTGCCGGTTCCTGATGCCCCGAATTATCAATTTTGTTGTGTTGTATTGCCACTGGTGTCAATATGTTAGGGTGCCATTATCTGATGTGCCAGAATGAGTTCTGGAAGTGTAAAAGTTGTTCTGTGTCACCAAAAAGGAAATGCTAAAACACCCTTAGCCACCTGATTTGTGGGGAATAAGATCTGAATAATCTAGGAAGGAAACTGATGATGCCAAAAAGTGGATTTCGAACACCACCGGTCGAGTAACAAGTAATAAATGCAGTAATTTAACGTGGCACAGAAATTTATAGTGGTTCGGTCAAGAGTGACCTACGTCCACTTCACAAAAGGCAGGGTTGCCGTGTTTCTTTACTAATCAGAGGTGTGGAGATTACAAATTGAGTAGTACTGAGCAAATGTTACATATCTCTTGCCCCTCAAGCATTGGTGGGGGCTTTATAGTCGTCCCCTAACAGTAGGGGCGACTCTCCAGTGATATCCCATGAGATCCTGCAACGGGCGTGGCCCCAACGGGCATCCACGAACAGGTGTAGTGGGCAGGAAATACTCCGCCTGACTCGGTAAAAGCAGCAGCAGCCATGACGAAGCAATCCTCTAACTTGTATTTGAGATTATACGGCCCTGACCTACTGGCATGGGTTAGGTTTCTTGGACCTGGCTAGCTACACATTCTGGGTCACCGGACCTGACCTGTCATCTGACCCGCTACGGTGGATCGGACCGGACCCTTAACGGGTAGATAACGACTCGGGTTCATCATGGACTTGGGTCAGTCAGACCCGACCCACTACCGTGGGCCGAGCCATTTGGGCCTGGCCCATCATTTGCCCCTCAATGTCTCGCGTCAAAGAAGACTTTGAAAGGGAGACATTAGTACAATCTAAGTTTCTTCATGTTGAGTGGTTTGTAACTTTTCTGAACATTAATCCCCCTTTTAATATATGCCCCTCCGCAGAGGGGGTCCGGGGGTGTCCCCCGGCGGTGGTCGAGCTGACCGGTCAGCTCGCGGGGTCCGGGGGCAGCGCCCCCGAAACAAATTTTTTTTTTCTTCATCAGGCCCGCCCTAGAAGAGTTCCTCCGGCAATTTACTCCTTCTTGAACTTTACGGTAGAGTTCTTCAGGCATAAGACTCTTTCTTCTGTTTCTTTGGCTTGCCATGGTGGATTTGATCCAGTGCCTCTTGGGACCGATCCATCATTTGCCCCTCAAATGCCCCATGTCCAAAGAGTCATTGGAGATGGGGAATTTTCAAATTTTCAAATCTGCTATCTTTCCCAGGGTTTCTCTCTTTCGTGTTTTTTTTATCCAGATGTGCTCATCCCAAGCCCAAGATAACCTTCTGTAGAAGATCTCTAGCATCTCTCTTATTTCTACAAGAAAGATCTAGGGTTGGAACATCTGAAAGGAAAAAAAGTTTAATTCTTTGCTTGGCAAAGATAGATGGCAGTGACACGAGGGCATGAAGAAGGCACCCAAGGAGCAAGTGGCCAAGAAGAAGAAGCCTTGGTGTTGTCGGGCAGTCAGGGAGGTGGTGCGCCGCCCGAGGTCGGCCGGGAGATAGGAGGGCCGTGGCTAGGAGAGGGAGGCGTCCGGCAACCGGGGTGTGCCCTTGCGGGCGCCCTGTGGCAGCAGCAGGGGGAAGAAGGGGGCGCCCGCAGCAGCAAGGGGGCGCCCCGTGGTGGCAGCAGCCTGGCCCGTCGCAGCAGCAAGGCTGGGCGCCCCGTGGTGGCAACGGCCTGGGGGCGAAGGGGGCGCCCGCCGTCGCAGCAGCAAGGGGGAGCACTTGCAGGCGCCCCGTCACGGCAGGAAGAAGGAGCGTCACAGCAGCAGGGGGGCGCCCAGCAGGACGCCCCGTGGCATCAGGGAGGAGGGCGCGGTGCCCCTGCGGGCGTCCAGTCACAGCAGCAGGAAGAAGGGGGCGTCCGCCCGTCATCGCAGCAGGGGGGCGCCCCTGTGGGCGCCCTGGAGCAGCAACAGCAGCAGCAGAGGGGCGCTCCTGTGGGCGCCCTGGCGCAGCAACAGCAGCAGGGGAGGGGCGCTCCTGTGGGCGCCCTGGCGCAGCAACAGCAGCAGGGGGGCGCCCTGTCGCAGCAGCACGGGGACGCCCCTGCGGGCGCCCTGGAGCAGCAGGGGGGCGACCTCGCGGGCTCCTCCTTACGTCAGCACGAGGGCGCCCTGGCGCAGCAGCAGGGGGGCGCTCCTGTGGGAGCCCCGCGGCAGCGGGAAGGAGGGGGCCCCGTGCGGGCGTCCTGGTCGGAAGAGGGGGCCCCAGCGGGCGCTACGGGCACCTCGGTGATGCCAGGTGGATGCCACTTAGTAGGGGCGTGGAGCACTACCCAGGCGCGGGATGTTCAGGCAGCCACGGCGGGGAGCGCATCGTTCCAAGTAGTAGGAGATTCAGGAGCTGGGGCTTGCATTGATCCTGAGGTGAGGGGTCATCCTTCTACCGGTATACTAGACAGGCTGCGCCCTCGCCCGAAGAAGTATCAGACGAAAGTAGTCGTGGAGGACAATGGCTCCAAGGTAAACACCATCTTTAGTGCGTATAATTCAGACGGAGAAATTGCTAGACTTGTTGCTTCATACCGTATTCCTCCCACGGTACTGTGTCGACGGGCTGACGGAGATGAGGATGCGAGTGAAAACTCCTCGGGTGATATTGTGGTTTACGAGGAGATGCTTGAGGCGGGGCTGAGGTTTCCTATGCCATCTCCTGTTTGCGAGATCCTCCATTACTTCTTATTGACCCCAGGGCGGCTAGTTCCCAACGGATGGAGGTTGCTAATTGGCTTTCTCGCCTTATGGAGAAAGGTACATCGCGGGGACGCTTCCCCTGTTGAGTTCCACGCCGCCTACAGCTTGATGGAATCCCCGGCACCTAACAGGGGATGGTATTATTTCTACCCGAAAGGTGGTAAACTTCTAACAGGACTGCGTTCCAACTGTCACAGCTGGAAGACCCGCTTCTTCTTCGTTGGCGGTGAGTGGGCCTCTGATGCTGACCGGGCCTTAGTACCTACGCAGTGGAGGGAGGCCAAGAAACTAGGTAATCTACTGATCCTTCGTTTACTTTTGCTTTCATATATGTATTCCTATTAACGTGTTTCTTCAGAGTCCCCAATGTTGTCTCCAGATCAGGAGCGGAGGCTACAGGCAGTGAGGGCACATCACGACAAGGATTTGGATACCCTCCTTCCTAGAGGTAGCAACGGTATTGGCGGGCCCTCTCCGAGAACTTCTTCGAAAAGAAAAGGTATATATATATTTTTTATTTGGTGTCATTGCTATTCATATGTGCCCGAATGACTGTGTTTGCTTCTGCAGTGGTAAGCAGGGATAGAGTTGGGGCCCGTCTTTCAAGGAGATGTACTTCACCCTCCCAGGCGATGAGGATTAGCGATGCTGGGACTCCTTTTGTAGACAACGTTAGCTCTTCCGCCAGGTCAGATCAGGTGCAAGTGCAGGTGGCAGTCCCAGGAGCTACACTCCAGCAGGCTGCTCCTATAGTGGGGATTGCCCCTCAGGGACCCTCGACCTCGACAGTACCTTCCCTATCTAGGCCCTCTGGCCCTGGGGATAGTACTGCATCTAGGCCCTCAGGCCCTAGAGATAGTTCCGCACTTAGGCCCTCAAGCCCTGGAGATCTTGCAAGTGCACCACCTCGAGCTTCATTAACAACTCGAGACAGATTGAAGAGAGTCGCCACTCCTTCAGAGGTGGCTGAACTTAACAATGCGGGCACTGAGAGGGTCATAAGTGCTTTCTTAGATAGCATGGCTCAGGTGAGGGGTTTGATTCCTTCTTCTACAAAACTCTTCCTTGACGTATATATATATATTTTTTATGTTCTCATTGATTTTTGTTCCTGCCTGTTCCAGGTTTCCAACGCGTCCGTCTGCCTGCTGTTAAGGGCCGAGGCCCATAGCCAGTTGAGGCGGAGTAACGAAGGCATGAAGAGACAACTTTCTGCTTCTCAGGAGAGAATTTCTTTTCTTGAAACTTCTAAAGGAGCTTTGGAGGAGGAGTCTTCGGCGGCCCGCGAGAGGGCAGCCAAGTTGGAGATGGAGCTTTCAGCCGCGCGCGAGAGGGCAGCTGAGTTGGAGGCTGAGTTGGAGAGGACCCGCGAGAGGGCCTCAAGCAGCGAGGCTGAGTCTGCCAAAGCCCTAGAGAAGGCTTTACTCAGAGAGGGAGAGGCGAGGTTGGCGCACGAGAGGGCCACCCAGATCGAGGAGAAAGCTGCCCGGGCCGAGGAGAAAGTGGCCCGGGCTGAGGCGAGGGCGGCGCAGGCCGAGGAGAAGGCTAGTCAGGCTGAGGCGAGGGCTGCCCAAGCTGAGGAGGACGTCGCGGATAGCGTGGCCGACGCTTTCATTGATGGTTATGAGGAGCTGAGGGGAAAGGTTTCTACTGCGTATCCTTCCCTCGATCTTTCGCGCTTCGTGCCTACTGAACCGCCTGCCGATGGCGGAGAGAGCACCGAAGAGGATGGCGATGGAGATGATGAAGAGAATGACGACGACGATCTGGAGAGTGACTAGATACAGGACATTTGCATATATATTGTTTTTTTTTTTTTTTTTTTTTTTTTTTTTTAAATGGCAATGTACAGCCATAATAATCTATTAGAAATTCTTTGGAATTGAAATTGAATAAAAGCTTGGCTTTCCTTTTATTTATGTAACACATTGCATACCATCTTTTTGTTACACATGGCATTCAAACAAAGACAAGGCTGACAAAGACAAGGCTCCTCCTGATCCCTCCTACTGATAATATTTCTTCAAGTGCTCCGCGTTCCATGGATGGGGCAGATCCTTCCCTTCGGAGTCTTGAAGTCTGTACGTGCCTGGCCTTACTACCTCTGTTACAAGGTAGGGCCCTTCCCAATTGGGTCCTAGTTTCCCCTCGCAAGAGTCCTTGGTGGCGAGGATTACTTTTTTAAGGACCAAGTCCCCGGGCTGGAAAGAGCGAGGCCTCACCCTCGAGTTGTAGTACCTAGCCATGCGCCGTTTGTACTCCGCGTTTCGGATCATGGCCATCTCCCTTGCCTCCTCTAGCAAGTCGAGGTTGAGACGGAGCCCTTCCTCATTGGCAACGGGGTCATGAAAATGAACCCTTAGGGAGTGCACACCAATTTCGACGGGGATGACCGCTTCAGTTCCGAAAGCGAGGGAGAAGGGAGTTTCACCCGTAGGGGTTCTAGGGGTAGTGCGATATGCCCATAATACCCCCGGGAGTTCTTCAACCCAAAGACCCTTCGCTCCTTCGAGCCTTGTCTTGAGGTTGCGGAGGACCGTGCATACCATCACTTCGGCCTGTCCGTTTGCTTGTGGGTGCGCCGGACTGGAGTGGGGCTGCTTTATTTGGAGCTCGGCGCAGAAAGTGTTAAGGAGTCTGTTGTCGAACTGCTTTGCATTATCGCTGACAAGGGCGTGTGGTACCCCAAAGCGACAGATTAGGTTCTTCCATATGAAGTCCTTAACCTTTGAGTCCGTAATTCTCGCCAGGGGTTCTGCCTCAGCCCACTTGGTAAAATAGTCCACCGCGACTATTACGAATTTGCACTGCCCTTTACTCAAAGGCAAGGGGCCCAGGATGTCGATACCCCACTTGGAGAAAGGCCACGGGCTCAAGATTGTGGTGAGCTCCTCTGGTGGCTGTCTAGGTACAGTGGCGAATCTCTGGCATTTGTCACATTTCTGAGCAAACTCCTTTGCATCTTGAACCATAGTAGGCCAAAAATACCCTTGCCGAAGGGCTTTAAGGGCGAGGGAGCGCCCACCTGAATGATTGCCACAGATGCCTTCGTGAATTTCACGGAGGGCATAATCTGCTTCCTCTGGTGAAAGGCAACGAAGCAGTGGCAGAGAATGACCCCTTTTGTATAACGTATCCTGGAGGATGGTGTACCTCGAGGCCCGCTTTTTGAGTTTTTTCGCCTCAAGGGGATCGTCCGGCTCTGTTCCGTCCTGAAGATAGGCACGTATGGGGCTCATCCAGTTCAACTCCCCCGCAATACAGTGGGTGCACGGAGCCTGATCTGATGAGCTGGGCTCCAACTGGAATCCGATGAACGTTGGGTGAGCAGGCGTGGTCTCTAATGAGGAGCCGAACCGGGCAAGTGCATCTGCCGCCATATTTTCTTCTCTAGGAATGTGGCAGATTTTGAAGCGTTGGAAGCGCGGGATTAGATTTTTCACCAGGTCCAGGTACTTCTGCATCTTCATACCTCTTGCTTCGAAATCGCCCTTGACTTGGTTGACCACCAACTGGGAGTCGCTGTAGGCAACGAGGGACTGGGAGTCCATCCCGACTGCCATTCTGAGGCCGGACAGAAGAGCCTCGTATTCTGCTTCATTATTTGAGGCATTGAAAAGGAGCTTCACTGCACACTTCATGGGTGTTCCATCAGGGCTGATTAAGACGAATCCGGCCCCGCTTCCTTCACTCGTTGCGGAGCCATCTACATATAGTTTCCAATCTGGTTGCGGCGACATGATCTGATAGTCTGAATCCAATTTGTCTGACCGTCTGTCACCGCCGCTCACAAAAGGAGGTTTCTGGGTCCCCTGGGCGCCCGTGGGGGAGACCCCCTGGGCGCCCAGAGGGCTTGGGGCGCCCGAAGGAGAGAGGGCGTCCAGGGAATCTTGGGCGTCCATGGGAGGAGTGGGCGCCCCTGTGAGTCTCTGGGCGTTCGTGGAGTCCTTTTGGCATAGAAGATCTCCAGTGCCTCGTACATTGGGTCCTTTCTGCTTGTGGAGGTCACGACTGTCATCTTGGACGGCTTCGGGGACTGAAGCTTCAACCCGCTCATCCGGGCGTACAGGGGGTGTGAGATCAGCTACAAAATCAGCCAGGGCTTGCGCTTTTATTGCAGCCCTAGGCATGTACTGGACATCGAACTCACCCAACTCTACTGCCCACTTGAGGAGCCTGCCGGACAGGTCTGGCTTTCCTAGTACCCTTTTCAGTGGCTGATCAGTAACCACAATGATTGTGTGGCTCTGAAAGTAGTGCCGTAGACGCCTTGCCGATGAGATAAGGGCGAGGGCAAGTTTCTCGAGGTCGGAATATCTGCACTCTGCCCCCCTGTAGGCTCTGCTAACATAATAAATGGGCCTCTGCACCCCGTCATGTTCTCTGATGAGGACTGAGCTGACGGTCGAGGAGGAGGCGGAGAGATAAAGGTAGAGCGCCTCCCCTGGTGCTGCATGTGAGAGACTGGGTGGAGCCACCAGGTAGGCCTTAAGGATCTGGAAGGCCTCTTCAGCTTCAGGTCCCCAATGGAAAGCCTTTCGGAGGATCTTGAAGAAGGGTAGGCACCTATCCGCAGACTTGGAAACAAACCTGCTGAGGGCCGCGATCCTTCCGTTGAGGCGCTGCAACTCTTTGGTCGAGGAAGGTGACTTCATGTCAAGGATGGCCTTGATTTTATCTGGGTTTGCTTCGATTCCTTTCTTGTTGACCATGAAGCCCAAGAACTTTCCTAAGCCTACACCGAAGGCGCATTTCTCAGGGTTCAATTTCATGCGATAAAGCCTGAGGACATCAAATGTCTCTTGAAGGTGCTGGATGTGATCTGCCGCCGCTAGACTTTTCACCAACATGTCGTCGACATAGACCTCCATGGTTCGCCCGATCTGAGAGCGGAACATCTTGTTCACCAGGCGCTGATATATGGCGCCTGCATTCTTTAACCCGAAGGGCATGACCCTGTAGCAGTAGGTCCCTCTCGGAGTGATGAAGGAGGTTTTTTCTTGATCCGGAGGGTGCATACTGATCTGGTTATACCCAGAGTAAGCGTCCAGGAACGAGAGGAGCTCATGTCCCGCCGTGGCGTCGATAAGGAGATCTATCCTTGGGAGGGGGTAGTAATCCTTCGGGCATGCTTTGTTCAGTTCGGTGAAGTCAACGCATAAGCGCCATTTTCCATTCGCCTTCTTCACCATCACAACATTGGACAACCATTCGGGGTAGGACACTTCCCTAACAGCCTCATTCTGAATTAACTTCTCAACCTCTTCGTCCATTGCTCGGGCCCTTTCAGTGGAGGCGCCCCTCAGCTTTTGCCGGACGGGTTTGTGATGAGGACTGACATTGAGTTGATGGGTAGTGACCTTAGGGTCAATTCCTTCAAGATCCGCATGTGACCATGCGAAGACATCCAGATTATCTTTCAGGAAATTCGTCAGGCGGTTGACCAGATCATCAGGGAGGGAGGTGCCGATGAATACTTTCCTATCTCGAAAGTTTTCATCGAGCACTACCGGAGTTAGGGCCTCGACTGGCTCGCCCCTCTCTGTAGTGGCTTCGTCTCGGGGGTCCAAGGTATCCACTTGCATTGCCTCTTGGACTTTTTTGGCTTTTATCGAGGAGATGTAGCATTCCCTGGCAGCTACCTGGTCCCCTCTTTGCTCCCCGATGCCGTACGGGGTAGGAAAACGGATCATGAGGTGATACGTGGATATGACTGCCCTGAATGCATTGAGGGCAGGTCTCCCCATAATGACATTGTATGCCGATGGGCAGTCAATCACCAAAAAAGTAACCATGATGGTGGATCTCCGAGGTGCGGCCCCCATGGTGACTGGTAGTGTAATTGCTCCTAGAGGTCGTACCATCTCCCCCGAAAACCCAAAAAGAGGAAACTTAACGGGCTGCAACCTCTCCCGCCCCAGGTTAAGTTTGTCATAGGCTCCCACGTATAAAATATCTGCAGAGCTTCCACTGTCTACCAAGATTCTATGTACCTGGTAGTTGGCAATGGTGACGGTGAGCACTAGGGGGTCGTCATGGGGGTGCTGGATCCCTTCCAAATCTTTTTCTGAGAAGGAAATGACCTCCTCGCTGCCCAATCTAGGTGCTTTGGATGGGAGAGCTTCCTCAGGATGCCTAGCCTTTCTTGCCTTGGCTTTCATGGCGGAGAATGACTCCGCCAGTCCTCCCGAAATGGTCCGGATTTCACCCATTGGCTGCTGTTCCTCCTGATGATTATGTGGCGGCGGCGGTGGCGGCCCCTGCCCCCTACCAGCTACATACTGGCGCAGATGGCCACGCTGAATGAGGTCTTCAATCTGCCGCTTTAGTTCAAAGCAGTCGTCAGTGTCGTGACCGTGGTCGCGATGGAAGCGACAATACTTGGCCGGATTTCTGCGGTTAGGTGGGGACTTCATCCTCCCTGGCCACTTTATGGCCGGGTCATCTTGTATTTGGAGCAAGATGTGGCTGACGGGAGCAGTGAGAGTGGTGAAGGTCTGACGGTCCCTCAGTGGAGTAGGCCCGAGCCGATCCCGAGCAGGTACCCGCTCCGTCCTGCTCCGCTTGTTATTAGCATTGGGCCTTTCTTCTCTTTCTCGCTCCCTCCCTTTTTCAGCGGCTTTGGAGGAGGATTCACCGCGCCTGGCTCTGGTGACATCCTCGGCGTTCATGTACTTCTATGCCTTCGCCAGCAGCTCTGGCATGCTCTTCGGGGGGCGCTTCATAATAGAGAACAAGAAACTTGACGAGCGAAGGCCTCCCATGAACGCCGTCATAGTCACCTTATCATCTGGCTCCTCCACCTGGAGCACCTCCTCGTTAAAACGAGTGAGGTAGCTCCTGAGACTCTCATTCTTATCCTGCTTTAAGCTTAGCAGGTGCGTGGCTGGTTTTTGGTGGCGACGCCCCCTGATGAAGTGAGACACAAACGCTCTGCTTAGTTCTCCGAAGGTGGTAATGGAGGCCGGGGCGAGGTTGGAGAACCACTGACGGGCGGAGCCCTTCAGAGTGGTTGAGAATGCCCTGCACATTATTTCATCAGGGACGTTGTGCAGTAGCATGATGGATTTGTACGTCTCCAGGTGGTCCAATGGATCCTTTGCTCCGTCAAAGGTCTCTATGGACGGCATCTTGAACCTCCGCGGGAGTGGATAATTCACTATGTTGGGTTTGAACGGTGTGTCCGTTCGCCCAACGAGGTATTCCACAGTCTCCGGCTCCCGGGCTCTCATAGCGTTGCAGACGTTGCCGAGCTGGTCTTGCACTTCCTTGATCTTTTCATCCCAGAGGTTGGGGGCTCCCTGAGATGGTCCATGGAAATAGCTGCGGTCCTCCAGGCTATGGCTTTCGCCTCCTCCCTCTTGGAAGTGAGGATCTCCCCCGTCAGAGGCAGATGGATGAGATGGACCTTCGTTATGGTTTCCTCCAGAGGGAAGTTGGGAAGACCCTTCGGCATGGAGAATTCCTTGGGCATCCATGCGGAGAACTCCTTGGGGAGGGGCGCCCTGGTGGAGAGTTCTCGTGCGCTGGACTCTTGGGGGCCGCAGCACTACTCCCCTCCGCCCTTCCAGCATGAGCTGCATCAACTGCTGGTTATGGGCTATCAGCTGCTGCATAGCCTCCAGCATTTGATGCGTAGTGGGAGGAGGGGCATCGGGGGTAGGATTGGTTGGCAATGCACCGGGGGTGGGATTGATTGGCAATGCACCGGGAGGGGGATTGATTGGCGGAAGATCCTCGTTCCCCCCTGCTTGCCTCTTTGACCTCGTGTTAGTCACCATGATGCTGGAGTGGAAGGTGAGAATTTTGGAGATTCCCACAGACGGCGCCAAACTGATGATGCCAAAAAGTGGATTTCGAACACCACCGGTCGAGTAACAAGTAATAAATGCAGTAATTTAACGTGGCACAGAAATTTATAGTGGTTCGGTCAAGAGTGACCTACGTCCACTTCACAAAAGGCAGGGTTGCCGTGTTTCTTTACTAATCAGAGGTGTGGAGATTACAAATTGAGTAGTACTGAGCAAAGGTTACATATCTCTTGCCCCTCAAGCATTGGTGGGGGCTTTATAGTCGTCCCCTAACAGTAGGGGCGACTCTCCAGTGATATCCCATGAGATCCTGCAACGGGCGTGGCCCCAACGGGCATCCACGAACAGGTGTAGTGGGCAGGAAATACTCCGCCTGACTCGGTAAAAGCAGCAGCAGCCATGACGAAGCAATCCTCTAACTTGTATTTGAGATCATACGGCCCTGACCTACTGGCATGGGTTAGGTTTCTTGGACCTGGCTAGCTACACATTCTGGGTCACCGGACCTGACCTGTCATCTGACCCGCTACGGTGGATCGGACCGGACCCTTAACGGGTAGGTAACGACTCGGGTTCATCATGGACTTGGGTCAGTCAGACCCGACCCACTACCGTGGGCCGAGCCATTTGGGCCTGGCCCATCAGAAACAGTCACAGTCTAATGGTTAATCAGGATGGTTAAGATTTAGAATTCTGTGAGTCGGCATGAATTCAGTAACCTTTTCAGGTATGTTTGTGCTGATCACTTTTTTTTCAATTTCTTTTGGTAGAAAATGGAAGTGGTTTTCAAGGAAGGAAGAATGATATTTTGTTATTCCATGTATCATTTTTTATTTTATTGAGGTGAAAAGGCATGTTTTGCAATTTTTGTGGAGGCTAGATTCATAGCCATGGGAACCATGGTTTGCAGTATTAAAAACCACATTTGTAGGGAACTCGTTTGTGTCTGAAAAAATGGAGTTTAGGTGACAAGTTATTTGGCCAACCAGAGTCAGAAAAACGAGTAACCATACGGCCTAAAAGGTTTCATGGCTAAACGCAGTGCTCCAATGAAGCTGACTGATGAAGAATAAGTAGTTCTATACTTACAGAAAACACAAATAGTTAAGAATGCCTAAAAATGGTAACTCAAAGGAATGAGTTAACTGCTAAGATAAAGATTCAATGATACTAGGCAAGTCTGTGGTATCTATGCGTTTATTTCATGGATAAACAACAGTTATGATGTGATTCTTTTAATTGGATGGATGGAGTATCAAATCCATTGAATGGGGATTCTTTGAGGCCAGAACCACAATTTCTTCCCATATCCTCAGTTCAATTCAACTATTGAATCCAGTTCAAATCCAACTCGGGTGTGTATTTGAGATAGTTAAAAGTCGATGAGGGTGCACCGATTCCCAAATTTAGGGGTCATTATAACAAACACAACAATATTATTGTTTTGCATATGAAAAATCGGCGGCTGACCTGGCGGCCCCAAGTGGAGCAAAATTTGGCTAGGTGGTCAGCAGGACTGTGATTTGAGTAGTTTACATTGGCCTGTTTGTTGTATGTAATTGAATGCGGAACGCCAATTTCTAACAAGTGGTTAAAAATGAAGAACCCAAGGTGAGTATCTGAAAAGACCAGTAAACAACATTCCTTTCAATGAAAACTGAATCATGGGCTGATGAGAAATGAATACCCATCACAGTGCTAAGTAAGCCGTTGCTTAAGTCCTGATCGTGAGTGCCTCCTTCACGAAAAGTGTAATTACATATAGTGAGACCCTATCTATTGAACATCTCAGCCCTTTAAAATGAACGCTTTTCTATTCTGATTTAGACGAATTTCCCTATACTAGAATGGACTCTTGATCAAGCATTGGTTACCTAATAGTTATAGTGATAAGAATATCTAAAGCACAGGTGATTTGTTCTCACTCAATTCAAATAAAATTGCAAAATGAAACTTCAAAATGCAAAAAAGAATATTTAATTTTCATAAGACCACTGGCTTAGGAATTGAAGGTTGTGGCTTGGAACTCACGCGCTCTTCTTTGGGTTACTTGTCTAGAGAAAAGTCTGACTTAGCGAAGAATGGACTTCAAAAAGTCTGCCACCTTAGGGGCGTTGGGAATTATTATTTTATTGGCTATCGAAGGTATCCAATTATTTTGGCTGAAATATTTGCTTCCGGCTCAAAGAAAAGCTGAGCAAATTCCTTAGGATCTCAAATATGAACTAGCAACAAACGCCCGGGCTCAAAACAAAGATATAGTAAATTATTATAATAATTAAAACTAAAAAAGAAGAATCCACTATTATTATTTTAAAGAATTTTCACAAGAAAATAAAGTGGAAAAAGACCTTAAGATTTTATGGTAAAAGAAAGAAATTATCGTGAAAAATAATAATGAAAATTTTGTAATATCACACCTATAAAATCTTTGGAAATTGAAAAATGCACGGGTTGAAAGTCCCGACTAAAAAAGAGAAAGAAGGAAAAAAAATGAGAAAAAAAAATATGCGTCCATTAATATTAGTCATAAGAAATGCATACAAATTTTTGTTACCCATTGCTAATTTCAAAGCCCAATAAATTCAACTCCTTCGATGATAGATCATCGCGATCTCATAAATGGAGTTCTTGCTGCCGTCAAAATGATTAGGTCTAAAATACATATAAAATAAAGAAAACAGTAAAAGAAATTTCAAGCTTTATGGTGGATAGTACTCTCTAACCCATCATCAAACACAAGCAAGACGGCCTATTTAATCAAAAAAAATTCAAATGTCATTGGTAATCAAAGAACATGGGACCATTTCCCACTATCATCATCCCAATGAAAATCGATGCCCTGTGCTATTCTGCCCATGAAGGCTCGTCGGGCCAATTTAGCATGCATGGGCAAGGCTCATAACTTTTTAATTTATTTGAAATTAGTTGATTATTTTACTTCAAACATTCTTTTAAAATTAAAAGATTAAACCCATAATAAAAAATAAAATTAAGAGAAACACCACAAAAATACAGCATGAAAACATAAGTGCATTGACAATCCAATGATAGAAATAGTTTAGAAGAAACAAATAGAATCATGGAAACTCAGCGCCTAAAAATCAAACATTGAAACCAAAAAATAAAAGAAAAACCATAAATCAATGAAAACCTATCAAAATAGAAAGAAAAATAAAATAGGACTACGATAAAAGGAAAAAAAATCATTAAACACCAAAAAACACATGAAAAAGGAAATGTATAGAAATTGTACATTTAATGTTTTTAAATTTATGACATTTGATTAGATAGGCCCCATACATATAACATTGATTGCATCATTAGATATTCTTCACATTTAGATGAGACCATGGTATGTGAACTCTACCATTTTCGTTAGATGGATAAGTAACGTGTACTATTGTATTGCATTGGACTTTCTTCACACCTATAAAATC
This sequence comes from Cinnamomum chago, assembly GCA_038049695.1. Taxonomy (NCBI): domain Eukaryota; kingdom Viridiplantae; phylum Streptophyta; class Magnoliopsida; order Laurales; family Lauraceae; genus Cinnamomum; species Cinnamomum chago. The sequence goes on along the minus strand of CP142454.1, from coordinate 9,727,641 downwards.
TTTGTAAATTGAAATTTTTTTGTAATATCACACCCATAAAATCTTTGTAAATTGAAAAATGTATGGGTTGAAAGTCCCCACTAAAAAAGAGAAAATTCTTGATGGAAGCAAAAAGAAAAAATAATACCATTCAAAGAAGGAAAAAAATGAGAAAATGAAAAAAATAAGCGTCCATTAATATTAGTCGTAAGAAATGCATTCAGATTTTTGTTACCCACTGCTAATTTCAAAGCCCAATGAATTCAACTCCTTTGATGATAGGATCATCAAGACCTCATAAATGGAGTTCTTGCTGTCGTCAAATTGATTATGTCTAAAATACATATGAAATAAAAAAAAAAGTAAAAGAAATTTCAAGCTTTATGGTGGATAGTACTCTCTTACCCATCATCAAACCCAAGCAAGACGACCTATTTAATATAAAAAATTCCAAATGTCATTGGTAATCAAAGAACATGGGACCATTGCCCACAATCAGCATCCCAATGAAAATCGATGCCCTGTGCTGTTGTGCCCATGAAGGCTCGTCGGGCCAATTTAGCATGCATGGGCAAGGCTCATAGTTTTTTAATTTATTTGAAATTAGTTGAGTATTTTACATCAAACATTCTTTTTAAATTAAAATATTAAACCCATAATAAAAAAATAAAATTAAGAGAAACACCACAAAAATACAGCATGAAAACATAAGTGCATAGACAATCCAATGATAGAAATAGTTTAGAAGAAACAAATAGAATCATGGAAGCTCAGCGCCAAAAAAACAAACATTGAAACCAAGAAATAAAAGAAAAATCATAAATCAACGAAAACCTATCAAAATAGAAAGAAAAATAAAATAGGACTACGTTTAAAGGAAAAAAATCATTAAACACCAAAAAATACATGAAAAAGGAAATGTATAGAAATTGTACATTTAATATTTTTAAATTTATGACATTTGATTAGATAGGCCCCATACATATAACATTGATTGCATCATTAGATATTCTTTACATTTAGATGAGACCATGGTATGTGAACTCTACCATTTTCGTTAGATGGATAAGTAACGTGTACTATTGTATTGCATTGGACTTTCTTCACACCTATAAAATCTTTGTAAATTGAGAAGATTTTGTAATATCACACCTATAAAATCTTTGTAAATTAAAAAATGCATGGGTTGAAAGTCCCCACTAAAAAAGAGAAAATTCTGGGTGGAAGCAAAAAGAAAAAATTCTACCATTCAAAGAAGGAAAAAAAATGAGAAAAAAAAAAAGCATCCATTAATATTAGTCAAAAGAAATGCATTCAGATTTTTGTTACCCATTGCTAATTTCAAAGCTCAATGAATTCAACTCCTTTGATGATAGGATCATCGAGACCTCACAAATGGAGTTCTTGTTGCCGTCAAATTGATTATGTCTAAAACACATATAAAATAAAGAAAACAGTAAAAGAAATTTCAAGCTTTATGGTGGATAGTACTCTCTAACCCATCATCAAACCCAAGCAAGACGGCCTATTTAATGAAAAAAAATTCCAAATGTCATTGGTAATTAAAGAACATGGGACCATTGCCCTCTATCATCATCCCAATGAAAATCGATGCCCTGTGCTGTTGTGCCCATGAAGGCTCGTCGGGCCAATTTAGCATGCATGGGCAAGCCTCATAGCTTTTTAATGTATTTGAAATTACTTGAGTATTTTACTTCAAACATTCTTTTAAAATTAAAAGATTAAACCCATAATAAAAAAATAAAAATAAGAGAAACACCACAAAAATACAGCATGAAAACATAAGTTCATAGAAAATCCAATGATAGAAATAGTTTAGAAGAAACAAATAGAATCATGGAAACTCAGCGCCTTAAAAACAAACATTGAAACCAAGAAATAAAAGAAAAACCATAAATCAATGAAAACCTATCTTGAAAGAAAGAAAAATAAAATAGGACTACGATTCAAGGAAAAAAAATCACTAAACACCAAAAAATACATGAAAAAGGAAATGTATAGAAATTGTACATTTAATGTTTCTAAATTTACAACATTTGATTAGATAGGCCCCATACATATAACATTGATTGCATCATTAGATATTCTTCACATTTAGATGAGACCATGGTATGTGAACTCTACCATTTTCGTTAGATGGATAAGTAACGTGTACTATTGTATTGCATTGGACTTTCTTCACACCTATAAAATCTTTGTAAATTGAGAAAATTTTGTAATATCACACCTATAAAATCTTTGCAAATTGAAAAATGCATGGGTTGAAAGTCACCACTAAAAAAGAGAAAATTCTGGATGGAAGCAAAAATAAAAAAATGATACCAATCAAAGAAGGAAAAAAAATGAGAGAAAAAAAAAAAAAAGCGTCCATTAATATTAGTCATAAGAAATGCATTTAGATTTTTGTTACCCATTGCTAATTTCAAAGCCCAATGAATTCAACTCCTTTGATGATAGGATCATCGAGACCTCATAAATGGAGTTCTTGCTGCCGTCAAATTGATTATGTCTAAAATACATATAAAATAAATAAAACAGTAAAAGAAATTTCAATCTTTATGGTGGATAGTACTCTCTAACACATCATCAAACCCAAGCAAGACGGCCTATTTAATAAAAAAAAATTCAAATGTCATTGGTAATCAAAGAACATGGGACCATTGCCCTCTATCATCATCCCAATGATAATCGATGCCCAGTGCTGTTGTGCCCATGAAGGCTCGTCGGGCCAATTTAGTATGCATGGGCAAGGCTCATAGCTTTTTAATTTATTTGAAATTAGTTGAGTATTTTACTTCAAACATTCTTTTAAAATTAAGAGATTAAACCCATAATAAAAAATAAAATTAAGAGAAACACTACAAAAATACAGCATGAAAACATAAGTGCATAGACAATCCAATGATAGAATTAGTTTAGAATAAACAAATAGAATCAAGGAAATTCAGCGCCTAAAAAACAAACATTGAAACAAAGAAATCAAAGAAAAACCATAAATCAACGAAAACCTATCAAAATAGAAAGCAAAATAAAATATGACTACGATTAAAGGAAAAAAAATCATTAAACACCAAAAAATACATGAAAAAGGAAATGTATAGAAATTGTACATTTAATGTTTTTAAATTTATGACATTTGATTAGATAGGCCCCATACATATAACATTGATTGCATCATTAGATATTCATTACATTTAGATGAGACCATGGTATGTGAACTCTAGTATTTTCGTTAGATGGATAAGTAAGGTGTACTATTGTATTGCATTGGACTTTCTTCACACCTATAAAATCTTTGTAAATTGAGAAAATTTTGTAATATCACACCTATAAAATCTTTGTAAATTGAAAAATGTATGGGTTGAAAGTCCCCACTAAACAACAGAAAATTCTGGATGGAAGCAAAAAGAAAAAAATGATACCATTCAAAGAAGGAAAAAAAAAAAGAGAAAAAAAAATAAAATAAGCGTCCACTAATAGTAGTCATTAGAAATGCATTCAGATTATTGTTACCCATTGCTAATTTCAAAGCCCAATGAATTTAACTCCTTTGATGATAGGATCATCGAGACCTCATAAATGGAGTTCTTGCTGCCGTTAAATTGATTATGTCTAAAATATAGATGAAATAAAGAAAACAGTGAAAGAAATTTTAAGCTTTATGGTGGATAGTACTCTCTAACCCTTCATCAAACCCAAGCAAAACGGCCTATTTAATCAAAAAAATTCCAAATGTCATTGGTAATCAAAGAATATGGGACCATTGCCCACTATCATCATCACAATGAAAATCGATGCCCTATGCCATTGAGCCCATAAAGGCTCGTCGGGCCAATTTTGCATGCATGGGCAAGGCTCATAGCTTTTTAATTTATTTGAAATTAGTTGAGTATTTTACTTCAAACATTCTTTTAAAATTAAAAGATTAAACCCATAATACAAAATAAAACTAAGAGAAAGACCACAAAAATACAGCATGAAAACATAAGTGCATATACAATCCAATGATAGAAATAGTTTAGAAGAAACAAATAGAATCATGGAAACTCAACGCCTAAAAACCAAGCATTGAAACCAAGAAATAAAAGAAAAACCATAAATCAACGAAAACCTATCAAAATAGAAAGAAAAATAAAATAGGACTACAATTAAAGGAAAAAAAATCATCAAACACCAAAAAATACATGAAAAAGGAAATGTATAGAAATTGTACATTTAATGTTTTTAAATTTATGACATTTGATTAGATAGGCCCCATACATATAACATTGATTGCATCATTAGATATTCTTTACATTTAGATGAGACCATGGTATGTGAACTCTACCATTTTCGTTAGATGGATAAGTAACATGTACTATTGTATTGCATTGAACTTTCTTCACACCTATAAAATCTTTGTAAATTGAGAAAACTTTGTAATATTAAACCTATAAAATCTTTGTAAATTGAAAAATGCACGGGTTGAAAGTACCCACTAAAAAAGGAAAAATTCTGGATGGAAGCAAAAAGAAAAAATGATACCATTCAAAGAAGGAAAAAAAATGAGAAAATAAAAAAAAAGGCATCCATTAATATTAGTCATAAGAAATGCATTCAGATTTTTGTTACCCATTGCCAATTTCAAAGCCCAATGAATTCAACTCCTTTGATGATAGGATCATCGAGACCTCATGAATGGAGTTCTTGATGCTATCAAATTGATTATGTCTAAAATACATATAAAATAAAGAAAACAGTAAAAGAAATTTCAAGCTTTATTGTGGATAGTACTCTCTAACCCATCATCAAACCCAAAGAAGACGGCCTATTTATTCAAAAAAATTCCAAAAGTTATTGGTAATCAAAGAACATGGGACCATTGCCCACTATCATCATCCCATTGAAAATCGATGCCCTGTGCTGTTATGCGCATGAAGGCTCGTCGGGCCAATTTAGCATGCATGGGCAAGGCTCATAGCTTTTTAATTTATTTGAAATTAGTTGAGTATTTTACTTCAAACATTCTTTTAAAATTAAAAGATTAAACCATAATAAAAAATAAAATTAAGTGAAACACCACAAAAATACAGCATGAAAACATAACTGCATAGACAATCCAATGGTAGAAATAGTTTAGAAGAAACAAATAGAATCATGGAAACTCAGCGCCTAAAAAACAAACATTGAAACCAAGAAATAAAAGAAAAACCATAAATCAATGAAAACCTATCAAAATAGAAAGAAAAATAAAATAGGACTACGATTAAAGGAAAAAAAATCACTAAACACCAAAAAATGCACGAAAAAGGAAATGTATAGAAATTGTACATTTAATGTTTTTAAATTTATGACATTTGATTAGATAGGCCCATACATATAACATTGATTGCATCATTAGATATTCTTTACATTTAGATGAGACCATGGTATGTAAACTCTACCATTTTCGTTAGATGGATAAGTAACGTGTACTATTGTATTGCATTGGACTTTCTTCACACCTATAAAATCTTTGTAAATTGAGAAAATCTTGTAATATCACACTTAGAAAATCTTTGTTTGAAAAATGCATGGGTTGATAGTTCCCACTAAAAAAGAGAAAATTCTGGATGGAAGCAAAAAGAAAAATTATACCATTTAAAGAAGGAAAAAAAATGAGAAAATGAAAAAAAATAAGCGTCCATTAATATTAGTCATAAGAAATGCATTCAGATTTTTGTTACCCATTGCTAATTTCAAAGCCCAATGAATTCAACTCCTTTGATGATAGGATCATCGAGACCTCAAAAATGGAGTTCTTGCTGCCGTCAAATTGATTATGTCTAAAATACATATAAAATAAATAAAACAGTAAAAGAAATTTCAAGCTTTATGGTGGATAGTACTCTCTAACACGTCATCAAACCCAAAGAAGACGGCCTATTTATTCAAAAAAATTCCAAATGTCATTGGTAATCAAAGAACATGGGACCATTGCCCACTATCATCATCCAAATGAAAATCGATGCCCTATGCTGTTGTGCCCGTTAAGGCTCGTCGGGCCAATTTAGCATGCATGGGCAAGGCTAATAACTTTTTAATTTATTTGAAATTAGTTGAGTATTTTACATCAAACATTCTTTTAAAATTAAAATATTAAACCCATAATAAAAAATAAAATTAAGAGAAAGACCACAAAAATACAGCATGAAAACATAAGTGCATAGACAATTCAATGATAGAAATAGTTTAGAAGAAACAAATAGAATCATGGAAGCTCAGCGCCAAAAAAACAAACATTGAAACCAAGAAATAAAAGAAAAACCATAAATCAACGAAAACCTATCAAAATAGAAAGAAAAATAAAATAGGACTACGTTTAAAGGAAAAAAAAATCATTAAACACCAAAAAATACATGAAAAAGGAAATGTATAGAAATTGTACATTTAATATTTTTAAATTTTTGACATTTGATTAGATAGCCCCATACATATAACATTGATTGCATCATTAGATATTTTTTACATTTAGATGAGACCATGGTATGTGAACTCTACCATTTTCGTTAGATGGATAAGTAACGTGTACTATTGTATTGCATTGGACTTTCTTCACAGTTGGTTAGGCTCTGAATTTCCATCAACGTATTATGGGATTTGTCACATTTCATTAAATGGGCCCCATATCATTAACATTCTTCATAGATCGGTGGGCTCCACAATTTTGGAGATTTATGACTTTCGTTAGATGGGGTCCATAGTATATAATATTGCACCATCAAAATTAATTATTGAGGATTAAGACAAGAAGATAAAATTGAAAAGTTAGGAAAAGAGAGATTTTGGGGGAAGTTAGAAGGATTTTAGGTACTCTATTAAATGAGAGATTTTTTCGGGGAAGATTGGAGGAGATGGAGAGATTTTTGGAGATTTGAGGAGAATTGAGAAGGCCCCATTTGAAAAGTAAAGGCTCTCTCACTATTTTCTAAGTGATTTTTTTAAAAGGAGAATAATTCGGTGCTGACGTGGCACCCCATCAAAATTGATAATTGAGGATTAAGACAAGAAGATAAAATAGAAAAGTTAGGAAAAGAGAGATTTTAGGGGAAGTTAGAAGGATTTTAGGTACTCTACTAAATGAGAGATTTTTTCGAGGAAGATTGGAGGGGATATAGAGATTTTAAGAAATTTGAAGAGAATTGAGAAGGCCGCACTTGAAAGGCAAAGCTCTCTCACTACTTTTTCAATGATTTTTCTAAAAGGAAAATAATTGGGTTACGAGGTGGCACGCCCACAGCCCATATCGTCTGGTGAGGTAAAGGAGCCCTCGCTGACGTGTGGGAAGTAGTCTAAGCAGTGGGGTAAGAGGTCGGAGTCTCAACGCCACCCCATATCGTGCCAGTAACAGACTGCACGAGCCCCATGTCTCTCTCTCTCTCATTTTTTTTCAAGTTAAGAGAAGATTAGAATTCTAGGGTTAGGGTTTTTGTGAAGTCAGAAAAAAACGGGGCATGAAATCAGGAGGCGGAGGAGGGCGTAAGAATCTGAAGAGAGCAGCGAGGGAAGATGATGAGCTCTCTGTCCAACAAGGCCATAGCATCATGGAAGTCATCTCTATTCCAGGATCCAATCTCATCGAGGTCTCACATCTCTCTCTCTCTCTCGATTTGGTTTTGGTTGTGGTTTCGTCTCCATTCGGTTCATCGTCATTACTTGATTTAATTTGAGACGAGTTGGGGCTAAGATTTTCCCTGTTATAAATGGCCTACCGGATCGAACGATCTGGATCATCCATCCATCTGCAATCATTTGGACTGATCGTAAACAAGCAAACCAGTGAATGGCTTCCGGTGTCAGAATTCAAACTGGCTTGGGAAATGCTCTCGTCAAGTTGTTTTGGACCATCTTAAATGTTTCCAAGTCAGTTCGAAACTAGTTGAACGGAGTCTGGAATATTGATTTGATCAACTCTGAAACTTTGTTAGCAAGAAATGGCGTTTACTTAAGTTCCATTGGACTACTTGGTGTTAAACTCGCAGAAAGGTAAAGGACTCTCTTTTTCAAGAGCCTGGATCCCCTGTTTTGCAAGACTTGCCCACTGTATAAAATCTCATGCCAGCTAATCCACCCTCTCAATTGCTTCTTTGAATGAAAAGAGGTGAGGAGTAAAGACTAAATGAGATCATCACTTTCCTTGGATTTGATTTGTTAACAAGATAGGTGGGTGGGCAATCCCAGATGTGATTTAAAGGGGGGATCTTTTTGTGTCTGTTTGTGGTTTTTAAACATTGTCTTTAATCCTTTAGCCCTTTTGATTGGAATGCATATTAACATTTCATTGAAATATATAATAGAGCCCGTAGAGCCAATCCCAGATGGTTGGGACAAGGCTGTGACGATGATGATGAGAATGATTTACATTGCATGTCTTGCTTTGATTTTGTTCTCTCTCTCTCTGTTTTTTTTCTTTAATTATAAATTTTGTCTCATCATGTTCCTCGTAGGTAATGGATGCTGCCGGTGGCAAATCTCTGGCACTCCTTCCAGCCAAATTTCGGAAGAGCTTTTGGCTAAAGCAAGGTGTGCGTCCCACCCTCTAATTATGATTTAATGTCAGCATTTTAATTGTAGTGTTAACTTTTTTTTTTGCTAAAAAGTCTTCACTTATTTGAAGGAACTGTTTTCACTAATAAATTCCTTTTTAAAAGGGGACTTGTCATTGCAATATGTTTTTCACTTGAATAGATATGAGAACATATAAATGCAAAATATAAGTTGCGCATGTATGATGATGCCCCCTAGAGTTTTGACTTGCGGACCCCAGATTGGTGGATAAGGCTATGATGATGATGATACATCATTCAATAAAATTTCCTTTTTCGTTTCTTTTATCTTTTTTTTTTCTTTTTTACAGGTAGTTTTGTTGTGGTAGATGCAAGTGGGAAAGATGAGGCCATTGAATCAGGTAGCAAGATAGGATGCATGGTTGTGCGGGTTCTTTTTCGTGAGCAAGTTCGTGCACTTCAGAAGTCTCCTGAATGGTGAGTTTTCCTATGACAATTTTTTTTTTTTTCCTTTTTGGTAGAAACCTGTGACAAGTAATTAGACCGAATACAATACCACTCTTTAGACCGAATATAATACCACTTTTAGAAGATAGTATATCAGGGGTTTAAAACATGATCCCAATTCAGCAATTGTTTATGAGACAACTGATTCAGCTCTACATGGTATTTAAAGAACTTATGTACACAGCCAATTTTTGAACATATAGGTGAAGTATGTGTATGCTGAATCGGGGATCTTATAAGTCATTATACCTTCATCCCATGAAAGATATAAATTGAGTCAGTCGAATGTCAGTTCTGTATGACCAGGAAAAAGAAAAAAGTAAAGCAATAGACAATTTTCCTAAAACTCAAATACGTGATTTTTATCAAGTACCCTGGCTTTGTGACCACCAACTTGGACTTAAAACATCAAGCCCTCAAAATCATAATACACTACTGCATTTCTACATGGCCACAATCCCTAATTGCCTGGAATTCATAGAATCGTCTATCAATCATAAAACCCATGCAAAAGCTGCTAGCCTATGCACCAAAATCTGTAATTAATAGAATACTCTTCAGCTTTCCTCCTAGGAAAAGGAGTAAAGTAATCTTTGGGTTTCCGCTATCTTCCAACATCTTTTTACTCTATATTTTTGTTCACTAGAGCCAAAGGCTCCTGGGGTAGGTGGGAGATGCCTTGGGTTACCCAAAAAAAAAAAAAAAGGTCGCTATGTTCCTCAGTGTTTCTGTGGAAATATTATTCATCAAACTAAAGATCTGATTATTTCAACAGAAAAAAGTGTTCCACAGACATATCTAAGTTTTGGTCAAATGAAACACTTTAGTTGAGATTGAACTCAACTGTAAGTGTGCTTTAGATTTGATATGATCAGTTTGTCCCCATTTTCTGACATTGTATAATCAAAATTCAGGCAATAGCCAGAGCAGTACATTATACACTTGAAGACAGGACCTTCTTCCTATTGTTCACTACTATGCTTCTTAGAAGAATTGAGACATTCTAAGCTGGGATAATTTTGGGATACTTCATCCATTTTGTGGGCCTTCTCAAGTTACCATCAATGTTCTGGCTAACAAACCATGGTACTGGTGTGTTAGCAATTGGTGGTTTAACAAATTTTACATTTGGTTCAGTGCTGGATCCCATAACATAGAGCGCTCAGCTATGTACTAAAAAAACTTAAAAACAGTGCATAAAACACCTCAATTTGGAACATGTAACCCAATAGACCGTACTTTCCTGAGCTTTTAAAATACATTGGAGTTTCTGATTATCTCAGCATTCTGCTCACTGGTAAGTTTTCAGCCCTTAGCTCTGCATATGTCGTTCTGAGGTGAAGTCTTTTGGAACCAGTCTCCTAATTTCAGGGAAATCTTTGTTTTGAGTTCGTACTTCGTAGGCCTTTATTTGGTTCCATTTGGGTTTCTTGGGGGGGGGGGGGGGGGGGGGGGGGGGGGGGGGGGGCATGGGCTATATCTGTAGGCACATTATGCCGACAGTCTTGGATCCTCAAAAAATGGATTCAGCTTCTCTGCATAATCAAGACCTTCGTACGATGCACAATGGTTGGCTAGAGGAACGTAGAATTCCTCTTTATTTTTTATATTTGATTTTCTTTACGTTCTCAACTTTCATTGCAGGCCTGATATCTTCAAAACAACCATTGTGGATGAATCAAACAGCCATCCAGAAAAGCCCGCATCCCATTTAGCAGAGCATCCAAATTCTAGTGACGAGGATGGGCTACCCCCACTCGAAGCCAATACAAATAGAATCAGACCCACTGAATTTCATTCAGATTCAGATTCTGGTTCGTAGGGTTTCATGGTGCATCACTCAGAATAATTTTTTGAAATGCTGAATTTTTCAAAAAGATTACATGATGTGATGAGGACATCCATCCCTAGTACACCATAGTCTACTGGTGGCAGCAGTGCAAGAAGAAAGTTGCCCGTTTTGCATCATGATGTCCCAGAGTGACATCGTCAATTTTGGCACCAGTTTGTTTTTAATGGATATAATTACTTTGTTTGAGTTGTGATAGACAGCATGTAGTTGGGACGATGCTTTGAGGATGGACTGAATTCATTTTATTTGTGCAATGTCTCTCTCTCATCTACGGGAAAGACGCGTAAGTGGCAACATTTTCCCAGTGCTTTTGCATTTTCAATAGACTGATTGGTTCAGGCACAAGTGGATGGTTCATTTCCGTTAAACAAGTGAATTATTTTTATGTGCTATTATTCATGTACAGTAGAAACCAGTGGTCCCATGGTTGGATGGTTTTGATTGGATCTCAATTTGTAAGAAACTAGCGGTATGCATGCATATGGTCCGTTTATGCTTCTTGACTCTGAAGCGATAAGAAAAAAGTGAGCATGTAAAATGTTCAAAGTAGATGTGGTTTTGATTGTGTAATCCATGGGATTTCCAGCTAATTGGTTTTTGCATGTGCCATTTCTATGGTAGATTTGTAGCCAATTGCAGTACTGCTGCAACTTTGCATTGCAAGTGACACGACAGTTTGGATGAGGAAATTTTATTAGGGACAGCTGAAAGGTGTGATGGAATCAATTAATGAGTCATCGTGATTGTGGAAGGGCTGTTATTGAGATGGGAAGATTCTGAAAAGTGATACTGAATAAATCAATAGGGGAATTTTTCTGCTGCTACCACGCATTCGAGAGAATTTGGTTTCAGCCTTCTCTTTGAAAATGGTGGTGGGTAAACAAAAGGATGTTAGTGGTTAGATAATCATTGAGGATCTTAACTCTTAAGCAAGCGATGAGACAAAATTATCAAAGAAATTGACATTGATGATGTTGGAATTTCTTAATTCTAATTTTCTTTTCTGGTCAGAGATTCATCCGTTCATGCTTATTATTTCCCTCAATGTGATGAGACTGCAAGTTGTCTTGCATGACTCTTAACTCCTCAGCGCACGGAAAAAAGAAATAAAGAAACGAAAATAGAAGAGAAAGCTGAAAGAAGTGGGAGCCTATAGTATGGACTCACTCACTCCACAACACATGTGAGTTACTCCACATAGAAGTTTGTTTACCCAAAAAACAACCCTCTCCACATAGAAGTAAAATAAGAAAAAAGGCAACTTATGGACTCCGCGGTGCATGTAACATCATTGCCTCTACAGAGGTGAATTTTTGCTTCTTATTTTTAATAGAGCATACCCTGAAAAATCACAATGATTGAACGTACCTATTTATCCAATTTTGCAAAACTGGGCTCCTAATCAGTTCGATAGGTGGATAGATTTATTCCCCATGTATCAGCACATTGTTTTCTTAAAACGATTTTCTAGTTTGATAAGTCCAACAGTAAATTCAATAAGAGAGAACACAACAACAGCGGACTCACTAGCATCATATGGATTCTTAACCACCATTTCAAATTTTCTTGAATGAATGAAATCACAGTCAAGTTGTCTCTTTTAGTGCATGAGTACACTGCATATCACAATGAATCTTATTTTTAAATGTGATGCGAACAAAGTACTTGAAATCTCACTTCTGGAGGCTGACCAAATTACCATCATTAGTCCCCAATGCACACCCAAATGCTATAATACACGACAGCGTCAATTCTTTTGCAAATCTCTCTCATTTCCCCCCCCTAAAAACTGATATATGATAAGTATGCGACACTAAAAATCCATTCATATGCAAAATTTGAGGGCATTATAGATAATAAATACGCTCATCTATTTCACAAGAAAGTAACATACTTGGAATAAAATTTCAAAAAAAAAAAAGCACAGCATAGTAACTCCTTGTTCCCAGCTTCCTCCTCTTGCACCCAAATGGCCAAAAATTTCAAATTGGAAGAAGAAATGACTCGAGAATAAGGGGAATGGATCTATCCTTACATGACAACTAAAACAACAATCAGCCACCTGTATACCATACCATAAACAAATATTGATCCTTCCAGAGGGCATCTATTTCTAATTTTCCTTTCTGGGTGACAGGTGAGGTTACAATTGTCAGTGATTACATCTTTGCCAACTGCCCTTGTTTTCTCAATAGAAGAGGTAACGGAATCCACTGCAACCATCATTCATACGTCCGCTTCCTCTTAAGGATGGTTGGTAATATAGAAATGGAGCCGATAAGGAACAGAACACAGAGTGTCTTAAAATCATAGAGATCCTTGACCGACTTCAGATCACCAAGAGCAATGCCAGCCTGAATCAGTGAGAGGAGACATCCAGTTTCAATTAGTACACAGAATAATAACATAATAATACAACTCTTAAAGTGCTTTCACATATTGAACCAAAGGGTATCTGCATTGAAATTGCAGTACATGTGAATTCATCATTCGTTTAAAACCAGCATTTCCACGATGAGTAGTAGGTTCCACTTCATCCCACTGCTCAAGCAGTTAAAACAAGTGGCACCCACACCCTGTAATTAGATACCTGGATTATGGATCTTTCCCTTGACAACAAGCTCCCACTTTTCACTTCCAATGAGATTTCATTCAATGTTCAGCCGGAAAGAAACAACATTTGGTAGGTGGCAGGCCAACTGCCATCAAGATTTAAACAGTTTGGTAGACCCATAAAAATGGACTACACCCTAAAAGGGAAACTTGGGTGTCTCCCATCCACCATACCCACCAATGGCATAAGAAATAAGTATGCAGCCCGTATGCACAATCTGTATGGCCAGGTAAAAATACCCTTATAGACCACAAATTGTATATTTCCTCTTATTTGATTGTTTTATGGGAAGAACAGTCGTTTATGGGAGTTACATGCTCTCTATTTGTAGAGGCGGTATTAGGGGTGTCATTAGAGATTGGAATGGCAATGTTGTCAAGACTCGAGCTTTTCTGGGCTGTTTGATGGCAAGGTAGCGAATGAAGTTGAAGTGTTTGGTCTTCTAATTGGTTGTGGGGAGTTGTCAAGATTGGATGGTTATAAGGCTTTTATTGAAGGTGACTCCTTTTCGGCGATTTAGTGGGGTTTAGGGAAATGTTCTCATCCTTGGAGGATTGCAGATTGAGTGGAGGACGTGCATGATATTTCACAGAAGTTGAATGTTCAATTTCATCATATTCAAAGAAAAGCAAATGTCATGGCAGATCGTCTTGCTAGGGAGGGAGTTTTTCGCACTTCTCTTTTTTTTTTATGTTTAATTCTTTCTTGTATGGTTAGTTTATGTTCCATGTGTTGTTTTTTTTTTTTTCATGAGGTTGTTTTTCTTCTTTTTTGGTGCAATCAAATTTTTACAGTTATATATATATATATATATATATATATATATAAAGAAGAGTCATTTATCAATCTCCTAAAAGAGGGCCAACGGCCATCGAAAGAGACAGCATTATTTGCAATGTGGAACATTCCATGTATATGCGGGATTAACTCTTAGTTCTAATTACGTCAGTTTGAAGCATGGGATGCATTATTTCTTCCCAATGTAGCATTTTTGCTTGCTGAAATGTACTAGAGAATCCTAACCACAACAGCAATGACAGCAGCAACAAAAAGAAAAAAAGACAGATCACAAAAGCAATGCTTGTGCACAAATCATACTTTGAGGCCTTGCATTTATCATCTGGATTCAAATATTACATTTTGCATTTACCTAAAGCCCTAACATTGTAGATAGAAGTTGACAAGTATTATTTCATAATTGGTGTCGATTGCACAAAACATCCACATGCAGTGAGAGCAGAGTACATGTAACTAGCACAGAAAAATCTATGATGCCTAGATCCAGTTATGGATAGACATGGTGTGGGAAGTGGGCAAAAAATCTCTTCTATTGCTTGAGAACTGCTACAAATACAGTCACCAGATCCTAAAACATCAGCACGAATAGAAAATGCTAGAAGTATTGAAAACTTTAGTACTACACAATACACATACATCTCGAGACATTTCCATCCTCATCCTTCCTAATTGGCATGCATATCTAGGTGGCCCAACAAAGAGGAAGCACAAATCCTATATCAACCTATGTTACACAATCATGGATAATCAAGTTCGTCCAAGTAGGACCATGGACCATGGTTCAATGACTTAGTTTGTTGAACTTGTGTGCTCCACTTCAATGATGGCTAAGCCTAACAATTTACCAGCAAAGGACTAAACAATAATACAGTGTTAATGACTTTTGGGGGATGGATATTTTTCTTTATAATGTGCACTAATAGAAAAAAAATTGTATTCTGGCATTTTCCAATATTGTAAAAAAATTTCTAATTTTTTTTCAGATTTTTTGGGGAAAAAGAGAGAAGAAATCTCATAAAGACGTATTGGTACAGTCAACTGTGACACTCACCATGACTGCGATCATTGACTATGGGTATTAGGAGTCTCTGTCATATCAATTATTCCCTTGTTCTTTTCTTTAATAAATATAATCTACCATTTACCATTCCAAAGAAAAGAAAGTTATAACCTTCCAAACCTACAAGCCTGATAAGAAAGCCACTATTTGGTAGTTCAAAGAAAATGTAGTCATAAAATGCACTGTTCCATTACTAGCAAATAAAAATGATAAAGAAATAATGTGAATGCTAATTAGGATACAAAAACCAACATATGAAATAAATCTGGAGTAAGTAGATAGAAAATGTGGCAAGGACAAACACTTACTTTGACAGTGATATAAGACGCTGGCATAAGACCAACCAAGGTTGCAGGGAAGAAAACATGAAATGGTATGTCTACACTGGGAGATGCCATATTTATAAATGTGTTAGGCAAAGTTGGAGTTATCCTCAGAAAGAGCATGTAATTCAGAATCTTCTCTCTGCGCTTTGCTATCTGTAGAAATGGACAACAAATTTTGAATTAGATGAAGTACCAATAAATGAAATCCATAGTATAGTAAAGTTACCTAATGTAGAGTTGATGTAAAGCAAAGTTTAAGGAAAACAGGCTATCAAAAAGAATACCTCTGCCTGGAAAAACCTTTACTTTTCAGGCCACAGCCAAAGAATTAGAGGTCTGCCAATTAACTTGGACAGGAAATAGCAGGACGACGCCCCCGCAGTTGCAGTGAAAACAACAAAAAAAAAAGCCTCTGACAACACCAAAAAGAGCTCCAGCTAGCAGTGACATGAATATGGTACCAGGAATCATAAATGTCTGCATGAAGATGTAAGTTGAGCAATACCCAAGCATAAATTGTGCTTGGTAATCTCAGTGGCCGAACTCAGAATGGCCGAACTCTGAGTGATATACCGAGCTCACAATTATCAAGCTCATAATACCGAGCTCTCAATGACCGAGCTCACCATGACATACCGAGCTCACAGTGACCGAAGTGGTGACCAATGGGTGACTGAAATGGTGACCAATTGGTGACCGAGATGGGTGACCGAGGTGGTGACCAATGGGTGACCGAAGTGGTGATGATATCCTTTGGTGTGCTGCAGCTGCTGCTGCAGCTATTAACAACTTCCACTTTTCTTTAACTCTACTTTTTTTTTTTAAAGTTGTAGTTCCAAATTAATTTTAGGATGCTTCACTTTCTAATTTTTTCCCCCTGTTCTTAACAATTGTGTGCTATGTCCTCATTAGTGACACAAATTGTGTTTTCGCAGAACAACCAGATGTTATTCAGGTGGTGCCGAGCAGGACATACCAGTTGCATTCGGGACCCAGTGTAACACATTAGAGATGATAGAACATCTAGGCACTTCTCTTATGGTTAAATCCGACTATTATCTTAACTTGCTATCTGTCTTGTATGTATGAATAGCTTCTTAAGTTTCAACCGTAGATGGTGATTAAATAAAGAAGTGCTGTGTGCGTGCTGTAAGAACATCTCAGACTAATCCTCGACGAGGAGTAATTAGTAAATAAGAAAAGTGCTGTTTAGTACTGCTTGTAAAAAGTGTATGCCCTAAGTCTTCACTGAATGGTATGAATCAACTCTTGTCTGCCGGTTTCTGATGCCCCGAATTATCAATTTTGTTGTGTTGTATTGCCACTGGTGTCAATATGTTAGGGTGCCATTATCTGATGTGCTAGAATGAGTTCTGGAAGTGTAAAAGCTGTTCTGTGTCACCAAAAAGGAAATACTAAAACACCCTTAGCCACCTGATTTGTGGGGAAAAAGATCTGAATAATCTAGGAAGGAAACAGTCAGAGTCTAATGGTTAATCAGGATGGTTAAGATTTAGAATTCTCTCTGAGTCGGCATGAATTCAGTAACCTTTTCAGGGTATGCTTGTGCTGATCACCTTTTTTCAAATTCTTTTGGTAGAAAATGCAACTGGTTTTCAAGGAAGGAAGAGTGATATTTTGTTATTCCATGTATCATTTTTCATAGTTTTCATTTTTTATTTTTTTGAGGTGAAAAGGCGTGTTTTGCAATTTTTGTGGAGGCTAGATTCATAGCCATGGGAACCATGGTTTGCAGTATTAAAAACCACATTTCACCATGGGTGGAAATGTTCAGCTGTACCAAAACGTTGTATCTGAGGATGTAGAAACCGAAATCATTGTAGGTAAAACATATTGTGAAAATTTTTGTTCACATGGACATGCCCTTGCATCCTGTTTGATTAGTGAATATTAGGTGCTGTCTACATGGGATTTTTCCTGAATGACTTTTTATCTTTTGTGGTTCCACCTATCACGTACCTGCCTTGCCCCTCAGATTGTGGGGAACTCGTTTGTGTGAAAAAGTGGAGTTTAGGTGACAAGTTATTTGGCCAACCGGGTAGATTTACTGGAGCAACCATGCGGCCTAAAAGGTTTCATGGCTAAACACAATGCTGACTGATGCAGAATAAGAAGTTCTATACTTTTAGAAAACACAAATAGTTAAGAATGCCTAAAAATGGCAACTCAAAGGAATGAGTTAACTGCTAAGATAAAGATTCAATGACACTAGGCAAAGTCTCTGGTATCTATGCGCTTATTTCATGGATAAACAACAGTTATGATCTGGTGCTTTTAATTGGATGGATGGAGTATCAAATCCATAGAATGAGGATTCTTTGAGGCCAGAACTACAATTTCTTCCCATACCATCAGTTCAATTCAACTATTGAATCCAGTTCAAATCCAACTCGGCTGTGTATTTGAGATAGTTAAAAGTCGATGAGGGTGCACCGATTCTCAAATTTAGGGGTCATTAAAACAAACACAATAATATTATTGTTTTGCATATGAAAAATCGGCGGCTGTCCTGACGGCCCCAAGTGGAGCAAAATTTGGCTAGGTGGTCAGCAGGACTGCGATTTGAGTAGTTTACTTTGGCCTGTTTGTTGTATGTAATTGAATGCGGACCGGCGTTGTATTTCTAATAAGTGGTTAAAAATGAAGAACCCAAGGTAAGTATACGAAATGACCAATAAACAACATTCCTTTCAATGAAAACTGAATCATGGGCTGATGAGAAATGAATACCCATCACAGTGCTAAGTAAGCCGTTGCTTGAGTCCTGATCCTGAGTGCGTCCTTCACGAAAAGTGTAATTACTTTTAGTGAGGCCCCATTTATTGAGCACCTCAGCCCCTTAAAATGAACGCTTTTCTATTCTGATTTAGACGAATTTCCCTATGCTAGAATGGACTCTTGATCAAGCATTGGTTACCTATTAGTTAAAGTGATAAGAATATCTAAAGCACAGGTGATTTGATCTCACTCAATTCAAATAAAATTGCAAAATGAAACTTCAAAATGTTAAAAACATTATTTAATTTTCATAAGACCATATGGCTTAGGAATTGGAGGTTGTGGTTTGGAACTCACGCACTCTTCCTTTGGTTACTTATCCAGACAAACTTACCCGGTGTGAGGGAAGAATGAACTTCAAAAAGTCTGCCTACTTAGGGGCTGAGTCTTTATTTTTTATTTTTGCTATCGAAGGGTTTCTAATTCTTTAGCTTAACTAATCCGTTCGGGCCCAAGGAAACCTTAGTAAACTCCCCCGTACCCTAAAATACGACGGTATATTTTCGAACCTACAACCTCTGTGGACCGGGACCTCAATCTTCTAACGAGAGAAGTAAACCACAGGTGAGGTGAGGCAAGGGAGCCCTCACTCGCGTGAGGGAAGTAGTTCTAAGTACTGAGGTAAGAGGTCGGTCTTGACGCCACCCAATATTGTGCCAGTAACAGACTGCACAAATTATAAAGTTAACCCAGAAAGACGATACAACCCTAGTGCTAACAAGGTGTTTCATCTCTCTCTCTCTCTCTCATTTTTTCAAGTTAAGAGAAGATTAGAATTCTAGGGTTAGGGTTTTTGTTGGAAGTTAGAAAAAAAGGGGGGCATGAAATTAGGAGGCGGAGGAGGGCGTAAGAATCTGAAGAGAGCAATGAGGGAAGATGATGAGCTCTCTGTCCATCATGGAAGTCATCTCTATTCCAGGATCCAATCTCATCGAGGTCTCATATCTCTCTCTCTCTCTCTCTCTCTCGATTTGGTTTTGGTTGTGGTTTCGTCTCCATTCGGTTCATCGTCATTACTTGATTTAATTTGAGACGAGTTGGGGCTATGATTTTCCCTGTTATAAATGGCCTATCGGATCGAACGATCTGGATCATCCATCCATCTGCAATCATTTGGACTGATCGTAAACAAGCAAACCAGTGAATGGCTTCCGGTGTCAGAATTCAAACTGGCTTGGGAAATGCTCTCGTCAAGTTGTTTTGGACCATCTTAAATGTTTCCCAGTCAGTTCGAAACTAGTTGAACGGAGTCTGGAATATTGATTTGATCAACTCTGAAACTTTGTTAGCAAGAAATGGCGTTTACTTAAGTTCCATTGGTCTACTTGGTGTTAAACTCCCAAAAAGGTAAAGGACTCTCTCTTTTTCAAGAGCCTGGATCCCCTGTTTCTTTGGAATAGGGAGATACTGTTTCATCCAATCAAGACTTGCCCACTGCATAAAATCTCGTGCCAGCTAATCCACCCTCTCAATTGCTTATTTGAATGAAAAGAGGCCAGGAGTAAAGAGTAAATGAGATCATCACTTTCCTTGGATTTGATTTGTTAACAAGATAGGTGGGTGGGCAATCCCAGATGTGATTTAAAGGGGAGATCTTTTTGTGGTTTTTAAACATTGTCTTTAATCTTTTAGCCCCTATGATTGGAATGCATATTAACATTTCATTGAAATATATAATAGAGCCCGTAGAGCCAATCCCAGATGGTTGGGACAAGGCTGTGATGATGATGATGAGAATGATTTACATTGCTTGTCCTGCTTTGATTTTGTTTTCTCTCTTCTTTTTTTTTTTATTATAAATTTTGTCTCATCATGTTCCTCATAGGTAATGGATGCTGCCGGTTGCAAATCTCTGGCACTCCTTCCAGCCAAATTTCGGAAGAGCTTTTGGCTAAAGCAAGGTGTGCGTCCCACCCTATAATTATGATTTAATGTTAGCATTTTAATTGTAGTGTTAACTTTTTTTTCTGCTAAAAAGTCTTGACTTATTTGAAGGAACTGTTTTCACTAATAAATTCCTTTTTAAAAGGGGACTTGTCATTGCAATATGTTTTTCACTTGAATAGATATGAGAACATATAAATGCAAAATATAAGTTGCGCATGTATGATGATGCCCCCTAGAGATTTTACTTGCCGACCCCAGATTGGTGGATAAGGCTCTGATGATGATGATACATCATTCAATAAGATTTCCTTTTTCTTTTCTTTTATCCTTTTATCCTTTTTCTTTTTTACAGGTAGTTTTGTTGTGGTAGATGAAAGTGGGAAAGATGAGGCCATTGAATCAGGTAGCAAGATAGGATGCATGGTTGTGTGGGTTCTTTTTCGTGAGCAAGTTCGTGCACTTCAGAAGTCTCCTGAATGGTGAGTTTTCCTATGACAAATTTTTTTTTCCCTTTTGGTAGAAACCTGTGACAAGTAATTAGACCGAATATAATACCACTTTTAGAAGATAGTATATCAGGGGTTTAAAACATGATCCCAATTCAGCAATTGATTATGAGACAACTGATTCAGCTCTACATGGTATTTAAAGAACTTATGTACACAGCCAATTTTTGAACATATAGGTGAAGTATGTGTATGCTGAATCGGGGATCTTATAAGTCATTATACCTTCATCCCATGAAAGATATAAATTGAGTCAGTCGAATGTCAGTTCTGTATGACCAGAAAAAAGAAAAAAGTAAAGCAATAGACAATTTTCCTAAAACTCAAATACGTGATTTTTATCAAGTACTCTGGCTCTGTGACCACCAACTTGGACTCAAAACATCAAGCCCTCAAAATCATATTACACTCTGCATTTCTACGTGGCCACAATCCCTAATTGCCTGGAATTCATAGAATCGTCTATCAATCATAAAACCCATCCAAAAGCTGCTAGCCTATGCACCAAAATCTGTAATTAATAGAATACTCTTCAGCTTTCCTCCTAGGAAAAGGAGTAAAGTAATCTTTGGGTTTCCGCTATCTTCCAACATCTTTTTACTCTATATTTTTGTTCACTAGAGCCAAAGGCTCCTGGGGTAGGTGGGAGATACCCTGGGTTACCCCCCAAAAAAAAAGGTCGCTATATTCCTCAGTGTTTCTGTGGAAATATTATTCATCAAACTAAAGATCTGATTATTTCAACAGAAAAAAGTGTTCCAGACATATCTAAGTTTTGGTCAAATGAAACACTTTAGTTGAGATTGAACTCAACTGTAAGTGTGCTTTAGATTTGATATGATCAGTTTGTCCCCATTTTCTGACATTGTATAATCAAAATTCAGGCAATAGCCAGAGCAGTACATTATACACTTGAAGACAGGACCTTCTTCCTATTGTTCACTACTATGCTTCTTAGAAGAATTGAGACATTCTAAGCTGGGATAATTTTGGGATACTTCATCCATTTTGTGGGCCTTCTCAAGTTACCATCAATGTTCTGGCTAACAAACCATGGTACTGGTGTGTTAGCAATTGGTGGTTTAACAAATTTTACATTTGGTTCAGTGCTGGATCCCATATCATAGAGCGCTTAGCTATGTACTAAAAAAACTTAAAAACAATGCATAAAACTGTTGGGAAGTCCCACATCCCACATCGCCTAAGTAATAGGCTTGACATATCTGAATATACCTGTATGGGCCTTTCACCTATCAGCTTAAGCTTTTGGGTTGGTATATGGTTTCTTACATGGTATTAGAGCGGGTTTCAATCCCGGTGTTCTTGTGTAGCCCACGTGACAGGCCTGTCCATGAAATCTGTTGGGCCTGCACGTGAGGGGGAGTGTTGGGAAGTCCCACATCCCACATCGCCTAAGTAATATGCTTGACATATCTTAATATACCTGTATGGGCCTTCCACCTATCAGCTTAAGCTTTTGGGTTGGTATATGATTTCTTACAAAAACACCTCAATTTGGAACATGTAGCCCAATAGATCGTACTTTCCTGAGCTTTTAAAATACATTGGAGTTTCTGATTATCTCAGCCTTCTGCTCACTGGTAAGTTTTCAGCCCTTAGCTCTGCATATGTCGTTCTGAGGTGAAGTCTTTTGGAACCAGTCTCCTAATTTCAGGGAAATCTTTGTTTTGAGTTCGTACTTCGTAGGCCTTTATTTGGTTCCATTGGGGTTTCTTGGGGGGCATGGGCTATATCCGTAGGCCCATTATGCCGACAGTCTTGGATCCCCAAAAAATGGATTCAGCTTCTGCATAATCAAGACCTTCATACGATGCACAATGGTTGGCTAGAGGAACGTAGAATTCCTCTTTATTTTTTATATTTGATTTTCTTTACGTTCTCAACTTTCATTGCCGGCCTGATATCTTCAAAACAACCATTGTGGATGAATCAAACAGCCATCCAGAAAAGCCCGCATCCTATTTAGCAGAGCATCCAAATTCTAGTGACGAGGATGGGCTACCCCCACTCGAAGCCAATACAAATAGAATCAGACCCACTGAATTTCATTCAGATTCAGATTCTGGTTCGTAGGGTTTCATGGTGCATCACTCAGAATAATTTTTTGAAATGCTGAATTTTTCAAAAAGATTACATGATGTGATGAGGACATCCATCCCTAGTACACCATAGTCTACTGGTGGCTACTGGTGGCAGCAGCGCAAGAAGAAAGTTGCCCGTTTTGCATCATGATGTCCCAGAGTGACATCGTCAATTTTGGCACCAGTTTGTTTTTAATGGATATAATTACTTTGTTTGAGTTCTGATAGACAGCATGTAGTTGGGACGATGCTTGAGGATTGACTGAATTCATTTTATTTGTGCAATGTCTCTCTCTCATCTACGGGAAAGACGCATAAGTGGCAACATTTTCCCAGTGTTTTTGCATTTTCAATAGACTGATTGGTTCAGGCACAAGTGGATGGTTCATTTCCGTTAAACAAGTGAATTATTTTTATGTGCTATTATTCATGTACAGTAGAAACCAGTGGTCCCATGGTTGGATGGTTTTGATTGGATCTCAATTTGTAAGAAACTAGCGGTATGCATGCATATGGTCCGTTTATGCTTCTTGACTCTGAAGCGATAAGAAAAAAGTGAGCATGTAAAATGGTCAAAGTAGATGTGGTTCTGATTGTGTAATCCATGGGATTTCCAGCTAATTGGTTTTTGCATGTGCCATTTCTATGGTAGATTTGTAGCCAATTGCAGTGCTGCTGCAACTTTGCTTTGCAGGTGACATGACAGTTTGGATGAGGAAATTTTATTAGGGACAGCAAAAAGGTGTGATGGAATCAATTAATTAGTCATCGTGATTGTGGAAGGGTTGTCCTTATCTAGAGTTTACTGTTATTGAGATGGGAAGATTCTGAAAAGTGATACTGAATAAATCAATAGGGGAATTTTTCTGCTGCTACCACGCATTCGAGAGAATTTGGTTTCAGCCTTCTCTTTGAAAAGGGTGGTGGTAAACAAAAGGATGTTATTGGTTAGATAATCATTGAGGATCTTAACTCTTATGCAAGCGATAAGACAAAATTATCAAAGAAATTGACATTGATGATGTTGGAATTTCTTAATTCTAATTTTCTTTTCTGGTCAGAGATTCATCCGTTCATGCTTATTATTTCCCTCAATGTGATGAGACTGCAAGTTGTCTTGCATGACTCTTAACTCCTCAGCGCACGGAAAAAAGAAATAAAGAAACGAAAATAGAAGAGAAAGTTGAAAGAAGTGGGAGCCTATAGTATGGACTCACTCACTCCACAACACATGTGAGTTCAACTCCACATAGAAGCTTGTTTACCTAAAAAACAACCCTCTCCACATAGAAGTAAAATAAGAAAAAAGGCAACTTATGGACTCCGCGGTGCATTTGACATCATTTGCCTCTACAGAGGTGATTTTTTGCTTCTTATTTTTAATAAGCATACCCTGAAAAATTACAATGATTGAGCGTACCTATTTATCCAATTTTGCAAAACAGGGCTACTAATCAGTACAATAAGTGGATAGATTTATTCCCCATTTATCAGCACATTGTTTTCTTAAAAAGATTTTCTAATTTGATAATTCCAACAGTAAATTCAATAAGAGAGAACACAACAACAGAGGACTCACTAGCATCATATGGATTCTCAACCACCATTTCAAATTTTCTTGAATGAATGAAATCACAGTCAAGTTGTCTCTTTAAGTGCATGAGTATGGAAGCCTAAATGTCGCCGATTCTTATTTCTCTGTTGTCGCCAATGGGATAACTCTTCTTCGCAATTTCAGTGTTGCAATTACAGCCCAAGCTCTCACGCAGGCCTACATCGTCCGAGAATTCTCTTTGAATCCTGCGTCCAATGATCTCAATGTCACATTCGCCCCTTCCGACAAGCACAGAGCTTCTTAAGCTTTTGTCAACGGCATTGAGGTAATTTCGACCCCAGATGTCTTCAGCTCATCTGCAGTAATGGTTGGATTCTCCGATCAGTCTGTCGAAATTGGAAGCTCAACCATACAGACAATGTATAGATTAAATGTTGGCGGGAAATACATATCAACAGTTGATGATTCTGGCCTTAGTCGAACCTGGTACGACGATTCCCCATACATATACGGTGCTGGATTGGGTGTCACCTCTGACGCCGGGAAGGAGGTTAAAATCCAATATTCAGAAGAAACACCAGCGTATATAGCTCCTGTGGATGTTTATAGCACAGCAAGAACAATGGGCCCGGATTCAAATCTCAACAAGAATTATAATCTCACATGGATCTTTCAGGTTGATGCAAATTTCACATACACGGTGAGATTACACTTTTGTGAGTTGCAAATGACAAAGGTTAATCAGAGGGTTTTTGATATTTACCTGAACAATCAAACAGCAAAGAAGTCTGCAGATGTCATTGCATGGTCAGGATCCAAGGGTGTGCCTGTTTATAATGACTATGCAGTGTATGTAAACGACAGGGCCGGTGATGAGGAATTGGTGGTGGCACTTCACCCATCCGTCAGTGCAAAACCCGAATACCTTAATGCAATTCTCAATGGATTGGAGATCTTCAAGCATAGAGACGCCGCAGGGAACTTGGCGGGGCCAAATCCAGTGCCATCACCTATGCTTGTTGCAGCAGAGGCTAATGCAGTGAGCTATCAATCCAAGCCCAACTGGAAGAGGATTGTTATCAAAAGCACAGCTGGTGGAGTTGGGATCGGCTTGCTGTTTGCAATCTTTATAGTAGTCTATCGACATAGGAAGGGAGCTGCAGGTGGTGAATCTGGTTGCGGATCGAGCTGGTTGCCCGTGTATGCCAACTCTCACACAACGGCGAGCAGGTCTACTTGTTCCAGCAGTAACTTGTCGGCGAAGGGTGCAAGTCTCTGCAGGCATTTCTCTTTTGCTGATATTAAAAATGGTACCAAAAACTTTGATGAATCTCGTCATTGGAGTAGGAGGGTTTGGGAAGGTTTATAGAGGAGTCATTGATGGGGGGACCAAAGTAGCCATTAAAAGAGCAAACCCATCATCAGAACAAGGCATTCATGAGTTCCGCACGGAAATTGATCTACTTTCTAAATTGAGGCACAGGCATCTGGTTTCTCTCATTGGCTGCTGCGAAGAAAACAATGAGATGATCTTGGTCTATGATTACATGGCTCATGGGACTTTGAGGGAGCATCTGTATAATTGCGACAAGGCTCCTCTCTCATGGAAGCAGAGGTTGGAGATTTGCATTGGTGCTGCAAGGGGACTTCACTACCTCCACACGGGTGCGAAGCAAACGATCATTCACAGGGACGTCAAAACTACCAACATCCTAGTAGATGAGAAATGGGTTGCCAAAGTTTCTGACTTCGGGCTGTCGAAAACAGGTCCTAGTGTTAATCAGACCCATGTTAGTACAGTTGTGAAAGGTAGCTTTGGATATCTGGATCCAGAGTATTACAGAACGCAGCAGCTGACAGATAAATCAGATGTTTACTCATTTGGGGTTGTTCTTTTTGAGGCCCTATGTGGAAGGGCGGCGCTTAATCTGAGCCTTCCTAAGGAGCAGGTTAGTCTTGCAGAATGGGCTCTACATTGCCGAAACAGTGGGACTCTAATGGATGCCATTGATCCTCATATCAAAGGTGAGATCAATCCAGAGTGTTTGAAGAAGTTTGCAGATACAGCAGAGAAATGCCTGGCTGATCATGGCACTGATAGGCCCTCAATGGGAGATGTGCTGTGGAATCTTGAATTTGCTCTCCTGTTGCAGGAAAATCCTGAAGGTAGGAAACTGATTGAGAATTAATCTGATTAGAGCTCTGGGGGAATTAGAGGTGATAACAAAGTGGGAAGAATTATACATCAACACAAAAATGTTCCACAGATCATCAATTCATTTTGGTGATGTGATCGCCATGGCCTAAAATATCTTGCATTTTCCCCAAAGAATCAGATGGTTGGTGTGGCAATGGAAACATTTTTAGTAATAAAGACATTCTTTGGGGTGGTTTTGAGAGATTACCTTGACTGTTTGTGTTGTATTCTTGTTCCTGTGTGTTGATTTAGTAATGTATACCAGACAAACACTTGAATCTTCTGATAATAATTCATAAAGAAAATATATTATTTTTAGCATTGTTATCGTCGTCGTGGTCGTGATCATCGTTATCATTTTGATTTGCTACTCTAGTGGCAAAAAAAAAAAAAAACCTCCCATAAATGGAGTAGTTGAAGCATGGCCTACTCAGGTTCACAACAATAGCTCAGCCCTCCATAATGATAGTTATGTCAAGCATCAAAACACATCTGGTGCTCATTTAAGTGATGATTTAGCAACTACTGTTACACTCTATGGATGACATTTTTCATTGATTTCTTACTGGAAACTGTAGCATATACTTACATACTACATGTAGTAACTAAGCCATGGTAAGAAGTAAGAACCCAATCCTCACTTTTGACATTTTAGATTAGAGCAATAGAAAGAATACGATTTTCATTTTCTTGGTTTGCCTGTGAAGTACAATTAAATGTATTTGATGGTATTACACATGAGAGGGACCACCAAATTATCTACACTTGGACCTTAGGTCATAGGATTTTCATCATTTTTTCCTTTTTACTAGGGATGGAAATGGATAGGGCTAAACGGGTGAACCAGTCCAATTTGCTTATATTAGGGGCAGGTTTTCTAGTGTTTTTTTTTTTTTGCACAATGTAGGCATTGGTTTACATATATTTGACTGGTTTAAGTTTTGGCTGATCTGCCCATGTCATGCCCACCATAGTGGGTGCTGGGTAAAGGACGTTTAGAAGACTCAAATTGAAGAGTTGTAGGTTCAAATCCGTACACGTCCATGAACTCAAAACGAGACTCGTAAAAGGCACGTAATGAAAGAGCTGGGTGTAAGAAACTTAAATCAGATTTAAGAGGTAATCTCATGGGTTGGGATTAGATCCTATTTGTAAACACTTGTTCAAACATGCATTACCAAAGGAGGAGACTTCTCCTCCAACACATGACCAACTTTAGCAGGGCATACGTGTGGTGTGGTTTCTCTGCAAAGCTTACTCCCGAGCAGGTCTCGGAGATGTCAAGTACGGTTTTTTTATTTATTCTGTTTTCCCCATTGGATCTATCCTTTTTTAACAATTGATTTAAATCTGGATTTTGGGATGCAGATATGCAATTACTTTATAGATGATAATAGAATGTGGAACCTTACTTTGGTTCTGTCCATGTGAGGCCAGAGGTCTTGGTGGTTTAATGATGTTCATTTGCTATAGCCTTTACAAAGGAATTGCAGTGGTGGGAAGGACCCTTTTGCTCAGTTGAAAGGGATTGCTTCCTTTTTGGGTCTGAAATGAGGGATTTCAGTCCTCTCAAGAAACCCATCTATCTATCTTTTAATGCTTCTTGACGCGAACCATTTCAAGAATTATATTTGAAGGTATTTGAATCGGATGGAGATGTGGAAATCACCTTTGATTTCAATGCATATATATAGAAATTCAATTAATCCACCCACCCACCCACCCATAAAAATGTTATTAATTGGATGCTAGGGAGTAGGGGCATCGATTTTGTGCATTTTAGAATTGACTGGTATGAGGGTGGAAGTACAAGGGTAGTACTTGCAGAGTTGTGCTGTGACAGAGCACTTACCAAAGTTGACACTGCATAGGTGGGATAAGGATTACCTTGGACGAAGATGAAGTTATTATTGCTCTGTCATAGAGGTCTATGTTTCCCCAACTTTTTGGGAAGTGAGGACTATTGATATTGCCACCATTTATATATGGCTTGGAGAGGTAGAACTTAGAAAACTTATCCTGAATATATGGAGTAAATCTTAGCTTTGACAATGAGGAAGTAATATTGGTTCTGTCGATCCTCGGTCGTGTCCTTTTTTTTCTTTATATTATTTAAGCATTTCTATTCCAAACCCTGGGCCACCTTAAACCCTTGGCCTAGTTATAGTCAAGCAATGGACAACAGCAAACCATAGTTACTATATCAGTCCTTTTTTGCCATTGATTAAAAATCTTCACAAATCAAAACCTTCTTCCTCTCACCAACATGTGCCCATGTTGATGTCATCAAAACTGAAACTTCTCTAGTCCTACAACCTACACACGTCCCTCTCCATTAACCCAAACCCTATTGTCAGTTAAAACCCTTTTAGTGATATAAGAAAAAAAGAAAAGAAAAAACCCAACCTATCAATATTGCCAACCCCACCACCAGCGTCATTGCAATACACCTTCTACTTATATTAACTACATCTTTGCCTTACAAGCGACGCTATGAGATCAGATGTGCTGTGTTCTGCCAGCTGTGTGACTTCTATGATTTCATGACTATTTTCATTCATTTGATCATCTTACTCTCGGTCCATTCTTTGGGTTGGCTTTCAACCAGGTCTGTGAATAACAACTGCTAATCTGCCTTTGATTTAACTTGAGGGATTTCTTACCAGTGAACTACCTAGACCCCCTTCTGCAGAGAATGAAAACTCAGTTTATACATTGCTTGCATTTACACAAAAACACATGGAGATTTTTCTCTATCCCATGGCATATTTCTGGGTCCAGTGCCAAGCATTTATAAAATAGAATATGCTTTGTAGTTTATGTTTATCATTTATTTTTCAATGCCTTTGGTAACCCTTTTTCCTTTACAATTGCATGCAAAATTATGTAGATTTGGATATGAACTAGAATATGAAATTTATCTGTATTTTTCTATGAACCAAAAAAAATAAAAAATCTTATTTGCCTATTTTAGCTATATTGATCTATATATTTATAATAAAATAATGAAAAATTAGTTTACACAATCTGCTTGGTCGATTGATTGGGTTTCCTACTCAACTCAGCGGCCGAATCTGGCCGACCTGCTGGATTGAAAAATTATGCTTTAGAAAGTATTGGTATTAGGTTTGCAGATCCTTAGCTCGAAAGCATATGGTTTGGACAAGTATCAAGTCCTAGTGATTAGGCATCTGTCTTGTGGGCACTATATTTTTTGGTCAGATAGCACGTTCTTTGTCATGAAAATTGGGTAGAAAAATGTGCATCGAGTTTCCAAGAAGTATTCACAACATCCTTGCTTTCTCTAATATATATATATATATATATATTTATCTGGAATGATATCCTTTGGTGTGCTGCAGCTGCTACTGCAGCTATTAACAACTTCGACTTTTCTTTAACTCTACTTTTTTTTTTGAAGTTGTAGTACCAAATTAATTTTAGGATGCTTCACTTTCTAATTTTTTTCCCCTGATCTTAACAATTGTGTGCTCATGTCCTTATTAGTGACACAAATTGTGTTTTCGCAGAACAACCAGATGTTATTCAGGTGGTGCTGAGCAGGACATACCAGTTGCATTCGGGACCCAGTGTAACACATTAGAGATGATAGAACATGTAGGCACTTCTCTTATGGTTAAATCTGACTATTATCTTAACTTGCTATCTGTCTTGTATATATGAATAGCTTCTTAAGTTTCAACCGTAGATGTTGATTAAATAAAGAAGTGCTGTGTGCGTGCTGTAAGAACATCTCAGACTAATCCTCGACGAGGAGTAATTAGTAAATAAGAAAAGTGCTGTTTAGTACTGCAATAGTAAAAAGTGTATGCCCTAAGTCTTCACTGAATGGTATGAATCAACTCGTCTGCCAGTTTCTGATGCCCCAAATTATCAATTTTGTTGTGTTGTATTGCCACTGGTGTCAATATGTTAGGGTGCCATTATCTGATGTGCTAGAATGAGTTCTGGAAGTGTAAAAGCTGTTCTGTGTCACCAAAAAGGAAATACTAAAACACCCTTAGCCACCTGATTTGTGGGGAAAAAGATCTGAATAATCTAGGAAGGAAACAGTCAGAGTCTAATGGTTAATCAGGATGGTTAAGATTTAGAATTCTCTCTGAGTCGGCATGAATTCAGTAACCTTTTCAGGGTATGCTTGTGCTGATCACCTTTTTGCAAATTCTTTTGGTAGAAAATGCAACTGGTTTTCAAGGAAGGAAGAATGATATTTTGTTATTCCATGTATCATTTTTCATAGTTTTCATTTTTTATTTTTTTGAGGTGAAAAGGCATGTTTTGCAATTTTTGTGGAGGCTAGATTCATAGCCATGGGAACCATGGTTTGCAGTATTAAAAACCACATTTCACCATGGGAGGAAATGTTCAGCTGTACCAAAAAGTTGTATCTGAGGATGTAGAAACCGAAATATTGTAGGTAAAAAATATTGTGAAAATTTTTGTTCACATGGACATGCCCTTGCATCCTGTTTGATTAGTGAATATTAGGTGCTGTCTACATGGGATTTTTCCTGAATGGCTTTTTATCTTTTGTGGTTCCACCTATCACGTACCTGCCTTGGCCCTCAGATTGTAGGGAACTCGTTTGTGTATGAAAAAATGGAGTTTAGGTGACAAGTTATTTGGCCAACAAGAGTCAGAAAAACGAGCAACCATACGGCCTAAAAGGTTTCATTGCTAAACGCAGTGCTGCAATGAAGCTGACTGATGAAGAATAAGTAGTTCTATACTTACAGAAAACACAAATAGTTAAGAATGCCTAAAAATGGGAACTCAAAGGAATGAGTTAACTGCTAAGATAAAGATTCAATGATACTAGGCAAGTCTGTGGTATCTATGCATTTATTTCATGGATAAACAACAGTTATGATGTGATTCTTTTAATTGGATGGATGGAGTATCAAATCCATAGAATGGGGATTCTTTGAGGCCAGAACTACAATTTCTTCCCATATCCTCGGTTCAATTCAACTATTGAATCCAGTTCAAATCCAACTCGGCTGTGTATTTGAGATAGTTAAAAGTCGATGAGGGTGCACCGATTCTCCAATTTAGGGGTCATTAAAACAAACACAACAATATTATTGTTTTGCATATGAAAAATCGGCGGCCGACCTGGCGGCCCCAAGTGGAGCAAAATTTGGCTAGGTGGTCTGCAGGACTGCGATTTGAGTAGTTTACATTGGCCTATTTGTTGTATATAATTGAATGCGGACCGGCGTTGTATTTCTAATAAGTGGTTAAAAATGAAGAACCCAAGGTGAGTATCCGAAATGACCAATAAACAACATTCCTTTCAATGAAAACTGAATCATGGGCTGATGAGAAATGAATACCCATCACAGTGCTAAGTAAGCCGTTGCTTAAGTCCTGATCCTGAGTGCCTCCTTCACGAAAAGTGTAATTACACATAGTGAGACCCCATCTATTGAACATCTCATCCCCTTAAAATGAACGCTTTTCTATTCTGATTTAGACGAATTTCCCTATGCTAGAATGGACTCTTGATCAAGCATTGGTTACCTATTAGTTAAAGTGATAAGAATATCTAAAGCACAGGTGGTTTGATCTCACTCAATTCAAATAAAATAGCAAAATGAAACTTCAAAATGTTAAAAAAATTATTTAATTTTTGTAAGACCACTGGCTTAGGAATTGGAGGTTGTGGCTTGGAACTCACGCTCCCTTCTTTGGGTTACTTGTCCAGACAGAAGTCTGACTTGGCAAAGAATGGACTTCAAAAAGTCTGCCTCCTTAGGGGCGTTGGGAATTTTTTTTTTTTTTGCTATCGGAGGCTTCCAATTATTTTGGCTGAAATATTTCCTTCCGGCTAAAAGAAAAGCTGAGCAAATTCCTTAGGATCTCAAATATGAATATGGTAGTACACTTTTCAACCTACAACCTCCGGTGAGGTAAAGGAGGCCTCGCTCGCGTGTGGGAAGTAGTCTAAGCACTGGGGTAAGAGGTCGGGGTCTCAACGCCACCCCATATCGTGCCAGTAACAAACTGCACGAATTATAAAGATAACCGAGAAAGACGATACAGCCCCATCTCTCTCTCTCTCTCTCTCTCATTTTTTCAAGTTAAGAGAAGATTAGAATTCTAGGGTTACGGTTTTTGTTGGAAGTCAGAAAAAAGGGGGGCATGAAATCAGGAGGCGGAGGAGGGCGTAAGAATCTGAAGAGAGCAGCGAGGGAAGATGATGAGCTCTCTGTCCAACAAGGCCATAGCATCATGCAAGTCATCTCTACTCCAGGATCCAATCTCATCGAGGTCTCATATATATATATATATATCTCTCTCTCTCTCTCGATTTGGTTTTGGTTGTGGTTTCGTCTCCATTCGGTTCATCGTCATTACTTGATTTAATTTGAGACGAGTTGGGGCTATGATTTTCCCTGTTATAAATGGCCTACCGGATCGAACGATCTGGATCATCCATCCATCTGCAATCATTTGGACTAATCGTAAACAAGCAAACCAGTGAATGGCTTCCGGTGTCAGAATTCAAACTTCAAACTGGCTTGGGAAATGCTCTCGTCAAGTTGTTTTGGACCATCTTAAATGTTTCCCAGTCAGTTCGAAACTAGTTGAACGGAGTCTGGAATATTGATTTGATCAACTCTGAAACTTTGTTAGCTAGAAATGGCATTTACTTAAGTTCCATTGGCCTACTTGGTGTTAAACTCCCAAAAAGGTAAAGGATTCTCTCTTTTTCAAGAGCCTGGATCCCCTGTTTCTTTAGAATAGGGAGATACTGTTTAATCCAATCAATTGCTTCTTTGAATGAAAAGAGGCCAGGAGTAAAGAGTAAATGAGATCATCACTTTCTTTGGATTTGATTTGTTAATAAGATAGGTTGGCGGGCAATCCCATATGTGATTTAAAGGGGAGATCTTTTTGTGGTTTTTAAACATTGTCTTTAATCTTTTAGCCCCTATGATTGGAATGCATATTAACATTTCATTGAAATATATAATAGAGCCCGTAGAGCCAATCCCAGATGGTTGGGACAAGGCTGTGATGATGATGATGAGAATGATTTACATTGCTTGTCTTGCTTTGATTTTGTTTTCTCTCTTCTTTTTTTTTTTTTTATTATAAATTTTGCCTCATCATGTTCCTCATATGTAATCGATGCTGCCGGTGGCAAATCTCTGGCACTCCTTCCAGCCAAATTCCGGAAGAGCTTTTGGCTAAAGCAAGGTGTGCGTCCCACCCTCTAATTATGATTTAATGTTAGCATTTTAATTGTAGTGTTAACTTTTTTTTTCTGCTAAAAAGTCTTGACTTATTTGAAGGAACTGTTTTCACTAATAAATTCCTTTTTAAAAGGGGACGTGTCATTGCAATATGTTTTTCACTTGAATAGATATGAGAATATATAAATGCAAAATATAAGTTGCGCATGTATGATGATGCCCCCTAGAGATTTTACTTGCCGACCCAGATTGGTGGATAAGGCTCTGATGATGATGATACATCATTCAATAAGATTTCCTTTTTCTTTTCTTTTATCCTTTTTTTTTTCTTTTTTACAAGTAGTTTTGTTGTGGTAGATGAAAGTGGGAAAGATGAGGCCATTGAATCAGGTAGCAAGATAGGATGCATGGTTGTGTGGGTTCTTTTTCGTGAGCAAGTTCGTGCACTTCAGAAGTCTCCTGAATGGTGAGTTTTCCTATGACAAATTTTTTTTCCCCTTTTTGGTAGAAACCTGTGACAAGTAATTAGACCGAATATAATACCACTTTTAGAAGATAGTATATCAGGGGTTTAAAACATGATCCCAATTCAGCAATTGATTATGAGACAACTGATTCAGCTCTACATGGTATTTAAAGAACTTATGTACACAGCCAATTTTTGAACATATAGGTGAAGTATGTGTATGCTGAATCGGGGATCTTATAAGTCATTATACCTTCATCCCATGAAAGATATAAATTGAGTCAGTCGAATGTCAGTTCTGTATGACCAGAAAAAAGAAAAAAAGTAAAGCAATAGACAATTTTCCTAAAACTCAAATACGTGATTTTTATCAAGTACTCTGGCTCTGTGACCACCAACTTGGACTCAAAACATCAAGCCCTCAAAATCATATTACACTCTGCATTTCTACGTGGCCACAATCCCTAATTGCCTGGAATTCATAGAATCGTCTATCAATCATAAAACCCATCCAAAAGCTGCTAGCCTATGCACCAAAATCTGTAATTAATAGAATACTCTTCAGCTTTCCTCCTAGGAAAAGGAGTAAAGTAATCTTTGGGTTTCCGCTATCTTCCAACATCTTTTTACTCTATATTTTTGTTCACTAGAGCCAAAGGCTCCTGGGGTAGGTGGGAGATACCCTGGGTTACCCCCCAAAAAAAAAGGTCGCTATATTCCTCAGTGTTTCTGTGGAAATATTATTCATCAAACTAAAGATCTGATTATTTCAACAGAAAAAAGTGTTCCACAGACATATCTAAGTTTTGGTCAAATGAAACACTTTAGTTGAGATTGAACTCAACTGTAAGTGTGCTTTAGATTTGATATGATCAGTTTGTCCCCATTTTCTGACATTGTATAATCAAAATTCAGGCAATAGCCAGAGCAGTACATTATACACTTGAAGACAGGACCTTCTTCCTATTGTTCACTACTATGCTTCTTAGAAGAATTGAGACATTCTAAGCTGGGATAATTTTGGGATACTTCATCCATTTTGTGGGCCTTCTCAAGTTACCATCAATGTTCTGGCTAACAAACCATGGTACTGGCGTGTTAGCAATTGGTGGTTTAACAAATTTTACATTTGGTTCAGTGCTGGATCCCATAACATAGAGCGCTCAGCTATGTACTAAAAAAACTTAAAAACAGTGCATAAAACACCTCAATTTGGAACATGTAACCCAATAGACTGTACTTTCCTGAGCTTTTAAAATACATTGGAGTTTCTGATTATCTCAGCCTTCTGCTCACTGGTAAGTTTTCAGCCCTTAGCTCTGCATATGTCGTTCTGAGGTGAAGTCTTTTGGAACCAGTCTCCTAATTTCAAGGAAATCTTTGTTTTGAGTTCGTACTTCGTAGGCCTTTATTTGGTTCCATTGGGGGTTTCTTTTTTTTTGGGGGGGGGGCGCCATGGGCTATATTCGTAGGCACATTATGCCGACAGTCTTGGATCCCCAAAAAATGGATTCAGCTTCTGCATAATCAAGACCTTCGTACGATGCACAATGGTTGGCTAGAGGAACGTAGAATTCCTCTTTATTTTTTATATTTGATTTTCTTTACGTTCTCGACTTTCATTGCAGGCCTGATATCTTCAAAACAACCATTGTGGATGAATCAAACAGCCATCCAGAAAAGCCCGCATCCCATTTATCAGAGCATCCAAATTCTAGTGACGAGGATGGGCTACCCCCACTCGAAGCCAATCCAAATAGAATCAGACCCACTGAATTTCATTCAGATTCAGATTCTGGTTCGTAGGGTTTCATGGTGCATCACTCAGAATAATTTTTTGAAATGCTGAATTTTTCAAAAAGATTACATGATGTGATGAGGACATCCATCCCTAGTACACCATAGTCTACTGGTGGCAGCAGTGCAAGAAGAAAGTTGCCCGTTTTGCATCATGATGTCCCAGAGTGACATCGTCAATTTTGGCACCAGTTTGTTTTTAATGGATATAATTACTTTGTTTGAGTTCTGATAGACAGCATGTAGTTGGGACGATGCTTTGAGGATGGACTGAATTCATTTTATTTTTGCAATGTCTCTCTCTCATCTACGGGAAAGACGCGTAAGTGGCAACATTTTCCCAGTGTTTTTGCATTTTCAATAGACTGATTGGTTCAGGCACAAGTGGATGGTTCATTTCCGTTAAACAAGTGAATTATTTTTATTCATGTACGGTAGAAACCAGTGGTCCCCTGGTTGGATGGTTTTGATCGGATCTCAATTTGTAAGAAACTAGCGGTCGTACCTTGTATGCATGCATATGGTCCGTTTATGCTTCTTGACTCTGAAGTGATAAGAAAAAAGTGAGCATGTAAAATGTTCAAAGTAGATGTGGTTTTGATTGTGTAATCCATGGGATTTCCAGCTAATTGGTTTTTGCATGTGCCATTTCTATGGTAGATTTGTAGCCAATTGCAGTGCTGCTGCAACTTTGCTTTGCAGGTGACATGACAGTTTGGATGAGGAAATTTTATTAGGGACAGCTGAAAGGTGTGATGGAATCAATTAATGAGTCATCGTGATTGTGGAAGGGCTGTTATTGAGATGGGAAGATTCTGAAAAGTGATACTGAATAAATCAATAGGGGAATTTTTCTGCTGCTACCACGCATTCGAGAGAATTTGGTTTCAGCCTTCTCTTTGAAAAGGGCAGTGGTAAACAAAAGGATGTTAGTGGTTAGATAATCATTGAAGATCTTAACTCTTAAGCAAGCGATAAGACAAAATTATCAAAGAAATTGACATTGATGATGTTGGAATTTCTTAATTCTAATTTTCTTTTCTGGTCAGAGATTCATCTGTTCATGCTTATTATTTCCCTCAATGTGATAAGACTGCAAGTTGTCTTGCATGACTCTTAACTCCTCAGCGCACGGAAAAAAGAAATAAAGAAACGAAAATAGAAGAGAGCTGAAAGAAGTGGGAGCCTATAGTATGGACTCACTCACTCCACAACACATGTGAGTTCAACTCCACATGGAAGTTTGTTTACCCAAAAAAAACCCTCTCCACATAGAAGTAAAATAAGAAAAAAGGCAACTTATGGACTCCGCGGTGCATGTAACATCATTGCCTCTACAGAGAGGTGAGTTTTTGCTTCTTATTTTTAATAGAGCATACCCTGAAAAGTCTCAATGATTGAGCGTTCCTATTTATCCAATTTTGCAAAACAGGGCTCCTAATCAGTTCGATAGGTGGATAGGTTTATTCCCCATTTATCAGCACATTGTTTTCTTAAAACGATTTTCTAATTTGATAATTCCAACAGTAAATTCAATAAGAGAGAACACAACATCAGCGGACTCACTAGCATCATATTGATTCTCAACAACCATTTCAAATTTTCTTGAATGAATGAAATCATAGTCAAGTTGTCTCTTTTAGTGCATGAGAAAACTGCATATCACAATGAATCTTATTTTTAAATGTGATGCGATTTATTAATTTTGCTGTTCAGATCCCAACAAGTACTTGAAATCTCACTTCTGTAGGCTGACCAAATTACCATCATTAGTCCCCCCAATGCACACCCAAATGCTATAGTACACGACAGCGTCAATTCTTTTGCAAATCTCTCTCATTTTTTCCCCCCTAAAAACTGATATATGATAAGTATTCGACACTATAAATCCATTCATAAGCAAAATTTGAGGGCATTATAGATAATAAATACGCTCATCTATTTCACAAGAAAGTAACATACTTGGAATAAAATTTCAGAAAAAAAAAAAAAAAAAAAAACAGCGTATACCAGCTTCCTCCTCTAGCACCCAAATGGCCAAAAATTTCAAATTGGAAGAAGAAATGACTCGAGAATAAGGGGAATGGATCTATCCTTACATGACAACTAAAACAACAATCAGCCACCTGTATACCATACCATAAACAAATATTGATCCTTCCAGAGGGCATCTATTTCTAATTTTCCTTTCTGGGTGACAGGTGAGGTTACAATTGTCAGTGATTACATCTTTGCCAACTGCCCTTGTTTTCTCAATAGAAGAGGTAACGGAATCCACTGCAACCATCATTCATACGTCCGCTTCCTCTTAAGGATGGTTGGTAATATAGAAATGGAGCCGATAAGGAACAGAACACAGAGTGTCTTAAAATCATAGAGATCCTTGACCGACTTCAGATCACCAAGAGCAATGCCAGCCTGAATCAGTGAGAGGAGACATCCAGTTTCAGTTAGTACACAGAATAATAACATAATAATACAACTCTTAAAGTGCTTTCACATATTGAACCAAAGGGTATCTGCATTGAAATTGCAGTACATGTGAATTCATCATTCGTTTAAAACCAGCATTTCCACGATGAGTAGTAGGTTCCACTTCATCCCACTGCTCAAGCAGTTAAAACAAGTGGCACCCACACCCTGTAATTAGATACCTGGATTATGGATCTTTCCCTTGACAACAAGCTCCCACTTCTCACTTCCAATGAGATTTCATTCAATGTTCAGCCGGAAAGAAACAACATTTGGTAGGTGGCAGGCCAACGGCCATCAAGATTTAAACAGTTTGGTAGACCCATAAAAATGAACTAGACCCTAAAAGGGAAACTTGGGTATCTCCCATCCACCATACCCACCAATGGCATAAGAAATAAGTATGCAGCCGATATGCACAATCTGTATGGCCAGGTAAAAAATACCCTTATCGACCACAAATTTTATCTTTCCTCTTTATTTGATTGTTTTATGGGAAGAACAGTCATTTATGGGAGTTACATGCGCTCTAGTTGTAGAGGCGGTATTAGGGGTGTCATTAGAGATTGGAATAGCAATGTTGTCGAGACTCGAGCTTTTCTGAGCTGTTTGATGGCAAGGATGCGAGTGAAGCTGAAGTGTCTGCTCTTCTAATTGGTTGAGTTGTCAAGATTGGATGGTTATAAGGCTTTTATTGAAGGTGACTCCTTTTCAGCGATTCAGTGGGGTTTAGGGAAATGTTCTCATCCTTGGAGGACTGCAGATTGAGTGGAGGAGGTGCATGATATTTCACAGAAGTTGGATGTTCAATTTCATCATATTCAAAGAAAAGCAAATGTCATGGTGGATAGTCTTGCTAGGGAGGGAGTTTTTCGCACTTCTCTTTCTTTTGATGTTTAATTCTTTCTTGCTAGGGAGGGAGTTTTTCGCACTTCTCTTTCTTTTGATGCTTAATTCTTTCTTGTATGGTTAGTTTATGTTCCATGTGTTGTTTTTCTTTCATGAGGTTGTTTTTCATCTTTTTTGGTGCAATAAAATTTTTACAGTTATATATATATATATATAAGTCATTTATCAATCTCCTTAAAGAGGGCCAACGGCCATCTAAAGAGACGGCATTATTTGCAATGTGAAACATTCCATGTATATGCAGGATTGACTCTTAGTTCTAATTACGTCAGTTTGAAGCATGGGATGCATTATTTCTTCCCAATGTAGCATTTTTGCTCGCTGAAATGTACTAGAGAATCCTAACCACAACAGCAATGACAGCAGCAGCAGCAGCAACAAAAAGAAAAAAAAGACAGATCACAAAAGCAATGCTTGTGCACAAATCATACTTTGAGGTCTTGCATTTATCATCTGGATTCAAATATTACATTTTGCATTTACCTAAAGCCCTAACATTGTAGATAGAAGTTGACAAGTATTATTTCATAATTGGTGTCAATTGCACGAAACATCCAAATGCAGTGAGAGCAGAGTACATGTAACTAGCACAGAAAAAACTATGATGCCTAGATCCAGTTATGGATAGACATGGTGTGGGAAGTGGGTAAAAAATCTCTTCTATTGCTTGAGAACTGCTACAAATACAGTCACCAGATCCTAAAACATCAGCACGAATAGAAAATGCTAGAAGTATTGAAAACTTTAGTACTACACAATACACATACATCTCGAGACATTTCCATCCTCATCCTTCCTAATTGGCATGCATATCTAGGTGGGCCCAACAAAGAGGAAGCACAAATCCTATATCAACCTATGTTACACAATCATGGATAATCAAGTTCGTCCAAGTAGGACCATGGACCATGGTTCAATGACTTAGTTTGTTGAACTTGTGTGCTCCACTTCAATGATGGCTAAGCCTAACAATTTACCAGCAAAGGACTAAACAATAATACAGTGTTAATGACTTTGGGGGATGGATATTTTTCTTTATAATGTGCACTAATAGAAAAAAAATTGTATTCTGGCATTTTCCAATATTGTAAAAAAATTTCTAATTTTTTTTCAGATTTCTTGGGGAAAAAGAGAGAAGAAATCTCATAAAGACGTATTGGTACAGTCAACTGTGACACTCACCATGACTGCGATCATCGACTATGGGTATTAGGAGTCTCTGTCATATCAATTATTCCCTTGTTCTTTTCTTTAATAAATATAATCTACCATTTACCATTCCAAAGAAAAGAAAGTTATAACCTTCCAAACCTACAAGCCTGATAAGAAAGCCACTATTTGGTAGTTCAAATAAAATGTAGTCATAAAATGCACTGTTCCATTTCTAGCAAATAAAAATGATAAAGAAATAATGTGAATGCTAATTAGGATACAAAAACCAACATATGAAATAAATCTGGAGTAAGTAGATAGAAAATGTGGCAAGGACAAACACTTACTTTGACAGTGATATAAGACGCTGGCATAAGACCAACCAAGGTTGCAAGGAAAAAAACATGAAATGGTATGTCTACAATGGGAGATGCCATATTTATAAATGTGTTAGGCAAAGTTGGAGTTATCCTCAGAAAGAGCATGTAATTCAGAATCTTCTCTCTGCGCTTTGCTATCTGTAGAAATGGACAACAAATTTTGAATTAGATGAAGTACCAATAAATGAAATCCATAGTATAGTAAAGTTACCTAATGTAGAGTTGATGTAAAGCAAAGTTTAAGGAAAACAGGCTATCAAAAAGAATACCTCTGCCTGGAAAAACCTTAACTTTTCAGGCCACAGCCAAAGAATTAGAGGTCTGCCAATTAACTTGGACAGGAAATAGCAGGATGACGCCCCCGCAGTAGCAGTGAAAACAACCAAAAAAAAGCCTCTGACAACACCAAAAAGAGCTCCAGCTAGCAGTGACATGAATATGGTACCAGGAATCATAAATGTCTGCATGAAGATGTAAGTTGAGCAATACCCAAGCATAAATTGTGCTTGGTAATCTTTTGCATATGTTGCAAGATGATCTCTGCACAACCAAGTTGCATGTAAGAATTCATAATTCATATTGAAGAGTTGGAAATATACAATCAAGTACATGTGCTGGCAGAGAAAGCAGTTCACACAAAACAGTACAAATGTCACCAGCATGCCTATCTGTTTATAGAATACAAAAAAGAATTATATAATTCCTAGGAATTAATAGTAAAAGTGTCCTATGGAAGTATTATATAATACTCAAGGAGTTCAGGGTATAAGGTAGAGATATGTAGATGGGACTGTAATTTTCTATCAAAGGGGATGTTATTTAATGGTCCCTTGTGGATCTTTACATTTAATCCTTCACTTTCAGCTTCACTGATTGAAAAAAATCACTTTTTAGAAATCCAGAGGAAATCAATTCTGCTTAAAGAAACAGGCCCTACTAAAGGATGCTAATGTTAACATACAACAATATTCAAACTTCC
This sequence comes from Cinnamomum chago, assembly GCA_038049695.1. NCBI lineage: Eukaryota > Viridiplantae > Streptophyta > Magnoliopsida > Laurales > Lauraceae > Cinnamomum > Cinnamomum chago. The sequence goes on along the minus strand of CP142454.1, from coordinate 9,685,535 downwards.
ATCTTCTTAGATTCAGTTTGGCATGATTTGAATCTTTGGCAGTTGATGAGAATCATATTCCTAGATCATGCTACAAAACAGTAACAAGTGAATGAAAAAAAAAAAAAGTACAACAAATGAATCACAACATGCATACACAAATTTTCTCTGAGATAAAAAAAATAAAAAAAAATTGCATCACAAACACAAATCAATAGTTCGAAAATTTACCTAGGGTTCACCTGCAAATATGCACCAACATTACAAGTAGTTGAAACATTCCATCAAACAGATGGTAACCCATTTAAGCATTTATGACCATGCAGAAGCAAGAACCACACTCGTGGGAAATCTGCCGTTTCCACCCAAATCCTCGCCAAAGCCAAACGCCACTACATCACGTGGAAGAAAAGACAGAACAAAACACTATCCCAATTCCCAACTCCTCCTATTTCAAATTCCCAGACCACCCCAAAAACCCACATCAGCAAAAATTGAGTTCTCTCTAAACCTAAGTCAACAAATCTAAAAACCATCTACCAACAACGAATTCCAAAAATCAAAATCCCCCTTCTTCTAAAAAAAAAACCCATCAAACCCCATTTCTCATTACAAACAAACAATTCCAACATTACAAGAACCCTCCCAACTCAAGCAACAAACCAATCAAAACCAAATCCAAAAAAAAAACCAAAAAAAAGGGGGAATTGCGAAGAACCCACCTGAGGATCCGAAGATCGGAGATCGTGCGAGGCAATCTGAGGATCTTCTCATAATCGGCAGGAGGCATGGTGGAGTAGATGCAGATGAGACCGACGGAGAAGATGAGGAAGACGCTCATGGCGGCGGCTACTTCCCATTGCGTCAACGGGAACCTCCCCTCAAGCCTGGAACCCCATGTCTTCTTCGACGTCGGAGAATCTTCCTTGGCGTTCTCCACGTCTCTCTGCCGCCCGATCTCGACGGTCACATTCCTCGGAGCGGCCATCACCACCGACAAAAACCCACCTTCATCTTACTTCAAAAACCATAGATTCTCTCTGGTTTCAATCAAATCCTTACAAAAGAACACGCATGCGATCTATGCTTTCCTTCGATCTCTGCTTTCCTTATCCTTGCCTTTTCTTCCCCGAAACAACGAAAAATTGCAGAGAGAGAGAGAGAAGAAGAAAGGGAGGAACTTCGCCTTCGACACCTCAAAATCAAAGAGGAATTACAAAGACCATGACTCTATGAGGCCTTTTGGAGAGTCTATTTAGGGTCCTGAAACCTGATCAGTGATTTAGAGATGTGGGGCCCACGGTTACCGTGACCGTTGATCTAATGTCACCTATTCCCTTTAGAATTTGTATTGTGAGGGAATATACTTTCAATACTTCTAGCTTGGGTGCCTGACTGAGTCCTTATCTGTTTAGGGTTGTATTTGGCACTGAATTGAAAAACAATGGTGAAGAAGGCCCAAATAATTTGTATGGGACAATTTTGGTGGGTCAGAGTGAGAATATGAATGGATGGGCCCCAATATAGATTCTATCCACAATGGATCCCACTCGGGCTGCAAAAGGGACGGTTCCGATTGGAACGGATCTTGACCCGAATTAGTTTATAAATAACGGTTCCGGATCCGGTTTTGACTTGAAACCTATTTTGTTGATTTTAGACCCGATTCCAATTGGAAAATCCGGTTTCACTTCCGGAATCGGGTCCACATAGATGATTGAATATAATTCCAAAATTTATTCTAATTTATCTTAATTCTTCATTTTTCTTAAAATAAGTATAACACTCAACTTATAACAGCATATCAAGTTTATTACCTTCAGTATCATATATAAAAACGTCCATAAAAAAATTAAATTTGATGTACAATTTGCAATATCAAATGGGCATATGCTGGGTCCCGGGGTCGAAACCTATATAGACCTGGAACAGGACTCGTTTATCAATCGGAAGCTAAATTGTGTTTCGGACCTGAATCCGTTTATAAATCGAAACCTAAAATAGGTTCCGGACTCGATTTTTTATGGGTCAAAACTTCCAGGCAATTGAAGAATTGGATACCCGTTTGCAACCCAAATCCCACCATGTTGCAAGATGGAGGATGACTTGAGTCAACTATTTTGTGGTCCTTGGGTGATCAGCTATAGATCACTATTTGAGCGATCATAGTTCTAGTAAGCTTAGGGATGTAAATGGGTTCCCGATTCTCCAATTACCCAAAAGGTTCCGACCCATTAAAAACCGAGTCTGGGTCCTTATTTAGGCCTCAATAAGTAAATGGGTCAGGGTTCAGTTTCTCTTGATTCGGACCCGTGGACCCTATATATTATCTCAATTTTCGAAAATCTCTCCTAAAAACCAATTTTTTTTATATCATTCTCCACCCGGACTCGGATCCAGACCTGTCCTATATATGGTTCTGGTTTCGGTTCCAAAGCCAAGAAACCGATTCCGAGTCTGGATCTGGTTCCAGCTTCTCCTTAATGGTTCCGGTTTCATGTCCACTATGGACCCGGATTAGAACCGACCCGTTTACAACCCTAAGTGGGCCAACCAAAGGACCAATGACTTATGAAACAAATGTCGGTTCGAGTCATGTTAGAGAAATAATAACAGTCCCACATGCTCTTGGAGTAAAATTCTGCATTAATGCGAATGGCTAACTTCGATTAGAGATTTATTACTATGTATCTTCATGGGGCAATCAATAATTCAATCTAGCATTAATGCGAATGGCTAACTTTTAGTGCCGAAGATTTGGACTAACCATGATTGGTTGATTATTATTAGCTAGTCACAACTGGATATTTGAAAAAACATTTGTAACAACTAATCATACATAAAGCATGGACCCACTTACTATTATTGATGGTTCCATTAAACAATGTTTTCTAACGTATATTATATGGAGGACTAATCACACGCTAAGTTGCAAATAGCCCCAACATCAATTTCTGCGGATGACTAGTTCCATACTTCCATTTAATTTATCTGACGACATATAGTTTTGGTTGTTCCAAGCCTCTTACATCACAAACCAGTTAACCCAAGGGGTTGGCTGAGTGGTCCAAACCACGGTTTCTCCCTCAATCGGAGCTAGAGGCCTTGGTATCGACCATCGGTTCCCCACTTTTTAGAAATCAAAGGTTGAGTACAATTGTGCTACTACTTAAAGGCCACACGAGTTTTACCCGACTTTTTTCTAGGCCCAAGGAATAGTCCAGCCTAATGGGTTGAGAACCCTCCGTTATGACGTAAAAAAAAGATCACGAACCAGTCAATGGATAGGTAGTAGAGAAAATCTCGCTTCATTCAACGTGACCCAGATTGTTGTTGAAGCACCAATGTTTCCTAGATGCAAAAACTTTAGCGCAAAGAAGGATTTTTCTTTTTCTCTGAACTTGTCAAGGTTCATGGTTATAAATATCAATAGTCCCAGAATCAATTTTTCAGAAACCCAATACCGTCACAAACAAAATTTTTCCTACACGTAGATTATGTATATATTTTACTTGTCTCATGTCGCTTATAGTTGTAAATATCTATGGATCCAATATCAATTTTTCAAGGAACCAACAGAGTATTTGTCACGACCCGGACCCGAGATCAGAGTCATTAGGGTTAACCCCCGAGTCGCGATGTAATCATACATACTCCCGTAAACCCCGATTAACCGAAGTTAAACCGAAGCCTACAAGGGATCGTACATACGTACCTGTCAATGTACAATGCGGAATATACAATAATATACATTGACAACTATTTAATAAAAATGAATCAGACTATTTACTCTGATTGTACAGTAAATTTACATTGTATCATTCTCCTACTATCAACCACTGTATATTTAAAATACAATGCAGGGGGCATCATTTACAATACCTATAATACCAAAATGAACATCTAAAACAGTTTATAAAAAGTTTCCAAAAGATTTCTGTGTACTCGCGCTCAGATCACGTCCATTCGGCTAAACCTCCTGGAGGTAACGAATGGGCCTCCTCCGCTGGCGGGACGGTCTCGGAGGGACCGGCACTGGCAACTGGGCCTGTAATATCATCAGTAATACCATGAACACGACGGTTCAACAAGATATATACATATGTCTAACAATTCCTAACAATTCATCGATTTAAACAGTTCTAAACAATCAATATCAAATACAAATAACAATGACAATAATACTGGCAACAACACTAGCATTGGTTTCAACTCCATTCAGTTCTTCCCAAAAGGAAGCATTTCATATTCATTTATTCATTAGGTTCAACCTTTATTAATGGCTTTTCAGTGTATGACTTTTCAGTCAATGACCTTTCGGTCCAATAAAGTGGGATCTCCCAGTGTCTTGATCAGAGATCACTGGTGTCACCATGGGCTCCGGAACACCCCAATCTCATCTACTGCAGTATGAATAGTCATTTCATTTCTCAATTCATTCAGTACAATTCAATAATGAGTTTAAGAAACCACTAGGTAGTGCCAAATCTCATTCTCATTTTAAAGTAAGCCGCTAACCAATCTTCTAACCAACCATTGAGTGTAACTTTGGCTATCAATGCAAGTATTACTTTTGATGACATTACTTAGTTGATTATGCATTAAAATAACCCTAGTTAACACTTTTAATTCTCGCAAAATCCAAAACTCACTAACGGTCCTCGTGATTGGCCAAATTTTTCCTTACTATGAATAATTTGGTCAATTTCGGCTACCTCGGCGACTACCTGGCGGTTAGCCGCAACTGTGCAGGCGGCTAGCCGAACTGTATTGGCGGTCGGCTGGCGGCTAGCCGAACCAAGTTCGGTTAGCTTATGGTCAGCTTTCCAGAAGCTGATTTTTCTGACAGGGATTTCTGACCAATTTCGGTCAGCTTGGCGGTCACCTCGCGGCTAGTTGAAATTCCAATTTCGGCTAACCGAAATTTGGCGGTTAGCTTTCCAGAAGCTCGTCAAATTCGGATTTTCTGACGGTTAGCTTCGCGGTTAGCCTCGCATCTAGCCGAAATTTTCCCAGAAGCTCATTTTCGAGCTTCAGAAGCTCTGAACAAAAACCACATTTTTGAACTCCTTGAGTTCATACAAGTTATATAAAAGCTTAAATTGCTAGAAATGCATATACTTGCCTTAAATGAAGCTTAATCCTTGGTTAGCTTGGATTTGAGATAAAATCCACTCTTTTCAAGCTTGAATTCCAAGAAAACTCAAAGAAGGTGATGTAGAAGATGAAGGAGACGACTTCCGTTCGCTCGAATCAACTCAACTTCACTCTTGATGAAGAAACAATCAAAGAAAGAAGAAGAAAGAAGAAGAAACGGCTGCTGCTAGGTTGCTGGAGATGAATGAACTCAATTGAGTTCATCATCTTATCTTATAAGTCCATTTTTGCATTTAACCCCCCATTCATTCATTCATTTACATTTCGAGTCAATTAACGGTCCATTTGATCCAATATTCATCGAATCAATTCAAGTCTTTTACAAAAATTATCGTACTCGTCGAGATACACATGCTGGTATCAAGAGTTTCCGAATCCGAGAAAATACGTACAAACCCATATTTATACACAATTCCTACATTTGCTTAATTAAGTTTCCTTTCCATGCAATTCCTTTCCTAATCACAGTTACTATTTCATTAAGCCTAATTAACTCATGGTTAGGCTAATTCAAATCCATTTGGTGATAATTTACCTTTAACCCATTTAAACCGACTTAATTAGTCTTAAGCTTGATTAATTAGAGTTAATCGTAATTAACTCGGGACGGAGCCTAATAGTATTAGCTTACCCCATTCATCCCTTATTATGGATATAACCAATAAGGTCATTGCAAACTATTATTTCATTTTTGTACTTGAAGTAAAATCAATGCAATGGATCAGCTGATTGTTTCACCCATATGGGTCATTCCTATTGTATTCTTTGCAGGGATATATAATACAAAATCTAATATCTATAGTTGAAATTATATGCCTAGTGGTTATCCAGAAAAGGATAAAAAAAAATCTATCAAGAGCTAACATGTTTGACCCATTCAATTTCAAGATAATCTTATTTCAGAATTTCAAAAAAGGACAACAAAACTCTGAGAACTTGAGCCATATCCAAAAAAAGGTTCTAATAAGAGTCAAGTTTTTCACAATTATGATCTGACCAATCAACTCAGTATTGCTGAAAGATTAATGGTCAAGAGGTATTCAAGCATCTAAGGGAAAGGCAGGAGATTTTAATGATTTCTCAATTCATTATGGGTTATCTTATAAATGGGCACAAGGAAGGGGTGCCATTGAAATCTTGATTGATTCATAAAGGGGTTATTTACAAATAGGCAGGGAAGGGTATTATATGCAAAAACCATTTTCAAAAGGCAAAGGTCATGGCAGTCTTTATATTTTGGTGGTGATGAATTTTGGTTAGAAGAAATTGTTTCTCTTTGGTCTGAAACTTGGTCAACAAGCAATGTAATGGTTAGGTATGATATTCATTATACATATTATAAACTTGCTACCTTCTACGCAAGCTGTGAGACGTAATATATGTATAAATATATGTATGATAGGTATAAAATTTAGCAAGTAACATGTAACCAATGCCGCCATTATCCTAATGCAACATCTCCACAGTGGGACCTGTTTATTGAAAATCCTCAATGCCTCTCTGGGTACCTGATATCCTCAAATTTTGGCCAAATATTAGTAGGTCCCACCATAAGATTAAGCATATGATTAAGCAAGTGATAAACATAATTTTATCCATCCAGAGTTCCATGGATCCAAGGGGATGTGTCACACAGTTCATTCTCTGATAATCCTTTTGTGTTTTCAATAGAGAGTCACTGCTGGATTGGATTGTCAAATGTGTATATAATGACCAATCCAACATGGTGTATCACTCCCACTAGAGTGAAATGTGAAAATGCATTATCAACGGATGGGCACCAAAACATGAATGGCATGGATCAAGCAAGGGTAGTCTCCATACAGGTCAAAAGAATTTGACACATGGAACCACTAGCAAGCATAACTTCATCACTGTTCCTTGTGCGCTGGAATTAATGCTAGAACACTAGTATCAGAAGATAATTTGTAATTTATGATGACAACTATGATTTTTGAGACGAGAAACCCAACTGAAATAATTGAATATGATTATGGATACACCATGCTCTGGATCAGGGACTTACCCGTACCTGGATTTGGCGATCCTTGTCATCATAACAAAACCTCATGGTGCACGGACATGGAAACTTTCCTTGTCAAATTACATTTAGCTTTTAACCTCATCTTTATTATCGGAAGGATCAATGTATCTCCAAATGAAACCCAAACTGCTACCCATTATATTCATGATAATTGCTGACATGGCAGGGGGCAACGCGACCAGTGGGGAGGTGAAATGGGAGGTTGCTAAAACCACCCCCAAGGATGAGTTCTGCATCCCAACCTGTGAAAATGAGGTGTTAGTTTTGAATAGGTATAAGAGGCTGTCAAGTCCCAGTGTGTAGGATCTCAGACCCTATTGAGCTACAAGTTATCCCAAAACCAACTGGTGATGGGAAGCAACACAACAATGGTTTTATGGTTTGTTGGTTGTGTTAAGAAGGTATTCGAGCATCACTCCAACACGGTTGCACATGAGGGTTGTACCAAGGACCTAACAATCCCCCCTCACTGGTACCACCCGAGAGGAGACTCGAACCCCCAACCTTACTAGGATTTGATACCACTTGTAGGATCTCATGCCCCATTGAGCTACTACTTACCCCAAAACCAATTGGTACCCTCATGTGCACCTGTGGTGGAGTGATGCTCGAATGCCTTCCTAACACAGTGACACATCCATAGCATGATGATGATGGTGGTGGTGATTTGATGAGAGCACCATTCATCTCATGGCAGAGCACCATTCGTCTCATGAACCCCATGTTGGTCCTTTTTTTTTTTTTTTTAAGATAACAAAAGTTCTATGTAAGAAAAGAAAGAAAAAAAAAAACATATTTACAAAGAGCAAGGATGATCATCAAGTGAATGTATCCACTATAGATTAAAAGCAATCAAACTAACCCCATTAGACCGAATTCAAATTTGAATCTAAATATAATTCTACCAATATAATCTCCCTTTCAACACCCACTTTCACCGATGTGTAGGCCAGCGAATTATATCCCCTCCTCACATGATGGAAGGTAGCATGTGTTCCAGAGGCCAAATATTTAATCTAAGAGAATGAATTTTTCCTCTCTTCTGCCTCACCTTCTTTTGGCATGTGGAAATGTTTTAGTTGCACCGGATGGGCAGTAAAATTATGAAAAATAATATACTCGGTGGCCCATTCATCTGAGTGTGAATTTTCCAGAAGATTTTGGAGGCTTTTTTTTTTTTAAAATTGATATGCAAGACAATTATGAGATTCTACGATTATCTAGGAAGGGAGATCATCAGCAAGAGTTCATAACAGAAGAAGATCTGGATCAGTGAAAGATAAGCCTCGCCTTCAAAGCAGGCAGGGATTCACTAGGATCATACATTGTGTGGTTTTCCAAAACATGTTTATGAACAGTTCATAATCTAACATTGATAGAATGGCATGTGTGAACACAAAATTGACATGAGCTGTATCCTACCTGATTTTGGATCAGATCTTAGGTGACTTATATAATCCCCACTTTAGGGTATATAATTGTAATGTTCTGTAATTAACCCAATTAAGGGAGTTGACTTACTGTATTAAGAACATATGAATGATATAAAGAGGGGCTCATTGTACAAAAGGGACCGAAATATTCAAGCAAACATAGTTTCTGTTATTTGCTATATGTTGATAAACATGAGCAGATCAAGATTAACATTTATTTTTCCACAAACTGAACAAGATAACTGGCATCACAAAATGTGAAACCTGCTTTATGATTTAGTTTTGGACTTGCAATAATACCTCAATCGAGATTGCCCGTCGCTGTGGTTCCTTGAATCCACAAATGGCTGCTGATAAGTACCTGCAGCATAAAAATATTTTATTATTTTTCAACATCTTTTCAACTGGTTTAGTCCCTTGAGATTTCTGTTTCTTTACTACTGCATGCAGCTTGGTGAGAGAAAAAGGGTACACTGTAAACACTATATTTCTATTTAGATCATTCTAAGTCACCAAACCATCAAGAAAGCACAAACCATGAGTTATTTCTATTTAGATCATTCTAAGTCACCAAAACCATCAAGAAAGCACAAACCATGAGGACAAACGGAGAAAATGGATAAATGCAAAATCAAGGAAACACAAGCTTCTCAGTAAATTAGTAAAGATAAGGACACATGGATGAAGATTTAGATGAGATTTTTGGTGTCCTTATCAATTGTATCAGATTTTTATTATATGGGTAACCAATTATTAATCAGCTGTTCTGGTCCTCCTTGGTCTCTATAAGACTATATCCCTGCCCTGTTAGCTGTTCATCTGAACTTCTAGTTTTGTAAGATAGCACCTACTAGCACACTCTCATATCTACTGCAACCTTTTGCACTGTGTTGTTTAAGAAATTCAAACATGGCCTTGCAAGAACATGTCCTACATGAATACTTGAAAAACAGAAGGGAAAAGCTGGGTTGGGGGGGAAGGGGGGTGGGGGGGGATTCTTTAAGGAGCCCTTTCATGGCATATGACTTGCACAAGCGCAGTTGCTGAGTGGCCTGATGATGTTATTATATTCTTGAAACTTTCTGTTGAGTCAGTCAGTGACACCAAATCATCTATATATTTTTGAGGTTGGCATGGGCACATACCTAGGCGAGTACAATCTTTGTATTAGGACCTCTGTCCAAGGTCTACCTCTTGCTGCCACTTTAAACTTTGGCTCCTGCTCCCACTTAGTAGGCATTGACAGTTCACTTGTAAATAACCACCTACTTGTTCCGTATCTGAATCCACTCCAGCTTTTTCTTCAAGAGTCTTGCTCTCCTCTCTAAGAACTCATACTTCTTGAAATTTAGAGCATTCCATATTTCGCACCCGAATCGATTCTTGCCCCAGCTTTTGCTTTGTATGACTAGGAAACCAATTGACATTTTCAATTGTGGAACATCTTGTAATCACTCAACAGCAATGAAATGAATGTCCATGCTGGGCACCAACTTTCTTAGAGAGGAGAGGGATCCAACAGTAGGCCTTAACGAATTTCCCCAAGAATTGAAATCTAAATAATTGAGCTTCTGCTCATGAACTTTGGAAACTGACTTTTTTTTCTTTAAAGTTAAGAAAGGCTCTGATTATCTTCTCAGAACTCAGCAAGTTCTCTTATCGAGGATGGCCTCTGATTACAAAAGATAGTGAGAGTGCAAATGACCTTGATTATTTGAAGCCTGGCAAAATAACACTAAGCAAGAGCCTTCTAATGGGACTGAGTGCAGGGAGTTCCGATAAGGTGGATGACATCGTGATCCACTAGAGTGGGATTTTCCTAAACTCCTTGTAAAATAATAGAGTATGCCAGAGTACACAACCATAATTAAGGATTGACAAAAAAAATTAAGAATTCTAGAAACCAATTGTTTTGCTAGAAGATGAGAGACACAATTTGTCTTTCTTCCAATATGATTAGAAAGAACACAAAAAATGCTGAAGTTAACTCCAATAAGGATCACTCCAGAACCATAGTCTTACTCCACAGTTCACATTCTAAGTTCAATTTATCATTCAATTAGTATATTAAAAAGGTCTGCAATGAGGCCTATCATCATTGTTCTGAAATCAGCAAGTTATGTTTCACAATTCATGATCTTTCATGAGAATTTTCCATGTTCTGCAAAAATAAACTGTAATCTGAAGCAAGTTATGTAATTCAAGCTGCATGTGAAATACAAAAGCAAGCAGCAATTGATTAAAAATCATGGAAGAGAAACTGAAAAAAAATTACTAAAGAGAAACTAGAGAAATGAGATCATACCCGACAAAGAAACCAGCAAAATGCAGTAACAGAACTGAGAGTATTGTCACACCCATTTCCCCAGATAAGATACCCTGCACTCCAAAAAGTGGGTCTGATCCAGAGCCCGCTGTTGCACTGAGCATTGATGATTTAAGACGAACAACGTTTTCTGAGAATACACTGATAGAAAGCAAAACGGCCAATGTGAAAGTTCTTCAAGGAAAAAAGGCCATATGGAAAATATATAGTGCTTGAGCCTAGAATATGGATAGTTTATTGGATTTTCAACTTGTTGAACTAGGTCCCATTGTTCAGCAACCCAAACTGCTGACATGAAAGGTCCACTACCATTCATGAACCATGCACAAAATTGTCCAAGAGGAAAATCTCAAGAATTTCTGTAATTTCGTTCTCAGCCATCTATTGCTGCCCACCAGTTTAAGGGTTATGAGATACTAATCTATGGGATTTTATTGCTTGTTCTATTTATGGTGGGGTAATGGCATATTATAATAATGATTTGGATCACTGAATTGTCGCCTCCATTTGTACAAACTGAAGACCTGAGCAAACCACACATGCTCTTGGGTCTAGAATATGAATGATAACAGAGAAGGAGATGGCGTCATAAATGAACCTGCTTGCAAGCAGGGATGAAGCTAGCACAGCAAAAAGTGGAGCAAAAGGTATAATCAACTTGACAAGTGATGGAAATGTGCTCTGCATAAAAGAACCGAGTAGAATAGGAGCAACCACCACCTGCAAAAGATACATTTAAAATCTTTGTCCAGCAAAAGGATAAGAAACTTAAGATATATGAATTGTCGGTGAAGATATGAATTGTTGGTGAAGAACAACCTGAAGAGTACTGACAGATAGTTTGATAGCATCCACAGGGACAAAAGCCCCAGCAAGAACTTTCGTCAAGAAAGGAGTGAGAACTACTGCACCTAGAGTGGTGCACAGAGTCATGACAATGGATAACGGCACATCCCCTTGAGCAATTAAGGTCACCTGAAACACTATCTCACAGTAATTGATTAATGGATTGGATATTGTATCTTTAAAATGAAAGTTCCTACTCCGGTTAATAGTAAAGCATATACCCAGCACATGTGGCACATATGCATATCAATTCAAACCATCCAACTCAAGGGAAGACTAGTGATACTGGATTGTTTGTTGAATTTGAACATTTTCTTATTTTTCACTTCTTTTCACAATGAGAAAAAGAGATCTTTAAATAGGACTGTTGGTTGAGAATTTCAAAATTTTTGAATCTCAAATTCTCAGCACTGATATTTTCAGATTATCAATGACAGCGGCAAATATTCTCAAGTAATCGATGATATTGGCCGATATTTCAAATTATTCGTGGCAGATAACATCATCCAGTACCTACAAATGACCCCACAGTAGTACAAATACTAATTATCATACTGGTATCGACCAATACTTGGTACGTATTGTATCGGCTGATATTTTAAACCATGGTTGGCCGATAACCTGGGAAACTAAGGTACTTATAATCATTCTTCGTTCTTTTTTAGGGAAAGTAGGTTTCCAAGGGAGGGAAGGGATAAAGTGAACTGAAAAAAATAGGACGAGTTTCTTAGAAAAATCTATGTTGACAAAACGTGGCTTTAAAAAGGGTTCAAACCATGGATAGATGTGTATTGATGCACAAGAACTCTATACCAGAATTAGAGAAGAAACTACTAGTCTTGCAAAGATATTCTTCGATTTGAGATCAACAAATCAATACAATATGAACATTATGCAAAGCAACGATGACCTTTTAGATTGACAAAACAGCATTTAAAATATTAAGCTCAACATGGGTTTTTGTTTGCACAGAGATCCGAAACTGCCCTTTTATCATCTAAGTACCCATGGCCATAAGATATAAAAGGGATAAAGTTTATGGAAAATTATCAAGACAGCCATAACGAGGCCTATTTGGAAGAAGTCAGAATAAGACGGTTTTGTCATTACTAGAAAACATAAGAGTAAAGAGCAGCAACGTACAAACGAAGAGTTTCAACAGATTAGCCTCAATGATATAATGCACAACTAGAAGATATAATGATTTTCCTTTTTATTTTTTTTCTAAAGTTTTGTTTATATATGTTTGGGAAGAAGAGGGCATGGAACCATGTGGTAAGTAGAAATGGAGGTTACCACAAGGTGGAATGTAAAAATTGAATGTCATATGCTGCATCCAAAGGTGATCCCGGTTCGGTGGGATATTTGAGCCTCGAGAGATGAAAAGGGCTCAATTACAATGACACTTTATTGCTGGTTGGAAATGGGATATAAAATGAAGATGAATTTCTTGATAAGAGAAGCACGTTTAGAAAAAATGTACGCACATACTTAAAGAGTATTATTATGTGTAGCTGGACTGAGGAAAGCACCATGGTTGATTCAGGTTGTACTTGGTGAGATTAGAGCATTATTATAAGATATAATGGTTTCCTTCTGTCATGTTTTAAGGGAGCAAATGAGGTGGAGAACAGTTTGGCGAAAATGAGGATATTTAAAGGGAAAGGAAAGGTGGCAACCATTACCAATTGAGGTAAAATGTCATCTTCTAATCCTTGGGGTTCTCTTGTCTTATTTATACCATGTAAAGTTACGTCGATATCCTCTCTTTATTTATACAATTTAACCATTACTTATACAAAATTAGTTGAGGTTCTGCCAATTTCAGAACTGAAAACTCTATAGATCATATTATTGACCTCATACAACAGCCCTACCAACAAGGAGTATGAGTGCAAAAGGTTGCATGTCTTACCACGTTGGATGCAGTACCTCCAGGGCAACAGCCAAACAGGATCAAACCAACTGACAGAGATGGTGGAAGCCCAAGGAATTTGCTAACAATAGCTCCAAATGCAGGCATGATTGTATACTGAGCAACACATCCAAACAGAATCTGCTCATAATATCAAGAGTAGAAAACATGACATCAGAACTGAGAATTTATATATCAAAGGAAATGAAAAGCATTCGGAGTGTCATTCAGGTTTTATCCATGAAGATACCTGATTGAACATCCTGAAAAGAAACAAAGGCTAAATTCCCAATGAAAAATTCTGTAATCCTTTAGGAGTGATAAAGTACACCTATTTTCCTACATAGTTATTAATCATGGATTGAACAAAAACATTTGTTTCTACGATTTATTCTCTCAATTGACAACCTGGATCAACAGTAGTATCCACTGTAGGATTTGAATCATGAGATAGATGCTGATGATGTGAGAATGTAAAACTATGTTCAATATGGGATTGTAAAACTATGTTCAATATGGGACATTATGAAACTTTCAAAATGGGTGGACAAATAGCCATCACAAGCTCCAAGGTAATAGGTGAGATACAATTAAGTGAGAGAGAAATGAGTTCATCAGGATCCTGAGGTGTGATCTCTACTTCTCTGGATATTTTTCTTATTCATATCTCCTTGGGCATGGCCAAGAATGTGTGATCAATGCCGGTGCTTAGGAATTGGATAGCATCTACACGTTAGCGTTAAAAAGGGAGTTTCCTGGCGGATGTACACCATGGAAAAGTAATTACAAGGTTCTACGGTCTTTCCCCTAAAATGCATGCATTTGGAGCTTTTGTTCAATTAATTTCCTCTTCTTTTCAATTTCACATCATTTCTTTCTATTTTTCATCTCTTAAGCTTCCAGCTCTCTACACCTTTTCTCCATGGTTATGCAACTCAAATAAGGGTAAACCAGCTTGAGTATAACAAGCATTCCACAGGCTCCATTCCAAGTGTGTGCATACTGTGGGAGGTACATTTGAGGAGGGCATAGTTCTGCCATCCTGGGGTAGAACAAGCACTCAATCCCATTGTTTTTTTTGGCATGAAATCTGTACAACAATGTAGCATGAACATGAGCCATTGATTTTGTTATCTTGAGCATTCTCGTTTTTTCCCATTTTATCGCAAATTGTCGCATTTCCAGATAAATATAAGTAATATGGAATGCCCTAACTTGTTCATGGATCTCATCTTCCCATGATGCCACTGGTTCCAAAACCGTAGATATTAAACATTATCTTCGCCACAGCCGTCATCATCATCATATCCTTATTCTATCAATCTTGGGTTGGCTATTTCCAACACCAACAATAAAAATGGCTCAAACGAATAAATGCCTGTACCGGAATCACTAAGTGAAATTCCAAAAGAATACATATAAAATTGCAAACAGGTTAGGGAAGACTACAGCCTTAAAACCCCCACCAGACACACACACACACACAGAAAATTAAAACAGAAAACAGAAACAATCCATGTTGCAGCAATACCCTCTATACTGAAATTCCACTAGAATTCCAAATCAAATAGAAACACAGAGCATGGGAAGTCATAGAAACTACAAATTTAACTAAAAAGAAAAAAAAAATACTACATCATGCACAGTGGCGGATTCAGTGTAGAGCCCCCAGTGGATTTCTAAGTTTTAATTCTGATTTTGGTGGGGCCCATTAATTTTTTCCATAAGGCCCCCAGTGAATTTTGGGAAAAAAAATAATTATGTATACTAAGTTAGGCCAAATCAATTAGGCCCCCAGTGACATTGAACCAGGCCCCCCAATGAAAACTCGTAGAGAACAATTGTGATAAATAAATATGTCTTGTTTTATTGCTTGAAATTATTATATTATATTTATTCCATATAAAAGGTTTGGGGTAAATCTGCACACTATTTGTCCTTGCTAGGCATGATTTGCAATGCAGTGGAAATCTACAAACTACCTGTCTTTGAATGCACATTTCTGTGTATTAGTTACTGATAGTGTAGGTAAAAGGTCCACTATTTTTTTTGTGTATTGTTTTTTATCAAGCATGAAGAAAAAAAGAAGAAAAAATCATTTGCAATCATATAAATAACCCAAATTTTTTTTCCGGGGGCGTTCTACTTAATCGTGCCCCCAATGATTTTGAATCCTGGATCCGCCACTTCATGCATGCATGTATGTGGGCTGTCTCTGCATACATCAAACCAAAAGCAGAAGCAAGAAAATGAAGAATAACAGATAATTCAAAGATCTCTTACAGAGAGAGGCTTCTGCATAAACAAGCTGATGAGGTCTTTAAGCTCCAAAGTCAATCCCATTGCCAACATTATAAAGGCAAGAGAGAAGCTATAGGAAGCAGGCCCTCTGCTGACAAACCATGAGAAAGCTGATGGCTTTACACATGCAACAAGCCCTCCAACGGTCACATAGACAGGGTAGAGGCTTGCTGCAGTGCTCAGAAAATTCTCCAATCTGGGTTTCTTGGGAGAAGAGTGTTCATGGCTTCTTTGGAGAGATCTGATGGAGAGGAACTTTGGCTGTGGAGAGATGATGGGTCTTGTGGGTGTGGGATTTGCAAGCTTGGGGAGGGTTCTGGGGGAGGAAAGGAGAGGATGGAGGATGACAGAGAGAGACATGGCTTGGAGTTTTTTTGTGGATGGAAGAGTGGCATGGCAGGACAGGTCTCTACTTCGAGGGTTTTGATTGATGTAATCATTGACAGGTGGGGGACCCATGAGCGAAAAATAAAAAATCATAGAGGTGGAGGGGTATTAGTTGGGCCCACCATTGCAGTTGGTGGATCCTCTGAGCTCGCAAATCTATCATTTGGGCCACTCCTAGATTGCAGATATCAACATGTCTTGTACTGGCTCTTAATCTGATTTACTACAATAGGTTGAATTTACTGACAGATTAATCACATGAAATCTAGAAATGGAATAAAATGGAATAAAATTGAGTGATAGAACAAGAGAAAAAAATAAGTGGGGGAATTGAGAGTAAATCAACTTTTTTCTTTTTGTAATTTTGTGCTGTTCAAGATTTTTTTTTTTTTTCATTTTGTGGCTTTTAAATATATATATATATATATATATATATTTGTCCATTTGTGCAACTACTCTCTGTACACAGAGAGGTCGGGGATGCATATATAACAGTTTTTGGCCAAATTTTATTTAGACTGCAGCTGTGCATACCCTTTCTTTTAATGGTGAGGAATATGTCGATTCCTTTGGGTTGATCATTGGTAAAATCTCGGATACACAACACCCCTCATTAGCAATGTACATCAGGTGAGGCCCCAAATAGTGCAGACTTTCATATACATCATATGCAAAATGCATGATTTGGTCAATCTCAAGATGGGCCTAACTCAAAACAAAAGTATAATTTTGCCCAAAGTCAATAATGCTTTGGAAGGTCACAAGGTGAATTTGTAGGGCTGCCCCTGGTAGAATTCTCTAATGGGTGCATCTTTACAGTGGGAGGATTTCACTATCAATAGATTCCCATTTTTGTGAGGAGGAATCTTGTATTTCTATTCTCCACATAAAATAATCCCAAGGGGTTGGCCGAGTGGTTATGACCACGGTTCCTCCCTCTTTCAGGGCTAGAGGTCTTGGTATCAATCTTCGATTCCCTCTTCTTCATGAATTGAAAGAATTAGTCCAGTCTAAAGGGTTGGGAACCCTCCGATAGTAAAATATATATATATATTCTCCACATAAAATATCAAAATCCACTTTATTAGAGAAAATTAGTTCAAAGAACCAAATAATTGAAAAAAGGTCTCATGAAAAATCAAAATAATTTTTCTAATGGAAAATCATAACATTTTTCCTCTCTACGGTAGATTCTCGCATCTCTCACACACACCCTTTTATAGTGTTATTACACGCCCACAAGTTCTAAACATATTAGGTTTTGGTCCATCTACCTTTTTTTTTTCTCTCAGTAGAAAATGCCCCTTTATTGTATTGAGTTGTGGAACCACGTCTGGATCCACATGTCCAATTCTAAGGTTTATGTGTAACCCTTATTAGGTTGGGTGGATGGTTAATATACTTATAGCCTGTGACAATACTCTAAATAGTGATCACCAAGCCTTAAGCCTTGGGCCACTCGAACTATCTAAGTTGGATCCGGCCAGTTCACAACTAAAAGGCTACACCAATCCGCTGTTGGTGATTATCTCAATTAACGAGTATCATTTAATTTTATAAATCCAAATTACTCAAAATCATTATCTACCATACTTAAAAAACACGTTCTAATTTCACTCAGACCTAGTTTGTCCCCTTCTTACAGAAATAGAGGTACTAATACATGATTTAAAAAAAACCAAACAAAAAAAAATAAAAAACCGAGGGACTAAATCATGTTTTAGAACATGTTCTACATTAATAAATTTATGATGACTCAATTCTGATAGAGTAAAATTTGGCCTAGTGCCAGTAAACAAGGGAGAGAGATTTGAACGTTTGGGACTTACAAATTAACTACAAAGGCTGTCCCAACTCCCAACTCATTGAGATAGATGCCGGACATAAATGCCTAATCCTGTTATTTTCTTCTGTGCCCTTTCGTATTGTTGTTTCGTTTTTTTATTTCGAAGTTATAAAATGTTTCTTTCCTATCAGTACACTAGTGGCTGTAGTTTAGTGGTAAGAATTCCACGTTGTGGCCGTGGAGACCTGGGCTCGAATCCCAGCAGCCACACCTGAATCATCTTCTTCTGTTTTTTTAACTGGTTTAGAATCTGGATTTTCTTCCATTGCTTCCTCAGGGAGGACATGTGTTTTCCTTGGTCTTTTTTTTTTCTTTGACCTGTGGTAGGCAGGTGAGACAGATCTATAACCTTCTCACTGTCTTAAAGAGACAACATATTGAAATGGCCTACTTCATCTGTCTTCAGGTAATCTATGATGAGAGATGTGTTTAGACTGAGAAATGTTAAAAGATACTTTAGATTGGCTTCTAGTAGATATAGAGAGTTGCCACATATACTGTATTCTATATCTTACATTGAAGTCTGTAATACATCTGCATACCCAACTGATTCAGCTGTTACAAACACAAAAACATATTATCTTAAAATAAGATTGTACAGTTCAAAGATATGATGAGTATTGGCTTCTAGTAGATATAGAGAGTTGCCTCATATACTGTATTCTATATCTTACATTGAAGTCTGTAATACATCTGCATACCCAACTGATTCTGTTACAAACACAAAAACATATTATCTTAAAATAAGATTGTACAGTTCAAAGATATGATGAGTACACAAAGTTACTACTACCCAAGTGGAGGCATCCATGTGCCTGATTATGAACAACTAAAAGATGCTAAAATCACACATATGAAAGTTGATTAAATCTACCATCCAATAAGATCAATGCCATTAGGCGATTCGCTTTGCGAGGAATCCCCATGAACCATGATGTTGAGTTATTCCCCTAGCACTTCTACATTATTTCAAATCAATGATGCTCCTAAGTAAGAGATTCATTTGGTTGTTCTGTTATGAGGACTCTCCAAATGATCCAAGGAAGTGATTTCCTTGGTTTAAAGCATCTACCTCGCTGTTTGGAGGGATTATTGCCAAATTTGAATTGGAAAAGGATGCTGGTTGAGTCAGTTGGGATGCGATTAGCTTGTCGATTGCGTTCCAATCAACGAATTGCGCACTGTAATCATCCCTTTGATCGTCGTTCGTCGTTGCTAAGCTTGTGGATAGAGAAGGGCTGTCTAGTTTTGGGAGTTTGAGGATCTGGTTGAGATGGGCCTGCTTTGATTCTTCATTTTCTTCATGGCTGTAACTGAAAGCATATTGGGTGAGATTGCCCATGTGATGAGTGTTTGCAAACTGTGGATGGGAACTCTCTGGCCACGCTTGTAGTTCATGGTAAGGGCTATTCCAAGGGTCGATGCCTCGCCTTGGATTTGGACTTAGCTTCTTGAATGCTCGGCATACAACCCATCCTTCTTCCTGCAATCCATCAACCACATGCTTAGTTAATATATAATTAAAAACTAATCATCATTATTAAAATATTGTCTCAATTACGTGGGTTAGCTTCCATGGAAGAGAAAATTCCTACATCTCTAATCGTTCATAGGAAATTAAAATTCTCTCTATCGAGAAAAATCAATTCATATTTTTTTTTCTTTTTTTGCAAAAAAATATGTGGCACCAAACATTAAGCATATTGCATGAAAATCAGAACAATTCCCATCTTTATTAAGAGTCGCATAATATTTAGTTTCAACTCTTTAATATTTACCACATTTTCCTTTTCACACACACATATATATATATTAATTTTTTTCTCCTCATCTCATTTTCCTCCAACAGTCCTCTCCATCTAGCAACTTCGAGTCCAACATCTTTGTAAGGTATGGAGTCATTCTTTTTAACATTATCCATAATGTTATTTTCACTATGGTACGTTTTAATCATTTCATTTGTAGAATAAATATATTTTGATAATTAGGTATAAGTGTATGATAGTGGAAACATTTTAAACCAACCCATGAAATTAAGAAAAAAAAAACTATTTTGTTATGTCTCAAGAAAGAAAAAACTTCAAAAAAATTATAATTATTTAGAAAATTAATGAATTGATTAGCAGCTTAACATGCTAAACTCTATTTTCATTATAATTAGTGTTTTTCATAATGGCTTTTAATTTATAGACCAAATTTTGCATGTGAGGTTTACAATCTAAAGATTCAAACAATATTCAAAGATGCACCCGTAGCTTCATGATTTACTGTGGCATCATAGATGGCATGGACAATCTTAAAGAAAAAAAATTGGTGGTCAAAACCCATACTTGCTATGCTTTTTCTTAACAAAACCAATTATAACATATAAATACATTAAATGAGGCTAACGAAGACCCTCATGAATGTGGTGGAGAACGACGTAGCCATTGTAAGTAATAAAAACTCAGTGCGAGGGGGAATCTTATCGTCATCTGATCAATATCGAATGATGAGGTGGGCCATCTTGACTTTTCAAAGGTAAGTGGAATTAGTTCGACATGCATAGTCTCACCCATAGTTTTCAATACAAGTGGTTGCGACCCTGTCTATTTCCCACTGACAATAGCTTCTATAATTGAAATGAGAGCGAAAGCACCATTTGCATTGGGCATGAAATCTGACGGTTTTCAAACCTGTCTTCAAGTAGTGGTACCACAAGATAGATTTCATGTTTGTTTCTCAAACCATTTCATTAGGCCTGTGTAATTGGATTCATTTTGGTAATTGAAGAAGAAGGAAAACCGAATTTCATCCTTTGTAGAGGATAAAGTAATTTGAAGAATTGAATGAAATCGTAATTTGAAGCCATGTCCTTCATTATAAATATAAATATGAAGGGCCTATTGGTTTGCTTGGAATTGAATTCCTAAGAGTTCCAAAAGAAATGTATTCCCCTCAAGTAGGTAAAATTGAAGAAACAAAGATAAAGATTTATAAATGGCCATCAATAATTTCTTCTTTTGGTGGAAAATAAATAACCAGCCTAGTAAACTAAATCCTAAGAAAAGTCAATGTTCACTTGCATCTCCACCTCCTACCATTGGTAGCTCAGCTGTTTAATTTTCGTTTGTTTTAATCCATTGTAAATTCTTACCAATTCAATGCCATGCAAACAAGCCGCTATAAGATCAGTCTGTTGATGACAGTAATTCAGAGAATTCACGTAAAGAAATGAAAACATCCTATGTTCCTGTTAGGGATCAACTCAGTGAGTGGAATTCATTAAATGCTACTCTCTATGTTAATAATTCGAAACTCTGAAATAAGAGAACTGTGCATTTAGAAATTCTTTCAGTAAAAATAGAGAATTCAAAATTTTCATGGGAAATGGCGTTATAATATATGAAATTCCCAAACAAGTTGGATTCCATTCATCATTGAATGAATACTAATTAAGGTAGCAGGTAATGAGTAACTTGCCTGGGGTGGCGCATCTTCGCAGGTCTGGAGCCGGTACTCATGCATGATCCAATCGGTCTTTCTTCCATTTGGCGCACGCCCTTTGTAGAACACCAATGTCTTCCTCATCCCTATAATTCTTCGCTTGGAATGCACAGCTTTGTCTCTACCAGTTGCTTTCCAGAATCCAGCTGCCGTCGCTCTATTAGTCCGTGTTCCAGTCGGGTACTTCTTGTCTTTGTGACTGAAGAAGTACCATTCCTTTTGCTCTTCATAACCAAGACTGCATCTATCTACAATTGAACAACAAAATAGTAAACTAGTCTTCTTTACAGTGATAATTAGTTATGTGATAGACATACAGACATGTGCTTCTTTCTTTGTCTACAGAAAAACACACCTTGAAGATCCCATGGCTCTATTCTGTAGAGATCAATGTCTGTAATGATACCCAAATCAATCTTTTCGCATGCCAATTTCTTCGTAAGGTAGTAACCCACAAGCTCTTCTTCAGTGGGGTGGAATCTAAACCCTGGTGGGACACATGACTCCATTTCCATTGGGTGAGTGTTACCTGTAAATCAAGAAAGATATCGTTGAGAGAGAGAGGGGGTCCAAGAAGGTTGAATAGAAAATGTTTTGAATCATTACTTCAAATTGAGTGATCTTATTGATAAATGGGGCTCTCCAATCAGGAGGACTTGCATGCATGCTCAAGAGAGAGACCTAATGGCCAATACCACTTGATTTATGTAGCGTCCTTTTATGGTTGAATGTCTCCGAAACTAACTTTACAAGATAAAAAATCCTATTGTCCACAACTCAATTAGGACTACAGTAGTAATATGACACTCTAGAAATTAATGCACTGATCTACCATTTATGCAGCATATATGAATGCATGTGGATTAACATATATTCATGCATGTATGTTAATCCACTTAATCTACACCATATAATTCATGGTCCTTCCTTGTATCCTATCCCTAGGAAAGAATCCTATCTGGTCAGCGCTCACTAAATGGACGGCTGAATTAAATGCATAAACAGTCTACATTCAACACCCCTATCAAAAGAAAAGGAAAATGGATAGATCCAACTAGTGTATCTGAGATACGTAGAGGCCATCCAAAGTGGGTTAAGCAGTTTAGTCAATAAGAATGATGTAAACTCATTACACATAATAGGTTAATGTCTGCATGATCATGGTCCACCTCCATCCCATACAAGAGTACAGAAAAAGCACCCGAAACGCTTTTTAAGCCGCAAGCATGCCCATGTTTCTTTGAGTGCACTTCATGGTGGAATACCCTTTCACACCAACCATGGAAAACAAACAACAGACAAAGAAATTCAAGAAGATAACAACAAAAGAAGACATGGCTTCTTCTCAAACCAATCCACTCTCCTATCATAAAAAAAAAATGATATTAACACACCGGTCATGTATGTGTAGTACTACTCACTGAGAATCACAACTTCAAGATGTATTCTTCAGATGGCCTGAAATAGAAGTCCCTGCAGTGTCTTGGGTCTGCGATCTTTTTCTTGGAATGCAATATAGTGTTCTCTATAACTTTTGAAGGTGGTGGGTGAGTTTTATATGAGAGAGAGAGAGATAGAGTTTTGTATGAGATGTTGTGAGTGAGGGGTGTAAGATAGTAAAAATATAAGGGGGAGAGAGGGTGTTATCGATTGCGCGTGGGGTAGCAGGGGGTGAAAGGAGGTTTGGACGGCGTGACAACAAGATGTTCACGCCACCCTCCACCGATATTTTGTGGCTTAAGATTTTTAAGGAGGACATGGCTGCCAAGACAGTTCTCAGGGGACCGTTTGTTCCGCCGCCCTTTGACACGTGTCACCCGGACTCCTTGCCATGTGGATGCCACATCGGTCTCCCACTCATCTTCATCATGTGGCCAATGATTCATGTTTTCTTCATAGCTTTTGTCCTCCTCACATTTCGTTCTCGTCTCAAAGAAGCCATCACCTTGTTAGGCTTTGATTGGATTTTAACTTGGCTTCTAGTATGGAACCAGTTTTAGGGCTTCTCCAAGTTCATTTACATGTCATTTGTATAACATGTGGATGCCATTTGAGGCATGTAATAATCAATGTCTTTCAAGCTAAATTATATTCTTTGCATTAAGATGACTTTAACAATTTTTGGTACAAGTCTCTGCACAAAGGCTCCTTGGGTCTAGCAAATGCGATCAATAAGAGTACCAACATTTATATTGATTTAGGCCTTGGTTGGAAAGCCATATCTCCTTGAAATAGAGTTGATTCAAATAGACCCTCTTACAAATAGATTATTTGGTGAGTGTAAAGCAAATTTGTCATATAAAAAAGGTACATTGGAAAGTCCTTATATAGAACTGTAGGAAAATTTGTAATAAAGTTAAAGTAGTAAATGTAAACTTTATCGTATTATAAGATTTATATGGGCAAATTTCAAAAATATAAAAGAAAGCAAAAAATGTCTAATTGTACTTCGGACATTGTGTCATTTTGAAAAAAAAAATCACCTTTCAATTTCTTATGGAAAAAAAAGTGGCATAAAGTTTAAAGGCTGATAAACATTGTGAAACATTCTACAACGTTCATACATCAATTTGAATGAGTTTTAAAAAAAAGTGGATATATAATCAGTAACCAAAAAAAAAAAAAAAAATTTCATTGACCTATTTTCTATATCCAACCATTGATATAAATCTATATAAACAGCACCTCACAATCGATGGTTGGTACATTGAGAGATCAAAGCAAAAGGAAGAAGCGTCTAAAAAACACCACCACATCTGAGATCACCAGCCTTACAGAGTTTATATCCATTGATTCATAGTTGGGTTTTCTGTTTCATATAGCCAATATTATATGTACCAGTTGAAGCCTATATCTCTCTCCTCATGATACTCTTATTGACAGAACTAGCAAGCTCAAAAATCAATAGCATGGAGTGTTTTCCTAACTGCGTTTTAACACACCAACCAACCAAAGTGACCTGAGTAGAACTTATTTTATTCTGCTCTTTCTTATCCCAATACCAAAACAGGTACCTGATCCATGTTGGAAACATGGGGGCTTTCTCTTTTGAATTTACATTTATAATTAATAAACTATAGACACATGGAATAATTGTACAGTCCATGCTCACGCAGCAATCAGAGTCCAAAACCATCACGGCTAATGACTTCAACTGTGGGACACATGTCCTTGCACAGCACACCATACACTTTTCTGGGCTGGGTGAAGATTAGGTGCAGAAATTGGAAAAGAATGTGTTAATTGGAATTTAAGACATTCCTCCAAAGATAACATAGAATTGACTTGTAAATTGACAGGAGCATTCCTCACACAATGACAAAAGCTTCTCTTTCTCTTCATGAGCTTGGCTAATTATAATAAAGACAATAGAGACAGTGTTAGCATTCCACAAGGTAATGATTAACAAGGTAATGAGTACTTTGGTTGTCGCCTCCCTTGCTTCTTTATCATTTTTTTTTAATTGATGGACCCTAAGACTTAAAGAATTCCAGAGTTGAACAAGTGGAAGTCCATCGTGGTCCTATCTACTGTAAAATCCTAGCGGTTCAAAATGAACTCAAATTCTACTTTAATGGTTGCTGGCCTCCTTTACTAGTTACCATGTATAGGTTGTTCTCAAATTTTACTCTAACAGTGGTTGGCCTCAGCTGAGGACTCAAGAATTTTGTTTGGATGGGGCTAAATTTTTCTAGATTTTGCTAGACTTTTTTCCACATCAACAAATAGTGGAAGAGAAATTGTATTGCATTGGAAAAAAAAAAAAAAAGGAAGAAGAAATAAGAAGTTAAAACTCCATTCCTATAATTTTATATGTGAAAGGCCTTTTGATTTGATGAATGAAATTGATCAATAGCTAATATTATTTAATGGGGCTATGTGTAAAGCATTCAAAACATCATCTTCATTCTTATATGGTTTTACTCATGCTTTGAGCAACATTGAGATTTTCATTGTACTTGGACATATATTGAGAAAAAAGAGTGGGACATTAAAGTGGAGACCAATTGCTGAAATCCAAACTCTACAAAATAAAAGGCCTTCAAATAAGTACGATATTGAGAATCAGAATTAACCCGACCATTCGATTGACTTTTTCATAAAAATGCGATTAACATTATTTTATACATGTATATTTATTCCATTTGCTTATTAAACGATTAATTTAACAGTGGAACCAACTCAGATAGAGATCTCTATACTAATTGGGCTATGGCGTTGGTACGTGGCATTGGTTTAATGAGTTCTTAAGTTTTCCTATTTTATTTTTACTCCAAAGCACTTGTTATTTCAATAAGGAGACACTTTCCAAGTGTCATGGTGCTTCATCTCCTCAAGACTTTCTTAGTTTTTAGAAGTTTAATGCTTGTATGACCCTACTTTTCTAATTTTATTATATTATTTATTTCGACATGCGTCTTAGTTAGATTTGAGCCACACTTTCCAAATAAGCGTGCAACATACATAGACCATATATAAGTGGCCCCGCAAGTGGAACTGTTGTTTTTAGTTTATGGGCAGACGTTGAAAACATTGTGGGCGTGGGGCAGTCTTTTGGGCATGGCCAGGTACCAATTATAGATTTTTGGGGATTTTGTGAGCCGGCCTGGGGCGCCCTAGGTGCTCATCACTTAGGTCAGCCTACTGGTTGACGAGATGATGAATAATATGAATAGCACAATCTCATGCATTATCTAATCGTATTTATGGATCATGTTATTATTATATATGGTTGATTATTTGATAGAACCAACTGCTATTAGAATAAAATCTCAGCACTTTTTATATTCAACAAAATCTTTTACCTAATAGCTTGGATTGTGAATATATGAGTTTTACTGTAGAATTCTACTCTCTTAAAATTCAATATCAGAAATTCTCTTGGTAGAGACTCGTCCTATTCATGACTCGATCTTTTCTTTTTAACATGTTTTTAAATGTTACTGAAAGCATGTTATCAAGTTTGTTGTACTTCAATATAGGGACAACAAAACATCATTAAAGGGGGAAAAATGGTTAAGGTTAGAAAAAAGTGCACCCAATCTTGTTGTGGACTGGGGCTTGCTTATGATCAATGTAGACCCTAGACACGACTTTCAAGAAGGGAAAAAAAATCCTACATATATACCTTATGATGCCTCTGCCACTTAACTAGAGGCATTTCTCCAATGAGTGATATTTACTCAACTGCTGCTCATGTCAAACATTTCCTATGCTCCTAATTAATTAAACTTGCCTTAAGAATGCATTTAGAAGGCTAAAAATAAAAAGAAAAAAGAAAGAAAATGTTGCATTGAAAAATACCATGGTAAGGAGCTGGTTTTTTGGCTATTTTGTTATATATAGCTTTACAGGTTAATGTTGAGCATGATGTAATAATATATCTGAGCTAGCTTAATTTTAGATGTTGTTTCATTATGGATGGTTTTGAATTGGCTAATCACGGACCATGTTCTCCTATTAGCATGTTGCATAATCCTAATATGCAATCCAATTTGTAGGGCCTACTTAGATACTTTTTTCTCAACGAGAGGATTGCAGAAGGAAATGTTTTGCTATGGATGGGAGGGAGCTCTCCAAATTATCCTAATCCTTGATTTAATTGCCTTAAAATGTAACAGTGTCTTAACTGGAGGTTCTTTTGAGACTTGATCCTCTACGAGTGTAAATTGGTCTTAATGCTAGATCATGAGATGATAAGACATCAAAGATGCTATTTTGATCAAAGGTGAGACCAAGTAGTCCCTATAGAGCTGACTGATGGTAGGAGAACATTCTCCTGTTAATCACTTGTGCAAGATGATGTTAATATGATAGTAAGTCCAACTGCAATTGAAGTGATATTTGATATTAATTTGATCCTGGACAAGTTCATTGGAAAGAGGGGAAGCCAGCCGTGAATAAATACAGCAGCTGAAGAAGCTGTATAAATTACCATTTTTGAACCCCCCGGGCCCTAGGTGACTCAGGCAGCACAGGCAATTGAATATTTCAATGATTCGTCCTGTTGGGAACGGGGAGCTGGGTTGGGACAGAGAAAAACATGAATCAATCTTCTTGAGTCGCGTGATCCAAGAGCTTATTCTCTTTGAAGGTAGACAGATGCTAAAAATAATTTCTCAATCTAGACTTTGAAGTCTGAACTCTGGACATATGCAGCGTGCCACTAACTTTTGTTGGCATTTCTTCGTTGTCTTAAGAAAAACCAGGTTGGCCAATCGCATCACCTTTTCAATGTAGTGATTGATCTGATGGTGGGGCCCTCTTCTTATTCATGTGTAGCCCCATAGAAGACCCGTTGGTTGCAAGCATTTGAGGATAAATTATTCGAAGCTTTTCAAGAATTCCAAGCTGTTGTTCTCCTGTGAGTAGAATTTCAAAATACTAATTAAGCAAAAGAGTATTCCAAAATTTTTCAAAAGTTTTTAGGGTTGGGAATTTCTGGACCTAAGTGACCCAGATGGATGAGCTGTGATTAACCTTTAACATTGTTATGAAACCAACAAGCCTCATCCCTGTTACAATATTATTATTATTTAGTTTTTTTTTCTTTTTCGCTAGATGAGTGGGTGATATGTTAATTGTAATGCTCTCTTGGCAGTTAAGTGAGATGAGATATTCTGGTGACCGAGTTTACTCGGATTTCTTATATTTTAATACGTTTGGCTTGCTTTTCCAACACATAAAATTAAAATACTGAATCCAGGGTATTTGGTGGGCTCTTAGTCGGTCAGTGGGACCCTCTCTGCTCCGTCCCACTATGATTAACGTTATCTTCGACTGAGCTTTTGTGAAATATAACCAACACTTGAACAAAAGCTTTCACAAAAGCTTCTAGAGGCTTTTAACTAGCTTGACTTGATGATGACTTGTCTTGTTCCCCATCCCAAACATCGTTGTCTCCTGGTGGGGTCCACTTTTATGACTGACTGAAAGTGGCACGCCCTGTGCTCCTGCAGCCGACCATATTTCTTTTTCTTCCTTTCTTGGCTCTTGTTTTTGTTCTGTGGTACCTGCACTTGCAAAATACGTCTGAAAATCTTAATCTGCAGCTTGAGTGGGTGGTGCGATTTGAAGAGTGCCAATCGGTTGACCTCAATCTTGATTGGTATTCATCATTAGATTCATCCTTGATGTGGATGGTTACCTTCTTTGATGATCATGCGTCCATCTGGTGGGTCCTGATATTGAGTGGGCCAGGTTCAAAATCATACTGAGGATGATCTGGATGACTGGATCACAGAGACAGTGGGTCTTATAAAAACTGACAAGTTTAGAATGGTAGTGGCTAGCCGTCTGGATGGGGCTTGAATTGGGATTTGGGAGATTCCATCTATTGGATAGTAGCGTAGATTGTTTGGTTTTTAGCATGTGGAATGATCCATGAAAGGATCCCATGGATGGATAGTCCAGAATATTACAGAGACTGTGTAAACGGCAGTGATGAGAAAGGAGATATATGGGCTAGTCCAGATCCTAGCAAACTTGAATTTTATATAGAGGTCTGCCGCCATAGCATCAAAATCCAAGCCTAATCCCCATTTGTTTGCTTTAAATTATGGTGAATGGGCTCCAACAACGGGCTCATAGGAATTCAAGCTCTAATGGCCGTGAATTCCAAGGGACATTGAAACTGACCACATAGGAATGCATGCCATAAGTGATTAAAAATAAAAATTATATTGAATTGATCATCAAATGACTTCTCTTTTAGTGGAAAGTCAATCAAGTTAAGATGAAATATGATATCCAATTGTCACCTGACTAATACAAATGCTTAGAAAGTCAAAGTCACATCGGCATTGCTATGTTATATTCTTCGCCCGTCATCTTATATTATTCACATTTTACCTTTAATAATCCTTCGACGGAGTTCATTTGAATATGAATTTTTATATAATCTAATGGGAACAATTATATGACCATAAAAAAAAAGCTCCCTTTAATGAAAGTGAATTAATGAAGATGGAAAACGAATTTATAGCCATTTTACTCGTGATCCAAATCCTTAAAAAAGCCAAAGTATTGTCTATATTACCATCTCTTATCCTTTAACCATCACCTCATCCATTCACACTTCACATCTATAATAATCATTTGGTGGCATTGACACCTTCATCTTAAGTACGCACCTAGGAATCGTTCCTTTGAATTTTCAAATCGTAATAACAACCCCATAACACTTGCCCAATGTAGCCTAAGTTCAAAAAAAAAAGGGCCCTAAAATGATTTTCAACCCTACAACCAAAGCTATAACCCTATCAAATTCGACTACTTGTACTGTAAATTGTCTATCCCACCCAAATCTTGAAATGTTGATTTAGGGTTCAAGTCTACCCTGTTAATTTCCAGGTTAGATTTAGATTGAATTTCAACCCAAATAATAAATGGGTGGGCTTTAGGTTGAGCCCACTCTGTCCTTTCATCTAAACCCAAACCCATTATTGTATAACTAACTGTATAAGATCTATCTGTGTATTTCAATAGGGTAGGTAACTGACCGTTGAAAATCAATGCCGGTCCCTTTCCCTCGCCTTCTTCGATTCAAATCCACACTTGCCTTTCGCTCTTTTACTGAACTAGTCGATCCCCTTTCTTCTTCTTCTTCAATCAGAAATGCTTCTTCTCCACAGCACGCGTTGCGTCTCTACACTAATATGCATCATTTGGGCGTCTCCATCGACAGCTTTACAGCCGTTTTCGCACTAAAGGCATGTGCTTCTCTCTTGGAATTTTCTCTTATTCTTCAGACCCATGCCCATCTGATCAAAACCCATCTTGACACCCACGTATACGTTGCCACTGCTCTTCTCAAGGGCTATGTGTGCTGCGATTTCGACAACGCACGCCAGCTGTTCGATGAAATGCCTGAGAGAAATGCAGTTACTTGGAATACAATGATCACAGGCTATTCCAGAAAAGGAGACCTTCAAAGCGCATGGACGATCTTCGATACCATGCCTTTGAGGGACATTGCGTCTTGGTCCGCCATGATTGCTGGGTACATGGCCAATGGTAGGTGGAACCAAGGGCTCGCTCTATTTCGAGAAATGATGATGAGTGGGACATTGGCACCTGATGTTGTGATGATGGCGACACTGGTTTCGGGGTGTTCTCATATGGGTTCTGTCCATTTGTTAGGAAAATCAATACATGCTTATGCGGAGAAGACTATTTTGGATCTAGGCAAGTTAAAGAAGAGCAGTTTGAAAGATAATGTGATGCTGGGGACTGCACTGGTTGATTTGTATGCCAAGTGTGGAGTTTTGAACTACGCGCAACGATTTTTTGAGAGGATGCATGAGAAGAATGTCATGACTTGGAGTGCGATGATTTCTGGACTGGCCTTGCATGGCTATGGCAGTGAGGCGCTCTCTGTGTATGAGGAGATGAAAGCAGCGGGTGTGAGACCCAATGAGATTACATTTACTGGGATCCTCAGTGCCTGCTGTCATGCGGGAATGGTCAATGAGGGACGTGAGAATTTCCGCTGCATGACAGAGGAGTTTGGGCTGGAGCCCAGGATTCAACACTATGGGTGCATGGTGGATCTTTTTGGGAAGGCAGGGTTGTTAGAGGAAGCTTATGAGCTAATCAATGCAATGAAACTTGAACCCAATGTTGTTGTGTGGAGCTCTTTCTTGGCAGCTTGCAAGATGCATAGGCATTTTGAGATGGCCGAGAGAGTGATCGAACAGGCTTTGCGTGTGGCAAATACAGATAATGGTGGTGGTATCTATACTCTTGTGTCTGATCTATATGCTTTGGGTGGAAAGTGGGCTGATGTGGAACGGGTAAGAGAGTTTATGGTTAACAGAAATGTAAAGAAGGCTCGAGGCTCTAGTTTCATCGGGATGGAATTGGCTCGGCCTTCTTCTTGTTAGATCGCGGTCAAGTACTTCTATTCTCACAGAGGCACAGGCCTGATGGCTACCATTCAATTAATATACATTACAAGATTCCTATGCAAGTTCTATGAGTGTCTGGTGTGCTTTATATGGAGATTGAAGATCACAAAGACCTACTGATCAAGTGTATGCTTATTGTTCAGAAGATTGCTGTTCACATAGACATGGGTACTAAATATTTGTGTATAAAAGATTGCTTATTCCCTTTATTAGATGAGGTTGTGCTCCAGAACATTTTTCCAGCACCCATAGTATTTGATGTTTGGATGGGACCACTGTCTGCAACAGTGTGGAGTCTCACCCTATTTTTGAAGGTCAGAAACGTTGGATTTTTTGTTGTACATCTATCTGATGAACATGTCTTGGTTTATCCAGGCTTCATTAAACATTTTTTTGAGAGAGAAATTTGGTGGTCTAGATATAATGAGATATTCAAATGGAATTACAGATCATTGATTTGGGATATGGAATGATGGACTGTATATCTGTGATTGACCTAGTGTACAGGTGGGTGAGCAAGACCATTCGTCATGTTCACAGCGTTCCATCTTGGAGTTCTCCATCTATAGATTCTCAAATATGGAAGTTGAGATAAAAGCCTAAGACTCGAATATCATATACAATCAAGCAAGATTGGAATCATGATTTTTCTTCTGCGGCTATTATCTCTATATTTCTGGCATATGTTATCATGAATTTAGGCATGTTTGTGCTAACACATGTTATCAACAAAGGCGCTCTTTAAGTAGCAATTTCATATAAATGATACCACACTGGCACACTTTTCTTTTGTTAGGAACAATGCATACAAGTTAAGTTATTTATGCAAAAGGTCTTTTTTTGGTAAATATGAAATATGGTGATACTTTTCATGTTAATGCTAAAATGTATATTGATATGTATTCAACTTAATGATGGGCCGTTAAGATTGTGGAATGTTTGACATGTTGAAGTTACGAAATACTGTATGCATGATATTTATAGACAGATCAATGTTCAGTTTTATGACATCATCACATGCGGATAGCATTAATGGACCATATCACAACTTTGAACACTTTTTTTTTTTTTTTTTGCTTTTGACCAATTGGTCAGTAAATTCTATCTATGCTTGTTTGGCCCTTTTTTTTGTATCATGAGAATTTAATGCCTGGAGCACTATACTCATTGCGTTATTTATCCATACTCTCCACCCCAAAAATGTAGAGAAGAACATTAGAATTCATGCGCATGACAATTACCAAATCAAAAGGGAGCCCATTTTCATAAACTCCTGCATTATACCATTCTTGCATGTACTCTATAGATATAGAGAGTTTAGGAAAATATAGCTATATTATCCCATCAATACTGTGCACGACAGTTCCAGTTTCTCATAATATCAATGGGTTTTAAATATTTCAACAATTACATTTGTTGGCAACATGTCTATAATTAGATTTGAATGAAAAAGTAAAACTCACAATGCCAACCAAGAAAGAAGGGATTTTCATACTGCAGAGGGGAAAATACATGCTCCATTACTGCAGCATTTCCAAATATTGGTCGTGTTAATGACAGTATCATAAATTACCAATAATTTATCTTCTATAGAAAATACAAGTTGAAATATTTCTCCATAGTTGTGATTTCATCGATGCAAATTTACTTACAAAGATATAATCTTGTCAGACATTTAAAAAGAGAGTTCGGAAATTTGAAATAACTTTTTTTGGTTTCATGCTCTCTTCATCTTATTTGTCCTTGTGATTTACTCCTTTGAAGTGTGAAATTTTCTTCAGCTCCCCAGAATCAAGTCCTACAGCACGCGAGGTTTAGGCATTGCTTTCAGTGGAACTGCCATCTTTAAGGTGATCCCCATCCTCTCGCCCATGTCCATCGTATCTGGTCGCGTGTCACCAACAAGATTCCACTCAAAGCAATGAAGTAGTGATCCAAGCAAAAGATGCAGCATCCGATCAGCTAATGGAAGACCAGCACAGATCCTCCTCCCAGCTCCAAATGGAATCAACTGAAAATGGTGCCCTTTAAAGTCGATATTGGAGTCCAAAAACCTCTCTGGATTGAAGGACAATGGATCCTTCCAAACATCTGGGTCTCGCCCAATTGCCCATGCATGGACAAGCACCTGTGTGTCTACAGGTATGGAGTACCCCATAAACTCTGTTTCTTTTACTGCCCTGCGTGGTATCAAGAAAGGAATTGGAGGGTGCAATCTGAGCGTTTCCTTCACCACAGCCTGTAGGTATGGTAGGCCTTCCATGTCGCTTTCTTCGACTTTTCTGTTTTGGCCCACGACTTGGTCTAGCTCACCACGGACCTTATTCATCAACTCGGGCTTGTGAAGGAGCTCAGCCATTGCCCATTCTATTGTACTGGTTGTTGTGTCCGTAGCAGCTAAAAAAATCTCCTGCACCATGGTGATTTTGAGACAGTTCAATGAAAACTGATGCATTTTGTTAAGATCTTTATCACTTATTCAGAGTACGATGACAGTTATCAGGAGATAAAATCAAAGAAACATAACGTAATCAGGAATCTTCTAGATCCTAATCCAGATTATTGAGGACTGTCCTACTTCAGCATCGTAGTATCTTAGTATATCTTAAGCACCAAACATCCTCTTCTTTTTTTTTTTGGATCGGAACCATGCATCCTATTATGCCTAGACAATGATATGGATATGGAAACAATATGGGCATCGAGGATAGGATTCTGCACTTTTGGAAATGCAGGGCATGGATACTGATATTGCTATCCCATACATAACTTGAAGTTCGTATTTTATATTAAGATTTGATGGAAAGTAAGATTTTTCCTCTGTGAAACATTCCTAGATTGTTATCAAAAAAACATTCCTAGATTAATAAATTTATCACTTACATTCAGTTCTAACTTTTTTTTTTTAAATCTTGGTAAAAAACTAAGAGACTATATGAAATTATTGACTCAGCACAGTAGGATGTGCTAAACTAGTACTTTTGCAGTATAAGATACCAATACTAGTTTAGTCCTTTGAATATAGGTAAGCTAGAAATATAGAGGTATATAGGTAGCATGGTGTACAATTAGTTATAGAAGCTGAAAGAATTTGGAGATTTTAATTTAGAATGTGGAAGTGCAAGGAAGACTTACTAGTATCATAATTTTCACATCTTTATCAGAAAAGTTCGTGGACCCATCCTTTGTTTCACCTTTGAGCTCCAACAATGCATCTAAAAAGTCCTTTCTGTTCTTCCCTTTATCTATCTTTTGGTTTTCAGTGCGTTCTTTTATGTAGCATGAAGCAATATCCAGCACATGGCCAAGATCCCTCTCCATGTTTGCCCTTATACGCTGCGGATCGAGCCATTTCAGAAAGGGGAGGAAGTCTGCAACATTTGGTGTTCCACTCCACTCTGTCGCTTTTGAACTCGCACGGAAGAACTCTGCTCCTTCTTTGGATTGTGGGCCCAACAAGTCTCGTGAGAACATAAGATTGCCAATCAAATTGAAGACAGTGGTGAAGACAAAGTGGGCCACATCAACGCTGCCCGTCTGTTCTGCTTCATCTTTTATCCACCTGACCATGTTGTCAATTGACTTCCTCCGCACAGCCAGAGTCTCATTGAGACACTTGTTTGAGAAGAGCTCTGTAGTGCATAACCGCCTGAGCATGCGCCAATAAGGCCCATATTGACCAAGGGCCATTGAGCTTTGGTTGAAGGAGCAAGCTCTCATGGCCTCAGTGATAGTGCGGCCAGCAAATGATAGGTCATGGTTCTTGAACATCTCTTCAGCAGCCTCAGTGGATAGAACCACAACTGTTGTCACTGCCCCTAATCGGAGCGACACGACAGGTCCATGTTTACTTCTGAGGCCAGCAAGGGTCTCGTGGGGCACCTGTCCCAGATCAAACATGTTCCCAACCACAGGCCAGCCATGAGGCCCTGGAGGGAGCCGCCTAGAATTATTGAGCCGGCTGTTGTGCCGGTCTCTTGCAAGGAAAAGAAGCAGCACTACTAAGAAGCAAATGCTAGACAAAAGCAGAAAGCCAGAAATCTCCTCCATGGTCTTGTCTACTCAGTTCTTCATCAGGTCTCTAACTCTTATACCAACTGGCTCCCTTCCCTGTTCAATATTTGCTCCCAGACAGTGGAAGATCTTACAAGAGAGTAGATGATGAGATGCCCTCTCCTTGGTTTTTGTCTTTACATATCCAAGTCAAATGAAATGAAAAATGAAGATATGATTTCTATATAACTGAACCAAACCTTGGTCTTGCCATTGTTATTTGTGGTGCTTCCACATGTTTCTTCCACACGTTTTTGTACAATATCTATATCTATATATTTGTTTTTTCCTGTGGGTGGTTATAACAATGTATTTTTGAAGTTGACAGCTTTGGATTTCAATTTTAGCCCACAATTTTTTATTGTGATTATTGGACATTGGTCTAAGATATGACAAAATGAATAAGTGACATTTTTTTTTTTATTGTTTTACTGGACAGTGAACATGTTGTTGGTGGCATCTTTCTCCTCAACTGCATTCCCATAGGAAAATCAGGACAAACCTTTCTTTTGTCCTCTTAGGGTATTGTCTTCAGGTAAATGATGCCGTTGATGTTGTAATGAACGGTGGGGATGAGTTCACATTAGACTACATGCATGGCGTGGAACCAGTCTAAAGTGGTAACGATCCA
Source organism: Cinnamomum chago (assembly GCA_038049695.1). NCBI lineage: Eukaryota > Viridiplantae > Streptophyta > Magnoliopsida > Laurales > Lauraceae > Cinnamomum > Cinnamomum chago. The sequence goes on along the minus strand of CP142454.1, from coordinate 9,649,223 downwards.
AACAAGTAGAACCCAACCTTAAGGCCTGCCCTTGTCCCGACTTGCAAGAGGACCCATGCACAGTGGTGCCTGCAGCATATGTCCAGGACCTGAGGTTTTGGGTGGGGTGGGGGGGGGGGGAGGTGTCTGAACCTCAGCCTAGGGATGTAAAATGGGCAATGCCTGTACAATGGTTGGCACATCAAAGCTTGAAATAAACACCACATTAAAGCTTACACTCATTGACGCTTACATAAGGCTATAAATACCACATGGAAGCTTGTATAAAGTTGTAAATACAATTTATTGAAATTTGAATTGTTTGAAATCTTCATGTCAAAAATAGGCCTTTTAAATGCATCTATAATAAGCTTGTATGAAGTTGTACATACAATTTATTGAAATTTGAATTTTTTGATTTTCAAATCTTCATGTCAAAAATAGGCCTTTTAAATGCATCTATAATACACTAACATTCATAAGTCTATACACCCACCAATGAACACACGAGTCTTCCCTATTTTCAACCCCAAGGGGTAGCTCAGTTGGCCTTAGACCACGGTTTGCACTCGGAGGTTGTAGGTTCGAAACTGCACTACCATACTAGGGTTGCAGCCTTGCAGGGGAGTTTACCTGACTTCCCTTTAGGCCAAAGGGATTAGTCTTGCTCAAAGGATTGGGAACCTTCCGATAGTTTTAAAAAGAAAAAAAGAAAAAAAGTGTCTTCCCTATTTCCAAGAATGGTTTAAAGAATTTGGGGCGTGCCTTAATGGCCCATGTCGTGCTTGGGCTTGGCCACGAGGTTGGAACCCTGACCCAGCACAGCCCGTGCCTGGGATGGGATGGGCCGTGCAAGGCCGGACAACGTGCCGGGCCCAGCCCATTTTACATCCCTACCTCAGCCTATGCCCCAGTCTTCTATTTTTCTTTTTCTATTTTCCTCCTTCCTATTTTATTCACTTTCTATTTTTATTTATTCTTTTAACTTTGTCCTTCCTATCATTCTCTCTTTTATTTTTATCTTTATGTTTCTCTCCTTTCTAATATCCTTCTTTCTACTTGTCTCATTATTTAATCTTTTTTTCGTGTTTCCCTAGAAACCAGTCTAGATCTTATCTACTCTATTGGAACTACTTTTCTCCTCTATAAAATTTTATTTTATTTTTGTTGGATCCATTTACTTATATTCTCTGAAAGATTCCTTTCCTCAAACCAATAATTAAGTAAACCAAAGTACTTTGAGAAAAATCACAAGTTACACTGATATCTCACTGTGGAATGTGTTTTTATGCGCTTCATGGGGGCCTGTCCACATTTGAGTTGAATGAAGACTTCGTCCATGAGGAATTGGCAACCATGCTGTAAAGGGACGCATTGGGATTTACTGGCCTCACAAAATGGAGGGGTAGATGGCTTGGGCATCCACAAAAAAATATGCCTATTTTTTTTTTTTTTTTTTTTTGCGATAAGGATAACTTTATTTAGATAAAGAGCAAGATATATACAAAAAAATATGCCTATGAGATGTTAAGTTTCCAATCGATTCAATGTTTGTGATTGGGCCCTTTGCTAATCTTTATTACAGTTGTCCATTTTTTTATCAGTTTTTCATGTTCAAGTTATGTCAAGCTATGCAAGTACTAGGATATGAAACCACGACACGGGATTTATGTAAACTCCTTCAATGAGAAGGGCAAAAACAATGGACCAAATTTGAGAAAATCTACAGGTCGTTTTTTTGGTAATCCAATGAAGGGGTCCCAACCTTGACACTCATGACACAACTCACATATGAGAGGAGAGATAGACTCAACTCACAAGTATGAGGAGGATAAAAACTCGTACATGCGAGGAGACATAGACACAACTCACACATGTGAGGTGATGGAAACTCACGCAGAGAATAAATACAACTGGTAATAAAACTCACATATGCAAAGAAGGAGAATGCAAGATTCGAACCCAAGACCTCCTAATGAGAATCGGACTCCTTACCACTGAGGTAAAGAATCTTTCTCCAAAACTCCACTTTTAGCAAGACAGTACAATGCTTTTACTTCTCAAATTTATGTCCAAAAACCTGCGGTATTATATCAAATTGAGAAGATACAATTGACATATTTGATGTATACCCAAAGTTCTCTCTCATTACAAATCACTTTAGATTTTTTCTTACATAATCAAAAGGTTGTATAGATCTAGACTATTAAAAGAAACCCTCTTTCCGAGAACAAAGAGTTGCCTGGTAGTTTCGGTAATTGGATTGGTTTTTTACCTTACTGCCAAGGCTTGATCCTTACGTTCCTATTTTTTATGGGGCATGCTCCTCTCTCCATGGCTGTAGTTTCTCATGAGTCTTAGCCAAGGGACTTGAGTTACATGATCCCAAACCAAATGCCATGAAAAAAAGGGAAAGGGGAAACGTTACCATCTGCCACAGTTAATCTGGCAATGTTATAATGCGTGGTCTGGGACCACAGATTGAGCTACTGAACCTACCTGAGCTGCCCTTCATTCCATTTCAGGTCATCATCATCTGGCTCTTGGCATCTTCTCTTGTACTGTCACATTCCATTCAATATCTCCATCACTCAGCTGTAAGATCCCTCTCTACACCACTGCAATTTACTCCATAACGCGGAAAATAACCATAAGTTTTCCAATCTACTTCCTTGGTTGAGGAGTACATGTATGGTTGTAGGCCTAAACACGAACAATTCTGTGCAAGTGGGGCCCCGCCTGATAAAGATCAGACCCACCTGATAAGTTCAAATCCACGCCAGAATCAACTCAGGCCTGTCCATGGACAGTGAAGCAAACAGTCCACATGCAACAAGAAATACCCCTTGCTACCAACAAACCCAACCATTTGATCTTACAGAATCCTAAAGTAGTGGAGTCCATATCCTCTTGTTCTTTTGACATGGAGAAATCATGAGTTGAGAAAGTAGAACTCCAACCGCCTATTGAAAATCCTAGCCGCTTAAAAATAAAAGCTTTTCCATTATATGGTGTACCCCCTAAATTAGTAAGATTGACCGTTTGATTAAAAAAAATTGTGATTAAGACAATCTTACGTATATTTATTATTCACATCTTTTATTCAAAGGGAGGTTAATTCTTTGGTGGGGCCAATTCCTCTTCGAGCAAGTAAACTTTGGGAAATGCTGTACACTAAGGAGAGTTTATTTTATACAGCTTGGATTTTCAATAGTTCTAATAGGAGTTTCACTCCTTCAACTCAGGATTTCTCAAAGACAAAGATGTCTGGATCTGGACTCAAAGCCTTCTCATTTGTTCCACCCTGACATAAGACCAAATTGTTGGGACAATTTGAGCCATGCTTCCAAAACTTGACTGGACCAAGGACCACGAAGGGTAGAGTCATGTGACTCAACCATCCAAGTCAAGTCAACTCTAGTGAGGCAGGGCAAGTCGATCGGAGCTTTTGAACCATATAAGTTTCCATGCATTACTACTAATCTAATCGAACGTAACAAGCTCGAATAATTCGTTCATAGTTCTTGTTCATCATGTAATGTTAATGTGCATTATTCCCTCACCATAATGTGAGGGACACGTGGCTTTCCCTCTTTGCATATAACATTTCTCTTCTGCATATGAATATACATGGCTATCCGTCTCTTTCACTCGAATATTTTCAATTATGTAATTGTCCACCATCTTATGGTGAGGGATGAATGCATATAAACATTCATATTTTAAGATAATATTATTTTACATCCTCACCCTTTCCTTTGGTTGAGAATGAAGTATGACAAAGAGGACGTGGCTTTATCTAGGTTGATAGAAGAAAGTAGAACTCACGCAGTACTCGAGCTCATAACTTGATATAACTCGGTCAATTTCTTCCTGAAACTCTAATTCCCAGAGCTACAGGGACCCTAAGAAAGAGGTTTGAGCACAGTGTAGTTTTAGGAAAATTAAGATAGAAAAAGAAAACTATTAGAAGTGTTAGAGAAGTGATTATGATAACTTTACTAAGAGATTTAGGTAGTTTGAATTTAAATAATATTATATCTTGAGGGTTGTTATTAGAAACTATAAATTTAGAGGTTTTCTTCAATAAAATGCTAAGGTGATTTTATCTTTGTGATTTCATTTATTTAAAAGTTGTCAAGAAGTTGATTTTCATCTTATTTTTAATAAGGAAAAAGGAAATTACTGAGAAGTAAAGGTCAATAAGTAATAGAATCCGCATCAAATGCCTGATGGTTGGATCCTATTTGATAACTTTCTAACAAAAATGTAGGATGGTCGGGCCTATTTATTTGCATTAAGACGCACATGAATTGAACACACATGGTAGTTAAAAATGAAGATTAAAGGTGAATTTCATAAAACAAGCATCAAATAGCATCTACTTTTTATTTTATTTTCCTAAAAGACAATGTTATTTGATGTTCGTTTTTGGAAATTCACCTTTAATCTTCATTTTCATTCACCTCATGTATTCAATTTCTATGTATTCTAGTGCAAACAAGCACGCCATAAATATACCATTGAGATCACGATCATCTATTTTTAAGAACCTCACTGAGGATGGATACTATCCAAAAACACCCTGATTGGACAATAACAGTCTCAAATCAAATGGAATGCCCCCTTTCTTCTTTTTTTTCCCTTGTTACCTAGGGGTGTTTATTTTTGAAATTTTACTTTCCACCACCAGTGAGATGATTAAAATCACCAGATGACAGAAATTCTGCCTATACATTACAAAGTCCCATGAAAAATGAGCTTGGCAAAAGTAAAAATTAACATGTACAAAAACCCAAAAGCCAAAAACAGTTGGAAAGATTTCGCTTCGACTGTACTTGAGTGGTAATTGCAACTGACATTTGATCGAGTTGTGCTATAGATCAAGCAGGGCCAACTTCCATTTCAATTGATTTTGATCAGAAAAAAACTCATAGGCCAAGGATTCTTGCTGTCTTGGACTGACAAGGAAATAGCAGCATGATACAAGCAAGATTACAGAATAGTTGAACAAAATTAATTGCATCAAGTGAGTAATAGCACAAGATTACTGAACAGGTACTGCTTAGTAAAATTAGATCAGCTGAGAAAAGCATTAAAATCTCTGTAGATTACTACAAAACAAGGCAAGATAGCCCTTGAGTTAAACACAGAGAGCTCGTCTGAATTTGAGTAGATCCCTCCGGGGCTCGCAACTGAATCGAACTCCTCTGCACAATCTTGGTCCTTCTTTACCCTTCCGGCGATCACCCGACAGACCAACATTGCCCGCTTCTCATCTTCTGATGGTATTTGAGCTTTATCATGTGCTTTTCCACTAGTAGCAGTGGTGCAAATTCCTCCGAGACCATCGGTTTTGAAACCATTTCTTACTATATTGCAGACATTACAGTTTGGAATAGAGTTGCATAGGTTAGAGGATCCATTAATACCAAGTGAGCAAGTGAAGGTGGTGCAGTGGAATCGAAGTAGTTCATTTCCATCAGCAATGCATCTAGGATACTTCTTTGGGAGCTTGTTAGCTTTTGCTTTTATGGAGTCTCTGTATTCTTCAAATTTGGTGATTGTTTTTTGGCTGTTGTGAACCTTCAGGATCCTGTCTATCTTACAGACGGGCTCTTGTTTCTTCAGCCAACTTGATTGGAAGATGATCTCTACTATGTTTCTGCTGGAATCTTCAGGATCCAGTTCAGATACTGTCAATTTCATCCAACAATCAAATGAATTGGTTTGGAAAATGGTTGTTAAGACTTTTAATATCAGTAGAATTGATCTAGTAACATAGCTGGTGCCAGAAGTTGGAGAAATAAGATGAAATTTGCTTGAAGATTAGATCATTTCAACACCATTTAGGTCGAAAATTGCTGTAATCGTTTGGAAGTTACAAGCTTATTCAACCAGCAGAATAAACAAGAATTATGAACAAAATACAATACACAACCATATATAATGCATCAAAGCCCACAGTCTGCTATCGTAAATTACATGCTTGATGCTATCCTTCTGCTTAACAAACATTTAACTTCACTTCTGTTAATTTAGAGCTTGAATTGAAGTTTCAAGCAAAATCCAAACTTCAAACCAAAGTGAGCGCGTTCAGTCACTGAGTCCATAACTGTCACGACCCGGACCCGAGATCAGAGTCATTAGGGTTAACCCCCGGGTCGCGATGCTCATATTTACTCCCGTAAACTCCGAATTAATCGAAATTAAAACGAAGTCTACATGAGATCTTGCATGTACCTGTCAATGTACACTTGTGCGGAAAATACAATTATATACATTGACAACCATTTACTAAAACGAATCATATCCTTTACAATAACTCATATGATCAGTGAATAATGTAGCAAGACTGCAGGGATTCTCTGTTGCTAAGGAATTGATGCATTGATTTTTCTGTGGACCATTGGCCTGCACATGTTTCATAATACATACTCATCCGAGCATTGGGACATGAGAAAGATATCAATCTTATGAAAACCCAATCTTCCAAATTCAAAACCTTCCCTTACATGCCTTCCAACCAAAATTGGAAAAAAAAAACCTAGGACAATTATGTGTCTAGAGAGCAGAACTTTCACAAAACAAGTGCATACCTTTTAAAGAAAGCAAAAGCAAAAAAATAAAAATAAATAAACAAATAAACCAAGAACAAGGCTTCAAGTGTCTTAACTACCTGCATGTCTAACAGTCTGATGAAGCTCCAGACTCTCAGGTTTTGAGAAGATCTCTCCACAGTCAGGGCATGGACATACACTAGTCCTCAGAGAAGGATCTCTTGAAAGTTGATTACTTGGATTTACAACCATGTCACACTCATAACAAACTGAAAGCCTCCTCAATTGCATTCTTCTGGAAGACCCACCAACAGAACTAGAAGAAGCAATGGCTCCATTGACCTCATCAACAGGAGCTTTCATGGACCTGTTTGAAGAATTACAAGCACCCACTGAGATCCATTTCTTGCAAACTTCAGGAGAAGCTGCTTCTGGTCTATGCATGACCTTTGAGTTGTCTCTCAAACGGCAGAGAGAGCCAGAACACCCAATCCTCTTGCATTTTTTATTACATTCAGCAGTGTGTTGGTGGTGTTTACAGGTGAAAAGGGTCCTGACAGCAGCCCAAGAAGGTGGTTTCTTCTTTGTTTTGGGAGGGTGGTGGTTCTGGTTTTGGTGGCTTATATTGTTTGATTTTCTTGGATGATTGATTTCTGCCATTGGAGAAGATATTAGATGGGCTGCTAAGAAGTCATGAGAGAGAGAGAGAAGATGGATTTTTTATTGTCGTCTGGGTGAAGGATTTTGATCCCAAATCAAAGAGAAATCATAAAGAGGTTCTACTAATCTTCTCGGACGACCTGGCCCATACGTGGGCCTCATATCTACCATGAATATAGCCTGTGGTTTTATCTTTACTTTTTACAGTTAAAAAAACCTCGACTCTTCCTCTGGCTGCAAGATAATCACACTTTGGGTAACTGTAAAATTTTCCCAAGTTGGCAGAACTTTGTAAAAAAACCTGCCAAGCTAAGTATCTGAATGTGAAAACCTTTTTTCAACCCTATCCTCACTTATTAAATATGAATAAGAAGAACCCAAAATCTGTAAATTACAAATAAAGAAGAAACTTAAATTTGAAAAATACCAAAGGTAAGGAATCAAATTAAAAAAAAAAAAACCTAAAAGTCTCTGAATGTCATTTAAGTTCTGATTAATGGGTATAAACAAATCCAATTTTAAACCTTAAATAAGAAGCTCAAGTAAAAAGGAACCCAAGTTTGAAAAATTCAAATAGTTTTTTTTTTATGACTTTTTCACTTCCAGAGTCTTACCCAGTATAATATAAGTTGTTTTTCTATTATGACATGGGTATTCCTGAGGTCTTTGACCCAATAAGATTAATCTTTTAGATGACGCCAGTTAAATCGACACAGTCACACATCATGGAAATCTAGGGTTGTTTCAAACACAAGATCTAGAGAGCAAACCCAAGCCTCCAATTCCCAGGTGGGTCATGAATAGAATAAGTTATTCTTTTATATATTAAAATTTTTATTTTATATGTACAATACATAAAATGTATGACATTTGGGTTTGAACAGATTTAGGCAATTTGCTTCGTTGGAATTTCAGATCAGTCTAAAATGATGAGAGATGATGTCCTATTGTATCTGGATACATCCGACATTTTGAATCCTTGGAACGGTGGAGCACACTTGTAATCTAATTCATGTTACTTTCTAGTTAGGTAAGATATGGACCCAAATATGATCATATATCCAACTGATGTTCACTCTTGCCACACTGATCTTCCAAATTCTTAGTCACCCTGATGAGGCCTAACCCTCCCTGACCCCTGTGATTGGTACGAGCCAAGGTGAACCTAAAAGAAAGGATAACAAAAATACATATCAGTCCAGGTTAATACTACTGCTGCCCCACAGCTAAATAAGTCTTTTTATGTTGGAAGGATGCACAAATCCACCATTAACTCAAATAGACCAACTTAATCCGATTTGCTTGCCCCTCGATTTAATTTTTTTAACTATGCCTTTTTAGATTCAATCCAACAATAAATATGGGTTTGAAGAGCGAAAAATTGGGTTAAATGCCAATTCACCATGGGAGGAGTGAGTACATGGGCGGAACTGTGTAGAGGCCCCCCCCCAGCCTTTGAAAAAGAATTTTTTTTTTTTTTTTTTTTTTGAAAAAGTCTTTTAAAACACCAAAATGGCCCCCCCTCCCAAGGTTTTTGGATTTTTTTTCTAAGTTAAACCCCACCCCACCCCACCCCACCCCGGCCCCCACTCCCAACCCTTTTAACTTTCGAAAACCTTTCCAGACTCCAATCTTAAGCCCTAACCCTCTTCAGCTCTTCCTTCTTTATTTTGTTCGTCTCCTCTTTTTTCCCATTAATCTCTCATCTTCAGTGGTTAAAATTTTACACGCCGTCTTCTCTATGTCCAGCATTTTCAATGAACAAAATCATGGTTGAACTTATAACTATGTCAAAAAGGAAACTTTAAAATATGATAGTTATAATAATTTGTGAAATAAAATTTTATTCAAGTTTTGGCCCCCCCCAAGATAAAATCCTGGCTCCGCCCCTGAGTGAGTACAAGGGAGTTGCATCAGTAATAAGTGGACCAAATTGCTCTGTTAATTAAATGTTTAAACCCTTTTTATGGGTAGAAATTTTTGAATCATTAACTGGAAAGAGAGAGTGATAAAAATTCAAATTCAATTAAGAATGAACAGCCCTCATTGGCTTTTGTCCAAAGAACCAAACAGGATCTTATGATAAAGATTAAAGAACAAATGACCTTATAAACCAATATAGAGAGAATATTAGCCGTATATTTTTTGAAGATCGTTCTCCTTTTGCAGCAAACCACAATCAGAACCCATTTTAAGTTGCACAAAAACCTAAACCTTTGATCTTTACACATATAAAAGATAACTAATCTGACAAGGTTCCATTGTAGGAAAACGCTAAGATGCCTTATGCCTGATGTCCTGCAGTTTTTTTTTTTACCACATTCTCATGGGCCTACAAGTTAAAAGTCACATGGGCCAAATGAATCAACCAATATCTAGACATTGGTGTGTTTTCTTATCATCATCCATTCAGGTGACGTAAACGAAATTCTTTTCACCATCCATACATTCAGGTGACATAAATGAAATAACTAAAATTATTAAGGGGTCGTTTAGAAAATCTAAATTAATTAAGAAGAATTAATTAGATTGAGGTCTTAAATAAAAGCTCTAATTTCAAGTTTTAGTTTACAATTAGTGTATCTGGTAAAATTATAAAAAAAAAAGCACTTATGTCATGGTTAATTTGGGTGCACCTTTAGAAATTATTGCAATTGGAGGGCACATTTTAAAATTTATATGTAGAATCTATCATTTGCGTCGTTGTGAAAATCTTATGAGCTTATTTTCATTCAAAAAACTTTTATAATTTTCATTGTTCACCTCCATCAGCTTTAGATAAAAATAACAGATCCTCTTAACATTTTTCAGAGGTAAAAACTATTTACGAAACGCTCTAAGTAAATAAACTCTAAATTACAAAATAAGAACATATTTTTAGAGTTAAGTAGTTGACTAGTGAAACTTTTTTTTTTTTTTTTCTCGAAATAGACCTAGCCATTTGTTGGTTAGGTATGATCCAAATGGTTAATTTTTTTAACCATTATACTTTTGGCTTCTGGATAGGGGAATGAAAGTGCCCCAGGTGCTTTTTGCCTGAAAATTCCCACCAAAGTAATGATTCTCTAACAAGGGCATCGCTATCTCCACCCTACTTTTTTTGCAGCAGTCTTCTCTTTTATCACACTTTTGGTAGGGGAATATATGCCATTCTTGATGCCACCAGAAAAGGGTGTAAGAACTATTGAATTGAGTATGAAAAAAAAAAAACTCCATGGAATCGACCAGGTCAACTCAGCAGGGTAGGTCACCGAGTTGGTCAGTCAAACGAGTCTAACCAAGTAACCAGATGGACTTGTCCGAGTTGGCTCAGCTTGGGCACCTTTTGAATTGAGCATGAGTTACTGCTAAACTATGCTATGTCTTGGATATATATGTAAACGGTAACCTTGATGGACATGAGACACCCCAGTGGCGACGTCTCATCTCATACTATTCATTCAGGGATCGATCTCTCAGCAGATAGGTTGAAACACAAATTGTGTGCTGCCGACCCACCTATATATTAGAAAGACCTTCTGAAAGATAAATTAGGATCCATAGTTTATAGAATTTTTTATGAGAAAAGACCTCCATTATAGTTTATTAAGATTTTTATGAGAAAAGATCTCACCCAAGGTTGTATGTCTTTAGCAAAGGCCCTTTGTCAACTCACTAAAAGAAGGGCCCTTTGTCAAAACTCGATAGGTATTTTCAGTAAACAGTTCTGACCTCATGTACATTGAATTGGGTATAGGCAAAGCTGGCGGTGTTTAAAGGATGGCACAGACCCAATAGTGACCCTGAGCCCGACCGACACATTCTGCTGATTTGGGCTGTGCTTTAGGCCCATTGGCTGCACCAGAGCGTAATTTTCAGGCCAATTGTACAGGTCAGGCCCCGGGCCAATGTATGCTCGAAGGACCAAGCTCACCCAAAATATTGAGAACGAATGGATAATATTTTGGCCTGAAGCTTGCCTAAGTCCCCAACCCTAATAGTTAGATCTGTACATCAGTACATCGGTGGTAACTAAAGCTTTGCCCAAGTCCATTTATTTGGTGGTCAATATTCAGGCCCAATTGAGCCCACATTGGCAATATTTAAGGTGGTTTGTCTTTAGTATTTTGTCCAGTCACACCGGGCTATCTACTCAGGCCAAAACTTTAATAAACCTTGATACTTGACTTTATCCATCATTGAGCTGAGTAATCAGCTGAACTCGTCAGGTTCATTTAATTAAATAATCTCTGGATTTTTTATTTTTTATTTTTTGTTTTTTTAAGAAACTCTGGATCAAGTAAAGGTGAGTGTTGTTGAGTTTTGTAAACTATGATTCAGGCCTCAAAGCATGATATGCCCACGCAATTTAGCTATTGGGTGAGAAATCAAACCCAGGCCGGGCTGCGAGCTTTATGCCCTGTCTGGGTAATTTACTGGTAAAGTGAATTTAAGTGAATGATCAACTTAAGAGATAAAAAAAAATGATGGGTCTTATTTAAAAAATATAAAATTTTAAATTTTTTTTTTTTATTCAAAAAGTTA